>CM057453.1:1620507500-1621757500 GCA_016271365.2 Neoceratodus forsteri | reverse complement strand
TCTAGGCTGTTTCTAAAGCAGTTTCCCATTACTTTAAAGTCTGCCCTCCCAAAGTCCAGGACCCTTGTCCTTGTGTGGTTTGTGTCTGTACCAATCATGATACTGCACCACACAGTACAATGATCACTGGTCCCCAGGGGACTGCCCACTGTGACATCTGTTACTGTCTCTGTTAGTGAGCATCAGGTCCAGAATTGCCTCTTCCCTAGTGAGTTCACTGACTATCTGCTTGAGAAACACTCCCTATAAAGAGTCCAGGATGGCCTCCTTCTAATCAGAATTGCTGCTGGAATGCTCCAGTCCACATCAGGGAGACTGAAGTCCCCAACCCACAGCACTTCCCCCTTATTTGCCATTTTTTCTGTTTTCACTGTGGGAGCTGCACTGCTTTAGGAGACACATGGGCACCTGTAACAGTCATCTTGTCTTCCCCTCCACACAAATCGCCACTGGATTTTGGACTTTTGTTGATGGGAGCCCCTCCAAGAGCCCTGCCTCCTCAGACCTGCTGCAGCCAATTAGGAAGTGAGATTTACAGGAGTGGGCAGAGCTAACAAGCCTGCCAAATTTCAAAATTAAGCCTGGCCCATGTCTGACTGCCACTCCTTCAATTTTTGCCATGGCAGCTGCACTGCTTTAGGGGACATGTGGGACCTGCAACAACCATCTTACCTCCCCTCCATGCTGATCACTGCTAGATTTTGTACTTTGGTCACCAGAAACCCCTCCAAGAGCTCTGCCTCCCCAGACCTGCTGCAGCCGATCAGGGATCAAGATTCCCCTATCAGGAAGCAGATTTCTAGTGGTCCTGTGCAGTCTTCCATGCAAAGGATGTAGTGCAAAGCACAAAATGGGAGTCTGCCAGGAGTCAACCAGAGAGGCAGCCAGCAGTCAGGAACTCTGCTCATCTCATCCCTGGTAGAACTGTATATGAACATTGAACTGCAGTGTTTATGAGGGTATTTTGGGGGGAGCATTCTGATATAAGGTCCCAGCTTACCACTGCTTATCTATTTGCATCAGCTACAGTTAATTTTACATAGCTTATGTAAAATGTTAATATCATACCTGTCCTGTGTTAGAGCTAGGGTAGCCTTAACTGTAGAATTGTTCTGTGCTACAGTTAGATTTTTCAGTTTCAACCTGTCTGGGTGAACACTACGAGGTAGTGCATACTCTTGATTTCCAAGCTATAACTAGGCCTACAGCTGCACCCTATCCAGGTTGACACTACATGGTAGTTTGTGCTAGTGCTAATACTACAGCTACACCTGTTGGGGTGAATGCTGCGTGGTAGTTTTAATCCCCATTTTCAGTGCTATAGCTAAGCCTTACAGTTACACTCTATCTGGTGAACATGATGTGGTAGTTTTAAATCCCTGTTTGCTGAGCAATAGCTGTGCCTTCAGCTACACCCTTTTTGAGTGAGCGCTATGAGTCAAATTAGTCATCTGTTTAGTACACATCTATAGGTGATGGGGTTCAGAGGGGAGGCAGTCAGTTGCGGAGACTGTGGGTGCTCTTCACTTGGGATATGCTCTGAAGGAAGGGACAACGCTCCACCTGCAGGACTTTGGTGGAGCTCTAGGCTCATTTGATGGCATCAAGGGTAGAAATATCTCACATGCATCAACAGCTCAGATGAAGCAAATACTTATCATAACTCCATTATCAGGTTACAACCAGTTGCCAGTGAGGTTCCACAGGGATCCTTAATGGGGCCATTACTCTTCCAAATATTCACAGTGCATTTAGTCCTAGTTCACCTTTTGAAAATTGGGCCCATTAACTCCTTTTATCCCACTCGTTCATACACAAATTACATCATCAATATATCTTTATCATTTGACAGTGTCACCTGCATATGGTCATGCTGTAATAAAATGCTCTCCACCTAAAAAAATATTTTTGTATTAAGAGGCTATTGAGGTGTTCATCACAGTCTCACAGTTTTAAATATAATATTCAGCAGCAAAAACCAAATAGTTATGCCATATAAGTGAGCTCTTTGAATTATGGTGATTAAAATAATGAAATTCAGTTTTCAAGACTTGAAATTCCAGGAACTGCACTGGTGACTGCTAGTCTAATTTCCAGATTTTACCAGGATTCTATTGTCATTCTTTTAGTATGTGTATAAATAATCAGAATAAAAGAAGGTGTAATAGACAGAGCTTTAACTGAAGCAAACTGAAAAAAGTACAGAAAGCAGTTATGAGAAAAATACAGGTTTGGTATGTTTACTGATCTGGTATAAAATGCCAAAATTCCTTGAAATTCTTTATTTTTAATGATGTGCAGGCAGTCCACATTCTGGAATTGTACTGGGGTTTCTGGTAAAAACTGAAAACCGGTCACCTTGCTTATGAGAAGCAAATTCACTCATTAGAAGCAGACTATTAGACAGAAAGGTTAAGGCCCCTGGCTTGTTCCTTATGACAGAGCACTCTAATTTGCTGAGAAATACTGACGATAACTTGTCTTTATATGGTGCCCTTTTGGACATGCTAGACAATGTGCTTAACAGTACAGTCACACATTACACCTATAAAGGAATGTAGCGTTCTTCAGTTTTTCAAGTGCGTCACCCAGGCTGGAAGCACATCTACCTCTCTCCCACAGATTTATGACATTTTAAGGTAAGAATAACTTATCCTCCTTATCATCTGAATGTTGACTGCTACTAGAAGAGTGTGATTTTCAAATGTAAATCCAGCTGTAGGGCCACATTATAGGCATTTTACTGGTTTTTTTATCACGCAAACTTTAGACTGATCAGTCACCCTACCCCATCACAATGGTTAGCATCAGTCTACAGCCTTGCCCTACTGTTATGCAGCATGGGAGCTTCTAGCAATAACATTTTTTAATGGAAATAAGAGTACTGGGCATACAACTTGCACTTTATAGAAAACACAAGCTTCGATGTTTTGTTGGCATTTTTATGTTTGCTTGTGCGTGCAGCACACTAGAAACATATTGAGGTTAGTAGAGCATTGCAGAGGTGTGACAGTGTTGTGGCCAATGAAGAGGATGCTTTAATGGCAGGTCCCTCAGCTACCAATCAACAGGGAAGCTGCCAATGACAGCAGTTTCAGAGCGAGCGCCGCACTTGAAAGAAATCTGCTGCCCCAGTCAGGGACAGTTTCGTCATTGCAGCAGCAGATCTCCGCCCCCCCCCTTCCCAGCAACCAGGCACATTCCAGTCATGTGCATTACAGTGCACAGTAATGTTCATGGCTGGAGTTACAAGCAACTTGTTTACTCAGTGTGTCTTTCCCAGTGAAACATATTAATAAATAAACAAGCAAGCATAATAAATGACCCCCACCTCAGCTTTGCATAATTGGTGGTTCCTGCTGCCCAACACACACTCCCTCCAAAGCCAACACTGGGGTGTCCAATCCCCATGTCGGCATGTATCCCCTCCCCCCATTAATGTGGCACACTGGGAGCCCACCCCAGTGTGCCAAACTAATTATATTTCTGACACCAGGATGTCCACTTCCAGTGTTGGATGACTCCCCCCCCCAAATCCGAACATACTGTATCTTTTGCCGACAACGGGGTGCCATATCCCCATGTCAGCATGCCCCCCCACCTCCACTATTGTGGCACACTGGGAGCCCACCCAGTGTGCCAAAGTAATTCTTTATCTTTTTCCAACACCGGGATGCCCAATCCCAGTGTTGGATGTGCCCCCATGCCCCCTTTTTTCAGCTGACCTTAGGGTGCCCAATTCCTGGGTCGGCATTGATCCACCCCCTCCACTAGTCTTGCACAGTACGCTGAAATGTATTTTTCCTACTATTTCACTTGTAAAAAATGAAAACCATCCCCATAGGTGTTTTTTTTAACCTGAAGAAAAAGAAAATGGCCCCTTGTCGTCCTCGCCACCCCTTCCCCATCCCGATCTTCCCTCTGCACACCCCACCTCCCTGTACCCCCCCTCACTCATACTTACCTCGGGAGGTCTGGTGCTGCAATTGTCTGTGGACTGGGAACACATTTACACTCTTCAAAAGCCGACAGCAAACTGAAGAAAATTACGGTAAGATCTATATGGCAATCAATAGGGGGGGGTTGACTTAGGTTAATATCTCAGCCATTTCTGGGGGTTTTGGTCCCAAATTTTCAACATGAGGTTCTTGGGACCCCCTCCAATGAACATTGGCACGGTCATTTTGTTTCTCGGTCCCGAAATGTGATTTCATAGTTGCTGCCCAGAATCACCTTTCGGGACCAATTAATGAAACAACAGTGCATTGTTTATGAGGTGGGGTCCCAAAAAGCCCATATTGCAAGTTGGGTAAAAAAAAACTCCAACAAATTACTGCATTTCGAGTGTGCATTGTGCAGTTTGTACGCACGCTTGTAACTTCACCAATTTTTTATATTTTCACTCCAAATTTCCAACATTGCCATTTTTCACACCTCCTTACGAACAGTACAGCTGTCATTTTTTGCATCCTGCTCGAAACAAGTTTTCATACCTGTGGCGCAGAATGGCACAGTCACTGTGCGAAATCAACTTTTGGGACAGATTAATTAAATCACAGTGCCACTGTTTATGAGGGGAGGTCCCAAAAAGACCATGTTGAAAATTTGGTGAAAAAATTCCAAAAATTGACTACATTACAAGTGTACAATATGCAGTTACTATGCATGCTCGTAACTTCACCAATTCTTCATATTTTCACTCCAGATTTTCAACATTGCCATTTTTCACACCTCCTCATGAACAGTACAGATGTCATTTTTCACATCCTGCCCGAAATGTCTTTTCACACCTGTTGCACCGAATGGCACATTTGCTTTGTGAAATCACCTTTTGGGATTGAGTAACAAAATGATAGTACCACTGTTTATGAGGTGGGGTCCCAAAAAGCCCATGATGAAAATTTGGAGCTAAAATACCAACAAACACCCCAGGCATTAGGGTTTCCAACCATAACACCCCACCCTGTACAGACTGACAGGTGTCAGGTGTGTGGCTCAGGGTTGTTGGCTGTAATAGTCATGCCATTCCACCCCCACCCTGCAGCCACTGACCAGCATTGAGGTGTGCCTTGGGGTCTGCGGCCCTAACATTCACCCCATTCTCCTATACTGCACCCATCTCAGCTTATTTCCTTATGGAATGGGGTGGGTGTAAGGGCCGAAGATGCCAAGGCACACTGTGACACCTGTTGGTGTCTGCAGGGTGAGGTGAGGTGGAACGGCATAAGCGTTATGGCTGATGACCCAAAGGCATACCCCAATGCCTATCAGTCTCTCCAGGGTGGAGGTGGGGACTGACGTTAATTCAATACTTCACTGCCATTCCTATTATGCATCTCTCTAACTTCTGCAGAACCAATGCCAATGCCAGCAAGCAAACATTTGGCATTGACAAATGCTTGTTTCTTCCTGTGGCCTGTCATGAGTGGCTGCAGACTGGATAGCACTAAAATGGGAGCTTCCCCTTGTAATGGACAAAGCTATCCAATACTAGGTATTTAAAGTGCCACATGGTTTGAACACAAACCCTAATCATTCCATGATATAGCAGACAATAAAGGGCAGCACCAGGGTGGTGGTGCATATTCACAAACAAAATTCAATGTAGAGATTCAGTGTTGCACTCACCTGAACAGAAAGAATGCAAAATGAATATTAAAGGTTCAAACAAACTTCATATATTCACCCACTCGTGTTGGATAGAGCAGTAGAACAGGCAGTTCTTATGTTTCGTCTGAAGGCTTCACCAGAGAATAGTCTGTACAGAATATTGTGCCTGTTTAAGTACTTAAACAATTAACTAGTGCACCAGTTAAAATGAAATGCATATCACCCACTTAACCTGTGGTCACAGGTACAAATCCCACCACTGGCACTAAACAATGTTATTTAAGTTAATAAAACAAGACAAAATGTTTTGTCCTTATATCTTCCTCGTTGCTCAAAAGGCTCCTATTTTAATACAGGATATCAAGGCTTCCACTGGGTATTTCTGAAAAGCAGAACACAAATGTACATTATATAATACATCATATTATAATTACTGGTGCAAATTTTTATCAATGGGGAAAACTGGTTGATATTCCTCGTAATCACCAGTCAGTTGCTACGAGTTCCACGCACACACATTAGTTCACATGAGGGTTAGAGCACACAATCAAACAGCTAGGGAATGCGGCACTCGCAAAACTGTTAATTTCCACCAACCTGTAAGCTGCTTTTCAGTCTAATCGTTGGGTGAAAATATCCCGTGTCTGGACACTTTAAAAAAAAAAACGGAAACAGGAGAATTTTAACACTGTCCCTTTGTTCGTTTCAGGGACTTCGTCAGGTGACCTCCATAGCCATGGCAATGAACTATCGTGCAGCAACGGATAGCAAGCACACAGAAATACAAAGTTCCCACAGAGGTCTCACAGCTCTGGGATCTGTTTTTTGGGTGAAGCAAAATGCTGCATGGACTCGTATTTGAAAGTGAGTTCTGTTTTTTTTGCAGCAAGCAAAACAAAACGTTATTTGAATTCAGCGTTTTTTTGTGTGTAATTAACCTATGTCAGGAAAAGAATTTGCGACAGCAATTATAAAAAATAAGACAGGGTACTGATCATTAAGAAAATTTAATTTCACCCTCGGTGAGGAATGCATTGATAAACCCCTCGGGCTTCACTCTCGGGGTTTAATGATGCATCCCTTACCTCGGGTGAACATTACATAGAGAATAATGGATAGGCAAGTGTGTGTTATGAATATTTTTCACACCCGAGGTGTGATGACCCATAAACCTCGAGGCCGAAGCTCGAGAGGTTTATGATCGCCAACATACTGAGGGTGTGGCATATTCATAAGTACACTTCTATCTTCTTATTTTTATAATTACTGGTGCAGAGTCATTGCCAGCGATTTAGAAATACAGAAAAATACTGTGTTTAAAGCAGAATTACATTTATTGATATTTATTCAACACAACAGGATTTAGTGAGCTGAAGTTGGGATAAGCAGTGAACACTTGAAGAGACTAAGTTTTTTTTCTTTAAATGCGAACTGTGAAATGTTTAAATACCAGAAAGTCAAAGTCCTGTTGTGAAGCGAATCAGATGGTTGCTGCAGTCTGCTCGAGATCGGATAAATGGCAAACAAGGCAAAAAGTAATGTAACTTTGAAGATGTTTTTTTTTTAAATTACTAAAAAGTTGAAACATTTATAACATTGGTGAAATCTTGCTGTCCATTTGCAGCGCGACGAACAGGAAGTGTCCCTATGGTGACAAAGGTCATCCGGTTGCTGTGGAGACCGGTGTGGGAGATTAAAAAAAAAATGTAAGGGAGTTTCTGCAAATTATGGAGTTCTTGACCATTTTATTAGTGATGCTAGCTCATTTTTTAAAAAGTATTTGATAGTGTGCTGATGGAGGGACCTGTAACCGAAGCTCGGCAGTGCTGAAGAGTGGTGCTTTGTGAGAGAAAGACTGTAAGTTAGCGCTTGAATTGTGTCAAGCGCGTGAGACTTGCTTGAGCATAGTGACAGTGACTTTTTTTGCTGAAACGCCGTAATAACCTGATTTCGGGTTATTACGGCATTTGATGAGTGACTGAATTCAGGTTGTTAAAGGGGGTCACCAGTAATTATATTTTCATAATGATCAGTACCCTATGCATTATTCTCTATATAAATAATCAAAACACCTAGCCTGCCATTTTAACATTCAAACCTGATATAGCATGACTGTTGCATAATATAAAAACAATGATCTAGTAATATTATACATAACTAACTAGATGAGAGGAGGTCAATGGATGTGGAATGGTTTCACTACGGGGGGGGGGTGTTGTTGTCTTTGAAAGAATTTAGGTTATCTGTAGTGATTATATCCATAAATTCATTTTCTCATTTTTAGAAATGGCTTGATTTCAAATTTCTCATTTAGCCCTGGGGACTGTAGGGCTCCCAGAGCATATATCCTAGTCTGTTCCTTTTGGTTGAACAAATTGTCAATATCACCCCCACACACACACACATACACACACACACACACATGTCTGTTTTTAGTGCCTCTAATCCAATGGCTTTTAACACATGTCACTGCTTGTTAGACTGTGTGTTTATATGTACTGTCATGGCATATTTTATATTATTGTTCTTGACTGCCAGAACATGCTCATTTAAACACTCCCCAGACAATGAAACATTCTATACACACTATATACTGAAACAAATACACCATATAGTAAAACAAATACACAACATAGTACACCATTTCAAACACACTACATTCTGAAATTACAGTAGGGCCGACCCTGGAATCAACAAACAAAAAAAACAAAAATAAGAGCACCGTCTGCCATCATATCAGTGAAAATATTTATTGCTGTCAAAAGTTTTTCAAAGCAAGCACATATCCAAACCTACAAGTGTAGAACACTCCCCCTGATATGATAGTGGATGGTGCTCTTATTTTTATTTGTTGAACTCTGTTATTTAATGAACACGTCCAGTCTCGGAGCACACTTTTTTGGTTTACATCCACCCCTGGAATGGCTTGCCACTGTACTCATTTCTTGCTGCACTCAGGAAAATGCTGGTCTGGTGAGAGGATGTCTAAAGCTGCAGAGCAGAAGTTAAACCCAACAAGGTTATCTTTTCTTCTACTTCTCCTTCTTTATGGAGTTTTTCCAACTTGTTTTACTTGCACAACTTCAATCAAACTTCAGAACATTGTGATGTGGCAAAAAACCTTTAGAACTAATTTAAATACCGCTTATCCATAACACAGAATATGGAAACATAGAATCTGCAGCAGATAAGTACTGCCTGGACCATGTAGTCTGCCCATTTTCCATGCCTGTAGTATCACAGCAGATCCTACTTGATCTCTGGCCCATTCACCCACCACCCACCCCTTCCCTTTCCCTAAGATTCCCTTATGCCTATCCCATGCATTCTTGAACCCCATTACTGTTTTCACCCCACTGCCTCTGCTGGGAGACTGTTCCAGGAATCAACCACTCTTTCTGTGAAGTTCCTGCTCTACCCCCTTCCAGTTCATCATGCCATTTTGTCCTTGAGCACCTTTTTCCTGAAAGATACTTCCCTCCATTACCTTATTTACCCCCGTGAGGTGTGTAAAGGTCTCTATCATATTCTCCCTCCCCTTCCTCCTCTCTTCCAGGGTGTACATATTTAGGTTCTTAAGTCTCTCCTCATAGGGCTTCTGATACAGACCCTGCACTATTTTAGTTGCCCTCCTCTGGACTGCCTTCACTCTATGTCCTTCCAGAGATGTGGTCTCCAGAACGTACCAGTGATCTATACAGAGGCACTACTACTACACTACCCTCTTTCTGCTGGTGATACTCCTCTCTGTGCACCCCAGTATCACACTTGCCCTCCCAACTGCCTAGTTGCACTGCCTGGCCACCTTTAGGTCATCCATTATGATTACCTCCAGGACTCTTTCCTGCTTGGTGATCATCAGTACCACTCCATCCATTTTGTACTCTGCCCCAGTGTTTCTGTACCCCAAGTGTACTACTCCCCTCCCTCCTGTACCTTATTTACCCCCATGAGGAATTTAAAGGTCTCTGTTATATCTCCCTTCTCCCTCCACTGTTCCAGGGTGTACATATTGAGGTCCTTTATTCTTTCCTCATACGGCTTTTAATGCAGACCCTGCAGCATTTTAGTTGCCTCCGGACCACCTCTTCTTTGTCTATGTCCTTCCAGAGATGTGGCCTCCAGAATCAGACACAATCCTCTAGGTGGGTTCTTACCAGTGATCTATACAAAGGCAACACCACCTCCCTCTCTCTGCTGGTGATACTCCTCTCTATGTATCCCAGCATCCCACTTGCCCTTCCTACTGCCTCGTTGCACTGCCTGGCCACCTTTAGATCATCTGATATGATTATCCTGAGGTCTCTTTCCTGCTTGGTGGTCATCAATTCCACTCCACCTATTTTGTACTCCGACCCTGGGTTTTTGTGCCCTAGGTGCATTAGTTTGCACTTCTTCATGTCCTCAGCAAACAGACAGACCTTCCCTTCCAGTTCCTCTGCAATATCACTCAAAGACATAAAAGAGGACCAGCAAAGCAAAGAGCTGCCTTCATTTGCTGTTAAAAAACATTTGTTTTAGAAGCTAATATTTAGGATATTCCTAACATATTATTGTCATAGCATATAAACATAGGGGACTGCATGCATTTTTCTGTTATTAGTTGAAGATTCTCTATGGCCTAGGAGTATAATTATGTGCAGTCAATTACTGTGTTAGTCCAGCAGCTTATATGAGCTGAACACATGAATGGCAGGAACTGTGACAGTGTAAACAAATAGTTTTCATAATCTGTAGTCTACAGAGTTTATTTTGATTTAGTTTTGTTTTCTATTTCAGTATTTTGTTTAAGAAAGGTACTTGGTTATGAGATAAAAATATATATTTTTTGCAGCAAGTCCTTAGAGCCCAGTTCTTATTGGGAGCTCAGCTGTCATATGCATGATTTGCATGTTACTGTTCTGAATAACTATGTACATGATGCCTCACTGGTGGTATTCACAGTCCCCAGCCACATCTAAAATTATCTGTGGAGCACTGCAAGGTGGAGAGAACTTTGTCAGGCACTGGATCTCCACTAGTAAGCCTGCCCTTATCTAGCTACATAGGCCCTGTCGACACTAGGGCTTTTAAACTATTTTAGTTTTGTTAAAATGGCTTAAAGGTTTTGGGTCCAGATTGTAAAAGACTGTAAAAATTGTGTTACAATCCGTGTTGAATCCTGTTGGTTTGGATCAGCTGTGAGAGGGAGCTCAGCGGCGTGCCATTCCATCCTATCGGTGCACAGCAGAGGCGGGGCTGAACTGTTCAGAAGCCCGCATTGAACCGACAGAGCAGAACAGCATCTGCAGTGACATCCATCCGTGCTGCACTGGAAAACGAAGCCTTCAGCTGCTGTTTAGTGAACTGCCATCTATATTTAAACAGCAGTTTCAGTGACCATCTTACTGATTTCAGACTGAATCCTGTTGGTTTGGATTAGCTGTGAGACAGGGCTCGACGGCGAGCCATTCCATCCAATCAGTGCAGAGCAGAGCTGGGGCTGAACTGTTCAAAAGCCCACGTTGGCTCGAAGGGCACAAGAGCCACTCAGTAAAAATATTTCACTTGTTCCTAGTTCCTGTATCTGTGGTGTTGGGACAAGACTTGCTGCTGTATTTTCTGAGGTAAGCAGTTTGTATTAGAACCCAACAAGTTATTAGTGATTTTGATAGTAGCAGCGGTCTTTTCCCCGCACAGTTATATTAACTATGCCATAGCTAAATTAGTGCTGTATTAAATTTTTACATATATGGTATTTGCATAGTTTCTATTCATCTTGCTTTTAAAAGCTTACATCTATCCTAGCTACTTTTTGATTATTGTAGAAATTGCATTTTTATTAATTTTAATTACAATGTTGTACGTTGTTTTATTATTAATGGGTTGTGGATTTTATCCTAAAGTGCACCCTAAACTACAAACAGATGTCTCCATGTTTTCATGTCCTGAGCCCAATAGGAAAACTACTTTGAACTGTGGACAAGGCTTTTTGACTGTGTGGAAGGGGGTTTGTCCCCACAGATAATAAGCTCTACGTCGGAATCACAATTAGTTAGACGGGTGTCCTTTGTGAAATGTAGACATTGTTTCGTGGATGGTGACGCCCATACAAGGCCTAGTATTAGAGTCAAAAGGAATCACAAGTACCCAATTAGACAACTGAGTAAAATGTTCAAGTTATTTATGACATATAGCTTAATTATCTGTGGAGGTATACACCAAATCCTGGACCCATCCCAAAAGGGGATTACACTTCCTACTTATTGGGTAAACAAGGCTTGCGCATGGTCCATGTCAATATATGTAGTATTACTAAGAAATTTAAGCATCTCCAAGAATGGGTTATTTGTTATAAGCCAGACATTATTGTGGTCACAGAATCATGGTTAACACAAAAAATTGGAGATCAAGAGATAGCGTTAGAAGGGTATAACCACTGGAGACAGGATAGGCTCAAACGTGGTGGGGGGTAATAATCAATGCATTGCAACAGCTAGAAATAACTAAAATAGATAATAAAATAAAGTGGGAGGGAGTGGAAGTTTTGGCTTTGAATTTTAAAAATCCCATATGTTAAACCATTGTTGTCAGTGGAAACATACTGTCCCCCTAAGAAAGGACAACACAATTTTGACCGCTTGATGTGTTTTCTGAAAACTTACCAAGATACTCATGAAGTCTACATATTGGGAGATTTGAATTGAAAGGCTTTGCCTGTAGTTCGGTGACCAAGCAGCCAGACGCTCCCACTTCCTGAGCTATATAAGCAGTTCCTGTCAGCCTCACTGTGAAGCATTTTGTCTTTGCAGCCGAAGGCTCTGCCGGTTTGTTCCCTGAGCAGGTCGGGCCTCCCTGCTGGAGCCCCCCCCCCTTGCTTGTCTCTGCAGGGCTTCTGTGTTTGTTTTCCTGCTTTGTTTGTATTTTGCCTTTGGTTGTGTATGCTTCCTTCCTTTTTGGTGGGGCTTTTCTAGGCTCCTAGCATACTACTATTCAGAGCTCATAATGCTAGCTTTCAGTTACTCAACTATAGCTGGTCCATGTGGCATATTGTATTGCTTTCACCTGACTCAGATTATTTGAACCTAGTTATACAGCTTACTCATGCTTGTTCTACTTACCTCATTACTGCAATCTCATTGCACTACCAGTTTGACAATGCTTAAGAGCATTATGCCTCCTTTATTTGCACTTACAACTCAGTGTACTCATTTATTTACTACTGCTGTACCGGCCTACTTGCTTCCTGCTGCTGCTTTGTTTACTCCCATTGCTATTGTACCTTGTTTATGCTGAGGTTAGCTGAAGCGCCTGCTGAGGCTATTAAATTAGCTTTTATATCTGCATGTGGTTCTCGGCCTTTCATCACTTCCTTGTTTGTCCTACGGCGGGGCTGGGAGGTGTTTGGGGGGTTGTGGCCTATGTGATTAATTAATTCTGTTCTAAATCCTATCTTCACTGCCAAAAATGCTCAAAGTTTGTCACCTTGATTTGGCTATTCATGTCTGGCTGACTTGCCCCTAACTCAGTGCTGTTTACTTGCTATACAGTTGTTATGCAGGTCCACCTATTACTATTACTGCTTACTGACCTATCAGGTCCACACTTGCTTACGCAACCATTGCTCCCTGCTTACACAAACCATTGCTTTGTGTCTAGTGCCATCCCCTCGGCTTCGCCTGGGATTCTACTGCTCTCAATCTGCATTCGACCTTGCAAGGTCTCAGCACTCAATGCTCATTACAATCTCAGCACACCGTGCTCATTCAGCTCACCAGCTTTACAGCTCTCAATCAATTCTGGGGCATGCCAGCCATTCTAATCTGGTGCAGGTTCCTGCAGCCGACGGTCTTGCTCTGCATTTAGGTCTGCATCATCGAGTGTGACCAACTTGGGGTGGGATCCTTCTCACCTGGCCCATAGCTGGGAATGTCCTTGCCCGGGGCTTGACTTTAGCTGCCTGCTATGTGACAGCAGCTCCTGGTGTAGAATTTAAGACTAGCGGTGAAGGGTGGTTACGACGATCTCCTTTGGCTCTAGTGTTCCACTATAACGGTTGGCCATTGACTTTAGTGGTTTACTTAGCAAGGCACCTTCACTGCATTCTCCCCATGACTGCCTCTGGTTCAGCTGGTTTGATTTAGGATGGGTAGGCCAGGTGAGTGCCTCAGCAGTCGTTGCTCTCTCCTGCGCCTTGGATGCTCGTATTGTTGCAGAGTTTTCTCACAACCTTCCACGACATTCCCGTTAGAGGGTTTGAATGAGACCCTTCCTCCAAACTGGAATATTTTCCACCTCCCTTTAATGGGGTTTTCCAAATTGCAGCTGCAGAGACATCACTTAATACATTTTCCCAAGCCTGGAGGGAAGACAGCCTAGGCCTTGGATCCCCAGAGATTTCCTCCTCATAGGGTTTTTTTTCTCTCCTCCATTGCCTCAGGTCATAACACTTAGTTAGCATAGTTGTTTTCCCTAGTTTCCTTAGATAGGTTCACTGTTGGATGGAGGTGGAGGATGTCCTTCCGTTCCCTCTCTCCTTAGGGGACCCCTTCTCTCAATGCAAGCCATCACTATTCTTCTCTACTACTATGTTCCAGTTCCTGCTTCTACGTCACTGTTACTGCTTGCTCATATGCATAATGTTGCCTCCTTTTGGGGATGATACTACATTTCTTTTGGGGATTCCTAAGGTACCTTTAGCCATGGGAACTGTCCTGTGGCACCTTTGGGGGCGGAACCCTCTCCAAGAGTTCCTTGCTTTCGTACCATTACAGGGTGGTAATTCCTCTGGAATAGAGAGTGCAAACGGCCGCAACCAAAACTAACACAGTTACATAAGCATAACACTATACTGGCTGCGTAGGTCAGTGAATTGAAAGGCCCTGCCTGTAGTTCAGTGACCAAGCAGCCAGCCACTCCCACTTCCTGTGCTATATAAGCAGTTCCTCTCAGCCTCACTGTGAAGCATTTTGTCTTTGCCCACCATCCTCCTCCCCTCCTCCTCCAGTGGCAGTGCTCTCTCCTTAGGGGGATTCCTAAGGCACCTTTAGCCACGGGAACCATCCCATGGCACCTCTAGGGGTGGAACCCTCTCTGAGAGTTCCTCGCTTTCGTACCCCTACAGGGTGGTAATTCCTCTGGAATAGAGAGTGTGAACGTCCACAACCAAAACTAACACAGTTACACAAGCATAACACTATACTGGCTGCATAGGTCAGTGAATGTAGATTGGAAGAAAGTAGATATACATCATGAGTTAATGGAATTAAGTAATATCTTGGCATTAACTCAAATGATACATGAGGTTACCAGAGTAAATTCTAAAATACCCTCCTTAACTACAATATTAGATGAAATATTTGTTTTGCACCCTGAAAAAATTCTATCATGTGGTGTACTACCTGACTCAATGTCAGATCTCCAAATAATGTATTGCGTTTGTGCATGGAATAGGCCCCTAAAACAGCCAAAAATCCTCAAATACAGGTCCTTTAAAGAAGTTGACTATGTTCAGTTTATGCTGGACATAGAAAACCATAATTGGGAAAGACTATCTTTGGTGTCTACAGTGGAGGATGCCTGGAATTTGTCCCATGGAGATTTTAGGGAGATATGCAATAAGCATGCCCCCCCCCCCACACCGAAATCAAGAAGAATTAAATCATGTAATGCACCATGGTACAACTCAGACCTTCACAAAATTAAAGAACAGAGAGAGACTGTAAGTCTTGGAAGTTAGCTAAAGCAACAAATACCTAACAAGTATGGGATAACTGCAAGAAACTTAGAAATCAGTACACTAAAAGTATAAAAAACACCAGACAGATGTATTACAATAGGGAATTAATGGCCACTAGGACAGGAAATCAAGGAGATCTTTGGAAGCATATGAGGAAAATCCAAAATAAAAACAAACTAAATACTCCTGAAAAGTTTATTATAAATCAACAAACAGTTCCTTTAGGTCAAACAGTTGCGAACGAGTTTAGTAGATACTTTGGGCAAGATCCACGAAGAGAAACTTTTAAAGTTTCCCTCCGCAACTGCCGTTGCGGACTGGAATTGACCGCATCTGTGGCGGTTGCGATTCATAGCTGCGGCAGTTGCGGAGGGTGCTACGGTGGGTTCTGCTGCCCGTAGCAGTCTCCCACAGCTGCGGTGCTGTCCATGGTGACAGCAACCACAAGCTGCCGTATTCCATGCAGCCGGTCATACTCCAGCTCCACCTACGTGAATACCCGCAGCTGCAGGTGACCTGTGGCTTCGCAAGTGGTTTCCACTAGCGCCAGGTTTTCCCACAGCTGCGAGTCGTTCTCCCCCTTCTGTGGATCCTGCCCTTTATCTCTATGGGCACACAATCCCATATTGATATACTGGGAGAAATATCTCAAACAACTGAATTAAATAATTATTCTAAAATTGAACAGACTATAGGATCACAACAGAGAGAGACATTTTTTTTCAAGGAACTTGAGATAAAAGAAGTCAAAGAAGTATTATTAAAATTAAATATAAAAAAGCACCTGGTCCTGATGATTTACCTACTGTATTATTAAAATATGCCACTCCAACAATGGCTTATCCATTAACTACCTTGTCTAACATGTCCCTTACCCAAATAAATATCCCAATTCAGCGGAAAACAGCAAACGTTGTTCCAATATATAAATCTGGCTCAAAAATGTCTATTGAAAATTACAGACCCATATCATTACTACCAGCTATTATGAAGGTATTCAAGAGACTTCTAACAGATCAAATACAAAGCTTTCTGGAGGGGGAAAAGATTATAACTAGATTTCAGTCAGGTTTTAGATCACTACACAGTATGACAACTGCACTGCTGAAGGTCACAGGGGATATTACTGGAGCGTTGGACAGGGGGATGTCAGTGGGAGCTGTCTTTATAGACTTATCTAAAGCCTTTGATAGTCTGGCCCATGACATCCTCCTGTCTGACCTCAAGGACAATGGAATGTCTAACTCTGTGGTTCAGTGGTTTCAGTAATATTTAGTGGGGATACAACTTATGACAGCCTTGGGAGGATGGACATCGGATTTGGGGATCATGGTATTGGGAGTACCACAGGGCTCGATACTGGGCCCAGTCCTATATAATATTTATATGAATAAATCAAATTATAGGGTAAGCTATCATTTATATACAGCTGCCACCATCATTTATATGGAGGGTGATTCTGTTGGTAGTATTCAATACCCCCTTCGGATGGTATTCAATGAACTGCAACAATTCTTAATAGGGTCTAAGTTAGTATTAAATGCAAAAAAATCCCAGGTGATTTATTTTACTAGACAGAAACATATGAACACTCCAGAGGTACCTCTTCAGATTAAGACCCTTGGTAACATATGTTTGGAACAAATTTGTAGGTATAAATACTTGGGAATCCAACTAGATGCTGCATTAAAATGGGATCTACAAATAGAAACCCTTGAAAAGAATATAGGTAGATGTCTGGGTTTTCTATACAAAAATAAGTATTGTATGACTGAGCCTCTCAAGAAACATGTAGTTTAAACATTAATTATGCCAATTATCGATTATGGTGACATAATTTACCAGGGCGCTTCAGTTAGGAGCTTAAATAGGCTAGCTATTATATACCACAGATTGGTGAGGTTCATATTGGATGTCCCACCAAAAACACATAGAACTGATTTGCACAAAACCTTACAATGGATCAGCCTCTCAGAGAGGTGAGCCCTACACGCAGTTCTGTTTCTGTCTAAATGTACAAAAGGTAGGGCCCCTGATTATACATTGGACAGCCTCTCAGTGAGACCCGTTAAACAAAGCTTACGATCTGCAAAGGGCTTTGAATACAATTTCCCTAAAGTTAATACCATTTTTGGTAAGAAACATTTCTTTTACAACAGACCCAGACTATGGAACACTCTCCCCACAAACCTTAGGTGCAAAGGCAAATATATATGTATTAGTGCAATAAAATTCTGGTTTATAAATTAAACAAAAATCAGAACATTAGTGGAATTTGTTCATATAACATGAGAGCTCATCCCATTGTTTTCCTGTCCCTTTTTTTTGTACATATCTGTCTGATGCTACATACTATATATATATCTTATAACGCTTATTAGGTATTGACTGTTATTAAGGGATTGTAGTGATGTTAGTCACTTGTGATCAAATGTTTATAGGAAGTTTGTTAATGTTATTGTCATTGCTATTTGTTACTGTATAACTATTTGCAACTAATTGTTCAATTTTGCACAAAGGCCCTCACTGAAAATGAACAAGTCTCAGCTGAGCTGTCCTATTCAATTCTGAATAAAAGTTTAAATGAATGTTCTAAAACCGTGGTGAGAGGTAGACTTCAGAACAGTTTTAGACCAACAAGTTTGTCTCAACCCATGTTGACAGCAGTGTGGACATGATCTGTGCTGTTACATGGGTTAAAACAACCATGCCATCTGTAATTTTGGCTATTACAAAATTAAAAGAAAAACACACACACACACACACACATCCCTGAGCTCACAATGAGCTATTGAGTCTAACTGTGACACTTCTCCCGAAATCCACATCCACGCCCAATCTTGACAATCCCTGCATTCATTGCAGTACCCACAGTGCTTTGTGCTGGAGCCAAAATCATGCTCAGGAACTTGCTTGGACTAGTCCAGTATTAGATTACAGTCTGAATGCTCTAACAATCATTATGTAACAGAGATACAAAATTTTAAAGAAAGCTTTTTTTAAAATGTCTTTGAACACACTACATAGCGTGTACAGGGCCTTAGTGCATCCTATGACTATATTACATTATAAATATATTAAGTCTGAGCTTCCCAAACAACTATTTTTAATAGGGGGTGTAGTACTGGACAGTATTGGCCCAAATGGAGTGAGAAGAGTGGAACCTGGGACCATGGAATTCTTTTTAACAGCAGATGCCATTCGGTGGAAAGATTCTTATCCCTTGTTCGCTGTCTTGCTGAGGGCGAGGAGACATCTGAAGGACTGTGGAAGTGGCTTTACCTTTATTTTACACTCTCCCATTATAATCCGAAGAACTGGAGAACGACTGATTGATAGCTCGGCTTTAAAAACTTTGATCTTGGAAATTAACAGTTTCCCCTCCACCTCGATTCTACTGTTGGTTTCATATGGGTGGTGAGGGTGCCTAGCACACTGATTTTCTCTACTTTTAAGCTGCTGTTGATTCCTCCCTTACTGCATGAGAGGTAGTGCCGGGGCTGGATCTTTGTTTTGACATTCACCCTGAGTGGTGGGAGCTCTCCGGGTTCAGAATCCAAGTTGGACTTAAATACTGTGACTGGTCCTCCTCCATCTTCTTTATTTACTTCACGCAGCTGTAAGGACTGGCAACTTTGCACAATGTTTGGCAGCATTGTGTTGAGTGTGGCTGTGGAGTGTGTGGGTGTTTGAGAGTGAGTGAGTTGATTGAAGTGATTTTGTATGCTAGATTGGGTGAATTTGGTTATTTTCTTTGGTTATTTTTGATTTTGTTAGCAGTTTCAGGCTGGTGTGGAGATGTGCTGGCAGGTAACTCCCCAGTCAGACACTACTCCTCCTCCAAGCTCTGGGCCTCCACCCTTTAGTTGTCCTCCACTGCCGGTGGCAGTCTATGGATGCTGCAGGGCATTGGGAATAGTAGGTAGGAGGTGCGGGGGTGCAGGGAGTCCTGAATGTTGGGAGGGTTGAGCTGGATGGCTGGATTGGGGTAGTGAAGACCAGGAGATGCCCTGGGGTGAAATGGGTTCCAGAATAATGGTCTTCCATATCTGGTACCAATACCCAAGGGCTCCAGTGTTACAGGGCAGGTAGTCCGGCCAGCTCAGAAATCTCGTCTGACTCGAGCAGTGTTGTGCACTGCCGGGTATATTAAGAACAAGACTGCTATTATTGCTGATCTTGTTGGGACAGCAGATCTGGCTTGCATCACTGAGACCTGGCTGGCTGAGAATGCCGGTCCCATTCTGGATGCGGCAGTTCCTGCTGGATTCTCAGTGATGCAATGCTTGAGATCAGACCATAGGGGAAGGGCTGTAGCCATTTATTTTAAATTGGAATTGGGCCTTGTAGAGGTGCCAGTTGAGGAATCCAGATCATTTGTGTGTACTGTGGTTGCAGGTGTTGGGTGTAGGATCAGTCTCATCTATCTTCCACCAGGGAGTGAGAAGCTGCCCCTGCAGGAGGTTGCGGACTTCGTTGTCAACAAGGTGTTGGAGTCACCTAGGTTGATGATGCTGGGTGAGTTCAATGCCTGGGTTGACGACAAACTCTGACAATTTGGTCAGGACTTCCTCCAACTTATGATATCGTTGGGCTTCACACAGGCAGTTGCCTCTGCATCCCATAATCAGGGCCACTCACTTGACCAGGCTTTCCTCCTGGGGATAGAAACCTCTGACTTGGTGGTGGAACCAGTTGGATGGTCCAGTCATCTCACTATAAGGTTCAATTTCCAGCCCCCCAAAGGTCTGCCCCTGTGGAGATGGTCAGATACCGCCCTTTGAGGGATGGGACCCTTGATGGCCTTCTGGCAGTGTTAGACCTATCTGGATTTCTGAGTGCAAGTGAGGGTCTAGAGAACCTGGTCCAAGCCTATAATAAGGCCATAGCAGGAGCTCTGGACTCCATTGCTCATGTCTGTGTTCATCCTCTCACTCTTCACCCGCAGTCCCCTTGGTTTGATGGGACCTTGAGGGAGTTGAAACAAGTTGGATGAAGGTTAGAGTGGTACTGGCAGAGATCGGCCCTTGATGCCAACTACCTTAGCTTGATGGAACATTATCAGGACTATCAATCAGCAATCACTCGTAAGAAGGCAGAGTTCCTGTCTGGGGAGATTGCTGCAGCTCAGAATCGACCAGCTCAGCTCTTTCAAACTGTGGACAGGCTGTGCAATCCAACCTGTCTGCAAGTTCAAAGTGCATTTTCACAAGATAAGTGTGATGAGTTTTCTCGATTCTTTGCTGATAAGGTGGCTGACATCAGGGCATAGATCCGATCAGCTCGTCCTATGGGTGTTGTCAGTGGTCGGTGCTTGGTCACTACTCCTCGGTTTTCTTGGGCATACATTGACCGGCCAGAGATCACGGCTGTCATGCAGATTGTTCCCAGTATGTGGCCGACTTGCTGTAGCTTGGACCTGGGCCAAACACGTCTCATATTGGGGGGGTGGATATCATTGGCCCTGTCCTTGCAGGGATAGTTTGGTGCTCTTTAGAGTCAGGTGAATTTCTGAACTCCCTGAAGGAGCCAGTGGTAACTCCCCTCCTTAAGAAATCTTCTCTAGACCCAAAATGTCCTGCTAACTACAGGCCAATTTCTAACCTTCCCTTTGTAAGGAAGGTGATTGAGAAAGTAGTCGTGCTGCAGCTGGAGAACCACCTTACCATCCATGACATCATGATCCTCTCCAGTCCAGTTTTCAGAAGAGGCATAGACTGCTCTGGTTTGGGTGCTCAATGATCTCCTGATAGCAAGAGATCAAAAGCACTGTTCCATCTTGGTGCTGCTTGATCTCTCGTCAGCCTTTGACACCGTGGACCATGGGGAGTTGCTGGAGTGCCTGGGGGCGGGGGTATCTGTGACCTGTCAGGGATGGTCCTCAGATGGTTTCAATCTTTCCTCACTGGCAGATCTCAGAGGGTGGTGTCTGGGATGTATTCCTTGGACTCATTCTCTCTGCCATGTGGGGTCCCGCAGGGCTCCGTGCTGTCCCCAATGCTGTTCGTGGTGTATATGCTGCCATTGGGAGACATTGTGAGATGGTATGGACTGAGGTTTCACTGTTATGCAGATGATACCCAGGTCTACCTGTCTTTTGTGCCTGACCAGGATAGTGCAGTCTCTGTCTTTAACAGCTGCCTCGCAGAAATCCAGGACTGGATGAAGACCAGCTGGCTGAAGTTGAATTCTGATAACATTGAGGTGTTGGTGGTGGATCCAGATCACCAGATAGAGGGCTCAGATGCAGGGTTTCCCTTGGGGCTTTGGCTCGGGGGTAACCAGTTGCTGTCCTCCGAATGGGTGCAAAACCTGGAGGTGATTCTTAATGATGGGCTGACAATGCAGTTTCAGGTGTTGGCAGTAATCAAGTCCTCTTTTTACCATCTGAGGAACATTGCCCAGGTTAAGCATCTTGTTCCATCTAGTGATCTTCCAACACTGATCCACACCTTTGTGACCTCGCGCCTAGACTACTGTAACTCCCTTTACCTAGGGCTTCTGGGGGTTGACATCCGTTGCTTGCAGCTAGTGCAGAATGCAGTGGACAGGTTGCTGATGGGAACTCCTCGTTCAAGTCACATCTCACCTGTGCTGCGCGAGCTGCACTGGCTGCCAGTACAGTGGTGGATCACCTTCAAGGTTGGGATACTGACCTACAAAACCCTACACAGACAGAGTCTGGGTTATCTGCAAGAGCTCCTGAACCCTTTCTGCCCCATCCAAACACTCCCCTCAGCTGACGAGGGGTAGCAAGAGGTTCCCAGGGTATGGCTGAAAACTTTGGGGTTGCAAGTTTTTATGCACATGGCTCCCACCCTGTGAAACTCACTACCTCATCGGATTCAAGAGTGCCAGACCGTGAAGAGCTGTAAGACAGCCTTAAAGACCCACTTGTTTCAGCTTGTTTTTAGGGGATTTTATGCAGTTAATGGTTTAATCATACTGGAGCGAAGTTCAGATCTGTATTTTTATTATCCTACTGTTTTAATGTGTCTTTATTGACTAAAATGTGTACAGGGCTTTGATATTTGTGAACAGCGCTATAAAAATAAAGATTATTATTTATTAAATGAAGGCAGTACTCAGATGAAAGAAAAACCTGTACTTTAATTACTGTTACAAAAGTTTTCTGTCACATCACAATGTTTTGAAATGTGATAAATGTTGTGCAAGCAAAACAAGATGGAAATAAAAACACATAATGAGGCAGAAGAGAGAGAGATAAGAAAACCCTTTTTTATTTACCTTCTGAAGCTTAAGAGACACTGGCCGGGGTTTTTTTTTATTTAAAGGAAAGCTGTCATAATCCTAAATTCCCCACCCCCCAAAGTCTTACCCTATGATTAGGAGTTTCGCAAGGAAAACACCTTTTTTCAGGTATTTTAACATACTTTATTTTATTGTTTAAAAGTCCAACATTCTGCAAAATGGCTCAGGCTGTGCAGTTCCATTTCAAGTCAAAGTGTGGTGCTGCACCACTTGTTTCAATACACATGTATTGAAGTAAGCAGTGTGGCGTTGCACTTTCACATGAAATGGAACCACGCAGTCTGTGTCATTTTGTGGAATCCCAGACTTTTAAACAATAAAATAAAGTAAGTTAAAACACCTGAAAAAGGTGTTTTCTTTGCAAAACGCCTAATCCAGGGGTAAGGCTTTGGGGGGTGGGGAGCATAGGATTATGACTGCTTTCCTTTAATAATTTATTTAAAATTTGATAACCATGAAAGGCACATTGAGCTGAAGCTCATTTCCAGGTATGACCCTGAGGAGTTGAAACAGAGAAAATACATGTTACAAGCAGTTGAGATAAAAATAAAAATTAGTAAATGGTACATACCATCAGACATGGTAACAGACAGCAGCTAACGACAACAGTAAAGGGGCAAAAATTCAACAAAATCAACAATTGCAATGACAATAATTTCAACAAAGGCTATAACTGGCTGAGGAGAACAAGCTAGAGACAGGTGAAGACAGGCACAATCAAAGAGAATCAGAGAAGCATTTTTTTTATCACAGCTGATTTTACCTCCTCTGCAGCATGACTGGCTTGGGACACCCAGCCGCTGGCCCTGCCCACCCAGAGAGCTGGGTGGCTAATACCGCACCCAGGAGGGTCCAGGATGGTCATCATGCTTCCCTGCTGGAGGGCCCTCTCTGCCACTCCCAGCCAGGACAGCCCCAGATCCTCCCCGACGGGACTCCTTGCAAGTCCTCCAGGCAGCGCAGGGCATGGCCATCAAGCTGCATGGTCGTGCCCAATCTTTTTCCTCTGATTTTTCACCCATGGGAATGTGAACATGCAATGACATCAGGCACTGCATGCCTACATCTGCCGCACTCCCCCTCCAACTGCCACCATGCTTGATAGTACCTCTGGGCATCCCCAGAGGTTGCTGCTGTGCGACGGTTGTTCCCCAACCCACCCCAGGACTAGGAGAGCAGTCAATGGATGCTCGATCCTAGTCCTCCCCTGCCAGTCCTCAATGACCTGGGCTCATTTCTGAACCCAGGTCACTGGTGTGGTGCGAAGTGTGGCATCCAGCGCCTCAACCCTCGGTGCCACTGGGCCAGCCAGAGAAGCATTTTAAAGGAGAGGTAGGAGGGGGCTAGTTCAAGAAAGGAGGAAAGAGAGTTCCAGATAGAGGGCCAGCGGAAAAGGAGACCTGTCCAAAGGACATGTAGCAGCAGGGAATAGTGAAAGAATGAGAGGCAGAAGAGTAAAGAGAATAGGTGGAGTTCGCTGTGGTAGAGAACAGGTCAAGAGATAGGTGTGCAAGGATGAAAACCAGAATTTGGAGAGAATGGAAACATAATGGGATAGATGTTGTGAAGATATGGAGGGAAGAGAGAGGAGCTGGCACAGGAAACAATGATGAGTAAGGGGAGTGTGGAACTAGCAGCAAAATGATAGAAAGAGTGAAATACAGGATTTGGTCTGGGTAACATAGAGTTGGTATCTCCCCATGTATCACAGCCACATAGTCAAAAAGTGGGAGAATTATTTCGAGAATAAGCTCATGCTGGACCAGAGAAGGTATTCCTGTAAAGCTCACTGCATAATTTTTTGATGATGGCACCAATGAGGACCAAGAAGTCAAGATGACTGTCTAGCCACACACCAAGGTATCTGAAACAGGGGACTGTCTCTAGGGGATTGCCATTGAGGGTTTTGAATGCAGTGGTCTGGATAAGTTTACTAAGCTGTTGGTGGTTTCCTGTAATCTAGTAATCTAATTCAGTACTGCCATGGATATCACCGAGGCTATATTGTGGTTACTATATATAGAAGGCTCTATTATTAAATGCTTAAACGGCCATATGTATACTGTCAACCCTTCTAGCACAGAAACTGAAAATGAAAATTCCACATGTAATAAGTGCATTGAATATCTTGCTATTAATAAAGAAATGAGAGACACCAAAACTGAATTATCAAATGCTTTACAGGTAAATAAACTAGAACACTTAGTAGAAAGCCTAGCAAATGAAAATCCTGTTTAAACAGATAATTAATTAAACCAGACAACAACTGGCCCAAAAAAAAAGAGGGAGAGAGGCACACGACAGTACCAAGAGTAATGAGCAAGCAGAAAGAAACAATAAAAGAGGCAGAATTGATTCAGGGAGCCCTGGAGAAGAATGGTTCCAGGTGTCATACCATAAAAAAACTACAAAGGGAAAGAGGGCTAATATAAATAGTGATGAAATCCTGTTAACTAACAGATTTTCTATGCTAGCTTACAGTGAAAGCCCAATACATTGCTCAATGGAAAATGGCATTTCAATCTCTACAGCTCAAAAAGTTCAGAAACAAGTGTTAGTTATTGGGTGACTCCATATTGAGAAAATGCAACACTACTATCTGCAAGAAAGACAGACTAAACAAGACTGTATCATGCCTCCCAGGAGCAAAAATTGGAGATATAAGAACTTGACTCTCTATTTTGCTAGACAAACAAGAGTCAAATTTGACAGTGGCAGTCCATGCTGGTATTAACAATACTGGATGTGACCACAAAAAAAGATATTTGTGAGGAAATCATAGACCTAGGCAAGGAAATAAAAAACAGAGGGGATACTCCATTAATCTCTGGGATACTGCCAGTATTCAGAGGGTACCCTGAAATAATAACATTATTATCAGGATACATGTACAGCTACAAAATTGTTGTAAAAGAGAAGGTATAGAGTTTATGAATTCATGGGACAGATTTGTAAGAAATAAACAACTCTACACCACAGGTGGCCTGCATTTCAGCAAAGAAAGTGCCAAAATCCTTGGAGAAGTTTTTAATTAAACTTTAATAACATACATTTGAACTAAGCAGGAGGTGGGGGGGGGGGACGCAATACAAATCTATTAAGCATACATCTATAAACAAATCAAGCACATGAGTATTAATAAAATGCCTGATGGCTAACTCTCAGAGTCTGAACAACAATAAACAAAGTGAACTGGCTTGCTTAATTAATGCTATGAATGACCTTGATTTAATTTTCATTACTGAAATGTGGAGGAATAAAAGTGACTTATGGGGAAATACCCTAAATGGGTATCAACTATTTAGTCTAGACCACCAGTACAGGACAGGGAGAGACAAAGCTGTATATGCCTCAAATAAATTATCCATCTCTAATATCTCTGATAAAATAGAACAGGAACCATCCTATACCAAATTACTATGGTTAAGCTCATTAAGGGCATTCTTAAAAAAGTAGAATTATTGGCCGGTGCTGCAGACCACCGAAAGCTATTCAAAACATAAATAAAAAAATTAATTAAAGAAATTGAAAAATCATCTGATTTTAGAGATGCTACCTTTCTAGAGAACTTAAATTATGGGGACATAAACTAGGTATCCCTTCAAGCAAGCTCTGCAACCAGTAAATAATTTCTAGCCACATGTATGTCTTTGAATTTATTTCAGCGTGTTTGTCAACCAACTAGAGGAAACAATATGCTTGATATTGTATTGACCACAGAGAGTACTAATTAGGGATGGGCAGACTGGACCTGCCACACTTCAGAACCTCCCCGCACCGAGCCGACTCGGCCCTGACCAGGAATACCAAGCTTTTTATGGCAGCTTGACCCGAGTTGGCCCAGTTCAGAAGTGCAGTCCAGGCCAGAAATAACACTCTCACCAGTAGTACTGCATGTAAGTCACTGAATAAGATCAGGGCAGGGTACAGGAAAAAAAAAATCCTGATCTCTACCGAACACCCCCGAGTCCCTGGACCCTCACATGACCAACAAAGGTAAACGCTCTTGATTCTGGGGCACTGAAGGGAGTCAACCGATTAGGGTCTTTGTTCTGTTATTGACTTATGCTCTAGCCAATCTTGTCTGTCTGTCAGCCACCACAGGACATCCCATAGGAAACAGTGCATCAGTTCATTTGGAACTTTGTGTGTATGTGTGTGTGTGTGTGTATATGTATGTGTGTGTGTGCAGAGAGACTCCACAGTAAAAAAAAAAGAAATAATGTTTTAATTTTTCCTTGTCAAAAAAAGGTTGACAGAGGAAGAGTAGAGAGACCAATAAATTCAACAGCAGAGGGTAGACAGTGCAGCAGAGTACTCCACAGTAAAAAAAAAAAAAAATGAAACGTTTTTCGTTAGTCAGAAAGAGACAGAGAGTACAGAGAGAGAGACCAACTAATTCAACAGCAGACAACAATAGAGTACAGAATAGACAACAGCAGATTGTAGACATTGAAGACTTTACAGTTAAAAAAATACTGTTTTTCATTAGTCAGAAAGACAGAGAGAGAGAGAGAGAGACCAATAAAATTCAACAGCAGAGTGCAGACAGCAGCAGAGTACAGACAGTTTCTTAGTTTTAGAAAATGTACAGGAAACAGGAAAGGGATTGGCTACTACAAAAAGCACAGCCTGCAGTTTCCAGTGCCCTGAGGCAGGTGCAGTTCTCATCCAGCAACAAAAAAAGTATAATAGATTAGGTTTCAGTTTGTGTTTCTTACAAAAGCAACAAAAAAGTTACAAAAAAAATAAGTTAGTTTACAGAATCCAACAACTTAATAATTATTTTTCTTTTTGGAAAATATCTTTTGTAAAAAAAAATTAAAAAAAATATTAAGACAGGGAGCAGACAGGACAGGAGGACTCTGTCTGAAGGTCATAGTGCCTCACTAATTTTGAGGAGGGCTTATAGTGCCATACAGAATAGATTTTGAAGGTATACCATTATAACAGCGAATGCAGTACATCGACTGCATTACAGCAATAGCTGCACAATGACAGCTCATGTAACAACAGGGAGTTGATGTTGACTAGCGCTTTCTGTTGACAGGGAGTTGATGGCAACAGGTACATTCTGTCAACAGGGAGGGTATCGGGGAGGTGGGCGGGAAGTGCTGTGGGTGGGATTGTCCTTGGTCTGGATCGGGTATGGCTGCAAAATGATCGGGAAGGTGGGCAGGATGTGCAGTAGGTGGGATTGTATTGTAGTGGATCAGGCATGATTGCGGAATGATCAGGGAGGTGGGCGGGATGTGCAGTGGGTGGAATTGTGCTTGTAGTGGATCAGGCATGGCTGCAGAATGATCGAGGAGGTGAGCGAGATTTGCAGTGGGTGGGATTGTCCTTAAAGTGGATTGGGCATGGCTGCAGAATGATCAGGGAGGTGGGTGGGATGTACAGTGGGTGGGATTGTCCTTGTAGTGAATAGGGCATGGTTGACAGGTGGTTGTGTGGCTGGGGGAACTGCCCTTTTCTCCACTGTCTGTGCAACGTGGAGTTGGTTATCTTTAGTTCGGGGGTGCAGGGAGGAGAGCAATATGTGCAGTGGTGTTCCTCGTTGTAGGGGTTTGTCACTTTTTATACGTGCCGTTGTTGTGAGTGTCACTGTGGTGCTGTTGATGTATTGTACTTCGGTGTAATTCCCATCACTGCAGCTTGGTGGTACCAATTTTGAAGGGGGGGTGTCACCAACATCTCAGACTCTGTGTTGCCAATCTCTGTGCTGCCCTGAAAGGTCATACTGCCATAGACTCTGTGTTGCCCATCTCTGTGGCTGAACTACTACCAGGTCATAGTGCCTCATGTATTTTGAGAGGGGGTGTCATGTCTCAGACTCTGTGTTGCCCATCTCTGTGACTGAACTACCACTAGGTCATAGTGCCTCACATATTTTGAGAGGGGGGTGTCACACTCAGACTCTGTGTTGCCTATCTGTATTGCTGAACTACTACTAGGTAATAGTGCCTCACGTATTTTGAGAGGGGGGGTGTGATGTCTCAGACTCTGTGTTGCCCATCTCTGCATCCGAACTAATACTACTAATTAAGTAATTAAGTTGGACCCCAAAAAATATGATTCAGAATCGGAGTCTGTTATGGAAATGGAACATGTGACCAACACCAACAGTATGGTTGAAAGTGGTACATGTAACAAGAAAAATATTTCCTGAAAAGAAATTCAGAAAAAAAGGGAAATTCACACCTGAAGATATAATTAATACAATTGATAATAAGCATTTGTCAATGCCGGATGTTCGCCACTGGTATAGAAGCCCTGGGGTACTAGATGCTTTGAGTGACTGTGCATTGTGAATGGGGGTAAAGGATGTCCCGGCAGAGGGTTAAATTGAGGCATCATGTGTTAAAAAAAGTATGTAAAGTGCCTTTTTTAACTTAAGATTGTTTACATATCTGTAAAGGAAGCTGCAGACTGTAGAGAGAGGAAAGGGAGTCAGTTTCATTGTTGTAGTGTAGCGCAACCAAGTGGTGTTAATGGTAGTAAAGGACATGCTGCCACTGGTTTAAAATCAGTCATTCCTGTTAAAAAAGTATATAAATACCAGCCCTGTGGTGCTGAGGGTTGAGGTGCTGCATGCCACACCTCGCACCATGCCAGCAACCCAAGTTCAGGAGTGTGCTCGGGCAGCCAGGGGTCAGCTGGGGGAGAGAGTGAGGAGCCAGACTGAGCAGGCACCAGATAGCTCTCCTCTCCAGGGTGGGAAGTGAGGTTTCCACAGCTCTTGGCTGCCGCTCGATGGAGGCTAGGCAGCAGTGCCATGCCAAGAGGGGAACCTGGTACTAGGCCGGGAGGGGCCTTCACTGGAGCCACGGAGCGCATGTGCACCTCCATGTGTATGCGCAACTGCGATCTGGGGTCCCAGAAATAAGGGGACAGAAAAGAAATACCATGTCTCCCCCATTGCCAGGAAGGTGGGTGGGGTAATGGGGGAGCACCAAGCTAAGTAAAAAAAGAAAAGTATATAAACTTCTTTTTATGTTGGCTTGCCGCGCTTGCGCGCAAGTCAACATCCTTCGGTAGTGCAGCTTTGGAGGCGCGGCCGCTGTTGGCTAACTGCAGGGCACGCATCAGTAGGTGCGTCCCTCATTCCCCAATCAGCCTGCATGCCGGCAGCCACACCATGCATGCTAATGTGGCGAGCACATCTAAGGAAAGGTCCGCTGCAATCTGAGCAAAGCTCATCAGACGCAACAGACCCTTCCTGCGTGCTCGCCATATTAGCAGCATGGTGGGTGGCTGCCCAACGTTCGACTTCAGGGTGCCCAATCCCCCAGCTGGCTTACTGTGGTCACACACATTTGCTGACGGGGGAGCCCACTCCCCGTCGGCATACAGCAGCCCTCCCCATTTTCTATATGCCGACGGGGGTGCCCAAACCCCCTCGGTTCTTGCCTCCCCCCCACTTTCACTGTGTGCCGATGGGGGAGCCCACTCCCCGTTGGCATAAATCAGCCCCTCCCATTTTTCTTATAATCCGAAAGGGTGCCCATACCCTCGGCTCGCCTCCCACCCTGGCTGAAACATTGTGTGCCGACGTGGGTGCCCAATCCCGCCGGCATAAATTAACCCCCTTGTCTGACGATGAGGGTGCCTAATCCCCGTCAGCTGCAGCAACCGCCCTAAAACAGTTAGGTGGCATGCTGGGAGCCCACCCTAGTGTGCCAAGTCCCTGAAAAAACTGTCCCGCCGGTTAGGTTTTTCCTCCCTGTAACATAAAAACGGTCCCTCATAGTCTCCTGCCCCCACCCACACCCACCCACTGCGCACTCTGCCTCCCCACACCCCCTCACTCCCTGACCCCATACTTACCTCCGGAGTCCAGTGCGATGATCTTCGTGGACTGGGAAACACGTCTGCACTCTTCAAAGCCGACCGTGAACTGAGGAAATGCCGGTAAGCTTATAATGGAATGAATAGGGTTTTTTCAACTTTGCTGCATATCTCAGGTATTTGTTAGAATTTTGGCACCAAATTTTCAACATGGGGTTTTTGTGGCCCCTCCTCATGAATTCTATCACTGTCATGGTGTTAATCAGCCTCGAAAGGTGATTTCGCAGTCACTGCGCAAAATCACCTTTTGGGATCTATTAATGAAATGACAGTGCCAGTGTTCATGAGGTGGCCTCTCAAAAAGCCTATGTTCCAAATTTGGTGGAAAAAAAAAAACCAATGCCTGTTTTATGAGCGTGCGTTGCGTAGTTGCTACGCAGGCTCGTAACTTCTCGAATTTGCAATATTTTAATGCCAGATTTTCAGCATTGCCATTTTTGTACACCTCCTTGTGAACAGTACAGCTGTCATGTTCCACATCCTGCCCGAAATGTGTTTCCGCACTTCTGGCACACAATAGCGCAGTCACTGTGGGAAATCAGTGTTTGGGCCAGATTATGAAAATGACAGTGACACAGATCATGAGCAGAGGTCCAAAAATGCCTATGTTGAAAATTTGGTGATGATACTCCATAAAATGACTGTTATGATCATGCATTGGCAGATTGCACGCACGCTCATGCCGTCGTGCATTTGTGATATTTTCAGTCTGGATTTTCACCATTGCCATTTTTCCACACCTCTTAATGAACAGTACAGCCGTCATTTCACATATCCTGCCCAAAATGTGTTTTTGCACTTCCGGCGCAGAACAGCGTGGTCACTGTGTGAAATCACTTCTTGGGACACTTTGAGGAAATAACAGTGACACTGTACATGAGCAGAGATGCTAAAATGCCTATGTTGAAAATTTGGTGCCGAACGCCCATAAAATGGCAGTGTTGCAAGCGTGCGTTGCATATTTCCCACACACCCTCTTGCAACTTCGCAAATTTGCTATATTTACATGCCACATTTTCAACACTGGCATTTTTTTACACCTCCTTATGAACTGTACAGCTGTCATTTTTCACATCCTGCCCAAAATGTTTTCCTGCACTGCACTACCAAACACCCAAAGGGACATCCCAATGCCTGTCAGTCTCTGCAGGGTGGGGGTGGGTTGGCATCAGTTCAATACTTCACTGCCATGCCTATTATGCATCTCTCTAACTCCTGCACTACCAATGCCAATGCCAGCAAGACAACATTCAGCACTGACAAATGCTTGTTTTAAGTTAAGATTAGTTAGATATCTGTAATAGAAGCTGCCAACCGTAGACCAGTGCTTGTGTGTCCATGGATACACATGCACACCAGCTGGGAATTGTGGTAAAAAATTCCCTTAGGGTCACATTGTAAGTTGTATGTAAGGAATAACACATGACAGGGTGTGCAGCATTGCTAAACTACTGCACACCCCAGGTGGGTTGTGAGGCATGAGGCACAGGCAAGTGCCTTCAACCACCTGGGAAGTGCGGTATATGATTTCCATAGGATCACATTACAAATTGAAAGTAAGCAATAACACATGGCAGGGTGTGCAGCAATGCTAAATTGCTGCATGCATGCCCCAGGTCAGTTGTGCAGCTGAGTGCCTTCAACCACCTGGGAAGTGTGATATAAAATTCGAATTGGATCACTTTGTAACTTGTAAGTAAGCAATAACACACAACAGGATGTGCAGTAATGCTAAATTACCACATGTGCCAGGTGGGTTGTGAGGTGGGTTGTGAGGCACAAGGCACAGCTGAGTGCCATCAACCACCTGGGAAGTGTGGATGTCTTCACTTAGGCACTGAAGGCACCTATTTTGCCATGGAAGCGCATGCTAAGGACGTGGGAGAGTCAGCAGGTGGCTGCACTGAGGAGCACCAGGCCCCTGATTTCTTCACCTGGCTACAGAGGTAACATTCCATCTTAAATGGCAGACAGCTGAATGATACAAAATGAAACCAAAAAAAGGGAAATGGCAACAGAGCAAGATGTAGCTCAGGGTAGTATGGAGAAGGCAGTTTTCATGTGCACCGACTAAGTGCAAGGAAGGAAAGAAAGTGTCGGTGGATGGCTGTGTGAGAAATGCAGTGTGCCCTAGATCACTTCGTATGATAACGTAAAGTAGAAATATGAGAATCTGTGGCTCACATTGTCACAGCAAGGCGGCATTGACAGAGTAGGGGAAAACAGAAATGGGAACATTAAGCATGCAACAGTTTTGCACCCCTTTTCCCTATTCAAAAGGCTGGAGGTGGGAGCTATTTGAATAGCAAACTGCAGTTTGGTTAACTGGAGGAGAGGGATCCTCAAATTGTTTCTGATATTGGCACAAGAACAAAACATATCAATATTTTCAGTGGGGAGGTAGCATATTCCATTTATGCCATATCTCCAAAAAAAAGTGAAACAAAATTGAATTTCCTGCCATTTTTTGCTGATTATAACAAAATCTAAAAGGTATCTATAAATGAAACACTACTCACTTGGTAGATATTTTTTTGCTGAATAACTTTTGTGCTCAAAGTACCATATTGTCATTTTTTGTTTTAAAGCTATTTGCATTTGTTTGTTGCAAAAAGTGAAAAAAAAAATTTCTGCTATTTTTTGCTAATTATAAAGAAACTAAAAGGTATCTATAAATGAAACAACACTCATTTTGTATATATTTTTGTGCTGAATAACATTCGTGCTCACAGCACCAAGCTATCATTTTTTTGTTTTAAAGTTATTTATATTTGAATATGGTTAGTACAGCTAGTATACATCTGCATTGAGATAGACACACACACACACAGACACACACACAAAAACACAGACATATAGATGATATTTTTTTCTATTGGCTGGTCTGAGCCTCTGGATGTTTGAAATTCCAGGCAGATCAGACACATCTGCTCTGCTACGTAGATCAAAGGAAAGAGCTGCCCAGGATTGGGTCAGCTGTTTCTTTTCAAGTTCATTGGTGAATCCCTTGACCACTGTAGTGCAGCACTGTTTACATTGCCAGAAAAATCAGATAAAAGTAAAACACAAAAACAGGTAGCAAAATTAGTTACACCAAGAAAGTCAATGATTAAGGAAAAGGCTCTATCTAGTACCACTAGACATAGCACTCCACAATATGCCACTCATGCATATCCAGCTCCTTCATCAGAAAGCAGTGCCTCTGATGTAGATGTTGTAAATGTTAATGTACAAGAACAAGATCATGATCACAACGATGTATCAGTTATGCTCTTCCGAAGGTGTTGAATCAGAATGTGATACCGATGAGGTAGACGACACCAGCTGGGTTCTGAAACCCAAAAAGAAAAAAACAAAAACACATACAGCAAGCACCACCACTAGCCATAGCCAGTAGTGGAAAAAAATCAATATCAATCATAATAGCTTTTCTGGGGACAGATACAGTGTGCATGAATCAGGGTCAGAAACACCAGCCACCACACTAACAGCTGTTCCTGGCATGATGACAAAACATTCCATCGCAGTTGTGTGGCACTATTTTTATATAAGTCCCAAAAACAAATGTTTTACTGTCTGCACCTTTTGTCATCAGGAGGTTAGCAGAGGGAAAGTGAGGGGGCCAGTTCAGGACATCACTAAAAAGGCATTTGCAAAGAGTACATGCAACCATTGGGCTGGGCAGCAGTCCTGAGAAAGGAAAAAATATCTAAAATGAAAATAATCCTACAGACAATAGTGATGGTGAAGAGAATGAGTGACAAGGCAAAAAAAATATGTTTAACTTCACTGACAATAGTATTTGGACAAGCTAAAGCTTCACCACTGCAATCCCCCCGGCACAAACTAAACAGCAGACCATTACTGCGATGCTTGAACAAAAAACTGCCTACAGTAGATTACAGCAAGTAATATTAAAAATTAATCAGTTAATAGCTAAATGATGGTATAATGCCCTTTTAAAATATTTTGCTCCAGGTTACAACATACCAGACTGTAAATATTTTGCAACTGTCACTGTTCCCAAAAGGTAGGAATGTATCCAACGTAAAATAAAATTGCCAAGGCACCTAGCTTCACCTGAGCTCTTTCCTTCTAAGATTGCTTGAAAGGACAGAGTAGAGAACCTTACCAGAGCAAGGGAAAAGGATTAAGACTTCTTTTGGCTAAGCAGATTTACTGTATGTTGTTATTTTTATTTTGTACTCACAGGGATTGCTACTGTTTGTTGCTAACATTTCATTGCTTTATTTTTCTCTGATTCAAATTGTTGTTGCTGGTATACCTTTTCTTCTGCATTATTACAAGGTGTGCCTACAGGTGTGTGCTAACAGATTACTGCTGTAATCTTCTGATTCATATTGTCATTTGCAAGGTATACCTTCTGTTACTGCTTTATTCTTCTCTGTAGCAAAGTGTTTCTTACAGGGTATATCTTCTCTGAAATTATTACAGGTGGTGCTTTACGGGTTTCACAGTTTTATCTAACAGGAACTTCCTGTTTGTGAGCAGGAAGTGAGTGATCACAGAGCCACCAAAGACTCACCATCCTAGAAGGGCAGGAGTACTGTAGCTCTCCGTCCCCCTCCCCAGCTGCTGGAGGTCTGACTCCGAGCAAGTAAGGAGACTACTGAGAAATATAGAAACTTCTTGTCTTAGAACAGGAAGATCAGGAGTTAAAAGGGCACAGAGGCAGTAAGTAAGTAGGGGAAGAAAAAAAGAAAAAAAAAGAAAATAAACAAACAGAGGAAAGAGCAAATACTCCAAACAACAGTTAGAGGGCCAGAAAAAAGACATGATGGGAGTGGTGCAGTGCAGTGGCTGTGGAGCAGCAGTCTTCCGGGAGACATTCTAGAGGATGCAGTGTTGTCCCATCTGCAGGCACCTCTCTGGGCTGAGGGAGGAGGTTGCTCATCTCCAGGCTGAGTTGGCCAGGATTTGTGGGACCTCCTCTCTCACCCAGGGACCACCAGAGCCACTGTCATTGCCTCAGAGGTTGCCAAGAAAGAGGAGTGGTTGGACCACAGTGGGCTCAGAGAGGGAGAGGGAGGTGGAATACAGGCGATCCTCCAGTTGTACCTCTCCAATTTCTATGCCGTTTGAAAGTGTGGTGCCTCATGGAGGCACCCACAGTGAGACCAAGGAGGATGCTGGGAACCTCCACAAAGGAGACCCACAGGAGGGTGGCATGGGACCCCACAGGGAAGGAAACAACTCCTGGTGGGGGACTCCATTGTTAGGAAGGTAGAACTGGGGGAGGAAGGGGAGAGGGAGGTAAGGTGCCTGCCTGGCACCATGGCTTGGAGGGACAGGGAGCGAATCCTCAGGATCACAGGAGCAGCTGCACAGGGGAGGGAGCTGGATGTCATTGTCCACCTAGGGACAAATGATCTGGCTAAGAAAGGGATCTGAGCAGTGCAAGAAGCATTTGTGGAGATGGGGAGGAGCCGTAGACAAATAGCACACACGGTAACCTTCTCGGAGGTGCTGCCTGTCTATGGCTCAGATGAGGCTAGAGTGCTCCACACCATAGGATTCAATCAGTGGTTGAAAAACTGGTGCAGAGCTCAGGGATTTGGCTTCATTGGGGACTGGGGGTCCACCTGGATGGATGCAGGCTTTTACTGGCATGATGGTCTGCATCTGTCCAGGAGGGGAACCAGGATCCTAGGTGATAGGTTTAAATACTTCATTGGTAAGCATTTAAACAAGCCAAGGGGGAGGCACTGGAAAGGAACAGGGAAATCCTAGCCCCACCCAAAAATCAGGGTACTAAGTGAGGTAGACACCAACATAGAGATGTCAATAGGGAGAAGTGCTGGGGTAAATGGAGAAAGTGACAAATGCAATAAGGACAGGGATGGGGCAAAAAGGGGTAAGGCCATCAAGAAATATAGGGTTATGAGTACCAACACCCATAGTCTGGGCAACAAGCTCCCTGAACTAGTAGCCTTGATGGAAGAGGGATGCCGGGATATCGTAGCAGTCACAGAAACATGGTACACAGAGAACCATGACTGGGATGTTAACATACCAGGGTACACAACCTACAGGAGAGACAGGGAGGAATAAGGGGGAGTAGCTCTCATGTAAGGAAAGGATAAAAGCAACTGAACAAAAGAGTAAACAGGGAGGAGAGGAGGTACTGTGGGTCACCTTAGAGACTGGAAATGGCACTACAATCCACACAGGGGTTGTATACAGATCCCCATGTCAGGGGGAGGGAATGGATAAGGATATGATAGAAGGCATACTTAGGATGGCAGAGAAAAGGGAGATACTGTCAATGGGGGACCTTAATATGCCAGATGTTAACTGGAGCACCTTTGCTGCAGCCACATACAAAAGCAGGGCCATTCTTGATGCCCTTCAGGTGGCATGCCTCAGACAGCTATTTTTGGAACCTACTCGTGAGGGAGCAATCTTAGACCTCATACTCTCAAATGGGGACAGTGAGAGGATCTCAGATCTAGAAGTGGTAGCCATTTGGGAACAAGTGACCACCAAACAGTGTGGTTCATGATAAACTCAGCTACAGAGTCAAGCCATACAAAAAGAGGGTTCTGGACTTCAGGAGGGCTGACTTTGGCAAGATGGGAGAGTGCCTTAGAAAAGCACTAGCAAACAGGTTAGAAGGAGGAGGAGCAACAATGGGAAATATCAAAACTGCCATCACAGAGGCAACAAGCCTTTGTGTGAAGCAAATAAACAAATCAAAACGAAAGAAAAGCCACTATGGTTCTCAAAAGAAGTAGGTGAAGGTTAGGAGAAAAAGATAGCATTTAGGAAGTATAAGAAAACACAGAAGGAGCAGGACAGAGAACTGTACTAGTTAAGGCAGAAGGAAGCAGAGAGGGTAGTCAGAATAGCAAAGGCACAAACTGAGGAAAAGATAGCCAACTCGGTTAAGAAGGGGGATAAAACCTTTTATAGGTATATCAAGGAGCATAAAAAGACAAAGGGATGGATAGTGAGGCTGAATAGAATGGATGGTGGGTGGGCAGAGAGTGACAGTGAAAAAGGAGGGATACTGAATGAATACTTCAGTTCAGTATTCACAAAAGAGGAAGTCGGGGAGGTGCCTAATCCAATTAACAGAAGCACTCTGGAGAGGGGGGTCGATTCCAGTCGTTTCACAGAAGAAAGGGTTCTGAAAGAACTCCTAAAACTGAAGGTGGACAAAGCAATGGGGCCAGATGGAATTCACCCCAGAATTCTAAAAGAATTAAGCAGAGAACTAGTGACACCACTGACTACCCTTTATAACAAATCATGGGAGGATGGCACGGTACCTGAGGACTGGAAGAAGGCTGATGTGATTCCCCTTCACAAAAGTGGGAGCAAGACAAAGGCAGGAAATTACAGACCTGTCAGTTTGACCTCTGTGGTAGGGAAAGTGATGGAATCACTTCTGAAGGAAAGAACTGTTGAGTACCTAGAGGCCAGTAGAGCACAGGACCCAAGGCAGCATGGGTTCATAGTGGGAAGGTCATATCAGATGAATCTAATTGATTTCTTTGACTGGGTGACCAAAGTAGTAGACCAGGGAGGGGCTGTGGACATGGCCTACCTAGACTTTAGCAAGGCATTTGACACAGTCACACACAAAAGATTAGTAGTCAAATTAACCAGCCTTGGAGTGGGTCCCAGGGTGGTAACCTGGGTAAAACATTGGCTGGACAACAGGACACAGGAGGTAATTGTAAATGGAGTCCACTCTGAAGAAAGAGGGGTTACTAGTGGGATACCGCAGGGTTCAGTACTGGGTCCAGTCCTTTTTAATGCCTTTATAAGTGACATTGCAGAGGGACTGGAAGGAAAAGTATGCCTCTTTGCAGATGACACAAAGATCTGCAACAGGGTTGATACACAAGGAGGCATGGAAAGGATGAGAAGGGACTTGGCAAGGTTGGAGGAATGGTCAGAAGTATGGCAGCTTGGATTCAATGCAAAGAAGTGCAAAGTAACGCACCTGGGAAACAAAAACCCAGGGGAAGATTACACAATGGGGGGGGTAGTAACAACAGCAAAAATGGAAAGGGACCTGGGGGTAATCATATCAGAAGACCTTAAGGTTGGCAAGCAATGTGAGAAGGTGGTAGAGAGGGCTGGTTGGATACTGGGATGTATAGGGAGAGGCATCACCAGCAGAAAACAGAAAGTTGTTATCCCCCTGTACAGACAGTTGGTGAGACCCCTTCTGTAGTACTGCGTCCAGTTCTGGACACCCCATCTCCGCAAGGACATAGACAGGATGGAGGCAGTTCAAAGGAGGGCAACTAAAATGGTGCAGGGTCTGCAAAAGAAGCCATACGAGGAGAGGCTAAAGGAGCTTAATATGTATACCCTTGAGGAAAGGAGGGAGAGGGGGACATGATAGAAACATTTAAGTACCTCAGTGGAATCAACAAAGTCCAAGAGGGTAGCATCTTTCAGAAAAAGAGATGTGCAAGAACAAGGGGACACAATTTGAAGATAGAGAGGGAAGGCTCAGGGGCAATGCGAGGAAGTATTTTTTCACAGAGAGGGTGGTGGACACATGGAACAGCCTTCCTGAGGAGGTTGTGGGGTCTAAAACTCTGGGAGACTTCAAGAATGCATGGGACAGACATAAGGCAATTTTTGTGGGGGGGGGTAGGAAGAAATAGGCTGTTGTTTAAATAAGATCTGCAGCTTATCCTCTAGGTAGGAATATGGGCAGACTAGGTGGGCCAAGCAGTCCTTATCTGTCGTCAAAGTCTATGTTTCTATGTAACATTAGGATAAGCTTTCAGGGTTACTGCATTTGTTGTTGAGTGATTGTTTCTGCTCTTACCTCCTTGTTCTTTCATCCGTGGTTCTTCTTTTTCGGCAGGGCCCAGCCACCCACCCCCATCCCCAACCACCCCACACTACACTCCCTTTATAGGGTACCACAGTTGTGACATTTTCTGTGGCAAAGCAGGAAGGGGTGGATCAGTGGGGCATCTACAAGGTGAGCTCATTTACAGGGGCACTAGTAATTTAACTTGTTATAACAAGTTATACGAAAACAAAACACAAAATCAAACCATTGCTTGCATTTTTTTCCTTCTAATTACTCTGACCAGGTTATAAACCCAGCAACTTATCTGGAATGGATATCATTAACTGCAGGTACTGTGGAACACTTTTCAGAAGGACAGTCTTACAGGATTAAGGACACTGTCCTACATGCTGGGCCATTGGAGATCTTAGGGTTCAGCTCCGGGCAGCACGGGCAGAGACTACGCGCCTCAAATTTCATATTCAAGAGGAAATACATTATAGGAACCACCCGCCATTTCCCCAACATCCAACAGAAGAACCTTGACCGCAGAGGGTAGTTGGTCCAGGAGGTTGGCAGGTGGTTAGGAGGGGCAAATCAGGTGTCCCATCACTCTGTGCTCTCCGACATATTACCTCAAAAAACCATATAAACACTACAAACAGGTATCTGCCTCTATCTCCGAAATCAAACAAAGGAGCAGAGGACACTGCAGAGCAGGACATTGCAGCACAGGAGCTAGCACAACAAAACTCGCCCAAATCAGGAACCAAAACAAAAAAAGCAAAAAGGAAATCCAAAAAACTTCTGATCATAGGAGACTCCATGATTCAGGGAGTTGATACCCACCTCCAGCAAGGGGTAATGGTCAGATGTCTCCCAGGTACATCAGCGTGGAGAGACACTGACAGCATTGCTAAAACTGTTCACAAAGCAGGAGAAAACATTACTGTCCTGGTACACATAGGGACTAATGATCTCGCCAGCCGGTCAGTTGTGGAGACCAAGGAACACCTGACCAAGCTGGGTGACAAACTATCATCCATTTCATCTGACATCTCTTTCTCTGAGATTCTGCCAGTCTGGGAGAGGGGGGCAGATGGATGGAAGGTCAGAGAAGGGGAGTTAGGGGAGCTAAACATGTGGCTCAAGGGCTGGTGCCAGAAAAAAGGACACAGATTTGTAGGGAACTGGCAACAGTTCTGGGAGCGAAAGTTCTTTAAATTTGATGGACTGCATCTGACTAAGGAGGGAGTCAGTGCATTGGGGCAGAAGTTTGACGTCTTTTCAGAATATTTAAACTAGCAAATGGGGAGAGGGGTGCAGCACCCCATACGTCGAATGGGAAGAACACCCCTCCCCCCTCAGCTAGTGATCAAACAGGGATTCAGCATGTTTGCAGTTCATTTGCATCACCAGGTAAGAAAAAAGGTCCTTCTCCCCTTACGTCACACAGGAGAAATGCCAAACCTCACCCAACAACTAACACACCGAAATCTGGCTAATGGAAAATCATGCACACAAATGCTCACAGCCTGGGAAATAAGATCCCAGATCTGCAGGCAATAATGTCAGAGGCTAAACTGGGCATAGTAGCAATTAGTGAGACGTGGTTTACCAGTAACCACACTTGGGAGACTTCAGTACCTGGCTATGTACTGTTCGGAAGAGACCGAGGTGCAAAAAGGGGGGTGGAGTGGCCCTGTATGTCAATGAAAATATCAAAGCTACAGAAATTCAGAATACACATAAGGAACCAGAAGAACTGTGGGTCACCATGGAAACAGGAAATGGGACAGCCATAAGAACTGGGTTTGTCTAAAGGCTCCCAGACCAGGGGAAGGACATAGACTCATTACTGTTAGAAGATATACAAAACATGACAGCTAAAGGGGGAGGTTCTGATAATGGGAGACTTCAACATGCCGGATACAGATTGGTCAATACCAGCAGGAACATCTGCCAGAACTAAACACATGGTGGATTCCCTGCAGGGGGAGGGCCTCAAACAACTGATACAACAACCCACAAAAGACAGGGCTATCCTAGATCTAGTACTGACTAACAAGGAAGGGATCACAGATCTCCAGGTAGAAGGTCACCTGGGGGCCAGTGATGATCACATGGTATGGTTCAATTTGGCCACTACATCTAAATCATCCCATTCCAAGGCAAAAATATGGGACTTCAGAGGAGCTGACTTTGATAAGATGGCCAACAGAGTTAAGCTAGCCCTGGCAAAAAGAAACACAGGGGGAGGGAGTACAGGCAAAGTGTGCAAGCATTAAGGATGCAATACTTGAAGCAACATCCCATTGTGTTAGACAGAAAAGGAAGTGCAAAAGAAGAAGGAAACCACTTTGGTTCTCAAATACAGTAGCAGAAAAGGTCAGAGCCAAAAGGCAAATATAAGGGAACACAGCGAGATGAAGATAGGGAGGCATACCAAACTGCTCTAAGGGAAGCAGGGAAGGCAGTAAGGCAGGCAAAGTCCCAAACTGAGGAAACACTAGCACGAACAGTAAAAGAAGGTGACAAGACTTTCTATAGATACATTAGTGAAAGGAGAAAGTCCAGAGGGGATATTGCTAAGCTCAAAGGAGAAAAGGGGGCATGTGAGGAGGAGGAACCTGTAAAAGCATGTATCCTAAATAGATACTTTTGCCCAGCATTTACTGAAGAGAAGGTAGGGCAGGGCCCACAGCTCAGCACCATGAACACAGGGGGGAGGGAGGTGAGCACTACTCCCTTCACAAAACAAAGGGTCCTACAAGAGCTCGCTAAGCTCAGGGTGGACAAGGCAATGGGACCTGATAGCATACATCCCAGGGTACTTAAGGAGCTAAGGGTGGAACTAGCAGAGCCATTAGCAGAACTGTTTAGTGAGTCTCTGAGCATGGGACAGGTCCCAGAAGACTGGAGAAGGGCTCAAGTGATCCCGCTCCACAAGAATGGTAGCAGGGAGGAGGCAGGGAACTACAGACCAGTCAGTCTTACTTCAGTGGTGGGCAAGATTATGGAGGCACTCCTTAAGGAAAGGGTAGTGCAATACCTGGAATTCATAGGGGCACAGGATCCAAGACAGCATGGGTTTACAAAAGGAAGGTCCTGTCAAACTAATCTCATAGATTTCTTTGACTGGGTAACCAGAGTGGTGGACCAAAGGGGAGCAGTTGATGTCGCCTACCTTGACTTCAGCAAAGCTTTTGACACTGTTCCACATAGAAGATTGATAAATAAGCTGAGTAGACTCGGGGTGGGTCAAGAAATTGGTCAACTGGGTGGCAAACTGGCTGACGGGCAAAAAACAGAGAGTGGTGGTAAATGGTATACAGTCAGAAGAGATGCAAGTCACAAGTAGGGTACCTCAAGAATCAGTCCTGGGGCCAGTCCAATCTTCATTAGTGACATTGCAGATGGACTAGAGGGTAAGGCTTGTCTGTTTGCAGATGACACCAAGATCTGCAACAGAGTAGATGATCCAGATGGGGTGGGCAGAATGAGAAGAGATCTGGATAAACTAGCAAAATGGTCAGAAGAGTGGCAACTGGGATTTAATGCAAAGAAGTGCAAGATCATGCACATAGGGAAGAGAAACCCTGAAGCAACCTATGGGCTGGGAGGGGAGTTGCTGGCAGTCACAAAGGAAGAAAGAGGCTTGGGCATCATCATCACCGATGACCTGAAATCATCCAAGCAGACCTCTAAAGCAGTAGGTAAGGCTAGGGGGATGTTAAGGTGTATTAGTAAGGGTATCACAAGTCATAAGAGGGAGGTAATAATCCCTCTTTACAAGACACTGGTTAGGCCCCATCTGGAGTACTGCGTGCAGTACTGGAGGCCACACCTTCACAAGGACATTAACCAAATTGAGGCAGTCCAGAGAAGGGCAACCAAAATGGTGCAGGGACTGCATCAGAAGACATATGAGGACAGATTAACGGAGCTCAATATGTATACCCTTGAGCAAAGGAGGGAGGGAGGTGATATGATCGAAACATTCAAACACCTTAAGGGCATTAACAAGGTGAAAGAGTCTAACATGTTTAAATATAAGAAAAATAGCAGGACAAGAGGACACAGCATGGGACTAGAGGGAGGCCGATTAAGGGGGAATGTGAGGAAATTCTTTTTTACAGAAAGGGTGGTGGATGCATGGAACAGCCTACCTCAGGAAGTGGTGACTATGAATACAGTGCAGGGCTTCAAACAGGCATGAAATAGGCATAAGGGAGCAATATGAAGGGAGTATGAATAGATAGGCCACTGACAGAGCAAAGTCCAATGGGTCATTTGTAAGGTAGAAAAAGCAATGGGCAGACTGGATGGGACTTGCGGTCCTTATCTGCTGTCAACTTCTACGTTTCTATGTTTCTTAAAGAGAGTGAATGTGGTGCTGTGCACCTGAAGACACAGACATGTGGACGTGTTTTCAAACCACTGATTATATGTGCGTCACAGCACATTGGGTGTCACAATCATCTTCAAACACCACCACAAGCAGCACTGTACAGGAAACATAGAAACATAGAATGTGACAGCAGATAAGGACCGCTTGGCCCACCTAGTCTGCCCATTTTCCTACCTAACAGATAAGCTGCAGATCCTAGTTAACCAACAGCTTACTTCCTCCTACCACCTACTAGGACTGCTTTATGTCTGTCCCATGCAATCTTGAATTCCCCCACTGTTCTTGACTCCACGACCTCCTCAGGGAGGCTGTTCCATGCATCCACAACCCTCTCTGTGAAAAAATACTTCCTCACATTACCTCTGAGCTATCCCCCCTCTAACTTCAAATTGTGCCCCCTTGTTCTTGCTCATTTCTTTTTCTGAAAGATGCTACCCTCTTGGACTTTGTTGATTCCCTTGAGGTACTTTAAAGGTTCTATCATGTCCCCTCTCTCCCTTCTTTCCTCAAGGGTATACATATTAAGCTCCTTTAGTCTATCTTCGTATGTCTTCTGGTGCAGACCCTGCACCATTTTGGTTGCCCTTCTCTGGACAGCCTCCACTCTGTCTATGTCTTTGAGGAGATGGAGTCTCCAGAACTGAACACAGTACTCCAGATGGGGTCTCACCAACTGTCTGTACAGAGGGATAACAACTTCCTGTTTTCTACTATTGATGCCTCTCCCTGTGCATCCCAGCATTCCCCCAGCCTTCCTTACTGCGTTCCCACATTGCTTGCCCACCTTTAGGTCATCTGATATATTTTTCCCCAGGTCCCTTTCCATTTTTACTGTTGTCAGTATCTCACCCCCCATTGTGTACTCTTCTCCTGGGTTTTTGTTTCCCAGGTGCATTACCTTGCACTTCTTTGCATTGAATCTGAGCTGCCATACATCTGACCATTCCTCCAACCTTGCCAAGTCCCTTCTCATCCTTTCCACTCCATCTTGTGTATTAACCCTGTTGCAGATCTTTGTGTCGTCTGCAAGTTCCTCTGCAATGTCACTTATAAAGACATTAAAAAGGATTGGTCCTAGTACTGAACCCTGCGGTACCCTGCTAGTAATCCTCCTTTCTTCACTGTGGACTCCATTTACTACTACCCATTGCGTCCTGTTGTCTAGCCAATTTTTTATCCAGGCTACCACCTTGGGACCTACTCCAAGGCTGGCTAACTTGTGTATTAATCTTTTGTGTGGGACTGTATCAAATGCCTTGCTAAAATCTAGGTAGGCCATGTCCACAGCCCCTCCCTTGTCTACAACTTTGGTCACCCAGTCAAAGAAATCTATTAGATTCGCCTGACACGACCTTCCCATAGTGAATCCATGCTGCCTTGGGTCCTGTGCCCCACTGGCCTCTAGGTACTCAACAATTCTTTTCTTCAGAAGTGATTCCATCATTTTCCCTTCCACTGAGGTCAAACTAACCGATCTGTAGTTTCCTGCCTCTATCCTGCTCCCACTTTTGTGAAGAGGAATCACATCTGCCCTCCTCCAGTCCTCAGATACCACCCCATCCTCCCATGATTTGTTAAAGAGAGTAGTTAGCGGTGTCACTAGTTTTACCCTTAGTTCCTTAGGAATTCTTGGATGAATCTCATCAGGCCCCATTGCTTTGTCCACCTTCAATTTTATTAGTTCTTTCAGAACCCTTTCTTCTGTAAATGGACTGGTATCGACCCCCGTCTTCAGAGTGTTTCTCTTGTTTGGTTTAGGTACCCCCCCTCCTCTTCCTTTGTGAATACTGAGCAGAAATATTCGTTCAGTATCCCTACTTTTTCACTGTCACCCTCTACCCACATTCCCTCCCCTTTATTAAGCTTCAGTAGCCCTCCTTTGGTCTTTCTTGGCTCCCTAATGTACCTGTTAAAGGTCTTATCCCCCTTCTTAACAGAATTGGCTATCCGTTCCTCAGTTTGGGCCTTTGCTATTCTGACTGCCTTCCCAGCCTCTTTCTGCTTTAACTGATAAAGTTATCTGTCCTGCTCCTTCTGTGTTTCCTTATATTTCCTGAATGCTATCCTTTTCTCCTTAACCTTCCCTGCCACCTCTTTTGAGAACCATAGTGGTTTTTTCCTTCATTGTGTTTTGTTGATTTGTTTTATACAAAGGCTTGTTGCCTCTGTGATGGCTGTTTTGATTGCTCCCCATTGTTCCTCCACCCCTCTTTCTTGCCTGTTTGCTAGTGCTTTTCTGAGGCACACTCTCATTTTCCCAAAGTCAGCCCTCCTAAAGTCCAATACTCTTGCTTTTGTATGGCTTGATTGTATGGCCGTGTTTATCATGAACCACACTGTTTGGTGGTCGCTTGTTCCCAAATGGCTACCCACTTCTAAATCTGAGATTCTTTCTCCATCCCCATTTGAGAGTACCTGGTCTAAGATTGCTCCCTCCTTCCCAAGTGGGTTCCAATACTAGCTGTCTGAGGCATGCCCTCTGTAGGGCATCAAGAATGACCATGCTCTTGGATGTGCCTGCAGCAAAGGTGCTCCAGTTAACATCTGGCATATTCAGGTCCCTCATCAACAATATCTCTCCTTTTCTGCCATTCTAAGGAAGCCTTCTATCATTTCCTTGTCCATTTCCTCCCCCTGAGATGGGGGTCTGTATGCAACCCCCATGCTGTGAGTCCCCAACCAGGAGTTGTTTCCTTCCCCTGTGGGGTCCCATGCTACCCTCCTGTGGGTCTCCTTTGTGAATGTTCCCAGCATCCTCTTTGGTCTCCACTGCAGGTGCCTCCATAGAGGAATCACTATCCACCAGAAGAGTGAATGAATTGTGGAGAGGTACAGCTGGAGGGATGCAACTCTGTTCCACCACCCTCTCCCTCCCTGAGCCCACCCTAGTCTAGCCTCTCCTCTTTCTTGGTAACCTCTGAGGTAGTGGCATTGGCCCTGGTGGTCCCTGGGTGGGGGAGAAGGTTTCACGAATCCTAGCCAGGTCAGCCTGGAGACGGACAACCTCCTCCCTCAGACCAGAGAGGTGCCTGAAAATAAGGCAGCATCGCAGCCTCCAGAATGCCTCCCGGAACACTGCTGCCCCACAGCCATTGCACTGCACCACTCCTAACATGTCTTATTTTGTGTCCCCTCTCCTGTTTCTCTGTATGCTTACTCTCTCCCTCTCCTCTCCTTACAACTCTCACCCTTTCTGTTCTGGGACAGCAACTTCCTATATTCTTCAGTAGCCTCCTTCCTCCTTGCTCAGTGTCAGACCACCACCAGCTAGGGGGGAGAGTGAGCTACTTTTTTCCTTTAGGGTTGACAAAACCAATGTTTCTCTATGATCTTTCCCTTCCTACTGCCAAACAGGAAGTTCCTGTTGACAGTCAAATCCAGTGGCTATAAAAGTAGAACTGACTTAGGGGGGGATGGAGGGCAATTAGTACGTAAAAAAGCTAGCAACAGGAAGTTGTAATTTGAGTCACCTGCTTTTATAGTGTCTAAACCACACCCCCAATTAAGCTCTCTCTCCTCCTACTAGTTTAGCAAAGTAAGTTGATACAGTACGCTTCACAGCACAGAACACACACTGACTTTCTTTCATTTCTTTCTTTTTAACCCTAAATAAGACCCCTTCTACTTCTAATAAAGTATCTGTCTGCTTAATCTCAACAGACACTGACTCCTGCTGAGATATAAGTGTTAAATTAATAAGAAAATGTAACTTCTTTTAGTTAGCTGCTTTCTGCTCTACAAGCAAGGCTAGCAACAGGCAGGATGACAAAGAATGGCAGCTCTTTGTGTTAGCATGTTTTGTAAGCATCACATCACTGAAAATATTTTGGAAGAGTTGCGTGACAAAATTTTTGAGTGGTTAGAGCCCCTGGGACTCAATACTGGATTTGTGGTTTCAGACAATGGCGCCAATATTAGTGCATTGAAACATAGTGGTTTTATTCACACTCCGTGCTTTGCACACTCATTAAATCTGTTAGTATGAGCTTTCCTTTCCAATGACAACAGTATAGTAACACTAGTGGGAGTTGGAAAGAAAATCGGTGGCCATTTTATAGTCATTCTGTAAAATCACATGGTATCTTGGCTGACCTGTGGAAGAAAAACAGCTTGTCAATAGAGCAACTGAAACAAGATGTTCCAACAAGATGGAACTCAACGTTGTACATGTTTTAGAACTTCTCGCACAAAGAAGGCAGTCCGTGAATATACCATAGAGTACAACCTAGCAGGTGGTGTTGTGCTGAATTCATTCCAGTGGGTCCTCATGGAGCATTTTACATTGCTCTTGACTCCCTTTGAGAAAGTAACTCGACAGATTAGCCAGGGTTATTCCCATCATAAATTTATTGAACAAGAAACTCAGAAGGTTGCATAGAGGTTCTGAACAAAAAGGAGACAAATCTGGTGTATTCCTTATGGATCGACTGATGCAGCAATTCCAAAATTGTAGAAGACTTAACAATATTACAACAGACAAAAATTTTCTTTTTTCAACTCATTTTGACCCTCAGCTTAAGTTGGAAGAGCTGCCTCCTTCAGATCTCAGTGACTCTTATCTTGAATACAAAAACATGCTAATTTCAGCAATTGCACAGGAAAAGCAAGGAACTATAGCTGACAAACAAGTGAATCATGTGATGTGGATGCTGCATCTGATGATGCAACATCTACTGGTGCTGACAGCAATAATTTCCACTTAGTGCCACCATGTACTCCTTTATCAACACTGGGTAGTCCTGCACAGTGCCTTCTTTCACAGTCTTTGAAAACGGCATGTCATTCTGAAAAACATACAGATGGCTGTCACAGTTCTTGGTCAAAACTCATGGGTACTGATAATTTAAACGTGTATGTCGTGGAGCCGCCTTCTTTGTCTTTGCTGATATTGTGGATGTCTGTTTATGAGAACCACTCATTAATATCACTGATGACCCTTTTGAGTACTGGCTGGAAAAGGACAAGATCTGGCCTGCACTATCTGCCTCTGTAAGGCGTATTAGTTGCACTTCCACTAGTGTTTACTGTGAGCGTATATTTAGCATGGCTGGAAATGTTGTGTCTGATAGCTGCGCAAGGCTTACCACTGAAAATGTGCAGTGCCTTACCTTCCTAAAAGTCAATCTCAACAAATTCTCCTACCTGTTCGATGAACAGTGCCAGGAGCATAAAAGCAACAATGATGAACTGCTGCAACAGGGGTTTCATAATAAGGGTGCTTCTAATGATTTATTTCTTTGAATTTGGAGGACACAGGTCAGCAACCATAACAGAAAAGTAAAAAAAAATCCTTCTTGTGAAGTCATGGTGTACAGTAAATGTATTGCTGTATGCGTTTTCCACATTCAATTTGGGAACCCATGTGGAGTTCAATTTGTTTATTCAGCAAGTTTATAATACCAACTGGCAGTGAACTGCTGGAAGTCTGGGGTGGAGGGTAGCACCAAAGGGGGAACACAAAGGAAAAAAACTATGTGCATGGCTGCTGTGCGTCCTTGGGTCCTGCATTGTGTGGCTCCTCACCGGCTTAACCACGTGAGGAGCAGCAACAGAGCTAGGAAATGGCAGATGGGCTTCATGGCAGGAGTTGGTGGCAGTTGGGGCTAAACAGCTCTACATCATAGTGGATGGTGCACGGCAGCCATGAGTGCTTCCCCCCATGGTCCTTGGGTCCTGCACCATGTGGGTCCCCGCCCGCTTGATGACAGGGGGAGTGGGAGGTGAGAGGAGGTAAGGTGCCTGCCCAGCACCATGACTCAGAGGAACAGGGAGCGAATCCTCGGGATCATGGGAACAGCTGTACGTGGGAGGGAGCTGGATGTCATTGTCCACCTACGGACAAATGGCTGGGAATGGGATCAGAGCAGTGTAGGAGGAGTTTGTGAAGTTGGGGAGGGGCCTTAGACAAGTAGCACACATGGTAACCTTCTTGGAGGTGCTGCCTGTCTATGGCATGGGTGTCATAACCCCACTCAGCAGGTCAGCCCTCTGCTCCCAAAGTGCCAACCTCTGAACATAGTATTGTGAACAGCTAACAGAACAGGGTAACCCTCTTGTCTGTTTTTGTGGGTTCGAGTCACCTTTGTCCCAAGTTCTGGAGGGATTCAAACTGATAACCTCTTGTTAGCATACCCAATTGTCAGGGTCAGATAATTCTGTCTTCGGGGGGGCCAGATATCTTTGCCTATGGGCACCTAACCAGGTATTACAAAATGAACCCTCAGAACTCTATGCAAGACCTAGAGAACTCTTACCTGTTTCCCAGTTTGGTGCCACAATAAGGAAAACAGTAAATACAGAACAAGATATCCCAACACATGCAACCTTAAAAACAAAACAGGTTTAAAAGTGCAAATTCCTACAACCCATACACTCAGACTGTTCTTATCTAATGTAGCCTTACTTTCTTAATCTTTCAGTGCTTTGATGTTCCTCTCTCTCAGTCAGAAAATGAATATCTATGTGTCTCTCTAAGGTCTGTTCAGTATCTTTAAAAGCAGTCTTGAGTCGGCCTTCTCTCTGAGGTCACCTAACTCTGCCTTGGTGTATTAAAATTAATATTTTATAACACAGGATGTACTGATAAGATATTTTAAAAAAAATAGGTGACACCAGAGAATCTCCTCTCTTCATGTGACTTTTCAAACTAGTTTGTGATCTGCTTCACACAGACATCAAAGTCTCTTTGATGTAATTAACTGACTTCCTCTGACGATACCCCAACCAAATGCATATTGGACTTCCCAATTTAGTCTGGGACCTGCTTCATACAGACATCAAAGTCTCTTTGATGTAATTAACTGGCTTCCTTGGAAGACAGTCCAAGCAAATGCATATGCCCCTTCCTTCATGACACCTAATGCAAATCAAAGGATTTCCCTGAGGACGTCATGAATGGATATATTAGTTCCTGGCTTCAAAGCAAATTGACAAGTTAATTGCATCTCAGATATCTGTAGTTTAACCTATTCCTGTCCTTTGAACTTATACCTGGGGGGGTTGATGTGTCATTTCAGCAAGACAGTAGTTTCTCCTGATAGACACTCCCCTACATATTTTATATTGCAGAAAAAATATCATAGTGTAATCAGAACCAACTGTCCACATGTCACAATGCTAGGTTGAAAAACTGATGCAGAGCTCAGGCTTTTGATTGCATTTGGGACTGGGGGTCCACCTGGAGGGATATGGACTTATACTGATGTGATGGTCTGCACCTGTCCAGGAGGGGAACCAGGATCCTAGGTGATATATTTAAATGCTTCATTGGTGAGCATTTAAACTAGCCAAGGGGGGAGGCGCTGAAAAGGAGCAGGGAAATCCCAGTCCCATCCCAAAGAAACAGGGTAGTTTTTGAGGTAAACACCAAGACAGAGAAGTTGATAGGAAAAAGAGCATGGGGTAAATAGAGAAATAGGCAAAGGCAGTAAGGACAGGGATGGGGCTAAAAGGGATAAGGTCATAAAAAAATGGAGGGCAATGAGTACCAATGCCCATAGTCTGGGTAACAAGCTCCCTGAACTAGTGGCCTTGATGGAAGAGGGACACCTGGATATTGTGGCAATCACAGAAACATGGTATACAGAGAACCATGAGTGGGATGTCAACATACCAGGTCATACAGTCTACAGAAGGGACAGGGAGGGTAGAAGAGGAGGAGGATAGCTCTCTATGTAAGGGAAGGGATCAAAGCAATGGAACTAAAGGGTAAACAGGGAGGAGAGGAGGCACTGTGGGTCACCCTGGAGACAGGAAAAGGCTCCACAATCCACATAGGTGTTGTGTACAGACCCCTGTCTCAGGGGGAGGAAATGGACAAGGAAATGATAGAATGCATCCTTAGGATGGCAGAGAAAGGGGAGATATTGCCGATGGGGGACCTGAATATGCCAGATGTTAACTGGAGCACCTTTGCTGCAGCCACATCCAAGAGCAGGGTCATTCTCGATGCCCTACATGAGGCATGCCTCAGACAGCTAGTGTGGGAACCTACTTGGGAGGGAGCAATCTTAGACCTGGAACTCTCAGATGAGGATGGAGAAAGGATCTCAAATTCAGAAGTGGTTAGCCATCTAGGAACAAGTGACCACCAAACAATGTGGTTCATGATAAACACAGCCGTAGAGTCAAGCCCATACAAAAGTGAGGGTACTGGACTTTAGAAGGGCTGACTTTGTCAAAATGGGAGAGTGTCTCAGAAAAGCACTAGCAAATGAGCAAGAAGGAGGGGTAGAGGAACAATGGGGAAACATCAAAACTGCCATCACAGAGGCAACAAGCCTTTGTGTGAAGCAAATAAACAAATCAAAATGAAGAAAAAAAACACTATGATTCTCAAAAGAGATGGCGGGGAAGGTTAGGGAGAAAAAGATAGCATTCAGGAAGTATAAGGAAACACAGAAGGAGCAGGACAGAGAACTGTACTAGTTAAAGCAGAAAGAAGAAGGAAAGCAGTCAGAATAGCAAAGGCCCAAACCGAGGAAAAGATGGCCAACTCGGTTAAGAAGGGGGAGTGAAGAAAGACCAAGGGGAGGGATAGTGAGGCTTAATAAAGGGCAGGTTGGGTGTGCAGAGGGTAACAGTGAAAAAGCAGGGATACTGAACAAATACTTCTGCTCAGTATTCACAAAAGAAGAGGAGGGAGAGGTACCTAGTCCAATCGATAGAAGTACTCTGGATGGGGGGGTCAATACCAGTTCATTCACAGAAGAAAGGGTTCCAGAACTTCTAAAACTGAAGGTGGACAAATCAATGGGGCCTGATGGGATTCACCCCAGAATTCTAAAAGAACTAAGGAGAGAACTAGTGACACCACTGACTACCCTTTTTAACAAATCATGGGAAGATGGTTTGGTACCTAAGGACTGGAGGAGGGCGGATGTGATTCCCCTTCACAAAAGTGGGAGCAAAGCAGAAGCAGGAAACTAAAGACCTGTTAGTTTGACCTCAGTGGAAGGGGAAAATGATGGAATCACTTCTGAAAGAAAGAATTGTTGAGTACCTAGAGGCCAGCGTGGCACAGGACTCAAGGCAGCATGGATTCAGAGTAGGAAGGTCATGTCAGACAAATCTAATATATTTCTTTGACTGGGTGACCAAAGTAGTAGACCAAGGAGGGGCTGTGGGCACCTAGACGTTAGCAAGGCATTTGACACAGTCCCACACAAAAGATTAATAGTCAAATTAACCAGCCTGGGAGTGGGTCCCAGGGTGGTAGCCTGGGTAAAAAACTGGCTGGACAACAGGACACAGAGGGTAATAGTAAACAGAGTCCACTCCGAAGAAATGGGGGTTACTAGTGGGGTACCACAGGCTTTAGTACTGGGTCCAGTCATTGTTGATGTCTTTATTCATGACATTGCAGAGGGACTGGAGGGAAAAGAATGCCTCTTTGCAGATGACACAAAGAACTTCAACAGGGTGGATACATAAGGTGAACTGGAAAGGATGAGAAGGGACTTGGCAAAGTTGGAGGAATGGTCAAAAGTATGGCAGCTTAGATTCAATGCAAAGAAGTGCAAAGTAATGTACCTGGTCCTTATCTATCATCAGAGTCTATGTTTCTATGTTTCTATATAGTCTTGCTACCAGAATGGCCTCGATCAAGGAGGGAGCATTGACTACTTACCTACACTTCCCTTTAGACTCTACTTTTCAGGTGAGGAGGGTACTTCATTTCTCTGGAGGATGATTTTCTTTGCATGTTTAAGTTGTCTCCAGCTGCCCAGTATTCAATAGAGGCCAACTTTCGGATTGTGGGACCTGTACTCTATTATACTGTTGCAGACAGCTGGAGTGGACTAAGGTTCTCTTCCTGGACCCCCACCATAGCTTTGAGATTATGCTTATGTAACTTTTTGCATTTGGGCAGAAAGTTTCTACTGCCTCCTGGGCTCTTTTTAGTTTAACTTGTTTATTGTTTATTACTAATTTGTATTCATTCTTGATGTTTAGAATTTATTATTTTTGCATGACTAATCCACTAAGTGGGTTCTGGGCTACTGGGTATGGGGATACTTGTCCAACCTAACAGGCCGGTAGTTATTTGGTTTGTTTTAACTGGGCTCATTGGGATTGGGGGGTGAGGATTACATGGAAACAAGTTTTTTGTTGGGACGTATTCTACTGGGTATTTGGGTGGGGGTGGGAGGTCTGAGATTTCTTCTGCTAGGTGCTGTGGCTATCATGCACCAGATTTGAGGTGGGCAGTCCATCATTTTTGATGGACACTGGGTTTCTATTTGGATGGGGTATGGTGTTTTTCACTGTTGAATGGGGGTGGTAGTGGGGGGTATGGGGAGGCTTTTTTGGCTTTTGGTTCTGGTACTTTTTTGGGGGGTGGGGGATCTTTGCTGGTTTTTGTTTCTGGTACCTTCTTTTGGGGAACAAAGGTGAGGGAAGGTTTTTTGTTTTGACTTGCTTAATCTGGTGTTTTGTACGCCACTTACTTATGTGAGGATTGTTGTGGGATGTTTGGGTAGAGGGTTGGGGTTGGAGGTTTTCTCTGGGGACTGGTTGTTATCATATGTGGGTTCTTGAATCCCTGTAGTGGGGCTTGTTCATCTTCCTTACTCCATCTATCTTTTACAGCATATTATGGCCCATAACTTTAAGTATTGTTCATGGAATATAAAAAGGACAAGTTCCCGATGAAACATAGTAAGTTACTGTTACACTTCATAAATTGCAGGTTGACATGGCCTTTCTCCAGGAAACCCACCTTTCCCCAGCCCAGGTTCAGTTGTTAAGATGCTTCTGGGTTGGGCAGGTGCTTGGCCCAGGAGCAGACTCTCTTAAGAGAAGCATGGCTATTTTGGTGTCCAGGTCTGCCCCATTCCATCTCCTCCAGGATGTGACCAATCCTCAGGGCACATACATCTTTGTGAAGGCTCTACTGGGACATCTGGAGGTGATTTTGGGATCCGTTTGTGACCTAATATGGAAGACCCCTCCTTTTTTCCCCAACTCATCTCCATATTGTCCCCACGGGCCTCTCTCCCCATGATTCTCACTGGGGACTGGAATTTGGTTTTAGACAATGACCTGAATAAGCTCTCACCCTTAGCCAACTTGCCCTGCAAACCCTTATAGATCCTTTAGTGCTTGTGGACCCCTGGAGGACTTTACACCCGGTCACAAAAGAATATTCATTTCACTCTATTCCACATAATTCTTTTTCCTGCGTTGATTTTTTTCTACTGAGCATTGAAGCACTGCCAGGTGTTGTTTTGGGAAAGGGAAAGAAAGGAAACATTGTTTAACCAGGAGTAGCACACTAAGCTGAAGCTTGTTTCCAGATGCGATCTGGGAGCACAAGGAAGTTAAGTCACTTGCTCAGGATCACACAGTATGCACCTAGGTGACTGTGGGACTCAGACCCAGGTCTCCAGATCTGCAGCTCAGAGCTTTAACCCACTGCACTACACTGCCTCAATACTATTTTGAGCCATTATGGGGCCAAGGTGGTGTCCGACCATCACCCAGCTGTTCTAGGTTAACCTTGCTCCTTCTCTGGCACGAGACAAAACATGGTGATTTAACAATCAGTTATTGAGACTCCCTGAGGTGCTTGAGTGGCTACAATGCTTTATCTCTGACTTTTCCACTCTCAATTCACCCATGATGCCAAAGCTCGATATCCTTTGGGGTTCATTTAAATGCGCCCTTCGGGGCAAAATTATTCGGCTGGCTAGCAGATGGAAGAGAGAGCTATCCCAGGCCTCCTCTTCTCCTTTGTCATAGATTAGAGCGGCCGAACGGGAACTGAATATTATTTTTTTTTCTTATTTTAAAACTGTATAATTTTATGTTTTGGATCTGCTATATGCAAACGTTTATCTTTTTATGCTGTATAGAACTTCAACCTGTGCTTTTGTGCCTGGTTGCAATATTAAGTAATAAAGTATTAACTAACTCTCCAATGCTTCCCCGAGGTCAGAATGAGAACATCTTGAGGCCCTTCAGGTCCAGTATAATACCTTGCTTGGAGATGGAGTCGAACATCTCCTTTTGAGGACTAGAGCCAAGTATTTTGACCAAGGTGAGAAAGCCAGAAAGCTCCTCACCCTGCACCTGTGCCTGCATACTCATCAAGTGGACAGGACTGGATTGTCCCTCAGGTCAGATTCCGGTCACCTTAACATCTCACCTAGAGATATAGTCTCACAATTTTAGGCTGTTTACCACTCTTTATATGCTGCTCCTTTGGATCCCTTTGATCTTTCCCTTTTTGACATATTCCTTCAGAATTTGGACCTGCCTTCACTGGGGGATGCTCAGCCTGATCTGTTAAAAGCTCCCTTGACACTATTGGAGGTTTACAGGACGATAGACTTTTTAGTCCCCAATAAGTCCACTGGTCCGGATGACTTTTCTTCAGATTTCTATATGAAATTCAAAGAGCTGTTAGCACCATACCTTCTGGACTTGTTCCAATATGTCTTTTCACAAGGTCTTTCAGACTTCTCATTTACGGAAACTATTATAGTGGTCCTGTCTAAACCAGGCTGGGATCACTTATTGGTCTCTAATTATAGACCCATTTCTTTAATTAATGTTGATTTAAAAATTCTGGCTAAAATGCTGGCCATTTGGTTAAATTCTGTCTGGGATTGTCTAATTAGTAGGGAGCAGGTGGGATCAGTGTCTGGTAGGCTGTCCGCTGACCACCTTTGGAAACTCCTGCATCTTATCTCCGCATCCAGGGACTCTCCCATCCCATTGGTTTTGGCTTCCTTGGATGCAGAGAAAGCTTTTGATAGAGTCTCCTGGGACTGCTTGTTCCACCTGCTCCCTAGATATGATTTCCCTCCTGAATTCATTGATTGACTCAAGGTGTTCTGCACTTGTCCTTCAGCATGCATTCTTTGTAATGGGGTCTTATCTGACTCATTCCCCTTACAGCAAAGAACACATCAGGGCTGTCCTTTATCCCCATTTTTATTTAACCTATACCTCGAGCCACTAATCAGGAGAATTAATCTGTCCCCTCAGGTTCATGGTATCCCTTTAAGCCCATCACACTATAAATTGTCTGTTTGTGCAGATGCTATCCTTCTCCATGTTAGATCCCATTACCAGCTGTTTTGGCTATTATAACCCAGTTTGAAGTCATTTCTAATTACAAGCTAAACTGTTCCAAAAGAAAGTGGCAGTGAAGGTTCAAGAGAAAAAGAAAGCATTCAGGAAGTACAAGGAATCACAGAAGGAACAGGACAGAGAACTGTATCAGTTAAAGCAGAAGGAAGCTGGAAAGGCAGTCAGAACAGCAAAGGCCCAAACCGAGGAAAAGATAGCCAACTCAGTTAAGAAGGGGATAAACCTTCTATAGGTACATCAGGAGCCAAGGAAGACCAAGGGAGGGATAGTGAGGCTTAATAAAGGGGAGGGAGGGTGGGCAGAGGGTGACTGTGAAAAGGCAGAGATACTAAACAAATATTTTTGCTCAGTATTTACAAAGGAAGAGGGGGAGGTACCTAAAACAAACAGTAGAAACACTCTGGATACAGAAGTTGATACCAGCCCATTTACAGAAGAAAGGGTTCTGAAAGAGCTCTTAAAACTGAAGGTGGACAAAGCAATGGGGCCTGATGGGATTCATCCCAGAATTCTGAAAGAACTAAGGTAGAACAAGTGACACCACTGACTACCCTCTTTAACAAATCATGGGAGGATGGGGTGGTACCTGAGGATTGGAGGAGGGCAGATGTGATTCCCTTCACAAAAGTGGGGCAAGGCAGAAGCAGGAAACTACAGACCTGTTAGTTTAACCTCAGTGGTAGGGAAAATGATGGAATCACTTCTGAAGGAAAGAATTGTTGAGTATCTAAAGGCCAGAGGGGCACAGGACCCAAGGCAGCATGGATTCACAGCGGGAAGGTCATACCAGACAAATCTGATAGATTTCTTTGACTGGGTGACCAAAGTAGTTGATCAGGGAAGGGCTGTGGACATGGCCTACCTAGACTTTAGCAAGGCATTTGACACAGTCCCACACAAAAGATTAATATACAAGTTAGCCAGCCTGGGAGTGGGTCCCAAGATGACAGCCTGGTAAAGAATTGGCTGGAGAACAGGACACAGAGAGTAATAGTAAATGGAGTCCACTCTGAAAAAAGTAGTAGTGGGCACCGCGAGTGTTCAGATTAGATCAGTCCTCTTCAATGTCTTTATAAGCAACATTGCAGAGGGACTGGAAGGAAAAGTATGTCTCTTTGCAGATGACACAAAGATCTGCAACAGAGTTGATGCACAAGGTGGGTGGAAAGGATGAGAAGGACTTGGCAAGGTTAGAGGAATGGTCAAATGTATGGCAGCTTAGATTCAATGCTAAGAAGTGCAAGGTAATGCACCTGGGAAACAAAACCCAGGGAAGAGTACACAATGGGGTGAGATACTAACAACAACAAAATGGAAAGAGACCTGGGGTAGTCATATCAGATGACCTAAAGGTGGGCAAGCAATGTGAGAGGGCAGCAAGGAGGGTTGGGGAATACTGGGATGCATAGGGAGAGGCATCACCAGTAGAAAACAAGAAGTTATTATCCCTCTGTATAGACAGCTGGCTAGACCACATCTGGAGTACTCATGCAGTTCTGGAGACCCAATCTCCAAAGACATAGACAGGATGGAAGCTGTCCAGAGGAGGGCACTAAATGGTGCAGGGTCTGCACCGGAAGACATATGAAGAGAGACTTAAGGAGCTTAATATGTATAGCCTCGAGGAAAGGAGGGAGAGGGGGACATGATAGAAACTTCAAGCACCTCAAGGAATCAACAAAGTCAAGAGGGTAGCATCTTTCAAAAAAGAGGTGTGCAAGAACAAGGCACAATTTGAAGATAGAAGGGGGCGGCTCAGAGGTAATTTAAAGGAAGTATTTTCTCACAGAGAGGGTTGTGGATGTATGGAATGGCCTTCCAGAGGAGGTTGTGGAGTCAAAAACAGTGGTGGAATTCAAGCATGCATGGGACAGTCATAAGGCAATTCTAGGGGGTGGGGGTAGGAAGAAGTAGGCTGCTGGTTAACTAGGATCTGCAGCTTATCCCTCAGGTAGGGAAATGGGCAGACTGGGTGGGCCAAGAGGTCCTTATCTGCTGTCAAATTCTATGTTTCTATGTTTCTATGTTTTAAAACAGAGGTTATGCCCTTGAATGTTGTTACTACTCGGGCTAGTGTGTAGCACCTGGGCCTTCTTTGGGTCAAGAATAAACTTAAATACTTGGGAATCTATCTTAGCACTGATCTGTTCAAACTGAAGCAATATAATGTTCTCAATCAAATTCAAATTGACCTAGATAGCTGGTCCTTATTGCCTTTGTCTCTGTGGGTCTGTTTGAATATCCTTAAAATGAATGTTCTCCTGTGGATTTTATTGTATATCCTCTCATAATGCTTAACCCGGCTCTGCCCAAGACTTGGTTTCTTCCTATCAATAGACTTTTCTCTAAATTTCTGTGGCAGTGAAAACCCCTCAGAGAGCTCTGATTAAGCTTATGAGAACAAGAGAGGCTGGTGGCTTAATGGCCTCCAATGTCTATCTTTATTATTTGGCCATCCACTGCTCCCATTATTTTTCCTGGTCTCACCCGGCCTTAGGGGTGCCAGATCCCATTTATGTTCACTGGCTGGATATTGAGCACTTATTGTGTTCCTGATTAAGCTTGAACCCTTGTGCCCTACTGTATGCTCCTTCCAAAAAGATTCCTGAATCTCTAAAAGACACTCCTATAGGCCATTCTCTTCGTCCATAAACAATTATGTCTCTTGTTAAATCTGGACCCCTATCTAGACACTACTCAACCCATTTGGGGAAATCCTAACTTGAAAATCACTGGAAAGGTGCTGACCCAGATGGCCTGGCCCTCTCTGGTGTCTTTGTCTGTTGATCATCTGGTGCATGCTGGCAAGCTTATTACCTTTTCCAAAGCCCAACAGAAATTCAGTTGTCCCCATCCATGTGTTTCAAGTACCTCCAACTCAGGCATATGTTGCTTCATTATTTTAATGCTGCTGTCTGGCACAGAATGTATGGAGACAAATTGCTTCCCTTGGAATCAGTTGCCCCTACATCCCATACTATATCCTTTTATCATGCATGGTTCTGGGAGCTTCTTGCTGAGAAGGAGCTAAGTTTTCTTTACTCCTGTGATCAGGATCTTCCCACTCAGGGAAGCCATCGTGATTGGCCCTGCATCTGGAAGGCTATTTATAAACACATTAAATGGGACATAACATTTCGTGCAGTTCCAAATTTTATACAACATGTTTTATACCCCGATTAAACTCCACAGAATGGGTAAGCTGGTGTCAGACTTGTGTACCAGGTGCCAGAGGGAGCAAGGTTCACTACTTCACATTTTTTGGACCTGTGAAAGGGTTGTACCTTTCTTGGAGGATATTAAACAGCGCCTGGATCTTTTGTTGGAGCTTGACCAGGTGTTCACACCCGAGATTTGTATCCTGGGAGATTTTACTGGGGCCTTAATTGGTAATCATAAACCACATATTGCTTTAATATCGGCCTGTGCCAAGAAAGTTATTCTTTGGCACTGGTACGATCAGACCATCCCTTCTTATGTGGAATGGTAGGGAAATGCTTTTTGCCTTACAGGCCAAACGTGTTACTGCAAATATGTTGGACTCCAAGAAGAAATACAGTTGGGTATAGGAGCCCCTTTATACCCTGTTGAACCTTGGTGTTGGGTGATGGTCGGCTGCTTGGGGCTATAACACCTCATTGCCATGGGAAAGGTTGGGATGGGTTGTGCCTGGACCTGCTTCTTAGCCCGACATCCACTTTTTTTTTTTTTCAGGAATATGATGTTTCTTTTTTGTGGTGCACCAACTGCTACTGTCCTCATTACTTTTGGAATTAGCTCAGACTCTGGAGAAAAGTGGAGGGGAGGGAAGGGAAGGTAGGGTTCCGTTTTCCTTTGGCTTTTGGGTGGGGGGATGGGTGGAATGTTGCTTTATAGCTTGATTGGAATGACTCCTGATTCTGGATTATTTTGTCGCAATTGTTATTAGCCCATGCATACTTAGCTTAGTGATTGTGTTATCTGTTATTGGTCTGTTAATTATGCATAATTTGTCTTTTTTGTGATCATTGCTTTTCTCTTTCTAATCAAGTTCAATAAAGTTTATTAAATTTGAAAAAAAAAGAATGAGATTGTTCCCCTACCTGCTCTACAGTAGTGGTCAGTGTCCTCCCTCCTTCCTGTGGCACTGACACCCTCCCCCCACCGGTCATCCATACCTTCAGGTCAGTGCAATGGTCATGGAATGGTGAGCAGCAAAGCCCATCATACTCCATCTCCACCACCCACCATACGACTGATGCTGGGAGCAGGCTGATTATTTATAGGGCTTATTTTTAAGGGTTTTTTTATGAGGTGTTGAATAAGAATGATCAACAAGACCCACAGCTGCTTGATCACGTTAAAAAATACTTAGGCACTGTGCATCTCCCACACTTAACAGAACAGCAACATGAGGAACTTAAAGGAAATATCACTTCAGGGCAGGTGCAGAGGGCCATAAAACAACTAGGCAAGGTACAGTACTGGGCCCTGGTGGCTTTCCCACCAACATTTATAAAAGTTTTATGAAAGAACTTGCCCCCTTCCTTGCCAAAATGTTTAATTATATCAGTTCTAAGCGGCTCACAGATACTTCCTTGAAGGAGTCAAGAGTAACTCTTTATCTCAAGCCTGGGAAGGACAAGTTTTTGACGTGGAGCTATAGACCAATTTCCCTGGTAAACACAGATTTTAAGGTACTGGCAAAGGTCCTCTGCAATTGTCTTGGGAAAGTGTAGAAGGTCCTGGTCAAGGCTGAACAGGTTAGTTTTATGAAGAGGAGGGTCTCAAGTGAGCATCTCTATAAGCTCTATTATTTGGTTTCCATGTACAGGGAGGATACAATCCCCATGGCTCTGGTCTCCTTGGATGTGGAAAAAACTTTTGATGAGGTTTCCTGGCCTTACTTAGTTGAAGTTTTGGGGAAATATGGGGTCCCAAAGGAGTTTTCTGCTCAGATACTGCATCTTTACCATCAGCCTACTGCCCAAATCTTATGCAATGGAGTTCTCTCCCCTAAGATTGCCCTGGAGAGAGGGATGGCATGGGGTGCCCATTGTCACCAGTGCTGTTTAATTTGTATCTAGAGCCCTTAGCATGTCCTAGCACATCAGCTCCAAAACAACCCAAATATTAAAAGGGATAATGATCGGATGCACAGAATACATGTTTTCAGCATATACCGATGATAGCCTCTTTTATGTGAAAGACCCGAGGACCTCCATCCCAGCAGAATTGGCAGAAGCTGAGAAATTTAATCTCATCTTGACCTATATGTTCAGCATCAGTAAAACTAGCATATTAGCGCTAAACAACCTGGTTCTTAAACAGGATATCTTAGACATGGGTTTGCAGTGGGAACCTTGGTCTCTCACATACTTGGGGATTAGACTCATGAGACAGCTCATAGATCTAAAAAAGAATAAATATAGACTCCTTACTGCATAACATTAAATTAGTTCTGCATAGATGGTTGTCCATGCCCTTGACACTGTGAAGGTAGGTAACGTGGTTAAAATGAACCTGCTCCCCAGGTTATTATACCCAATGGGAGTGTTGAACATAGTTTTACTTAAAGAGCTAGTGACAAGTTCAGGGCAACTTTAACAAAACATAATATTTAGATGCTGTCCAGCTTGCATTTCCCATTAGTTCTGTATTCCTCCTCCCCATCATTTAGTAGTGAGGTGATCTGCATGAAAATAGGATCTTTGCTCCTGAAGAGTTCATCTATTCCTGCTGCTTTCTCCCTGCCTGAAGCATACAACGCTGCTTGTGAAATCACAGTTACTGTCATGTTAACAAATTGTGATGTCACAACAGAGGATTATGACTTAAAGTTGGGAGTAATCTATAGCGGCAGATGAACTCAAAATTAACTCTACGGGACAATGATCCTATTTTCATACATATTTCTTTAGTACTAAATTATGGGGAGGAGAAATATATAAAATATAAATGAAAAGAAAGCAGAATTGTACCTAATTATTATGTTTTTTAAAGTTTTCTTTGAGGTGTCAGTAGCTCTTTAAGATTTGGTTCACATATCTACAAAGTATGATTAATGAATTTATTTGGCAGCAAAAAGCAGTATGACGTTCCTACTTTAAATTCACCAACTCTAAGCAGCAGGGGAATATACGGATACCCAATTGATTCTTGTACTACATAACTCTTCCAGATGGCAAGTATGTGCAGTGGGGTAGGCCAGACGTTCCAGAGAAGGACCTTAGCTATATATCACATCGGTTTTGGATAGAACAAGGATTAAGTTGGGCAGAGGGTATGCAGCTGAGGAGCCTCTTCTGTCTTAATCTATCCAAAATACTGCTTCTCTCAAAGGCACTCTGACCTATTGATCTGTAAGAGCCCATTCCTAATTAACATCTTACTTAGGGCTGGAGCTTTGGAGGGACTTCTCTCAACTGGTGTTTATGGACCTGAACTTTAAGACAGACAATCATTCAATCCCATTTAACTTTTGGCCCCAGGTGCAGATACTAACTGTGGCACATATCTCGTTTGGGGGGGGGGGCAAGCCAACAGATTTTCTCACTTTCCAGACAGGACTTGGGGCATGTTTCAAATTTCTGCAGATCATACATGCTGTGGCATTGCACATGGGCCACACCCAATGGGCACAGATGGGAAGGGACACATTGGACAGATTACTTTAGGCACCAGAACAACCTCATGCTATCTCAGTCCTTTATAAAACATTGCAGATTCTGGTTCTGGGAGGGATGGCTAAAGGGGGTCTGTTATTACTGGCAGAGGGCTCTTCAAATGGAATGGTCTCCAGAGGACTGGCAATGCATTTGAGGAGACTAATTTGAGTATGTAAAACAGGATAGATACTGATCGCTGCAATTTAAAATCCTGCATAATCTGTACTTTTTTCCACAGAGGTTCCATAAAATTGGGAAGCTAAGCACTTCAACCTGTTCAAGGTGTGGACAAGAGAAGGTTTCCTTAATGTTTACATTATGTGAATGTGCCAAGGTATCCCCATTCTGAGAATACATCAGATTACAATTAGACCCTCTGCTGGGGCTGGAAGGCACCTTTACCCCTGAGATAGGTATGGTTGGAAACTACAATGAAAAGGTGTTTGGTCCCAGAAAAGGTTACATAACTTTGATAGCCACCATTGCCAAAATGACACAAAAGCGACACTGGATGGGTGACATCACTCCATCTCACACAGAGTTGTGTTAGGAAATTTTAAACACTTTACATGTGGTAAAGCAGACTGCCAGCACCAATTATAGGTATAATAACTTCAGGAAGAGATGGGAAACTCTGTATGTCCTATTATCCATCATGTATAAGTTTTGTATGTCTATGACTTCACAGCTTCTTTAAGTATCTACATGGAATGATGGTAAAAAGAGTCAGTTATGGACTTGCCTTTTATGCCTGAACACCTGACGTATGTAATAAATGCACTGTACTCCGGGGCGGGGGCATAAGGGGTAGATGTTATGAACTGTCTTTGTTGGTAACAATTGTTCTTGTACTGTATGTTGTGTCTTTGTCAAAAAGTGAAAACATTGTACTTCAATAAAGTATATTAAAACAAATAATGGGCATGCAAATCGTATCTTAGCACCTTGCATGCAGGGTCAGTTGCATTCTCAGGCTGAATATGGCCACAGGGGACTTTGCAATATCATGTTTCAGGCAGTGCTATTCTTTGTGTACCATATGCAGCCATGGTCTGTGTTGGGACAGCGAAGATTCACTTATCACTGCACCAACATAGAATGATAATCAGATAGCGCCCTACCTCAGCCAGCGCTATCAGTCTGAATATCACTGAACTCGGAGGAGCACAGCTCTGTGCCTGCCCTGCTTTTTTAAATACCATGGAGATACTGTTTTTGGCAAACCCTACCTCTCATGGCACTGTATTTCCTGTGTCAATCACTCTTTAGATGAAGAAGTATTTCCTCACATTCCTCATAAACTTCTCACTTGCTAGCTTCATTACATGCTCTCTTGTTCTGGCAACATAAATTGTCAAGTAAATATCAGTGTATAACAATAATCCTAATAATTAAAGAGAAAACTACTACCAAAGTATGACTTTGAAATACATAATACTTTCCAAAAAATGGCTTGACATTACATCTCTGTATTTATAGTCCACATTATTTATTCATGTGACATGCATGAAAACAGAATAGTTGTTCTCGGATGGTTCATCAGATAATATAAGAATACATTACATCAGTAAATCTTACTCAAGAATAGGTGTTTTATTTTGCATCCAAAGTAGTGCCAGAATACAGAGTATGCAGTCTGCAGTACCCATTCATTGAGACAAACTGTAGCAAATCCTGCAGCTGTAGTTGTAAGTTTTAGTCACAACTTGGTCTTGTTCTTGGCAGCATATGGATTCATCCAACGCTGGCATGAGGACAGAGTTCATGCAGTGATACCTGAGAAATAAAAACAAAAATACAATACAGTAATATCACAAACATAGCAAAGATGACAATGAAGGACCACAAAAAAACAAAAAAGGTACCTCTATTATACCACGGCGGCCCTATGTGACCTTAGGCCTACTGTCCATATACAGTTCTGCATTATTATTATTCTTTGGTAACTGAGTAATGCCTTCTATGCCCATGGCCTGTTTTCAAGTGCTGACCCAGGAGCATTGTGGATTTTATGTGACTTGCTCAAGGTCACACAGTGTGTAAGTGGAGGTTGTGGGAATCAAACTCAGGAAGCCTGGATGTACACAACTAATTCACAGCTCACAGCATGACAGACAAAGCCATGATTGGGACAAATGCCAATGAACTCCACCCCCCACCTCCCCAGCATACCAACTTAATGGCTCCATGCTAAACCTCTGTCATACAGTATAAACATCAACACATGTGTAATATTTACAGAACATTTACCATAATGTATTCTCCAATCAGTCGGCATTTGGTTGCACATTTCCTTGGCCGTTATCATGAGATCCATCATCTTTTCCCTCCTAAACTTCATCAGGCAGAGTTCCTATGTATATGGCTGAACATTTTGGAGGTTAAAAATAGATGCATGCAGAGCAAATTCTAGATCCTCTTAATGCAGCATATTTGCTACATCAGACATGCCGCTAACAATGCTGTCATTTGAACACATAGAACCGTATGACCCATAGTCATCATCACTTTTATTATTAGAATTTATATCACCAGTATATATATATATATATATATATATGTAATAGATAAACCACTCTAAGGTTAATGGGTCATGTTCTGATATCATGCGCCTTGGTGTCGATCCACCAAGTGCATAAATCAGAGCATGATCGCACACTTCAGAGTGATTTATCTATCTTATAAAATGTCAAAATTGTTTTTAGAGGGGTGAAAGTGTACTTTGTTCCCTGTCACAGAAATAGTATTTTTTTTTTTTTTTTAAAAGAAAGATCACTGTGCTTTTCAAATAAAAAGCTAATTCTGCCTGTGTGCAGTGATCACAAGAGATAGGGTTTGAGAGCTAGGACACATGGACAGACAGTGGGTGTGAAAAAGGAGTCGCACTGCAAAAAACATTCCTCACTCAACAGCACTGTCAGAAGCCAGCAGTAGTACGACCATATCACAAACTCTGAGGATGTGCGCTCACACTGACAGGATAAAAATGGCTATAAAATAAAAATTTCTTGTTGTTTTAAAAATCTTCTGTTGTGATTCTGCTAGTAAGGATGTGCACAAATGCCAACAGACAGAACAGCAGGTAAGCTACAAGTGTCAGTCACTCTTTAACTTGACTATGGAATTCCATTCATTGGATGTAGTTAGGGGTTGCTTTTACCATTGCCATGTTTCATTCCTTGAAACCAATGATGTGAAACCAGTGGTGTAGCTCTATGCTATCACACATTATGTAGAGTACTTGGTCAGCTCTGACACATGCAGGTGGTACAGAATAGAATACTCTAGCTTGTCTCCTCAGTCAGGCACTCTGTCTTATTTAATTTATTTATGTATTTATTTGAAATGTTTCACCAGGAGGGCATACTGAGCAACACGTCACTCGTCTCCCAGTGTGACCTGGGGAGAAGGGGTACAACTGGAATGAGACATTAAACATTCAAGTTACAAGATCAACAGTAACATACAGTTGTAAGGTAGGTGGTACAAACAGTGTTACAACAGTGTTGCGCATAACATGTAGAAAGAGTGGAAAATAATAAGTGCTGGGTTAATAATTAACAAGTGCTAACATGAAAGAGAAGGGGGAAGGGGATGGAGGATTAAGGTGGGGAGGGGATGAGTTGTGTCCCTGGAGACCCCTTCAGGATGCTAGGAACCCTGCAAGGGGACTGGGGGGACCAGAGAGAAGGGTATAAGGCAGTGTACCAGAGATACCCCTTTAAGGTGGTGGTGGAAGGGAATATATGAGAGACACAAGAGGGACCCATGGAGAGCATTCAGTGTCCTTTACATTCTGTGAGAGATCAAGAGAGGCCCGTAAGGGGGAGCAATTTGTGGGAAGGGGCGGAGGGCTGGAGATTTGAGGGGTGGGTAAAATGAAAGTGAGGGTAGGGGGGTAGGGTTTGTCCAGGGCTTAGAGGGCTTATTCTTGTGGATATTGGTGGGAAAAAGTGTAGATACTTGGTTACTTAGATTGCCCCAGACCCACAGATTCGTCAATCCATTATGCTTTGAGATTCATTATGCCTGTGTTTACAGAAACCATGCAAACTGGAAATTATCTGCCTTATTACACTGTTTATGCATTCAACATACTGTCTTTTTCAAACTGCCGCTGCTGTCATGCATGCCATGTTGACTTTAATGGGTCTTTAAAAGCTAGGTATGGAAGGTTTGTATGAAGAGGCTACATTGTGAAATACTGTCTTGATTCTCTGTGGCTGGCAGCGATTGCATAAGCTGATTGCTCACATTTGTCTTCTGTTGGTAATCTAGCAAACTGCCATGTAGTATAGTCCTACAGTCCTGTAAATGGAATGAAAAGATATATGGCAAAATGAGGAAGATTACTTTAGTATTTCTTGGCACCATTTGTATTCTGATTAATGACAGCATATGGACTATACAATAGATAACATAGAGTTTACAAGAAAATTCAAGAACAGGCAAATACTTTGAACAAATACTTCTACTCATTGTTCACAGTGGAAGGGGAAGGGTAGGGACCACTAAAAGGTACCAGGAGCTTTGATGGGAGGGAAATGGACACTAGTCCATTTTCTGAAGAGAAAGTCTGGAAAGCACTCTCCAACCTGATGGTGGACAAACCTATGGGGTCAGATGGGGTATATCCAATGGTGCTGAAGGAACTGCACATCTCACAGACTATTTAACAGATCACTGGAGACCGGTGTAGTCCCACAGTACTGGAGAAGGACAGAGATAATCCCACTTCACAGAAGTGCTAGCAAGGAACAGACGGGCAGTTATAGGCCTGTCAGCCTGACATTAGTGGTGGGTGACACTACAAAAGGAAAGGATTGTGGAATATCTTGTATCTGATGGATTACAGATCGAAGGCAGCATAGTTTCACAGGGGGAAGGTCATGCTAAACAAATCTGATATATTTCTTTGACTGGGTGATCAAGGAGTTGGATCAGGGAGGAGCAGTAGAAGTGGCCTACCTGGATTTCCGCAAGACTTTCAGAACCATTCCACATAGGAGGCTGGTTAGCAAGTTGGGTAACTTGGTGGTGGGTAATAGGGTGGTAACTTGGGTAAGAAACTGGTTAGGGGATAGGACACAAAGGGTAGTGGTAAACAGAGTTTGCTCCAAGGAAAGGAAGGTAACCAGCTGGGTACCTGTAGCTGCTGAGACAGAGAGAGAGAAAGCAGCCAAAGCTTCCTTAAATCAAGGAGGTTATTTTCTAGACTACACTAAATTTAATTACTTTTTGGACCAGTGTAAGTAACTAGTATTGATTCTGTTTTTGGGGTTGAATTTTCTTAGTTTAACTTTAATTTGCCAGGGAGGAACTGTAGCTGGGAGATATTTACAGTCATTTGTGACTAGACCTGTTACTGAACCTCTGTGAAATAAGTGTCTGAAAGGAAGGAAGACACTCCCCAAGGTGGAGGGTCAGAATTGTAGTTGATTGTTTCTGGATGGCATAGGTTTACTTCCACCCACCCTACCCCTCACCCCAGCCACCCCAAGCACATAACTTCCTTTATAGCAGGGATTCTGACATCACTTCCCCCAAACTGCTAACAACATACACCTGTTCATATCCTTAAAGGCACAGCACACTGAACATGGGGTAGAGACACTCACAAGCTTGCACACACTAAAACAAGAAAAAAAAAGCATCTTTAACAGAAAGGGGCACAGACATGTGGGGAATAGTGCAATGCACTGGCTGTGGAGCAGCAGTCTTCTGGGAGACATTCTGGAGACTGCGTTGCTGCCCTATTTTCAGGCACCTCTCTGGTCTGAGGGAGGATTCGTCTCCATGCTGACCTGGCAAGGATTCAGGAAACCTGCTCCCCCCACCCAGGGACCACCCAGGCCACCTCCACTACCTCAGAGGTTGCCAAGAAAGAGGACTGGTTGGACCACGGTGGGCCCAAGAAGGGTGAGGGTTGTGAAACAGAGGTGCATCCCTTCAGCTGTACTGCTCTACAATTCATTTGCCACTCTGGCAGAGTATGGTTCCTCTATGGAGACACCCACAGTGGAGACCAAGGAGGATGCCGAGCACCTCCACAATGGAGACCCACAGGAGAGTGGCACAGGACCCCATAGGGAAAGAAAACAACTCCTGGTGGGGGACTCAGTTGTTAGGGGGGTAGAACTGGGGGAAGGAGGGGAAAGGGAGTTAAGGTGCCTGCCCAGCACCATGGCTTGGAGGAACAGGAAACAAATCCTCAGGATCATGGGAGCAGCTGCAAGGGGGAGTGAGCTGGATGTCATTATCCACCTAGGGTCAAATGACCTGGTTGAGAATGGGATCAGAGAAGTGCAACAGGAGTTCGTGGAGTTGGGGAAGGGCCTTAGACAAGTAGCACACATGGTAACTTTCTCAGAAGTGCTACCTGTCTATGGCATGGATGAGGCTAGGGTACTCCACACCATGGGATTCAATGACTGCTTGAAAAACTGGTACAGTGCTCAGGGATTTGGCTTCACTGGCAACTGGGGCTCCCCCTGGAGGGATGCATGCCTATACAGATGTGATTGCCTGCATCTATCCAGGCAGGGAATCAGGATCCTAGGTGATAGGTTTAAATGCTTCATTGGCAAGCATTTAAACTAGCCAAGGGGGAAGGCACTGAAAAGGAGAAGGGAAATCTGAGCCCCCCCCAAAAAAATCAGGGTAGTTAGTGAGGTAAACACCAAGATAGAGCAGTCAATAAGGAGAAAGGCAGGGGTAAATGAAGAAAAAGACAAAGGCAGTAAGGACAGGGATGGAGCAAAATGAAAAAAAGCTATACAAAAATGGAGGGTAATGAGTACCAATGCCTGTAGTCTAGGTAAAAAGTTCCCCAAAATGGTGGCCTTGATGGAAAAGGGATGCCTGGATATCGTGGCAGTCACAGAAACATGGTACACAGAGAACCATGACTCGGATGACAACATACCAGGGTACACAATCTACAGGAGGGACAGGGAGGGAAGAAGAGGAGGAGGAGTAGCTCTCTATGTAAGGGAAGGGATCAAAGCAACAGAACTAAAGAGTAAACAGGGAGGATAGGAGGCACTGTGGGTCACCCTGGAGACTAGAAATGGCACCACAATCCGCACAGGGGCTGTATACAGACCCCCATCTCAGGGGGAGGAAATGGACAAGGAAATGATAGAAGGCATCCTTGGGATGGCAGAGAAAGGGGAGATATTGCTGATGGGGGACCTGAATATGCCAGATGTTAACTGGAGCACCTTTGTTGCAGCCACATCCAAGAGCAGGGCCATTCTCGATGCCCTACAGGGGGCATGCCTCAGACAGTTAGTTTTGGAACCCACTCGGGAGGGAGCAGTCTTAGACCTGGTGCTCTCAAATGGGGACAGAGAGAGGATCTCCGATCTTGAACTGAGTAGCCATCTGGGAACAAGTGACCACCAAACAGTGTGGTTCACAATAAACTTAGCTGTAGAGTCAAGCCATACAAAAGTGAAGGTACTGGACTTCAGGAGGGCTGATTTTGTCAAAATGGGAGAGTGTCCAAGAAAAGCACTAGCAAACAGGCAAGAAGGTGGGGTGGAGCAACAATGGGGAAACATCAAAACTACCATCACAGAGGCAACAAGCCTTTGTGTGAAGCAAATAAACAAATTAAAATGAAAGAAAAAACTACTATGATTCTCAAAAGAAGTGGCGAGGAAGGTAAGGGAGAAAAAGATAGCATTCAGGAAGTATAAGGGAACACAGAAGGAGCAGGACAGAGAACTGTACCAGTTAAAGCAGAAGGAAGTGGGGAAGGCAGTCAGAATAGCAAAGGCCCAAACTGAGGAATAGATAGCCAACTCAGTTAAGAAGGGGGATAAAACCTTTTATAGGTACTGTACATTAGGGAGCAAAGAAAGACTAAGGCAGGAATACTGAGGCCGAATAAAGAGGAAGGTGGTTGGGCAGAGAGCGACAGTGAAAAAGCAGGAATACTGAATGAATACTTCTGCTCAGTATTCACAATGGAAAAACAGGGGGATATACCTAATCTAGTCAATAGAAGCACTCTGGATAGGGGGAGTTGATATTAGTCTTTTCACAGAAGAAAGGGTTCAGAAAGAACTCTTAAAACTGAAGGTGAATAAAGCAATGGGGCCTGATGGGATTCACCCCAGAATTCTAAAAGAACTAATGGAAGAACTAGTAACACCACTGACTACCCTTTTTAATAAATCATGGGAGGATGGTGTGGTACCTGAGGACTGGAGGAGGGCGGATGTGATTCCCCTTCACAAAAGTGGGAGCAAGACAGAGGCAGGAAACTACAGACCTGTTAGTTTGACCTCAGTGGTAGGGAAAATTGTGGAATCATTTCTGAAGGAAAGAATTGTTGAGTACTTAGAGGCTAGTCAGCAGGAAGGTCATGTCAGACAAATCTAATTGACTTCTTTGACTGGGTGACCAAAGAAGTAGACCAGAGAGGGGCTGTGGACATGGCCTACCTTGACTTTAGTGAGGCATTTGACACAATCCCGCACAAAAGATTAATAAACAAATTAGCCAGACTGGGAGTGGGTCCCAGGGTGGTAGCCTGGGTAAAACACTGGTTGGACAACAGGACACAGCGGGCAATAGTAAATGGAGAGCACAGTGAAGAAAGGAGGGTTACTAGTGGGGTACCGCAGGGTTCAGTACTGGGGCCAGTCCTTTTTAATGTCTTTATAAGTGGCATCGCAGAGGGACTGGAAGGGAAAGTATGTCTCTGCAGATGACACAAAGATCTGCAACAGGGTTGATACGCAAGGTGGGGTGGAAAGGATGAAAAGGGACTTGGTAAGGTTAGATGAATGGTCAGATGTATGGCAGATTAGATTCAACGCAAAGAAGTGCAAAATAATGCACCTGGGAAACAAAAACCCAGGGGAAGAGTGCACAATGTGGGGTCAGATATTGACAACAACAAAAATGGAAAGGGACCTGGGGGTAGTCATACCAGACGACCTAAAGATGGGCCAGCAATGTGAGAAGGCAGTAAGAAGGGCTGGGGGGATACTGGGATGCACAGGGAGAGGCATCACTAGTAGAAAACAGGAGGTCGCTGGCCCTCTGTACAGACAGTTTGTAAGACCACATCTGGAGTACTGTGTACAGTTCTGGAGACCCCATCTCCACAAAGACATAGACAGGGTGGAGGCTGTCCAGAGGAGGGAAACCAAAATGGTGCAGGGTCTGCACCAGAAGACATATGAAGAAAGACTAAAGGAGCTTAAGATGTATACCCTCGAGGAAAGGAGGGAGAGGGGGGATATAATATAAACTTTCAAATACCTCAAGGGAATCAACAAAGTCCAAGAGGGTAGCATCTTTCAGAAAAAGAGATGTGCAAGAACAAGGGGGCACAATTTGAAGATAGAGGGGGATGGTTCAGAAGTAACGGAGGAAGTATTTCTTTACAGAGAGGGTTGTAGATGCATGGCACAGCCTTCCTGAGGGGGAATTCAAGAATGCATGGGATAGACATAAGGCAATTCTGGTGGTGGGTAGGAGGAAGTAGGCTGTTGGTTAACTAGGATCTGCAGCTTATCCGTTAAGTAGGGAAATGTGCAGACTAGGTGGGCTAAGCAGTCCTTATCTGCCATCAAATTCTATGTTTCTATGTTTACCTCAGGGATCAGTGCTGTGACTAGTCCTCTTTAATGTCTTTATAAATGACATAGTGGAGGAACTGGAAGGGAAGGTCTGCCTCTTTGTGGATGACACCATGATCTGCAACAGAGTAGACACTCGGGGGGGGGGGTGGAAAAGATGGGCAGAGACCAGAAAAGACTGAAGGAGTGATCAAGGGTATGATAGCTGGGTTTTAATGCAAAAAGGTGCAAAATAATGAACATGGGCCATAGAAACCCAGGAGAAGAGTACAACATGAACAGAGTGATACTAACAAAGACTAAGCAGGAAAGAGACCTGGGATAATCATATTAGATGACCTAAAGTTGGCCAGGCAGTGGGGCAAGGCAGTTGGAATGGCTAGACTGGAAGTTTGATATACTATTGTTGTCACATTGTGGGTGTGAACAGTTTTTAACAAATGTTATTCTTATTTTTAAGATGTTGTTTAATGTATTGAGTTTTAAAATTTGTATGGCATTTTTGTAAAGGTGCCCTGAGCTTTGGAAGGGCTCCTTATATAAATAAAGTTTGCTTTACTTTACTTTGCTTTGCTTTGTTTTGCTTTGCTTTGCAATGTTGAGGTGCACAGGAAGGTGTATCACCAGCGCGGAGACGGAGGTAGTGCTGCCCCTATTTAGATCACTGGTAAGACCCCACCTTGAGTACTGCCTCCAGTTCTGGAGACCACATCTCAGGAAGGACATTGGCAGAGTGAAGGAGGTCCAGAAGAAGGCTACCAAAATGGTGCAGGGTCTGCATCAAAATCCCTATGAGGAGAGGTTTAAGGAGCTAAATATGTACACCCTGTTGGAGATGAGGGAGAGGAGGGATATGATAAAAACCTTTAAGTACTTCGTGTGGGTTAATAAGGTACAGGTATGGGGTATGTGTCCAAAAAAAAGATGCTCTAGACCATGGGGGCATGTTATGAAGCTGGGGGAAGGGGGTAAATTCAGGAGGGATGTGAGGAAATACTTCTTCACAGAAAGGGTGGTGGATGCCTGGAACAGCCTTCCAGTGAAGGTAGTGGAGGCAGAAACAGTGATGGGGTTCAAAAATGCCTGTGACAGGTACAAGGGAATCATAGGGGTAAGGAAGGGGGGGATGGCTCCATAGATCAAGTAGGGTCTGCAGCAAAAAATGAAAGTTAAAAAAATGGGCAGACTGGGTGGGCCCAGCAGCCCTTATACACCATCACATTCTATGTTACATTAAAGTGAGACACTTCCAGTTCAGTTTAGCTGCACGCAGAGCTGCATGCCCATGTTTTGTACAGGGTGTCATGCTTCAAAATACATGCATATGCTGTGGAGCATTGCAAAAAAACAGTTAACTTGTAAATTATCTATCTTCTTGTAGTGCTGATGCATTCTACATACTACTATTTTTTGCAGATTGCCTCTGCTTCTCATGCATGTCTTGCCAACTTAAGTGGGGCCATAATACATAGATACAGTATGGAGGGTTTATACCAAGCAGCTACCTTGCAAAATACTGTCTTGGGTCTCCGTGGCTGAAAGTGATTACATGAGCTAATTGTCAATTGTTGTCCATTGTTGCTGAGCAAGCAAACTGACACTCAGCATAGTCCCTCAGTTCAGAAGAAGTAATTGAGGAACGTTTTGAAAAAATGTGTTGAAGAGATTGAAGAAATTAGGGCAAAGTGAGAAGGATGGCTTAGCCTCTCTCAGTAGCATTTTTACTGTAATCAGATACATGCACTGTGTGATTTCCAAAATAGTATAGAATTTAAAATACTGTTTTCAGATACTGTATCCCAAAGTTGTTTACAAGTAATTTATTTACACAATATAGTCTAGCTGAGATACCACATTTCGGTTCCTGTGGAGTACTGCTTCTGCTTGGGATAGCTTGCCACCGCTTAGTAGCATTCTACATTGATTGTGTTTGCCATGACAAGCTCATGATTTTGTGCCTCACCTCCATGGCATGCTTAGCCACCCCCAGCCACCCCAGTGTGGAATTCCAGGACCACCAAGCAAATCCTTATCTCCAACCTGGTAGTACGAAACACTACTGCCTGGTGCTGGGACAGCCCAAAAATGTAATTACTAAAACATTTCAGTATTTGCTGATTTACTTACATAAAAATATATTTTATGTTCTTTTTATTTATTTTTAATATAAAACTATATTTTATGTTTATTTTAGTTTTTGCTGACTGTATAGGTGTACTAGGCAAACAAATGCCTATCTTCAACCATGACCCAAGATAGTACAATATATAAAAGCATTATAGAGCATGATTTCAAAGCAATGAAAATATTGTCAAGTTAAGGCAAAAATTACGATAAATCAGTGCATGGCAAACAGTGTAAATTTCAGATGAAAAGTAGTACAAAACAGCAGACACAAATAATAAATGCACATACAGTTTAAAAACAATTGACAGAGAGATAGCTATAATAAATATCAGCAATCGAACAGGAGACAGGTTAGGGGCAAGCGTACTTAGACACCCTGAGGAGATGGTCTTGGTAACTTTTATGAAATGAGGAAGTTAAAAGCTCATGGTTTTGCAGCATGACCATGATGTCATATTCTACATCATTTGGTTTCACTGTGGCCACTACATATGAATATGATATGCATAGCAGTGAGCATCAGCCTGGCATTTGGAGTTATTGCCAGTTGGCCAGATCCACAACGCATCCATAACATACAAGGAGGTCCACTCCCAAAATGCTTTGGTGCTCATGTAACACCATTAAATCAAAACTATGTGTGATTTGCAGGATGCCAATTACCAGTGGTATTGGTTTGGACCTGTAAGTTAATATAATCCCCTCAAAGATTTGCGCGGAAGTAGGTCTCCCTGTCGACCATTGAGATTGCTGTGGGTCATCCTGATGTAACACAGCAATGGCGGCACCTGTGTCTAGAAGTAATGCAAGCTGATGGACCCCAACCAGCGCTTCTGCACAAGGACGGCTGGAATCAGTCACGATGGTAGTGACTATGTGGACCTGGGCCTGACACTGTCAATCCATTCCTTCTTGGCCCAAATCACCCAAAGGGCTCATTTGTTGGAGAATTTTCTCTACTTTCTGCTTTGGAGGCCTCTCACTTTCCTTGGGCATTTCCTCTGCCAGAGGGGCAGTTGGAATTGCAGCTACAATCCATGTCGGCAGGGTTGTAGCTACCAATTGGATTTTCATTATAAATTCACGAACCCTACTGTTTTCTTCAGCTATGGCTTTGTAAGAAGAGCCTGGCCTCTTTCTTTTGTATCCTCCCTTCTTATCCTTATCTTGGTTCTGATTTTGCTTGGGCCGGAAATTTTTATAGTTTTTGTTGATGGTGTTGTATTTACCCCCCTTCTGGTAGGAGGCCTTGTCCATCTGGTATTCCTTGGCCTTGCCTTCAACCACATACTGGGTGGATGGCTCAGTGTAGAGCTGCACCATGGCCACTTTGGCCTTCGAGGATGTCAAATCCCGAATAAAAATTTGGAAGGCCCGTTCAACCAGTTCCAAAATTTGGTGAAAGTGGTCCCGGCCTGGGAATATCATCGCTTCCACTTTTTCACGGAGGCTCGGCTGCAGAATTTTCAAAAACAAACTTTCACACTCAATTGAATCTTGGTCCGAGTCCTCTCCAGACATGATCTTGCCAGTTTGGTAGTCCAGCCACAGTCGGCTATCATACTGGGCCAGTGGCTCCTTGGCATACTGCTTGACCGGTTGTGCCAGCATAACCCCAACGAGGTGGAGGTTGTTTGCATGCAGAAGAACTGCAGCGACTGTCTCAAATCAGGCCCGGTTGTCTGACTGAACTCCTTTGGGCAGTTTTGCCCAAAGTGTCAGGTCAACAATTTATCCAGGACCTGCACTCTGTGCTCAGGAGGAAGACTGAGCATCTCACAGTGACTTTTAACTTTTTCCAGATGACAACTCAAATTATCATTGGGGCCCATTTGACCCACCTGGCCTGCAACTGTTTGAATGGCCTGTGCAGACTGCAGAACATTTGGGGCATGCCAATCTCGATCGTTTGCGATCATCTTGATGACAGTTTTGGCCATGGCCACAGCTATGCCCTGAATGAAGGTTTGTTTCTCCACCTCTCTTTTAAGCATGTTGAAAACGGCTTGTTGAATGGTCGCCGACTGTGCCTCAGAGATCCCAGCCTTTGTGATCGCTAAATCGATCATCTGTTCTACCTCTTGTCTGTCCTTCTTATTCAGGGCAGTGACCAGTGGAGGCCGAGGCTTCCATCCACCAGAGTCCCATGGACCACCATCTTGGATTTCTCCATCATCACTGTCATCATCTTCCGATGACATCAGACTAATTGGCGGAGGATACGGCATTGCCAGCACATGACCCTTTAGGATTGTTATGGCTTGGCATAACTTTGACATCTTAGCTCTACATTGCGAGTGATTTACCATGCCTCTGCACTGTCTCTTAGCTACATGCTCTTGCAAAACTCTGTACACGGTGCTCACTTCGCAACTTTCCCTAATTTCTCTATCCAAAGCTTCCCGACACCTTTCTAACTCCTCACACAGCTCCTCATTCTCACTCTGCAACATATCATTCATTCCAGTCAACAAATCATTCATCTGCAACACATGCCTTTTGTTCTACAAAATCTTTTCAGAATCCTGTACAGTACTATGCATTTCACTCTGAACCTCATTTCAGACCCTTTGAACTTCCTGTTCCAAACTGATCCACAATTCACCCATTTCGGGAGATTTTAGACCCCAACTCCTTTTTCAGAATCAGGACTTCCACTTCTACTGCTTATAAGGCAGCAAAGAGGGTGGCTACCATCAAAACCCTCTGATCATGCTTTTTAACCTTGGATCAGGCTTCTGAATACTGTGTGCACACATGCTGTAATGAATTCCTATGCGATTTTGCATCCAGCACGAAATCACCCCAGCCCCCATGAGAGGCTAGGAAACTGGAGACATCAAGTTTCAGCTCTGAGCTGTCATACTAGGAGTCATACTAGGAAATATAGATGTACAGAAGGCCAAAGTCCATGAACATACATCTCCTGCCATAGCAGGCATTAATCCCATTTCCAACATTTAACAGAAACCTATCAAGCTTAAGTTTGGATAAGTTGTAAGAACAACTTCAACAATATCTTTGGGTAAAGAATTCCATGATGAACTAATACGTTGAGTAAAGAAGTTCCTTCTTAGCTGAGTTTTTGGATATGTAAGTCCTAATTGGTAACTGTGACTTCTTAAAGAGAAAAGCCTTTGATATCGGATAAAGCCTAAATCTGCAAACAATATAGGGTCCCTTATAATTTTAAACATTAATAAGAGATCTCCTCTTTTTCTCCTAAGCTCCAAGGAATAAAGATTTAAAGAAAGCAGTCTATTATCATAATTACCCTATGAAGGCCCTGAACCATCTTAATAACCCTCCTCTGAACCCCCTCCACTCTCCTTATATCACCACGTGAAAAGGGGCTCCACAAAGGAGAGCTGTAATCCAAAATGGATCGTACATAGGCCCTATATAGGGGAATTATACAGTTCCTATCTCTGGAAGTAATTGAGCATCTAATACAGCCAATGAGTCTCTTAGACTTCTTAATTAATTCAGTGCAATGATTAGTAAATTTTAAATCCTTTGATATAAAAACACCTAAATCCTTTTCGTGTTCCACAGACTGTGATTGATGACTACTTAAAAAATAGTTGAGGCATTGGTTAGTGTTATCCAAATGCACAACCACACTCTTTTCCAGATTAAAGAACATGCCATTTGAGACTGCCCATGATTCCATTAATAAGAGATCTCTACAAAGATCAGAGTAACCATCCATTGTGCTGATACCCAATGCAATTTTAGTATCATCAGCAAACTTGACTGAGAATCCCTTAGTATCCTTGTTTAAATCAGATACAAAAATTGAAAATAATAAGGGGCCCAATACTGAGCCCTGGGGGACCCCACTAGTAAACCTACCTTTGTCAGAAGTATATCCTTTAATCCTAACAATTTTTTCTCTATTCATCAACCATTCCTGAACCCAATTTATAATAAATCCATTTATTCCAAGGTTACTCATTTTTTAATGAGGGTTGCATGCAGAACCTTGTTAAAGGCTTTACAAAGATCCAAAAAGATAATATCTGCTGCTTTTTTTTTTCCTCTAGAAGTTTACTAATTTTCTCATAGAAACAAAGATTAGCAGTGAGGCATGATCTTTGGGGCCTAAAGCCATGTTGCGTGTCTCGACAAAACCTTTAGTTTTTTTAAATCAGATATAAGTATGTCCTTTACAATAGATTCCATAATTTTACCCAAAATGCAGGTCAGACTGATTGGTCGATAGTTTATCATGCTACCACGGTCTCCCTTTTTAAAAATAGGGACAACTAAAGCTTGCTTCCAATCAGCTGGACCCCCCCCCATGAGTAAGGATCTATTGTAAAGGACAAATAGTGGTTCAACCAGCCACCATTCTAAAGCCTTTAAGACCTGTGGATGCAATAAGTCCAGTCCAGGTGTAGTATTTGTTTTAATCTGATTTAATTTGCAACGTATTTGATCCCTAGTTATTGTAATTTCGTCAATAGAATTTATACCAATATCCTGTAAGGAATTAATATCTTTATCGGAAAACACCAAGCAGAAAAATATATTAAACTCATTGACCATATCAACAGGGTTACTCAAGATATTATTTGAAATTTTAATTGGACCAACTGTACCGGAGTCCTTCTTTTTATTATTTACCTAAGGAAAAAAGGATTTCCCTCCATCCTTAATATGTGCTAGTCTGAATTCAATATTCCTTTTTTCCTTATTGATGGTAAGTTTACATAATTTTAGTGCTTCCTTATATTTGGTTTTATTATAGTTGGTAGATTCTCTTTTCATTATTCTGTATGCTCTCTTTTTTGCTAATATTGATTTATGTACCCTATATGTATACCACATAGGCAACTTCCCTTTGTGATTATATAAGGTACGTTTAGGAATGTGTTTATCAGTTAATTCAAGAATTTTTTATTTTAATTTATTCCATAAATCATTTACAGGAATCGTATAATCTAACTGGGAATACTTTTTGCAAATCTTCATTAATAGCTAGAAAATTAGCTTTACCAAAATCCAAGACTTTTGTAACCCCAGTTTGCTTAATTTGTTCATATATAATATTCAATATATTAATATTGTGGTTGCTGTTAAACAGTGGATCATTAACCTCCAGATCAGTAATTTTTTCAGGTATATTTGTAAGTACAGGATCTAATATATTTTTACCCCATGTAGGTTTGTCAACAACTTGTTGCAAACCATTTACAATACAAAGTTCCAGCAATTCATGTTCCTGAAAGGTGGTTGCAGTGTATTCATTCCAATCAATTTCTGGGACATTAAAGTCCCCAAGTAACAGGACATCCTTATGATTTAAGTTATTTGCAATGTCTTTTAATATGGATGAATGATCACACTGGGTAATATCAGGGGGCCTATAGCACATGCCAACTGAGAGATTTTTATTAGGAGTAGACTGTATTTCAACCCAAAGTATTTCATTTTTGTCACTGGATATTAGATTTAGTTCTCTAAATGTTGAAGTCTTATTTAGATAAATTGCCATCCCACCCCCCCCATCTATGGTTTCTATCCTTATGAATTAAATTATAGCCAGGGATAGAATAATTCCATGTTGAAGTGTCATCCTGCCAAGTTTCAGAAACTGCTGCAATGTCAACCTTGTTGTTAACTAATACTAACTCAAGTTTTTCTTTTTTTATATAATGGAGACTTCTGACATTAGTCAGCAAGACTTTTAGGATCTGATTTTTATTCCTACTACTATTCTGCCCTTGTTTGATGGAAGGAATTGAACTTATTAATGAATAATTTACTGATTCTATTCGCCCCCTCGGTTGCCAGTTTTTTGAGATTTCATTTTTACTATTGACTAACTGGTAAAAAATATTCCCCAATAATTTGGAGCCTAATTTGCTCAGGTGTGAACCATCTGAGCAAAACAAATGGTCATTAGTAGAAAACATTTCCCATGTCTGTAGACATGTAATGTTGTTTTCCAAGCACCACCTGTGAAGCCAATTTTTAAAAGATTTTATTTTTTGCAGTCTTGCAGCAGATGCTCGTGGTACTGGTAGAATCTCTGAAATAATAATTTCAGCTTTTAGGCTCTTCATTATGGACACTGCTTCAATTAACTCATTAATTATTTCCTGTATTTCAGATTTATTTATGTTATTCCTACCAGCATGAAAAATAAGTGTTATGATCATCAGTCCTTTTCAGAATACCAGGCAACATTTCTGTGATATCCCTTATTAAAGCACCACTGTAACTACAGCTGGTAACTTTGGATTTATTGCCTCTGGCAGAATAACGATCTGTATATCGTGCAATTGAATCACCCAAAATGTAAAATAGTTTGCTATCATTAGTTTCAGGGTACTTTAAGCCCTTTGAATGAGAAAATGCCTTAGAGTTTTGAAAAGAAATAATATTAATGGAGTTATGTAACCCCACATCAGACATAACAGCTTCTGCCAGTTGATCATTAGTTAAGTTGTTACTAACAAAGGTGTCATAGGGCTCATTAATTATTTGATTTATATCACTGAGGTTTTCCTTCTGAGCATCTATTGGGGTCCCTTGATAATCATTAATTACATCAGTCCTGTTAGAGGTACCATTATTTGTTTCAACATCCTGATCACATAAGCTAAGAGGGTCAAAATTATTTAGGAGAGGTAGTGTGAAAACTTCAGCTTTCCTTCCTTTCTTAGCAGCTCTCTTAATCTGAACCTCATACCAACCCTCATCATTTAAAAAGCCAAAGTCTTCATCAGAATCTCGCTTTCTCTTACTACCCTCACCCAATAAGGTTGACGATTGGCCACATTGGGAAATTTCATTGATACTAAGATTGTTTTCCCTAGATGCAACTTCTATATTTTGAGTTGTTATCAAAAAGGAAGGGGTGACAATGTGTTCTGGTATAGAAGAAAGCTGATGGCCATATTTGGAATGAAAGGTCTGCTTTTACCTGCACTAACCCAGAACAAAAAGCATATTGATCCCTTTATGTCCCAAAATCAGACAGTCATGCAACCGGGTTATATAGAGTCTAACAGACCTACTTCCTCTGTAGGATGAGGGAGCGTAGGTTCTCTCACCTTCTGCGATCACAGACCTGTTCAGGTGTGAAGATGCCTGAAAGTTATTCTGTATAAAGTTTATCTGAACACCTTAGTTTGCTCTGTTTCAGTTCTGTCCAATCAGGTCCTGCCACAGTCGCCACTTTGTAAGCTTGGTACTGACAAGCTGGGTTCTGGCTGAATACTCTGACCCAATGGCAGACAACATGCAGAGACAGGTGTTGCAGTCTACAAAGTTTATTCTTTGGTACACAGATAAACAGCTTTCCTAGACAGCTGGGAGTTCGGCACTTCTCCGAACACAAGGGTGATCATGCAGAAAACTCAGTGAACAAAGAACTTACATTATTTTATATATGATAGATAAGAAAATTCATTATCCAAGTAACTTCTCATCTGCCGAGCCATGCAAGGCACTCATTGGTGGAAAAGGTGGGCATCTGGGCACCCAAAATTATAATTTTTCACATGTACACATATATAAGCAATATTGCTGACAGTGGCGTAGATGGGAATGGTGATTCAAATGGTAACAGAAGTGCAACTGGAAACACTAACTGTCACAGTAACAAAAGGGCACACCGTTCTTTTCCCCAAAAACTGCATTGAAAAAACTAATTGAAAACAAAGAATGTATGCATTATAATTGACTTGAGCAGAAAAGTATGACTTGGAATACTAAATTGCTTATATCTCAGGAACTGTATGATGTAGGGAAAAATTTAAATTTTGTATGAATTATTACTTTCCTGGCTAGTTTTGTGCTTAACCCCCAGCTGGGGTGCTAAGCATTTTTTTGACAAAAAGTCCATATCTCACACTGTTTCTGAGATACAGACCCTGAAAGACGCAACGGACGCCATAATGTTATCCTATGGGAAAATTTGTCAACTTCAGAGTGCTGTCAGTTTGCCACCCTGTAATATTTTTTCTCCAAACCACCAAAAGGCACATTTATAGGATGTTGGCTTCCTTCCCTCAAAATTTCAGCCCAAAATACCAAACCATTATTTTCCAGCAGAGCACCAAAGAATTCCTGTAATATGGTGGACACCATAATGTTATCCTATGGGAAAAAATGCCAACTTCATAGTGCCGTAACTTTGCCACCCTGTAATATTTTTTGACCAATCTACTACAAGGCACATCTGTGGGATGTTGCCTTTCTTCCCTTGAAATTTCAAGTAAAAATACCAAATTATTTCTGATATATTCAACGTCAAAGATTGGCAAAATTTCCCTATCTATTCCATTATAAAAAATCTGGCCATCTTGTCCCTATTTTGCGATCACAGATCACGATCAAAGAATCTCATGATCAAAGAATTTGCAAGCTCATGAACAAAGAATAAAAAAATTAATAAATCAAAAAATAGAAGCAATTGCAGTAAACCACCACCATGGTTCAACAGAATGAAGCCACCTGAGTAAAACCCACCCTCATTTGACTTCCTAGGACACCCCTGGGCTAAATAAGTTGAATTTTAAATTGGGTCATCTTGTCCCTCACTCGCAATGCAAGATCACGATCAAAGAATCTCACGATCAAAAAATTTGCAGCCTCATGATCAAAGAATTTGCAGGCTCACAATCAAAGAATAAAAAGAGGGTGAAATGTGATTTATTCACCAATTTGAACCAAACCAATGGCATGGTTTGACAGAACGGACCCTCCTGAGCAAAACAAGCACTAATTTGTGTCCCTAGCCCACCCCTAAGCTGAGATATTAGTGTTTTAGGTCACGAAGCAAGATTGCGATCAAAGAATCTCACGATCAAAGAATTTGCAGGCTCGCGATCAAAGATCGTTAGCTAGCCGCGAATTAAGATTTTAAAAGCTTATAACTCTATTTTTTGACTGATTTGGATGGAACCAAAGCCATGGCTTGACAGATCAGGGTCCCCTGAGTAAAACCCATCAAAGTTTTACTTCAGAAGTGACCCCTGAGCTGAGATATTTGTGTTTGTGTGATTGGAAAACTGAAAATAAGATGGCGGACCTCGCAGTCAAAGAATTTTGAAAATTCCATGGGAACAAAGATTCTTGAACTGTGAGACTGCAAATTCTTTGCTTGCCAGGTGAGACCAGATGGTCAGAACCCCCATTCTTTGATCGCAAGATATACATATAAATGTTCCCATTGATTTAGAATGGGAACTTAAAAGTGCCATAACTTTTGAATGCCTTAATATTCTTTCACCAAACAAAAAGCAGCATGTTCGGCCACCAACACTCTTTCAAATGAGCCATCTTGCAGAGCAGCACACAACATGACGGCTGTTCAGGACCACATTAAGAATGCCAAAAGGTGCCTCCAAAAATGGATATTTTTGCATTTTTCAGCACTTTTGTACACAAAGACCAGCACTCTGACACAAATGCAATTTGGCAGATCAAGAGATCTAGTGCACCCCAATGCATGTACCAAATTTCAGGCACATCTATTGAATGGGTCCAAAGTTATTAATGTCCAGACTTTTTACTTTAGTATGTAACTGGCCACTCAACCCTAACTATAGTGGCATGACTGTGCCACTATAATAGATAGATAGATAGATAGATAGATAGATAGATAGATAGATAGATAGATAGATAGATAGATATACATAGTTTGGTCCCCCCACCCAACCCTCGCTCTCAGCACCCACCACCCCACTCCCCCACAGAAACATTACAGTTGCACTGGAGTGTGCCCAATCCCTCAGTGCAGGAATGCTCATTTATGTTTACACCTGTATAAAAAAATGTCCATCAATGTATTTTGAGGCCATAAGTACCCCCCACCTGACTCTCTCCCTCAGCACCTACCACCCCACACCCCAGCCCTTACTACCCATCAGTGTTCTAATGCCATAATTGTCTCTGGACTGCAGACACATCTTCACTCTTCAAAACCAGACTGCAGAATGAAAAAACAGGTATGTGGTTTAATGTATTTCAATGGTGTTTTGAACTTAGTGCCATAACTTGGCCATTTTTTCATATTTTTGGCCCAAATTTTCAACATGTCTTTTTTGGAACGCTGCCTCATGAATAATTGCACTGTCATTAGGCAAATCTGTTCTGAAAGGTGATTTCATTGTCCCTGCACAAAATCACCTTTTGGGCAGGATTTGAAAATGTTCTCTGCCCTTGTTCATGAGGTGGGATCATAAGAAGGCTATATTGAAAATTTGGTGTAAAAATATAAAACAAAACAACAAAGCTATGAGCCTACATTGAATTTTGCAAACACGGCCTCATACCTTTTGTAATTTTAAATAGCTTTACCCCAAAATTTACAGCATAGCCATATCTTTACAGCACCTCATGAATGTGACAGCTGTCATTTTTTTCAAATCCTGGCCAAAATGTTTTTTCACATCCCAAAAGATAATTTTGCAGTCCCTGCATGAAATCACCTTTTAGGCAGGACTTATTCATTTTCTCTGCTCTTGTTCATGAGGTCAGGTCATAAGAAGGCTATGTTGAAAATTTGTTGCAAAAATATTAAAAAACACAACGTTATGGACCTATGCTGAATTTAACAAACATGGGCTTGTAACTTCGGTGATTTTCAATATTTTTTACCCCAAATTTACAACATAGCCATATCTTTACAGCACCTCATGAATGTGACTGCTGTCATTTTTCAAATCCTGGCCAAAACTTATTTTCACATCCCAAAAGGTGATTTTGTGGTCCCTGCACAAAATCACCCTTCAGACAGGAGTTGAAATTGTTTTCTGCCTTTGTTCATGAGTTGGGGTCAACAGAAGGCTATGCTGAAAACTGAGTGTAAAACTATTAACAAACAAACAACAAAGTTATGAGCCTATATTGAATTTTGCAAATGCAGGCTCGTACATTTGGTATTTTTCAATATTTTTACCCCCAAATTTACAACATAGCCATTTCTTTACATCACTTCATGAATGTGACAGCTGTCATTTTTCAGCTCTGGTCCAAAATGTGGTTTTGCATCTCAAAAGCTAATTTTGCAGTCCCTGCACAAAATCACCTTTAGAACAGGAACATTTTCTCTTCACTTTTTGATGAGGCAGGTTCTTAACAAGGCTATGTTGCAAAGGTGGTGTAAAAATATTAAAACACATTTTTTTTATATTTTACCCCAAATTCCTTACCTGCAGCCCTATAGACTCTGGCCAGAGTTTGTTTAAATATCATGGCCACAGTGTTTTTGGCAAACACTACCTCTCTTGGCATTGTATTTCCTGCATCAACCACTCTTTAGATGAAGAAGTATTTCCTCACGCTTCTCATAAACTTTCCACTTTCTATCTTCATTACATGCTGTCTTGTTCTGGTAACATAAAATGTCAAGCAAATATTGGTGTATAGCAATAATCCTATTAATTAAAGAGAAAACTACTACCAAAGTATGACTTTGAAATATATACATTATAGTCCACATTATTTATTCATGTGACGTGCATGAAAACAGAAAACTTGTTCTCTGATGGTTCATCAGATAATATAAGAATAAATGACATCAGTAAAACTTACTCATGAATAGGTAGATATATTATTATTGTGTCCAAAGAAGTTCCAGAACACAGAGTATGGAGTCTGCAATATCCATTCATTGAGACAAGCAGTAGCAAATCCTAAGTGGGATGTTATGCAGCTGTAGTCCTAACTTGTATTCAACACTTAGTCTTGTTCTCTGCATCATATGGATTCATCCAATGTTGGCATGAGGACAGAGTTCACGCAGTGATACCTTAGAAATAAAAACAAAAATACAATACAGTAATATCACAAACATAACAAAGATGACAATGAAGGACCACAAAAAAACAAAAAAGGTACCTCTATTATACCACGGCGGCCCTATGTGACCTTAGGCCTACTGTCCATGTACAGTTCTGCATTATTATTATTCTTTGATAACTGAATAATGCCTTCTATGCCCATGGCCTGTTTTCAAGTGCTGACCCAGGAGCACTGGGGATTTTATGTGACTTGCTCAAGGTCACACAGTGTGTAAGTGGAGGTTGTGGGAATCAAACCCAGGTAGGCTGGATGTATAAAACTAATTGTACACATTTCACAGCATGACAGACAAAGCCACCGTACTGATCAGGATAAATGCCAATGAGCTCCACTCCCCCTATCATACTAACTTAAAGGCTCCACACTAAACCTCTGTCATATAAACATCAACACATGTATAATATTTACAGAACATTTAGCATAATATATTCTCCAATCAGTCTGCATTTTGTTGCACACTCCGTGGGCCACCATCCCAAGATCCCTCATCTCCACCATCGTCAACATCATCAGGCAGATCGAGTTCCTATGTATATGGCTGAACATTTTGGAGGTTAAAAACAGATGCATGCAGAGCAAACTCTGGATCCTCTTCATGCGGCACATTTGCTACATCAGACATGCCACTAAGAATGCTGTCATTTGAAAACATAAAACCTTATGATACATAGTCATTATCACGTTTAGTATTAGAACTCATATCACCAGTAATGTACCTTCTAATGACTCAGAATTAACCTGACAACCTATATCACTACAGCACTGTTCCTGTGTTACTTGTTAATTTGACAGTGATGTGACCTATTATCATGTGGAGCTGGATTGGCTGACATAACAGCTGTACCATCAAGTGCAACACTTTCTGCAACGAAAACATCCTTACAGCTCCTATTAGATAACACAGTTGGGTACACCCACATAGCAGCAGCCACTTCACTAGCAGTATGAGTACTGCACACTGCATAATACATCTGTACAGAGCAAGAAAGACCCATATTTAAATTTATTGCACTGCACTGTCCAGCAGCTTGGGAAAACATACCTTCTGTTGACCATGCTAACACTACAACTTGGTCCAGCAGTAACAGCCATCTGGTCAACAGTAGTTGACAAGGCATTGTGGTCATTATTGTTATTATTTGTGATAGCAGAACATTCACTAGCCACTAATTGAGGATCAGTAAAATAATTTTCTGCCAGTGTGCTGAACTCTGTAAAACCTAGGACTCCACAAACACACTGCATCCTCAGTTGTGGATTGACTGATATAACGTCTGCAATAACAACTGCCACAGTATCATCAATGCAAAAATCTCTGTTATCCACAAAATAAACTCTGCAAGGATCCAAATCACATATTAACACAATATTCAACATGTCAACATGCTAAATTACTGGTTCCAGACCCACATAACACCATATCACCATTACTTCCATCACACTGATCAGAAAGTGTGGACCCATACGTTGTAGCCACCATCTCACTAGTGCTGGCACTATCATTTATTGCAGTAATACCACTAATAGCAACATATGGTTCTGAATCACTTTAAGTAATCAGAATAAATAAGCCTCTTTCACTATCATCTGAACTAATGCCCTCTGCCATGTCACATAATCCTAACACAGGCTTAGTCATATTAACATTCATACTATATATATATATATATATATATATATATATATATATATAATATTGTGCATACATCACTATTAGTGCCAATTTTAATCAATGTACTTTGCTTCCTGTCACAGAAAGTGTTTTTTTAATGAAAGATCACTATGCTTTTCAAATAAAGAATTAATTCTGCCTGTGTGCAGTGATCACAAGGGATAGAATTTGAGAGCTAGCACGCATTGACTGACAGCACATGTGAAAGAGGAGTCACACTGCAAAAATCATTCGTCACTTAACAGCACTGTCAGGGGTCAGCAGTAGTGCAACCTCATCACAAGCTCTGGAGATGTGTGTTCACGCTGACAGGATAAAAACGGCTATAAAATAAACAGTTCTTAATATTTTTAAAATCTTCTGTTGTGATTCTGCTAGTTAGGAAGTGCATGAATGCCACAGGGAAGAACAGGTAAGCTACAAGTGTCAGTCGCTCTTTAACTTGACTATGGAATTCCATTCATTGGACCTAGTTAGGGATTGCTTTTACTATCGCCAGGTTTTATCCTTTTCTTGAAAAAAAATGATGTGAAAACAGTGGTGCATCTCTATGCTGTCTCAGATTATGTAGTGTGATTGGTCAGCTCTGACACATGCAGGTGGTGTAGAATACTGCAGCTTGTCTACTTAGTCAGGCACTCTGTGTCTTATTCTTGTGGATTTGAGTAGGAAAAACTAGATATTTGGCCACTTAGATTGCCCCCAGACCCACAGATTTGCCAATCCAGTATGCTTTGAGACTCATTATGCATGTGTTTACAGAAACCACACAAACTGAAAACTGTCTGCCTTATTCCACTGTTTATGCATTCAACATACTGCCTTTTTCAAACTGCCACTGCTGTCATGCATGGTATGTTGACTTTAATGGGTCTGAAAAAGCTAGGTATGGAGGGTTTATACCAAGAGGCTACATTGTGAAAGGCTGTCTTGATTCTTTGTGGCTGGCAGTGATTACATGAGATGAATGCTTACATTTGTTTTCTGTTGGTAATCAACCAAACTGCCATGCAGCATAGTTCTACAGTCCTGTAAATGGAATGGAAAAATACATGGCAAAATGAGGAAGATTACTTTAGCATCTCTTGGCACCATTTGTATTCTGCTTAATGATAGCATATGGAATGTACAATAGATAACACAGAATTTAAAAGAAAATTCAAAAGCAGGCAAATATTTGAACAAATACTTCTTTTCAGTGTTCACAGTGGAAGGGGAAGGGAAGGGAAGGGACCACAAAAAGGCATCAGGAGCTTTGATGGGTGGGAAATGGACACTAGTCATTTTTCTGAGGTGAACGTCCAGAAAACACTTGCTAACCTGAAGGTGGACAAATCTATGGGGCAAGACAGGGTACATCCAAGGGTGCTAAGGGAGGTCAGGGAGGTACTAGCTGCACCTCTGACAGACCTATTTAACAGGTCACTGGAGACTGATGTGGTCCCACAGGACTGGTGAAGGGCAGAGGTAGTCCCACTTCACAGAAGTGGTAACAAGGAAGAGATGGGCAATTATAGGCCTGTCAGCCTGACATCAGTGGTGGGTAAATTAATGGAAACATTACTAAAGGAAAGGGTAGTGTAATATCTTGTATCCAGCAGATTACAGGTTCCAAGGCAGCATGGTTTCAAAGGGGGACAGTCATGCCAACCAAATCTAATAGATTTCTTTGACTGGGTGACCAAGGAGTTGGATCAGGGAGGAGAAGTGGACGTGGCTTACCTGGTTTTCAGCAAGGCTTTTGGCACCGTTATGCATAGAAGGCTGGTTAGCAAGTTGGATAACTTGGGGTGGGTACTAAGGTGACAGCTTGGGTAAGAAACTGGTTAGGAGATAGGACACAGAGGGTTGTGATATACAGAGTTCACTTCAAGGAAGGGAGGATAACCAGCTGGGTACCTCAGGGATCAGTGCTGGAACTGATCCTCTTCAATGTCTTTATAAGTGACATAGCTGAGGAACTGGAAATAAAGGTTTGCCTCTTTGTGGATGACACCATGCTCTGCAACAGAGTGAACTCTGGGGGGAGGCTGGGCAGAGATCTGAAAAGACTGGAGGAGTGATCAAGGGTATGGCCACTGGGTTTTAATGCAAAAAAGTGCAAAATAATACACATGGGCCATAGAAACCCGGGAGCAGAGTACAACATGGGCAGAGTGAAGCAGGAAAAAGACCTACAGGTAATCATATTGGATGACCTAAAGATGGTCAGGCATTGTGGCAAGGCAGTTGGAAGGGCCAGTGGGATGTTATGAGGTGCATAGGAATGGATATCACCAGCAGGAAGAGGGAGGTGGTGCTGCCCCTATATAGATCACTGCTAAGACCCACCTTGACTACTGTGTCCAGTTCTGGAGACCACATCTCAGGAAAGACATAGGCAGAGTGAAGGTGGTCCAGAAGAAGGCTGTCAAAATGGTGCAGGGTCTGCATCAAAAGCCCTATGAGGAGAGGCTTAAGGAGCTAAATATGTACACCCTGGAGGACAGGAGGTAGAGGGGGATATGATAGAGACATTTAAATACCTATCGTGTGTTAATAAGGTACAGGATGGGGTATTTTTCAGAAATAATGGTGCTCTAGAACAAAGGGGGCATGCTATGAAGCTGGAGAGGGGTACATTCAGGAGGGATGTGAGGACGTACTTCTTCACAGAAAGGGTGGTGGATGCCTGGAACAGCCTTCCGGTGGAGGTAGTGGAGGTGAAACAGTGGTGGGGTTCACAAATCCCTGGGACAGGCACAAGGGAATCATAGGGGTAAGGAAGGGGGGGGCGGGGACAGTTCTGTAGATGAAGTAGGGTCTGTAGCAAAAAATGAAAGTTACAAAGAATAGTCAGACTGGGTGGGCCCAGCAGCCCTTATCTGCCATCACATTCTATGTTTCTATGTTTCTAGGTTACATGCAGGTGAGACACTTCCAATTTAGTTTAGCCGCACAAGGATTTACATATCCTTGATGTTTCAAACAGGGTGTCATGCTTCAAAATACATGCATATGCTGTGCAGTATTACAAAAAAAATTAACTTGTAAATTATCTATCTTCTTGTAGTGCTGATGCATTCTACATACTACTGTTTTTTGCAAATTGCCTCTGCTTCTCATGCATGTCTTGCCAACTTAAGTGGGGCCATAATACATAGATACAGTATGGAGGGTTTATACCAAGCAGCTACCTTGTAAAATACTGATTTGAGTCTTGTGGTTGGAAGTGATTACATGAGCTAATTGTCCACTGTTGTCCTGTGTTGCTGAGCAAGCAAACTGACACTCAGCATAGTCCCTCAGTTCGGAAGAAGTAATTGAGGAACGTTTTGAAAAAGTGTGTTGAAGAGATTGAAGAAATTAGGGCAAATTGAGAAGGATGGCTTAGCCTCTCTCAGTAGCATTTTTACTGTAATCAGATACATGCACAGTGTGATTTCCAAAATAGTATAGAATTTAAAATACTGTTTTCAGATACTGCATCCCAAAGTGGTTTACAAGTAATTTATTCACACAAGATAGCCTAGCTGAGATACCACATTTCATTTCCTGTGGAGTACTGCTTCTGTGGGATAGCTTGCCACCACTTAGTAGCATTCTACATTGATTGTGTTTGCCATGACAAGCCCATGATTTTGTGCCTCACCTCCATGGCATGCTTAGCCACCCCCAGCCACCCCAGTGTGGAATTCCAGGAACACCAAGCAAACCCTGATCTCCAAACTGGTAGTATGAAGTACTACTGCCTGGTGCCGGGCCAGCCCAAAAATGTAATTACTAAAACATTTCAGTCTTTGCTGATTTACTTACATAAAAATATGTTTTATTTGTATTTATTTTTAACATAACATTATATTTTATTTTACTTATTTTCATGTTTAGTTTAGTTTTTTGTTGACTGGGTAGAAACATAGAAACATAGAATTTGATGGCAGATAAGGACCGCTTGGCCCACCTAGTCTGCCCATTTCCTTACCTAATGGATAAGCTGCAGATCCTAGTTAACCAACAGCCTACTTCCTCCTATCCCCCACTAGAATTGCCTTATGTCTGTCCCATGCATTCTTGAATTCCCCCACTGTTTTTGACTCTACAACTTCCTCAGGAAGGCTGTTTCATGTATCCACAACCCTCTCTGTGAAGAAATACTTCCTCACATTACCTCTGAGCTGTCCCGCCTCTATCTTCAAATTGTGCCCCTTTGTTTTTGCACATCTCTTTTTCTGAAAGATGCTACCCTCTTGGACTTTGTTGATTCCCTTGAGGTATTTGAAAGTTTCTATCATGTCCCGCCTCTCCCTCCTCACCTCGAGGATATACATCTTTAGTTCCTTTAGTCTTTCTTCATATGTCTTCTGATGCAGACCCTGCATCATTTTGGTTGCCCTCCTCTGGACAGCCTCAACCCTGTCTATGTCACATTGCTGGCCCACCTTTAGGTCATCTGATGTGACTACCCCCAGGTCCCTTTTCATTTTTATTGTTGTCAGTATCTCACCCCCCCCTCCCATTGTGTACTTTCCCCTGGTTTTTTGTTTCCCAGGTGCATTACTTTGCACTTCTTTGCATTGAATCTAAGCTGCCATACATTTGACAATTCCTCCAACCTTGCCAAGTCCTTTTCATCCTTTCCACCCCACCTTGCATATCAACCCTGTTGCAGATCTTTGTGTCATCTGCAAAGAGACATACTTTCCTTCCAGTCCCTCTGCAATGTCACTTTTAAAGACATTAAAAGGATCGTGCCCCAGTACTGAACTCTGCCGTACGCCACTAGTAACCCTCCTTTCTTCACTGTGGACTCCATTTACTATTACCCGCTGTGTCCTGTTGTCCAGCCAGTGTTTTACCCAGGCTACCACCCTAGGACCCACTCCCAAGCTGGCTAATTTGTTTATTAATCTTTTGTGCAGGACTGTGTCAAATGCCTTGCTAAAGTCTAGGTAGGCCATGTCCACAGCCCCTCCCTGGTCTACTGCACTGGTAGGTGCACTAGACAAACAAATGCCTATCCTCAACCATGACCCAAGAGAGTACAATATACAAAAACATTATAGAGAGAGATTTAAAAGCAATGAAAATACTGCCAAGTCAATATTATAATAAATCAGTGCCTGGAGAACAGTGTAAATTTCAGATGAAAAGTAGTACATAACAGCAGATACAAATAACAATAAATGCACATACAGTTTAAAAACAATTGACAGAGAGCTAGCTATAATAAATATCAGCAATCAAAAAGGAGACAGGTTGGGGCAAACACATTTAGACACCCTGAGGTACCTTCTACGAAATGAGGACACTGAGGGACTATTTCTAATCTCTGTAGGAATGGAATTCCATAAGAATGGTGCAGAGTATCCAAAGGAGGACTCCCCCACCCTCATTCTAAGTTTTGGGATTTCAAGCAGGGCACTGATTCCAGGCCCACAGGGGATAACTGTAATGAGCTGGTTCAAGGAGGGAGACAAATGTCAGAAGCAAATGATTTTCTAGTATGTTAAAAGTGACATTCCCTAGTGCAAAATTGCGAGCATGGGATGGGCGAAGCCAGCCAAGTGTTTCATAGAGTGAGCAGTGGTGAACCAATTTATGAGATGCCAGGGCAAATCAACAGATATTGTTATATGCAACATCCCATTTGGAGAGGCTTGTTTTGGAGTCTGGTATAAAGATGGAAGCACCATAAAGGAGTTTAGGTAGAAGCATACCTTTGGCAATAGCTAATCTGTCCTGTGGGGTAAGGTTTTGAGTGACCTTGTAGGATATCCTAAGCATGGTGTTCATTGATTTGCAGGCGGTTGTAATGTGCGATAAGAACTCTACAGAGGGGTCCAGGTTAATGCCTAGGCAAGTAAAGGAGGTGACCATTGAAAAGTAAGAGAGCCACCAGCAAGGACTAGGTTCTATGTGACAAGAAGCTCAATGTACAGTATGTGAAAAATCACATATCTCATCCCCAGCACAAAATAAACTGAAGTCCAGACAAAAGTCTCAATAAGACATATCCAGTTTTTTTCACAAGTAGGACATAACACCTCAGTGGAGAATAGAACAAAAGACTGACGTTTTACCTGGTCGGCTTTGTCAAAGTGTATTCTCTCTAGTGTTGCTCTACTGTACATTTATACACAAACTAGCACACATGTGACTACTTTTAATTAGTTAAAGTGACAGTGCTTATATATAAATACATTCAAAATATATATGTGATATAAATACAAATAGCGAGAGTGAACAAAAGCCAAAATAACTAAATAGAGTCTTAAACCCTATTAAAATTGAATGGCAAGCAACAACACATCAGGGCATATTCAATAATACACATAATATCTAAATAGGATACCACTAATAGAGCAAGATAAAAGAAGGAAATAGGAGGAATATTAAAGCAGTGGGGAGAAGAATAAAAAAAGAAGTGTGTTTATGGGGGGGAGTGGAAACAGTCAAAGAGAGAAAGCAAAACTGCATTTCAGCTATAATGGCACACATTTTCATTGTCACATATTTTTAAGCCTCTTGCCCTATTTTGTCTTCCGTATTCTACAGGTTCACTTAATATGGAAGAAAATGTGAACAAGTCATGCTTCCACAGAAAAAGGTGTACATTACCCCTAACAGGGAGAGAGTAGACACAAGAAGAATTTGTACTTTAAAGGCTTAAAATATATGTGACAATGAAAATTTGTGCCATTATAGTTGAAATACAGTTTTGTGTTCTCTCTTTGCCTGTTTCCACTTTCTTCCCCTCCCCCCAATAAACACATTTCTCTTTTATTCTCCCCATTGCTTTAGTATTCCTCCTATTTCCTTCTTTCATTTTGCTCTATTAGTGGTCTCCTATTTAGATATTATGTGTATTATTGAATACGCCCAGATGTGTTGTTGTTTACCATTCAACTTTAATTGCTTTTAAGGCTCTATTTAGTTATTGTGAAGTGTTCTTAGAAATACATGTAAACTGTTGAGAAATAGTTTAGAATAAATACAGAATATGGAGTTTAGCAACATCATATGTTTTAGATAGCTTTTGTATACTCTCACTATTTGTGTTTATATCACATGCATATTTTGAATATATTTATATATAAGCACTCTTACTTTAACTATTTAAAAGTAGTGGCATGTGTGCTATTTTGGTTTGACAAAGCCCACCAGGTGAAACGTCAGTCTTTTGTTCTGTTCTCCATCGAAAGCGTTATGTCCTGTTTGCGAATAAAACTGGATATATCTTATTGAGACTTTTGTCTGGACTTCAGTTTATTATATGCTGGGGGTGAGTTCCGTGACTTTTCGCATATATAAAGGAGGTGACCACAGGGACTGGAGTTCCATCATGGAAGTCAACAGTTAGGGCAGCTGTGCACTGTTTAAATTTGGGGAGTGTTCCCAAAGAGCATAGACTAAGTTTTGGACATGTTAAGAATAAACTTATTGCAGAATAGTCAGTTTTGGACAGATTGAAGGTCAGGCATAAGATGTTGATTGATAAGGGAGATTTTGTTAGAGCTGGTGTGCAAAACCAAATAATCTGAGAATAATTTGATTCATATGTAGTGCAAACAGAAGGGGGCCCAGAACTGAGTCTTGTGGGACCCTAATGACCATAGGGGCAGGTTTGGATTGGGCAGATCCAAATTTGACACTTTGTGGTCTGTTGGTTAGTTGGTCTCTGAACCATGGGAGTGCAGAGGAAGATATACTCAAATCACCCATTTTTTCACAGAGAAGTGGGTGGTCAACCAGGTCAAAAGCCTTTGTGAGGTCAATGAAAACTACTGCTGTGAATCAGCCACTATCCACTACATGGTTCATGAGAGAGAGCAGAGCAGTGGTAGTGCTGTGCCCCTTACAGAAGCCATGCTGCATGGGTGAGTGGCGAGTGGTGAGATAAGAGGTGAGCTGAGATGACACAGGTTTACAGTTCCATCTCCTAAACATTTCCAATTTAACCACTGAGCATTTCCATATCTCATACAGCACAGGAAGACAGGGGTAGGTTTATCAGCCTTGTAACTGAAGGGGTGAGTTCAAACACTGCAGGCCTGATAAGATAGGGTTCAATGCCATCATAACCTGAGGATGTAGAGATAGGCACCTTCTGGAGATGTTTACAAACCTCAGTGATACCAACCCTCTTAAAGTGAAACAGTGCATATCCTCAGGGAAGGGAGGTACAGTATCGGGGGGAAGGGTTATGTCAGGAGAGGGTACAGCTTGGAAGTGCTTACTGTATGTGGAGAGGTCAGTGACGTAAATATTGAAAGTACTGGCTTTGTTAAATAAGATGTCATTTGGGTAACTCAAAATAAATTTATGACTTTTACTATGACTTCCATCATTTTGACCATGACAATATCATGATTTTTTGCAATATTTTATTATAACAAAAGCACATCCCTCATTGTGATGCACACAACAAAAACTGGATTCAAATGCATCAAATATTAGAGATCTTACTTTGCCAACATGTAAATTTAGTCATTTGCATTATGTATACAACTCCGCAGTTCCCTGCATTACAGTCAAAGCTCCTTTGCATGCCTACTGTATTTAAGATTTTACCATTTACCTCAATCAGTAAGATACTAGTCCTGACACATATTTTTCCCATTTGTTTCTCTTCTCTTTCTCTGTAATTTCTGAACAGTACTATTTGCCTGGAAGACAGCTGCAGTCAGAGGTGTTTTTTTTTTTTTCATTGCGCTGGAGTTTCTTATGGTTCTGACCAAACAAAATGAGAATTCAAGATCAAGTGTCTGGTACACATGCATCTATTTGACATTTTTGCAGTTAGTTTTTCTGTTGTAGCATGAAGTGTAGAACAGCAAGCAGACAGAACTGTAAACATAGGGTTCTACTGTGACACATTGACAGAGGAATTGTCGACGTGCAGAACAGCGAATGTTACAATGCCAACAGGCAAAATTTCACCTGTCAGACATTGTGTCTTTCATTCTCGGGGTGCTGTGCCCCTGCAACCCCCCCTTAATATATCTAACTCCGAGTCTGAGTTAATTCAAATGGGGGGGCAAAGGATGGCAAAAGGGCAAAATGTCACCCTTGGGCCCCTTACAGTGACAGCCTTGAAACCTGTTGAGATTGTTGCTGTAAGGGATTTTCCCATGTCGCGTTCACTGTGCGAATGGTACACGGTAAACACAGCACATACTGTCCCAGTTGATCTGTGTTCCCACTAGGAACAACTCTTGTAGTTCCTCACTCCATACTTGATTGGATTCTCTCAAACCATGCTAATAGTATTAGTGTTTATGATGTTTTAGTTGACTTGATAAGCCATCACTCCTCTGTCTCCTGGGTGTGATCCTGCAGATCACCTAAATTTCCATTCAGAGAGATAATCTGCCATAATTTCACTAAATGTGATATGGAGGGCCTCCTTTCAAGAAGTACTGTATGCTCCAGAGACTGGTCACTCCTGGCCCTTATTCTTAATATAGACTCTGCCTGTGACGTCTTTTGTTCTAAGCCTTCCACTATTCATAACAAACATTTCCCTATTACCTCAGAAATAAATGCAAGAAGAAATGCAGGCACTCAAATCAGCTTAGTTTAGAACACAACAAGCTGTGACAGGGTTGGGTAAAACCCTGTCCTGTTTGTTGTGCAGAGAGATTTAAAAGCAAGGATCTATTTTGTCCTCTTCTATTCTGCCTCTTGTCTGTTTCTTTCCTGCCTGATTGAGCAATCAAATTTTCTTGTGGCACCTAGGAATTGGCCACTGCAATGGTCCCACAATTTCCCCTGTTATCTCCTTTCCTTCACTTGCTGTTTCTATTCATTATTTCTCCCCTTTACGGTTGCTACCCTTGGATGAGGCAAAAACTGGATAAAACCACACCCCAAACTCCGCCATTGGCCCCACCCTTTTTTGTGTGGCTGATGAGTATATTGCTCCTCCTCCAAAGCCATTTTTAATGTCACAGAAGACTTCAAAAGTGATAGAAAATAATCTTTGTAGCATTATTTATGTAGTTATTTATTTTATTTTTATTTTTTGGTAACCAGGTAAGGCCCACTGGCACAAGGTCCATTTAAAGGGGTGTCTTGGGAACACAAGGAGGTTAAGTGACTTGCTTAGGGTCACATAGTATGCAAATGAAGGCTGTGGGAATTAAAACCAGGTCTGCAGGATTACCAAGCTCACTCACAGCTCACTGCTGTAACCACTATTAAACACCTTCCCTTTTTCCTTTCAATGTCAGTCATGTATTCTGATCTTCTTTAACCCATTTTTGATACATTAATTATCTACGTCTGTGGTACTCTCAGTTCGGCATTGTGTTACCTTTACCCCAGTAGCTACTGCTGTTTTTTTACTGTATTTTCAAGACATTCCACAACATCAGACACACCGTTCCATGATTTTCATCTGTACGTCCTGCAATGGTGTAACAAATGTCATGAAAAATACTTGGGAAGAGTTGCTGTAGCTGCTACAGTACAAACAAAGTCTGACCAGAGACGATAGGGCTGCAGGTGAGGAATGTGGTGTAAAACTATTGAAAATTACCAGAGTTAGCATTTTCATTAGCAAAATGCAACATAGGCTCCTAAATTTGTTGTTTTGTAATATTTGTACACCAGTTTTTCAACACAGCCTTGTTATGACCCTGCCTCATGAAGAAAGGCAGAGCAAATCTTCAACTCCTAGCCTAAAGGTGATTTAACACAGGGACTGTAAATTCAACTTTCAGGATGCAAAAACACATTTTGGGCAGGAGCTGAAAAATGACAGCTGTCACATTCATGAGGTACTGCAAAGAAATCGCTATGTTGAAAATTTGGGGTACACATATTGAATATTACCAAAATTACAAGCCTGAGTTTGCAAAAATCAACATAGCCTCATAACTTTGTTGTTTTTTAATATTTTTATACCACATTTTCCAAATAGCCATCTTATGACCCCACCTCATGAACAATGACAGTAAAAATGTTCCACTCCTGCCTGAAAGGTGATTTTGTGCAAGGACTGTGAAATAACCTTTCACGATGTAAAAAACAATTTGGCCAGGATTTGAAAAATGACAGCTGTCACAATCATGAGGTGCTACAAAGATATGGATTACGCCTAAGTACTCTGTTTGGCTACTGTACTAGGTGTTAATCACTGAGAAATGCATGGTACCAGTCAGAGCAGCATGTGAATATGTCTTTTTTTGTGTTTAAAAAAGGTGGTTTGTTTTAAAACTAATGTGATTAGACTTACAATTGGATTCACAATAATGACCTGATAACAGTTCATTATAATGAGGGAGCACTGTAAGTAAAGGATCTCTTATCTCTGCCCTGAAGAGTCTGGGATAGGGTTTTGCAGGTTAGGTGAAATAAGAATAGTGATGGGGTCACAAAATATCTATAGTTCTCAGGGGAAAAAGTATGACAGACAAGGAAGGTTAAAAATGAAATGCATCTGACAGGGAGGAGGATGGCATACTGTCAGATCTGTAGAAAAACCAGAGAGTATTACAGCACTGGATCCCTGATGGGTAAGTAAGGGCTTGTGGGGGTGCAGGGAATGTGTGCTGAGTGGGAGAGTCAGGTGGGGGGACAGTAATGGCACAAAAGACATTAATGGACTTTTTTCTTTTTTGCAGATTTAAAAAGGAAAAAAAAACGAGGAGTCAGCTTGCAACACTGAGGGAATGGGCACCCCCAGTGTCACGTTTATATTTCTGGGGGAGGCTGTGTGGAGAAGTGGGTGCTGAGAAGGCAGACTGGCTTATATATGCCATCCTCTTCCCTGTTACCTCTTTTGTGAAGTGGGACTACATCTGTCCTCCTGCAGGCTAATTTGTGAATGAATCATTCACAAATATGGACTATCATATGCAGGTATGGCTGCACGCCCATTGGCTCATTCTCTGTACCAATGGGCATGCAGCCCTACACTCGATCAGTCGGCGGAGGCGGGACGGCAGGCGGGAGGATGCTGCCGCCTGCCAGCTGTGGGGGCGGGGTGGTGGGGCTTCGTGGGTGGGTGGGGAGGGACACTAGCCACCAGGGCTATGTTAGAAGTTTGTTCAACATTTACATCCCTTGATCGAGATGTGCCACTAGACCAGCAGGGCTGAATTCGGGAGGGATTCTACACTGCCCAGCGATCAGGCTTTTCAGTCCACTGGACCACTAGGGATGGATTCGGAGGAGATTCTACACTACTGCCCAGCGATCGGGCTTTCGGTCCACTGGACCACAGGGATCACGTTCCAGAGGCCACATTGCTGCCAGCGATCGGGCTGTTGGAGATTAAACCATACCCTTGATTGGGCCAGTGGGGGGAGTGGTGGGGATTCTACACTGTTTGCCTTGATCAGACTGCAGGGGCATCGGTCCCCAATGGCTGCTACCTGGCAGGGCGCCAGGCGCAGAGTCACTGAGGATGGCCCTTACCATGCTAATGGCATGCAAATGGCCCCATGCCTTGCATGAATTATGCCCCATTTGCATGTCACCTTGAATATGGGGATTTTGCACATGGCGCCAATGGTACTTGCGCCACTGCAAGTAGAATGCTCCACTCTGACAACTTGTGGTGGTGCAAGTTCCACTGCGCCATGCACAGTAGCTGTGGCCAGGGGTGATATTCAAAGGTTGCTCAATAAGCAACTCCTTGAATATCACCAGCTCCACCTCTCAACTATTTTGCGCAGAGCAAGGGCTTGCACCTAAGAATAGCGCAGTCTGAATATCCAGCCCATAGAGTTTAAACTATGAAAGATGAATTAAATACACACGGGCTTTATGTATTTATAGTGTCTCCTTTTTAATCTGATGTATATATGCACTGGCGACTGTCATTCCAACTTGTCACTTTAAACTTGCACTATAAATATGCTGGGACAGAGGGCACTGTTATCTCCTTGACAAAACACAGCTGGGCATAACGTGGGGTCAGTTTGTGGAATCATAGATGCTGTTTTTTTGCAAGTGCTGTTTAATGGCTTAAAGTTAAAAACAATATAACCTCAAAAAATCCCGCACCACCCATCACAAAAGAACCAACAAGTGTAGTAAAATCCATAGCATTTATTATGGCAAAATATATAAAAGGCAATAATGGAGTACAAACCTCATTAAAGTGCTAAAAGCACCAAGCTCAGGCAGCACAGGCAGAGCCCCCGAAAAAACTTCAACCGGTTTCACACAAAGGCTTCCTCAGGAAGTGTACCACACCCACAAACACACTGATATTTAAACACCAATCTTAAAGAGGACAACCCCAATTTCTAAATACTTATAATAGAACCATTGTAAAATGTACAAATACATATATATATATATATATATATTCAGATAACATACGCATTTAAATAACTACACAATAGTTCCTATAACAGTATCTTTCCTATTAGCAAACCCCACAAAACACACACACACAAAAAATGTGTATATCCTGCTGTCCTCATGCATGTATATCAGTATAAGCAAGAGATGTTTCGACAGTTAGCTGACACTAACTTTTATGATGGTTTGAAAATGGATCCTATTTCCAAGTTTAAACTACAAATTGACACCTATCTTGACACTGCATGCACTAATGGTATCATTTCAGCAGAGCTGAAGTCTAGCCTGGTTGTTGATTATTCTGTCTGGCGGACTATATATGTACTACCTAAGGTACATAAATCTTTAATTTATCCCCCAGGATGCCCAATAGTTTCAGGTATCGGGTCCCTTATGGAACCCTTATCCAAGTTTGTAGATTTACATGCTAAACATTTGGTTCCCCTGTTATGTTTTTACATCAGGGACACAACACATATATTGGACATCCTGGGGGACATGCAACTTGAACTCACATGGTATCTTGTCAACTTGGATGTGGAAGCTCTTTATTCAGATGTCCCACATGATGGGGGTCTTTCAGCCTTATGTTACTGGCTGGAAACTGGGACAGATTATAGTTCCACGTTCATAGATTTAGTGTGCGACTTGGCAGCCTTTGTCTTCACCATGAACTATTTTACCTTTCAGGGACAACATTTTCTTCAAGTCAAAGGTATAGTAATGGGGGCCACTTTTGCCCCCACATAAGCTAATCTGTACCTCGGACTTTGGGAGCTTAGGCGTATCTATGATAGGGAATGCAACCCTTATTGTGATTGCATCGACCTATGGCACAGATATATAGATGATGTGTTGATGGTGTGGCGGGGCAGTATTGAACAACTGCATGAATTTGTAGCATATTTGGAAAAGTCTGATTCAAATCTATGATTCAGCGTGCATTGCTCTTTACATCATATTAACTATCTGGATTTCAGTATCTTCAAGCAGGCAGATGGTACTATCGCCCACTGATATTTTCTGTAAACCAATGAATAGAAATGCTTTGTTACAGTCTAGCAGTTGTCATCCCTGCCACACCATCAACAACATACCGAAGTCCCAGTTTCTGAGGATAAAGTGTAATTCTCTGGACCCCATTGTATTGTATGTGATCACAAAAACATAGAGTTATTTAAACGTTTTAGTGATATGAGATATTCCACTGCCCTACTTCAAATTGCACAAACACAAGTCTCAAATATTTCTAGGGACCAACTGTTGCAGAATAAGATGCAGAAGAGGCCTAGTCCTGGTGAGGTTCTGCTCATTACTAACTATGGCAAAGACAGTAATCTGGTCAGATGCACTATTCAGAAATATTGGCACATCTTATCTATGGAGGAAGCACTTAAGGAAGTTGCATGTGTACCACCCAAAATTGTGTATAAGCGAGGAACAAATTTGAGAGATCTGTTGGTCCATTGTTATTTGCCTGTCCCAAAGACTATGAGCTGGCTCCCCACAAAACCAAGGGGTAACTATAGTTGTGGTAAATGTGCACAATGTAGGGTGATGGTTAGAGCAAAAACATTCTCCTCATGTAACAATCCCAAAGCATTTGAGATTAGGCATTTCATTAACTGCAGCACAAGTTTTGTTATTTATCTTGCCACGTGTTCTTGTAAAGCCTTTTATGTTGGCATAACTACACATTCCCTTAAGGCTAGGGTGTGTGAACACCTCAGTTCCATCAGACGTAAGGATGAGAAGAGTGCATTATGTACCCATATTTTATCAGAGAGAAATATGGACAAACATAAATTCACTTTTTGTGGGACTGACCATGCTTTTGCTGGACCCAGAGGGGGCAATGCTAAACAACTTTTAGTAGAGAAGAAATCCTTTTGGATGTACACATTAGGTGCCCTGAATTTACCAGGTTTAAATGATGAAATTGATTTATCTGTTCATCTACATCAGTAAATACATATAGTCTTTCAGATGCAGTATGATCCATTTCGATTGTGTGTATATATATATATATATATATATACAGTGTATATATATATATATATATTATATATATATACTGTATATTATAGTGTACGCGTAGTGACACTATAGCTAGGTTGAGGAGCCATTTCTATGTTAAACCCCAAAACTTTGCACCTAATAACTTTGCAACCGTTTGACGGATTTGCCTGAAATTTAGAATACATGATCAAGAACCATAGGCCTTGGGATCTGCCAAGCTTTGTACTGGTCAGATATACGGCTGTGGGTTATTAAGCATGATCTGCGTGCATTTACGCTTCTGGAATTCTCGTGTCCCACCTACAGTTAAGTACGGTTTGCGCGACTGGCCCAAAATCTTCAGGGAACGTGTGGCTGGGGTCCCCGATGTGCCTTTTAAAGATTTCATGAAAAAATATTAAACGGTTCAAAAGTTATTCAAAAAACAATTTCCCATTGTAAGTCAAAGAGAAAAGTTAACAAAAAGTTCGACAGTGTCGCAAATGCACTTTTCACTGTCGCAAATGGCCCTGTTACTGTCGCAAATCCGCCATCTTGTTTTCAGTTAGTGATCAGAAAAATGCTTGGCATTTAAAATTGAGATCCACTAGCAACCTAATTCTTTTTGTATTCACCTAGTCGGGCCCTGAGGATGCTAGCCATGTCTTTATTTTGGGGTAAAACACCCCAGAAATATGTTTTTCAAATTTCTGTAAAAAGTACTTTCACAAAGTAGTGTCGCACTCACGAAAGTGTCGCGAATTTTTTTGCGACACTTTCGCAAATTGCAACACTACTTTGCGACACTATGCCCAAAATAACAGTAATTCTTTGGCACTCCACTGCAAAAGAAGCGGTTGGGAGTTTTGGGCTGAAATTTGGAGAACGCAGATGACATCTCACAGATGTGCCTTTCAGTGTTGTATTGAAAAATATTACATGGCGGCAAAGTTACTGCACTCCAAAGTTGACGGTTTTCCCATAGGATAACATTACGAGTGCCTGACGCATTACAGGAATCCTTTGGCACCCTGCTGCAAAATAACAGTTTAGTCTTTTTCCTGAAATTTGGAGGGAAGACAGCCAACAGCCCACAGATGTGCCTTTCAGTGGTTTGGTGAAAAAATATTACAGGGAGGCAAAGTTATGGCACTCCGAACATCTCTTTTTTTCCCTTAGGATAACATTATGGCGTTCGCCGCGCCTTTCAGGGCCCGTATCTTGGAAACGGTGCAAGATACGGACTTTTCGTCAGAAAAATGCTTAGCCCTAATGGGGGCTAAGTACAAAATTAGCCAGGACAGTTGTAAATCATACAACTTTTAAATTTATTTTCTACGTTGTACGGTTCCTGAGATATAATGTATTTAGTATTCCAAGTTCTCATTTTCTGCTCCGATACTCATTATTATGCATACATTATTTGTACTCACTGTCTTTCTCTATGCAGGTTTTAGGGAAAACCAGCCTGTGTGCTTACATTACTGTTACTGTTGCTGTTTCCGCTTGCGGTTCCGTACCTGTTTCACTTACCGTTGACGTCTGCGCCACCATGTGCGTTATCCTTTGCGTTTTCATTTGCACTTGTGTTTCTGTTATTTTTTGCCATTTGTGTCTACAGTATTGTTTCTCTTTCTGTTTCACTTTGCATCACCATGCCCATTGACATTTCCGTTTGCAGGCACCATGTTAATATGTGACAACACATCACGTGGCAGACCGTTCCCATCTACGCCACCATGTGCATTATCCTTTCTGTTCTCATTCACTTTTGTGTTACCATGTGCGCCACTGTTAGCACTTCTGTTTGCATTGCTGTTCCTGTTACTATGCTACAAGACATCATGTGGCGGGAGCTCGGGGCCCTCTGGGCCTCACGCTTCCGCCGCTGCATCATTCACTATTTCCGTCAACATTCTCAAAAGAAGGGAAATTAGGGCAAAAACTCCATTTAATGCATTAGTTAGAGTTGTTCCACAGCAACAAAGGAAGAAATTTGGTGTTAGGGTTGAAAACCCTTGACCGCCCCCCACCCCCATCGGCATTGGGGTGCGCATGGGATCGTTGGTCCTAACTTTCACCCCATTCTCCTATACTTCTGCTGCTTTACATGTCATGGGGTGAGAGTTAGGCTGATGATCACAATGCGCACCCCAATGCCAGTTGGGGTGGGCAGGGGGTCCAAGGGGTTTTCAACCTAACACCGAATTTCCTCACTTTTGTCGCTGTGGAACAACCCTAACTAATGCATTAAATTGAGTTTTTTGGCTCTAATATATATATATATATATACATAAATGTCTGATACATTGATATGCGTACTTTCTGCCTTTATATTCTATATTTATTGTGCTTAACTATGTATTCCTCAATTGTGTGTTCCTTGATGCATTTCAGTTATAGGTATTTATGAGTATCCTCTAAGTATTCTTGGTAGTGATTTTTATACTAGCTTGGTCCTAATGCATTTTTCAAATGGAACATAAGTTATTTCTTAAAGTTTTGGAAATATTAAGTCCAGTGTTAGTAATCTATGACTTGCTTGTCCCCCCTTCATCTGACAACCCCCTATTTTCTCCTTTTTTCCTATTATTTTCACATTGTGTTTTCTTTATACTTATTTCACATTCCTGTTGAGACACGCCAGCAGGATACACTCATTTTTTGTGTGTGTGTGTGTGTTTTTTTTTTGTGTGTGTGTGTGTTTTGTGGGGTTTCTTAATAGCAAACATATTGTTATAGGAACTACTGTGTATTTATTTAAATGCGTATGTTATATATATATATATATATATATATATATATATATATATGTTTGTACATTTTACAACGGTTCTATTATAAGTATTTAGAAATTGGGGTTGTCCCCTTTAAGATTGGTGCTTAAATGTCAGTGTGTTTGAGGGTGTAGTACACTTCCTGAGGAAGCCCTTGGGTGAAACCAGTTGAAGTTTTTGAGGGGGCTCTGCCTGTGCTGCCTGAGCTTGGTGCTTTCAGCACTCTTGTGAGGTCAGTACTCCATTATTGCCTTTTATATATTTTACCATAATAAATGTTGTGGATTTTACCACGCTTGTTGGTTCTTTTTGTGGTGGGCGATACTGGATTTTTTTAAATTATCTTGATTGATTTCATGTGCACACCCAGCTGGAAGGGAGGCTTTCCTTAGAGTTTGGTCATGGTTCATTAGCCTGCCCCCAGCAGCCACTTGTGAACTAACTTTGTTGCATTTGTTAAACATAGCAATATTTTGGAAAGTGTTAGGCATTTGAGTACTTCCTCAGCTCTGGCTGCCTTGTCTTACAGAACTGGGATGTCTAATATCTTTGCAGACATCCAGCTTGGGGGCACAGATAGAGCCCTCTCTTCAGTTCTTTTTTCTAACACTGGCATAGGAGACACTTTTGGCTCAGAGGGGGTTCAGGATTTGGCATCTCATGATGTATCACCCCCCAGAGACTATTCCTATAACTGAACCAGATATTGTTATTGCATTCCGTGAATTGGAAGCAGCCATACTGAAAGCCAGAAGGGTTTTTTGGCATTATACTACACTGGAGGCCTATGTGAAAGTTAACAGGGTTCCACAGGGTCTCAGAATCCTACAATGGCCTGGTTATGGACATGACTGTGAGATCTTCATTAATGATTGGAAGGACCAATTACAGGCTGCGTCTATGCTTCTGGTTCACTGCTTAATTAGAGACTACAAGCGACAACAAGATGAGATACTACCTAAAGTAGATGTTTTGGAACTTAAAATGATGTCGTTCAAAAATCACCCTGACTTTTCTGACTTTGAAGCAATACTTAAGCATGCTGTAGTTAAGCAAAAAGAGCATTTGAAATAACAGAAAGTGTATAAATTTAAGTGAGACCATCAAGGTTATATTCTTGGTCAGGTCTTCTCATGGTCCAATCAACAGTCTAATCAACAGTTATTTTCACCTGGCGCCCCAAAGTCACGTGGTAAAAACCACAAACATAGGAAACACAAGAACATTAATAAGAGCACTGGACATACTACCAAATGAGCAGATAACTCCTCCTCACTCAAATCTATCCTTAAGAATTCACAGCTAGATGGAACATTTGAGCACCTTACCTCAAATTCTGAGTCAGACATTGGATGATTTTTTTAGAAGAGGAGGGACAGAACGAAAGGGCAGAATACAACATATATCCAGTGGTGTCAGCTCCACGGTGCAGCCCTCAGACAGTGCATTTCCAGTTAGATCGTCAGGAACCAAAAAGACCAGACATGGGGGCAAAAGACAATGGAAGTATGGGAGCAGCAAATCAGCGATGGACACCAGGCAGACAAATGGAGGGGAGCCGACCAAGCATGCCGCCAGCACAAACCACAAAAACCTACCATCGCAAGAAGTGAATGTCATCAATTTATCTTCTATGGTCTTAAAAGCTGAACATTCTAAAGTACTGTCCTGTAGTCTTAATTTTGTACCCACTTACATTAATCAACTTTTTGATCTGTATGTGGTCATTAAGAAGTTCACCAGAAAATTGAACCTGAAGGTTTTTTTCTCGAAGTGTGGGACTAACAATGTTACTAACACCGATTTATCTCAGGATACTTCCATTCTGGACAGAAGTTCATTCATCCTCCCTTCTTATTTTCAGCTTTTCAGAAAACCATCCAGATTTGTTCCTGCATATTCTCCAGCAGTAATTACATTTGAAAAAGCTGTTCTTTCTGATATTGAGCAGGGACTTCATGATGTTTTGTGTGCAGGTTTTAATAACCTCTCTAATGTAGAACATACTGCTTCATTAGCTCTTCGGAATAATTCAGATGTGAATGTTAAACCCGCTGACAAGAGGCGATCTATTGTCCTCATGGATGTATACCAGTATAAGCAAAAGATCTTTTGACAGTTAGCTGACACTAACTTTTATGCTGGTTTGAAATGGATCCTACTTCCAAGTTTAAACTACAAATTGATACCTATCTAGACACTGTATGCACTAATGGTATCATTTCAGTGCAACTACCTATAGCGACAGTGAACAGAGGGCTTGACAAATGTGGAAGAAACTTTTTTGTCACCTCAACATGTTGTTGGTTCAGAAGGAATGCAAGAGTCCTTTTTTTTTACCAACAAGACTGCAGGGCTCTGCTCACTGCAACCCTAAAACCTTGGTTCATGGTTGGTATTTTTTTCTGTCTCAGAATTTTTCCTCCCAATCCTATGATTTGTGATTGATCATAATGTTGTAAACAAATATTTATGTGTGCCTTTTGCCTGCTATTCCTACCATTGTAACCTGTTACCTAATTTGCTATTGTCTATTTTCTTTGTATTATGATATTGATATGTACTATATATGATCTGTTACCTGTTAACTAAATCTGTGTCACCCCCTGAAAAAGGGACTGTCAGTCTCGGTGGGCCTAACTGCTAAACAAAAAAATAAATAAATAAAAATGTCTAGGTAGTATGAAACACCAGTAGCTGCTGGTGAGAGGGAATCCATATAGTCACAAAAGCAATAAAAGTTAGAAAATCAGTTTAACACAAATGGGTTTAAAACATATCCAACTGTAGGACAAACAAAAGGAACACAGGAGAATATACAGAGGTATAAAAGCATGTTTCCTATCACAGCAGTGAAAGACCATCCTTAAAATTCAGAGTGGAAAAAGATTAAGTTGATTTACTGCTAATGGCCTTAATGACCATACATAACACCTCTCAGACTGATTCAGCTTTTACTAACAAAGGTCAGTATGACATCAGAACTTCTTTGTAACCTGGGCATGCAGCCAAAACAGTGAGTGATTTGTTGCAATCAGTTTTAAGAGTATGTGAACATGCAAAATGGCCCAAAAACCAAACTACCTTTAAGCAAATTCAAATGACCAGATACAGACCCTAAAAAAATGGATTATCCAGTTTAAAACCAGAAAGGTAGCAAACCAACTTCCCTTGCTTCTGTGTGGTTTAGAAATGTATGTGCATCTTTATGAGAAATGGGGAACCCTTGGTTTGTAAATGTATATAATTATATTGTTGAAATGATTGCAGAAAACTATTTGGGTTTATTAGAAAAGATAATAGTCTGGAACACAGGGGGTTGACATTGAGATGTATCATGACCTCCACAAGCTTGTTTACAGAACACTACTGGAGATTTGTTCCCAACTTTGCCCAGTTAGCTACTCCCCTCACTGAATTCATGGGAAAACTGTACCCGAATAATGTGCAATGTTCCTCAGAGTGTGATGAGGCTTTTCAGGCCATTAAGGCTGCATTATGTTCAGTCCCTGTTTTAAAGAAGTCCAGACTTTGAGAAACAATTTCTTTTGCAGACAGATGCACCAGTGGTAGGCCTAGGTGCAGTCCTAAGTCAGACTATACATGAGAAGGAACATCTCAATCTGTACATCAGTAAGAAACTGCATGACAGAAAGAAAAAGAACTCCATTATTGAAAAAGAATGTCTTGCTGTGAAATGGGCAATGGAGTCACTTAAGTTTTATCTGCTAGGAGCTGACTTTGTGCTTATAACAGATCACAGTCCTCTCTGTTGGCTTAATAAAATGAAGTATAAAATGGTAAAAATCCCCAAATCACCAGGTGGTACCTGGCACTACAGTCATTTAAATTCAAAGTGATGCACAGGTCCAGAAAAGAGAATGTCAGTGCTGATTTTCTGTCAAGATATGGTTCAGGAATTGAGTATTCAGAAGGCTGAAAAATGTGTGTGCTTAACTGAAATGTTTGCTGTAAAAGCTTTTATGGAAAAGGGGATACTGCATATGCAAAGAACTGTAAATGTTGTAAGGTAATGTTAAAGGGGAATTGTCATCATCCTACAAGGAAATACATGGGAGCTATAGGTCATACCTTTTTTAAACACCTTAGTTGTTGAAATCTGTAACTTTACCTGGTTGACCCTATGACCCTCTGCCCACCATTACTCTCCCCGAGTCTCCCACAGCCAGCCCTCTGATGACTCAACTGACAGACTAAGCTGCAGGGGGGCTCCTAGCTGTCAGAATAACTGCCAGTATAGTAAGTAAAATTGTAACAGATGTTAAGCACATATTTACACTTCTAATCCTTGTACTGATTGACCAAAGATGGAACCAGGATTAGAAGCGTAAACATGCGCTTCATATCTGTCAATTTTACTGTACTATACTGGCAGATAGGAGTCCCCTGCAACTTAGCCCATCAGTCACGACATCAGAGGGCTGCCCATGGGGGATTCAGGGAAAGTAATGGCGGGTGGAGGGTCACAGGATTAACCAGATAAAGTTACAGATTTCAACAGCTAAGGTATTTAAAAAAGGTACCGTCCATTTGTTTTAGTTAATCAGGACATATAGATCCCATGTGTTTCCTTGTAGGATGATGACAATTCCTCTTTAAAAGAGAAATAAAAGAAAGTTTTGGGAAAAAAAACAGGTTCCCTCTTAAAGAGGGGATGTATGTGACATGGTTGGGTAACAGAAGTTATATTGAATCCCAGTAAAGAGGGAGCTTGGGGACAAACAGCTAATGAATTGGGAGATGTATTGAATATATACATTGGGAACATCAGACCTCCTAGTGGGGATGAATAAGGAAGAAAACTGGCAAGTATGTTGATAACATATCAACCCATTTACTGGTGTGTGCAGTGAAATCACTGAGAGCAGAAATCAGCAAAGAATAAGATGCAGGTTATCTTTTCTAATGTGTTTATGTGTATCAGGCCTTCCCCAAAAGTTCTTCCTCTGATGTGCCTCCCCCCACCCCAACAAACCCTGTCACACACTTGTCACTGCAGCAGCCATGGCACCTTTAAATTTTATGCAACAAGGTATTAAAATAGGAAGCAAGAACAAGCCTGCAACAATGAGCATAAGCACGAACACCCTGCATGCTTCACTCAACAGAACTTGAGTTCAGTTGCTTGGCAAAGGTGTGCTGGCTGGGCAGTGGTGTGGTCTGTCTCTGTGATGTTACCATGGAGACCAGCCCACCAGCTTGCACAGAAACACCCCCCCCACCAATACTGACAGCATACAAAGGAGCCAAGCAAATACTTAGTGCTTTAGTAAATGCCTGAGAAATAAGCAGAATGTGCTGCAACACTGTGGGCCAGATTCCAGAATGGGATATGCATGGCGCAAGGTGTCTTTCGCCAAAACAAATGGCACAAGTAGCACTTTACACCATGAGTTCCAACATTTGGAATTCCAAAAGGTGGTCTGTGACATGTCACAGGCTGCCTGCATCCAGATGGACTTACACCACCTGTTTTCCCAGCAGCATGTCGGAAGGGGAGGGGTTATGGCAGCATATACACCCTATTCTGAAAGGGTGGCTGCTGCAACCCCAAATCACTATTCCAAAAGGTCCCAGGAGGGACATCTGACAGAGTACAGTTAGACCAGCTATGAGCTGGTATACCTGTACTCTGCCAGCTGCCTTGCCCAAGAAAGTGATGCCACCCACCCAGCCCTGAACCCGCACAAAGCAGTAGAACACCTCCCCCCCATTTTACATGATAGGACCCCCCATACCCAACCCCAATCCCCAACAGTCCTGGAGGTGCCCCAGCCTGATCCCCTGTAATGTGGTGCGGTATCAACCTCCCCCTTGCTGGAGTATGTCTGCCAACCCCCTCCTTACTGATGTAAGTCTGCCAACACTCCCCCCCATGCATGGCCCACCAGGGCTTACAGGCTTGTGTCAGGGCTTGGGCCTGGGGAGGTGGCTGCACCCTGTCAGTGGGCATGTCTGCAGCTTACGGCACCCTGTTCAGATGCACCCTTCCTTTGGCACACCACCTGGGGTGCCACAACTACCAGAATGTAGCGGCAGGAACCCTGCCCATACTGGAATAGGGTGCAGGGTTAATGTTGCACCAGCAAATGTCACAAGTCACCTTTGGTGGTGATTTGCGACATGCCTTCTAGAATCGGGCCCTGTGAGTTTTTGAGACTATCACTTTTTATTGTTATTCTTTCAAGCGTGAGCTGTTGAAAAATTTTCACTGTTTTTGTGTTACTTAAAGCAATGTTGTCATTTGTTCCAACAGATATGTAGGCTGACACATCCACGGAGACAGGAGTGCATGAGTGAGTTGTTTAACTGGGTGTGTTATTAGGGAAACACAGTCAGAGTATTCATTTCTTGAAGCATGATATTTGGGAAATAAATTTTAAGTTTTAAGCTGTAATAGTTTGTTTGTAACATTCCATAAAAGAAGCACGAACACTACAATATTTAATAGTATTTGGAAAATAAGGTTTACATTTAAAAGCATTGCCAACATGCCTGTAGCATTCCCAAGAAATGTAAAGACAGCGTAAAATTATGAGGCACACAAACAGAAAGCGTATGGGACTGCGTTTTGTTTTTTTAATACAAGAGAGCTAATGTGGTTTGAATGCTGTTAGGGAACTCAAGTTTTTGAAAGCTTTACCAGTGTTGTTGGAATGATTATAAAATAAGTATAAATAATGCATGTGAAGGTATACTGAGTTGAAAATATAAATGACTCCAGGCAGCATGATTCAGGTGCTAGAAAGGCTTGCACACATAAATTCATGTGTAATTTTTATAAATACGCTATTCATGATATTGCTGTTTTAAACAATATTACTGTGAGTAGTGCTATTATAAATTATTGAAAATGTGTAAGTAACCTTTGCAGATCATCCTTAAGAGGGTTATTCTACATATGAGGAGAATGCAAATACCTGTGCAAGACAGAAATTGATTTAAACTATAACCAAGGAGCTGAAAAGTAAGTACCAGTCGTTCAATACATTTGTTAGCAGTGATGTAGCATATGAATTAAGTTTTACTACAGTAATTGGAAAAAGTTGAAATTAAATGTGCACTTAGACGCATCTAAGTGCAACTGAATATGAAATATAAAAACACTGTATATGTCTTTTTGACACCACAGGAGGACCATGATCTCTGTGATGAAGCTCTTATAAGGGTGGAACGTTGGGGTCACTTATATTACAGTCAAAACCTGAAGCTACTAGCAAATAAATAAAATAAACTTTGGTTTGAAACAGAACTTGGTGTTTGGCTGGCTATTTACAAATTTGACAGTTATTGGAACCTTGTCAGCCCCCAAAGTACACAAACTTGTGTTACTGACAATGAGAGTACCCAGAACTACATTTCATGTGCAGGATTGGGTAAGATCCTATCCCATTTGTTATACAGAGTGTTAAACGCAAGCATTTCTTTTGTCCTCTCCTATACTGCCACTTGTCTGTCTCTTGCCTGTCTGATTGAGCAATCAGATTTTCTTGTGGCACCTAGGAATTGGCCATTCCAATGGTCCCACAATTTACCTCATTATCGCCTTTCCTTTACTTGCTGTTTCTATTCTTTCTTTCTCCCCTTGCTTCTCTGAGGTTAAACAAAAATACCAGAGTATTTTTATGAGAAACTGGGAGCCTTGGTTTGCAAATGAATATAATTATCATGGTTGAAATGATAGCAGAAAGCTGTTTGGGTTTATTAGTTAAGGAAATCTGGAACACAGTAGTTTGATTTTGAGATGCATTTTGACCTCCACAAGCTTGTTTACAGAACTGTCAAGAAGAAACCATATCTGGAAAAAATGTATTATTTTGTTGCACCTATTAAGACTAGATTACCCTTCAGGCTGGTCACAGGAAGAAAAGTAACAAAGTTGTGAGACATTGTGACATATTTTTGTGGGAGTTCTGTATACCTCCCCTAAGCTCCCCCCTCCTTTCTGGTGTCCTGTGTAACCTCCACTGCCGCCCATGCCTCCCCAGGGGAATTTATACTTATGGGTGACTTCAACTTGGATTGGCTTTCCCCCTCATCAAGCAGCACCCTTCAAATCATCGAATCTCTGAATCTATCCCAGTTCATCACTGAGCCCACCCAACCCAAACCACGCTCACACTCTCACTCATTACTGGACTGGGTGCTTTCATCCCACCCCTACCGAATTACTGCTGCTGGGACATTACCTGACATGTTTTGTGACCCTGCATCAGGAAGGTGTGCCCCCCACTCATTCCCCCTAAATATATTTGGTACCACCCCTTCAGACTAATCATCACTAGCATCCTACTCAGTGACCTTGCCACAGCCAACTGGTCCCTGGTCTTCTCTTCCAGTATAGACTCTGCACTTGCCCACTTCACCACTACCTTTCTTCATATTTGGAAAATCCATGACACCCTATAAAAAGTTAGGGTCAAACATTGCCACCACCCGTGGATCACAGCCAATCTCCTTTCTCTGTGTACATCCTGAGACCTTGCCTAGTCATGCTTCAAAGTCTCCCAGTCTCTCTCTGATTTTCAACATTACAGATCTCTAAGTCACAGCTGAACAAAGGCTATCCACCAGGCCAAAGCTAATTATTTCAAGGTACATCTGCAGTCCTCAAATTGCTTCCCCTCCTCATTCTGGAAAGATCTTTGCTCACTTCTTCACTGCCCCCCCACTGACCCTATGTTTCCCACCTTCGTAGAGGCAGGGGTACAGATTTCTGACCCATCTTCTATTGTGGCCACTCTAAATCATTTTTTTACTACCTGTGCACTCCCAGATGACCCCCCTGCACGCCCACACCAATATTCCCATCTCCCCACAAGAGGTCTATTGGTCAATTATGTCCCTAACCCCATCTAAGACTAGCCCCCTTGGCCTTGACCCAGGACTCCTCATCATCTCTGCCACATCTATAGTACTCCCTCTAATGCACATACTCAATCTTTCCTTCTCTTCCTCCACTGTCCCCTCAGCTTGGAAGCTTGCCAAAGTCCTCCCCCTCCACAAGGGTAGTGACCCTACCTCCCCTGGTAATTACCAGCCCATCTCCCTCCTCCCTTCACTAGCTAAGATCCAGGAATCCATTGTCCTCACAAGACTAAATGACTTCCTTACTTCCACAAATATCCTCTCCCATGTCCAGTCATGGTTCAGAAAAGGTCATTCCACCACTTCCTCCCTCCTCCATTTTTCTGGTTCCATACTCTCAGCTATGGATCTAAGCCACATTACCTCTTCAATATTTATTGATCTTGTTATAGCCTTCTATTCCTTTTCTCACCCCCTCCTCATTAACAAGCTCCATGCAATTGGACTATCTACCCCTGTGGTTAATTGGCTTAACTCATATTTCACTAGTAGGTGCCAGGCTGTGCAGATTGGCACTACCCTTTCCCCTCTTCTCCCTATCTTGTCGTGTACCCCAGGGTTCCATACTTGGTCCAGTTCTCTTTTCTCTCTTTATTAATGAGCTCACCTCTGCCTGCTCCACTGCCCACATACATATGTATGAAGATGACACTGTCATCTACCTGTCTGGCCCCTCTGCAGCAGATGTCCAAATCCTCCTCCAACATGACTTTCACATAGTTACTAAATGGTTCCAGGATCACTGCCTCAAAATGAATACCAAAAAAACTGTCACCATGACCTTTGGTTCAAAGCAAACACTTGCTAGTCTGCCATCCCTTCCTGTGATCACCACTCTGTCTGCATCCCCCTTGATGTGGTCACCTCCTATAAATACTTGGGGGTTTGGCTTGACCCATCCCTTGACTACCCATCCCACCTTGACACCCTGTACTCAAGATTCATCCAAAATTGGGTATGCTCTTCAGGCACAAGGATTGTCTCTCCCTCCCGGTCTGTTATGACCTAATTACTAAATGGATCCTCCCAATTATTGACTATGCCAATATAGTCTATGGGTCAATGCCAGCCACCTCCCTTGCCAGGCTTGATGTTCTTTTCAACCCCTTCTGTCACTTTGCCTCCAACTCCCCCTTTCTTGACTCACCACTGTGACCTATATTCCACCCTCTCCCTCCCCTCCCTTCAGCAGAGGCATTTAGCACACTGCCTTACTTTCATTTCTGAGTACTGGTTTGATGCCCTCCCATCTTATCTTTCCCTTCTTCTCACCCCAACCTCTCCACCCTCCTATCCCCTGAACTCCTGTCCTTCCCACATTTTCACCCTCCCCAAGTGCACGCTACAGCTGGCCAGCACACGTTCTCCTTTCATCTCCCCTCCCTTTGGAACAAGCTTCCACCTCCATCTTACCACTTCATTCCCAGCATTAAAGCATCTGCTCAAACCATCCCTAGTTACTTCCTGCAGCTGACCGTAAGTCCTCAACCATTTATGCTGCTGGCCCCTACCCCTCCCTCCTATTACACTCCCATATATCAACACTGCTGTGTTTTCTCATCAACTGTATGGCAGACTTATTATAATGTGATTCCAGATAGTCCTGTACCTCATTATTGTATGCTATTTGTTAAACTTTGCTGATTTGTGTACTGCCCTAAATATTGTATATATGCATATTTGTATTTTATTGTTCTCCCTGTCTCCACTCCACCCCAACCCTGGCCACACTTGGAAATGAGCTTCAACTCAGTGTGCCTTTCCCAGTTAACAAATTTTATATAAATAAATAAGCAAACAAATAAATACATGTCTTGTGAAAAGCAGGAGATGTAATTTACAATAACAGGATGCAGAGTTTAAACTGCCAGGAAAAGACATCTTATATAAAGACAGTAATGCTTTGTTTAGAGAGATTGAGATTTAAATTGAGAGAGAGAGAGACTCCGATGTAGGATTTTTGTGTTTGTACTGTCTTTATAAAGAGCTGTCCTATACGATTTTATGTTTTCTATTTTATTGCTATTGATAATAATAAAACTCTACTTACGAATGTTATAACTCCTCCTGATCTGCCTATGCTTCCTGACTTATGCCTCTATGACACGATCCTGTTGCTTCAGTGATTCTAAGATACCATAGTCAACTGAAAACTCTTTAATCAAGCCAGGCCAGAAATACAATCTTGGGAGTCTCTGTGGGTGAGGACCTCGACAGCAACCCTAGTAAATTAACTAACCATTTTGACATAGAAGGCAGTATAGCACTCTGGTTTAGGGTACTGATATGCAAACCTGGAGACCTGGGTTTGAATTCCACAGCCTCCACTTGCATACTGTGTGACCCTGAGCAAGTCACTTAACTTCCTTGTGCTCCCAGGTTGCACCTGAAAACAAGCTTCGGCTTAGTGTGCTTTTCCTGGTTAAAAAATTTCCCCTTTCCCCTTTTCTTTCCTAAAATTTACTAACTTGTCAAATTTTTCAGCTACTCTCCCACAAATAAGATCTTGATCTCAAATACCCTCCACCTCGCAAATGAATAACTGCCACCCACCTTCTTATTTCAAATCTGTATCCCTAGCTGAAACCTTTAGTGTTCTACAGACCTTCCTTTCTAGGAGAGAGGGAGATACCCATGATGGCTTTAACTCTAGGTTTCTTAAACATATCTGTCATGATATTGGTGTTCCTCTTTTCAAACTGTTGAATTTCTCTCTCTTACCACTACTTGCTTGGAAAATAATTAGAGTTATCCCTTTCCCTAAAAGAGGTTGTTCCAACTGCTTTGAAAATTATCATCCTAGCCACCTCCTAGCCGCTCAGGGTCAGCTGCTAGAATGATTTGTATTATCACAGCTCACAGACTACCTGGTCAAATATAACCCATTCTCCCTTCTCCAACATGGTTTCTGAAAGAGATGAGGTATGAGCGCTGCATTGGCTGAGTTAGCTGACCATGTCCTCTGTTCCCTGACTAAAAACTGTCATACTGGGGTTGTGTTTGTGGACCAAACCAAGGCTTTGACCTTATAGTCCATGACCTCCTACTTGACAAATTAACCTCCCTTAGAATGGCATAGTTTAATAACTTCCTAATAGATAGTTCCCAGTATGTTGCAGTTAGTAACTAAAAACTATAAGGTTTTATCTATCTCAATGGGTGTCCCTGTAGTTTTCATATTAGGGCCCTTGTTCTCCTTTTTCATAAGTCCCCTTCCCTCTTCATGTCAGTAGTATAGCAACCAGTTGTTCTATGCTAATAACATGATATTCTATTCCACTGCCAAACCCCATACTGTTATCTCAGGCCCCCTGAACAATAATGTTGTCTTTGTATGCCAGAGGTGATCTTGTAACCAGTTAGTTCTTGATCTTAAGAAAACACAGATAATGTTAATTGGCTCCAAGCCATTTTTTTTATTCTGTTTATGGCCACTTTCACTTGTCCCTGGACCCCGCATTGTCACTTACCAGCCAGAAGTCTTCCAAGGACCTCTCTGTAGCCATGGACACCCGCTAGGAAGACATGAAGGGGAAGGCAGGAAGCCCCCTCTGACAGGATATGCAGGTGAAGTCCCCACTGCAACATTATCCTCATCATGGTTACGAGGCTGGATGTACCAAAGCTGCTTTTAGTTTCTGGTGCAAGGGTCCAATTTTTCATTTTTCTCCTCCCCCCTGAGTCACGAGGCAGCGTAGGTGGTGACATCATGATGCATGCCCTCCAGAGCATGCTGCACATCAACATCTACAGTCACCCCTTCCCTGTGATGTTCCTCCATTGCATTACCACCAGTGGTCACCCATGCAGCAGTACAGTGGCAAGGGAAGCACCCACCCTACCTGAAGGGGGACAGCATCCTCTAGGATGAATGAAAGTTCTCCCCCGGTCAACCTCCAATGACCAGAACTTGTTTCTGAACCCTGGTTACCAGCATTGCTAGGGCTAGATCTTGTTCTATGCCAACAGGCTGGCTTGGCTCCAAGCCATTTTAAATTGCTTACACAAAGTCAGGTTCTTCTCTCATGGTATGTTGCCATATTCCTCAGAAGCAAGTGTCTCATATGAAATACCTGGGTTTTCTCCTTGGAATTTTATCCTTGATCCTTCAGGCTATATTGTATTTGTATGTAAAAGGTTAATCAGAAAGTGGGTGCAACGTATGCACTTAAAAAAAATTCTTACCCCTAGCTTCCATTGAACAACTGCTAAAAATGATCTCCCATTACTTGACTTCGGGTCTTTTATTTACTCAAGGGCTGCAGCTAAAGATTTGATCATCTCACCACAGTTTACAATTGTATCTGTTGGTTTGCATTATCTGCTCCATTCATACCCATCATTGCAACCTTTACTCCTGTCTTTGTTTTTTTTTCTCTGAAAGCCAGAAGTTCACAGTATTCCTGTTTCCAGTACTGAGTGGGGCATAGCCCTGTGTGTGTGCTTGTGTATACCGTGATCCCCAAATCATCCTGTGTGTTTGTTGAGCAAGAAAAATCTTTAAAAAAAAACTGCTTTCTCTGGTCTGCCTGTGGAAGTGTGGTGGTTGCCCTGGTAACTGCCTCAAGACATCCTAGGAAACATAGTCCCTGAGTACAGTGGGACTACTAGGCTCAAATTGCACATTTTTTTTATATTATAATTGGTATGGCAACCTAGCACAGGCTTGCTGTGCCCTGGATGTTACTTATTTAGTGTTTTAATTGTGTTCCGGTTTGGGTAGTTTGGTGCTTACTGCACCTACAGTAGCCAACCAGGGCACAACTTCCAGGTTTGGGGATTTATAGCTCGGCTCCTAGTAAGCAGAACCAAGCACAAGCAGAGGCGACATGCAGGCAGAGGCTGCCAGCTCAGTAGGGATGGAGGCCAATCACTATACATCTTTACCAGTTGCCAAATCTGTCAGGAAGGAGGGCACAATAATTGTATTTGTTTTCCAAAAAGAGAGAGAAATTTATATTGTTGAGTTTATCCCCAATATAGTAAATATCTATAGCAGCACAAATAGGGAAGAAAAACAAATCTAAACATAAAAACCATGGAAAACTGGGTGAAATGTAAGTTGTGCAACATGTACAAAGATGGAACTGGGAAAATGAATATGTATGTACTAAGTGTCAATATATAACAAAGTTGAAAATGAACTAAAGGTCATTCAAGAAAAGTTACTGCAGCTTTGCAAATTAAATTATGGAACATAGAACAGTTTGTCCACACCACATGATTTTTAATTCATGAAACAGATGAAAACCTAACAGAAAAACAAAATGGAGTCAGGGACTCACAGGTTTGTGAGAAAAGAGAAAGAAATGTGGTTAGTGAATCAGAAAGTGAAAACAGCATGTTAGAAGGAAATGAGTAGTGTATGGTGCAGGGAGGGGCCAGCGAAAAAAGAAGGGGAGGTAGAACTCAACCTATAACTATTGAAAAAAGGTGTGAGATTTCACAAGACCTAAACACTGAAAGCAATAAGAAATTAATAGATACAATAAATAAGGAGGCAAGAACAGCTGACCTGGATAAATCAGAAAATGAGATAGTACGTCCCACTACTAGCACCACTAGGGACTGTCCTAACCAAGAAACTGAATCCAGGGGACAGGCTACAAACTCAAAGGCCGTAGTCATTATGGGAGAGTTGATCATTAAATATATTGACACAGTACTATGTAAAACTAAAAAGGAAACCACATCAGTTAGTAGCCTTTCAGGAGCAGGGGTTCATGATATGCTAGATTATTTGGAAGGCACGATAGAAGGAAGTAATGAACCCATAGTTGTGGTACACATTAGGGCAAATGTTGTGGTGAAACAAAAGGAACTTGATATACAGAGGGATTTTGAGGTGCTAAGAATGCTTTTAAAACAAAGGAAATACATTGTAAACATCTCTGAAATATTACTAGTCCATAGAGTGGGTAAAGCTAAGACTTCTGCAATAAAAACACTAAATGGATGGCTGAGGAGGTGTATGAGAGAGGATTTCCACTTTATTAAAAATTGGGACAGATTTGCAATAGATGGAACATTGTTTGCAAGGGCTGGTTTTCACCTAAGTAGAATATAAACAAGTGTACTAGAGGGGAGATTAAACAATGCAATAAACACATTTTTAAACTAACAAATAAGAGGAGTGGTGGAGGAGATCTTGCATAAGTCAAAACAAATTAATATACCGAAAATATAAAAATTGCAAAAGTCGGCCCAGTGAACTTGAAGGCTTCATTAATAAATGCTAGGAATCTAGAAAACATAAAAGACAAACTGAAATTATTATTGTACAAGGCTGATATTCATGTATGTACCATTACGGAAACAAAGCGAAAAGAAGAGGACTGGGGTAGGGAAATAGAAGGATGCAACTTATTCCATACAGACCGTAGTAATAAAGAGGTGGTGGTGTGGCACTATATGTTTAGCGCACTATTGAGATAAATGAAACTGAACAAATAAAAAGTCATGTGGGAAATGCTGAACAAATATGGGTATGGAATAACCAAAGGAACAATAGCAACATTCATTTAGGAGTCTTTTATAGATCTCCAAACCTTACTATGGAGGAGAAGGAAAGATTCATGGAGGTTCTGGAAAGTATTGATCCAGGAAATAGAACACTAGTCCTGGAGAATTTCAACTTCCCTGATATAGACTGGAATATGCTTAGAGGTGAACTGACGCTTGATAAAAAAACTGTTGGGGGGGAGCACTGTGGAGCGCGAACTCGGTGGCAGCAAATTTCATTAACTCTCCTTGTGCTGCTTTTCAAAGTCCAAAATCACATATTTAAGGTGCAAAGCTTCAGGAATTTTGAGCATCTCTGAAAAGGGGAGTCAAAATTTTATAAGATGGGTAATCCCTGTAAGGATCAAGGTGCTAGAGTAGGAGGAAAATCATCTGGTACCTTCCAGCCCCCGAGGTCAGACCAGATTGTGCAGTCCACAATCTTCATTGGAATCTGAGGAGACCATGTCATTTATTGGAGCAAAACTACAGCGATTAATCTCCTCGGTGATGGTTTTAAATGCCAAAATGGATTCCTTTAAGGTTAGAGTAACTACAGTCAAAACAACGGTGGAGCATTTACAAACAGAATTTTTGGATATTAAGTGGCAAACGGAATCTGTCTTGGCTGCCACTTCTACATTGACTAAAGAGAATGCACACTTTCTGGTGTGACGCTTGGCCATCTGGTTATGATTATTGTATGCTATTTGTAATATAAAAATATAGTACGTGATTGTCTCACATAAGACAGCCTGTGCTCCATGGGTTCCCCCCCCCCCAGGTTTCAGTGAAACTACAGGATATGTAATTGACCAGGAGATCTCTGTAATGTAATTAACTTCCTTGAGACATTGCATTTTATGGCCTATTTATGACCTGTTGTTGCTTTGAAGTTGGGAATCTAAATATATAGTTTATTACAGGACAGGACCTCATTTAGCTGATTCCTGTTAGGCTATCTCACACCTGGGTGATGGAATTTCAGGGTTGTAAACTTCAAAGGAACTGCTGGATCAAAGACTCATAATTTGGGAAATGAGTTATTGCTGATGTCACTTTAATATACCTACTGATAGGACATCATGTTGTTTTTTATATTCTAAAAGGAGGAGCTAGATGATTCACAGAAGGGATGTGGAGGGACACAGTTTAAACTAATACTTGTGTCTGATCTTTTTGACATTTTTGGAGGGACTCAAAGACACAGCTCTCTGATCTAACTTTCAAGGTACTTGTAGAGGTAATACATTAGATAGAAAAAGTCTAACTGTATTGTGGTAGGAGTTTTTATTTTGTAATCTTCCCTTGTTCTTTTATGTGATTGTGAGCTCTTTGGTATATTGTTCTGTGTTTACATTTTTCATATTTTTATCATCTTTTAGTAAAATCTTTATTTGAAAGATATTGCCTGGGTGTGTCTTCCAAGTTCTTTTTGCATGTGATGTATACGTGGGTAAGCTTGACAGATGTTCTGGAGAGCTTGATGGTGTTTCTAAACTGGGAAAAGGTAAGAATATACCTAAGGTCTTTTATAGAATTTTAAGGGTTCATTTTGGAAGCCTGGCTTGGTACCCCTGGTGAAAGATTGTACCGCAATCCCCAAAGAGGGTATGCATCTGAGCCTGTACATTGGGTACGCTAGCATAAGTTTCACAGTTTGAATCCCCCTGGAACTTGAGACTATAGGTGATTCAGACCCAAAAGCAGACAGGAGGGTTACCCTGTCTGTTACCTGTTCACACTATTGCGAGCGGAGGTTGGCAGTGTGGGAGCAGAGGGCCTGACCTGCTGAGTGCATTTGTGACAGATTTGGTTGGCAGTGGTGGGATAAAATTGGTAGCACAAGCTTTAACTGTTCAGTGTGTCAGCTTAATACTGTACAGCTCACTTGCAAAATAAGACAGTGATTTATTGTAAAGGAAACAGAACTATATCATTTTGTTTACAGTCAATTTCCTACCTGATTTATTTTTTTCAAAGTGCAAGTTAGAGTAGCTGTAGTTAGGGAAGATGATGGCTTCCAACTACAGCGGGCACACTGCAGACTACTTGAGGCAGTTGTGCCAGGACAGAGGAGTCCTGCATGAGGGGAGAGCCACCAAACAGAACTTCATGGATGCCCTGATGGCAGCAGATGTCCAGAGAATTGAGTCACAGACTGTGACTGTAAAGGACTAAACCTTGGGCATGGAGGGGGCCAGCAGCCAGTGCAGTGTCAGGGCCAGTGCAAGCGAAGGGCCACAACAGCAGGGGAAGGTCACCAGCATTCTGGAGCCAGAAGCAATCAAGCTGCAGACTGAGTTGCACATAATGGTGCTGGAGTTCCAGAGAGATGCTGAGCAAGAGAAATAAGCCGCAGAGGAGAAGAGGGAGTGAGAACAACAAGAAGCTGACCGTGAAGAGCATGAGTGCCAGTGAGCCACAGAGGAGAGAGGGTGTGAGAACAGTGAGAGGCAGACCACGAAGAGCATGAACGCCAGAGGCAACATGAACTGAAGAAGCTCCAAATCCAACCACCAGCACCAGAGCAGGTAAGTGGCTTGAGTTTAACTGGAACTACAGGACTGGGTTACAAATTGAATTCCAAATTGATAGCTGAATTTAAAGAGGGGGAGGATATGGATGCCTTTTTAAATTCCTTTGAAAAAGTTTGTATTCAGGAAAATATTCCTAGAGGGTCCTGGAGCTTCCAGCTATCCCCACTACTTACCGAGATAGCTCGGGAGGCATTGGGTCAAATGGACAATGAGGACACTAATGATTACAGCAAACTTAAAGCTGCACTTTAAAAAAAAGTTTGATTTAACTGCAGAAGCATACAGAGCTAAATTCCATAAGCTCAGGAGAAGCTCTGATATGAGTGACAAGGAGCTAGCCATGAAACAACGTCAGTTTTTAAAATGTTGGTGGGAAGGAATTGAAGCAAACTCTGTAGATAAAATTGAAAATGCTATTTAGTTAGAACAGTTTTTTTGGGCATGCCCAGCAGAACTGAAAACCTGGCTGGAGTACTGAGATCCCAAAACAGTGCAAGAGGCTGCTGAACTCTCGGACTGCTATGCCAAGAGCAAACCTGCTCTGAGAGTGAATAGGGTGGGCGTGGCAGCACAGAAGAGGAAAAGCGCTTCTTCAGGGCAGCTAAAACCCTCACTACCTCCACCGAAACCAGTTAGCCCCAGGTTTCAAAGAAAAGATTTCTCTGAGAAACTAAACAAATGTTGAGTTTGTAAAGAAACTGGGCATATTGCCAGAAAGTGTCCTAAAAGGATGAGCAATACACAAAATGGGGCTAGGAAAGAAGTGGGTTATTTATGTGTCCCTGGAAGCATGCCTGTGAACATGAGGGATCACATGCACCCAATCACAGTGAATGATGTACAGACACAAGGGTTAAGGGACACAGGGGCATCCCTGATGCTGGTAAAAAGGGATCTGGTAGAGCCTGGTCAGCCTATACCCAATAAATTTGTAACTGTACAAGGGTTCACTGGTGAGGAGAAAACGTTGCCGCTCACTAGTGTTCTCCTAGACAGGGGTTAAACAGGGGGAACTGTGCAACAGGTGGCTGTAGCCAAAACATTAGCAGTTGATGTCATCCTTGGCAACAATTTCAAACAGGGGATGGTGTGTGCAGTTACCTGTAGCCAAGCAGGAAGGTGAAATTGTAGTTCCCTGGACCCCATTGAAGCCATTGTGGAAACCATTGGGAGGCTCGTTCCCCAGCCTGTGTCTCCTCATATGGAGACTAATGAAAAGGGGGTAGAAATTTCCCCAGTAGCAGTTAACCACACAGCTCTGGAGGGTTACTCTGAAGATGGAGGGGGTGACCCATTGTCAGAGGGTTAGAGATGACAGTGATCCTGAGTACCCTGATGCTAGTGCTAGGGACCCTAGTTTAGAGACTGATGGGGACCTGTCCCATGCCTTGGGAATGTGTAAGGAGTTTGCAGCTGCTCAGAAAAGTGACCCTAGTCTAGAGAAGCTGAGAGTTTGGGCAGAATCTGATGGAGCACAGGGTGGTGAAGGAAAACATAAAGTTTATTGGGAAAATGGACTGATGTATACTCAGGATGTGAAGACAGAGGGAGGGGTGATAGGTAGCTTGTCATTCCCCAGGGGTTCCATGAGCAGTTGCTCAAGATTGCACACAATATTCCCTTGTCTGGCCATCTGACAATTGTGTGCAATATGCAGCAGTTGGCCCAGAATTTTTATTGGCCCAACTTCACCCAGCAGGTGAAGGAGTATTGCAGGTCTTGTCACTGGTGCCAAGAAATAGGGAAGGTGGGTAAGAAAACCCAAGCCACCCTAATTCCATTGGCCATAGTGGAGAAGCCATTCCAGAGGGTGAGAATGGATATTGTGGGGCCTTTAAATACCCCCAGCTCCTCCAAGAAGAGGTTTATCCTGACTGTGGTGGATTATGCCACCCGGTATCCAGAGGCAGTTGTCCTATCCTCACTGAGGACAGACAAAGTGGCAGATGCCTTACTTGGAAATTTCTCCCATGTTGGGTTTCTGCAGGAGGTTATCACCGATCGAGGGGGTTCCTTCATGTTGGACCTGATGAAATGTTTGTGGGAGAAGTGTGGGGTGGTGCATAGATGCATGACACCTTATCACCCACAAGCCAATGGCCTTGTGGAAAGATTTAATGGTACCCTGAAGTTAATGCTCCAAGCATTTGCTGAACAGCACGGGAGGGACTGGGAGAAATACCTTCCCCACTTGTTGTTTTCATACAGGGAGGTGCCCCAAGAGTCAGCAGGGTTTTACCCCTTCGAGCTCTTATATGGATGCCAGGTACATGGTCCCCTAAACTTGATCCAGGAGGACTGGGAAGGCAAGCACGCCACCCAGGGAGCTCCCAGAGTGGATTATGTCCTTAGGTTTAGGAAAAGTCTGAAGGAGCTTATGGGGACAGCCAGAGCAACCTGGCAGCTGGCCAACAGAAACAAAAAGTGTGGTATGACCACAGAGCCAGTGCTCCCTCGTACACGTTGGGTCAGGAAGTCATGGTCCTTATTCCAGTCTGGAAAGGCAAGCTGTAGGCTGAGTGGGCAGGACCGTACAAAGTAGTTAGAAAGGTAAATGACGTGAAATACATCATAAAATTACATGACAGAAAACATACAGAAAGAATGTACCATGTCAACATGATGAAGCCATATGATAATAGGGCTGACATGGTGTTTGCAGTATGTAGTCCTGGGGAGGGGACGGACAAAGGAGACCCCCTTCTGGACTTGCTGAAAGAAAGTAAGTGGGGTTCCTCTGTGGAGGCAATTAAATTGTCTCCCCAGCTGGCACTGGACAAGATCCAGGCAGTAAGGGAGGTTTTAGCAGACTTTGACCCCCTGTTTAGCACCAAACCTGGACTAACCCCCTTAGCGACGCACAATGTGGAGACAGGGACACAGACACCCATGCGGGTGGACAGAATATCGGGTGTCAGAGGCTGTCCAAAAGGACATTGGGAGGAAGGTGGAGGAAATGCTGGATTTAGGGGTAATTCAGAGATTTCACAGCCTCTGGGCCTCACCCGTAGTCCTTGTGCCCAAGCCAGATAGCTATACTAGTTTCTCTGTGGACTATCATGGACTGAATGCAGTCACAAAGTCAGACGCCCACCCAATGCCCCAGATGGATGAACTCCTGGACAAGTTGGGAGGGGCGATATACCTTACAACGATTGACCTGACAAAGGGGTATTGGCAGATAGAGTTAACTGACAGAGCTAGGAAGAGGTTGGCCTTCATCACTCTGATAGGCTTATTTGAATTTAAAGTAATGCCTTTCAGAATGAAGAACGCCCTGGCCACTTTCCAAAGGTTGGTGAACCAGGTGTTAAATGGTGCTGAGGAGTATGCCATGACGGACCTGGATGACATTACCATCTTTAGTGCCAGCTGGGAGGAACACCTGTCCCACCTTAGGGAAGTTCTGGGCAGAATGCAGAGGGCTGGGCTCACTGTCAAAGCTGAGAAGTGCCAGATGGCCATGGTTGTAGTGGCATACCTCAGGCTTGTTGTAGGCCAGGGACGGCTCTGTCCTAACCAAGTGAAAATAGAAGTGATCAAGGCATTGTCCAGACCAGAAATGCAGAACCAGGTCAGGAGTTTTATAGGGACACCAGGGTACTATAGGAAATTTGTATCCAATTACAGTGCCCTGGCTGCTCCCCTATCTGACCTGGTATAGAAAAAGATGCCTAAGAAAATTACCTGGGAACCAGCCTGTGAAAAAGCCTTTACCAGACTGAATGAGGCAGTCTGCAGTGCTCCTGTATTGACAAGTCCTGACTATAGCAGACCCTTTATAGTCCAGACTGATGCCTCAGATGTAGGTATTGGGGCAGTACTGAGTCAGACATCCAACCAAGAGAAAGACACCCCGTAGTGTACCTGAGTAAAAAGTTACTTCCCAGGGAGCAGGCTTACTTTACTGTGGAAAAAGAGTGTATTGCCATAGTGTGGGCCCTAAAGAAGTTAGAGCCAAAGTTATATGGGCAGCATTTTAAGGTACAAACTGACCACAACCCCTTGGTTTGGCTGACACAAATGGGAAAAACTAATGGTAGACTATTAAGATGGAGTCTTGCCTTGCAAGGGTATGACATGATGATCTTACATAGGACTTGAGCGACCAATCAGAATACAGATGGCTTGTCGCGTCTTTATGAGGAGTGAACTGACTTGGGAAGCTCATCCCATGCAGGGGATAGAGCCCCCAAATTCAGTCTAGGAGGGGAGGATTGTGATGCTTGGCCAGCTGGTTATGATTACTGTATGCTATCTAATATAAAAATATAGTATGTGATTGTCTCACATAAGACAGCCTGTGTACAATGGGTTCCCCCCCCAGGTTTCTGTGAAACTACAGGATATATAATTGACCAGGAGATCTCTGTAATGTAATTAACTTCCTCAAGACATTGCATTTTATGGCCTTTTTATGACCTGTTGCTGCTTTGAAGTTGGGAAGCTAATGATACAGTTTATTTCAGGACAGGACCTCATTTAGCTAATTTCTGACAGGCTATCTCACACCTGGGTGATGGAATTGCAGGGTTCTAAACTTCAAAGGAACTGCCGAATCAAAGACTCATGATTTGGGAAATTAGTTTTTGCTGATGTGACCTTATTTAATATACCTCCTGATAGTACAACATGTTTGTATTTTTTTTATATTCTAAAAGGAAGAGCTAGATGACTCACAGAAGGGGTGTGGAGAGACACAGTTTAAACTAATACTTGTGTCTGATCTTTTTGACATATTATTTTGGGACTCAAAGATACAGCTCTCCGATCTAACTTTCTAGACACTTATAGAGGTAATACATTAGATAGAAAATGTCTAACTGTATTGTGGTAGGAGTTTTTGTTTTGTAATCTTCCCTTGTTCTTTTATGTGATTGTGAGCTCTTCGGTATATTGTTCTGTGTTTACATTTTTCATATTTTTACCATCTTTTAGTAAAATCTTTATTTGAAAGATACTGCCTGGGTGTGTCTTCCAAGTTCTTTTTGCATGTGATGTATACATGGTTAAGTTTGACATCTGTTCTGGAGAGCTTGATAGTGTTACTAAACTGGGAAATGGTAAGAATATACCTAAGGTCTTTTATAGCATTTTAAGGGGTAATTTTGGAAGTCTGGCTTGGTGCCCCTGGTGAAAGATTGTACTGCAATCCCAGAAGAGGGTACATATCTGAGTCTGTACATTGGGTATGCTAGCATAAGATTCACAGTTTGAATCCCCCCAGAACTTGAGACTAAAGGTGATTCGGACCCAAAAGCAGACAGGAGGGTTACCCTGTCTGTTACCTGTTCACAATACTGCACTTGGAAATTGGTACTGTGGCAGCAGAGGGCCTGACCTGCTGTGTGCATTTGTGACATTGAGCACATTTGGAAACTTTAGAAAATCAAGCCAAGGTGTCACACGTGCGTGTTCTCAGTTTATGGAGGAGACTGAAGGTGACCATCCTGTTTTGTTCATGTAAGAGTTGTTTGCTGAGAAACTGGTTCCTGAGGGACAAGTTATCCAACTTGGTATTTAGAAAGTATATCAAATTACTCCCAGGGGCTACCGGAAATTCTCGGAGAATCCTCATACTTTGTTGGTGGTGACAGACGGGGTTGGTACCCGAGATAAGATCCTGTGGCTGTCTAGGCAAGCAGATCCTTTGACCCAGGATAATCGCATGGTTTGTTTCCAGACTCAGCTATGTGACTAGGATGCATCACAAGAAGTTTGATGCAGTTCATCAAAAGCTGCTGGATGCTTCAATACCACACGGTATGGATTACCCAGCAAGACTTCGAATTGTATATGAAGGCAAGGTCTGGTTATTTTCAGACCCCATGGAAGCTTGAAAATGGGCAATCACGTTTCCAGACCAAGCCTCGAAATTTGGGTACCTCGTCTGAGGCTGGCAATCCTGAGTTGGAGGAAGATGAAAATGATTGATTTAAGATAACTGCTGCTTTGCATTCTTGTTAATAATCTGAGCCCTATCTATTAATAGACATTGGTCAGCAAGTCAGACTCTTGAGAGTTTATATTGTAGTTTTTTCTAATATATCTAATTCTGGGGCTTCACAAAGTTCACAGTTTGATTAGAGTTTTTAGTACTCTGTTCTCTTTAGTGTACAGTATTTGAACGGATGGTTCATTACTGTTAATTTAGTATAATACTTCCTGATTTACCATTATGATCATTCCTTTTGGGATGTTGGAGATGTTAAAGCTTCCTAAGAGCTTATGTAAAAAGAGTTCTAGTTAATATATTGAGAGGTTAAAGGTAGGGATGCTCTTACACAACTGTTACAGATGGTTGGACTGTTTTGCCTATAATGTATAGGACTATGCTGCCTCATTTTATTATATTTCATGTTAATCACTTAAGGGGAAGGTATGATACCACTAGCCCTCTTAGTAGGGCACACTAATGTTGGACTTTTTCTGTGGACTTTAATTAAATGATTATTTCATGCTGCTCTTGGGCTTATAATTATAGCCATTTAGTGGATCTTTCCTATCTTTTTTGAGTTGTTTGTATTTCCCCCTCAATGTGATATCTTAATATCTAGATGCACCTTTCCTGTGAATAAGGGGGTGTTGATCTCCATCAGTGTATAAGCTATCTATTTTCTGTCTACCATATGGAATTGTTTCTGTAACTTTTACCTTAAAACTAATTTAAAATAAGTATAAAAAAGCCTGTTAGAAATTACAGTCACATATAGCCTTGAGCGGTATATCAATAAAAGCACAAGAGGCAGAAATATATTAGATCTTGTACTTAGTAATATGAAGGACGAAATAGCTGACTGCATAGTAAGAGAACTGTTGGGGGGTAGCGACCATAATATGGTTCAGTTCACAATAAAAGGTAATTGGAAACCCCAAGTAGGTATAACAAAGGTTAAGTGTCACACTAGGGCCAGATTTTCAGAAATGAAGAGGTATCTAAATGAGTGGGACTGGGAAAGAGATCTTCTTGAAGCTACACTGGAACAGATGTGGAACAAGTTATATCCTAAACTAGAGTACTGCACACACAGATTTGTACCTGAAAGAATACAATATAATAACCAGGGTAAAATTCTTAAATGGTGTAACAGAAACATAAGGAGATGGGAGCAGTGGTGGACAACCTAGGGGGATGGCAGGGGTTGCAGGATGATCTGGCAAAGCAGAAAACCTGGTCAGACACCTGGCAACTGGGGTTCAAGGCCAAAAAGTGCAAGGTGCTGCATTCTGGGGCAAAAAACCCAAGAAGGAGTTACCAGCTGGGGGGAGTGCAGCTAGCCGAGACAGGGCATGAGAAGGATCTGGGAGTGCTCATTATAGGGTCAATGAACAACTCGGCACAATGTAGGAAGGCAGCTGCAAAGGCCAACAAAATGCTGAGTTGTGTTGCAAGGGGTATATCCTTGAGGAGGGAGGAGGTGATTCTGCCACTGTATAGATCATTAGTTAGACCACACCTGGAGTACTGCATGCAGTACTGGCGCCCGTATCTGAAGAGGGACATTAAGTTACTGGAGGGGTGCAGCGCAGGTCAACAAAGATGATCAAAGGGCTGGGGGACTTACCATATCAGAGGAGGTTGAGGGAGTTGAACATTTACTCGCTGGAGGAGAGGAGGGATGGGGGATATGACTGAAACCTTCAAGTGCATGAAAGGAATAAATAAGACAGGTATGGAGGGGCTGTTGAAAGTAAGGGAGGGGAGTGACACCCAGGGCAATGATATAAGACTGGAGGTAAGAAGGTTCAGGAGGAAGATGAGGAGACACTTTTTTACCGAGAAGTTGGTAGCTGGATGGAATGCATTACTGGCAGAAGTAGTATCCAGTAGAACAGTGAACTGCTTCAAAAAGGGGCTGGAACAGGGTAAGGAAGACGGTCAAGGGAGAGGAAGGGTGGGAGGAAGGGGCAGCTGCAGAATAAGGGGTGTTAGCTGCACATTTGAGCAGACTTGATAGACCACTAGGCCTTTATCTGCTGGCAAATTTTGTATGTTCATATGCTCGTAAGGAGATTAATAAGCAGACAAAAAGGGCCTATAAGAAAGCTAAAAGAGGCTGGCCTGGTGGCACTAAGGGTTGAGACGCTGGATGCCACACCTCATTCCATGCCGGTGACCCGGGTTCGGGAGTGGACTCAGGTCGCTGGGGGTTGGCCGGGGAGGGAGAGGAATGAGCATCGGAATGACTGCTCTCCTCTCCTGGGGAGGGAGAGTGGTGCACCACACTGTTCTGGCAGCTCCCAGTGGAGACTGAGGGCATCGCTGCTAGCGGGGGCACATACAAGGGGGAGGAGGGGGGCTTCAGCGGACATCCTGCACACAGGTGCAGGAGCATGCCCATCGCATGCTGAATTTCATTGCATGTCCATGCCCCTTGGAGCAAAAACCAGGAAGGAAAAGCCCCAGCTGTGGGGAGGCGATGGCGAGACTCCGGGGCCAAACCCACACACCCAATGCCGGCCCAGACCCCGTCTTGACTCTTCATGGTCCCTTTCTCCTTCTGTAAGGGCCAGCAGGAGAGGTTGGAACCCAGCACCCAATTCCTCAGTCGGGGAAGGGGTTTATTTGGGTGGTGGGGGTGCGGTCCAGTGTGTCTACACCCGAGAGATGCCCCAATAGACAGTGAACAAGAGAGAAAAAGAGTCTACAAAAAAAAGCTAAAAGTTACTCTTCACCTTAACACAGTAGATATATAAAGACAGAGTAAGACAGTGTAAAAACCTAATAAAAAAGACCAAACAGGAGGAGGAAATTAAATTAGCCACCAATACCAAGGATAACAAAAATTCCTTTCACAATTATGAAACGGCTTATGATGGGGGGGCAACAGAAACTAGAACCAATAAGGATGGGAAATGACCAGGCCACTGATGGCAAAATCATGGCTGACATTTTCACACTCACTTTTTGAGTACTTATCAAACAAAGGATGCAATTTCAATGAATACTAAAGAATCTGGGGAAACCAGAAAAATAATAATAAAGGAAAATGATATAAAAATAAAACTTGCAAAACTGGATCCAAATAAATCTCCAGGGCCAGATGGCTTTCATTCCAGACTCCGAAAGGAATGGGCATGAACTGGTCAGGACCCATAGCAATGATTTTTTTGAGTTCTATTTCAGAGAAAAAGGTGCTGTCCACATGGAGGGAAGCAAATGTCACTTCAGTATTCAAAAAGGGCTCCAGGGAAAATTACAAAAACTACAGGCCAATTAGTTTGACGTTGGTTCTTGGCAAAGTTATGGACGAATTTATAAAGGAGGAAATGGATAAGTATATGGTTAATGAAGGTCTAGTAGACATCTTAAGGGTATAAACAAAGTGCAAGTGGGCAACATCCTTCAGTACAGGAGGTGTACACGGATGAGGGGGCATTATATGAGATTGGATGGAGGCAGGATAAAGGGGAATGTGAGGAAGTTTTTCTTTACAAAAAGGGTGGTAGATGCATGGAATAGCCACCCCAGAAAGTAGTGGGAGCTAGCACAATGGTGGAATGCAAACATGCATGGGATAGGTGCAAGGGAACCATAGAGGTCGGTAGGAAAGGTTAAAACCAATGACAAGTAGGGTCAGTGCCCCCTGATGCAGGCACGGAATACGGGCAGACTGGGTGGGCCTAGTGGTCCTTATCTGCTGTCAAATACTATGTTACTGTTATTATGTATCAGCCAACATAGGTTCAGGGCCAGATGATCATGCCAGATGAACCTGCTCCAATTGTTTGAGACGATAAGTAAAGCCTTGGGTGTTGGACTTTCAGTGGACGTCGTGTATTTAGACTATTCCAAGGTTTTTGACTTAGTACCTCACAAGGAGCTAATAGAGCGATTTATTGAAATGAAATTTGAAATGAATATCATTAGGCAGGTGAAATCATGGCTAGATGGCAGGAGACAAAGAGTCTGCACCAAAAGTTTCTATTCTGAGTGGGGTGATGTGACTAGTGGTGTCCCGCAGGGGTCAGAGTTGGGACCAACCTTGTTCAATATTTATATATCATCTATGCAGTCTTCATCAAATGCCTGGATTTGTAAATTTACCAACGATACCAACTTAGGTGCTATAGTCCATAATAATAGTAATGCAATTGAACAATTCCAAAGAGAACTCCTTAATCTAGAGCTCTGGGCAAGGACAAACAAACTATCGTTCAATATCAAAAAATGTAGGGTTATGCACATTGGAAATAGAAATAAAATGGCAAAATATACACTAAATGGGAAAGAATTACAAGAAACCGATAGAGAAAGAGATCCTGGTGTTATTACAAATAAGTTGACATTCAATAAACATTGCAGAGAGGTAGCAAAAAAGGGCAATAAAATATTGGGTTGTATCACACAAAACATTAGGAGTAGATACAAAGAGGTTATAATTCCATTGCACAAGGCACTGTTACGACCCCATTTGCAGTACTACATACAGTTCTGGGCACTGCATACCAAGAACTGTGTAGATCTATTGGAGAACGTTCAGAGGAGAGCCACAAAAAGGGTCAAGGCAATATCTGAATTGTCATACAAGGACAGATTGGCAGAACTAAATTTGTTTCCACTCGAATATAGAAGGCTCAGGTGAGATCTATGTTTGGTATATAGGGCATTTAGACAGGATGACCTTTGAGAATGTTTGGGGCTAGAGAGGAAAACAACAGAAAGAGACAATACACTTCATAAATACCAGCTAAAAGGTAAACTACACAGAACAAACAAAAGGGGTACATGGATTAACCAAAGGGTGGTGACTCTTCGGAACAACCTCCCTGAGGTAGTGGTCTGAAGCACCTCTATGGGCTCCTTTAAAAAAGCATTAGATGAGTTTTTTGGTTTTTTTTTAATTACTCTTTTTATCCACCCCTCGCCCTGCTGACTCAGACCCTTCAGGGCTCCCAAGAAGTCATCCTCCTGCCTCCTGCTCCACTCGTACCTACCTCCCAACCCCATGAAGATGCAGCTTACCCCCCAAGCGGGGACGAAGTGGGGGCCAGACACTCCATAGTCCATCATTGCATCGGTCTGGAGGTGGTCGAGTGAGTGGGGGCACATTGAAGGCACATTCCTGGAGGCCCATCTTCCCGGCGTCAGCAGGCAGTTTCCCCCTTTTCTCCCCTCCCCTACTGTGTGCAACCCCTTGATGTCATGGTGCAAGGCGCTGATGTCCACACTGTATATTGGCCACCCATCCCCTACAATTGGGGCTTGTAGTACTCTGGGCCTCCGCTTGGAGTCAGGCAAGTATGCGGGCAGAGGTCACCCCCCCCCTTCCCGGAGAAGGCGAGCTGCCATGGGACGTGCAAGCCTTTCTCCCCCCAGCCAACCCACCAGAGTCTGCTCCCAAACCCAGGTCACCGACGTGGTGCAAGGTGTGGCATCCAGCGCCTCAACTCTCAGCGCCACTGGGTCGGCTAGCATTAGATGAGTTTATGGGTAATAAAAATACTACATTTCTCCATTGAGAAATGGTGAGTCATATAATCTAACACTAACTGACTCGTAGTAATCCTATGAATCCTATTCCTTTTCTGCTGCTTAACTGACAAGGCCCACAAAATCCCGAGTCCTCTCCTCTGGTGCAGTTTCTACTACCTAAGAATTGTCATCAGTCCCTGAGATCATCAAATCAAAATCTCTTATCTGCTCCTCTTATAAACATAAAAATGGGTCATAGAGTCATCCACTATTCCAATTATGTGCAATTGCATTCCCAGCAATCTGCGGCCTGCCACAGCTCACTGTCAGTTTCAACTGTTAGCTTCAAATTGTTTCCTTGATTGCTCTATTTACACTTGTCAATGTGCATGTATGTACTTCTAACATATGCACCCACAGGATGCATTTTTGTCAGCTGTCATTCTGTGTTGTATGTTAATACTGCCACTGAGACCACTCTTAGGATATGAGAACTGCAAATGGAAGGGGAACGGTTCTGTTACCCTAAGAATGCGAGACCACTCTTACAACTGTAACAGTGGTCTCGACAGCAGTATTAATATATTGTTGATTGAGCTTGATCAATAATATACAAATTTTTTTTTAAACTTACTTGACAATGCCCATTCCCAGGGCAGCCACACGTAAGACCCTCTTTCCAGAAGAAAACTGTCTCTCACACTCAAAAGAAAGAAGCGCTACGATTAGTTGGAAGATGACCTAAAGGTGGGCAAGCAATGTGAGAGGGCAGCAAGGAGGGCTGGGGGGATACTGGGATGCATACGGAGAGGCATCACCAGTAGAAAACAGGAAGTTATTATCCCTCTGTACAGACAGCTGGTGAGACCCCATCTGGAGTACTGCATGCAGTTCTGGAGACCCAATCTCCGCAAAGACATAGACAGGATGGAAGCTGTCCAGAGGAGGGAAACTAAAATGGTGCAGGGTCTGCACCAGAAGACATATGAAGAGAGACTTAAAGAGCTTAATATGTATAGCCTCGAGGAAAGGAGGGAGAGGGGGACATGATAGAAACTTTCAAGTACCTCAAGGGAATCAACAAAGTCCAAGAGGGTAGCATCTTTCAAAAAAAGAGGTGTGCAAGAACAAGGGGGCACAATTTGAAGATAGAGGGGGGGCGGCTCAGAGGTAATTTAAGGAAGTATTTTTTCACAGAGATGGTTGTGGATGCATGGAATTGCCTTCTGGAGGAGGTTGTGGAGTCAAAAACAGTGGTGGAATTCAAGCATGCATGGGACAGTCATAAGGCAATTCTAGGGGTAGGGGTAGGAAGAAGTAGGCTGCTGGTTAACTAGGATCTGCAGCTTATCCATTAGGTAGGGAAATGGGCAGACTGGGTGGGCCAAGCGGTCCTTATCTGCTGTCAAATTCTATGTTTCTATGTTTCTTTCTCAATCTATAATGCTCTGCCAAGAAGAAAGAATTTCTTTTTCTTTCTTTCTTTCTTTCTTTCTTTCTTTCTTTCTTTCTTTCTTTCTTTCTTTCTTTCTTTTTTCTTTCTTTCTTTCTCACCCAATCCTCTGGGTGCCTAACAATAGTTAAAGCAAAACATGATGAGAAACAGCATAGATAAATAATACAACAGCAATGCTTCAGTATAACTGTAGCAATTTAAGATAGATTAAAAAGGGATTCAGACTATCACATCAGGGACTAGCACAGGATGTACTCAGAAAACTGGAAAAGCCAGGACAAAGAGGTGGACCTTCAGCCTCCGCTTGAACACCTCAACTGAGGGAGCCTCCTGGACAGAAGGTGGTAATGAATTCCACAGGGTTGACCCAGAGACAGTAAATGCATGATCTCCTGAGGTCTTGAGCCAAACCCTGGGAACGTCCAGGAGGCCCCTCAAAGAGCAGCGGAGGGAGCGAACAGAGGTCACCAGTGTCAGGAGTTCTGACAGGTAACCAGGACCCAGTCTGTATAGAGCCTTGAAGGTGAGAAGATCCACCTTAAAAAGGACCCTTCACCTGACCGGCGGCCAGTGCAGAGCCCGCAGGACCGGAGTCACATGACTGGACCATGAAGGGCCTGTCAGCAACTGGGCCACTGCATTCTGTACTAGCTGAAGTCTGCAAAGAGTCCCTCCCATGACCCCAAAGCATAGAGAGTTGCAGTAGTCCAGTCTGGAGGTTACAAAACCATGCACTAGCATCGGCAGGTCCTCGGACAGAACGAGGGGCTTAATCCGGGCAATGTTCCACAGATGATAAAAACCACTACTGACAACAGATGACACCTGATCTTCAAAAGTCAATCTGTCATCATGGATCATGCCCAGATTTTGCACCCTCGGGGCAGCCACTAGTGAAGCAGGACCCAGGAAAAGCCCTGAGTCAGCCCCAGGTGGCAGCTCATCACATCCATGACCAGGGTCAATCACCAGTACCTCTTTCTTGCCCGGGTTAAGTCTCAGCCAGCTGGAAGCCATACAGTCAGTGATTTTAGCCAGACAGTTGTTAAGTACATCAACCGCTCCTGATGTTCCGGGGGCAAAAGATAAGTACAGCTGGGTATCATCTGCATAACAGTGAAACTCCATGTTGTTCTGTCAAATGATCTCAACCCGGGGTAGCATGTACACTGTGAACAGCATCAGCGACAAGATCAAGCCCTGCGACACTCCACAAGACAGGGGCATTGGGGAGGAGGAGGAGGAGAAATTCCCAATCACTACCCGCTGCACCCTGTTTGAGAGATAGGACTCAAACCTTTGAACCACCTGATGACAGTACCAGCGAGTCCACAGAGCTCACAAAGCAGATCAAGAAGTACAATGTGGTCAACAGTGTCAAATGCTGAGGAGAGCTCAAGGAGAACAAAAATGTAGTTGTCTCCTCTATCTCTAGTACTGAGCAGATAATTATGCACCTTCACTAGAGCTGTTTCTGTGCTGTGTCTAGCCCAAAAACCTGACTGAAATGGTTCATAGATGTCCAAGAACACCAGGCGATCCTTGAGCTGATGTGCCACTAACTTCTCAACAACCTTGCCCAGAAAGGGCAGGTTGGAGATAGGATGGTAATTCACCAGGACATCAGGGACAAGGGAAGATTTTTTAAAGAGGGGCCTCACCAGCACTTCTTTCAAAGCCGCAGGGAGGACCCCTTCCACCACTGAGCATCTGGAAATCCTGGCGAACACCGGGCCAACAGCCTCGACACATCCCATTAAGAAATGCGTCAGGCTGGGTCCAGTTCACAAGAAGTGTGCTTCAGCTCTAGGATCACCGTAGTCACTTCAGACACCTCCACTGGCCTAAACTCTTCCCAGATAGGCAGAGTGCCTCCGAGACCCCCAGCCCAACCAATGCGAGGTGAATGCCTCCCTGGCAGAATCCCCGACTGGGTGGCCAACACTCTGTCAGAGAAAAACTGAGCAAACTCCTCACACAGGGCAGATGACAACACTTTTTTTGGCTGCAGACAGGCAAGGTGCAGAAACCTATCTACAGTTCAAAATAGCTGAGATGGTCTGTTTTTCCCCGTGGCAATTTCCCTGGACAGGAAGTCTGCCTTCTTACGGGAAATTGCCCCCTGATACTCCACGTGATGGGCACGTAAGGCCAGCCTATTGGCCTCTAGCTGGGTCTTCCACCAGCAATGCTCCAACCTCCCACCCTTAATCTTCATCGCCTTGAGATCCCCATCAAACCAGGGGGACCTCAAATGAGAAGATCTGAGTCATATATGAACTGGTGCGAGAGCATCCAAAGCTTTGGAAACCACCCTGTTATAAGTGGCCACTGCCTCTCTGGAACCCATTGCACATGCCGCGTCAACCCGAGGTAGGTCAGCTAGCACCAACAGTCCCTCAGGGCACATGCCCCTTAAAGGGCGGAAGCTGACCATCTCCACGGGGAGGGGACTACTGGGGGGCCCCCAAATGTGAACTCCCACAGTACAGTGGTCAGACCAGGTGACCTGATTAATCTTGAGGTTATCAACCTCAAGACTAGCTGGAACACCAGATTGAGTGTGTGGCCATGCTGGTGGGTCGCAGAAGCAACTGCTTGTGACAGGCCCAGTGATTACATCAACTGAAGGAGATCATGAGGAAATGCGAGGATTCATTGTCGATCCAGGCATTGAAGTCCCCCAGAATTAAACACCTGGGGGACTCCAACACCTGGTCAACAACAAAGTCCGCCATCTCCTGCAGGAAATCTTGCCCCCACCACAGGAAGGCAGTAAACGAGGAGAATCCTGCAACCTGCACCTGCACTCCACGCGCAGCAATGCACTCAAAAGATCGGGTGTCACCAACCGAGTGCACTGTGAAGCCCAGGCTGACTCGAAAATTAATGGCCACACCCCCTCCCCTGCGATCCTTCCTCAGGTTGTGTACTACAGAGTACCCAGTAGGGACGGCGGCTGCAAGAACTGGGCCAGCATCGTCACCAAGCCAGGTCTCCATTATGCAAGCCAGGTCGACAGCAGAAATCAAGTACACAAAAACAGTGGTCTTGTTATTATGTCTAGTCCTGCTGAATGTATCACCTAGTCAAGCACCGACCAATGTAACGTTTATGCACTGTAAATCTTATGGTTACTCCTGCTGATTGCACCATTCAGCCTGGCATTGACCAATGAAATGTTTGTATACTGTAAATATCTTGTCTACTCCTGATGACTGTATCATTTAGTCTCTGAAATCCTATACTATTTTACTCTTTGCCTGTAGCCAATGTATATTATGTCTTTACGTTCTGCCCAGGTCCATTTTGAAAATGAGCGTTGCTCAATGATGTTCGCCTGGTAAAATAAAGATTTTGATTGATTGATTGATTGATTATCAACCTGGCTTTGCAAAGCACTACCTGAAGAGGATGAGAAGATGCGGCCGAACCGCTAGCTACCGGTCCACTCGGCCCAGTGGTACGCCTGGGTATGGAGACCAAACACATCTGGCCTCTCCCTCAACTCTGTTTACACACAGGATGCCTCCTGGACCGAACAACCTCAATGCAACTCACCACCCCCTCCTCAACTGCCCTCAGCTTCCTGCAGATCCCTTGCCTCCTAGTAATTGCAACCTCCCTGCAGCATTTCGCTGAAGTGGCAGAAACAGGGAGGTCAGTAAAGAGGCAAAGGTTGCGGAGCAGAGTGGCAGTGTAGGTAATTCTAGCAGGGCCATGGCACCAACACATCTTGCTTGGCTATTCTAGTCCCCACTGGAATTCTGGAAATGCAAAAAGAACACACCCCACTATCACAACCACCCCCAACCACTTACTCAAAACAAAACCCTTAAAATTCAGTTATCCCACTAACAGAAATTCTCCTCATGCGTACTAGCCATACACACCCTATGCACCACCCAAAAACCCAGTTGACCCACTCACTCTTCTAATACAAATTCCCACCCACTAGAATACCACATCCCAAAAACAAACACTTCCCCCTCCCATAAACCGACCACAATTATTCCTAAAAATAAAGAAAATAACATTTTATGGAAGAATTTCAGAAGTGCGATGTGCTGCAAAATAAAGCCATCTCCAACAGGGGAAACAGATTAGAACATGTAAAAAGCAAACAAAGGATGTAAAACTAGCATAAAGTCCAAGTCCAGGTGAATGGGCCCGAAAACTCGAGTGCAAACTCTCAGAATGGCACAGAGAACAGTACTCGGATAACTAGCTTTCCAGCAGAGAACTTCGAAAGTTTATTAAGTGCAAGTTGGGATTTCTTCATAAAGTGCAAAGTCAGCCAAAGATGAACCACTCCTCTCATGAGTGGCAGCCAAATAAGTTGAAATATAACTCCTACTTGATGGACAGTCAAAAAGCTCTCTCTCACCGGGCTTTAAAGATGGCAAAAGGTCTGTTTTAATATGAAAATGGGAGTTGAGCCAGCACACCGGTTTAGACAGAAGGATCGAAGGGAGAGTCTTTGTTCCAGCCGAAGCAGGTCCTATCTTGGCCGTGAAGAATTTCAGGTGGTTGCAGGAAAGTCTGGGTCACAGGAGGGCCACTCCTCGCACCCCGTAGATGGAACAGATGACTCCAGGACTAGGTAGAACAGCAGACAACAAGCAGGGTCCTCCCAAGGAGCAGTGAGGCTCTCACCCTCATGCCGCTTCAGTTACCCCCACTGCCTGCCACTGCCCCACCAGCCAACTCAGTCATACAGGAACACCTTCACTTCTCCACCAATGAAAATGCCCGACCACAGCGAAATCTCCATCTTCCTTAGGGACACCACAGGCAAGTTCCACACACCAACCACAAACCAGCCAGCCAACTTCCTCCTCGAGAACACCCCTTGACTCCACACGGTTCTTCTCCAGCAGCACCAGGATTGCCAGCTTGTAAGAGAGGGTCTGAAGTGGCGCTTTACAAATTCAACAACAATCTGCAACACAGAGCGCTCAGAGAAACCTCTCTAAAATTAAAATTCTAGCTCACTGTTTTTGCCCTGCCTACACTGTGTCCTAAACTTAACTAGAAAAATAGTAACTAAGATGGCAACGCTAAAATTTACAATAAAATTAGAAGCTAAACTACTTCTATTCATCCAAATCAATTTGGTAAAATGCCAAAACAGCACAAACGTTTTGAAGGCAAAGCAGGAGCTGTGTTAGATCTGCTGCCAATGGCAGCCCAGCACAGATGCCATCTTGTCAGACACTCTGTGTAGGCCGCTGGTAAGACCGTACCTGAAGGAAGGTAGGAAGGAAGGAAGGAAGGCTCAAATGCCTATGTAGAGATGTGAATTCCGAATAAAAAAGGTAATGTAATAGTTTGTCATTATGATCAAGTATACTTAAGTCTACATAATTTACTTGTTGCAAAAGTACTTTTTTATTTTATTTTATTTATTTCAGTTTCGGAATTACAACCTTTGAGCCAAACTGGCTCTTTTACAAAGGCTCCAAGTCAGTAGAAGAACAGACAAAACAGTACAATTTACATCACAAGTCAAAAACATACAATAGTTAAGTGACAATGCTATTTTACAAGCAAGATAAATGTGAAGTATAACCTCAAATACAAATACTTTTATAACAGAAATAATTAAAAACTGTTTAGCCTATGAAGCCAGACAGGCATAGTTTTATAAGCTTCTGTTTCTTGGAGCAAGGGAAGATTCCCAATAAGCATTATTTTTACTGTAGGAATTAATCCTGACTTTTTCTTTGTCAAAGACATTAAAAAACGCTGCACAATCCTTTCAGCTATACAACTCAAAGCAGCAGGGGGTGTATATTGTAGATTTGTGTTGCTTTGTCTGTTCAGCTTTCAAAGAAACCTGAAACTCTTATGAGATATGGGACACATATGCTTTAAGGGAACACATCACAGGTTAACCAGTCAAGCAGCTGTGGATCATCCAGTGGACATAAACCTTAGATATTTATCATTCTTAAAAGTGATCAGACAAATGTGTGACCACATCTATTTTTTATCTTTCTGTATCAACTTGGTTATTGGACTGAGAATGCAAACAGGTTTGGTACAAATTAATTAACCATCATAATGAAGTACAACTAAATATAATACGCATAGTGTAACATGGGTATTGGAACCTCTTCTGTGGCTTCAGTTTGGTCTAGTAATTGGCAAGTGCTTTCTGGATCACTTCTTTGCCCATGGCAGGCAACCTGGTTCTAGAAATGAGAGTTACTTACCAACTCTAGTTCTAGGAGTTGTATATGGTGCACATCCACACTCTGGCAGTCTTCCTTTCCCTTTACTTCAATGGAACATCTTTAAGCTAAGCTCCCCTCACCCAGGTGGTATATGCATTGGTTCCACCCTGTGATGTCAGATCTTGCATGCAGGAAGCAGGGATCCATGTACCACTTGCCAGGGGAGGTCAGGTGGGTTGTGTGTATGTGCACCATGTACCACTCCTAGAACTACAGTTACAGGTGAGTAGCCCTCATTTCTAGGGGCATGGATATGGTGCACTATCCACACTCTGGCAGACTCCTAGCAGTTCCCCAGGAAAAGGGGGCAAGGCACACACACCCTATCTGGAAGACAGGGATTGGGGAACTGAGGGCACAGAGCAGCCTCAGCCTGGCATTCTCCAGGAGGTGAAAAGGTCTACCATGAGAGTGCCCCACCAGGAGAATAGGTGGTTCATCACCTCCTGATACAGGGACCACTCATGAGACACCTCACCCACCTGGCTGGGGGCATCCACTAGCTGGCTGGAGGTTCCTGCTACATGAATCCCAAGAAGATTGGCATCCAAGCTGCGCACAAGGGTCCAGGTGTGGAGGGCCTCCTGACACAAATGAAGGGAGTGCATACCGCCCAGCTTGTTCAAGTAGTATGTGGTCATGGTATTCTCCATCTGGACCTACATGACCTGACCTTGGACAAATGGAACAAATTCCATCAGAGCAAGGTGAGCTGCATGGAGCTCTAGAAGATTGATATGGTACTGGGACTCCCAGGGGGTCCAGAACCCATAGACTCTGTGGTCCCCCAGGTGTGCTCCCCATCCCACCAGAGACATGTCAGTTGTCAAGGTGATAGTCAAATTTGAGTGGACAAATGGGACTCTTTCTTCCAGATATTCTGGGATCAGCCACCACTGAATGGCATACCACATCAGCTGAGTTACCATGACCAGCTGGTCCAGGTGACCTAGTCACAGAAACCACTGGTGGGCAAGCTCCCACTGCAAGAGGTGCATCTGCCAGTGGGCCCATTTGACCATGCTGGTGCAAAATGTCATGTACTCCAGCAGCTGGAGGAAGTCCTTGGCAGGATGCGAGCACCAAACTTGAAATGATCGGGCAAAGAAGGTAAGATTTGATGCCCAGTCCGTAAGCAGTCAGACCTTGGCCCGAAGGGAGTCTAGCTCTGCCCCAATAAAGTGTATCACATGGGCAGGGTTGAGTTTGGACTTGGCCAGGTTGACCAGAAGGCTCAAGTCTCTGCAGGTCTGGAGAGCCAGGTCTCTGGACCACTCCACTGCCTTCTTTGATGGCCTGGCTATCAGCCAGTTATCGAGGTAAGGGTAGACCCTGACTCCTCAGCACCTCAGGAATGCTGCCGCCACTTCAATGCACTTGGTGAAGACACTGGGGGCTGAGGACAGGCTGAAAGGCATGATCTGGAACCCCCTCTGTGCAGAACCGGAGGTACCACCCATGGAAGAGATAGACCGGAATGTAGAAGAAGGTGTCCTGGAGGTCCAGAAAATAGAACCACAAGCCCTGCACCAGAGATGGAATCATTTGGTTCAGAGTGACAATCCAGAACTTATGCTTCCTCAAGAATTTACTGAGATTGTGAAGATCCAGTATGGGGTGCCAGACTCCCTTCCATTTTGGAACCAGTTGCTTTTTAAGAGATGCCACGACTGCGTGTCCAGGGTCTGGTGCCTCACACCAAAGGGTGTCCAGCCCCTTCTCCACTAACACTCCCAGCAAGTGCAGCACTCATGGAAACAAGGAGCATAAAGGATTGATCAAAAATGCTAAATCTTTAGTCAGTGCTCAGAAACATCCAATAATGTATCACTCATATCAAAAACCTTGCAGGACGGAATAGAGTCACCTCTGTTTGGGCTGCTACATATAAAAAGAAACAGTTGTGAACTCCGGTCCTCTACCTGTAGGCTTCTTGAATGTCCCAGATGCAATATTGAGATGGGTAGGAGGGCCTTCTCCTAGGCAGCCCCTAAACCTTGGAACTCTCTCCCTAGCAAACTGCAAGCACCTCTTTCTCCTCACACAATCAAACTGAAGTTCCAGGAAGCTTTGCTTGGTGCATCCTTATGTGAATGTTACTCCAAGTAATCTAGTACGTGAATTGCTGGATGCCCCTTACCTAGGAATCAGCTAGCAAGGTCACTTAAACGCACTTACTTGCTGTTGTTTATTAGAGTAGATAATGTCTATGAAAAAGTGACGGCTTTTCTTATCTATGTCTGCCAATTTGTTACTGTATTCTCTTTCCCACTTTGATTGTAAACTTGTCATCACTGTATTTTTATTTTTTTTTCTCTACTCTGATTCCAAATAACCTGTACCTTGTTGTCAGATGTGCCATCTTAATGGCCCGAGTCATGCCTGAAAATGGTCCCTGGTATCAGTGCACCCACCTGGTAAATAAATGAATAAATAAATAAATAAAGGGCTCTGATGGTAGACAGACCCAGCTTCACAGAGCAGAAACAAAATAAAGTGCAAATGAAAATATCCTGTATACTGCTGAATGTCTGTTTACTGATCTGTTTGTCAGCTGGTCTGTAAGCTCAAGCTGCAGGCTTTCCCTGCGCTTCAGCTATCCCAGCCTTCCTCGGGGGGGAGGATCCAGGAGGGGATCAATGTCCATTAAAAAGCCAGTTTAAAGTGACATCATCAGAAAGTGCAATTAGTGCTGTACAAGATGTAACATCACAATGCATCAACAAACAATATGACAATGTACAATGCAGTTATAAATATACAAAATATGACAACATACAGCGCAGTTATAAATGTACAAAATATGACAACATACAGCACAGTTATAAATATACAAAATATGACAACATACAGTGCAGTTATAAATGTACAAAACATAACAACATACAGCGCAGTTATAAATATACAAAATATGACAATGTGCAGCGCAGTTATAAATATGCAAAATATAACAACATACAGCGCAGTTACAAATATGCAAAATATGACAACATACAGCGCAGTTACAAATATACAAAATATGACAACATACAGTGCAGTTATAAATATACAAAATATGACAACATACAGCACAGTTATAACTGTACAAAATATGACAACATACAATGCTGTTATAAATATACAAAATATGACAACATACAGCGCAATTATAAATATACAAAATATAACAACATACAGCACAGTTATAAATATACTAAATACAACAACATACAGCGCAGTTATAAATTTACAAAATATGACAACATACAGCACAGTTATAAATATACAACATATGACAACATACAGCGCAGTTATAAATGTACAAAATAAGACAACGTGGGGGCATGTGTGATTTTGTATTTTCGTGCAGTTATAAATACACAAAATATAAAGAATATAAAGATTTCATTAAGAATATGCAGGTCTAGGGAATCAGGTTTAGAAGTAGTGCCACAAATAAATCGATATTATTCTAAATCTGAGTAAGACAAAACTATCCACTATTTCTGTTCCACACCAGCACAAGCATAGGAACTGAGCAATAGATTTATAGCAACGGAGTATGGCAGGGACCTCTTAGAGAAAAAGAAAGCATTTACACAGGACAGGGAACATTTGTTGAAAAATACCAAGAGGGATAAAAAGGTGGACTTGGGTCCTGTCACTTTTGTGACCGAATTCAATGATTGGTCTGGTAAAATAGACAATATGATTTTTCGGAACTGGCCAATATTAATCAGTGATGAAATAGTAGAAACAAGTGTGGATCCTAAATCAAGAGTTAGTTTTAGTCAGGTTACTAATCTTCACGTTACACTGGTCCACAGTAGACTCAAATCTGACACCAAAAAAGCAGATTTTAGCAATTGGCTCCCTGAGAGGCCAAAAGGAAGTTTTAAGTGTCACAGGTGCAATGTATGTAAACATTGGCCCAGATATTCAAACTACGCCCAAAAAGTGCGCAATAGCAGGAGCAAGTGCAAGCCTATTGTGCCCATGCGCAAGAGACGCAATATTCAAAAACGGAGCAGGCCAAATTGCACCTACAGCCGATGACTGAATATCGCACCACCTGCGCCATAGCGCAACTAGGGAGGGGAAGCTGAGCAGATCTGATGCGCCATAACGCTGACAAAGGGATGTTCAGCTGGGTGGTCCAGAGGTGCCATAGCGCAACAAGGAGCCCCCAGCTGCAGAGCAATGTAACTGCACAATCAGGGAGGTAGGGACCCACCACCCATGCCACAGATGGGCACAGGAACACACAGCAGAACAGACATCGTCCCCCCACACCCCAAGCACAGCACAACTGGGGGAGGGCTGGAATAACCACTGGCCCATGGGGACAAGCAAACAACCCACAGCCTGGCCATGGTGCCCCATCACACCTACTGGCAAGCTGTGACTGACACACAAGGAGGGCAGACCACCCTGTGCCACACCATCCCCCCCAGTGCACAGCACACCCTGCACCGTGACCCCCAGACACCCCCCCATGAGCAGTGACCACCACTGCAGGAAACGCCATGCATGCCACCTCCTCCACTGTGACACTGCAACCCTGTGCACCACAGAACCATGCAAGCCAGCCCCACCACGAGCACCCATCAGTGGGTTGCAGCACATGGCAATGCAACAATGGCAGACACAATGCCACCACGCACAGTCCCCCCGAGGTACTGCTGAGAGACCGACCATGCATTGGCACAAGAGATACCCCACATGGGACGAGCATGCCCTTGACACCACCACCAGTGGTACAGCGCCCTGCACAGTATTCCACTGACACACCTCGACCCACCACTGGCCACAACAGCCAGCACAGACACCCACAGTGGTGCGTGGAAGCATGCACCATACCAGATGCCACACAGAGTATGGACAGACACCCACCCATACCCAAGGGCACAACAACACAGGGACGCAGTGGTGGGGCAACCAAGCCCCCATTGTGGGCCCATGTAAGCCGTGTACACACAACTCGCAGTCCACCATGGCACTGGAGTGCAAGCCACCCTGTGCAGGCACTGTGGACCCGTACACCACCAGTAGTCACCCAGAGCACAAGCCACAGACAGTGGGGCACATCCCCTGCAACACACACAAGCCACAGTATGGAGGTGGGACAATGACCGTGTTGCCCACAGTGCCACCCGAGCCAGGTGTGCACCACACCAGTGACATGGGCAACCCAGCAAAGTGATGGGTACAGTGTCCGCCCTGCAGGGAATGCCACCACTGACATGCCAGCGTACCATGCAGGTCACAGGCAGGCATGTGTGTCGGCTGCACAGGCCATGGATGGGCCGATGGGTGCGCCATGGACACAGAGCACGCGCCATGGACCACTGCACACAGTCATCCAGTGCACAGGGAACAACACACACAACACACTGACTGATATCTACCCCCACACCATAGTCATCTCCACACAGACACACACACACATACCCATGACTGCACCACCCCTGATGCCATGCACACCACTGCAGCTGAGCACGTATAGCCCGCTGCAAATCAGAGACCACCACAGTATTCATATCAAATTCAAATGTATTGTAAATATAAAAGTGAACTATGTACAACAATAAAACTATATACAAGCTTGGGGGACACAAACAAGGGGTGGGTAGGGAAGGGGTGGACACATGGGATGGGATAGGAGGGGTGTGAGGGTGGGTCCAGGGGGAAGTCAGGGACTGAAGGACTGTCATCTGGACCACCGTTCCTGGCTCTGGGACCTCTGGCCTCTGTGCCTCTGCAGCACCCCCGTTGAGTCAAGCCTCCTCAAGATGTCGAGGGACTCGCGGGCCATCTGTAGGAGCTCCCGTAAGGTGTCCCAAATGTCCCGGAGATGGCGTGTACCTAGGACAAAGGTGCACAGTCAATAGGTGTGAATGCACAACCCCATACAGCCCGCCCACTGTGCATGGCATACGGCCATGGGACATACCACTGTGATGGTGTGTGACCACCCGCAGTGATCATGTCCACAGGACCTGCCCACCCAGGCGCATACAGCCATGCAGAACGCTGCACACACCCACCGGCCAAGTCATGTACAGCACCACCGTGGCTGTTTAGTGACATGGCTATGTGGTGCAAAGGCAGTGGCACAGTCATGCACCTGGTGCATGTATGGACCACCAGTGACGCACACCCAGACATGCATTGCTACTGGACAGTGTTGACTGTAACAAGTTGCTTGCATGGCAGTGATGTCGATGAATGGTGGCCATGCCCCGCTGCCCACTCTGTCACACAGCATGCAATACTAATCATGGATGTATGGCACTCATCCTCATCGGGATGGTCAGGTGGGCGTTGATGGCCTTCGCCCCGCCTGGCTGCATTGTCCTCCCCCCTCCGCCGCTCTGCCCGCAATCTGCGGAGTTCGTCCGGGCCTGTGGGGAAAAAAAGGAGGGAAGAACATCAGTACATTCCCGAAGCAAAGTCCCCCTGCCCCAAGGTGCGTGCCCTCCCACCCAGCCAGACCCACCCCCCCACACCTTGTGAACACCGCCACGGCCAACCCCATATGGTCCCTCCCCTATGTGCTGGACACATACAACACTGTGACTCATACAGACGATAAAAGTGTGTTGACGGAACCCCTACCTGGACGTGGCACCATGCCCCTCCTGGCACGTGACCACAGTCGGGCCAGTAGCTCCGGCTCCCTCCTGCGCAGGTCACCATAGCAGTGCCTGCACTGCTCAGCACTACACCCCCGTCCTGTGGCCTCTTCCAGGGCAGTGGCCACCTCCTGCCACACCTGGGTCCTGGCCCTGTCCAGGGGGGCTTCCCCGAAGAGAGGCCCACGGTGTGGCTCAACAATGGCCACCAGATTGGCCAGCTCAATTGCTGTCCATTGTGCTTCCCATCTGCAAGCCATTCTAGCACCTATAGTAGGCAATATGGCACTCTGCAGCGTTGCTCCCCACGTGCAGATGCTGCGCGGTACAGCACTGTCATTCCCTATCGCGCTGTTTGATAGAGGTGCACCTATGCCTGACGCATGGCGCCAAGGGGGCAAAGGTCAGTCACAGGGTCAAGGGTCTCTGGCGCAAGGCCACGCACAGCACCATCAGATGACAATGCATGTAGCATGATTGACTGCCTGTGTGCCAGCGCCATAGCGGACTACCGGGCAGTTGGGCCATTGCGCCTATGATGGCCCAGTGCCACAGCGCCATGTAGTGACCATCGCTATAGCACCACTGGCACAATGGTGGCCATGCCCTACATTGCCTACCGTGCACAGCATGTCATCAGCGTGGCAGACGCCTGTGTCAGCAACCCAGGCATGCGCAATGAGGTGTACTACGCATGTCACAGGACTGCACCATTGGCTCAGCACGTTTAACACAACTGCACAAAGCACAACAGCGTGATATTCAGTCATCATATGCAAATCATCTAATCAGCCATTCAGTGGTGCAGCACTGCAATTTGCATCTACTTAAAGTTGCTCATCGCCTCATTTGCATGGATTGCACTATAAAGGTGCGACAATGTGCTGCAGTGGCCATAGTCGGTTACTGCAGTTTATTAGTGAGTTGCATGCTGTTTGGGAGTGTGGACTGTGGATTCAGGGACATGCATGGGACTGCACAGTCACAGGTAACAACTGCCATTCTTACAGGCTATATAATGACCGAGCACGTTGTTGGAGAGGAGGAAAACAGTGGTGGGAGGAGGAGGAGGCCGAATTTTATAAAGGCTGAAACTGAGGCCCTGTTCGAGGCCTACCTGGATCAGAAGCCACTGCTCAGTGGATGGCGGGGAACCCCTCAGGCCCATGCTGCTGCATGGGAGGAGGTGGCACGTGCCATGAACCTGCATGGCAGCCACCAGCACTCTGTGCAGGAGTGTAAGAAGAAGATGGGCACGGACAAGAGGAGGGTTAAGGAGAAGGTGGCTGCCATCAGGGCAGCACGTGCTGCAACAGGTGGGGGACAGCCGGAGGTGGTACAGCTCACCCCAGCGGAGGATAGGCTTGCTGGAAGCATGCAGTGAAGTGCCATTGAGGGTGTTCCGGGTGGTGGCTTCCAGACGGGTGGTGGTCCATCACTGCATGGTAAGTCATGGTCTGTCTATGGGGGGGGCAGGGTAGGTCACACGCAGTAATGCGACTTTGCTTTCCCTTACAGATCCTGAGTGTCTGCATGGGTCAGCGGTGGTGGGTCTGTCCACTGCGGACAGTCGGATGGAGTCAGAGGTGAGACCATCCACCTCCACAGGTATATGTGGTTCATTGCGACAGTGGGGCCGCCTGGCTGTCCACACTGATGTCGTTGTGACAGGTGTGGAGGAAGCCCTGCCTGTGTCCCAGCGTGCTGGCATCCACGGTTGCCAGCACGCTGTGGCTGTGGCTGTGGCCGGGGTAGAGTCCGACACCAGTGATGATGACACGACCGTCATGGGCAGTGACACGTGTGTGCCACAGGATGGACACACAGCAGGGCAATTCACGCCCATGGCTGTGGTTGGTGCCACCATGGAGGCCTGCGTGTCAGCCCAGTCCCAGGCTGTGCCTGTCAGCACCAGTGGGGCAGCACTGGTGTCTGTTCAGGACAGTGGGACTGTTGCAGCCACTGCAGTGGCACCACTGAGCCCTGGGGTGCGGCAGCCGGAGGGGCAGCATCAGCAGTCGCCCACTGGGCTTGGGGGTACAGGGTTCAGCGGCGGCATCTGTGCACCACCTGTGGACATGCCCAGACCTGGTCCTGTTGTGCAGCACCCACCCTCAAGGAGTGCTGAACATCAGGGCCTTGCACACCCTGAGGGACAGGATGCCGAGGAGGCTGATGACCTCTTGGATGAGCACACCCACCTACTGTGAGCATCGGTCCAGCAGTAGATGTGGCTTATGACGTCCGTGGATGCACTGCGTGTGTCTCTGGAGCGGGCAGAGGAGCGTCACAGCAGGGACACCGAACTGATCCTGGCACGGATGGACCGTTTGCAGGAGGATGTGACCGCTGCCATTGACAGGCATGCACAGGCGTTCATTGCTGTCATGGCCACAATGGGCACACAGTCAGGTGCCCATACATCACGGACACCACGCAGTGCACTATCCACCCCCCGTTCCCGGCGTTGTGCAACTCCCACCCTGTCAATGCCGGGTTCAGCTGTGGGCATCCCGAGCACTCCTGGTGCAGGCATGTTCGGTGTGCTGCAGACACCTGCACGGGCACAGTCGCGTTCACACAGTGGAACCCCTGGGGGACCATCGGTGCCACCCCATGAGGCCAGTGGTCAGTCTGCCAGTGCTGGCGGGTCTCAGTGGGGCTGCCCACGCATCCATGGCGGCCGTGGCACTGTGTCGCGGGACTGACCTGTCTCCCAGCGCGGCTACTGTCTGGTGCTGCCCTGTGTGCATTGTGTGTGTCAGTGGGCAGTGCACGGGTGGGTACCCGGCCCTGCACGTGGACACACAGTCCACCCGCACACCCTCCCGGCTGCTGTTCGCAGTTGTGTGTGCATGATGATGCCTGCATTGCGCTGTACACCAATGTGCAATGGTGCTCAGCATCTAACACACGCACATGGACAGGCAGTGGGTGTGGTGGCCTGTGGACATGTGTGTTGCTAGGGTGTGCGTTCTGGGTCGGTGTGCCTTCTGCCCTCTGTGCACGTTTGTTACGTTGTGTGTGTGTGTGTGTGTGTGTCCTTCAGCGTGGCATGTTAATCCTCACCCATCCCTGGCTGTGTGTGTGTGCCTCTGTGCCCTGCAACTTCCCTTGATGGCATGCACCCCCGGTGTGTGTCCATGCGTGTTTGTGGGTTGTGCCTTGGCCACTGGTGGTTGCGCATGGCCCCATGACTTACCTGGGTTGGCTGAAGTGCTCCTTTGTGATGGTGTCCCGGTGCAGCTGTGCCAGCCAGAGCAGTCGGGGGTCCCGTCGGCCAAGGGGGGGGCTGCCCATCACCATCATCACTGGTGTCCCCATCGTCCCCATCGCTGTCCCTCTCTTCAACCTCTATGGCTATCCCACATTCGTTGGCCATGTTGTGCAGGATGCAACAGGCCAGGAATATCCCGTAGGCCTTTGAGGGGCTGGACTGACTAGTACGGTATGGGCTGCATGCCCATTGGCTCATGCTCTGAACCAATGGGCGTGCAGCCATACCGAGCTGTCAGTCGGCGGGGACGGGCGGCAGGTGGGTGGGGTGCTGCTGCCACCGGCTGACGGGGAGAGGGTGGTGGGGCCCGTGGGTGGGTGGGGTGGGGTCCACTAGATCACCAGGGATTTCATACTTGGGGTTGAGGAATGCCGCCCGCGATCGGGCTCCGCTCGGTCCACTGGACCACCAGGGATATTGGACTTTGGGGGGTTCTGATGCCCGTGATCAGGCTAATGGGGGATAAGTTGCAGTTATACCCGGCGATCGAACTACTCGGGGGGACATACAGTTGTACCCCGCGATCGGCCAATGGGAGGGAATATAGCTATGCCCGCGACTGGCTAATGGGGGACGTTACACTTATGCCCACAATCGGGCTAACCTCGGTCCACTGGACCACCAGGGATATTGGACTTGGGGAATACTGATGCCCGCGATCGGGCATGGGGGCGCCAGGGCGGCAGGAGAATGATAATGAGGGCCACCCACATGTGGCAGCTGCTGTGTTGCGCCCTGCAATGCGGCAGCTCACCTGTGGGTGGCCCTCAACTTGTTCCTTTTTTTTTCGGCTCAACTTTGTGCAGGCGCAGGTAGGGGTTGCGCCTCCATAACTCTGCACGGCCTGGGCTGAATATCGGGCTGTGCAGTTTATGCATGGTTCCTCCCCCTTTGGTTGCGCATGCCTTCATTATCATTGCGCTGTTGCTCAGCATGATTTCGGGGATGCAACTACCTCCTGCTGAATATCGCAGAATGGTGCATTTCAGACTTGCGCAGGCGTAACCCTATTGCGCATAGCTCAACTCTTTTGAATATCTGGGCCCATGTCTCCATGAGTGTTGCACTTGCTGGGAGTAAGTGTTTTGGAACCAAAAAGTACCTGGACATGAAGCCCTCACAGGCCGTGGTGTATGGGACATGGGCTATGGCTCCTTTCTAAGGGAGCTGAGCAATGTCCTCCCTGAGGGCGGACAGCATGTCCTGTGACACAACAGACTCCCTTGGTGCATGGGGTAGGTATGACAGGAGAACCTCAAAGTCAAGAGACAACCATCTGCCCACCACTTCCAGAACCTATTTGTCTGAGGTGAAGAAAGACCAGTTGTGCCAGAAATGGTGAAGCCAACCCCCCACAGGGAACTGAGACAGGGACTGAATGGGTGAGAGGTAGACAGTCTCAGAGAACAATCACTGGGCAGCCTTGGAGGGGGCACCAGCACCATCTGCCAGCGGGGCACCACCACCCCTACCCCTGGGCTTCTTGTAGCCCTAACCAGCGAACTTGGTCTTGGGTCTCCAAGCCTATGATTACCCCTGCTAAGGCTGTGGCTGCCTGAGCTGCTATGACTAAAAGGGCTGAATCTGAAACGGCTTCTTTTCAACCACTGCCGTGAAGGTGGATATCTGTAGCCAGGCCCTGCAATGCATTGCGAAGGCTGCTGCCATGGGCTGGGCGCACAAGTTTCCAATGTCCAAGGCTGTCTGAAGTTGGTGTTTAGCCAGTGCTCGACCCTGGTCTCTGGCCACCTTTATCGACGACCTCAAATCCGCTGAAAGGCAAGGGAGGACATGGTCGAGGACTTCAATCAGGGAGAGACCAAAGTTGGCCATCATCGAGACATAACTCACCTGACAGAGACCCAGGGAGGGTGCAGTGTACACTTTCTTTGCTGCGTGGTCCAGCTTTTTGTGCTCCTTCTTGAGGGGCTTGTCCACATCCCCAACATTGCCGGTCTTTCGAAAAACGGAGTCAGCCATCAACCCCTCAGCTGAGAGGTGGTCCAAGAAACTTGACAAGAAACCAGCAAGGATCACAGACATATGGGCCAAGGGTGATACACAGGAGACCAGATGCTGCAAAAGCTCCAGCACTGGTCCTAAGATGGCCTCGGCCACCAGGAAGGTGACCCCCAGTGAATCATCCCTGTTTGGTATTTTCATACGAACATACAAACATATGAAATTTGCCAGTAGATAAAGCCTAGAGGTCTATCAAGTCCGCTTGAATGTGCAGCTAACACCTTTATTATGCAGCTGCCCTCCCTCCCTCCCTTCCACTCTTTCCTCCAGTGACCCTCCCCTTGTCCCATCCCATCCCTTTTTGAAGCAGTCCACTGTTCTACTGGATACCACTTCTGCAGGTAACTCATTCCACCCAACTACCACTCTCTCTGTAAAAAAGTGTCTCCTCATCTCCCTCCTGAATGTTCCTCCCTCCAGTCTCACATCATGGCCCCTGGTGTCCCTCCCCTTCCCTCCCTTACTTTGAACAGCCCCTCTGTAACGGTCTTGTTTATTCCTTTCATGTACTTCAAGGTTTCAAGCATGTCCCCCCATCCCTCCGCTCCTCCAGCTAGTACATGTTCAACTCCCTCAGCTCCTCTCGTATGATGAGTCCCACAGCCAACTTATCATCCTTGTCACCCTGCACTGCACCCCCTGCAGTAACCTAATGTCTCTCTTCAGATATGGGTGTCAGTACTGCATACAGTACTCCAGGTGCAGTCTAACTAATGACCTATACAGTGGCAGAATCACTCCTCCCTCCTTGAGGATATACCCCTTGCAATGCAACCCAGCATTTTGTTGGCCTTTGCAGCTGCCTTCCTACATTGTGCCAAGTTGTTCATTGACCCTGTAATGAGCACCCCCAGATCCTTCTCCTCCTCTGTCTGGGCTAGCTGCACTCCCTTCAGCTAGTAACTCCTCTTTGGGTTCTTCATCCCAAAATGCAGCACCTTGCACTTTTTGACACTACACCCCAGTTGCCAGGTGTCTGACCAGGTTTCAAGCTTTGCCAGATCATCCTGCAACCCCTGCCATCTCCCTAGGTCATTCACCACCGCTCCCTCTTGGTATCATCAGCAAACAGACTGATCTTGCTCTTGATGTCCAATGATATGTCTCCAATGAATATCCCAAACAACACTGGTCCCATCACTGAGCCCTGTGGAACACCGCTCATCACTACCCTTAGGTGTGAGAGCTCCCCACCCACCACCTCCACCCTCTGTTGCCTTCCCTGAAGCCAGTTCTCTACCCATCTCACCAGCTTTGCACCCACCCCTGTGCCTTCTAACTTACTTCCCAGCCTCCCATGCGGCACCGAGTCAAATGCCTTACTGAAGTCCAGATCGAGGACATCCACTTTATGGCCCCTGTCCAGTTGTCTAGTTACCCAGTCATTGAACTCCACCAGGTTGGTGTGGCAGGATCTGCCACAGATGAAGCCATGCTGTCTGCTGTCCTGTAGTCCTTTGGCCTCTAGGAGGGCCACCAGCCTCTCCTTCAGGATAGTTTCCATCAGCTTACCCACTATGGATGTGAGGCTCACCGGTCTGTAGTTCCCCGGTTCATCCTTGGGGCCACTCTTGTGGAGGAGCACCACACAAGCCTTCCTCCAGTCCTGAGGTACACACCCTGAGTATACTGAGGCATTAAATAGGTCTTCCAAAGGTCCCGCAAGGACCTCTTCCAGCTGCTTCAGTACCCTGGGGTGGATGCAATCTGGGCCTGGTGCCTTGTCCACCCTCAGTGCCTTCAAACCCTCCTGAACTCTGCCCTCCATGATTCCCCCATCTGTTACCCCCTCCCCCCTGTTTCTACCGTTCCTCCCCCCTTGGGTATCACCCCCCTCTTCTCCTTAGTAAATACCGAGTAGAAGCAATCATTTAGCGCCTCTGCCTAATCGCACCCTGCTTCCACCAAACCCCCCTCCTTTCTAATCTTTACTATGAGGTCCTTACAGCTCCTTTTCTCCCTGATGTACCTAAAGAAGTCCTTCTCCCCCTTCTTAGTGCCTTGTGCCAGCCTGAGCTCCGTAGATGCCTTGGCTCCCCTTACTGCCCATGTCACCTCCTTTGATTCCATCAGGTACTCTTCCCTGTCTTCCCCCCTCCCTGTTTTTTGTACCTCCTAAAGGCAGCTCTTTTCCTCCTTACCTTTTCCATGACCTCCTTGCTCAACCAGCTCTGTTTCTTAGCCCTAGTCTTCTTGCTCTGGGCCTTGCAGCAGGTTTTGGTTGCCTCCACTATCCCCAGCTTTATGACCTCTCACCTCTGATTAGTCCTATACTAAGTTGAACTCTGACCAGGTACCCTTTTACCACTTCCCCCATCTTCCCAATGTTGTCCCTCCTGAAGTCCAGCACTCTTGTGTCGGATTCCACTCCTTCTTTGCCCATATCCAATGTGAGCCATACTGAGTGGTGGTCACTCCCTGACAGCGGTTCTTCCACCGTAAATTCTCTCACAAAGTCCCCATTTGCCAGCACAAGGTCAAGGGTATTCCCTAACCTGATTGGTTCACTGACCATTTGCAGCAGGAAGCTGTCCTGGAAGGCATCCAGTAGTAACTGCTCCCTTCTATTCCTGGTTGTTTGGGTACTCCAGTCCACTCCTGGCATGTTGAAATCCCCCCACAATCACCATACTACCCTTCTTGCAGGTCCTCCTGATTTGTCCCACTAGTTCCCTGTCTAACTCCTCCATCTGAGAGGGTGGCCTGTACACCACTCCCATTCTAAGAATCCTATTCTTGGAATCCTGAATTTGCATCCAAAGTGACTCCGTACTACCATCCTCCCCTTCCTCCCTTACACACTTCAGTCCTTCCTTCATATATAGTGCCACCCCCCCCTTTCCCAATCACCCTGTCCATATGAAATAACCTGTACCCTGGTACAGACAAGTCCTAGTCATTGTATTGGGTGGCCCATGTTTCTGTGATGGCTGCAATGTCCACCTCTCCCTCTGCCATGAGTGCCTGTAATGCTGCAGTTTTCCTCCCAAGGCTCCTAGCATTAAGGGTAACCACCTTCCACCCTCCCCCCCATCTTGCCCTCCTTTACTAGCATCACCAATAGTACTTGCCATTTGTCCTTTGTCACTGTTATGGGGGTAAGCTCATACGGTTTTCCAATCTGTGATCTCTGCATGTCTTTTGCCCACTTGCCATCCCCCACTCCTAGTTTAAATTCCTAACTTCCTCTATGTTCTCCCCCATCGTCTGTTTCAACACTTTCTTTCCCTCCTCACTCAAGTGTAGTCTGTCCTTGGCATAGAGACTACTGTTCCCCCAGGTCCCTCCCCACCTCCCCAACAGCCCATACTCTTTAGCATGACACCAGGTTCTTAGCCATATGTTAAATTCCTCTATTATCAGCTTTCTTGTTGTGCTTGACTTGGGCACTGGAAGTATCTCTGAAAAAGTTACTGATCTTCCTGCTCCCTCAGATTATTGTCCTAGTTCTTCAAACCACCTCCGGACTATATCTACTGTCTTGTCAGCCAGGTCATTCATCCTAAGATGTATAATTAAATGAGACTTGTCCCTACCCCTTCTAGCATATTTCAGAACAGATTGTCCCACCCTTTCTGCTGTTATTCCTGGCATGGCCTCCACCCAAATGCAACTATGCCTCTCCCCCTTGCTACCCCACCTGATTCCTCTTAGTATTGAGTCCCCCAGCACTAAGATTCCACCCCTCTTACTCCCTGCTTGCTTCCATCATCTCCATCTCTCATTCCCAGCTCCTCTTCTTCCTCCTGTACATTATTTCCCCCTAGTGCCCCTGTTGCAATTCTCCCAGCAGAATTTCCCCCTCCGCTCCGGTTTGATCCAGGCATTTATCAATAACTCCTCCAATTGCCTCACCTCTCTCCTCCTTCTTCCCCTCTAGCAGTGTAAAACTATTTTCTGAAGACCATTCACAAATGCTCACTTCCTCTCTCTTCATAGTAACCTGTTCCCTCCTTTCCACTCCATGACTGTTACCACTTCTTCTCCTCCCCTCATAAGTCCCTGTCTACTCCTTCCATTTGTCTTTTGTCTCCTGATCTGGTTTCCCTGGCAATCGTTCTTCCAGCCCATGCCTTCCAGAAACAATCAAGTATCGGAGGCCCCTGGTCAGACCATTAGCCCCCTTTCCCCACTATGCACTAAACTTTGCAGCTAGTGAAGCCAGCAAAGAGCAATCACAATTCCACTCAAAGGACAAAAAATAGGTTTGCTACCAAAAGAAACAGGTCTCCAATTCAAACAGCCTCACCAACAACACATCAAAATAGGCCTGACATTAGAAGATCTAGGTCTCCAATTCAAAGAAACAGCCCCAATAAAATCACACCAATAGGTTTTAAATCCATAGAAATAGGCCTCCACAAACGCAGCCTGCTACAAAGTGAAACATCAAACAAATGAGCCCACCTATAGCCACCAAAATAGGTTTAAAAATTCCAACAGCCCCAAAATAATACCCTGCTAGCCCCTTAGAAGTAGTAAGAAAGAAAATAAATAACCTTCTACCAAGTAAAATCCACAAGAAACAATGTAAAAACAGCAAGAAAAGAAGCTACTATACTGGAACTGATCTGATACCTTCTCCTTCTGGTTACTTCATGAGGGGGTACTTAGCCTACTTCTGGACCAGTTCTATTGGCATCTCCATAGACTCAGAGATCAACCAGAGCATAGCCCAAGAGGGTGCCAGTGGTCAGTGGCCAGGTTTATGGATGATTCACGGTTGAAGTCAGGAGTCCTCGAGGACTGCATGGAGGACCCATCGGAATCCGAAGACTCCTCAAAAATGGCCCTCAGCCACTTCTCACTATGTACCAACTGAGAGGATAATCTCCACTGACAACCAGCCTGGCAAGCCAGTAGCCAGAGGGGAGGCCTTGGCAGGGACTTCCTGTAATGGCTGCCAAATAGCAGTTCCACTCTAACTAGGAGAGAGGCTGGTGTCGAAGACACTGGTCTTAGCAGGACCAGGGGCAGGCCAGCCTGGGGGCAACCATGGATTCACCAGGGTCAGAGGAGAGGGCTTACCCTGCTCAAGAACCCACTGTTGCCATATCAGCTCCTCAAAGCACCAACGTGGCCTGTGATGGAGCCTCACCTCATCAGGAGGTGAGCAGGAAGAGAAGTGCCTGCAGCATAGTCGGGCATAGGATCAAGAGTGGGCGTGCGAGGGATCCCTTGACCATGATCTCGACTGAGACCAGGATCTTGACCAACGACTTGATCACCGACTGTGAGAAGAGGCAGGTGACAGGACCATGTAAATAGCACTGACCGGCTCCTGCTACTGGACCCTGAAGGTAGGCCACTCCTGAGAGGAGACAGCTGGGTTCACTGACTGCTCCTAACCCTCTTGGGAAAGAGGTGAAAGGCCCAGAGTCCTGGAGATCGAATCATCCTCACCCCTTCAGACAATGGGTCAACTGGGTAGAGAATAATCTCAACTGCCTGATCAACCTGTGTCACAGCCAACAAGTCAGATGGGAGTACCATGAAGCCAGCAGCCTAGCCCTCAACCAAAACAGGCTCAGCTGAAGCCAAGCACTCAACAGCCATCGAGCAGTCAAGGGAATCAAGGGAACAGGAACAGCATGCTCATTCCAAGTTCCACAACTGAAGGCAGGATTCTTTAGATTTTTTTCATACTGTTAGTGGAAGGACCCTCCCCAAAGGTCTAGAGGGATTTGTACATCTCCCGGAATGTCTCCGTGGATGAAGCCCCAATGTTGGCCACAGCCAGGAGCAGTGCTGATGCTGACAAAGCTCCCGCTGCAGTTTAGGCCACTACCTCTTCCATGGATGAAAGCTGATCACCAAGCCCACCGCCAAAGACAGTGCCTTACAGGTGTCTTTCGAATGAATGGAGGGGAGGGGTCCTGTTTGGCCAGGCAGCCAAGGAAGAGACACACATAGTGATCCTCTAAAGATGAAGGCAAAAGCATTTTGAAAAGACTGCAGGCCTAAATGTTCTGTTCTGCCCCAAGGCAGTAGATGCAGAATGTGTGTGGATCTGTACTGGAGATCTTTTGGTTGCACTGAATGCAATGCTTAAATCTCAGACTAGACCAGGATTCCTCTTAATCCATAGTCGCACAAGGTGGAAACCAAGAAATAACTACAAAAATATGAAGACAAAATGCCAATGGCACCTTCTGAGCATAGGCCTACACCACGCACAGAGCTATGAAGGAGGAGACCTGACTGTTCCAGCGGAAAGGAAATTCTAATGTCATGAGCTTGGGCTAAGGAGTGTACCACCCAGGTGGGTAGAGGAGCTTAGCTTGAAGATGTTCTGGCTGAACTTAAAGGAAAAGGAAGACTGTCAGAGCGTGGATAGTACACCATAGCCATGCCTCTGGAAAAATGTATTTTTGTTTTGTTCAGCCTTGTCTGTAAATAGGCCAGTACCACCACCAACTTTTATAAATGCTCATCAGTGATGTTTTATCAGTAACCAAAATATAATCTATATAGCAGAGAATACTTCCTTGGAGCATTTGCCCAATAATAAATAGAAAATAGCAGAAGCACTGGCTATTCCACATGCCAACCTGTATTACTGAAAAGAACTTTGTGATCCATTTCAGGATGGGAGGAGATCCTCCATCCATCAACATCATCCTCACTTTTCAAAAAAAAAACTGTGTTTAGTTCTTCCACATGAGTAAGAGAAATAACCACTGCACCCTCCAATTACTTCTCCCAAAAAGACTTATTAAACTCTTAGGCCCAGATATTCAAACTGAGCCCAAAAAGTGCGCAATAGCAGGAGCAAGCGCAAGTCCATTGTGCCCATGCGCAAGAGGCGCGATATTCAAAAACTGAGCCGGCCAACCTGCGCCTACAGCCAACGACTGAATATCGCACCACCTGCACCATAGCACAACTAGGGAGGGGAAGTTGAGCAGATCTGATGCGCCATAGCGCAACTAGGGAGGGGAAGCTGAGCAGATCTGATGTGCCATAGCGCAACAACGGATGTTCAGCTGAGCAGTCCAGAAGCACCATAGCGCAACCAGGGACACCCTCCAGCAGCAGGGCAGCAATGCAACTGCACAACCAGGGAGGTAGGGGCCCACCACCCATGCCACAGATGGGCAGAGGAACACACAGCAGAACAGATATCGTCCCCCCACACCCTATGCACTGCACAACTGGGGGAAGGCTGGAATAACCACTGGCCCATGGAGACAAGCAACCAACCCACAGCTGGGCCATGGTGCCCCATCACACCCCAGCAAGCTGTGACTGGCACACAAGGAGGGCTGACCACCCCGTGCCACACCATCCCCCCAATGCAAAGCACACCCTGCACCGTGATCCCCAGACACCCTGCCCAGGAGCAGCGTCCACCACTGCAGGAAACCCCATGCATGCCACCACCCCCACTGTGACAATGCAACCCTGTGCACCACAGAACCATGCAAGGCAGCCCCACCATGAGCACCCATCAGCGGGTGGCAGCACACAGTGATGCAACGACGGCATACACAGTGCTACCATGCACAGCCCTCCCGAGGTACAGCTGAGAGACTGACCATGCATCGGCACATGAGGTACCCCACACGGGACAGGGCATGCTCCGGACACCACCACCAGTGGTACAGCTCCCTGCACACCCTCCCAAGGACACACCCCAAGCCAGCACTGGCCACAACAGCCAGCGCAGACACCCACAGTGGTGCATGGAAGCATGCACCACACCGGATGCCACACAGTGCATGGAGAAACACCCACCCATACCCAAGGGCACAACAACACAGGGACGCAGTAGCAGGGCAACCAAGCCCCCAGCATGGGCCCATGGAAACCGTGTGCACACAGCCTGCAGTCCTTCATGGCACAGGAGTGGCAGCCACCCTGCACAGGCACTGTGGACCTGTACGCCACCATCATTTGCCCGGAGCACAAGTCACAGACAGTGGGGCACATCCCCTGCAACACACACAAGCCACAGCATGGAGGTGGGTCAACAACTGTGGAGGCTACAGTGTCACCTGAGGCAGACATGCACCACACCAGTGACAGGAGGTAACCCAGAATTGTGATGGGTACAGTGACTGCCCTGCATGGACAACCACCACTGACATTCCAGCAGACCGTGCAGGTCACAGACATGCAAGGGTGACAGCTGCACAGGCCATGTATGGGCTGACAGGGGCACCATGGACACAGAGCATGCACCATGGACCACTGCACACAGTCATCCAGTGCACAGGGCACAACACACACACCACAGACACTGACTGATAGCTACCCCCACGCCATAGTCACCTCCCCACGGACACACACACATACCCATGACTGCACCACCCCTGACGCCATGCACACCACTGCAGCTGAGCACCTACAGCCCGCTGAAAATCAGAGACCACCACAGTGTTCATATCAAAATATTTGTATTCAAAAAACATATCAAAAGGAGCTATTTACAAAACTATGTACAAGGTTGGGGGGAGGGCCACAAACAAGGTGGGGGTCGGTAAGGGGCAGGGGTGAACAAATGGGACAGGAAAGGAGGGGTGTGAGGGTGGGTCCAGGGGGGTAGGGGATATCAGGGGCAGAGGGATGATCAATGGGAGCCCCGCTCCCCGCTCTGGCTGCTCTGCCTCCGGTGCCTTCTCCGGACCCCAAGCTGGTCAATCCGTTGCAGGATCTCCAAAGAAGCCCTGGCCACGTTGAGGATCTTCTGCAATGCCTCCCTAATCTCCTGCAGCTGGTGGACACCTAGGACAAGGGAGCACAATCAATAGGTGTGAATGCACAGCCCCATACAGCCCACCCACTGTGCATGGCATACGGCCATGGGACGTGCCTCTGTGATGCTGTGTGACCACCCACAGTGATCACGTCCATAAGACCTGCCCACCCAGGTGCATACAGCCATGCAGACTGCTGCACACACCCACCGGCCAAGTCCTGAACAGCACCACCGTGGCTGTTTAGTGACATGGCTATGTGGTGCGAAGGCAGTGGCACAGCCATGTACCCGTGCACGCATGGACCACCATCGATGCACTCCCAGACATGCAGTGCCACTGGACAGTGCTGCCTGTAACAAGTTGCGTGCATGGCAGTAGTGTCAATAGATGGTGGCCATGCCCCGCTGCCCACCCTGTTACACAGCATGCAATAGTAATCATGGAGGTATGGCACTCACCATCATTGGGCCAGTCCCTCGGGCGCTGTTGACCATCGCCCCTCCTAGCGGCCCTGTCTTCCTGCTGGCGCCGCATCTCCGGCTAGACACCTCTCCTCTGACCCTGTGGTGCAAACATGGAGAAAGGAACATCAGTACAATCCTGTAGCAAAGTCCCTCTGCCCCCATGTGTGTGCACTCCCACCCAGCCAGACCCACCCACCCCACACCCTGATAACACCACCACAGCCAACACTGGACGGTCCCTCCCCCATGTCCCGGACACATACAACCATGTTACCTATATGGAAGATAAAGGTGTGTGAACGTAACACCTACCTGGCCGTGGCACCGTGCCCCTCCTGGCACATCCCTGCAGGCGGGCAAGCAGGTCTAGTTCCCTCCTCCGCAGGTCGCCATACCTGTGGCGGCACTGCTCCACCATCCGCCCCCTTCCTGTGGCCTCTTCCAGGGTATTGGCCACCTCATCCCACACCTGGCTCCTGGACCTGTCCAGGGGTGCCTCCCCAAACAGTGGGCCATAAAGTTTCTCTACAATGGCCACCAGGTTGGCCAGTTCAACTTGGGTCCACTGTGCAGCCCTCCTCCGCACCATTCTACTTGCTCAGTCGGCTCAAAATGGCACTCTGCAGCATGGCTCCCCCACATGCAGATGCTGCGCGGTACAGCGCTGCCATTCCCTATCGTGCTGTCACCGAACAGCGCGATAGTGGTGCACCCATGCCTGACGCATGGCGCCTAGGGGGCAAAGGTCGGGCACAGGGTCAAGGGACTCTGGCGCATGGACAGGCACAGCGCCATTGGAACCCAATGCGTGTAGCATGATTGGATGCCTGTGTGCTACCTCCAGTAGCAGTCTACCGCGCTGTTGCCCCAGTGTGCCTATGATGGTCCAGTGCCACAGCGCCATATAGGTGAACATCGCTGTAGCGCCACTGGCACAATGGTGGCCATGCCCTGCATTGCTTCCCATGCACAGCACGTCAGCAGCGCGGCAGATGCCTGCGTCAGCAACCCGAGCATGCGCAGTGAGGTGTGTACTGCGCATGTCACAGAACTGCACCCTTGTCTCAGCATGTTCAACACAATTGCACAAAGCAGCGCGATATTCAGTCGTCATATGCAAATCATCTAATCACCCATTCAATGGTGCAGCACTGCAATTTGCATCCACTTAAAGTTGCACCTCGCCTCATTTGCATGGGTTGCACTATAAAAGTGCGACATTGGGCTGCACTGGTCATAGTTGGTTACTGCAGTCTATTGGTGAGTTGCATGCTGTTTGGGAGTGTGGACTGTGGATCTTGGGACATGCATGGGACTGCACAGTCACAGGTAACAACTTTCATTCTTACAGGCTAAATAATGACCAAGTGAATTGTGGGAGAGGAGGAACACAGTGGTGGGAGGAGGAGGAGGCCTAATTTCACCAAGGCCGAGACCGATGCCCTGTTTGATGCCTACCTGGATCAGGAGCCGCTTCTCAGTGGACGGCAGAGAACACCACAGGCCCGTGCTGCTGCATGGGAGGAGGTGGCGCATGCAGTGTACCTGCATGGCAGCCACCAGCGCTCCGTGCAGTAGTGCAAGAAGAAGATGGGCACAGACAGGAGGAGGATGAAGGAGAAGGTGGCTGCCATCAGGTCAGCATGAGCTGCGACAGGTGGGGGACAGCCAGAGGTGGTACACCTGACCCCACAGGAGGAGAGGGTTGCTAGAAGCATGCAGCGTAGTGCCATTGAGGGTGTTCCGGGTGGTGGCTTCCAGACGGGTGGTAGCCTGTCACTGCATGGTAGGTCATGGTCTGTCTATTGGGGGAGGCAGGGTAGGTAACATGCAGTAACGCACCTTTGTTTTCCCTTACAGATCCTGAGCATCTGTATGGATCAGCGGTGGTGGGCCTGTCCACTGAGGACAGTCAGATGGAGATGAAGGAGGGCTCTTCCACCTCCCCAGGTATACGTGGCTCAGTGCAACAGTGGGCCCGCCTGGCTGTCCAGACTGATGTTGTTGGAACAGGTGCGGAGGAGGCCATGCCCGTGTCCCAATGTGCCAGCATCCACGGATGCCAGCATGCTGTGACTCGGGCTGGTGCTGGGTACGTCACCGATGATGATGTCGCTAACAGCATGGGCAGTGACACGTGTGTGCCACGGGATGGCCACACAGCAGGTAACATCGCAGCCATGGCTGTGGGTGGTGCTGCCATGGAGGCCTGTGTGTCATCACAGTCCCAGCCTGTGCCTGTCACCACCAGTGGGGCAGCAGTGGTGTGTGTACAGGATAGTGGAACTGTTGCAGCCACTGCGGCAGCATCAGTGAGCCCTGGTGAGTGGCAGCCGGAGGGGCAGCATCAGCAGTCAGCCAATGGGCTTGGGGGTACAGGGTCAAGGGGCGGCATCAGAGCACCGCCTGTGGACATGCCCAGACCTGGTCCTGGTGTGCAGCACCCACCCTCAAGGGGTGCTGGGCATCAGGGCCGCATACACCCCGAGGGACAGGATGCCGAGGAGGCAGATGACCTCTTGGATGAGCACACCCATATACTGCAAGCATCACTCCACCAGCAGATGCGGCTTGCTACGTCGGTGGATGCATTGCGTGCGGCTCTGGAGTGGGCAGAGGAGCGTCGCAGCAGAGACACCGCTCTGATCCTGGCAGGGATGGACCAGTTGCGGGAGGATGTGACCGCTGCCATTGACAGGCAGACACAGGCATTCACTGCTGTCATGGCCACAATGGGCACACAGTCATGTGCCCATGCATCGCAGACACCACGCAGTGCACTGTCCACCCCCCATTCCTGGCGTCGTACAACACCCTCCTTGTCAACACCGGGTTCAGCTGTGGGAATCCTGAGCACGCCTGGCACAGGCATGTTTGGTGTGCTGCAGACCTCTGCGCGAGCACGGTCGTGTTCATGCAGTGGAACCCCTTGGGGACCATCAGTGCCACCCCATGAGGCCAGTAGTTGGCCTGTCAGTGCTGGCGGGTCTCGGCGGGACCGCCCACACATCCGTGGCAGCCAGGGCACTGTGGCACGTGACTGACCTGTCTCCCAACATGGCTACTGTCTGATGCTGCCCTGTGTGCATTGTGTCTTTCAGCGGGCATTGCACGGGTGGGTACCTGGCCCTGCACGCGGACACACAGTCCATCTGCACACCCTCCTGGCTGCTGTCCGCAGTTGCGTGTGCATGATGATGCCTGCATTGCGCTGTACACCAATGTGCAATGGTGCTCAGCATCTGACACACGCACATGGACAGGCAGTGGGCGTGGTGGTCTGCGGACATGTGTGAGGCTAGGGGTGGCGTTCTGGGTCGGTGTGCCTCCTACCCTTTGTGCATGTCTGGTGCGTTGTGTGTGTGTGTGTCCATCAACGTGGCATGTTAGACCTCACCCATTCCTGGTTGTGTGTGTGGTTCCATGCCCGGCCACTTCCCTTGATGGAATGCACCCCTGGTGTGTGTCCATGCGTGTTTGTGGGTTGTGCCTTAGCCACTGTTGGTTGCACGTGGCCCCATGACTTACCTGGGTTGGCTGAAGTGCTCCTCTGTGATGGTGTCCCAGTGCAGCTGTGCCAGCCGGAGCAGTCGGGGGTCCCGTCACCCAAGGGGGGGCTGCCCATCACCAATGTCACCGGCGTCCTCATCGTCCCCATCGCTGTCCCCCTCTTCGACCTGTACAGCTATCCCACATTCGTTGGCCATGTTGTGCAGGATGCAACAGACCAGGAATAGCCCACAGGCCTTTGAGGGGCTGTACTGTAGGGCACTGCCGGAGGTGTCCAGGCAACGGAAACGTGCTTTCAGCATCCCGAACACCCACTCGATGACATTACGTGTGGTGGCGTGTACCTCATTATAGCGTTGCTGCGATGGGGTTGTGGGCCGGTAGGGGTGAGCAGCCAGGGATGGAGTGGGTATCCACTGTCACCTGTGTGTAGAGGGTGGAGGTTAGTTTGGTGATCAGCATCACCCTGCCCCGGGCCATGTAAGCCACTACCCATGTCACCTCTGACCATGCCCCCCCAGGCCCTATGATTGTCCATGTGATTTGCATACTCACCCACTAGGTGGCCAGTGGGGATATCCCCACTCTCGAATCTGTGGCACAGTGCTGACTGGTGCCAGTTGAAGGCATCATGTGCTCCCCCAGGGTGCATGGCACAGACATTGATTATGCGCCCCCTGGCATCGCACACCACCTGGCAGTTGATGCTGGCATAGCCCTTGCGATTTATATGTGCGGCCTCCTCGGGGCCAGGTGGTGTGTGGATGGCCACATGGGTACAGTCTATTGCCCCTAGCATGCCACGTATATGTGCTACCCCGTGGAACTCCTGTATGTTTGCTGTGCGCTCCGCCACTGTGCTGGGGAAATGGATGTACTGTGCAGCATGTGGCAGCAGTGCGCTGAGGAATTGGGAGAGGTGGCATGATGTGGCTGACTGGCTTATGCCTGTGGTGTCCCCAGTTGGTCTCTGGAAGGTACCCATGGCGAGCAAGCACATGCAAGCTGTCACTTTCATCTCCACTGACAGGGCATGGCTCCGTCGTGTGGGTGCCTGCATCACATCACTGCACAGCTCACAGAGCCACCTCAGAATTGCCCTATTCAGGTGGTACTGGCCCACAGTCTCTGTATCACTGTACAGCTCGAAGCTGGTGCAGGCTCGGTACTGCCTGTTGGGGGCATACCACCGACGGGCCCTTCCATGGCCATGCCCCCCTGCTGCCTGCCTTCTCACTCACCTCATTATGGCTTCCATCTGGATGGTGGCACTGGCCATGTCCCTGGCTTGTGTTCACCCCCCCAGCAGCTGTTTCTGTATTCCCCCCGCTGTCCTGGCTGCTACTTCCCCTGCACCGGGAACACCTGCCTGTGCTGGCCTCACTGCTGTGTGGTGTACCTCCCCCTTCTGCACTGTGGCTCCCCACACCTTCCCCTGTGCCTGTTGATTCCAGGTACGCTTTCCTAGCCTGCCCTGTGTGTCCCTGCTGCCCAGTTTTCCCTGCTAGACTTTGCCCTCATGTGGCTTCCCTGTAGCGTTCTTGAGCCTCTCCCTTGCTCCCTTTTATTTTGGCTCATTTCCGCTATGGCGTAACTTCCGCTTGCTCCCCTATTGCGCATGGTGCATGTTGTTAAATACCGCACTGCACCATTTATGCATGGTTCCTCCCCCTTCAGTTGCACATGCATTCATTATCATTGCGCTGTTGCTCAGCGTGATTTGGGGGGTGCAACTACCTCCTGCTGAATATCGCAGAATGGCACAATCTCGGACTTGCGCAGGCGCAACCCTATGGCACATGGCTCAACTCTTTTGAGTATCTGGGCCTTTGTGTAAAAAAAATAAAAAAACAAACAAAAAAATGCGGCATTCACTCTCGTCAAGAAAAGATCCCAGCTAGACAGAAGTAGATATTGGGCCCAATTTTCAAAGGTTGCCGCAGGGCTTGCATCAAACCCTGCATCAGTCTTGATGTTTGGCACAACTTCACCAAACTCCTTTGACACAATTGCACCCAATTTTAGTATACTGGGTGCAGTTGCAACACTTTCCACAATCTATGGCAGCTTGCACCAACTATGGTGGCGAAAGCCCCATAAAAAGGGTCCCCAAATGGCTTAAAGTTAGACCTGGGAACTGGTCTAACTTGAAGCATTTGGCACACCCGACTCAGAATTGCGATCAGTACCAAAGGAATACCGCAAGCCCCCTGCACCATATGTTCGGCGCACCAGGGACTTGTGTCATCCATATCTCTTTGTAAAATCGAGCCCATTTTGTCCAAACTTATTCAATGTTCCATAACAGCATGACAATAAAAGGCAAGCACAGAAGAACACCTCAACGATTCACACTTGCGCGCTTTTCAAGAGGTTATTGTGGCCACAAGAGTAAGTCTGAACTGAATGGTTATCTGAACAGTTATCTAGGTGTACATCTCAGGTGATTGAAAAGACTTGATAGCTGTGTATTTTAAATTATTTGTAAAAAGATCTAGTAAGTAGGGGGAGTGGCTTAGCTAGAAGGAAGCTAAATTTATTCAATAAATTTTACAATTTTGAACAGAAGGAAGCTAAATTTAAAGACTGCCTTACAAAGATTCTGCTAGTAGCTTGGCAGAAGACACCAGGAGGAAGGACTGCTGTGTGACTGGACTTCTCTACTGGGACTATATTGCCCTCCTTCCCACCCAAAGCTAGTTCTACTTTTATAGGCACAGGAATTGACTGACAACAGGAACTTCCTGTTTGGGAGCAGGAAGTGAGTGATCACAGAGCCACCAAAGACCCACCATCCTAGAAGGGCAAGAGTAGCTCTCCGGCCCCCTCTAGCTGCTGGAGGTCTGCATCTGAGCAAGTAAGGGGCCTACTGAGAAATATAAGATATTCTTGTCTCAGAACAGGACAATCAGGAGCTTAAAGGGCACACAGGCAGAAAGTAAGTAGAGAGAGAAGAGAAAAAAAAACAGAGGAAAGAGTAAAGATTCCCAACAGTTAAGGGGCCAGAAATAAGACATGATGGGAGTGGTGCAGTGCAGTGGCTGTGGAGCAGCAGTCTTCCGGGAGACATTCTGGAGGATGCGGTGTTGTCCTATCTGCAGGCACCTCTCTGGGCTGAGGGAGGAGGTTGCTCATCTCCAGGCTGAGTTGGTCAGGATTTGTGGGACCTCCTCTTCCATCCAGGGACCACCAATGCCACTGCCATTGCCTCAGAGGTTGCCAAGAAAGAGGAGCAGTTGGACCACAGTGGGCTCAGGGAGGGTGAGGGTGGTGGAACAGAGGTGCATCCCTCCAGTTGTACCTCTCCACAATTTCTATGCCATTCTGGCAAAGTGTGGTTCCTCTATAGAGACACCCGCAGTGGAGACCAAGGAGGATGCTAGGAACCTCCACAAAGAAGACCCACAGGAGGGTGGCAGAGGACCCCACAGGGGAAGGAAACAACTCCTGGTGGGGGACTCCATTGTTAGGAAGGCAGAACTGGGGGAGGAAGGGGAGAGGGAGGTAAGGTGCCTGCCTGGTGCCATGGCTTGGAGGGACAGGGAGCGAATCCTCAGGATTGCTAGCAGCTGCACAGGGGAGGGAGCTGGATGTCATTGTCCACCTAGGGACAAATGACCTGGCTAAGAAAGGGATTAGAGAAGTGCAGGAAGAGTTTGTGGAATTGGGGAGGGGCCTTAGACAAGTAGCACGCAAGGTAACCTTCTCGAGGTGCTGCCCATCTATGGCGTAGGGAGAGGTTAGGGTGATCCGCACCATGGGACGATTCATAATCAGTGGTTGAAAACTGTGGAGCTCAGGATTTGGTCATTAGGGGACTGGGGTCCACCTGGAGTGAAGCAATCCTATACTGGCATGATGGGCTGCATCTGTCCAGGAGGGAACCAGGATCCTAGATGATAGGTTTAAATGCTTATTGGCAAGCATTTAAACCAGAGAAGGGGGGGCACTGAAGGGAGAAACTTAGCCTCCAAAAATCAACCACGTAGTAAGTGCGTGAACACCAACATAGAGGTGTCGATAGGGAGAAGGGCAGGGGTAAATGGGGAAAGTGACAAAGGCAAGAAGAGCAGGGATGGGGCAAAAAGGAGTAAGGCCATCAAGAAATGGAGGGTAATGAGTACCAATGCCCGTAGTCTGGGCAACAAGCTCCCTGAGCTGGTGGCCTTGATGGAAGAGGGATGCCTGGATATCATAGCAGTCACAGAAACATGGTACACAGAGAACCATGACTTTGATGTTAACATACCAGGGTACATAACCTACAGGAGAGACAGGCAGGGGAGAAGAGGGGGAGGAGTAGCTCTCTATGTAAAGGAAGGGATAAAAGCAACTGAACAAAAGAGTAAACAGGGAGGAGAGGAGGCACTGTGGGTCACCTTGGAGACTGGAAAGGGCACCACAATCCATACAGGGGTTGTGTACAGACCCCCATGTCAGGGGAGGGAATGGACAAGGATATGATAGAGGAGATACTGTTGATGGGAGACCTGAATATGCCATATGTTAACTGGAGCACATTTGCTGCAGCCACATCCAAGAGCAGGGCCATTCTCGATGCCCTACAGGTGGCAGGCCTCAGACAGCTAGTTTCGGAACCCACTCATGAGGGAGCAATCTTAGACCTCGTACTCTCAAATGGGGCAGTGAGAGGATCTCAGATGTAGAAGTGGGTTGCCATCTGGGAACAAGTGACCATCAAACAGTGTGGTTCACGTTAAACTCAGCTACAGAGTCAAGCCATACAAAAGTGAGGGTACTGGACTTCAGGAGGGCTGACTTTGGCAAGATGGGAGAGTGCCTCAGAAAAGCACTAGCGAACAGGCTAGAAGGAGGGGTGGAGCAACAATGGAAATCATCAAAACTGCCATCACAGAGGCAACATGCCTTTGTGTGAAGCAAATAAATCAAAATGAAAGAAAAAGCCACTATGGTTCTCAAAAGAGGTGGCTGGGAAAGTCAGGGGAAAAAGATAGCATCTCGATGTATAAGGAAACACAGAAGGAGCAGGACAGAGAGCTGTACCAGTTAAGGCAGAAGAAAGCAGGGAGGGAAGTCAGAATAGCAAAGACCCAAACTGAGGAAAAGATAGCCAACTCGATTAAGAAGGGGATAAAACCTTTATAGGTACATCAGAGAGCGTAGAAAGACAAAGGGAGGGATAGTGAGGCTGAATAGAATGAACGGTGGGTGGGCAGAGGGGGACAGTGAAAAAGCAGGGATACTGAACGAATATTTCTGCTCAGTATTCACAAAAGAGGAGGGGGAAGTGTCTAATCCAATTAACAGAAGCACTCTTGAAAGGGGGGTCGATCCCAGTCCTTTCACAGAAGAAAGGGTTCTGCAAGAACTCCTAAAACTGAAGGTGGACAAAGCAATGGGGCCTGATGGAATTCACCCCAGAATTCTAAAAGAATTAAGGGGGGAACTAGTGAAACCACTGGCTACTCTTTTTAATAAATCATGGGAGGATGGTGTGGTACCCGGGGACTGGAGGAAGGCGGATGTGATTCCCCTTCACAAAAGTGGGACCAAGACAGAGGCAGGAAACTACAGACCTGTCAGTTTGACCTCTGTGGTAGGGAAAGTGATGGAGTCACTTCTGAAGGAAAAGAATTGTTGAGTACCTAGAGGCCAGTGGGCTGGGACCCAAGGCAGCATGGGTTCATAGCGGGAAGGTCATGTCAGATGAATCTAATAGAGTTCATTGACTGGGTGACCAAAGTAGTAGACTAGGGAGGGGCTGTGGACATGGCCTACCTAGACTTTAGCAAGGCATTTGACACAGTCCCACACAAAAGATTAATAGTCAAATTAACCAGCCTGGGAGTGGGTCCCAGGGTGGTAGCCTGGGTAAAACATTGGCTGGACAACAGGACATAGAAGGTAATTGTAAATGGAGTCCACTCTGAAGAAAGAGGGGTTACTAGTGGGGTACCGCAGGGTTCAGACTAGGTCCAGTCCTTTTTAATGTCTTTATAAGTGACATTGCAGAGGGACTGGAGGGAAAAGTATGCCTCTTTGCAGTTGACACAAAGATCTGCAACAGGGTTGATACACAAGGAGGCGTGGAAAGGATGAGAAGGGACTTGGCAAGGTTGGAGGAATGGTCAGAAGTATGGCAGCTAGTATTCAATGCACCTGGGAAACAAGAACCCAGGAGAAGATTACACAATGGAGGGGGGCGGTAGTAACAATAACAAAAAAGGAAAGGGACCTGGGGGTAATCATATCAGATGACCTTAAGGTTAGCAAGCAATGTGAGAAGGCAGTAGGGAGGGCTGGGGGTATACTGGGATGCATAGGGAGAGGCATCACCAGCAGAAAACAGGAAGTTGTTTTCCTCTGTACAGACAGTTGGTGAGACCCCATCTGGAGTACTGCGTCCAGTTCTGGAGACCCCATCTCCGCGAGGACATAGACAGGATAGAGGCAGTCCAGAGGAGGGCAACTAAAATGGTGCAGGGTCTGCAAGAGAAGCCATACGAGGAGAGACTAAAGGAGCTTAATATGTATGCCCTTGAGGAAAGAAGGGAGGTGGGGACATGATAGAAACTTTTAAGTACCTCAGTGGAATCAACAAAGTCCAAGAGGGTAGCATCTTTCAGAAAAAGAGACATGCAAGAACAAGGGGACACAATTTAAAGATAGAGGGGGGCGGTTCAGGGGCAATGTGAGGAAGTATTTTTCACAGAGAGGGTAGTGGATGTATGGAACAGCCTTCCTGAGGAGGTTGTGGGGTCTAAAACTGTGGGAGAATTCAAGAATGCATGGGACAGACATAAGACAATTCTTGTGGGGGGTAGGAAGAAATAGGCTGTTGGTTAACTAGGATCTGCGGCCTATCCTGTAGGTAAGAAAATGGACAGACTAGATGGGCCAAGCGGTCCTTATCTGCCGTCAAAGTCTATGTTTCTATGTTCCCCTTATATACTGTACATGAAATTTCTTAAAGTGATGGCAACATAAACAACAGCTACATGTAATATACTTGTCAGTCTCAAACTAATAAGAACATAGGTAAACATATAAACATAGCAAAATCTGAATAGATACAAAGTTAAAAACATCTGAGGCACAGCCAAGGATCAGATTATGGCCCTGCCCAGACTAGCAATGAGCTATAAAAACGTTTTTAAAAACGTTACCATTTAACCCGTTTCTGTGCGTCCACATTCAACAGCTGAATCGGTTTTTAAACCGTTACTCTGCATCCACATCAGTGTTCCTTCTCAATTTTCCTGTAACGTCTTGAAAAGCGTTACAGTCCGCTGGAGGACACATTTTACAGGAAACACTTCGTTCACCCATCCGCACTACTCCTCAAAATGAAGAAAAACAGGTAATGTTTCAGCAACCGTGCTAAAGACCTGCTCTTTGGTGGTTTTAAAAACGGTTTAAAGAACGCTTTTTAAACCGTTACAGGTCTGGACGCAACCATTTTTAGCGTAAGCGGTAACATTACAGGGCACCAGTAACGTTACCAAAGCTCTAGTCTGGACAGGGCCTAAATATATAAGTTATAAAAAGCTGAAAATGAACTTCCTGGTTATACATATAACAAAAGGACAATTCATTAGAGGAAATATTACAGTTCTATTTTATCATTCAAGCCAGGAGGGCTTGTAGCACAATGTTGAAAATTCCAGAAAACCCTCTCGTCTTTCAAGATTCAAATTCACATCCCCCCACCAGTCCCCACTCTAACTTTTTCAGTGTCCACTTTGGACCAGCTATGCTGTGTTGCATCAATCAAATTAACAATATGAGCTGCTGTAACATAACATTAAGGTGTTCTTCTGTGCTTCCCTTTTATCGGGTCTAATACTAGAACCTGAAACCCATTTCCATGACACACTGTTGCCGGAGCCCAGAATCCCAAACTCAAAATCCCAACAGTAGGATTTTGCTTATGTTCTGTGTTTTGGGGGGTGGAATTAATATAACAAACTCCAGGCACTCTCGGAATTTTGAGGTTCGAGATTCTGGGCTCGGGCAACAGTGTGTCGGGGAAACGGGTTTCGGGTTCTTGCAGTGACCGCCTTTTTTTCGTCACGTTGGTGTGAAACTCAGTATTACTCAACGCACTAGCTAGAAGCAGGCTTTTAGCTCATCAGGACTGTCTCCCACTCCTAGTGGGCTTATTTTCAACATAAGTTCCTATCCAATTCTGTCTTGAATTTGTTGAAGTCAGTAATCTCTGCTATATGTTGAGGAGGTGTGTTCCACATTCTGGGTGCTCTCAGCGTGTAGAAATTGTTCCTCTTTTTTGTACTGAACACAGAAGAAAAGTTTGGACACAATATCTACTTGTGCCTAGCTGGGATCTTTTCTTGACATGAGTGAGTGCCATGTTTTTTTATTTTTTTTTTTTTTTTTGCTGATTTGAGTGTACCACAGGCACCACAGCTGTACTGAGTGGCTTTTTTTGTGTGACTGTTTAAACTCTTAGTGTGCTTATTGTAAATACTTATTGTAGAGTCTTATATTTTATTTTTACCAGTTTATGGTTGTAAATATGATTATTTGCCTTGTCTCTGTACTTAGGTGCCCGGCTCAAGCCTCTAAAAGGGCCATGTGGCCCAGTACTTTCTACAGGGTTAACAAATTCTAAATAACTAAATAAATTAAAAAAAATCTAATTAAAAATAAATGCATATTGTTAACTGCTACTAGTACTGTACCCTTCTCAGACAATTTAGTCCATATACGAATCATTCTATGGATAACAACAATTTGCATTCTTTTAAAACTCAAGCCCTTCCTTAACTTCACTGTATGCCCTCTAGTTTTATTTGAATCAGTTTATATCTCATATCAGCTGCCTTCTATTGTTATGCCTATGTTAAGTCAGGTTTTGAAAATATTTGCCTGCCAGCAACTGGATAAATAAGTACTGTTGTCTGGCTCTTGATCTATTTCAAAACACGGACTGAGGGTCACCATATTATATTCCTCTTTTACTACAATTTATTTTGGGAACTCAGACTTCTTCAACAACTCTCTTAGAGTGTTTAACAAGAAAGATTATACCCATATCTCCAAATCTGACAATTGTTCTACACCAGTTAGAAGAACAAATGATACTGTACTGTACTGAGTTTAGAAAAAAAATGGCATGGCAGTTTCAGCAACTCTAGGCTAAGAATTTGTTTCTTTCACTAAGCTAGTTTCAGGCTTGGCAGTCAATTCATACTTCATACACAGGTCTTCCACAGCATCAGTCACCTGGTGTACTTTAGAGCAATCATGTTTTAGAATTTTCTGTCTCATACCCGTAGCGACCACAGGTTCATTTTTCGACACACAGGCACAATGCCAAAATTTAAGTAACAAGGAAAAACACATGGCAGCTCCCCAACACAAGAGAAACAATGTGGTTTAGTGGTTAGAGCACCTGTTTGGGACCAGGAAATAGCAGATTCAATCATCACTAGAGCTACATACTCCCTGTGTGACTTTCAACATGTCACTTAAAGAGACCCTGACACCTTTGGGAACACTTTGAGAAATGCAAGATGTGGACACAATTCAGTTTATAGCATTTTCTTTATTTTTTTTCCCTTTGCCTTTATTACCGAGGACATTTGCATGAAAAGATCACTGTCCCCTAGAATTTATCAGAGACACAGTAGCTGCCTCTTTACATGACATCATAATCCTCAGTTTATGATGTCATAATTATTTCCACAGTAACAGACTATGATGTCATACGCAGAATTTTAACATAAGTTGTAGAAAAGTGCCTGAGAAGCTAGGGTGGGGATTCTATTTCATACAAATTTACATAGTAATAATAAAATATTTGTGAGAATTACAGAAAGTCTTAAGTGCTTTGAGACTGACTTGAGTGCATTTCCTCTGGAACTACTTATTGTATTTGTAATGTTTTTTGTGACTATGTATTTGACATGAAACCTTTGTAAATGAGCTCCTGTGCTCAAAGGTATTCTCTGAAGTTGTCAATAAATACATAAATAAAAATGGTTAAATACAGTTAGAGACTGGTTATCATGAAAAATACCAGCTTAGACCCTAACATTTCATACTGCTGGGGGTAGAGGAGTTAGGACCATTCAGAGCCCTTCCTCTTTTATATCACTAGCATTGGAGGTATACAATTCCAATTAATAGGAATAATTAATTAATCAGTGCATTTTGTATGCACAATGCAAAATGTACAAATAAAGCAAAACTGAGTATCAGTAGTGACCAGTGTTGATAAAAATGCAAATAAACATTTTCTTGAAAAACACATCATGGGGCTACCCAATAGCTGAGTAGGTAACGCGCTGCACTCCTGTGCTAGTGACCCAGATTCAGGAGTAGATTTAGGGAGCTGGGTCAGGTGGCCGTGGGCTCGGGAGACATGGCCATGCCATAGCACAAGGAGCCAAGCAATCTAAAGCCCATTTGCAAGGAATCACAGCTAGAAGGGGATTTGGAGGCCGAATATTCTCTTCTCCCTTGGTGTGACCTGGGCGCCCTCCCCTCTCCAGCCTTCCCGCACATCTGAGCTGCAAGATTTCCCTCACCCTGCAAGGAATTGGGTCAGGCTTGGCTGAGAAGGGGCTAGGAAGGCTGATTCAAAAAGTAGGTAGGGGCTCTGTTAATCAGGGAGGTGGGAGATAGGGGTTTAAAAGAGAGAATGTAGGACAGCATCAACCTCTGTCTTTCCTGATTGGATTCAGACATCACACCCACCCTCAAAATGCAGGGGTCATAGGCAGTGCTGAACTCAGGGTAGAATAGTGAAACTATTTGCCCCTGAGAGGGGACTGTCTTAGGAGCTGTGGAGGAATTGTCTTGTGATTTCCTTGCTTACCAAGGATTTTACCAGTTTTCTTCTTCACCAAAGGGCTAACAAGAGTAAATGAATTGATACAATTGTCACAGTCATTGTAAATGTCTCAGCCATTGTAAATGTCACAGTCATTGTAAATGTCAGTCATTGCAAATGTCTCAGCATGGGAGTCTTTGGCAAGCTTGAGACCATGTGGTGGAAGGGGAACATGCACCCATTCTGGACAGGCCCACCTGCAATGGAGGAAGAGAGGGTCATCTGAAACCCACATCTGACTTGGCCAAGGACTCTCTCTTTGGGGTATATCCCATGGGTAAGGGGGTAGCAAACTCTGGCAGAAGGAGGTTGAAACATGCCCTCTGCCTAGGACACCACTCAGAGGAATGGTTCCTCTGGTCGGGGGGGGGGGAGGCAGGTTTGATTGACAGATTCCTTTGCAGGGATGTTAGGCTCACTATTGTCCTCACTGGGTGTGGGTCCATTCAGAGGTACAGAAGCAGACCCTCTGCAAGAGGATCTCCCTCAGTGGGGAGATAAGCAGATCTGGGCCCTGGTCTCTGCATCCAGGAATCGGAGTTGGGGAAAAGACTACCATCTGTACACATCACTCAAGTCTACATCTAACTCACTGGACTGTCATCAATAAACATATAACTGTAGCCGTTTAAACTCCAGCACACTGTGTCTCAGAGAAGGGAGGGAACATGGAGCCTGCAAATCCAACCCGCCAGATAATACTGAAACCTCAGTTAGAGTTTGGAATCCAAGCTTATAAGGATTGAACCAAGACTTCCAGTCTAAATCTAAGATTATCTTCCCCCAACCCTCCCACATCCATCACTGTGGGCAGGCAGAAATAGTCCCCCAAAAATGTAGCAAATGTAAATAAATAAATAAAAATTGCCTCCGTGTAAATAGTGAAGTCTTTTGACTCTGAATCACTTTATTCTGTTTTAAATGTATCCCCTTCACTTGGCATCAGTTTCGTATGTATATATAAAAGTTGACTGGGAAAAATCTATTATTGTAGAAGACAAAGAACTTAAATGCAAAAGTATTGAGGCAGGGGATCACCTGGAAGAGCACTTAATTTAGTGAGCTATATTTAACTCCTTACTGCCTGGAGCACTTTTTGAAGTCTGAGCTTTCCGTTGCTTTACCTTGGTACAAAATGTGCACCAGGACTGAGGGGGTGTGCTGTTAATGCCCAACATAATCTGTGGGCTGACTTTTCAAAGGGTGATGCAGGGTTTGCATCAAGCCCTGTGTCAAACCTGTTGTTTGTTGCAGCTGTGCCGAACTCCTGTGCCACAACTGTGCCCAATTTTAGTACATCGGGCGCAGCTGTGGCAGTTTCACGGCTTTACGGCAGATTGCATCAAATATTTGGTGCAAGCCCCATAAAAAAGCTCTCCTCCAAATGGTGCAAGTTAGACCAAGGGAAGCTGGTTTCACTTGTGCATTTGGTGCACAGGAATGAAAATCCTGACTGGTGCCAAGAGAATGCCGCAAGCCCCCCACACCATAGAACTGTCACACCAGAGGCTTGCGGTATTCTCAGGGCCTTTGAAACTTGGGCCCTGTGTTTAAAGCTGTAACTATGAATCATGAGTACGTACACCAATGAGGCTTTTGTCATTTGAGTGCTCTTGAACTTATCTGGCTGCTACACAAAACACACAACAGCCAAACAGAAATAATGCAATGTTGCTCTTACTAACCATATAACTTGAAGCTTATTTTTGAACTTTATTTATTTCTTCATGATTAGCATAGATTCGATTCCTTTTTTTGATGCAAATTTCTCACTAGAAACATATATGTGGAAAATATAATAAATAAAAAGCATCAAAAAAATACAAGTGCTTTCATGGAAATAAAAAGGGACTTGTCTTGTAGAAGTTGCTGTATATGTCTGAAGAGATGCTTGTATACACCCTGTTTATATGTGTTTATAGACTACACAGGCAAGGGAAACAAATGTTGTTAATAATACAGTGGTACTCAGTGTAATAAGAGAGGTAATAGTTTCCATATATGTTCACTTGTGCTGCTGGGGCTTATCTAAATGCATGCCAACCGATCATTTTCTTTGCAATTTAGCACATGGAAAGACAGGATTTTTCCAGTTACAGAAAAGAGGATTTCAGTCAAACACGGAGGTCTAGTAAACAATGATTATAGTTAAAGAGACTTGCAAAATGTACTGTATTTGTAAAATGGCCTGGATATACAAGGCAGTCTGATTGGCTAATGTACACTCTAATCTGTGCTAGTACCTCGGCACAAATGTACACTAAGCTACTTCCTTTCTCTATCCTGAGCACTTATTTCCGATCCATACACCCTGCAACATTTTTTGAGAAGCAGAACATTTCTTAACCTATTATATGCCCTTTTTGGTAAACATGTCATAATCAATCAAATTTTTTATGTAAATTTTTTTTTTACTGTACAGTCAGTAACACGTTTTTTCTTTGAAAATAATTAAGCATAAAAAATAATCTCAATTTATTTATTTATTTATTTATTTTTTTTTGCAGAATACATCTAAAGGAAAAAAATCATTAACCACTCATTTTCCACTCCTCCTATCAAAGTAATAAATATATTATTCTAAACCCAGGCATGTGTGGGGCCTAAACTGTAAGTCCAAAACCGGACCCTCCTTTCAACTAACTAATAAATAAACAGCTTTAGTAATATGTCCTCATTCTAAAATGGGAACCAGATTACCTTGCACAGGAGCTCAGAAAATAACATGTACTATATATGCTGAAAAAGGAGCCCTAGCTACTTGGATTCCCCTCTGCTCTGCAAAGCCAGCAAAGTAGTCCTTTCTGCAGATGAGAGGTCCCACTCTTTGGGAACTTGGCATGCAGCCTGTCAAGCTACAGTGTAGCCTTAATTAAGCTCAGAGATTGTGCTCTTCTGGAACTCCTGAGGCTAGCAGCTCTGCTACAGCAGAATTTGTTGATTGTGGAACTGACACTCAATTTGGAAGCTCCTGCAGCAGGAGCAGATGTGGTGTTAGGTACAAGGGAACTACGCGGCTGCTTGGGGCACCAGCACAGAAGGAGTGCACTATGCAAAAAGTGTTAATATAAAAATCAAAATCTTTGTTGTCACCCTTATATTCATTGGTCAGGATATTCAGACTGCGCCAGGCTGGGGCGCAAGCCTGGGTGCAGCGCAACTGGGATGTGCTAGGGTGTGATCTGGGCAATATTCAACAGTGCTGTGCCATGGCCCAGCACCGTTGAATATGGCACTGTGGCCGCCCGCATTGCACATGGCACAGTGGCACTGCACCAACGCAACTGGCAAGAGAGAAGCAGGGGGATGTGCCACCACAAGTGCAGTTGCGCTAGGCACAGGAACCATGATATTCAGCGGTGGGTATACAAATGGGGCCATTTGCATGTCTTTATGGCCCCATTTGCATGCATGTGCGTTGATCCCTGGTGACTTGCACCTGGCACCCTGCCAGGCTGCAGCCATCGGGGGCTTATGCCCCCTGCCCCTTGGCGGCAAAGCGCCCCAATGCCCAATCGCAAGCACCGTAAAACTAATCTTATCCCTGGTGGTCCAGTGGACCTGCTTCCCAGCCCGACCGTGGGCATTGTTAAGATTACGTTATCCCTGGTGGTCCAGTGGACCTGCTTCCCAGCCCGATTGTGGGCTTTGTAAAAATAAACCTATCCCTGGTGGTCCAGTGGACCTGCTCCCCAGCCCGATCATGGGCATAGTTAAATGAATAGTATTCCTGGTGGTCCAGTGGACCAAGTCCAGCCCGATCGCGGGCTCTGTGAAATAAAATGTATCCCTGGTGGTCCAGCGGTACCCCCTCCCCACCTGCCCACTCAGTCCCGCCATCCCGTCCCCGGTCCAGCGGCTGGTGGCAGCCTCACCATAAGCCGCCCGGCCACCGCCATGATGACAGCATACAGTCGGCTTCGCCCATTGTCCCACAGTGGGCCAGTGGGCGTGCAGACCGTAGTTAACATAGTCCCGATATGTGAATGGAAGTCATTCACATATCGGGACTGTGTAGTACAGTATGGTCTGCATGTCCATTGGCCCATGCTGAGAACCAATGAGCGTACAGCCGTACTGTATGCTGTCAGTCAGCAAGTGGCTGGGCGGCTTGCAGGTGGGGAGCTGCCACCCACCGCTGATCGGGGGGGGAGCAGGATGGCGGGACTGAGTGGGCGGGTGGGGAGTGGTGTAACGCTAGACCACCAGGGACTGTTAAAATTACAAAGTCCGTGATCAGGCTTGGGAGCAGGTCCACTGGACCACCAGGGATACATTTTATTTCACAAAGCCCACGATCGGGCTGGATTCAGTCCACTGGACCACCAGGGATACTATTCTTTTAACTACGCCCACGATTGAGCTGGGGGGCAGGTCCACTGGACCACCAGGGATAAATCTACATTTACAATGCCCGTGATTGGGCTGGGAGGCAGGTCCACTGGACTACCAGGGACAAATCTACATTTACAATGCCCACGATCGGGCTGGGGAACAGGTCCACTGGACCACCAGGGATACCTCTACCTTTACAATGCCTGCAATCGGGCTAGGGGACACATCAACTGGACCACCAGGGAGTTTCTTCCTACTGAAGCCCACGAGTGGGTGGAGGGGTGCGACAATGACGGATCGTGGCTCTGGAGGTCGCATGGCCACCCACAGCTGGTGACTGCTGTGTTGCACCTGCAATACAGCAGCTCACCTGTGGGTGGCCAGGCCTTGTTCCGTTTTTTTCGGCGGATCTTTAACATCCCTCCCCGCAGGCGGGCAATAAGGTGGGTGTGTGTACATGCATAGCACCGCACATCCTGGGCTGAATATCGGGATGTGCAGAATATGCATGGGCACGCCCCCTGCACTTGCACCGCATACATTACTGGTGCGCCCTGGTGCATCAGGATTTGTGCAGCACAACATCCCCTTTTGAATATTGCGCCGGGGTGCATCAGTGGGTTGTGCATGGCACAACACTGTTGCGCCATGCGCAACCCCTTTGAATATCCCAGCCATAGAATTTTTACCACTTTTTGAATATAGAGTGGGCAGCGGGGAAGAGAGGGGACAATAAGAGCTGTTGAGGGGGCACCACAAGTATTTCTGTTTGGGGTGCCATTAGGTCTAAAACTAGTCCGGACAGATGGATCTGCCACAGCTAAATACGTTGATTGTGGAGACCCCACTCCTTAGGAGCTCCTATGGTGGGCAGCACCACTAAAGCAACACCTGAAGGTAGTTGCAGCTCCCAGTCTACAGGAGTTCCCTTGTCCGGCAGTGCCACTGAAGTGACCATTACCTAAAGTTGGAGCTCCAACTCCATGGGAGCTTCTGTGGCTAGTACCACTGCCAAAGCAGCAGTCAGACAAAACTGGAACTCCCACTCCAGGGGAACTTCTGTGACCAGTACCACTGCCAAAGCAGCAGTTAGACAAAGCTGGAACTCCCACTCCAGGGGAACTTCTGTCACTGGTGGTTCTGTTGAAGTGAGTATTTTGTACAGTGCTGGCTTGCAGTCCTGGGGAGCTCATGTGGCAAAGCTGTTATTCCATAAAAAGCAGAGTCCCAGCTTCTCAGGGACTCACATATCTGGCATTGCAACAACAGCACCACAGTTACATTGCAACCACTCCTCAGTAGCCCAAGTTATTTTTCAGTGAGTAAAGTGATTAGACTAGGGCATCCTACATGGAAAAATACACTCAGAAAATGCTCCCCCCCCCCAAAAAAAAAAAAAATGTCAACTATGTGCAGGGGAGTAATAAAAAATTAAAAATAAATGAAACCCAAAACATTAGTTTTTGTAATAATATGAAATATGTGAAATGCTGTACAGTGTGTTTACTATACATATTATTATATAAAATTAAATAGAAAAATGCTGCCCTCTCCCCAAAGATATCTTAGCTTACTCACACATAAGATAAAGGCAAAGAAGATGAGTGCTATACCTCCGAGGCAGTTTGAAATGTTTATAAGCTCTACCTAGCAGGAATGAGTGGACAACAATGATTTTACGCTGCCGATAAAAAAAGTGTTGGTGTAAATGTATAGTTTAAATGCTAAACTTAAGCAATTACACATAACGTGGTGATCAGTCATGCTGTAACAACCATGCTCCCCTTGTGGATTGTGAGGAACAAGGCACAGTTAAGTGTCTTTTTTCACCTAGAAAGTTTAGTAACTGCTGCATTACAGCACACACTTGAGTGTGTTAATGTGCATATAAACTTATGGAAAAAGACCAAAATGTTTATTTATGTTTTCATTTAGTTTTTGTTTGCTGGGTAAGTACACTAGACAAATAAATGCCTATTTCCATGTAAAGAATTAGAATGAAACCGAAAATCAGCACATGAGTAACTAGATTAGCTAAGTACAGTACCTAACAGTACAAAACACAGCCTGGTATGTGTTATGGAGTATGACCTAGGCAATAATACACTTGTGGGTGTGCCTTCATACTAGGATAAATGCACACCCTGGGTACCCACACACTAAAAAGCTGCAGGACACAAAACACCAGAAGTCCACAAAGTAAAGTGCTCAAAGAGGCTTTATTATGTGTGAAGTTACAAAAACAGCATGAAGGGCCCTACGCATGAAAGGATCGAACAAACGCACAATCCATGCATTGCCAACCTAGGAGGATCCCCATTAGGATGCTGCTGTGCCTGCTCAGTAAACCAGTGGCATGCACAAAGCTTGGCCAGACCCACATGCCAGTATGGAGCTTAACAAATAGGGCAAGGCAGCCACCTAGAGGAGTTTCGCCAGGCATCAGTCTTCCCATCAGAAGCCCAGACTGGTCTCCTAGTGAATCCCCTGCTGTGCACATGAAAGGAATTATGGGATGTGGTATCCCATAGCGGAGGCAGCTATATCCCCTACATTATGGGAAAATAGCATGACTTTACTGCCTGGTTTGCACAATAAAACAAATCTGCACAGCACCCGCGGAGAGAATGCCCCAAAGAGATGCCCCCTCACTCAGAGCTGCAGTTAAGTGCTTTTATTAACAAACTGTCAGGGCAAATACAACTAAAGAGAAACAGGTCAGTGACCACTAGATGCCCTGTCAGCGTTTTAACCATAGTCTTCATAAGGGGGCAGTGTCTAAGTGGAAAGGATCCCCCTTAAATACCAAAACTCTTTCTTACTGCAGTCAATCCTATGTAGGTTGCTGCTTACAATTTAATTTGTAAATGAGCTGGTATTGTTTTATATATTTATTTGATTTATTGAAATGTTTCACCAGGAAGGCACACTGAACAACAAGTTGCTCATCTCCCAGTGCAACCTGGGGGTTGGGGGTACAACTGGATGAAGAATTAGACATACAGTTTAACATTTAACATATCAAAGAAATTAAACATTCAATTACATGTGTAACAAGAGATACAGTTAAAAAATATAAATAATCATACAGTCGCATTTATAACGTAACATACAATTAAATATATCATACCTGTAAAATGTGCATGTAATTACAAGTGGCATATCTGAGGAACATAGTACATAGTGGTGAAGGGAGAGGGGAGTATGATGAGAAGCAGACTGGGGGAGTGGAAGGTTTAATAGGTGATGTGAGTCCTGGAGAGGAGCAGAGGCATAGGAGGACAGTTGAGGGTTAAAACAGTAGCAGTTAGATGACAGAAAGTTATGTAAGGCAGAGGCAAGGGAGTAGGAGGAGGAGGAGTGCTGTATTTGGGGGGGAGGGAGTTCCAGATTTGCGGAAACGATGGGTAAAGCCTGACTGACCAATGAGAGTGGTACAACAGGGGACCAACAAAGTGCGAGTGTCAGAGGATCTGAGGGAGTGGGAGGGGGGAGGTGGGGAAGAGAGCGAGTATGAGAGGTATGAGGGAAGTTCTCCTAATCAAAATTTAGAAGTGAGTTTGGCACAATGAGTGAGGCGCCCACCTGTTGGCAATTGGGGGAAGGGAAATGGTGTGGTAGAGGTCACAGTGATGAGTGCATGATGGAACATCAAGGGCAGATTGACAGAAGGACTTAAATAGAGTGTCCAATCCGGTTAGGGAGGATTTGGGAGCAGCACCATAGACTACATCACAGTAGTCAAAAATGGGGAGGATCATCTTCTGGACTAGTTCATGCCACGCTGTAGGAGGGATGCAACTACAGTTCCTGAATAAGGCACCAAGCTTGGGGTGCATTTTTTTCCTGATGGTGTCAATGTGGCCAGAGAAGTTGAGATGTTGGTCCAATCAAACCCCAAGGTATCTGAATGAGGTGTCCTCTAGGATTGTCCCATCAAGGGTATGGAAAGACAGGAAAGAGTGGAGCCTAGAAAGTCTCTGCCTAGTGCCAAAGGTCATGAAGGCAGTCTTTTTGGCATTTAGAAATAGCTGATGTGAGGCAAACCATAACTGAACCTGGTGAAAGTCAAGCTGAAGGGTGGTTGTTACATCAGCAGGGCAGTTGCCAGAGGAGAAAAGTACAGTGTTGTCGGCATACATATGAATAGTGATGGAATGGAAGCATACTGAGGGCAAGTCATTTAGGAAGATGGAGAAGAGAATGAGTTCAAGCACTGAGCCCTGTGGAACTCCTGTGGAAATGGGGGGAGGGGGATTGTATCATGGATCTTTACTGATTGTTTTCTGCCTGAGAGGTAAGCTCTAAACCAGTTTTTGGCGGAAGTGAACAACACAGCAGCTGTAAGGGAGTCAAGAAGTAGGGCATGGGAGATTGTGTTGAATGCTTTGGTGAGGTCAACAAAGATAGCAGAGGTAATGAGGCCATTATGCATCCCAGTGAAGATGAAGTCAGTGAGCCTGAGTAGGGAGGTGTTAGTGGAGTGGTTCTTGTGAAAACCAGATTGGAACGGGGTTAAAAAAATAAGGTTAGTTGAGAGAGGACCAGGTGTTCTTGGAGTTTAGCAAGGGCAGGGTGGAGGGAGATTGGGTGAAAATTTGCAGGGGAGGAGGGGTCACCACCCTTTGGGAGAGTTAGGACCAATGCATGTTTCCAGGATGAAGGAACAGATGAGGACAAGAAGGAGAGATTTAAGATTAAGGAGAGAGGGTAAGCTATAGCAGAAGCTGAAAGGTAGAGGAGTTTAGTGTCAAGGTTATCCGGCGATGAGCCTTTGGAAGGATTAAGAGAGAGAAGGGCCGTTAGTGTTTCTTCTGGGCAAACCACAGAAGAACAGAAGGAAGGGTGGGCATGGAGGGGATGAGTGCTGGGTGTGGGAGGATGAGAAGGGGAGAGGTTAGAGGGGAGTGACTTTAGAAGTGCTGTGATGCAGGAGGTATAATAGGAGTTAAACTCTTGAGCCACTGTGCACGGTTCAGAGACCAATGAGTTGTTTATTTTAAGCACAGGGGGAGGCAGATGGGGGGGAGAATAGGGCATGGCCCACTTTCCAAAATTTGGAAGGGGAATTGATGTTTTTCAGAAAAGAAGATTTAAAATATTCAGGCTTGGCAAGTCTGGTAGCTTTTGTGCAGGCATTTATTAACATGCGATACCTGGCATGGTCTAGGGGAAGCTGGGAGGCCTTATGTTTCCTCCAAGCTTTGTCTCACTCCCTGAGACAGGTCAGTAACACAGGGGATACCCAGGGATGATGGTTGCCACTAACTCTAGTGCTTTTGAATGAAGCATATGAGTTCCATGTAGTTAGAAATTTATCTTTAAAATAAGCGAGGGCTTGGTCAATGGAAGGGGCAAAGGCAATAGAGGACCAATCGGAGCTGGCCAGTTCATTAATAAGGGGATTAAGTTCTAAGGAGCAGAGTTGCAGAATTTTGTGAGGCGGTTTAGGTCTATGGATTTTCCTAACTATGAAGATTGGGTGATGATCACTGAGGGCATCCGAGAGAATGCCTGATTTAATGACTTGGTGGGGGTGAGAGGTGAGAGTCCAGTCTATCAGGGAATGGTTACGAGTTTTATGATTTAGGCGAGTGGGTTCCAAGATGAGTTGGGAGAGACTGAGGGCTGTGATGTAATTTCGTGTCTTGGCAGTTGTTAGTGATAATCAGTTTTGGTTTATGTCACCCAGGATATATAGCTCGCCTTTATGTGAGAAGGAGGTTATGGAGGTAATGAGATACAAAGTATCAAATGCCTTGGAGCCAGGTCGACAGTAGATGCCAGCTATGAAGATAGGAGAGGAAAAAGGCAAGGTAATGTTTACTACAAGTGCTTCATAGCTGGAGGGTAATGAGGATGATAGAATGGTTGAGAACTGAAGTGAGGACAGGATATGAATGGCTACTCCACCACCCCTGCCAGTCCTATCCTGCCTGATTATGGAATAACCTGGGATATTAATGGCGAGATCAGGTATTTTAGTGTTTAACCAAGTTTCCATTAAAATTAGTATATCAGGTGTGAGAGAGATTACCATAGGACGTAAAAGGTAATTTTTTGACACGAGAGTGTAGATGTTTAAGTGGAGGATTTTCAGGCCTTTGGGGAGGGCAGAGGGGGGTCGAGGACTTTGGTACGTTAGTGGAAGGATTGCAACTGGCAGAGATGTGTGTAGCGGGACCAGGACTGAGATGAACATTTCCTGATGTGAGTAACAGGAGTGCTGTTATGAGTGAGTGGAGTTTAGGGCATTTGTGATGGGCTGAGGATTTTGGAAGTATTTGGTGGGGTGGGGACTAGGTGAGGTGAAAATAAGGCGGTGAAGGAAAGCTAGGTGGCTAGGGGCTGAGAATAGAGTAGCATGGGGGAGGTGAGGGAAGTGAGACCAGAGTACTTGAGGGGGTGTAGGAGTTACAGCAAGGATGAAGGTAGGGGACAGGAGAACAGAGGTGAAAGGTGAGAAAGGTTAACTGGACTGAGGAGAGTGTGGAGCTGAGGTAGATAAAATTGATAGAAGAATTAGAAGGAGGGGAAGTGGTGAAGGAAGGGTGGGCATATTGTATGGATCGGTGGAGCAAGAATAGAACAGGGTATACTAATCAGCAGTAGGGAGTAGATAAGTGGCAGTGACAGAGGTAAACTACAGTAACTGGGAGAAGAGGCGGACAGAGACAGTTGCCAGCAGCAGCAAGTTAACTGAGTTGCTGCCCTCTAGTGGCTTTGCAGTATAATTTGCAAATGGAAAAGTAGACAAAAATCTCTGAACAGATGATGAAGCAGGCTGTCATGTAGACATGCTTCAAAATAATTAAACCAGGTAAATCAGGTAGAAAACAGGCTGAGGAGGTTCAAAAGTCGCCAAGTTCAGAATGGGCTGAAAGAAAAGAGGACTGTAGGGTCTAACGCAGTCTGGGAGATCCAGGTTCAGCATACCTTCATTTGTGAGAGGAGAAGATGGTAGGAGTTCAAGGCAGCACAGGCTGTGGTTCCAATGCTTCATTTGTGAGTGGAGAAGATGACAGAAGTGCCAGGTGGCACAGGGTGTGGTTCCAATGCTACAACCCTTTGTTTGGGGGGGGAGACAATCAAAGTTCCAGCATAAGGCAATCATTCTACTACCTGCATTTGTAACAATTAAAATCTATAACTTGTTGAAAGAGATAACATATAATCAGGCTTGCACCCTGCACCCTGTGGTGCAGTGGATGGTTGGGCTAGGGTTAGTACTGTCTAGTTAGGGCTGTCTGGCTGCAGGAGGTTCAGTGGTGGAAGGTATGGAAGCACTTACCACTAGTGACACCCAGCCTATGTAATGTACCCCCCCCTCCATACCAAGCCACACATAAGAGGCATTATGCGTGCTGCATAGTGTGGCCACTCCCCTCCATGCCTCACACCAGCTTCGTATGTGCCTCTATACACCAGCTGGTTCTGAAGGGGTTCATGCGCAGTTCCACAAATGAGAGCATTAGTGCATGCCATGTACTGTAGGTCCCTCAAGACAGTGGGTATATGGCATATACACATACTGTAGTCTGCATGCCACATGGTAGCATTATGTAGGTGTAAAACATAAGATCCTTTGTGCTCAAAAATATTTTACCTTGAGAATAAAAGCTGAACAGTAGGAGGACTAAGGACAGCCTGTCCATGACTCCAGTATTCTGCCTCTGCACAGAGACTTTGACAGGGGGCACTTTCTACCGGTTTTGTAACTTTGTATATAATAAAGTACCTTCAGCACTTTATTTAGCTGTATTTTGTTTGTTGCAGATTTTTCTGTGTCTGGGAACTGTTTGGGATATCTTTCTCTATACTACAGGCACCTTGGATTTTGAGTGTAAAGTTTCCCTTTGTGCTTTTCCATGCCCTGGATATATGTTATGAGGCATCAGTCCACAGGGAGAGTGCCTTCAACCACATGTGGAAATGCATTTATCCCAGCTGAGGGATGCCAGAGCCACTGAAGGCCTTGCCAGTGAATGACTAGTGAAGACCTAGGCAGGAGCAGGGCAGACTAGATGAGCCATGAGCTTTATTCTGTCCATAAACATATATGGTTCTATGTTGGAATGCATGTCTTAAAGTGTGTTATTGAATTTATATAATTGTGTATTTTTTTTCTGCATGTAACACCAGCAATTTAGGTTCAGGAGCAATCACCTTATGTCAGGGATCGGAAGCAAATGGTGTGGAAGTTTCAGGATTGAGAGTATCAGAAGGCCCTTTCTAAACAGGGGAGGGAGCCATGCGTGCTCCAAAGATGAACTACAGCATTGGTGTTAACAGGTGTCAGTGCAGTCTTAGCTACAATACTCTGTAAAGGATGAAGGCTGTACAGTTGATGCCAATACCTCCAATATCCCAACATCAGGGAGTCATCTAAGAATACAAACATCAATAGTGTAGCAGCTTAAGACCAGCACTCTTGGGTCCCACAAACCCAAATGCCCACTGCCTTCCACACTCGAGGGCCAGTGTTGTAGTTGCACCAACCCCAGGTGGAATCCAACTTGCTGACCAGAGAATAGGAGGAAGGGAAACCATGAGCTCCATGAAAGCAAGTAAGAGACAGAGAAAAGGAAGCATGGAAGTAAGGGGTGAGAGGTGGCCATGCTGGGTAGGACAGCTCCAGTGCTATCTGATAAACATAGCATCCTGCTCTGATCCTGCACTGCCCCCTCACCCCCTCACCTGACACTCTCTGTTAACACTTCCAGCTACTGGCACTGTCAGTTTGCTTAGTATAAGCCTCCCTCACCAGTGATGAGGCCCACCTTCTGGGCTGAGTTTCAGTATATATTATCTGTCCAGTTTGTCTTCTCACTATTACACCTCTCTTCCTGAGCCAACCCTTCCCCTTGTTCACTCTCTCTCTTTCCCTTTTTACGGCTGCAGTGTACAAAAGGGGTGATGTCATGTTTTCTGTCCGTGGAACTGACTGAAGGTGTAAATAGTCTCCTCCACCTTACCCTCCTCCAAGGAATGTTTTCCGCCCTCAAATAAATACGCTTTCATGTTAGTCAATGGTTGCAGGGTGTTATTTTCTTTCTTAAATGGGAGGTACAAGAACTGGAACCTGAGTACTGGGAGGCAGCATTAGGTTTTTTTGAAGGAGTAAGATCCACCCCCATCTCCACCTAAGAAGCTCCTAAAGATCCACCCCCTACCTTTTTTTTTTGGTTTATGTGGGAGGGGCATGAGGTGGATCTATCATGTTGGGACAACTGACTATCAGAGCTGCCTGGGGAAGTAATTAAGGAGTGCCTGAAACTGCATCTAGGCATATCCCCCCTTCCCCTCCCACACACACACAGGCATCACGATTTTTAATTTTCTTTTTCTTAACTCCAAGCATGTCAATATTTGGCTTTAACAGAATGGGCAAGTTGGGCATAAAAATAAAATAGAAAAAAAGGGATCAAACAGGTGTCTTTTCCTTTGTCAGATACATGCAGACAGAAGGTCACAAATCCTGTATGACAAGTTCATTATATGGATGTTTTCCATGTAAAACAAAAATGTTGTTATTGTCATGTCTGTAGCATCATTTGTAGCCAGTAAACTATTATTTACATAGGTACTATAAATGACAGGTTTTAATTCAGAAATCCAGTCTTGATAAATTTGTTTTTTTAACAGTTTTGTAAGATTTATGTCTCTCTGATGTAAGAGTGCATAGCACAGAAACGAAAGGGGTTAGCCTAATTGATTGTTGTTTACATGAGAAGTGGGCGTGACAGTGGCATGCAAGAGTGAAGTCTAACAATTGTTTCTTGGCCATTCTGGGACCTGACGTTTAACAGTGATGTGTGAAGAGAATAAAGTCTTGTGTTTTGTGCATTTGAATAGGTTTAGTGCTTCGAAGTTAAAAGATATAAATATATATACATAGTGTCATGGGCACCTGAAAAGGAAGTAGATACTACTGAAATAAATGTGATTCTGATGATTTATTTATGTGTAGGATTTTAAGTGTAGTTCTGCCTAGGTCGCAGACACATAAGCTATAAAAAGTACATTTAAGGATAGATGTAGTAGTCAAAGCATGTAGTAGCAAAATAAAGTAATAAAAATAATATACTGTGTTTTTTCCTTTCTTTCAATTGTTTAACCAGGAGTGGCACACTAAGCTGAAAGCTTGTTTACAGGGGCAACCTGGGAGCACAGGGAAGTTAAGTGACTTGCTCAGGGTCACCCAGTATGCAAGTGGGGGTTGTGGGATTCAAACCCAGATCTTCAGATTTACAGCTCAGAGCCTTAAATCACTGTGCTATACTGCCTCCATAGTTATGGCAGTTATCTGTTTTATGGTTCATTATGTTGGTGTAGTAAGCAACAGTACATTGCATCGTAAGTGTAAAATGTCAATAAGTAGGTCATGCAATAGATGTGCTGAGCAGTTACTGAAGCAAGAAATGTATTTAGGATAGTAAAATATTCCTGTTAGAAAACTGAAATATGTGACATTTGCATCTCAGTTTCAAGGAGGTCCTTATGGGGTGTGAATGTACAATATAAAATAGCTATAGTTTTCAAGTTGTCTGAGTAATTGCTTTGTACTACCACTGTTACTAAATTTAAATTATTCTAAGAAGGAAATTTAAGTTTATGTAACTGTCTATAAATGTTTTAAAAATATTTACTTGTCCTTATAACGTAATGCATTAAATGCTGTTGCTAGGTTAAGAAGTCACATAACAGCAATACAGATGAAAACAATGGGATGCATAGGAATTTGAAAAAAGTATACTTTAGCAGGAGCAGTGTCATGACTTCACCAATTTGTTATAGTTTCACTCCAGATTTTCAACATTAACATTTTTTACACCTCCTCATAAACAGTACAGCTGTCATTTTTTACATCCTGTTCAAAATGTGTTTTTGTACCTGTGGTGCTAAATGGCACAGTCGCTGTGCAAAATCACCTTTCAGCTAATGAACTGATAGTGTCACTGTTCATGTTGTGGAGTCACAAAAAATTCCATGCTGAAAACTTGGAGTGAAAATATCAAGAAACGCCCAGGGAATTAGGGTTTCTGACCATAACACCTTGCCCCGTAGGGACTGACAGGCATCGGGGGTTATTTGGGATTGTCAACAGTAATGCTCATGCCATTCCACCCCCATCCCCACCCTATAGTCAGTGACAGGTATTGAGGTGTGCCTTTGACTCTTCAGCCCCAAAGTTCACTCCATTCTCTTATACTGTACCCATTTCAGCGTGTTTCCTTATGGAATGGGGTGAGTGTAATGTCTGAACACCCAAAGGCACTCCTCAACACTTATCTGTGTCTGCAGGGCAGGGTGAGGTGAAACGGCATGAGCGTTATTGGCAATGACCCAAAGGCACACCCCAATGCCTGTCCATCTCTGTGGGGTTGGGGTGGGGTTGGCATCACTTCAGTACTTCACTGCCATTCCTATTCTGCCTGTTTTTTTCCTCTGTCTATATGTTTATGTAATTATCTATCTTTCTATCAATTGCATGTATCGCTATTTTTACCTATTTCTCAAACAAACCTGCATATCACATTTGCCTGCACTCTGAGCACAGACTTTTGAAACTGTGCATATTTGTACTCCACTTTTGTATAGTCCTCATACTTTCCTAATATTCTCATTATCACAAACATAACTGCCTTGCCCTAATCAAAAGTGACCCCCTCTGAAAGTTACTATCACATTTTCTCTGCTAACAGTCCATCATTACACCTGACTTCCTGACATCAACACATTGTTTAAATATAACTTACATTACCTCATGGACAAAAATCCTGTTTCTCTAAAAAAAAAAAAAAAAATCTGTGTAAATAATCCCAAGGCTGAACATATGCCAGCCATTAAATTTTCTATGTACTGCCAACTTCTGTACCATCTTGGGGATTTGCATATGTTTCCCATGATGCTTTGCATTATTGAGGTATGTGCAATTGTGTTTTCTTTAAAACTTGGCTGTCCAGCCAATATCATCTGGGATAACACAAACCTCAGTGGCATTTGCTCTGGGGTTCTTTTGTAAACCTATAATGCTTCCTATTCCTTCCATTAAAATGTACACCTCCATATATTTTCCTAATAATGTGCATGCCTTCTTTAGAACAGAAATGAAAACAAATCTTATTATTTACAAATCATTGTGCTGTTTCTCCATACCTCCTTAACAATTCCACACAACTTCATTAACTTCATTGTGCAGCTGTGGTGGATCTGACCAGATTTTGTTTCCCTTTGTGTTGGCAAGTACCATTGTATATAGTGTTTGTTTATTTCAGTTACACGTGTAACCTCTTGCCTAATTTGCCTTAATTGTTGCTGTCCTCTTACGGCCTTCTGTAAGCTGTAGTTTTGTTTGTTACTATAATGACCCTGATGTGGAACCTATGTAATGAGCCTGTACTCAAAGGTTAATCCGAGATCTTAATGTAACCCCCTTACAAATGGGGGTTCCTAAAAGCCTTCCCGGAGCTTGCCTAAGTGCGCCATGCCTAGCTGGTGTTCAGCGTAATGCCGCTTAAATGTGGGCGCTGTGAGTGCTTTTAGAGCCTCTGGTACTGTCTCTTTAAGAGCTGCCTGCTCGCAGGCTTAATTAGCTTGTATGGGGGGGACTGTATGTTTAATGCTCGAATCCTGCCCAAGCTGCTGTCTAATCGCTCCATTTCTGCAGTCGCTAAGAGAGCAGAGGGAGCCTAAATGAAAGATGCAACTGTTTGCCCAAAATCATTTTGAGTATTAGTAAAATTGCAGTTTGTCTAACCTGCCTTCTTGCAGCTGGGACTCTGTGTTTTGCCCCTCCATTTTGGACCTGAACTACTGAGTTGGGCCAATTGGGTTAGGGGAGCCCTAAAATGGAGGTTGCTTGGACCAACCAGAACTTGGACTCTCACCTAGAGCCTGCTACAAAGGGGGATGTATGGCAGGTGCTTCTGGGAATTGTAGTTTGGACCTTGGAGCCTTTTTGCACCAACAGAGGGAGCCCTGCTGTGATTGACAGCCGAATCCACCAACCCAACTTGTGTGAAGCCAAAGGAAATGCCCCGAACTGTTGTAGGCAAGCCAGATGTGAGGTGACAGTGTAAGGAGAAGGAGCTCTGTGCTCTTGCTGCAAGTAGTTCATGTGGGAAGTGTGTGGGAGGCCCTGAAGTTGGCCTGCAGCCATTAGAGTGTGTGGATCAGGCTGAACCCGAGTTTGGAAGAGAAAGAAGAAGTGTGCAGAACCAGGCTTGCCCGTAGAAGACCGAATATTTGCTGAAGTGCTTATCGCCTGTCGGGGATATTCGATGTCAGCGTGTTCCCGATAATTTGCAGTGTTTGTGATTGGGATCGAGAAGCAGCTGCCTGGTATAGTGATTCCTTTACACATGAATGTGTCTAGTGCTTTTGGGGGATCGCGATTCTATTTCCCCTTTTACTGTGAGTTGTGAGCTGAAGCTGGAAGTTGAACTCAATTTAATCGGACTGAATCCATGCGCTATCCAAAGCAGTTGGGCCCTGTCATGAGGGCCTCATCTCCATGCCCTGCTCTTCTGGCAATCCAGAACAACCACTTCCATCAGGTTCTCTGCTTGGGGTATCGTGAGTACAAATACGGGAAGCTCCCTGCACCTTTCGTTTAATCAAAGTGTGTCAACTGATTTCCTGGTGTTTTCTTTCTATGAACTGAGCCATCTGGCTCCGGATTACAAGTGTGTGTTGTGTATATATTTTCTTCCTACAGGGCTCCATCCATCTGCATCAGCCGGCTAACCCCGGGCAATGGACCTGGCTAGCCCCCCCCCTTCCTGGGTACCCAGAGAGGTGACATTTTGGACCCTATATGTATGCACAGTACTGTGATTTAAACCTTGCTAAACCAAATCAACCTGATTGCTCCCTCCCGTGTTACTGTCCCCTGAATAAATCAGATTTGTTGTTATTGAACTATGTACTGTCTGTGGTGTCAGTACATATACAACCTGCATTGCATTGTGTCTGTGTATATTGCCTAACCTTGTTTTACAGGGGGTCCTCAGAGGCGTGCTGCAAGAACCAGGCCTGAGGGTAAGTGGGTACTATATGTGTAACAAGTGTGCATATGTGGGGCATTGGGAAGGTAACTACCATGTATTGTGTGGGCCACTAGTGGGAACAAAGGGGGGTCACAATGTCCCAGAGGGCTGTACCCGAGCTAGCTTAACCACTACCAACCCTGACCTCTGGGTGGAGACACCCATCATTGGACCTAGGCCACTCAACCTCTCACTAACCAGGCAGGCAGGGGTAGTAGCCCTTGGGATAGCACCACCTGGGGGTTACATCTTGGAGGCACCGCTGGGATTAGCTTCTCTAGTAGCCATGTGAGGGAATTACCCCAATATGTTCAATTTAGGAGAAAAAATGGAGGGGCTTAGTATGCCTAAGCTAAAAATTGCCCCCACAAGCTAATGGTGCACAAATTGATGGGGTGGAGCGAAGCTGCAGAGATAGACCCCCAAAAGGCTATCCTGTTGCTGGTTGTCCCCTTAGGGACTAACAATGTTGACATTGTGTCCACTGTAGAGCATGTTAAGTGCGTCAGCAAAGTTGAAGTAAGGGGATGAGATGTTGATTTATTTGAACAAACTATGCTAGTGTTGTTCTCGTGTAGTTCCCCAATAGACCCTGAGAAGGAACCACCTATGATTCTGCCCCGAAGGTGCCCAGAAGGGATGGAGGGTCATTCACTTACATAGTGGTCTAGCCACCCCGGGTGGGTCCCCTAGCACTGATGGGTTTAAAGAGAAGCTGCTCAAGCTGTTAGCCTCAGAAGGGAAAACTGCCCAAGAGTTGGTAAAAGCGTTAGACCTGTCAGGGGACCACAAGCCCTTGCATTCCCCAACCACCTCCCCTGTGTCCCCCAAGAGCTCCCCAATAGCTGCCTCTCACCATCATAATTCCCCCGATACAGCTGGACTCCTATAGAAGGCTCAGACTTTTCTCCGGTACTGTCCCAGTGCCTTCGGGGGAGGATGATTTAGAGACCTGGATGGACTATGCTACCCCTTTAGTGCAGGAATGGCAATGTTCAGGGAGGAAAAGAGGAAGCGCTTGATGGAGAGTTTGAGAGGCCCTGCCCTGGAAGCCATCCATTTTCTATGTGCCACTAGTCCGGAGGTTATTGCAGCAGAATATCTCTCTGCCTTGGAGGGGATGTTTGGCAGCACAGAATCAGGTGATGATTTATTGTGGAAATTCAAGTCAACCAAACAGTGGAAAAATGAAAAGTTGTCTGCCTTTGTCACTAGGATAGAGAGGGCTCTGCAGAGGGCCCACAGAAAAGGGGGAGTGCCTGCCCAAGAGTTGAACCGGGTCATATTAGACCACATCCTGAAGTCAGCTAGATTTGCAAGTGTAATGATATTGAAGCTCAAATTGCAAGACAGGAGGGCAAGCCCTTCCGTGTACTGTCATTTAATGAAAGAAATTTGTGAGATTGAAACTGATGAAGAGGGCTGGGAGCCCTGTGCTTGGGTTGTGAACACTTGTCTGACCCCTGAAAAGAGTGATTCAGATGAGGCCCAACAGTTGAGAGAACTGATTAAAGAATTGACTGAGGTAGCCAGAGAACGGGATCTGTATCAGGCTCCCCCTGAGCCCAAAAGTGGAATGGGAGTGCATGTTGTTTCCCCTGAGACCTGGATCGAGGGTAACTTGCTAGCAGAGATACAGGAGTTGACAGCAATGGTGGGGAAGCTGCAAAGAACTGCCCTAACCCCCAACCATAGTGGAGATTCAGAAGTTCAAGGGTGTAGGCCCCCAGTCCAAGAAGAGCCTTGTCGAGCCCCAGAGATGCCTCAACAGAAAAGAGACCCCCCACCTTCCAGAGACTCTAGAGAAACTAAGTTCTGGAAGACGGGCATTTCCAGCCAGCCTATCGCTTGCCAGAGAACTTGAGAAAGGTTACTAATAGGTTGGTGGCCTTGCATCGCAGGGCTAATGCATGGTCACCATGGGGAGTTGCTTGGAAAAGTTATGCCACCAGGGCCAATGCCCGATCGACACCCAGGTCAGCGCTGCTAGAATGGTCTGAAGTGGTGGGTCCCTCCATGGAGACCACTGTAAAGGTGAATGGAGTGTCTACTAGAGCTGTATTAGACAGTGGCTCCCAAGTGAAAATTAATTGGTATCAGAAGCATTTGTCTGATGTGCCCCTGCAACCATTGGAAGGACTGCATGTCTGGGGTTTAAGTGAGAAGGCCTACCCCTATTCCAGCTATATCTGAATTTGATTGTCTTTCCCCACCTCTGTGACTGAAGTGGCAGAGCAAGTGGAGACCCTGGCCCTAGTGTGTCCCCCTACTGCACTGTATGATGGGCTTCCTCTACTAATTGGGATGAATGTGCATATGATTGGACGGCTGGCGCGGTTGTGTTATGAAAACAGGGTCAAGGACTGGTAGAGCTTTAAGATTCCGGCCCTTCCCCGCCGGTGCAGCGGTTGGATTTCAAGAGTGACGCCAGTGACCCGGTTCGAACGGACCTGGGTCACTGGAGCGGCTGGGAGATGGATAGAGCATCCTATGGACTGCCTCCTCTCCGGGGAGGGTGGGAAGTGCCCGAGCATCGCCACTGGCAGGAGGCCAGGAAGTCACGCAGCTGCCGGCACTAGCACACTCAGGAGGCGGGGCAGACGCTAGGCATCATTGCATGACCCCGCCTCCCCGGAAAAAATGGAAAAAGAAGACAGCTGCCTGCCACCTTCCATGAAGCCCGCCACGGCTTCCATTAGCTCCTCAGGCCAGCCCTCTGACCGATTCCGATGACTGCGGCATGTAAGGGGGAGTGCCGCAGCCCCACCGTGGGGGGTAAGCCATGGGGTTTCAGAGGGCTCGCGTCTGATTTGAGGAGTGGGAGCTCATGGTCCGTGACCGGGCAGATAATACCGGGCAGCAGGCAGCTCGGGAGGAAAAATAAAGAATTTAAAAAAAAAAAAAGAATTCCGGCCTTGATCAAGAAGGTCTATGAGGCACAGAGAGATGCCAAAAGAGTGGACCCAGAGGAACCAGTTGGAATTGTCTGGAAGAAGGATCCTGAGTCTCTGATCCTGGTGCCAAATGCCCAGTGTACCTTACAGGGGGAGGTCCATATCAGAAAGGATGTCGAGAATAAAATACTCATGCTGGATGCACCTGGCAATGGAAAATTGCCAGAAGGACTGCTGGTCAAGCCTAGTATTTTGCCTGCCAGAGCCCATGCTTATGCAAGAAGGGTAATGGTTCAAGTTCGTAATGTGTCTGGTAGAGAGATTCGGGTTAATAAAGGTCGCGCCCTGGCTAATGTGCATTGTGCAGTTACTGCAGTGTTACCCAGTAACAAGTGTTCGGGGAAGAGTGACAGAGTGACATCCGACTTGTTCGATTTCGGTGACTCCCCGTTGCCAGCTGAATGGAAGGTGAGGATCAGTGAGAAGCTTGCCCAGAGAGACCAAGTATTTTCTTTAAAGGAATGGGACGTAGGATGTATGCAAGGAGCTGAGCACCATATCCGGCTGCATGATGAAAGGCCATTTCGTGAGAGATCTCGACGCCTGGCACCTGCTGACATAGATGATGGGAGACGGCACTTGCAAGAGATGCTTGCTACTGGTGTAATACAAGAATCCAGAAGCCCATATGCTTCACCTATCGTGGTAGTGAGAAAAAAGAATGGGACAGTAAGGACGTGCGTGGATTATCGCACCTTGAACCAGCAGACTATCCCTGATCAGTATACAATGCCCAGCACTCAGGATGCTTTAGACTGCCTGAACAGTAGCAAGTGGTTCTCCATGCTGGATCTTCGCAGTGGGTACTACCAGATCACGATGGCCCCAGAAGACGGTAAGAAGACAGTCTTTATCTGTCCACTTGTTTCTATGAGTCCATGAGGATGCCTCAAGGGATTTCAGGTGCCCCAGCCACTTTTCAATGACTGATGAAGCATGTAGTGGGGGACATGAACTTATTAGAGTGCCTGGTATACCTAGATGATGTTATTGTGTTTGGCAGCTCACTGGAAGAACATGAGAGCAGATTGTTCAAGGTGTTGGACCGATTGGAAGACTTTGGCCTTAAGATATCCATCGATAAATGTCAGTTCTTCCAAACCTCTGTAAAGTATGTGGGACACATAATGTCCACCAAGGGAACAGAAACAGACCCGAGTAAAGTTGAGGCCTTGACCAGCTGGCCACAGCCCCACAATCTAAAAGAACTGCAAAGATTCCTGGGATTCTGTGGCTACTATCGCCGATTCATCAAGGACTATTCAAGAGTGATTCGTCCTCTGCTTAATCCTACTCAAGGTTACCCTCCTACCAACAAAAAATATAAGAGGTCGGTCTGTCCAGAGACAGAGAGTGTATTTCCGTCCCAATTAAGTATTTGGAGCACAATGGACACCTGATTGTGAAGCTGCATTTCATGAGATTATATATCAACTCACTAACGCTCCTGTCCTTGCATATGCAGATCCAGCAAAACCCTATGTCCTACACACTGATGCTAGCTTGCAGGGTTTGGGGGCTCTGTTGTACCAGGAACACGAGAATGGCATAAGACCAGTGGCCTTTGCCAGCAGAAGTCTGACCCCATCTGAAAAGAACTATCCTGTGCATAAGTTAGAGTTTCTAGCTTTGAAGTGGGCCACTGTTGACCAATTCCACGAGTACTTGTATGGGGCTAAGATACTGGTAAAAACTGATAATAATCCTTTGACCAATGTGCAGACTTCAGCCAAGTTGGATGCTACTGGCCATAGGTGGCTTTCCGCATTAGCTACATATGATTACGCTGTTGAATACAGAGCAGGCCTGAACCACATAGATGCTGATGCTCTTTCTTGAAGGCCTGTTTCCCGGAATGACTGGGTCAGACTGTCAGAACCTGATATTCGAGCACTCTGCCAGAAGTTTGACAGGGAGGAACAAATGTCCACGGACGCAGTGGACTGTCTGGTGGATTGTTTGGGGCCCTCTGAGAACTACATACCTGCTTCTTATTGCCACTTTTCTGCATTAGACATTGGTGCACTGCCTCAGCTGGATAATGACAGTATTCAGCGGGCTCAATTCCGAGATCCTATGATCAAATCAACTCTAGAAGCCCTCTACGCAGGGAAAGATGTATCCAAGCTACACTCCACTGATTTGAGAACTGCATCATTATACAAGGAAGGTCCTAAGTTGAAACTGATTAATCGACTGTTATACAGAGAAACAGTAGCCAGAGGGGGACAAATAGACAAACAACAGCTAGTTTTGCCCACTGCCTTCCAAGACTTGGTGCTGAGGTCCCTACACAACCGCATGGGGCACCTTGGTATAGACAGAACACTTGACTTGGTGAGATCCAGATTCTATTGGCCTAAGATGGGGGCTGATGTTGAGCAACATATTCAAACTTGTAGTAGCTGTTTACAGAGAAAAGCCTTGCCCAAGAGGGCAGCTCCCATTGTTAACACCACCACCAGCGCCCCCATGGAGCTGGTTTGTATTGACTTTCTGAGTTTGGAGCCAGACAAAAGAAAATATTAGTAATGTGCTAGTGGTCACTGACCATTTTACGAGGTATGCCCAAGCTTTTCCCATCAAGGACCAGAAGGCCTCCACCATGGCAAAGGTACTAGTAGAAAACTTTTTTGTTCACTATGGGGCTCTGCAAAGAATCCATTCTGATCAAGGGAGAGACTTTGAGAGTCGTTTGATCAAAGAGATGCTTTCTCTGTGGGGCGTGCGAAAGTCCAGAACCACCCCTTAACACCCCCAGTGGGACCCACAGCCTGAACGTTTTAACTGCACTCTGTTGGACCTGCTGGGCACCCTCCACCCGAAAGACAAGCCCAGATGGAGCCAACAAATTAGCACCTTGATACATGCCTACAACTGTACCAAAAGTGATGCCACTGGGTTCTTCCCCTACCGCCTTATGTTTGGAAGAGAGGCCCGACTGCCAGTAGATGTTTGTTTCGGAGTTTCTCCTGATGGGGTTCAAGCTGATAATTATTTACAGTATGTGCAAAAGTTAAAGGCCCAGCTGAATCATGCATACCAACTGGCTCAAACCATGGCTGCCAAAAGAAATCTAGACAACAAAGAAAGGTGTGATAAGAAGGTGAAAGCACAGGAACTCCAGGTGGGAGATCGTGTATTGCTAAGAAATCTGGGACTGCATGGCAAACACAAGATTGCTGACAGTTGGCATCATCTCCCTCACATTGTAGTGGGCAAACCGGATGGTCTGCCTGTGTACAAAGTAAGGCCCCAAAATAATTCAAAAGATGCTAAGAAAATGCATCGAAATCATTTATTGCCCATTGGCCAAATATTGATTGAGTCTGCGCCCCCAGAAAGTGCTCTCCCGGGACCTGTGACCCGAGCTGCTGCTAAGCAAAGGCAGAGAAAGTCTGCACCTACAGCTGCTAAGTTAAAGTTTTCTCCACAGCAAATCTCAGTCGAAAATGACTGTTGGAGATTTCCAGGGTTTGATTGAAGACATCAGGATCCCGTGCTTTTGCTTTTTCAGCACCAACCCTGTGGAATTCTCTACCTCGTTGGTTGAGAGAATGCCCAACCGTCTACAGTTTTAAAACTGGTTTAAAGACATATTTATTTAGTCTAGCTTTTAATTAATTATGGTCTATATATTTTAATACTGTTTTAATCTATATTATGTATATGTTTTTATATACAAACTCTCAGCCTATCATGTGTTGTCACATTTGTGAAATGACACAACTTTTTTCAGTAAGGTAATGAACTTCTCTCTCACAGTAATTCATTCATGCAGAATAAAAACATGGGTTTTGGACTGTGAATAGCCATTGTCCTAATATGTTAAAGTACTGTCCACCAATCAGAATACACCAGGGGGGGGGTCATGGGGGTTCGATTTCTGATATGATACATAAGCAATAACACATGGCGGTATCTACAATAGTGCAACAAAATATACACACACCTCAGGGGAAGGGTTGAGCATGAGGCCCAGCCAAGTACATACAGAACCCAGAGAAGTGCATACTTTTCTTTATAATTGTACACCCTAAAGAGTGTTATCACTCTTACAAAATGTGTGCCAAAATGTTTAACAAAAAGGAGACAAAAACAGCGTCTCATTTTAGGTGTGCAGTGCAACTGAAAAAAAATAAGGCATGGTCATGTGCTGTCTTTTGGAGTTGGTGGAGTTTCTGGGAGCATTTTGTTTGCCTCCCTGGATGTCAATAGTTTAAAGAATACTAAGTGGAGGCAAACTACATTTTCTATCCTATGGGACCTGTGCTTTAACATTTTTTTCTTACAGGATACATGTCTCCACTCTATGAAAGAGATGACCCTTGCATCTAGAGAGTGGTTTGGAAGGCCATCCTTTTGGTCACTGGGGGAGGACCCTTGTTCGGGGTTGGGAATTTAATTTAATACCTCTGAGATTACAGTATATAGATTGCTGGATTTAGCACCTGGTAGAGTCCTTATGCTGGATATTCATTAGGCCTGGGCAAAGTTTGCAGATTTCACTTCTGAGGAATTTTCACAAAACTTCACAATTTTTGCAGACTTTCGCTTTATATCCATCACCGTTGAATTTCGCATTTTCGGAGAATTCATTGCCAAACTGTGGAAATAATATTAGTACTGCAGAAAATATGTTGTGAATCATGAGAAATAATCTGCCACTCATGCTGCTGAAATTGCAGAATATATATTCCGTGAGCTGTTTGATCATGTGATTTTATTAATTTAGGAGGGAAATAAATTATAAAATTACTCCTTTTTACTGTCACTGTCTGTCAGTCAAATGCTGTAATTTTTGTGGTGTTAAATCAGAATTCCTATTGAATATTATAGTTGCTTCCAAACATTCCTATTTTAAAATTTTCAGGAAAAATATTCCACAGTTTATCCTGAAAAACAGCCGTTCATAAATTTATTCCATGGAACACCCTTCAAAAATTCTGCAGTTACTTGATTGGCTGATTTATGTTCCATTAGGCAGGGTTTCGATGTCAAAGGTCCTTGTTACTGTAGCAACCACCCTCCCCCTCTCAGTCAAGTGACTGCTGCTCCTTGCTTTCTGTGCAGTTCTTTAGAGTTTGGTGAAGTGAAAAGTTCTGCTGCTCTGTGTATCTGCATTTTTACATTCTACTAGAGGGAAAAAAATTGCATTTCAATCTTTGATTGAAATACTTTGAAATCATTTTGTTGTTCTAGGATCCTCCTTCAGCAACCTGATATATGATTTCTGATATCTTGATTAACTGCTTCAATAGTTAATATAGGTATGTACAGGACATAGTGTCTGCAGTTTTACTTTTAAACTGCAGTTTAGTATTTTTTGACAGGAAAGGAAATACTGTGAGAGGCTGTTCTTATATTTCCTGAACAGTGTTGTAATCTACTTAGATTGATATATTGATTTTGGTGTGATGCACTTTTGGTACATACACTTTTTGGAATATGTTTCTGTCTGCTACTTAAAATTTGAGTTAAAAAATGATAGGAAAGAGGGCAGGTAGTGTGGGTGGAGGACGTGGACATGGACAAGGTAGTTCAGTGGTTCCTTTGACTCGTAACGCTCCTCCTGAAGCTCTGTTTGGAATGTCTCATGATATGGATATGGATATGGAATCTGATTCTGGTGCAGGTTCTTCCAGCACCCGCATTGTAGGTCATGTGGTTGGCAGTACAGTGGGTGCAGGTAGTAGCAAGTTAGGTACAATATTTTCTCCAATAGCTCAGTCATCTTCTGGTGGTGCAGTAGGTAAGGACCAAATCAGTATTAGTTACTTTTTTCGGAAAGCAGGCAATAGTACTCAATTCAATTCAATTCAATTTTTATTTATAAATAGCGCTATTCTAAAACCATAGCGTTAGTACATAATCATAAAAACACATATAACAGCTACACTTATCAGATAAAACATCTGCAGTTAATCAAATCACATCAGGAAAGGCAAGATTGAACAAATAAGTCTTTAGCACGGACTTAAAACTCTCCAGCGTCAGGCATTCTCGAATCTGACGAGGTAGAGAATTCCACAGGCATGGGGCCACAAAATCAAATGCTCGGGCTCCAGATGACTTTAAATGGACCCTGGGAGTCTCCAGCAATCCCTCATTGGTGGAGCAAAGCTGCCAGGAGGGGCAGTAGGGATGCAGGAGAGCTTGTAGGTAACTCGGTCCCTGTCCGTGTAGGGCCTTCTAGGTCAGTAAACCGACCTTAAAGGTGATCCGCCACTGAACAGGCAGCCAGTGCAGATCAAGCAGCACGGCCATGACATGACAGCTACGAGGCTGCCCAGTCAAAAGCCTCACTGCAGTGTTCTGCACCAGCTACAAGCAGTGGATATCAACCCCAGGTAACCCTAGGTACAGGGCATTACAATAATAAAGGCAGGAAGTCACAAAGGTGTGAACCAGCACTGGTAGGTTGTCATGCAGAACAAGGTGCTTGATCCAGGCTACATTCCTTAGATGGAAAAAGGCAGTCTTGACAGCGAATGACACCTGATGTTTAAGCGTCAATCCGTCATCAAGAATCACACCCAGATCCCGCACCTGTTCAGAGGTCGTCAGCTGGTGACCACCGAGCCAAATATCTGAGGCCCGTCCCTTTGACGGCCCCTCTACACGATGTCCTGGGTCCACTACCAACACCTCAGTCTTATCCGGGTTCAACCTTAGCCAACTGGCACTCATCTAGGCCTCAATTTTCGAAAAGCAGTTGTTAAAACACGAGATGATCCCCCCCCCCCCCGCTCGGGCACAAGGGACAGGTAGAGCTGAGTATCATCAGCATAACAGTGGAAACTCAGTCCATAGTGCCTTACAATGTCTCCCAATGGCAGCATATATACTGCGAACAACATGGGGGATAGTACAGAGCCCTGCAGCACCCCACATGGCAGGGAGACCTTGTCAGAGGAGTAAACCCCAGAGACAATTCTCTGAAACCTGCCAGTGAGGAATGAATGAAACCATCTGAAGACTGTACCAGACAGTCCACAGACTGACTGCAGGCGCTCAACCAACACCTCATGGTCCACAGTGTCAAACGCCGCCGAGAGATCTAGAAGAACCAAGATGGAACTGTTCTTTCGATCTCTTGCTATTAGAAGATCATTGAGAACCCAGACAAGGGTGGTCTCGGTACTATGCCGTTTTTGAAAACCAGACTGGAGAGGATCGTAGATGCTGTGGATGGTCAAATGATCCTCCAGCTGCAGCACAACCATCTTCTCAATAACCTTACCCAAAAAGGGAAGGTTAGAGATAGGTCTGTAGTTTGCAAGACATTCTGGGTCAAGAGATGGTTTCTTAAGAAGGGGTATCACTACCGCCTCCTTCAGAGTGTTAAGAAACACCCCAGACTCTAAAGAACACCAGACAATCTCTGCAGGGACCCGCCCGATGGTCTCAACACACCCTGCAAGGAGGAGCATTGGGCCCGGGTCCAAACCACAGCAGGTTGGCTGCAAAAACTGGATGATCTTCACAATATCCATGATCGCTGGTCAGCCAAAGTCAGACCAGGCAGACAGAGGGGCTGTCACTTCCCACCGATCTCCGTCCACCCCATTGGAGCGTCCCGTGAGAATCTCGGACCTGATGTTGACAAGCTTATTGGCAAAAAAACGAGCAAATTCATCACATTTCTCTTGCGACAATACTTTTCACAACTGCAGACAGACTGGATTGCACAGTCCGTCTACAGTACGGAAGAGTTGAGATGGTCAGTTTTGTGCTGCAGCTATCTCCCTGGACAGGAACTCTGCCTTCTTACGGGAGATAGTTGATTGATAATCCTCAAAATGGGTTAACAATCTAAGTCTATCAACATCCAGACCTGATTTTTGCCAGCAATGCTCCAGCCTTCGTCCCACTATCCTCAGCTCCCTCAAAGTCCCATCAAACCAAGGGGACCATGGGCACTGTGTAATGGAATGAACGCGGACAGGAGCAGTGCGATCCAGTGCCACAGTCACAGCATCATTATAACTCTGGATGAGGGCATCTGGATCACTGCTATTCCTTGGCAGTCCCGATAGGTCCAGTACTGCCAATAGGCCATCAGAGGATAAACCCCTTAAAGGGCGGTACTGGACCATCTCCATAGGGGTAGGCCTATACGAGGGGGCCTGGAAATTGAACCTTATGGTGTGATGGTCCGACCAACTGACTGGTTCCACCACCAAATCAGAGGCCTCCATATCCAAAAGAAAAACTAGGTCCCCATGGAATAGCTATACCTATGGGTCGCAGAGGTAATCACCTGTGAGAAGGCCAATGAATTCATCAGCTGGAGGAAGTCTTGGCCAAATTGTGAGAGTTCATCATCGACCCAGGTATTGAAATCCCCCAGCGCCATCCACCTGGGGGACTCCAATATCATGTCGACAATGAAGTCTGCCACTTCCTGCAGGAATTGCTTCTCACTCCCGGGTGGACGGTAGACAAGAAGAATCCTGCACCCCCCACCTGCGTTCATGATACACTCAAAGGACCGAGTTTCCCCCTCTGACACCTCCACAAGGTTCAATTCTGATCTAAAACCAATGGCCACACCCTGCCCCTACGATCCAAGCTCGGGCAGTGTATCACCGAAAACCCAGCTGGAATTTCTGACTCCAATATTGGGCCATAATTTGCATCCAACTAGGTCTCAGTGATGCAAGCCAAGTCTGATGATCCCACAAGATCAGCTACCACTGCCGTCTTGTTTTTAATAGACCTGTCATTGCATAACACCACCCGGGTTGGATGAGACCCCAAGGTTGACCAAGTCATTTGCACACATTTAGTGGAGTCCTTTGGTATGGAAACCAAACAGGGCGACTCCCTATCAGGAATCCTTTTCACCCCAGGGCATCTCCTAGTTCCCACTACTCCAATCTGGCTGCTTGGTTCCACTCTCCCGCGAAATCCACGGCCCCCACCCCTATACCTTCTCTTAACAATCCCCAATGCACGGCATCGAGAATAAACTTCAGCTGACAATTGGGGACAATCAAAGGGGCGGAGGCCATGAAGTTCAACAGGAGAGTAACGCCTGATGGGGAGAGATCTCTGCCAACACATCATAATCAATCAAAACAAATCTAACAATCAAATATTTAAAAAGAATATTTAAATGAAATCCCCTAACCAACTATTCTTAACACTTCCTTAAAACCATTAAAATACAAATAAATAAATATATAACAATAAAAGAAGCAAAAATACTTTAAAAGTACTAGCACTGGGAGCAACAAAATTGGTAATGCTAATGAAAAAGCAGCAGCCAAGTTAAGTGCAAGGGAGAGGGGGCTGAAATCTGCAGTTGATGCTGTCACGCTAATGCTTGATTCACATTATGATTCTCAGCATGAAAGTCAGGATTTGTTATTATCTGGGACAGATGCACAGTGTTTAAGCAACAGTTTTGAATGTGATACTCAGGACGATGCTCCCACAGACAAAGTGGTCAGTAAAAAGTATGGAGTGTAGTGAGAGTAAACCTGTTGATTTGACTGATAATGACGTTTTGCTGGTGGTTAGTGAGGAAAAGAACAATATGGTAGAAGACATTACTGGTGTCAGTGACAGTGTGGAGGATTTGGTTGGTGTTCAAGAGGACCCTGTAATAGACTCTGATTACCAGCCTCCCCATGTACCTGTTAAGGATTCCTCTACCTGTCCCTCTAGTGTAAATGTGTCACAAGTACTGACTGAAGGATCAGTGACTGTTAACATGCAATCACAAAAAAGTATTTGTGTCAGTAGTATGCAGAGCAAGCGCCTGCAGCAGCAGGTGAGACATGAGTCACAGCAGCAGGAGCAGCAGCAGTTCCCAGTCAGCAGTATTCCAGAGTGTGGTCCCCCTTCTAACAAGCATTTGCCAATGTCGAATGTTTGCTTGCTGGTAAAAGCACTGGAAATGCAGGAGTTAAACAGATGCAGAATAAGAATGGCGGTGAAGTACTGAACTTCATGCCAACCCCACCTCCACCCTGCAGAGATGGACAGGCATTGGGGTATGTGTTTGAGTCATCACCCATAACGTTTATGCCATTTCACCTCACCCTATCCTGCAGACACCGACAAATGTCAAATTGTGCCTTGGGGTGTTTAGCTTTACAGTCACCCCCATTCCATAAGGACATACGCTGAAATGGGTACAGTATAGGAGAATGGGGTGAACTATTGGGCCGAAGAGTCCAAGGTACACCTCAATGCCTGTCACTGGCTGCAGGGTGGGGGGTGGAATGGCATGAGCATTACAGTTGGCAATCCAAAGGCACACCCCTGATGCCTGTCAGTCTGTACAGGGTGGGACGTTATGGTTAGAAACCCTAACACCTAGGGCGTTTGTTGGTATTTTCACTACAAATATTCAACATGGCCTTTTTGTGACTCCCACCTCATAAAAGCATTTGGGAACTCTTCTCATGAACAGTGGCACTGTGATTTTGTTAATGTGTCCCGAACTTTGAGTTCCCACAGCGACCGTGCCATTCTGCGCTAGATGTACGAAAACAGAGATCAGGCAGGATGTGAAGAATGACAGCTGTACCATTCATAGGGAGGTGTGAAGAGATGGCAATGTTGAAAATCTGTAGCGAAAATATTAAAAATGCTCAAAATTCCAAGCGTACCTGGAAATTGCGTAACCCCATGCGTGTAACACATTCATTTAGTGGAATTATTTCACCAAATTTTCAACATAGGCATTTTGTGACCTCTGCTCATGAACACTGTCACTATGATTTTCTTAATCTGTCCTGAACATTGATTTTCCACAGCGACCATGATATTCTGCACCACATGTGTAAATGCCTATTTTGGGCAGGATATGTACTGTTCATAATGAGGTGTGAAAAAATACCAATGTTGAAAATCTGGAGTGAAAATATTACAAATGTGTGAAATTACAAGGGTGCGTGGAAACTGCACAACGTACACACATAACACAGTCATTTTATGGACTTTTGTCACAAAATTTTCAACATAGGCATATTAGCACCTCTGCTCATGAACAGTGTCACTGTGATTTTCTTTTTCCTTTAACATATCACTATTTTACTCCTCTGGTCAGAGCAGACACCCACCGACCCCTGGCCACCAGCACCCGCACCCCCGGACTGGGTCTGGTTAGCAAATTTATATGCCCCATCTACATGAGGGCCAATGAGCAGGACCCCCCCCCAGGTACCTGTGGCATGGACCCAGCAAAGATGCCTCTCCTTGTCCGGGGTGCAGGGCCTGGCCATCAGCCACTGAGGTCACCCTACCACCATTTTCCTCTGGTTTTCTCCCCTGAGTAGCCGGATGTGCAATGGCGTCACATCAACGTGCCAACGCCCACCGCACTCCTCCCCCTGTGTATGCACACAACTTGCTACGCTCCTAGCCTCTGTTAGGGGCCACTGCAGCGTGATGGAGATCCCTCACCCACCCCAGAGGAAGGAGAGCCATCGTGGGACATCAATCCTTCCTCTCCCCGGCCAGCCCCCGGCGGCCAGTGTCCGTTCCCAGGGTCACCAGTGCGGTGTGAGATGTGGCGTCCAGTGTCTCAGCCACCAGCACCACTGGGCCTCTGTGATTTTCTTAATCTGTCCCAAGCACTGACTTCCCACAGCGACCGCGCTATTGTGTGCTGGAAGTGCGAAAACACATTTCAGCCAGGATGTGAAAAATGACAGCTGTACTGTTCATAAGGAGGTCTGAAAAAATGCCAAAGTTGAAAATCTGGAGTGAAAATACTATAAATTTGCGAAGTTACAAGGGCGCGTGGAAACTGCACAACGCACGCTTCTAACACAGTCATTTTTGGGAAATTTCTCACCAAATTTGCAACACAGGTTTTTGAGAGCCCACCTCATGAACAGTAGCACTGTCATTTCGTTACTCGGTCCTGAAAGGTGATTCCACGCAGTGACCACAAAATCACCTTTTGGGACCGAATAATGCTATGACAGTGACTGAATTCATGAGGAGGGGTCCCAATAACCCCATGTTGAAAATTTGGTGACAAAAGTCAAAAAAATGGCAGAGATAGCCACATTAATTGAAAAAACCCTATTTACGACATTATACAGCTTACTGACATTTCTTCAGTTCACAGTTGGCTTTGAAGAGTGCAGACGTGTTCCCGGTCCACTGACTCGTCAGCACGGGCCCGGAGGTACGTATGGGGTGAGGGGGGTGGGGAGGTGGGCACAGAGAGTAGCTGTGGGTTGGGGAGGGGCACGTAGACACCACAAGGGACCATTTTCTTGGTTTTAGGGACAACAAAATAAACAAAAGACGTCGTGGGAAGGTTTTTTTTGCAGACTTGCTTTGGTCACACTGGCGTGGGCTCCCAGTGTGCCACCTGCGTTTTGGGGGAAGGGGAACTTAAGCCATCGGGGATTGGGCACCCCTGTCAGCAAAGAAAGATTGTTTGGGGGGGCATGATGCTGAAGGGGATTGGGCACCCCCTTGGCACACAACAAATGCAGGGGACATTATGCCGATGGGGAGTGGGCCGCCCCCATCGGCAAATTAACTGGGTCGGGGGCGTGCTGACAGGGAGATTGGGCACCCCCATCGGCTTTCATGGGGCTCTGAGGCAGACGGCGATAGCCGCCGCCATGTTCATGGAAATGTTACACCAGGCAAGGTACTGCCCTGCAATGACAGGTCACTCCCTCACTGCAGCTGAATGGCTGCAGCTGCAGCCATTCAGCTGCAGTGAGGGAGTGCAGCAGCTGAATGGCTGACACTGCAATGACAAGGTGGCCCCTGATTGCGGCAGCCAAATTGTTTCAAGTTGGTGGCACTTCTGGAGAACCAGTGTCATCAGGACAGTGGGCCTGCATTGGTTGAATACTGCCAAGTTTGACAAATGCAGTGCCAGCACTGGCTGCCATAGCGTCGCACCTCCACTCCACTTTCCTAAGTTGTTATGATATCGTTTCTATGATGTCATAAGCAAACATAAAAACAGTGTAGAGTGGGCAAATCTCTTGTGTGGGATTTTTTTCATTGCAAGACAATGACAACAGTACAGCTGTTTGCCAAATATGCAGAGTTAAAGTGAGTAGTGGCAAGGCAGGGTCACACTTAGGCACAAGTGGTATGCACTCACATTTGCAAACCAAACACACCATTCACTGGCAGCAGCATAAATGCCTGGCCTCCAATGTAGAAAGCAGCAATTCTGTTCCCCTACACAAGTACTGTACTTATTGGACCCAGTTCACACTGACAGTAGTGTTGCTCCACCACAACTAACCTCCACTCCCAAACGGTCTGTAGTGCTAAGTCAATCAGCATCCTCTACCTCATCATCCTCTGTATGTTCTACGAACATAAGAAATTTGCCAGCAGATAAGGGCCTAGAGGTCTATCAAGTCTGCTCGAATGTGCAGCTAGCACCCCTTATTCTGCAGCTGCCCCTCCCTTCCTCCCTTCCCCTCCATTGACCCACCCCCTTGTCCTGTTCCATCCCTTTTTGAAGCAGTCTACTGTTCTACTGGATACCACTTCTGCAGGTAACGCATTCCACCCAGCTACCACCCTCTCTGTAAAAAAGTGTCTCCTCATCTCCCTCCTGAACCTTCTTCCGTCCAGTCTCATATCATGGCCCCTGGTGTCCCTCCCCTTCCTTACTTTGAACAGCCCCTCTGTACCTGTCATGTTTATTCCTTTCATGTACTTAAAGGTTTCAGTCATGTCCCCCCGTCCCTCCTCTCCTCCAGCGAGTACATGTTCAACTCCCTCAGCCTCCTCTCGTATGATAAGTCCCTCAGCCCCTTGATCATCTTTGTCACCCTGCACTGCACCCCCTCCAGTTACTTAATGTACCTCTTCAGACACGGGCACCAGTACTGCACGCAGTACTCCAGGTGCGGTCTAACTAATGACCTATACAGTGGAAGAATCACCTCCTCCCTCCTCAAGGATACACCCCTTGCAATGCATCCCAGCATTTTGTTGGCCTTTGCAGATGCCTTCCTACATTGTGCCAAGTTGTTCATTGACCCTGTAATGAGCACCCCAGATCCTTCTCCTCCTCTGTCTGGGCGAGCTGCACTCCCTCCAAACTGGTAAGTCCTCCTTGGGTTCTTCATCCCAAATTGCAGCACCTTGCACTTTTTGGCATTAAACCCCAGTTGCCAGGTGTCTAGCCAGGTTTCAAGCTTTACCAGACCATCCTGCAACCCCTGCCATCCCCCTAGGTCTTCCACCACCACTCCTACCTTGGTATCATCAGCAAACAGACTGATCTTGCTCTTGATGTCCAATGATATGTCTGCAATGAATATCCCAAACAATACTGGTCCCAACACTGTGCGCTGTGGAACACCACTCATCATTACCCTTAGGTGTGAGAGCTCCCCATCCACCACCACCCTCTGCTGCCTTCCCTGAAGCCAGTTCCCTACCCATCTCACCAGCTTTGCACCCGCCCCTGTGCCTTCTAACTTACTTCCCAGCCTTCCATGCGGCACCGAGTCGAATGCCTTACTGAAGTCCAGATACAGGACATCCACTGCATGGCCCCTTTCCAGTTGCCTAGTCACCCAGTCATAGAACTCCACCAGGTTGGTTTGGCAGGATCTGCCATGTATGAGGCCATGCTGTCTGCTGTCCTGTAGTCCTTTGGTCTCTAGGAGGGCCACCAGCCTCTCCTTCAGGATAGTCTTCATCAGCTTACCCACGGTGGATGTGAGGCTCACTGGTCTGTAGTTCCCCGGTTCATCCTTGGGGCCACTCTTGTGGAGGGGCACCACATGAGCCATCCTCCAGTCCTGAGGTACACACCCCGAGTGTAGTGGGGCATTAAATAGGTCTGTCAAAGGTCTTGCAAGGACCTCTGCCAGCTCCTTCAGTACCCTGGGGTGGATGCCATCTGGGCCTGGTGCCTTGTCCATCCTCAGTGCCTTCAAACCCTCCTGACTTCTGACTTCTCTCACTGCAGTATCCTGCCACAAACTCCTTTCAATTCCAAAGTCACACATATGTAATTGAGAATTTCCAAGGAGGTGGTCACTATGAGGCAACCTAACATTAAGGAGGCATTGACCAAGAATACCAAGTACCATCGGAATCATCCAGTTGCAAGGCACTTGAATGCAGCAGTTGCCCAAATGCTTACAACGGATCTTCTATCTTACTCATTTGTTGAAACATCTGGTTTTCAGCAGCTCATGAATAAGGCAGTACCCAAATATGAACTGCCAAGCAGAACATACTTTTCGAAGACAGGTGTCCCTGAGCTGTACAACACACCTTGTTGTACAGTTTCCCATTTGTTGTCACACTCTGTGGTCAGTACTGTACATCTGACCACTGACATGAGGACCAGTGGTCTGGGATACACAGTCAGCTTCATGTGTGTTACAGCACATTGGACACACGTCCCTGGTGTGTATGGTACTTCACCTTGTCCTGCAAGTGATTGCTGTTTGAAAACCACATACAGCTGCAGTTGTGGTGTGTATCAGTATGAGACACTAAGCACGCAAAGTATGCATGGCTTGTACACAGCTGAAAGAATTCTGGAACATCTAAATGAGACAATTTTTCATTGGTTGAAACCACATGGACTTACAGCGAGTTTCATTTCAAGTGACAATGGTGCCAATGTGATTAAAGCCATAAGTGATCAAATCAAATTAAATCAACTTTATTTATATAGCGCCTTTCAGAGCCAAGGCGCTGTATATAAAAACATATACATAATATAGATTAAAACAGCATTAAAATATATAGACCATAATTAATTAAAAGCTAGACTAAATAAATATGTCTTTAAACCAGTTTTAAAACTGTAGACGGTTGGGCATTCTCTCAACCAACGAGGTAGAGAATTCCACAGGGTTGGTGCTGAAAAAGCAAAAGCACGGGATCCTGATGTCTTCAGTCAAACCCTGGGAATCTCCAGCAATCCCTCGTTGGCAGAACGGAGAGGACGGACGGGGCAGTAGGGAATCAGAAGATCTTTCAGGTAACCGGGTCCCTGATCATGTAGGGCTTTAAAGGTTAGTAAACCAACCTTAAAGGTGATCCGCCACCAAACAGGCAGCCAGTGCAGTTTGTGGAGCACAGGTGTAATATGACTGGTTCTAGACGTCCCAGTCAAAAGCATGGCCGCCGCATTCTGCACCAGCTGCAGGCAGTGGATATCAACCCCAGGTAGCCCTAGGTAAAGGGAATTGCAGTAATCAAGACGGGTAGTGACAAAGGCATGGACCAATGTTGGAAGATCACCCGAAGGAGCCAGGTGTTTCACCCGGGTGATATTCCTCAGATGGTAAAAAGAGGATTTGACAACAGCTGACACCTGGGATTTTAGGGTCAGTCATCATCAAAAATAACGCCCAGATTACGCACCTGATCGGAGGTAGGGAGCGGCATACCACCAAGTAACAAACCTGAAAGTTGTCCAGCTCCCAATCTCGCCCCCAGACGACCTGGGTCCACTACCAATACTTCAGTCTTATCTGGATTCAGTCTCAGCCAGCTGGAACTCATCCAAAGTCTGATCTCAGCAAGGCAGTTGTTTAGCAAGGATAGTGCATCATCCTGACCAAGGAGAAAGGACAGATACAGCTGGGTATCATCTGCATAGCAGTGAAAACCCAGACTGTTTCACCTGATGACTTCTCCCAATGGTAGCATGTACACTGCAAACAACATGGGAGCTAAAATGGAGCCCTGTGGTACCCCACAAGGCAGGGAGTGAGCGCCAGAGGAATAAATTCTAGTGGCAACTCTCTGAGACCTGTCTGTGAGGTAAGAATGAAACCATTTGAGGACTGTACCAGACAGCCCGCAACAAACCCACAGATGCTCCAACAGCACACCATGGTCTACAGTGTCAAATGCAGCAGAGAGATTGAGAAGGACCAGAATGGTACATGCCTTTCGATCTCTAGCCATTAGGAGGTCACTCAATACCCGGACAAGGGCGGTCTCTGTGCTATGCTTCTTCCTAAAACCAGACTGGAGAGTATCATAGACATTGTGAGTTGTAAGATGATCATCCAGTTGCAACGCAACCGCCTTTTCAATAACCTGACCAACAAATGGCAGGTTAGAGATAGGCCAGTAGTTAACTAGACAGTCTGGATCCAAGGAGGGTTTTTAAGGAATGGTCGAACAACCGCCTCCTTGAGGGGGTCAGGAAAGACCCCCCTGTCCAAAGACTTCCAGACAATGTCAGCAAGGATTGGGCAGATAACTTCTACACATCCTACTAAGAGAGGTGTGGGGCCTGGATCCAAACTACAACTAGTTGGTCGCAATGTCTGGACGATCTTCACGATGTCACTGAACTCCAGCCGGCAAAAATCTGACCAGACAGACTGAGTACATGCCACTTCCCGTCGACCACTGCAATCCCCCATAGGAGAGGTCGGACAGATGCCAGACCTGATGCTGGCAACCTTATCTGCAAAAAACTGAGCAAACTCCTCACATCTTAGCTGAGAAAAAGCTTCTCTGGGCTGGAGACAGATTGGATTGCACAATCTGTCCACAGTCCGGAAAAGCTGAGCCGGTTGGTTCTGTGCAGCAGAAATCTCCCTGGACAGGAACTCTGCCTTCTTACGGGTGATTTCTGATTGATAGCCATCATAATGTGCTATCAACCTAAGCCTGTCAGCATCCTTGCCGGACTTCCGCCAGGCCCTCTCCAACCTTCGGCCAATTCGCCTTAACTCCTTCAAGGAGCTATTAAACCAAGGGCTCCTTGGACAGAGGGTGAAAGGCCGAACATGAACAGGAGCAATTTTGTCCAGAGCATCTCCCACAGCCTTATTATAGGCTAGTGTGAGATCATCTGGACTCATGCATTCACCCAACAAACCCGATAGATCCAGTACCGCCATTATGATGGTGGTTTTCAATGCATTCCATGCTTCACCCATGTTTTAACTCTGATTGTGCATGAGTTCTTGAAACATGAGACAGTGGACAGTATGGTGACCATTAGTCATCAAATTTGTGGCCATTTCAGCCATTCTTCAAAAGTTCAGTCTGAGCTTAATGTATTGCAGCATGCATATGGTATTCTGCAGCATTGTCTCAAGCAGGATGGTTCCACAAGGTGGAACACCACTCTTTAAATGCTGGAAAGCCTGTTTGAGCAGTGTAAACCCTGTCAGTGACTGTCATGCAGCTTCATAACCCCCCTGACTCAAAAGGCAAAATCCCTAAGTCCATCACAGTGGAGGATCATAGATAACATCATACAGGTTCTGCACCCTTTCGAGCATGGCACTCAGGTTGTTAGTGGTGAATCTGCATGTCTTAGTTAGGTCATTCCCTTGTTGAGGGTACTGAAGCAGGCACTGCTCAATTTGCATGACCAATTTGAAGGTGCAGCAGATGAGGTTGGTGTTGACCTGTTGAACCGCATGATGGACATCTTAGAAAGTGATGATTGTGCGTTTGTGACATGTTGCACAGTAATTCATACAGGATGGCCACTTTACTGGGTCCCCGTTACAAACATGGGATTGCAGTACTTTTGCCAGGGGGCAGTGTAGAGGCTGATCACTGTGCACTTGTTCTTTGTGAGAACGTGCACAACAAAATCCTTCAATTAGATGTCATGAAAACTACTGAGCAAAGTACTCAGCAGCATGTGTATGCCAGTTCCAAATCCTCCGTGTCATTCAAGCCATCATCTTCATCAGTCTCCAAACACAGCCGCAATCCATTGTGGTCAATATTACAGCAGGTAGGTGTTTCCCATCCCCAGGAGCAGGAATACAGTAGCAAACTGCAGATGTCAGTGGCAAACATGGTGACTGCATACCTGGATGATCCGGAGCAGATTTCTGTTGAGGATGACCCTTTGTTGGTATACCGGCAACACAAGGTAACAGTGTGGCCTGCATTGGCATCAGTTGCACTGAAATATTTAAGTTGCCTTTGTTCCAATGTAACATCTGAAAGGGTGTTTAGTGCTGCGGGTGCAATTGTGTCAGACCATTGAACATGCCTGCCTGATTTAAATGTTGCGTGACTGACATACATAAAAATGAATGAACATTTTATTCCACCTCACTGGTCTTTGTCTGGCAGCGGCACTGGTATGCCTAGTGATGACGACATGGCATGGATGATGCTGAAAATGATACGAGTAGGTAGAGGGTATGTGTTCGGATGGTGAGGATACAGCAGAGGGGACACATCCTTTAGTTTACATAATTTTGTAGTGGGTTTGATGATAGCAATGCTGACAGCACTTATTTATATTATTTTGAGTTACTGTACCAAATTTAATTAAAGTCCAAACAAACAATGTTTTTTTCATCAGACATTATTTAAAAATCCTACTCCATATTCAAGTATAGCAAAGGTCATTGTTTACATCGATGATAAACCTGCATCGTAGCATTTATAGTGCAAGCATAAATCCAGTTTTCATATAATTTGAATAACATTAAACAAAGTCTTCTCCCTTGAGAATAAAGTACCGCACTATCTCCTCTGTAAAATGGATGGCAGATGTGCTACTGAATGACGTCATGTAAGCGAGAGCGAGACAGCTGTTTTTGCTGCTTAAATAATACATTTTCTAAGCCATATTCCACCATCTATCTCAAGGTAGAAAAACCAGATTTATGGAAATCATGGTTTCATTATTTTTTGCCAAAATATATGTTAAGCTATGATGTTGATCAGTTCTGTTTTTCATTATTGCAGAACAGTAGGCAGTACCGTGAACCATATCATGTGCTCTCTGCAAAAAACAGCAGTGCAGGCCGTGTGTGTATTCAAAATCATTTAACCATGTGGCTCAGTTGCTGTTTATCCCTTTCCACTGCTTGCTATGTATTACGATAATCCAAAATCTATCTTTGTTGCTTTTAAATGTGAGTGTGTTGAATTTATGATACAGGCCCGCATGTGCATGCTTGACAGCGTGCCTGGCCCGCCCACCAGCTGCTGTCACTCACCAACAGCTTCAGATTCTCCTCTTGTAATTTGTAATGAGATATATTTATCTCACTAATATATACCTGAAAATCTTAAGCATGCCGTCGAAAATAAACATAAGACTCAAAGCTGCACGCAGGATGCATCCTTCTTCATAACTGGCACTGTTAAACGCAGTGTTACCATGTGGCATGTGCCAGCGACACTCAAGAAGCAATGATGATGAAGATGCTGCCTGCAACTTTGAGTTTATGCTTTACAATGGTATGCTTCACAGTTATATATTACTGAAATAAATATATCTCGTAACGGGGTTACATCGGATAGTCTTGTGCTGCGGAATAGTGGCAGCAGCTGGTGAGCATGTGGTCGGTTGAGCCGGAATATGGAGTTGGGCTGTAATCTTAAATTTCACATAGTTACATTGCAGAGCAATAATAATAGATTTTGGATTAGTTTAAGTGATTGTCTTACCACACAGAGCATTCAGAGGAAGCATATACAGCAGTGAGGCCACCAGGTTCATTCTTTTTACAGCACACCCTGTAGTGATGTGCTGTTGTGCTCCTAGAGCCCATTCTGTGGTTTAAAAAGAAAACAATTAAAATAATAACCAAACAAGTTAAAACACAGACCTGATCATAATCGTAGATTAACATGCATATGGGCAAAAAATAATAAAGCAATGATGTTGAAAAATTGGTATCCAGTATACTATTGCAGAGGATTTAGAAAATGGATTATTATTTAACCCGCACAGAGAGCTGTCTAGCTCTCACTTAGATGACGTCATTCCTTGCCATGTCTGCTGGCCATTTGTTAGAACAGACAATTCAAACAACATAAAGTTAAAGTACTATGCCCCACGCTGGTGCTGCTGATGTGCACGCTGTCCACAAACACCTGCATCGTCCACGACCACTACCACTGAAATGTCCACAACAAACAGCATAAAGATGAACTACTAGGTCCCACGCTGCTGCTGCTGATGTGCATGCTGTCCACAAACACCTGCATCATCCACGACCACTACCGCTGAAATGTCCACAACAAACAGCATAAAGATGAACTACTAGGCCCCACACTGGTGCTGCTGATGTGCACGCTGTCCACAAACACCTGCATCATCCACGACCACTACCGCTGAAATGTCCACAACAAACAGCATAAAGATGAACTACTAGGCCCCACACTGGTGCTGCTGATGTGCACGCTGTCCACACACCTGCATCCACTACTTCACTGATGTCCGCTGTACTGAACCTCATGAAGAGCCCGTAATACACAGCTCTGCCACAGAACAAAAGGATGATGATGATGACAATTCATGATTCATGACAATAGTATGGACGACAACAGACTTTACAAGCCAATCTATCAGGTTAGGAAGGATTTCTAACTTTATTTAAATGTCATTTATTGTTTGATTAATTTGTCGTATATTTGCCAAAGAAACAAAAGTACTGCCATTTTATAGCACTTAATTAAATAAATGTAATGACAGTTTTATATTTTCTCCATATTATTGTAATTTTATATGTGGATGCTAGCATTTCTTTTGCTATAAAATATTATTTAGGCTGCTAGTGCTACTTTAGCCGTTGCATCGTCATTGTTGTTCATGTAAGATTGTGCTTTGCTAATATGTATTTTATTTGATTTATCTCTACACACAGGTATACTACTATCTCATCTTATATCCTGTCCTGCTAATATATCCGCGCAACTGTTTACAACAACATCCACCATATTACTGGTAAATATAATGGTATGCCCCCAGGACAGTGACACTATTACAGCGAAAATGTCAATGCCAACGACATCGACATTTTCGCTGTAATAGCTTGCCCGAGACCCTGGCACTCTCTCTCCTGGTCCTGCACCCCTCCCCGATCCAACTCCAACTCGGAGTTAGAATCCTTTAGATTGGGGGAGTGCGATCCGGTTCAGGGGGCACAGCCCCTATGAAAAAACAGCTGGGGTCTCCAGTCGGATTTATGTCAACTACAAGTTGCGGTCAACATAAATCTGTCACTGTGATGGCGGTCGACAACTTAGTTGTTGAATTGGCATCATAGAACCAAATATAATGTTTCAATGGTCACAATTTTACCTTATTTTTTATTATTAGTATTATATCATACATGTAAAGGTGTAATTTGTAGGCCATACCTCTATACCTTCCTATCGAGGTTGTCTGTCTATGTGGGGGGGGGGGGCTAGAGATAGACATGAGATGTAGTCGCAGACCAGTGTGATTTTTATTACGCAGTGTACTGTTAGAGATAGGAAAGGATTACTGTTGTTTAAGCTGCTGAAGCTGAACCAATCAGCATTTTCTAAGTGAAATAAATAAATGTCACTTGCCCTGTTTTTTTATCTCTGCAACTCTGTTTGTGATTTTTTTTTCTCAGGTATGCTGATTAAATTCTTCTGCCCATATGTCACTACTACTGCTGCTCCTGCTGTCCGTAATCAACTTTCTGCACCTGAACTCTGGCTACCTGCAGTGTTTTTTACTTACTGGTAATGTAAGTATAATTTTTTTGGGGGGGGAGGGGTCTTTAGATCTTTTCTCCTTCAATGTAGAGCATAATAACTAAGTCAGATAGCTCATTGTACATTATACTCGTATCCTTTATGCATTGCAGAGGTCAGCTGGTAGTAAAATGTCAAGTATTGGGGGGTGTAGTGATTTAGCCTCAGACCACTGCTCTGATTATTATGTGCAGTCAGGTTACATATTGCCTAGGATTATTGTGGTTTAAGCTGCTGAACCAATCAGCACTTTCTAACTTAAATCAATATGTAACTTGTCATGTTGTTTCTCTGCAACTCTATCACTCTTTTGTCTTTCAGGTCCAGCAATAACATGCTCCTGCTCGTATGGTGCTGCCTGCGGCTGCTGTGACGTCAACAGTCATGTACTTCTGACCTGTGTTCATTAAGCATAAACAAATGATATCCAAATTAATAACTGATACAAGCATACAAACATACGAAACTGCCAGCAGCTACAGGTCAAATGGTCTATCGTGTCTGCCCGATTCTGCAGCACTGAGGTTAGACTCCTGCTGCCCTCCCACCCCTTGCCCCTCTCCCTCATCTTCCCACTAACTGGTATCTTGCCCTTAACCCTATCCCACCACCTTTTAAAGCTCTCCACTGTTTTAAGAGATACCACTTCTTCAGGGAGCACGTTCCATCCCCCTACCACCCTCTCCATGAAGCAATGCTTCCTGGCCTCCCTCCTGACTCTACACCCCACCAACTTCAGGCTGTGCCCCCTAGTAATCTCTTCTCCCTTTAATCAAAACATGCCCTCTGTACTAACCCTGTTGATACCGTTTAAGTACTTGAAGGTTTCAATCATATCACCCCTTTTCCTTTTCTCCTCCAATGAGTACATGTTGAGGTCCCTCAACCTATCCTTGTAAGGCTTCCCCTCCATACCTCCGATCATTTTAGTCACCCTCTACTGTACCCCCTCCAGTAACCTGATGTCCTTCTTTAAGTATGGGTTCCAGAACTGTGCACAGTACTCCAAGTGTGTCCTCACCAATGACCTGTTCAGTGGCAGAATGACTTCCTCCCTCCTAGAGGTGATTCCTCTAGCAATACACCCCAGCATTCTATTGGTTCATATTGATGCTACTGCTCCTGCTGCCATCGATCACCACTCCTGATGTGCCATCAAAGCCTGCAGGCAGTCACCACTGACAATACTGAAGTAAGGAGCACCTTAATGAGGGACTACTAGACCCCAAACATATACTGCTGATGCTGCAAACTCCTTGACCATGACTGTTGAAATGGCCACAACAAGGAAGAACATAAAGATGAACTACTAGGCCCCGCAGTGCTGCTGCTGAATCTGTGCATGCAGTTCACACCTGAAAATCCATGACTACGACAGCTGACACTACTGCTCCTGCTGCCGACCACCAGTACTGCTGTACCATCAATGCCTGCAGGCAGTCACCACTGACAAATAATGCTGAACTATCCAAGGAACACCCTGTAGAGGAACTACTAGGCCACAAATTATTGCTGCTGCTGCTGTGTTGCTGATATGAAAAACTCTGCATCCACCATCCACCACTAATGTTGTACCATCACTACCTGCACCCACAACCAGTGCTGCTGCATATGCATCTATAAGAAACACCATAAAGAGGAAGCAGAGTGCTGTATATGTCACCTGTTCAATCACAGAAAGCAACATCACTCGTTCCAGCAGAGGCCAGCAGTTGTATGACAGTTGGTTATAGTGAAATGAAAGACGTCAACACAGATAGTAAATTTTTTAAGGAATAATCTTTATCTTGGAAATCTGCAAACAAACAAAAATATGAAAGGTGACAACTAACAACTCCAAGAAAACAATCAGGAAAACAACAACAAACAAGCAAACTTTCATGCTAACCTACTAACTAACCATGTGAACAATATACAATGAATAAGTAAGAAACTAACAACAAAACTGTGACAGCAGATTAGCACATGTCACATGTCAAGGCTTCCAGTCATTTTTCTAAGGCTGCGGGTTTGTCTTTCTCCTGGACAGCCATCTTCCCGTTCCCACTACCTTCAGAAGTGGCTGCACCCTTTGGCAGCATCTTGCACTTGTGAGATTTTTCTTGTTTTTTGACCAATGAGGTCAGAGTCTCTACAGCCTTGCTCAGCTGGTGCATTTCCATCTCTATGTGAGCTTGTCCTTCCGCCAGCGAGTTAATTTTGTCCATTAACTTGCTGAAGTACTCCTTGGTGATATTCACTCCACCACCAATATTACCTGTGGGTGCTGCTGCTGAGGGCTTCGAAGCAGGTTTTGCAGGCCCTGTTTTTTGGGGTGTTGTAGATTATCCCATTTTTTTTACTTCCAGTGCCACTAGTACTACCACTAGGCTGTGCCTTCTCCTCCTCACTCTGGTCTGGTTCCCTTTGCACAGCCATTTCCAGCATGGCCTTCTGCAGATGTGCCAGTCTGTCATGCGCTCTCTTGCTTCTGATTTGTTCAGCACTGGCAGCTGTGGCAGTGGCCGGTGTTTCAGTAGTGTTTGTATAGAAATAAAAAAATTGTATAATTTCATATATATATATATATATATATTTTTTTTTTCACTGCAAAAAAGGTCCATTAATGCATCAGTTATGGTTGATTGCTCAGCGACAAAAGTTTGGAAATTCTGTTGATTCCCACCTACCACCACACCCCAACCACTCAGCGCTCCACAACCAACAGGCGTTGTTGGCCCTGTCATCAGGCCAACTCTCACCTCATTCTCCTTAACTGTACCATATCAGCTTGTTTACACATGGAATGGAGTGAGAGTTAGGACTGACGACCCCATGGCACAACCCGACACCTGTTGGTGTTTGGAGCATGGGGGTTTTGGGGGTATGGTGGTAGGGATGGGAAGGAACCCTAACATAAAATTTCCAAACTTTTCTTCTCACTGAACAATCAACAATAACTGATGCATTAACCAATAACATAGTTTTTTGTAATGTATATATATATATATATATATATATATATATATATATATATATATATAATGGGTGAGCTGATATGTGGTGTGATAAAATTATGTATTTCTCACCCCAGTGGAATAAACAGGCTGATGAATTATGCACTGAGGCCCAGATATTCAAACTGCGCCCAAAAAGTGCGCAACAGCAGGAGCAAGCGCAAGTCCACTGCGCCCATGTGAAAGAAGCACGATATTCAAAAACTGCGCAGGCCAAGATGTGCCTACAGCCGACGACTGAATATCGCACCACCTGCACCATAGTGCAACTAGGGATGTGAAGCTGAGCATATCTGATGTGCCATAGCACAACAAGGGATGCTCAGCAGCGCAGTCCAGATGTGCCATAGCGCAACCAGGGACACCTCCTGCAGCAGGGCAGCAATGCAACAGCACAACCAGGGATGCAGGGGCCCACCACCCATGCCACAGATGGGCACAGGAACACACAGCAGAACAGACATCGTCCCCCACACCCCATGCACTGCACAACCGGGGGAGAGCTGGAATAACCACTGGCCCATGGATACCAGCAACCAACCCACAGCCGGGCCATGGTGCCCCAGCACACCCCCTGGCAAGCTGTGACTGGCACACAAGGAGGGCCGACCACCCTGTACCACACCATCCCACCAATGCAAAGCACACCCTGCACCATGATCCCCATACACCCTGCCCAGGAGTAGCGCCCAACAGTGCAGGACAACCCATGCATGCCACCACCCCCACTGTGACAATGCAACCCTGTGCACCATGGAGCCATGCAAGGCAGCCCCACCATGAGCACCCTGCAGCGGGAGGCAGCAGACAGCGATGCAACAGATGCATACACAATGCCACCCTGCACGTTCCCTCCGAGGTACAGCTGAGAGACTGACCATGCATCAGCACACGAGGTACCCCACATGCGACAGGGCATGCCCCAGACCCCACCTCCAGTGGTACAGCACCCTGCACACCCTCCCAAGGACACATCCCATCCCAGCACTGGCCACAACAGCTAGCACAGACATGCACAGTGTAGCATGGAGGCATGCACCACACAGGATGCAACACAGTGCATGGACTAACACCCACCCATACCCAAGGGCACACCAACACAGGGACACAGTAGCAGGTCAACCAAGCCACTGGTGTGTGGCCACGGCTGACGTGTACACACGGCCAGCACCCCTACATTGCACAGGTGTGCCAGCGACCCTGTGCAGGCACCATGAAGCTGTATGCCACCAGCATGCCACCAGAGCACAGGTGACAGACACTGGAGCACATCCCCTGCAACAGACACAAGCGACAGCATGGAGAGGGGACAACAACAGCGGAGGCCAGAGTGCCACCGGAAGCAGAAGTGCACCATACTGGTGATGGAAGGCAACCTGGCATTGTGCCGGGTACAGTTGTTATCCAGCATGGACAGCCACCACTGACATGCCAGCAGACCGTGCATATCACAGACATGCAAGGGTGTCAGCTGCACAGGCCATGGACGGTCTGACAGGGGTGCCATGCACACAGTGCAGGCCCCATGGACCACTGCACACAGGCATCCAATGCACAGAGTACAACACACAAACCACAGACAGTGACTGATCCCTGCCCACACCTGGCGGTTCACCTCTGCACACACACACACACACACACACACACACACACACACACACACATGCCCATGCTGCACCACCCTGAAGCCATGCACACCACTGCAGCTGAGCACCTGTAGCCCACTGCAAATCAGAGACCAACACAGTTGTCATAACAAAATGCATATATTTAAAAGATGTAACAAAAACTATATACAAATATTTACAGGAGGGGGAAGGAACACATAATAGGTGGGGGCGGGTAAGGGGCAGGGGTGAACATATGGGAGAGGGAAGAAGGGGTGTGAGGGTAGGTCAAAGGGGGGAAGGTGGTAGTTGGGGCATGGGACATCAACGTGCGCCCCGGTCCTCCTCATCATGGCATCATGGCGCTTGATGTCTGCTTCTCCTCCTCCTCCTCACCCCGTGGCAGTGGATTCGATGAAGAAGCTCCAACATCTCCCTCGCCACCTGGAGCAGCTCACGGATACCCCTCTGTATCTTCTGGAGTTGCCTTCCACCTAGGACAAGGGAGCAGAGTCAATAAGTGTGACTGTCCAGCCCCCTGCAGCCCACCCATTGTGCATGGCATACAGCCATGTGCCACGCCCCTGTGATGGTGTGCGACCACCCACAGTGACCGTGTCCACAAGACCTGCTCACCCAGACAGCCACAGCCATGTGGACCACTGCACACACCCACCGCCCATGTCCTGTATAGCACCACCATGGCCGTACAGTGACTTGGCTATGCGGTGTGAAGGCAGTGCCACAGCAATGTGCCCGGTGCACGCATGGACCACCACTGATGCATTCCCAAACATGCAGTGCCACTAGACAGTGCTGACTGTAACAAGTTGCGTGCATCCCAGTGGTGTCAATGGATGGTGGCCATGCCCCACTGCCCGTTCAGTTATACATGTAACCCCCCTGCAAATGGGGGTTCCCAAAAGACTTCCAGGAGCTTGCTTGAATGCTCCAAGCCTGAATGGTGTTTGGCATTTAAGCCATTTATCAGTGAGTGTTTTTAGAGCCTCTGGTACTGTCTCTTTAAGAGCTGTCTGCTTGCAGACATAATTAGTTTGTATGGGGGGACTGTGTGCTTCTCGAGTACCACTTGAGCTGCTGCCAATTCACTTCATTTTTGCAGTCACTAGGAGTGCAAAGGAACCTATCTGAAAGATGTAACTGTTTGCCAGAAATTATTTAGAGTAATAATGAAATTACAGTTTGTCTAACCTGCTTTCTTTGCAGTCAGAACTGTGTCTGCTAGTTCCCCATTCTAGTTTTGAACTGCTGAACTGGACCAATCAGTGTGGGGTAAGCTAGCTCTAAAATGGTGCCTTGGACGAATCAGAACTTGGACTCATAATCTGAGCCAGCCACAAGAGGATTGTATGGGCAGTGACTCTGGGAGATGTAGTTTAGACTTCAGTGCCTTTTGGACCAACAGCAGCAGTCTATTGTGAGTGACAGCCAATCCAGTCAAGAACTGGGAGGAACTCAAAGGAAGTGCCCAGTTTTGTCGGTTGGAGTTTCAGTTGAGCTTTGGCAGTGAAGAAGGAAGGAGCCCTGTGCTTTTTCAGTGTGCAGTTTTAGTCAAAAACGCGTGTGTAAGGCCCAGAGTTCGGTCTGCAGCTTGTGTAACAGCTTGTTAGGACTGAATCCATCCTGTGAAAAGAATCAAAGGATCTCTGAAGAGTAGAAACCAGGCTCACCCTGTAGAAGACTGGAGGAATTGCTGAAAATTGCACTCGGTCGTCAGGAACTGAATCTGCTGTGTGTTCTCCGGTATTGTGCAGTAATTGCGATCGGGATACAGATGCAGCCTGCCTGGTATAGTGCTTTCTTTTATGGATGTGTGAAGAGGTTTGTGTACCTCAAGTGAGCCCTGCTGACATTGAAGGACCCTATCTTATTTGGAGGTCGTGAGTACTAATTCAGGGTCGCTCCTGTTGAATTGCCACATTAAATCCAAATGGAATTACTGTACTGCTGACTGTTTAATTCTCCTTTTCTCTGTGAAAGGGCCTCACCAGCTGCCACGGTTTGGACTAGCCACTAGGGCTTGGGTACCCAGGGACAGTAACTGATAGGGATAGGCCTGTGCACAGAGCCATAGGTAGATTATTAGAGTGATAAGCTAATTAACCTGATTTCCTGTCCTTGTTATATCCCCTAAATATATCAGAGCTGCTTGTTTCAGCAAAGTTATACTGCCTGAGGTATTTGTCTATGTTAAAGTACTGTACTGTGATTGTTGCACTGTATCTCATTTCACAGGAGGTCCCAGTGCCGGAACCAAACCTGGGGTAAGTGTATACTGTGAAGGTAATTCTGATATATGGTGTGGGCCACTAGTGGGAAGAAAGGGGGCTGTGTCCCAGAGGGTGTGCACTGTTAGTTTAACTATTGCAAACCCTGACCTCTGGGTGGAGGCACCCGCCATTGGATCCAGGCCCTCAACCTGTTAGTGGCAAATCAGGCAGGGGTAGTAGCCCCTGGGATAGCGCCATCTAGGGGTTACATCTTGGAGGCTCACCGCTGGGATTGTGTGTCCTCTAGTGGCCATATTTACGAACCACTGTTAAGAAAAAATGGGTACCCGACAGAAGTGGCTGTGCACCGGCTGGTGGAGTGGTGTACTGGGGAGAGATCGACCCCAAAATGCTATGCTTATCCTGGACATCCCCTGGTATCAATACGGACACTGTGCAGGGAGTACTTTCCAAGGTGGAAGGTTTACAAAACCCTGTGGTGGTGGGTCGGCATGCTAATCTGCTCACCCACACTTTCCTGGCCCTAGTAGAGTTTAAGGATCCCATAGATAGCTCCAAAGTGCCACAGACCATTACCCCAGAGGGAGCCCTCACTGCTTGGAGAGTGATAACTAAGGACAGTAAGACCTGGGGAATCAGCCCCACCACTATCTGATACTTTTGAGGAGAAATTTGCTGAATGGTTGCTGGGAGAGGGAAAACTGTGGAAGACTTGAAGAAACTATTCTTGCCACCTGGGGTGTTCCTCCCCAACACCCTCTCCTGCTCCAGTGCCCGTAATGGTGGCTGAACCAATGCAGACTCCTATTTCTGCACCTGCCATTAGTCACGACTCTACCGAAGGTTGAGGATCTTCTCTGGCACCCTCCCACCCCCAAGGGAGGATGACTGGGAGACCTGGATAGACTATGTTGCCCCCAAGTGCTAGAATGGCAGTCTCGGAAGGCGAAAGCGAAGAGGGTTAGTGAGAGCCTCCGGTCCTGCCCTGGCTACCATCCGTGCTAAGCGGGCCAGTAACCCTGAAGCGACTGCACAGGCCTATCTTGAGGCCTTGGAGAATGTGTATGGGAGCCCAGATTCTGATGAGGACCTATGGTGGAGAGTAAGAAATGCACAACAGTACCAAGGGAGTTGTTGTCTATGTATGTTCTCGGCTGGAAAATTGTTGCAAGAATGCCTCAGAAAGGGTAGTTTGCCAGCGATTGAACTGGACCGAACCAGACTGGACAGAACCTTAAGTCTGCCCCCTTCTCAGAACTGCTGTTGCTTCAGTTACGCCTGGCAAATCGACTGGAATCCCCACCCTCCTATGATGAGTTAATGAGAGAAATTCGAGGAGTTGAGAAAAGGCGACCTCGGGAGGTACCTGCACCAACAGCTGTGGCTACGACCCGAGTGACTGAGGGTGACCCATCAAGTGAAGTTCAGGGGCAGAGGTTGACAGTCAATGAGTGCTCTGACAAGGAAAAAGATATGCCACAATGGGGTGAACTGTTGAGAGAGATCCGGGAATTCAAAAACAGTCCCTTTATGAAGGCCACGCCTGCAAGTACGGGCCCTGACCTATATCCGACTGCATCTGCTATGGGGGTGGGGGTACCCACCCATGTATCTCCTGCTGATAACAGCTCCAAACTCAATTCCTTGACCATGGAAGTGGAGAAACTGACGAGATGTCTCAAATGCTTATCACGCTAGACAGAGAGTGGCACCAGGTTTCCAGTTAGTAATACCCCGCCCTGGCTCCCAGTGTGGCTCCCGCCAGCTCAAACTCCAGAAAGTATGTTTTGCTATAATTGTGGGAAAGATGGGCACATGAAAGGAATGCCAGTCCCAAAAGACACTGACAAAGTTGCATATAGGCTACAAGGAGAGCTTGAGAAGAAATCAGTGGTTAAGAGGTGCACGATGATCCCAGTGAGGGCACCAAAATGCTAATTCACGTCCTTTTGTGGCAAGGTCAGTTGCCCAGGCCCCACTACCGCCTCTCCAGACTGGTCCAGAATAGTGGGTCCTCCATGGAGACCACTGTAAAGGTGAATGGAGTGTCTACAAGAGCTGTATTAGACAGTGGCTCCTAGTGACAATTATGTTCCAGGATTGGTATCAGAAGCATTTGTCAGACGTACCTTACAAACCATTAGAAGGACTGCATGTATGGGGGTTAAGTGAGAAGGCCTACCCTATTCCGGTATATCCGAATTTGGCTGTCTTTCCCACCTCGTGGCTGGAGTGGCCGAACAAGTAGAGACCCTAGCCTTTATGTGTCCCCCACTGGACTGTAAGGATGGTAAGTCCTTTGTTGATTGGAACAATTGCTCATATGTTCGAAGGCTGGTACAGTTGTGTTACGAAAAACAGGGGTCAAAGACTAGTAGAGCTTTAAGAGTTCCGCTTTAATTAGAAGGCCTATGAGGCACAGAGAGATGCTGGAAAAAACAGAACCAGAGGAACCGGTCGAATTGTATGGAAGAAGGATCCTGAGTCTCTGATCCTGGCGCCAAATGCCCAGTGTACCTTACAGGAGAGGTCCATATCAGAAAGGATGTTAAGAATAAAATATTAATGTTGGATGCACAGGCGATGGAAAATTGCCAGAGGGACTGCTGGTCGTTTAGTATTTTGCCCGCTAGAGCCCATGCTTATGCCAGAAGGGTAATGGTCCAAGTTCATAATGTGTCTGAAAGAGACATTCGAGTAAACAGAGGTTGCATCCTGATAATGTGCATTGTGCAGACACTGCAGTGCTACCCAGCAGCAAGAGTTCAAGGAAGAATGACAGAGTAACGCCTGACTTGTTTGATTTGTGACTCCCGCTGCCAGCTGAATGGAAAGTGAGGATCAGTGAGAAGCTTGCCCAGAGAGACCAGGTGTTTTTAAAGGAATGGGATGTAGGATGCGGCAAGGAGCTGAGCACAATATCTGGCTGCATGACGAAAGACCATTTCGTGAGAGGTCTCACGCCTGCACCTGCTGACATAGATGATGTGGAGACGGCATCTGCAAGAGATGTTAGCTGCTGGTGTAATACAAGAATCCAGAAGCTCTTATGCTTCCCCCATTGTGGTAGTGAGGAAAAGAATGGAACAGTAAGGATGTGTGTGGATTATCGCACTTAAACCGCGGACTATCCTGATCAGTACACATACTGCCCGTATTCAGGATGCTTTGGACTGCCTAAACGGGAGCAAGTGGTTCTTCTGTGCTGATCTCGCAGTGGGTACTACCAGATCCCGATGGCCCCAGAGGACCATGAGAAGATGGCCTTTATCTGTCCGCTGGCTTCTATGAATTCATGAGGATGCCTCAAGGATTTCAGGTGCCCCAGCCACTTTCATCGATTGATGGAGCGTGCAGTGGGGGACATGAACTTACTAGAGTGCCTGGTATACCTAGATGATGTTATTGTGTTTGGCAGCTCACTGGAGGAACATGAGAGCAGATTATTTAGGGTATTGGACGACTGGAGGACTTTGGCCTTAAACTGTCCATTGATAAGTGTCAATTCTTCAAACATCAGTAGTATAGTGGACACATAGTATCCACCGAGGAATAGAGACCCACCCAAGTAAAGTTGAGGCCTTGACCACTGGCCACAGCCCAAAAATCTAAAAGAACTGCAAAGATTCCTGGGATTCTGTGGTTATTATCGGCGCTTCATCAAGGACTATTCAAGAGTGATCCGCCCTTTACTTAACCTTACTCAAGGTATCCCCAACCCACAAAAAATACCAAAAGTCAGCGTCCCTCAAGACTGAAAGAGTGTATTTTCATCCGAGAAGTAGTATTTGGGCCCGCTGGACTCTGATTGTAGACTGCTTTTCATGAGCTCATATATCAACTTACCCATGCTCCAGTGCTGGCCTATGCCGATCCAAGAAAACCCTTGCTCCTGCACACTGATGCTAGCTTGCAAGGGTTGGGGGCTGTGTTGTACCAAGAGCACGAGAATGGCCTGAGACCAGTGGCCTTTGCCAGTAGAAGCCTGACCCCATCTGAAAAGAACTATCCTGTACATAAGTTAGAGTTCCTAGCTTTGAAGTGGGCTATTGTTGACCAATTCCATGAGTACTTGTATGGGGCTAAAACTAGTAAAACTGACAATAATCCTTTACCTATGTGCAGACCTCAGCTAAGTTGGATGCCACTGGCCATAGATGGCTTTCTGCATTATCTACATGTGACTATGCCTCGAACAATGAGCAGGTCTGAACCATAGATGCTGATGCTCTCTCCGAGGCCTGTTCCCCAGAATGATTGGGTCCGATTGGCAGAACCTGATATTCGGGCACCTCTGCCGGAAGTTTGACAGGGAGGAACAAATGTCCACGGACGAGGGACTGTATGGTGGATTGTTTGGGAGCCTCTGAGAATTGCATACCTGCTGCTTATTGCCACTTTTCTGCACAGACATTGGTGCACTGCCTCAGCTGGACAATGACAGTATTCGTGGCTCAACTCATGATCCCATGATCAAAGCAGCTTTAGAAGCCCTCATGCAGGAAAAGATGTGTCCAAATTACGCCCACTGATTTGAGAACTGCACTGTTATACAAAGAAGGTCCTAAGTTGAAACTGATCAATAAACTGTTATACAGAGAAACAGTAGAAGAGGTGACAAGTAGACAAACAACAACTGGTGCTGCCCACTGCCTTCGAGACTCAGTACTGAGGTCCTTGCACAACCACATGGGTCACCTTGGTATAGACAGAACACTTGACTTGGTGAGATCCAGATTCTATTGGCCTAAGATGGGGCTGATGGAGCAACACATTCGAATTTAGTCGCTGCTACAGAGGAAAGCTTTGCTCTCAGAGGGCTGCCCTTGTTAACATCACCACCAGTGCACATTCATGGAGCTGGTCTGTATTGATTTTCTGAGTTTGGAGTCAGATAAAGAAATATCAGTAATGTGTTGGTGGTCACTGACCATTTCACTAGATATGCCCAAGCTTTCCCACCAAAGACCAGAAAGCATCCACTGTGGCCAAAGTACTTGTAGAAAACTTTTTGTTCACTATGGGGCTCCACAAAGAATCCATTCTGATCAAGGGAGAGACTTTGAGAGTCGCCTGATCAAAGAGATGCTTTCTCTGTGGGAGTGCGAAAGTCCAGAACCACTCCTTACCACTTTCAGGGGGACCCACAGCCTGAACGTTTCAACCGGGACTTTGCTAGATATGCTAGGCACCCTGCACCCAAAGGACAAGCTTAGATGGAGCCAACAAATTAGCACCCTGGTACATGCTTATAACTGCACCAAAAGTGATGCCACTGGATTCTCCCCCACCGCCTGATGTTTGGAAGAGAAGTTCGACTCACCAGTAGATGTGTTTTGGGGTCTCCTGATGGGTTCAAGCTGACAACTATTTACAGTATGTCAAAAGTTAAAGGCCCAGCTAACTCATGCGTACTAAATTGTTCAAACCATGGCTGCCAAAAGAAATCTGGCCAACAAAGAAAGGTATGATAAAAGGTGAAAGCACAGGAACTCCAGGAGGAGATCGGTATTGCTAAGAAATCTGGGACTGCATGGCAAGCACAAGATTGCTGACAGATGGCACCATCTCCCTCACATTGTAGTGGGCAAACTAGATGATCTGCCAGTGTACAAGTAAGGCCTGAGAATAATTCAAAAGATGTAAAACAATGCATAGAAATCATTTACTGCCCATTGGACAAATCTTAATTGAGTCTGAGCCCTAGAAGATGCCCCTCTGACCAGTGACTAGAGCTGCTGCTAAGAAAGATCAAGAAAGTCTGCACCCTACAGAAGCAAAGTTAAAGTGTTCCTCCACAAGTCCCAGTTGAGCATGACTGTCAGTCCATATCGAAGAAAGTGAGAGTGACTTTGAATACTATCCTTCATATAACTGAGTCAATTGTTTCGGGCAATCCCCTAGTCAATACTGGAGATGAAGCTGGGCCTTCTGGACTGTCTAAGCCCCAGCTTCATCCCTGAGCCAATGCTCCCAGAAAGTGAAGTGCAAAGCATCAGAGCAGATGAAATGGAATCATTGTGCATGGTTGAACTGTTTGAGCTTTCAGGGAGGAAAATGATAGATTGGGGCAGACTGGTGATACACCCTAACAAGAAGAGTATTTTGAGTGCCCTGACAGTCCACTGCCAGTGTCCGAAGCTCTCCATGCGAGCCAAAGTGTGGACTCAGAAACTGTAACCCTGGAGCTGAAAGTGCCCCAAGTTCTAGCCTCCTCTACCCCTATGGAGACTCCCTGACAAGTGAGGACAATGCTGAAATGAGGCTCAGAGTGCAGAGACTATAACAGTTCCCCTAGAAAGACTGGTCGAGCTGAAGCCTGTGGTGCACCTCAGTTATGATTCACTTGGGAGGCCTGTGGACTTGCCTCTCAATGTTGTCCATAAAGGAGTGTATGTGTCCCCAGCTCATTGCCCAAACTGAGCATCAGTGCTAACTCAAGTTACTTGTGTTGCCTCTATCATGGTGCCCTTGCCCCATCCAGCCCCAAGGTAACTGATAGGAAGGGCCCTCTTCAGGTTTCATGTACAAGAGGTAATAACTTGAGTTATGGTACAATGTGTATGTAATACTGTGTAAAGAGTGACGACTGCAATGTTTCAGAAATGTGTTCTTGGTAAAATTATTATATTGACTGATGATTACATGTGCGAGCCTAATGCAAATGTATATGGTTGCAGTTGAAACTTATGGGGGTACTTGCTTGATGCGAGACGCCAAGCTTTCCCAGGCTAGGAAGGGTGTAACCCCCCTGCAAATGGGGGTTCCCAAAAGACTTCCAGGAGCTTGCTTGAATGCTCCAAGCCTGAATGGTGTTTGGCATTTAAGCCATTTATCAGTGAGAGTTTTTAGAGCCTCTGGTACTGTCTCTTTAAGAGCTGTCTGCTTGCAGACATAATTAGTTTGTATGGGGGACTGTGTGCTTCTCTGAGTACCACTTGAGCTGCTGCCAATTCACTTCATTTTTGCAGTCACTAGGAGTGCAAAGGGAACCTATCTGAAAGATGTAACTGTTTGCCAGAAATTATTTAGAGTAATAATGAAATTACAGTTTGTCTAACCTGCTTTTGCAGTCAGAACTGTGTCTGCTAGTTCCCCTTCTAGTTTTGAACTGCTGAACTGGACCAATCAGTGTGGGTAAGCTAGCTCAAAATGGTGCCTTGGACGAATCAGAACTTGACTCATAATCTGAGCCAGCCACAAGAGGATTGTATGGGCAGTGACTTGGGAGATGTAGTTTAGACTTCAGTGCCTTTTTGGACCAACAGCAGCAGTCTATTGTGAGTGACAGCTAATCCAGTCAAGAACTGGAGGAACTCAAAGGAAGTGCCCAGTTTTGTCGGGTTGGAGTTTCAGTTGAGCTTTGGCAGTGAAGAAGGAAGGAGCCCTGTGCTTTTTCAGTGTGCAGTTTTAGTCAAAAAACGTGTAAGGCCCAGAGTTCCGTCTGCAGCTTGTGTAACAGCTTGTTAGGACTGAATCCGTCCCAGAAAAGAATCAAAGGATTCTCGAAGAGTAGAAACCAGGCTCACCCTGTAGAAGACTGGAGGAATTGCTGAAAATTGCACTCGGTCTGTCAGGAACTGAATCTGCTGTGTGTTCTCCCGGTATTGTGCAGTAATTGCGATCGGATACAGATGCAGCCTGCCTGGTATAGTGCTTTCTTTATGGATGTGTGAAGAGGTTTGTGTACCTCAAGTGAGCCCTGCTGACATTGAAGGACCCTATCTTATTTGAGGTCGTGAGTACTAATTCAGGGTCGCCTCCTGTTGAATTGCCACATTAAATCCAAATGGAATTACTGCACTGCTGACTGTTTAATTCTCCTTTCTCTGTGTGAAAGGGGCCCTACCAGCTGCCATGGTTTGACTAGCCACTAGGGCTTGGGTACCCAGGGACAGTAACTGATAGGGATAGGCCTATGCACAGAGCCATGGTAGATTATTAGAGTGATAAGCTAATTAACCTGATTTCCCTGTCCTTGTTATATCCCCTAAATAAATCAGAGCTGCTTGTTTCAGAAAAGTTATACTGCCTGAGGTATTTGGTCATGTTAAAGTACTGTACTGTGATTGTTGCACTGTATCTCATTTCACAGGAGGTCCCAGTGCCGAACCAAACCTGGGGTAAGTGTATACTGTGAAGGTAATTTGATATATGGTGGGCCACTAGTGGGAAGAAAGGGGCTGCAGTGTCCCAGAGGGCTGTGACCAAGTTAGTTTAACTATTGCAAACCCTGACCTCTGGGTGAGGCACCCGCCATTGGATCCAGGCCCCTCAACCTGTTAGTGGCAAATCAGGCAGGGGTAGTAGCCCCTTGGATAGCGCCATCTAGGGGTTACATACAGCATGCAATAGTAATCATGGATGTAAGGCACTCACCATCATCAGGCTGGTCGACGCACCGCTGACCACCATCATCCCTCCTGGCCCGCTGCTTCTCCATGTAGCGCCTCCGGTCCCGGTTCTGCCGGCGTTCTTCGGGCCCTAAGGTGCAAACATGGAGAGAGAAACATCAGTGCAATCAGGTAGCAAAGTCCCCTCGCCCCCATGTGTGTGCAGTCCCACACAGCTATACCCATCCATCCCACACTCCGATACCACCACCACGGCCAACACCGGATGGCCCCCCCACATGTGCCAGACACATGCAACCGTGATACCCATATGGACGTTAATAGTGTATGGATGTTGCACCTACCTGGCCGTAGCACCGTGCCCCTCCTGGCACGTGCCCACAGGCGGGCAAGCAGGTCCTGGTCCCTGCGCCTCAGGTCCCCATAACGATGGCGGCACTGCTCCGCCATGTGCCCCATACCGGTGGCCTCCTCCAGGGCGCCGGCCACCTCCTGCCAGACTGCACTCCTGGCCCTGTCCAGAGGTGCCTCTCCATACAAAACCCCAGCATGGGGCTCAACTATAGCCACCAGGTTGGCTAGCTCAACCTGGCTCCAAATGACTGCATGCCTCCGCGCCATCTCTGCTATGTGGTTGAATTAAAAAGGCGCTCGGCAGCGAGGTCCTGCCACGTGCAGATGCTGCGCGGTACAGTGCTGCCATTCCCTATCACGCTGTCACCAAATAGCGTGATAGTGGTGCACCCATGCCTGACGCATGGCGCCTGGGGGCAAAGGTCGGGCACAGAGTCAAGGGTCTCTGGTGCACGGACAGCCACAGCACGATTGGAACCCAATGTGTGTAGCGCGATTGGGTGCCTATAGTGGCCTACAGCACTGTTGCCCCAGTGCACCTACGACGCCCAAGTGCCACAGCGCCATATATGTGAACAGCGCTGTAGCGCCACTGGCACAGTGGTGGCCGTGCCCTGCATTGCCTCCCATGCACAGCACATCAGCAGAGTGGCAGGCACCTGTGTCATCAACCCGGGCATGCGCAGTTAGGTGTGTACTGTGCATGTCACAGAACTGTGCCCTTGGCTCAGCACGTTCAATGCAATTGCGCAAAGCGCAACAGCGCGATATTCAGCCGGCATATACAAATCATCTAATCAGCCATTCAATGGCGCAGTCACTGCATTTGCATCCACTTAAAGATGCGCCTCACCTCATTTGCATGGGTTGCGCTATAAAAATGCGACATTGGGCTGCACTGGCCATAGTCGGTTACTGCAGTCTATTGCGGTGAGTTGCATGCTGTTTGGGAGTGTGGACTGTGGTGTTTGGGACATGCATGGGACTGCACAGCCACAGGTAACACCTGTCATTCTCACAGGATGAATCATGACTGATCGTGAGGTGAAGGAAGAGGAACAGAGTCGTGGGAGGAAGAGGAGGCCAAACTTCACAAAGGCAGAGACAGATGCCCTGTTTGAGGCCTACCTCGACCAGGAGCCACTTCTCAGCAGACGCCAGGGAACACCACAGGCCCATGCTGCTGCATGGGAGGAGTGGCGTGTGATGTCAACCTGCATGGCAGCCACCAGCGCTCCGTGCAGGAGTGCAAAAAGAAGATGGGCACGGACAGGCCAAGAATTAAAGAAAAGGTGGCTGCCATCAGGGCAGCATGGTCTGCGACCGGTGGGGGACAGCCAGAGGTGCAACACCTGACCCCACAGGAAGAGCTGGTTGCTGGCAGCATGCAGCGTTGTGCCATTGAGGGTGTTCCAGGTGGTGGATTCCAAACGGGTGGTAGCCCGTCACTGCATGGTAGGTCATGGTCTGTCTATTGGGGGAGGACAGGGTAGGTCACATGCAGTAATGCTACTTTTTTTCCCTTACAGCTCCTGAGCATCTACATGGGTCAGCGGTGGTGGGCTTCTCCACTGAGGCCAGTATCATGGAGATGGAGGAGGGCCCATCCATCTCCATAGGAATACAGGGTTCAGGGCTACAGTGAGCCCACCTGGAAATCCAGACTGATGTTGGTGGAGCAGGTGTGGAGGAGGCTCTGCCCGAGTCCCAGCATGCCGGCATCCATGGATGCCGGCATGCTGAGACCCAGGCTGGTGCCGGATCCATCACTGTTGATGATGGAGCTAACATCATGGGCAGTGGCACATGTGGGCCACAGGATGGCCACACAGCAGGTGACATCGCAGCCATGGCTGTGGGTGGTGCGCTGTGAAGGCCTGTGTGTCATCACAGTCCCAGTCTGTGCCTGTCTGCACCAGTGGGGAGCACTGGTGTGTGTCCAGGACAGTGGGACTGTTGTGGCCACTGCGGTGGCACCATTGAGCCCTGGAGAGCGGCAGCCAGAGGGGCAGTATCAACAGTCGGCCAATGGCCATGGTGTGCAACGCCCACCCTCAAGGGGTGATGAGCATCAGGGCCGTGAACACCCTGAGGGACAGCATGCCGATCAGGCAGATGACCTCTTAGATGAGCACACCTGCATACTGCAAGCATCAGTCAATCAGCAGGTGCGGCTTGTGACGGCAGTGGATGCACTGAGTGCAGCTCTGCACCAGGCAGAGGAGCAGTGCAGCAGAGACACCGCTCTGCTCCTGGCAGGGATGGACCGGTTGCGGGAGGATGTGACAGCTGCCATTGACAGGCAGACACAGGCATTCACAGCTGTCATGGCCACAATGGGCACACAGTTATTTGCCCATGCGTCGCAGACACCACACAGTGCAATGTCCACCCACCGTTCCTGGCGTCATGCAACACCATCCTTGTCAACACCAGGTCCAGCTGTGGGCATCCCGAGCACGCCTGGCGCAGGCATGTTCAGTGTGCTGCAGACCCCTGCATGAGCACGGTCGCGTTCACGCAGTGGAACCCCTGGGGTACCGTCGGTGCCACCCCATGAGGTCAGTGGTCAGCCTATCACTGCTGGCGGGTCTCAGCGGGGCCGCCCATGCATCCGTGGTGGCCGTGGCACTGTGGCGCGTGACTGACCTGTCTCCCAGCACGGCTACTGTCTGATGCTGCCCTGTGTGCATTGTGTCATTCAGCGGGCAATGCATGGGTGGGGTACCCGGCCCTGCACACAGACACACATTCCATCTGCACACCCTCCCAGCTGCTGTCTGCTGTGGCATGTGCATGATGATGCCTGCATTGTGCTGTATGCCACTGTGCAATGGTGCCCAGTGTGTGACACACGTACAATGACAGACATTGGGCGTGGTGGTCTGTGGACGGTGTGTGGCTAGGGGTGGCAGTCTGGGTCGGCGTGCCTCCTACCCTTTGTGCATGTCTTATGAGGTGTGTGTGCGTGTGTGTATGACCACGTCCCATGTTAAACCTCGCCCATCCCTGGCGGGGTGTGCAGTTCCATGCTTGGCCACTTCCCTTGACAGCATGCACCCTTGGTGTGTCTATGCGTGTTTGTGGGTTTTGCCTTTGCCACTGGTGGTTGCACATGGCCCCATGACTTACCTGGGTTGGCTGAAGTGCTCCTCTGTGATGGTGTCCCGGTGCAGCTGTGCCAGCCAGAGCAGTCGGGGGTCCCATCGCCAAAGGGGGGGGCTGCCCATCACCATCTTCACCAGCGTCCTCATCATCCCCATCGCTGTGCCCCTCTTCAACCTGTACGGCTATCCTACAGTCGTTGGCCATGTTGTGCAGGATGCAACAGGCCAGGAATAGCCCGCAGGCCTTTGAAGGGCTGTACTGTAAGGCACTGATGGAGGTGTCCAGGCAACGGAAACATGCCTTCAGCATCCCGAACACCCGCTCGATGACATTGCGTGTGGTGGCATGTGCCTCATTGTAGCATTGCTGCAATGGGGTCGCAGGCCACTGGTATGGTGTGAGCAGCCACGGATGGAGTGGGTATCCACTGTCACCTGTGCGTAGAGGGTGGAGGTTAGTTTGGTGATCAGCATCGCCCTGCCTTGGGCCATGTAGGCCACTACCCATGTCATCTCTGACCATGCCCCTCCCAAGCTCTATGTTTTTCCGCGTAGTTTGCATACTCACCCACTAAGTGGCCAGTGGGGATGTTCCCACTCTCGAATCTGTGGCACAGTGCCGACTGGTGCCAGATGAAGGCATCATGTGCTCCCCCAGGGTGCATGGCACAGACATTGATTATGTGCCCCCTGGCATCTCACACCACCTGGCAGTTGATGCTGGCATAACCCTTCCGATTGATATATGCGGCCCCCTCGGGCCAGGTGGTGTGCGGATGGCCACATGGGTGCAGTCTAGTGCCCCTAGCATGCCAGGCATACGTGCTACCCTGTGGAACTCCTGTATGTTTGCTGTGCGCCCGCCGCTGTGCTGGGGAAATGGATGTACTCCACAGCATGTGGCAGCAGTGTGCTGAGGAATTGGGTGAGGTGGTGTGACGCGGCCAACTGGGTTATGCCTGTGGTGTCCCCTGTTGGTCTCTGGAAGGTACCCGTGGCGAGCAGGCACATGCAAGCTGTCACTTTAGTCTCCACTGACAGAGCATGGCTCCGTCGTGTGGGTGCCTGCATCACATCACTGCACAGCTCACAGAGCCGCCTCAGAATTGCCCGGTTCAGGCGGTACCGGCCAACTATCTCGGTATCGCTGTACAGCTCGAGGCTGGTGCGGGCTTGGTACTGCCTGTTGGGGGCATACCACTGACGGGCCCTTCTATGGCCGCGTCCCCCTGCTGCCTGCCTTCTCACCCCCCTCATTACTGCCTCCATCTGGATGGTGGCACTGGCCATGTCCCTGGCTTGTGTCCCCCAGCAGCTGTTTCTGTGTTCCCCCGCTGTCCTGGCTGCTACTTCCCCTGCACCAGGAACACCTTCCTGTGGTGGCCTCAGTGCTGTGTGGCATTTCCCCCTTCTGCACTGTCTTTGGCTGTGGCTCCCCACACCTTCCCTGTGCCTGTGGGTTCAGGGTGCCCTTTCCCTGTCCTGCCCTGTGTGTCTGTCCTGCCCTGTGTGTCTGCCTGCCGGTCAGCCACATGTGCCTTCCCTATAGCGTTCTTGTGCCTCTCCTTGTTCCTTTTATTTTGGCTCATTTCCGCTATTATAACTTCTGCTTGTTCCCCATTGCGCATGGCTTATGTTGTTGAATATCACACTCGCCATTTATGCATGGTTCCTCCCTCTTCAGTTGTGCATGCATTCATTATCATTGCGCCTTGCTCAGCGTGATTTGGGGGCACATCTGCCTCCCACTGAATATCACAGAATGGCGATTGGTTCTGCGCTTGAGCAACCCTATTGTGCATGGCACAACCCTTTTGAATATCTGGGCCTATATGTATAAATGTAAGACCTTACATTTATACACATAGTAGCTACATCATCAACCGATTTATACACACAGTGCGTATGTCAGAGTCCCTCCCTCACAGCCGGCACTTCTTCCCACAATCTCCTCTGTAGTTCAGCCTTCTATGCTCCAGTCATAGCCACCCCCAGCACCACAAACACATTTTATCTGAAGCACTTTCATGGACAACACAAGCACATTTCGAATAATTTCCATGCAAAGACATCCACCAGCTGCTAATTACTGTTCGCAATAAATATCTCAATTTAAAGCCCCCCCCACTGCAGTACACGACACTGCCTTCCATCTGTAACACCGCTATAAAACTTGTACCTCTCTTTTTTCATTCCCCCAAAGTAACAGCCGCTCTTCTCAGGTTGTTCAAAAAAAATCCATCTCGCAATCCACAGTGATTTCTGTAAACTGCTGCATTCCCGCTACACGTTACAGTCGCGTAACTGTCAGCAATCAGAAAAACCATACACATATCTCCCAGACATAAAAAGAACTGCCAATGGCACAAATCAAACCCCCAAAAGACGTTCTTTTTCATACCAGAATCAAAAACTCGAAATATAACATGTATCCACTGGCAATCTTTCATTCGGATAGCGAAGAGCAGTACCGCCATATTTTACAAACGATTCATCCCGCCCATATACACAGTAACAGCCAATCGAAAGCATCACTCTCACTGACTGATGTGCCTTCCTTACCAACGGTGTTGTAATTCCCAGTCCACACACACACACACAAGGATACTGAAACACAAACTAATCCCACAAGGACAAGCATAAAACCGACAGTTCAAAACAAAATAACCTAACTGCAGCACAATGCAAACAGCACATAACATGGCCCTATTGTATAAATCGCACACATGATGTGCAGATCGTGGAATATGGCAAATATTCTCACTGCTGTATTGAGAAGTATGGATATCCCACTCATGCCTTCAGCACTTGTGAGATATCCATGCCTCACTCTGCAGGAGTGAGAATATTTTCCATATTCCGCCTCCTGCCCATCATGTATCCATATAAATATATATATATATATATATATATATATATATATATATATATATATATATATATATATATATATATATATATATATATATGTATATATATATATATATATATATATATTATCCGTGCTACCATAGTTAGGGTTGAGGAGCCATTTCTATGTTAAACCCAAACTTTTGCACCTTAATAACTTTGCAACCGTTTGATAGATTTGCCTGAAATTTGGAATGCACAATCAAGACCCATATGCCTTAGGATCTGTCAAGTTTCGTACTGGTCAGATACACAGCTGCGGAGTTATTAAGTGTGATCTGCGCGTGCGTTTACGCTTTTTCTGGAATTCTACGGCCGTGCCTACAGGTTGCACGGTTTGCTCGACCGGCCTGAAATCTTCAGGGAATGTGCGGCCAGGGTCCCCGATGTGCCTTTCGAAGATTTCGTGAAAAAATATTAAACGGTTCAAAAGTTATTCAAAAAACAAAAAACAATTTCCCATTATAAGTCAAAGGGAAAAGTTAACAAAAAGTTTGACAGTGTCGCAAATGCATTTTTACTTTCGCAAATGGCCCTCTTACTTTTGCAAATCTGCCATCTTGTTTTCAGTTAGTGATCAGAAAAATGCTTGCCATTTAAATTTGGGACCCTCTAGCAACCTAATTCTTTTTGTATTCACCTAGTCGGAGCCTGAGGATGCTAGCCTTGTCTTTATTTTGGGTTAAAACACCCCAGAAATATGTTTTCAAATTTCTGGAAAAGTACTTTTACAGAAATGCTGATGCTCACAGTGTCGCAAATGTTTGGCGAAAGCTTTCGCAATTGCTGTACAGTACTTTTCTAGGCTGTGAGGAAATGACAGCAATTCTTTGGCACCCCACTGCAAAAGAACGGTTTGGAGTTTTGGGCTGAAATTTGGAGGGAACGCAGCCAACATCTCACAGATGTGCCTTTCAGTGATGTGTTGAAAAAATATTACATGGCCGCAAAGTTACGGCACTCCAAAGTTAACAGTTTTTCCCATCGGATAACATTTAGGCAACCGATGCATTATAGGAATCCTTTGGCACCCTGCTGCAAAATAACGGTTTGGTCTTTTTTCCTGAAATTTGGAGGGAAGACAGCCAACAGCCCACAGATGTGCCTTTAAGTGGTTTGGTGAAAAAATATTACAGGGAGGCAAAGTTATGGCACTCTGAACTTCTCTTTTTCCCATAGGATAACATTACATGCTTCTCACCACGCTTTTTCAGGGCCTTGTATCTCGAAATGGTGCGTAGATACAGACTTTCATTGAAAATTCCAGCTTCTAACGGGGCTAAGTACAAAACTAGCCAGGAAAGTCATAAATCATATGACTTTTAAATTTTTTTTCTACATCGTACGGTTCCTGAGATATACGCTATTTAGTATTCCAACTCCTCATTTTCTGCTCCGAGACCCATTATTATGCATACATTCTTTATACTCACTGTCTTTCTCTATGCAGCTTTTGGGGAAAACCAGCCTGTGTGCTTACATTACTATTACCGTTGCCCTTTCCGCTTGCAGTTCCGCACGCTTCACTCCGCGTTGACGTCTATGCCACCATGTGCTTATCCTTTATGCTTTCATTTGCGCTATGCGTTCATTATTTTTTGCCATTTGTGTCTACAGTACTGTTTCTCTTCTGTTTCACTTTGCGTCCACCGTGTCTCTTGACATTTCCATTTGCAGGCACCATGTTACTATGTGACAACACATCACGTGGCAGACCGCTCCCGCTCACGCCACCCTGTGCCATCTTTCTGTTCTCATTCACACTTGCATTACCATGTGCGCCACTGTTAGTGCTTCTGTTTGTGTTGCTGTTCCTGTTACTATGCCACAAGACATCACGTGGTGGGGCGGGGCCCTTTCACTGCTGCATTACATTCACTATTTCTCGTTATCATTCTCAAAGAAATTGAGGCAAAAACTCTGTTTACTGCATTAGTTAGGGTTGTTCCACAGCGACAAAAGTGAGGAAATTCGGTGTCAGGGTTGAACCCCTTGGACCCCAGCCCACCCCACCCCAACCGGCACTGCGGTCGCATTGGGGTAGTCGGTCCTAACTCTCACCCCATTCTCCTATACTTATGCTGCTTTACACATGTGTGGGTTAGAGTTAGGCTGACGACCCAATGCGCACCCCAATGCCAGTTGGGGAGGTGGGCTGGGGGATCCAAGGGGGGTTTTCAACCCTAACACCGAATTTCCTCACTTTTGTCGCTATGGAACAACCCTAACTAATGCATTAAACGGAGTTTTTTGCCTCTAAAATATATATATATATATATATACTGTATATGCATAGAAACATAGAAAATTGTCAGCAGATAAGGACTGCCAGGCCCATCCAGTCTGCCCATAAGCCCTACGCTACTTTTCAGCCTCTGACCCTACCTTGCCATTGGCTTCTCACCCCTCCTTCCCACCTCTAAGGTTCCTTTATGCCTGTCCCAGACATGTTTGAATCAATCCACTGTGCCACTCCCACCACCTCCTGTGGGAGTGAGACTATTCCATGTGTCCATTACCCTCTCTGTGAAGAAAAACTTCATCACATTTCCCCTTAACCTGCCACCTTCCAATTTCATGGCATGCCCCCTTGTTCTTGTACTCCTCCTATGCTGGAAAATGTCTCCCCCTGCACCTTGTTAAACAATGCTTATGCCCTTAAGGTACTTGAATATTTCTATCATGTGCCCCTGCTCCCTCCTCTCCTCTAGTGAGTACATATTGATGTCCTTTACTCTCTCCTCATATGTTTTCTGGTGCAAGCCCTGTACCATCATAGTCACCCTTCTTTGGACCGTCTCCACCCTGTCAATCTCCTTACAAAGGTATGGCCCCCAGAATTGCACACAGTACTCCAAATGTGGCCTTAGTAGTGCTTTATACAGTGGCATCACCACCTCCCTCCTTCTGCTAGTGATACCTCTGCCTATGCATCCCAGTATGCCACTGGCCCTCCCTGCAGCCTTTGTACTCTGTTTAGATACCTATAGGTCATCTGAAATGATAACTCCCAGGTCCCTTTCCTCCTTGGCGGTCATCAGCAACTCCCCCTCCCCATTCTATAGCTCTCCCCAGGGTTCCCTCATCCCAGGTGCATTATTTTGCACTTTTGAACCTCAGCTGCCACTCCTCTGAGCATGTTTTAAGCTTCTCCAGATCTCTCCTCACCTCATGCTCTCCACCCCATCCAGAGTATCCATCCTGTTGCAGATCTTGGTGTCATCTGAAAACAGGCAGACCTTTCCCTCCAGTCCTACCACAATGTCACTGATGAAGACATTAAACAGGACTGGTCCAAGGACTGATCCTTGTGGCACCCCACTGGTCACTGATGTACCTATAGAATGTTTTGTCTCCTTTCTTCATGGTTCCTCAAATCTTTCTTCGTTCTGCGTCTTTGCCCTCCTTACAGCTTTTCCTGCTTCCTTTAGATTCTTTAGGTATACCTCTCTGTCCTCTTCCCTGTGAGACTCCTTGAATTTCCTGAAGCTGAGCCTTTTGGCCCTTACCTTTTCTGCCACTTCCCTTGAGAACCATAGTCATTTCTTCCTTTTCTTGCCTTTGCTTACCACCTCTATACATTCATTTGTCACCTCCTGTATGGCTCCCTTCAAGTGTTCCCACTGCTCCTCAACTCTCCCTTCTATCTCCCTCCCTGCCAGGGCCTATTTGATACACCTCCTCATACTAGCAAAATCTGCCCTCCTAAAATCCAAGACTCTCGTCTTATTGTGACAAGATTGTGTACCTGTCCTCATTGTAAACTGCACTACGTGGTGGTCGCTGTATCCCAGCTGCCCTTTAACCTGGATATCTGAGATTCTGTCCCCATTGGTCAGTACCAGGTCCAGAATCGCCCATTCTGTTATGGGATTGCTCAACAGCTGTATGAGGCCCACCCCTTGTAGGGAATCCAAGATGTCCCGGCCCCTGGTTGAAGCCACTGCTGGGATGGTAAATCAGCATCTGGGATATTTAAATCACCCAGCAGCAATACCTCACCTTTTGATGCCATCTCCAGAATTTGATCCATTAGATTCCTGTCCATGTCCTCCCCATGCATTGGAGGTCTGTAGATAACCCCTGTTCTAATTGCTGTGCCATTGTCTGGCTCAAGGGTGACCCACAGTGCCTCTGTCTCCCCCTCTTTGCCCTGCACCTCTGTTGCTTTTAACCCCTCCCTTTCTACTCCCTCTATCTCTCCTGAATAGGGCATCACCTGGGACATTTGCATCCCAGTTGTGATTTGTGGTATATATTTGTGGTACACCAGTGTGTGTGTGTGTGTGTGTATATATATATATATATATATATATATATATATTAGAGGCAAAAAACTCTGTTTTAATGCATCAGTTAGGGTTGTTCACAGTGACAAAAATGAGGAAATTCAGTGTTAGGGTTGAAAACCCCTTGGACCCCAACCACCCCCACCCGGCATCGGGTGCCATTAGGGTTGTCGGCCCATCTCTCACCCCATCACATGTGTAAAGAAGCAGAGGTATAGGAGAATGGGGTGAGAGTTAGGACCAAAGACCCCAATGTGCACCGCGATGCCAGTTGGGGGGTGGGTTGGGGGGTCCAAGTGGGGTTTTCAACCCTAACACTGAATTTCCTCGCTTTTGTCACTGTGGAACAACCCTAACCGATGCATTAAATGGAGTTTTTTTGCCTCTAATTTCCCTTCTTTTTGAGAATGATGACGGGAAATAGTGAATGTAATGCGGCGGCAGGAGCGTGGGGCCCTTTGGGCCCCGCACTCCCGCCACGTGATGTCTTGTCACATAGTAACACGGTGCCTCCAAACGCAAATGGTAATGCTCATGGTGATGCAAAGCGAAACAGAAAGAGAAACAGTACTGTAGACACAAATGGTAAAAATAACGTAACGCAAGCACAAATGAAAACGCAAAGGGTAACGCACATGGTGGCATAGACAGGAACGGTAAGTGAAACGGGTACAGAACCACAAGCGGAAGTGATAACGGTAACAGTAATGCAAGCACACAGGCTAGTTTTCCCCAAAATCTGCATAGAGAAAGACAGTGAGTACAAAGAATGTATGCATAATAATGGGTCTCGGAGCAGAAAATGAGGAGTTGGAATACTAAATTGCTTATATCTCAGGAACCGTACGATGTAGAAAAAAAATTAAAAAGTCATATGATTTATGACTTACCTGGCTAGTTTTGTACTTAGCCCCCATTAGGCGGCTAAGTGTTTTCCTGACAAAAAGTCCGTATCTCGCACCGTTTCCGAGATACGGGCCCTGAAAGGCGCGGCGAATGCCGTAATGTTATCCTATGGGAAAAAAAGAGAAGTTTGGAGTGCCATAACTTTGCCGCCCTGTAATATTTTTCCACCAAACCACCAAAAGGCACATGTGTGGGATGTTGGCTTTCTTCCCTCCAAACTTCAGTGTAAAAGACCAAACTGTTATTTTGCAGCAGGGTAGCAAAGAATTCCTGTCATGCAGCGGATGCCTCAATGTTAGTCTATGGGAAAAAGTGACAACTTTGGAGTACTGTAACTTTGCATCCATGCAATATTTTGTCACCAAACTACCAAAGGGCACATCTGTGAGATGTTGGCTGCCTTCCCTCCAAATTTCAGCCCAAAAGACCAAACCATTATTTTGCAGCAGGGCGGCAAAGTATTCCTGTAATGCGGCGGATGCCGTAATGTTATCCTATGGGAAAAAGTGTCACCTTTGGAATGCCGTAACTTTGCTGCCCTGTAATATTATTTAACAAAATATGGAAAGGCACATCTGTGAGATGTTGGCTGTGTTCCTTCCAAATTTCAGGCCAAAAGACCTAACCGTTCTTTTGCAGCAAGGTGGCAAAGAACTCCTATCATTTTGGCCATAGTGTTGCAAAGTACTTTCGTGATTTGCTAAAGCTTTCGCACAGATTTGCGAAAGTGTTGAGAGCACAAAAGTACTTTGTGAAAGTACTTTTTCCAGAACTTTGAAAAACATATTTCTGGGGTGTTTAACCCCAAAATAAAGACATGGCTAGCATCCTCAAGCTCCGACTAGGTGAACACAAAAAGAATTGTGTCCCTAGATGGTCCCAAATTTAAATGCCAAGCATTTTTCTGATCACCAACTGAAAACAAAATGGTGGATTTGCGAAAGTACTAGGGCCATTTGAGAAAGTAAAAGTGCATTTGCGAAAGTGTTGCACTTTTTGTTAACTTTTCCCATTGACTTATAATGGGAACTTGTTTTTTGAATAACTTTTGAACCGTTTAATATTTTTTCACAAAATCTTTGAAAGGCACATCGGGGATCCCGGCCACACGTTTCCTGAAGATTTTGGACGGTCATGGAAACTGTGTGACCTGTAGAAGCGACTGTAGAATTCCAAAAGCATAAGCACGTGCAAGAGATCATGCTTAATAACTCCGCAGCCGTGACATCAGACCGTGTACAAAACTTGGCAGATCCCAAGCATATGGGTCTTGATTCTGTATTCAAATTTCAGGAAATCCGTTGAATGATTGCAAAGTTATTAAGGTGCAAAATTTGGGGTTTAACATGTAAATAACCTAACTATGGTAGCACTACGTGCTACCTTATATATATATATATATATATATATATATATATATATATATATTCACATTGAAAAACTCTATTAATGCATCAGTTAGGTTAATAGCAGCGACAAAAGTTTGGAAATGTGATGTTAGGTTACACCCTACCACCCCACCTCACCCCCCCTCCACACTCCAACAGAGATCGGGGTGTGCCATAGGGTTGTCAGGCTCAACTCTCACCCCATTCCATGTGTAAACAAGCTGACATGCTACAGCATAGGAGAATGGGGAAAGCATTAGGCCTGATGACCCCGTGGCGCACCCCAACATCTGATGGTGTGTGGGGGGAAGGGAGCGTGGGAGGAGTGTAACCATAACATCACATTTTCAGACTTTTGACACTGTGCAATTAACCCTAACTGATGCATTAACTGAGTTTTTTTGCAATGAATTTCCCTTCTTTTTGAGAAAGTGTAATGTTACTGGTAACAGGTATGTGTTAATGGGAGCACGGGCCCTCTGGGTCCCATGCCCTCTCACATTGCCCATTCTTGCATAATGAAAGTGTGGCTATGGGAGTGCAGGCCCTCTGGGCCCTGCGCTCCCACTTACACAGAACTACGGAGCCATACATCAGCCCTGTGGGGCAAGGAACCATTGTAACAGTAATTTGCCAATATCTCAGCAACCGTAGCAGGTATGAAAAAAATTCAAGTGTCGTTCTAATCATGACAGTGACACCTCAACGCAAGATAAGTTGATGAAATCTGTATCGCATATCATTTACAAGATACGGGCACCGAAATGCTCTGAAAAGGCACCCTTGGAACCCTTGGAACATGTTTTTGCCAATATCTCCGCAACCATAGCAAACAGGAAAAAATTCCACTGCTGGTGTAATCTATGATTTCCAAACTTGTTTCTACATAAGCTGTGGGTAGTGAAAAATCCGTATCTCGCTTCGTTTTCAAGATATGGGCAAAAATAGCATTACGGGGACCGCAATGTAATCCTATGAGAAATTTCTCAACTTTGGAACACTGTAACTTTGGGCTCATTGAATATTGTGGTATCAAACCACCAAAAGGCTCATCTATGGGACCAAGGCTTGCCCGTACATATATTGCCATGTCCCCCCTTTTCCATTAACCCTATACTTTCTGAATATCCTATACCCTGGGATCATCAAATCCCATTCCTGGTGCTGGGTGGCCCACGTTTCCGTGATGGCCGCAATGTACACCCTCCTTATTGCCAAGAGAGCCTGTAATTCTGCTGATTTGTTAACAAGGCTTCTTGCATTCAGTGAGATCACCCTCCAACCTGTTCCTACCCCCTCCCCTCTCTGACTTATCCCCCCCTTAAGCCTCCCCTGTGCTATTTCTCCAAGTTCCTCCCTGATAGCCTAGGGTGTAAGCTCGTTTGGCTGTCCTCTCCTCTCTGGGATACCTGCCTACTATCTGTCCACTCACCACCCCCCCACCTAGTTTAAATCCACCTTCGTAGCTATGTAGTCCCTTACCCTCTGCTTTAATACTCCCTTCCCCTCCCTGCTCAAATGTAGGCTACTCCCCTGCATAAAGTTCATTGTTGTCCCAGATTCAGTCCCAGCCTCCTACCAACCTGTATTCCCTGTATCAGCACCATTCCCTCAGCCAAGTGTTGAACTCTCCAATCCTTACTTTCCTCACCATACTAGTGTAGGGTACTGGGAGCACTTCTGAGAAGGCCAACAATTTCTCCCAGTTCCCCACATAGCCTGCCCAGTGCCTCGAACCTCTCCCTCACTACTTCCACCATCTCCCCCATCAGGTCATTCGTACCCACATGTACCACAAGATGCGGTTTCCTCCTACCCCTCCTAGCACACATAAGAATTGACTGCCCTGCCTTGCCTGCAGTTAAGCCAGGTATGGACTCCACACAGATGCGACTATGCCGTTCCCCCTTGCTGCCCCATCTTATCCCTTTCAGTATGGAATCCCACAGCACTAATACCCCTTCCTCTCCCCCAAGCTTTTAACTTGATATCTGCTGCTACAGTCCACCTCAGCTGAAACCCTGCCCTTCTCTCCTGTGGATCCCCCCCTCCACCCCAGACCTGTCCTTGCTCCCCTTCATTGCTCCCTCACACTCCTCCCCATCCTTCCCCTCCACCCTGGGCTCCTCCTCACCCTTCCCTAAGTCCCTTCCATTCTCTGCTCTGGCATTGCTCCTCTCCCATTCACCCCTGCTCTCTTCGTCCATCCTTCCAGCTGTGCCCCTTACCCCACCACAATCCTCTGCCCGACTACTGTCCCTGTGCAATCCTCTCGCTTCCCCTTACCTACCCCCTCCTGGAGACCTCTCACCTCACCCTCCTCATACAATGTCACCAGCACCACAAACCTATTACCTGCCATCTCTGCCATGCTGGGTGTGGGCTCCTTCCTACTGCCCCTACCCCACCCCCCAATGCTAGCCACCTTTGTATTGCTCCTCCCCTCCCATCCCCTCCCCATTGTTCCCCCACTTGGTGTCCTCCTGTTGCTGTCTGTACCAGCTATCCTCCACCGATCCTGCACACCTTTCTACCTAGCCACTGCACTTCCTCCTCGAGTCTCCTCAGCCTGTGACAGATCGGACACCCTCCTAGCTTCCACAACACATTCATCCCGACTGCCACCCCACAACCATTGCAGCACACTATTCTACCACCACAGGCCCCTCTAGCATCCTGCTGCCCCTGTACCCCTCTCCTTTGCTGTTCCCATCCTCCCCCACTATTGCAATTCCATCCCCTAGTGGATCCTTTCCTAACACCATCCATTTTCCCGCTTCAGCGTCACTTTAATCCCTGAAATACCCCCCAGTAGACAGACCTTCTTATCTGATGTGTCCATAACAAACCCCTGCACTGCTTCCTCCGATGACCATAGACTTAACAACACTTCTCCAAGCAGTGACAATAATTAGAAGCTCCCCCGTGACCCCAGCAGTGCCTCCTGTGAAGACAGTAAAAAATAATGGAGCACCCCACAATCATGCAGTACCTACAACTGAATTTTCCCCAAGAACAACAGTTGCACACTCCGCCAACTGTCATACACCAATCACTTTAAGTTCCCCTTTGAATACAGAGCCCCAAACAGTTTCAAACACCCCCAGGTGTCAATTAACCATCACAGTGCCCCTGCTCTGTAGCAGATCCTCCAGAAATGGAATATTCACAGTACCTTGTTCTTTACACAGTCCCAGTGCCCCCAAGTCACAGTATCTTAGTCCAGTCACAGTGCCATTACCGCTGGATATATCCCTGCCTTCCAGGTCATCCAGGGCCACTCCTTCTGATGAGCTCCTCTTCCTGTTCCTTCTGGTAGATTCTCTTCACCACAGGGAGTGGTTTACCTCCATTTAATCTGGAGGTGGTGTGGTGTGGCTGGGTGGGACATTTCAGGACTACAGCTCCTTTCCTGCTCCTCTGCTTCACTGTGACTGGGTTCTGCCTTTTGAGGGCCCGCAGTATGCTCAAATCAACCACCCAGCTGCTAATTGGCTCCTCCTGGATCTCTGATGATTGGTTCCCCAATGATGCCCCCTAGAGCTGAGCGCTGCCTTTCCTGGCAGCATGGCTCCTTCCTCCTGTCTCCTGTGCTCTCCTCTCCCCAAGGCCACCAACATGGCCCCCTCCACAAGCGGCCTCAGGGAGAGGAGAGCAAATGGACCCAATGGGTAATGTCTAAGCAGAAAAGAATATATATAAGACATTTCTGATAGCCATATTAGTATTTATTGGTTATGTTTTTCCATCATTGAAGGAATTGGAAACAGCTTTGTATAGTGTTTTTTAGAATCTTATGGAGCAGCAAACTAAACCTTATAAAAAGAAATACCATATATAACTCTGTAGAGGAAGGTGGTGTAAGGATGGTGAACCCATTTGTTTTTTTATACTGTGTATTTTTAGTTACAATATTAGGCCCTTATTTAACTCGCAACTAAAATTAGGTTTAGAATTGTTCAGAAAGTTATGTCACATATATATATATATATATATATATATATATATAAAACACCGTGGGACAAAAGAAATTGATGCAAATTAAGGGTAAGTAGTTTGCAAATGTCAGTTATATGCTAAACTGTTTTCAGAAACTGAAAGCTTGCAATCTTACAGAAATCATTAAAAATAACAACGGAAAATCATTATACAATATAATACAGGAGGAACATTTCTTTATGAACAAATGTTTGATCCACAATATGGTATAAGTGACAATGTCATAATGAAACAATTAAATGAACAAAGGATCACACAAGAGAGTGTGGGGTGTTCGATGGTTACATGCACAGGGAAGATTAAACATCAAGGGCAATGCAAAGCACAGAAGCACTGAGGAAAGGAGTTGCCTTAGGCCTTCATGTATACAGATCAGTGAGATCATGGAACATCTGTTTTTTTCAAGTGTGCTTATATTGCTCTTTTTTGGATGCTGTTGGCAGATGCATGGAAAGAACCAAGGTTTTCTCATATCTCTTATGAACAATGGATTATAGGTGATCTGAGGCATACCTGGACTCAATGGAATTCAAGTACAACACTGTTTATATTTGCATGTTTGAAATAGGGCATTTGGCAGGCTAGATGCCAATATGTTCTGCAGAAAAAGGATACACCATTTGTTGCATTACTAAAACAGATTACAAATGAAATAAGAGATATCAGGGATCATGAATACCACTGAATGCAAAGGGAAACATTTGGAACAGTATGGAAGGGGACTACATGGCTTGATAACTAAAAGAATGGTAGGATAGGAAAGTTGCAAAGAAACATTTGTCGAAAAAAGGTAAATGTTTCTTTTTTTTTTGTATTGTTGGTATTTAAACCTTGAATGAACTGTTTGTTTTTTTGACTATATTGTATACTGATGGATATTCTCCTCTAATAAAAATGCCCCTACTCTTGCTGGTAGTGGCGCTGGCAGTTTCCAGTTTCTGAGAGACTGGAGTTGGAAGGTTGAAGCACCACAGTTGCCCAGGTGGAGAACATGCTTACCTCCCCACCCAGAATGCTGTGGAGGCACCCAGCTCTAAGGGGTACAGATGGTTTTTGATGGTTCCATGATTGTTGGTTCATCGGCTGCAAGTGGAAGCTCTGCTGGCAGTCTAGCTATTCCAGGTTCAGATGCTACTGCTGTTCCTGAATGCCCTAGTGCCATCCCTACACCGGGGGATAATCCTGATGATGCTTCTGATAATGCTGATATTGAACTTGAAAATGCTTACTGTTCAAAGAGGGAGCATCTGCTGCTCCTTCTGGCGGAGAAGGAGGAAAAGTTTCAAGTCCAAAAGTCCAAGGGGACAAAACTGGCATCAATAAAGGAACTGGAGTTGAGACCAGATGTGCTGCACTCCTCGGAGGCTCAGAAGTCCATGACTGTTGCTGCAGTGGAAGAATCCTAGCCAGAAAATGTTGCACAGTACAAGTCCCATGAAAGAAGTCTGAATCAGCCTGCTGATGTGGCAGGCCTTGGCAGTCATCAAAGTGAATACCTGCGGGGGAACAGTAAGGATGTAACCATCTCTCTCCACATTAAAGGCCTGCCATTCCTCCCGGAACACGCAAGTCAGAGGCTGCTGGCAAATGCAGCTGCTCCTGTTGAAATGCCACCACATTGTGTGGCAAAGAATGCAAACTCCACAGGCTGGTCAGCAGAAACAGTACTAAAACAGAGCAGCTGGGTGAGAGAACTGAAGATTCAGGTCCAGACCCAGGTTTATCAAAAAAATGAAGACTGTCTGTTTGACCAGTAATAGAAGGAAAGGGACTGACATAATGTTTTTTCTTGTTTCCCTACTCTCCCTTTTCACTCTAATGAGAAGTGTCAGTTCTTTTTTGCCACCTATCTTAATGCCAACAGCATCTGTAGTTTAAAGAAGAAGTAGAAGGAGGGAGGTGCTGATACCCCTTTACAAATCCATGGTGAGGCCTCACCTGAAATATGGGGTCCAGTTCTGGAGACCTCACCTATACAAGGACATAGATGGGATTGAGAAGGTACAGAGAAGGGCCACCAAGATGGTGCATGGGTTGCATGGGAAGCCCTATGAGGAGAGGTTGAGGGAGTTGGATCTGTACCTGCTGGAGACTAGAAGGGAGAGGGGGGACATGATAGAAATGTTTAAGTACGTGAAGTGGATTAATAAGGTAAGGGGGGCTTATTCACAAGAAAAGAAGGTGCGGGAACAAGGAATCATAATCAAAGATTAAAAGGAGGAAGGTTAAGGGGCAATGTGAAGGGGTGTTACTTCACTGAGAGGGTGTTAGAGCCCTGGAACAGTCTGCCGAAGGAGGTGGTGAGGGCAATAATGGTGGATGGATTCAAGACAGCATGGGACAGACACAAGGGGTTGACCAGTGGGTGGAGTGGGAGATCTCGGGACAAGGAGGGCAAGTAGCGAGGGGGGAAGGGGCAGACTAGATGAGTCAAAAGGGTCCTTTTCTGCCTTTAGATTTCAATGATTCTATGAAAAAAGAGGATTACCACTTATCTGATCCTGCAAGACTTTGGAGTTAACATTATTTTTCTCCAGGATGCAAGAATAAATTCACTACTGGAGGTTAATATGGTCAAGAAAACTTGGTTTTGTGGGCGTTAGGGGAAGAAAAATGCTCAGAGGTTGGAATATTGATTTCTAGTTATGATATGAATGTAGTCAGCCTTATTGACTTAGTGCCAGAGAGGGTTTTGATCTTGGATAAATTGTATAAAGAGTTGGAGTTACGACTGAAACATAGAAACATAGAAGTTGACGGCAGATAAGGACCGCAAGGCCCATCCAGTCTGCCCATTTCTTTTTCTACCTTATAAATGTGCCATCGGCCTTTACTCTGTCAGTGGCCTATCTATTCATAGTCATTTGTATTGCTCCCTTATGCCTATCCCATGCCTGTTTGAAGCCCTGTACTGTATTCATAGCCACCACTTCTTGTGGTAAGCCATTCCATGCATCCACTACCCTTTCTGTGAAAAAGAATTTCCTCATTCCCTTAATCGGCCCCTCTAATCTCATGCTGTGTCCTCTTATCCTGCTATTTTCTTATATTTAAACATGTTAGACTCTTTAACCTTGTTAATGCCCTTAAGGTGTTTGAATGCCTCGATCATATCACCTCTCTCCTCCTTTGCTCAAGGGTATACATATTGAGCTCTGTTAATCTGTCCTCATATGTCTTCTGATGCAGTCCCTGCACCATTTTGGTTGCCCTTCTCTGGACTGCCTCAATTTGGTTAATGTCCTTGTGAAGGTGTGGCCTCCAATACTGCACGCAGTACTCCAGATGGGGCCTAAACAGTGTCTTGTAAAGAGGGATTATTACCTCCTTCTTACGACTTGTGATACCCCTACTAATACACCCTAACACCCCCCTAGCCTTACCTACTGCTTTAGAGGTCTGCTTGGATAATTTCAGGTCATTAGTGATGATGACTGATTAATATATATTGTCCCCAGATCAAGGTTGCTAGAATAGACCAGTTCAAAGAAATAAGGCCCATTCTGTACACTACAAAGAGCATTATTACACTAGGGGGTGATTTCAATTGCCCATTTGTTCCTACAGGTGGGAAGAAGGGTGACAAAAAGGTTTATTGTGACTCATTATCTGCACCAAATAATTAACTCTGCCATGCTAGTTGATGCTGTCTTGGCCTCCTCATCCACAGCTGGACATACCATTTTAAAGGTTCACTGTCAACAAGAACTTATTTCCTGTTTTTATTGCCCTGGTTAAGACCTCACTCCTTTCACACTACCCCGACCGAAACTTCTGATCATAAAGCTATAGGATCAGATTCAGTCCCCCGGTCAAAACCTTTATTTTGGAGATTAAATAGTTCATTGCTGAATGATTCCCAAGTAATAAGTAAGATTCAGAACTTTTTACTAAATAAATTTCCACCATATTTAAAGCTCAGCTTGATTAGTGGGAGGATGTTAAAGTTAATTGAAAAAGTTTATGACTTACACTCTTAAAAAAAGCTGTGATAACTGATTACTTCAAGTATTTAGATTTGAGGTATCAACTGCAGAAACTGTCCCTTATGGTGGAGGCAAAACAAGGTTACTCAAAACAAATACCTCTCAACCTCTTGCCTCATTAATCAGGGACAGGCTTTAACAAAATCAAGGACAAAGAAAAATTGGCAGTGTGCACTTAGAAAGCTGATTAGAATAAAGGATTAGAGTAAGATGTATTTTCTGAAGAAGAACAAATCTTTAACTTTACTGTCTGACATTATTTTGTGCTTACATTCCCCACAGATCAGTCACAAAAACACACATTTTACGAGGGACAGAGGAAAGTTTTGGGGCAAAATCAGTGACATCCCTGAAAATCAAGGACAGTTGAGAGGTATACAAAGGTTCCATGTCAACTCCATGAAAAACAATGCAGCACAGCAGAAAACAGCGTGGAAAAAAATGCAGAAGTCAAAACTGCACCTTTCAGTAACAGTGAAGCACAAAACTGCGAATATCGATTTACTATTATTTACACCAGGCCACCATGGCTCACCACTCCAGTAAATGTTTGGCTTGAGTGTAGATTTACTATTACAACACCACGCCATCATGGATCACCATTCCAGTGGAAATATTCACTTACGCTGTTTTTGTGCTTCACTTTTATTGACAAGCACAGTTTTGACTTCTGTGGTTTTGTCCATGCTGTTTTCTACCAAGATGCATTGTTTTTTATGGAGTTGATGTGCTACCATATGCAAATAGCTCTTGTCAAAAACAGCATGCTTAAATAGCACAGGATCACTTCAATTCTTGGAACAGAAACTTGCCACAAAGGGCCACAAAACTCAAATAATTCCCCTTAGAAGACTGTAAAGTTACTAAAAGGGTTTCTTCAAGGTTGAAATATCACGCTGGTGTCATACACAAGGAGCCAAAGTCATTTCAGAGACTGAGAATGACTACAGTATATCTTCTGGACCTTTGGGACAGAGGTTCCTGGTTTTCAGGATTGGGGGGTCCTTTTTGTCCGATCTCCACTTACCATCCCTTCCTCATAATGTTGAATGTGCTATGAGCAAGGCTATTACTACAAATGATGTAGCAGTGGCAAATTGATCACTGTCTAACAACATGGCCCCAGACAGTGATGGGCTTCTGGGTGAATTATATAAACTCTTTAAAGATTAACTGGACCCTGTTTTAATGGACCTGCATAATGACATTCTGGAATGCAAATTATCTGGACCCACTTTCATGCAGGGTGTACTTATACTTCTGCATAAGAAAGATGCTAAGGAGGAACTGCAGAACTGGCAGCCTTTAAGCCTCTTGAAAGCAGATCATAAGATCTTACTTAAAATTCTGGGGAGAGGTTAGCAGCTGTAGCATCAAATATTATTCTTCCTTCACAAATGTGTGCTATAGCAGGATATAAGATACAGCACAATTTTATTTTAATAAGGGAATTAGTAGACCAAGGGAGGCAGGGGAAAGCAGAGGGTCTTTCCTGTCTTTAGACCAGGAGAAGGACTTTGACAGAGTTAACCATTCCTTCTAGTTTGCTGATCTTTTTAGATATGGTATACTGAGAGAATCTGTATACTGCTTGAAGTGTTTGTATTGTTCAGGAACAGTATTTGCCATGACAAATGGCATTAGGGGTCTGAATGTTATATTAAGGTTGAAGTTCGAGAAGGCTTCCCTACTACCTCATTTACATGTGCACGTCAACCCGGTTCAAACACTGAAAAAAACGGGGATCGAGGAAAAAATCCTGATTTACAGACACATGCAAACTCGACTGGTGCTCTAACCCAGTTGCTTTTGAAACCAGGTTGAAAGTATTGGATTCACATTAATCGATGCCTGTAGAACCCGATTGTGCTCCACATGTAAAATGCATCAGTTGCCAGATCATTCCTGGAGGCATGCGCTTTTAATATATCCTCTTTTGTCAACCTAAAAGAAGAAGAAGAATCAGCATTTATATAGCACTTTTCATACACAGTATCCCAAAGCACTTTACAAGCAATGCTAGACTGGTAGTGAAGTGACTGAATGTGTGGTGGCAGCCATATTGCACATCATCACCCACACACAGCCTGGATAATTGCATGAACCGGATTATGGGAAGGGGAATGTTGGCCAGGACACCGGGAATGCTCCCTGCTCTTTGCAAAGAGTGCCCTGGGTTCTTTGACTTCCACCTGGACACCCACCAGGACAACACCAGGATGGGCAGAAGGGACCTCAGTTTAACATCTCATCCGAAGGACGGCACACCCCAGCAGTACAGCACCCCCCAATACTGCACTTGGATGCCAGCGATTTTTAGGTGCAAGTCCAATCCCAGTGTGGGACAAGAACCCATGACCTTCTGGTCCAGAGGAGGATGTGCTACCAACTGAGCCACACCCTGCATGTACTGAGCATGCTCGCCTCAAGTTTGCATCCATGCCAGTATTCCAGAGACATACATGGAAACTCAATCACGTCTCTGGAACCGAAATGAACTGTTCATGTATACTGAACAGCATTGAAACCAGAACTACCAGCACTGATTCCCATTCCTTGGTCTCATGGTACATGTAAACCAGATATATAATCCCTCTGGTATATCTATTTGTGCTTAATCCCCTCTTGAGGGCTACTGATTGGGACATTGGCATAAAAGGCATGGATACCCCCAGGAGAATTATCAGTGAAATCTGCATGTGTGGCTGACATTTGTTTATTTGTGAAGGATATGGTTTCAGGGGCAAAAGCGATGGAACTGTTTGGGTATTACAGTGACATAGGGCAGACTGGGTGGGCCAAGTGGTTCTTATCTGCCAACAACTTCTATGTTTCTATGGTTCTATTTCTGGTGCCCATTTAAATATGCATAACAGTTCTGGTAGGTACCTGCATGATCACGCTCTGTCAGAGAATCAGACAGTGGGAGGTATTAAACTTACGAAAACTTCCATACGAGTTCTGGGGATATGGTTTTGGGACATGGATTTGATGACTTACAACTGGGAACTAACACTTAAATCAGCAGAAGCCATGGTTTCTAAATGGTGCCAGTGGCAGCTATCTAAACATAAACCAATTTATATGGTTAAAATGTTCCTCGTCCCCTTGTTTTTATACCTTGGTTGTATTTTGCTACCCTCCCCCACTAGTATGAAAGCTGCTTTATATATTTTTTTTTGGTTGATATGGGGTAGCCAGTTGAACCACATCGAAAGAAATAAAACATATCGTGATACTAAAGAAGGTGGGTTAAATGTGATAAAGCCAGTAGTTTTTTTCATATGCATTTTTTTTGGTTTTAACATACTGCCTGTCTTGGGGGATAATACGTCTGCTGGCATATCTTTGTTTCAGGAGACCCACGTGTCTTTGTTGTGGATGAGGGACCAAGGTTCCCTCTCCCACCTCAAGGGCCCAGCATTTCCTAAAGCATCATATATACTTTCTGCTTTCCAGAAATTGAAATTTTGGAAATTGAGAATGGATACTGTTAGGATTAATACGGGGAAGAAACTCTATGCTCATGTAGTAAAGTTCTGTTTCTACATCAACCCAGTTTTTGATCCACTATGTGAAGTCCCGGCACATACCATTACAAAATAGCTAACGGATCACAACGGGTCTCAGGAATGCATGGGGTAGGCGTATGGGAATCTTATTGGTTGGGAAAGGGAGGTTAAAGCCAGAGACCAAGTAGGGTCTTCGATATTATAGCAGGTAGGGAAAATGGGCAAACTATGTGGGCCAAGCGGTCCTTATCTGCCATCAATTTCTGTGTTTCTATCAGTGAATCCCCAGGAAAATGTGGGACACTGTGTGTGATGTGTGTATGGGAGACTGAATATAAAAGGAATGCAAAACATAAAAGCATTGAGGAAAGGTGGTGTCTCAGGCCTGCTTATAATCAGGAAACTGCATCAATGGAGCATCTGTTTTTTTACTTGCTTGTATCTTCTATCACTGCCTTCCCTGGAAAGCAGGCACCTCTCGCACTGCGCTAAGTTCACTTCCAAATTCTGGTTTGGGTCCCTGCCCTCCTACCTCTCCTCCTCACTCTCTGCTCCTGCTCTCAACTCCCGCCTCTTAGATCCACGGACTCTTGCTGTCTAGCTAGTCCTCATCACCTTACTTCCATTGGTCAGGAAGCTTTCTCCTATTGCTTCCTTAAACTCTGGAACTTGCTTCCTTCTCCTATTTGACTTTCCGCATCCATCCCCTTTTTCCCTCTCACTAGCACTATGCAATTACTTTGCCCCTAACTGCACCTGCTTCTAGCCCCTCCCTTCCCTTACTCCCCTCCCCTGTACCCCACCCCTCTATTCCTGTTTACTATTCCCATCTCCCCTACCGCCCCTCTAACCTAACCTTGTCCCCTCCCTCCAGCTTTGCCCTCCCTTATTACTAGTCACCAAGTCACCCCTTCCTCCCTCTTCCCCTCCTCTCTCTTTCTCTCTCTCTCTCTCTCTCTCCCCCCTCTGATTTTCCCATCTGGTCCCGCCCTCCTGGCAGGGTTTCCATGCATCCTGAAGGGGGTTCCCTGGACTAGACTTTCTCTCACCCCTCCACTCTCTCTCTTCCACCCCTCATTCTTTCCCTATGTTTTCACAAGCACTTACTAAGCCTTGCTTCCAACCCTCTCAGCACTTCTGTGTCTTTTCGCACTCTCTGAACCCATGGTCTTTGACCTTGGGTGGTACCATGTAAGTTCTTCTGGTGGCTACTCACCTAGGTCCACTTTCCTTTATGAAAATATTTTTCCTGTACTGCATTATCATGTAATAATGTATTAAGTTTAATTATGTGTATTGCTCTCCCAGCCTCTGTACCCCTCCCCACTCAGGATGCTTTTGGAAACGAGCTGTGCCTCAGCTCATGTTGTCTTTCCTGGTAAAAGATTTTGTAAATAAAATAAATAAATAAATATTCAACCTATTTGGTCACTACTGGACCAGAGATGGGCAGTTCCTGAACTGCAATCTGTGACATATTGCACTCTGCAACAACAACAAAAATGGAAAGGGACCTGGGGGTAGTCATATCAGATGACTTAAAGGTGGGCAAGCAATGTGAGAGGGCAGTAAGGAGGGCTGGGGATACTGGAATGCATAGGGAGAGGCATCACCAGTAGAAAACAGGAAGTTGTTATCCCTGTGTACAGACAGCTGGTGAGACCCCATCTGGGGTACTGTGTGCAGTTCTGGAGACCCAATCTCCGCAAGGACATAGACAAGATGGAAGCTGTCCGGAGGAGGGCAACTAAAATGGTGCAGGGTCTGCACCGGAAGACATATGAAGAGAGACTAAAGGAGCTTAATATGTATAGCCTTGAGGAAAGGAGGGAGAGGGGGGACATGATAGAAACTTTCAAGTACCTCAAGGGAATCAACAAAGTCCAAGAGGGTAGCATCTTTCAAAAAGAGGTGTGCAAGAACAAGGGCACAATTTGAAGATAGAGGCGACTCAGAGGTAATGTAAGGAAGTATTTTTCACAGAGAGGGTTGTGGGTGCATGGAACGGCCTTCCGGAGGAGATTGTGGAGTCAAAAACAGTGGTGGAATTCAGGCATGCATGGACGGTCATAAGGCAATTCTAGGGGGTTGGGGTAGAAGAAGTAGGCTGCTGGTTAACTAGGATCTGCAGCTTATCCATTAGGTAGGGAAATGGGCAGACTGGGTGGGCCAAGCTGTCCTTATCTGCCGTCAAATTCTATGTTTCTATGTTTCTATGTTTCTCTGAGTAATGGAAGTATACCAGATGAGTGGGATAATTGGGAACATAGTGCTCTGTGCGTGCTGTTTGCCTGAATTAAATGGAGCGTGTGGCAGTCACGCTGTAAATATGTTCTGCAGAACAAATATGCTCCTCTCTTTACTGTGACTGATTGTATCAACAATGGACTACTACTAGTCAGGGCTCGGGAACATGACGTTTTGTCTGCTGCTGTTTTTAGAAAATAATGGACAGGATTTATTTGTTTAGACTCAAGATAAACAAGTGTATACACTGCATACTTCGTGAACTTAATCACTGATGCATAATCTTTTATTCTTTTCTTTTGCCTTTCCTCGTTTCTGTCTGTATCATTGTTTTAATGTTGAATGAATATGTTTATAAGTCACTGCGGTAATATTTTGGTTTATACCACATGGTGAATTTTGTTTGTGTTTTGGTTGATATTTTGTATGCTATATGTTTGTTGATAGTTGCTATAATAAAAAAAATAGCCCTACTCTTTGAGCACTAGTATTAGGCTTTATTCTGCATAAGCTGCCCCCCAGGAATTGGCAGGAATAAAAATTGAAGTTTCTACTGTTAAACTCCTGCAAGAATATTTTATTTATTTTTTCAATCTCAAATTACAACCTTTGAGCACATAGCAGCTCTTTTACAAAGGTACCACATTGGTGGGGAAGGGTGAACATATATACAAGAGGAAGTTAAATATAGTTAAGACTTTACAATATATAAACAGACTCAGCGGAGTAGCAGAAAATACCAACTATACAATGGTTCATAATAAGAATAACCTAAGAATCAAAAAGAAACGTTGCAGCCCAGAGGGCAATGTCAAATCAGGAGGGAATAGGAAGGATGAAACAAAGATTCAGGTAGGTGAGGATGAAAACAACAGGAGGCAGGGGGTGGGCGGGGTGGTGGGTGAAAAGAACAGGGGAAAAGAAGATGGGCAGGGCATAGGACAGAGCCATTAGGGAGAGAGAGGTCAGACCACAGGGCAGGGAGGGGAAGTGGGCACTCAGAGACGGTCAGTGATTTCTGAGGGAGAGTCCAGTTAGGTGAAACAATCACAGTAACTGTTAGGTACGAGGTGTTGATGAAGAGTACTTTTGTACAGTCTTGTTTTTGGTATAGAAGAGATTTCAATTGGCAGCGCATTAAACCACAGTGGTGCCCTATAAGCAAACGAGCATTGCCCTTGGGTAGTCTGACATCTTGGAACAGAGACAAGTTGTTTGACTGAGCTACATGTGTGCTGGGAACAGCAGAAGGGGTTTAGAAGGTTTGCAACACCAGGAGGCATGAGCCCAAGAAGTGCCTTTTTTGTTGGCAGGCAGGTTTGATAATGGATTCTCCTGTTTAGCTGAAGCCAACCTGATTGCTCATACAGTTCACAAGTATGGGTGAGGCATGCTGCACTAGTAAGAAGTTGGCATGCTTTGTTAAGAGCCACGGATATTCTGCGGAGGAAAGTGGTGGTGGCTGAGCCATAGATGGCCAGGCCATAGTCAACAATGGATAGTATGGAACTATAGGTAGCCAATCTAAGGGTTTCAGGTGTTAGATTGTGTTTATGACAGTGAAGTATCCGAATCCTGATGTTAACAGACCTAGCAACATTGTCATTGTGCTAGGCGTAGGAAAGTGAGCTGTCCACAGTCACCCCTAGGTACTTGAAATCTAGAGTTTGTTCAAGGGGGACGCCAGAGGAGTTCCTGATGGTTAGAATACTGGGTCTGTGTTTTCTACGAGTGCCACTGAACAACATAACTTTTGTTTTTTTGTAAAGCAGTATCAGTTTGTGGATTCTGAACCATTCCTCCACTTCCTTAAAGCTATGCTGCAGTTGTTGTTTCAGAGGCTCAGGGTCAGTGCTGCTGGTGAAGATGACTGTGGCATCCAAATTTTGGGCCAGAGGACTTGGCTAGGCTCAGTTAGGAGCATCACATTCAGTTGGCAGAGGCTAAACTGTCACTTTGGCAGTCTTGTAGCTTATCCAAATGGCACTTTTGAAGCTTATCCAAATGGAATCAGTTTTTTTTTTTTTTTAAATCAAAACACTTTTGTTTCTGATCTTTTAATTTTGAAGTTGCATCTATCCCCCCCTCAATCCTGGAAACTACAATTCAACAGTTAGAGCACTCGAGGGACACAAACAGTAAATAAGTCTGTAGCCAGTAGTACTAATAGTATGCCAAAGATGTAACGTGTGCAAGTTTGTATATCAAGGCATTGAATTCAGACACGCTACAGAGAACATGGGAGTACCAATCAGAGAATTCATAACATGACACCACATTTGTGGTTTATGTTTTTTTTTGCCCATGTGACCATTTGCACGTAGGGAGAACTGTTAGACAACTTAAAACCCAAATAGTAGATAGAATACCCCAGTAGATGTCAACTTCCTTCATGTCCATGGCTTTAACCCTGAGGGTCTGAAAATGTATGGGTTTGGAATGGGTTAAACACCCAAGTACAGGAACTGACAGGACTAACAGAATCTCCTGTTTACAAAAATGTCTGTGAGCCTTTGCATCCATGAACTAAGAGGTGTGAAACCATTAGGTCTTAATGATTTTTGGAACCTTAAACTATTCCTGTAATATACCTGACTCTGTTTTAGTGTCATTTGAATTTTGGAATGCAGCTTTAAATGCAGTATTTTTGTGCTTTTATATGCTATTGCATGATGTTCTATTTACCTTTGTTATCTCACTCTGTTCTTCTAGGTTCTCTCTTTTCTTGAACTCCCTGCCTAGACCTGCAGTTCATGTGGATCCCTTTGAATGAAGTCCATTAGGAAAGCACTTTCCATAAGGGTAATGATGTTATCAGAAACAGTGATCTATCTATTTTTCCAGTTTTTACTTAGCTTGCTCTGCTAGCATTCAGCCAAAGCAGCCTACTACCTAAGGAATGAATTGTACCTCTATCCAGTAACAAATCTGCATTACTTTGTTATTTTATCATGCCATATTGAATTTTATACCAGGAGATCAAGGGAGGTCAGTGGGCGCTGTGAAATACAGAGACTGTTTTTTTGACACTTTGTTCTATGTATTTGTGTGTATTATGACTTTGCACTGTTGTTTTTTATGTGTTTATTAAGCTATTATGTGAATTGGCTTTGCCTTTCACTTAGCAAATCTGTCACTTATGTGATGATGTCACAGGCTGTTATGCATAGAAGCTATGACCTTCTATAATTTAGCCATACCCCCTGAAAAGACTGTCGAGTCAAAGTGCTGGGGCAGTTGGGTGGTAGCTCTTGCTATGGTTACCCGTTTGTAGCAGTGTGATATTGTACCATCATGGTGTTAATGCTGGATTTACTGCTGTAAGGATGAACTACATCGGTACAGTCACTATATCCTGAAACACAATGTGTATGTAACCCTCCCTACTAAATTTGGGGTTTACCTTATTGTCTTCCTAGGCTCCTCAATGTTCACTGACAGGCTGGTGCCCTGTCTTGCTTGAGATCCTGCTTTTTTACATGTGAGAGTGCCATGCTGAGCCTCCACGCCTATCCCTTTAAGAAAATAGCTAATCTGTGTGTAATGAATGGTCTGTGCTGGGTCCGAGTGATTTAGGACTTGCAACCGACCAGCCACCACTCTGTTTGGCTCCATTCTGTAGTCGATGTTTGTGCAAAGGGAGCCTGTATAGAAACTGTGCATGTTTACTATTTATCTGCTGATATGTTTGAAATAGAGTCAATGTTTGTCTAACCTGCTTTCCTTGCAGCTTATCTATCTGAATGGAAGCCACCATGTTAGGTCCAGGACTTTCAGTAATTGGGCCATTCAGACTCTGGGGGCCTACAATGGATCTTGCCCCAGAGGTCTCGTGGGAAGGAAAACTGTAATTTTTGTAGTTTTGATGATGGCACAAAAATTGGCCCGGAGGGAGAGCCCAAACTGTGACTGACAGGTTCCCCAGCCAACCTGAATCCTGGATTACAAGGGAAATCTCCAGTGCTACAAGAGACAGTGGTTCAGTTAGAGTTGGAGTTTGAAGAGTGAACAGCTCGAGCAGCTGCTCCCTGAATGGAGATCAGTGAATGGTCGTAAAGAGTCCTAACTTGCCTCCCTGCCCCTGTTGCTTATCCCTTGAACTACCTGATAGCCAAAGTCAGACTTGTCTGATTCTAGCCTGGAACTGCAGCAGAAAGAAGAAAATAAGTTTATGGGCGCTGTTTGCATTTTGGACCAAATATTTGCTCCTGTGAAGCGATCGGCCCAGCTCATGTGCCAGACGAATTTTGGATTGAAAAGTTTACTCAGTGAATCTGCTGAATTAGCAACCAGACTGTATCCAAACTGTACAAAGCTGGCGTGGCTTATTTTGAATGTGCTGAATGTGATTCGTGGGTCAAGCCCTGTTTGCCTGCGGCCCAATCTGTTATGCCAGCTGGAGGCTTCACCAGCCTGAAGACAAACTTTTCCATTTCCCTCATCCTGCCTGGGCCTTTGCCAATCTGGCCCAGGCTGACTACCCTATACCAGAGACTATTTCGGTGACAGACCAGTTAGGGATCCAGCCCCTGTGCAACAACAACTCACAGGTTGCAGCCACCTGGATGAAAGGTTGTGAAGAGGAGGTGGGTCATGTTGGCCATGCTTCCCCATGCTCATCAGTAAACACCATGAGGTCTTCATTTCACCTGCCTGTCAGCAGAAACCTGGTAGCATGAGTACAATCAGGGTACCTCCCTACAACAAGTGTTTAAATAGCTGGCCCGGTGGTGCTGAGGGCTAAGTCGCTGGACGCCTTACCTCGCACCACAATGATGACCCTTGTTCGGGAATGAGCATGGGATGTCAGAGGTCGGCAGGGGGGAGGCCATGGAGTTGGATGGAGCCCCTGAGAGGCAGCTCTCCTCTCTGGGGAGGGAAGGTGGTATCACTCTGCTCTTTACTGCCTCACAGTGCAGGCCAGAGCGAGCACCAGGTACTAGGCTGACGGGTGGGTGGAAGGGGCTGTTAGCGGTGCAGTAGTATGCATGCACGCCTTCACATGTATGCATCTGTACTTGTGGGGTCCCAGGGTAATTGGGGAGAAAAAGGGAGAAAATGGATCCTCCGGCCATGGGATGATGTCCGACCCTCCGCAGGCTCCGCTCCCGGGCCGGGCATAAGGTAAGCCCTGGTAATTCTGGGATGTTGGGGCTGGGGAGGGCTGTCAGGCTGAAGGGGGCACGGGTTGCGAAAGAGATAAACAGTCACTAAAAAAAAAAGAAGTGTTTAAATCATCTATGGTACCAACTGATTTTATTTACTTTCTGGGTTTTCAAGAGACGGAGCCGACCGGCTCGGATTACAAATAATCATCTTGTTGTTTTGCATGCTAACTGTTTTTCTTCCATCAAGGGCCCCAACATCAGCTGCAACACAAGTCTCCCCCGGGCAATGTTTCAGGCTAGCCTGCATAACATTCTGGGTACCCAGTGATGTGAGTTCTCAACTGGGACTACAAAAGTGCATGCCAAACCCGAATCAAATCAGATTACCAATCATTTGCCTAGATTTACTCTCCCTGCCTTGTTCTGATTGTCTTTTCTCATGTTTAATCTGGCTAGTGTGCATATTATGTTAGTTGAGTTATAGCATTGAAAGAATGTAGTTGTATTGCTAACCTTATTTTACAGGAGGTTTCCAGAGAAACTGCTGCAAGTCCAACCCTGGCGGTAAGTGTGAAGGGGGTGTGCATGTTATTACTGTTTTGTACTGACTGTGATTTAAATCTTGTACCAGATATTGGGCCACTAGGAGGGTTAGTGGGTGGTTATAGCTTCACAGAGAGCTGTAGCAAAATAGGTAGTCACACCCAATACCATTACTCTGGGTGGAGGCACCTTAATACTGAATCCAGACCCCTCAACCTTTGCATAGTGATACAGGCAGGGGTAATAGCCCTTGGAACAGCACCTCCTAGGGGTTACATTTTGGAGGCACCACTGGGATTGGTGCCCCCTTGTGGCAAAAATACAAAATTGCAACCAATTGTTATGTTAGCACCCCCTAGAGGCCAAAATATAAAATTTCAGATTAGTTGTGAATTTTTGCAGAAATTGAGATGGAGGGGTTCACAACACCCAAGTGGAAGATCTTGCCCCACAAGCTGGTCATGCACCATATGATGGTGTGGAGTGAGGCAGACGGGATTGATCCCCACCATGTGTTATTGCTACTAGACATTCCTATGGGGACTACTAATGATACTATAGAAGAAACTGTGGCAAGAGTTAAGTGTTTGGAGAAGGTGTCAGTGCGAGGGTGGGAAGCAGACCTGTTTGAACAGACCCTAGAGGACCTCATTTCATTTAGCCTCTCTCTATAGACCCTGAGGCAGTACCCCCCCACACACATTATTATGCCTGAGGGGTCCCAGAAGGAGTGGAGGGTCATTCATATATGTAGTGACCCATTTTCCCCTTGGGGGTTCCCAAAGGTGGAAGGATTTAGAGATATGTTATTGATGCTTTTAGCTGCAGAAGAACAAACAATTATGGACTTGTGGAAGACTGCGGAGCATTCTGAGGAGACCACCCCCATACATTCTCCTCCAGCCTCCCCATCTACGCCCAAGACATCCCCTATTGTAGCATCCCCTATTGTGATACCCCCACTGCACCTGGACTCTTACTGTAGGCTTAGGCTGTTCTCGGGTGCTGTCCCTGTTTCCGTGGAGGAAGATGACCTGGAAATCTGGGTAGACTATGCCACCCTCCTGGTCCAAGAGTGGCAGTGTTCTGAAGGGGAGAAACATAAAAGACTTATGGAGAGTTTAAGGGGACCTGCATTGGAGGCCATCCAGTTCCTTCAGGCCACCAACCCAGAGGACTCTGCTGCTGGGTACTTATCTGCTTTGGAAGGGGTATTTAGTAGCACTGAATCAGGAGAGGACCTGATGTGGAAGTTAAAGTCTACTAAGCAGTGGAAAAATGTGAGACTGTCTGCTTTTGTGACCCGTGTAGAGTGGGCCTTGCAAAGGGTGCACCAAAAAGGGGGCATTTCAGCTAGTGAACTGAATCGTGTCAGAGTGGAACATATCCTTAAGTCTGTTCGCTACTTGAGTGTGCTCATGCTGCAGTTAAAATTTCAAGACCGCATCGCAAACCCTCCTGAATACTGTTGGTTAATAAAAGAAATTCAGGAGACAGAGATCGACAATGATGGTTGGGATCCCTATGCTGAGGTTGCACAAACTGCTCCAATTCCAGATAGACCTACGGAAAAAGAGGACAACTCTGAGGCACAACAAGTCTGTGAATTGTTGAAAGAGTTGAAAGAACTGAAAGCCAGCCAGCAAGCTGAGGCTGAGCAGGATAAAACTCCTGACCCTTGTCTCACCAAGATCAAGCCTGGCTGCAGGGCTCTACCTGTTTGTACTGGGGCCAATGCCCTTGCTACTGAGTCTTGAGCTGATCCTAACCTGGTAGAAGAAATGAGAGAGTTGCAAACTATGGTGAGGGACCTTATTTATGCCACCTGATCAACTGCTCCTTGGCTGGACTACAGGGGAGCTGAACCTGAACTTAAACCCAAAGGAGAGAGTAGGGCTCCACCCCCTGATCCCTACAAACCTCATGAAGACATGACCCATCCTGCTGACTCCAGAGCCAAGGTGGTTTCCTACTGGTGCGGAGAAGATGGACACACCCGACGAGTGTGCAATGCTCCCAAAGACCTATGGTGAATCACCATCAAGTTATTAAATCAGGTTCAACAAAGCAATATAAAGCCACAGCCAGGCCCACCATGGAAATCCTTCTTTTCAAAAACTGCTGTGGGCCAGTCCACCAAGTCTACACCTCTGGATTGGTCTGAGATGGTGGGTTCTTCCATGGAGACAACAGTAACTGTTAGTGGTATTTCAACCTGAGCTGTGCTAGACAGTGGCTTAAAGGCACTATTGTGTTTAAGGATTGGTGCGACTGACACTTGTCTGATCTCCCACTACTACGCCTTGAAGGACTTCATGTGTGGGAGCTGAGCAACAAATCCTACCCATACCTGGGTTATGTGAGGCTGCGGTTATCTTTCCCTACGCTGTTGCTGGCATGGATGAACCAGTAGAGACCCTGGCCCTGGTATGGCCACCAACTGGAATGTATGATGGTATTCCTTTGGTAGCTGGCACTAATGCTCATGTTTGGCCAGTTAGCCCAACTTTGCCAGGAGAAGCAAGTGGGGAAAACTGGATGGGCATTACACATCCCTGCCATGGTGTGCAGGGCATATGAGTTACAGATGCAAGACAAAGAGACTGATAAGGATGAAGCAGTAGGTATTGTGTGAAAAAAGATCCATCCCCACTTGTACTGCTGCCCAACACTCAGTGCACTGTTAGTGGTGAAGTATGGATCAAGAAAGATATCAAGAACAAGATCCTCATGCTGGATGCCCCAGAAGAGGGGAAACTGCCCGAGGAACTACTAGTTAAGCCTAGCATCCTGCCTGCCCAGGCTCACGCCTATGCTTAGCAAGTAGTGGTGCAAATCCAAAACCTGTCTGATCGGGATATTAGAGCCAACCGAGGCTGCACCCTGGCTACTGTGTACTGTGCAGATAATGCTGTGTTTCCTAGCAAGCGACACACTGAAGAAAATGACAAAGTAACTCCTGACCTATTTGACTTTGGGGAATCTCCCATTCCTGAAGAATGGCGAGAGAAAGTAAGCTACAAATTGACCCAGTAGAGTAAGGTATTTTCTTTGAGGGAGTGGGGTGTTGGATGCATCACTGGTGCAAAGCACTACATCAGACTTCATGATGAGAGGCCGTTCCATGAGAGATACCACTGACTGGCACCAGCTAACATTGATGATGTGCAATGCCATCTCCAGGAGATGCTAGTAGCTGGGATCATGCAAGAATCTTGTAGCCCGTACGCCCCTCCTATTGAGGTGGTCCAAAAGAAGAACGGTTTGGTGAGAATGTGTGTGAACTACTGGACATTGAATCAAAGGACTATACCAGACCAATATACCATGCCATGCATTCAAGATGCCCTTGATTGCCTTAATGGAAGCCAGTGGTTCTCTGTGCTTGACCTCCGGAGCAGATATTACCAGATCCCAATGGCACCCAAGGACAGAGAAAAAACAGCGTTCATCTGTCCTTTGGGTTTTTATGAATTCCTATGCATGCCCCAGGGCATATCAGAAGCACCTGCCACTTTTCAGAGGTTGATGGAGTGAGCTGTGGGAGAAATGAATCTTTTAGAATGTCTTGTTTACCTGGATGATGTTACTGAGTTTGGCAGGACCCTCGAAGAGCATGAGACCCGTCTGTTCAAGGTTTTAGACCGGTTAGAGGATTTTGGCTTAAAGCTATCTATTGACAAATGTAAATTTTTCCAGCAGTCTGTGAAATATGTTGGCCACATTGTGTCTTTCAAGGGAATTCAAACTGATTCAAGCAAAGTGGAGGCATTGACCACCTGACCACAACCAAACAATCTTAAAGAACTGCAAAGGTTCTTGGGATTATGCAGCTACTATTGTCGATATGTGAAAGATTATACCAAAATTATTTGCCCACTGCTCAATCTAATTCAAGGATACCTGCCAACAAACCAAAAGTACAAAAAGAGTCCTGTAAAAGAGGAGGAAAAGATTTATTTCAAGACAAATGAACCATTCAGGGCTCAGTGGACAAAAGAATGTGATGCAGCCTTCTACGATATCATTCATCAGCTCCCCCATGCTCCTCTACTTGCTTATGCAGATCCAACCAAGCCTAACGTGCTACATACTGATGCCAGCCTAAAGGGACTCAGAGCTGTACTTTACCAGGAGTATGAGGAAGGGCTATGCCCAGTGGCGTTTGCCAGCAGGAGCCTAACTCCATCTGAAAGGAACTACTCAGAACACAAACTTGAATTTCTTGCGCTAAAATGGGCCATGGTAGATCAATTTCATGAATATCTTATGGTGCAAAGATTCTGGTAAAAACTGATAATAACCCCCTCATGTATGTTCAGACCTTGGCCAAGTTAGATGCAACTGGGCACCGATGGTTATCAGCACTTTCAACCTATGACTATTCAGTAGAGTACCCCCCAGACCTGAGTCACATTAATGCTGACGCCCTCTCTAGGAGACCTGAATCCAATTCTGAATGGGTGAGAATGTCGGAACAATCTGTTAAAGCTCTTTGTCAAAAGTTTGATAAAGATGACCACCCATCCTCTGAAATAGTTGATTGCTTGGTCGATTGCTTGGGCCCCCCCTGACACTAGTGTTCCTGCAACCTATTGCAATTTCTCATTATTGGACCTCAGTACTTTGCCTCAACTTATCCCCACCAATATTCAGTGGGCACAGTCCCAAGATCCCATGATTAAACCTGTGTTGGACACCCTGAATGTTGGGCAAAATGTGTCCAAACTTCCCTCCCACGATCCAAGAACTTTGTTCATTACGGTGCCCCCCAGAGAATTCATTCTGATCAGGGGAAGGACTTTGAAAGCCATCTGATTAAAGAAATGCTGTCACTCTAGGGGGTGCAGAAATCCAGAAATACCCCTTATCACCCTCAGGGGGATCCACAGTCTGAAAGATTCAATCAAACCTTACTAGACATGTTGGGCACTCTTCACCCCAGAGCTAAGTCACGATGGAGTCAGCAAATAAGTACATTAGTTCACGCCTACAACTGTACTTGAAATGATGCAACTGTATTTTTTCCCTATCAATTGATGTTTGCTCAAGAGGCAAGGTTACCAGTAGATATCTGTTTCGGAGTTCCCCCTGATGGAGTCAAAGGAGAAAACTACCTCCAGTGTGTACAGAAGCTCAAAGCTCACCTCACCCATGCCTACCAGTTAGAACACACCATGATGGCCAAGAAAAACTTAGCAAACAAAGAAAGGCACAACAAACATGTCAAGGCCCAAGAACTACAACCTGGAGATTGAGTTTTGCTGAGAAATTTGGGATTGCATGGAAAACACAAGATAGCCGACAGGTGGCATCACACCCCATACATTGTTGTCAGCAAGCTGGAGGAGCTGCCAGTTTAGAAAGTGCATCCAGAGAATGACCCACAAACTGTAACGACAATGCATAGAAATCATTTGTTACCAACTGGGCAAATCATCATTGATTCTGCACCCCAAGACACTGTCTCCCCCTGGCCTGTAATCTGAGCTGCAGCCAAAAAGAGACAGTTAAACTCTCTCCCTGTTATTCAAAATTCAAAGCCTTCCTCCAGCCCTGCTCTCATGGAAACTGACTGCAAGTCCGAGTCTGATGATAGTGAGTGTGGGGCTACTGATTACCCATCTTACAAACTGGACCAGTTGTTTTAAGGAAACCCCCTGTACAATATGGGAGATGAAGCTGGACCTTCAGAACTGCCTAATCCTCCAGCCCTCTCCACTACTCCAGTGCCCCCCTGAAAGTGAGGTGCAAAATGTGACTTCTGACATAGCTGACTCTGTGTTTTTTGGAACTAATTGAGCCTCAAGAGGGAAATCCTGACCACAAAAGTACACTTGGTGACATACCAGATGAAACTGAGATGTCTGAAGTTAATGACTCTGATAATATGCTGGACAATAATGCAAATGAAAATGATGACTCTGATAGTATTAGTAATGTCTTACAAGGTTTAAATTCCACAGAATTTCCTCCTGATGATGAACCTGGAATCTCAGAACAAGTTAATAAAAGTGTTTCTGCTGAAAAAGAACTCACAGAGCAAGCAAATGAAAGTGCTCCTATTTCAGAACAGCCAACCAGTGCAGAGGTACCCCTTTCATCAGAAGCTGACTTACTGATGAACAATGAGTCGGGACTGATCAACCCAAATGCAAATGTTGAAAAGACTGACCCTGTACCTGCCCCTCCCAGAAAGTCTAGAAGAGCCACAAAGCCCATAGTGCACCTTAGTTATGATTCCCCAGGAAGGCCTGTAGATCTTCCCATGAATGTAGTTCATAAAGGGGTTTACATTTCTGAGAATTCTCTTCCAAAACTTGGTTACTCCGAAACTCCTTAGCTAGTAGCAAAACCCTCCAGTCAGTATGCAAATGCCCTTTCCCCATGTAGCCCAAACTTAGCTGATAGGGTTAGGCCCCAAGCTGTATGGGTTAGTGTACAGGAGGTTGCATGAACTAGAGTGGTACAAACAATGTGTTTAACTATTTGAACAGGTTTAAGTAGAAAATAGTATGTTCTTGTACTTTGTTCATTGTAAAAGAAAGAAGTATAGTAATGCTGCTGTTATGGTTAACTTATTTTTACTGATGCATCAGAATTTATTTTGTGATATGCAAATGGAACGGTTTATGATTGCAACCTACATTTAGCTACATGTGTGTATTACTTATAGTGTTTCTATATAGAAGTGTGTTTTATGTGAGGCTTTTCATGGAGAACAAGTTTTTCCAGGCAGGAAAGAGTGTAACCCCCCCTACTAAATTTGAAGTTCACCTTATTGTCTTCCTGGGCTCCTCAATGCCCACTGCCAGGCTAGTGTCCTGTCTAGCTTGAGATCCTGCTTATTTATTATGTGTGAGAGTGCCATGCTGAGCTTTCGCGCCTGTCCCTTTAAAAGAACAGCTAATCTGTGTGTAATGAATGGTCTGTGCTGGGTCCAAGTGATTTAGGACTTGTGACCAGCCAGCCACTGCTCCATATGGCTCCATTCTGCAGTCGATATTTGTGCAGAGGGAGCCTATATAGAAACTGTGCATATTTCCTGTGTATCTGCTGATATGTTTGAAAATGAGATGTTTGTCTAATCTGATTTCCTTACAGCTTATTTGTCTGCATGGAAGCCACCATGTTAGGTCCAGAACTTCCAGTAATTGGGCCAATCAGACTTTGGGGGCCTAAAATGGGTTCTTTTCCAGGGGTCTTGTGGGAAGGAAAACTGTAGTTTTTGTAGTTTTGATGATGGCACTAAAATTGGCCTGGAGGGGGAGCCCAAACTGTGACTGACAGCTTCCCTAGCCAACCTGAATCCTGAATTACAAGGGAAATCCCCAGTGCTACAAGAGACAGTGGTTCAGTTAGAGTTAGAGCTTGAAGAGTGAACAGCTCGAGCATTCGAGCACCTGCTCCCCGAATGGAGTTCAGAGAATCGTCGGGAAGAGTCCTAACTTGCCTCCCTGCCCCCGTTGCTTATCCTTTGAACTGCCTGATAGCCGAAGTTGGACTTGTCCGATTCCAGCCTGGAACTGCATCAGAAAGAAGAAAATAAATTTATTGGCGTTGTTTGGTTTTGGACCAAAGATTTGCTCCTGCGAAGCGATCGGCCTTGCTCGTGCGCCAGATGAATTTTGAATTGAAAGGTTTGCTCAGTGAATCTGCTGAATTAGTGACCAAACTGTATCTGAACTGTACAAAGTTGGCATGGCTTATTTTGAATGTGCTGAATGTGATTCGTGGGTCAAGCCCTGTTTGCCTGCGGCCCAATCTGTTATGCCAGCTGGAGGCTTCACCAGCCTAAAGACAAACGAACTTTGCCATTTCGCTCATCCTGCCTGAGCCTTTCCCAGTCTGGCCCAGACCGTCTACCCTGTACCAGAGACTGTTTTGGTGAGAGGCCAGTTGGGGATCCAGCCCCTGCGCAACAACAGCTCGCAGGTTGCGGCCACCTGGATGAAAGATCATGAAGATGAGGTGGGTCGTGTCGGCCCTGCTTCCCCATGCTCATCAGTAAACACTATGAGGTCTTCATTTCACCTGCCTGTCAGCAGAAACCTGGTAGCATGAGTACAGTCAGGGTAGCTCCCTACAACAAGTGTTTAAATCATCTGCGGTACCACCTGATTTTATTTACTTTCTGGGTTTTCAAGAGACTGAGCCGACCGACTTTGATTACAAATAATCATCTTGTTGTTTTGCATGCTGTTTTTCTTCCATCAAGGGCCCCAACATCAACTGCAATGCAGGTCACCCCCCAGGCAATGCTTCAGGCTAGCCTTCATAACATTCTGGGTGCCCACTGTTGTTGAACTGCCAATTGGGACTACAAAAGTGCATGCCAAACCTGAATCAAATTAGATTACCAATCACTTGCCTAGATTTACTCCCCCTTCCTTGTTCACGACCCCTAAATAAATCTGATTGTCTTTTCTCACATTTAACCTAGCTAGTGTGCATATTGTTAGTTGGGTTACAGTACTGAAAGAGTGTAGCTGTATTGCTAACCTTATTTTACAAGAGGTCTCCAGGGAAATTGTTGCAAGTCCAACCCTGGTCATAAGTGTGAAGGGGGTGTTTATGTTATGACTGTTTTGTATTGACTGCGACTTAAATGTTGTACCAGGTACTGGGCCACTAGGAGGGTTAGTGGGTGGTTATAGCTTCCCAAAGGGCTATAGCAAAATAGGTATACAACCCCGATACCATTAGTCTGGGTGGAGACACCTTACTACTGAATCCAGACCCCTCAATCTGTGCATAGTAATACAGGCAGAGGTAGTAGCCCTTGGAATAGCGCCACCTAGGGGTTACATGTGCATCAGCTAAAATAAAGTAAGCATCTTGCTTGCATGTTATTACTGGCTATTGACTTATTTATTGTGTTTTTCCCTCAAGTACTCTAACGATTGGATTTGTGCTTTGTCTGTGACCAAGTAGGGTCAGCGGTCGCTAATACATGTAGGGAATATGGACAGACTGAATGGGCCTAGCGGTCCTTATCTGCCGTCAAATTCTATGTTTCAATATCATGAGGCTGGCACTGGCTGCACCTTGTTACGAGCACTAACACAGCACTGCTTAAGTTGTGCCTCCAGTCTGTGGAACCCTGGAATCTAGAATGTACAGCTTCTTATTTTGTGCATTTTAGGGTAGCAGACTAAACCCCATTAAGACAGACCTTGTATAGGCCCATCAAAGAGGGAGGGATGGGGATAGGGATAGTGCATCCAGCAGTGTTTCTAATTTCAGCTTTTTTTTTTCCTTTAAATTAAGCCCAATCCCTACAGGGAACAGTAAGCTATGGAGCCCCTATGTTGAGGTGTGGTTCACACTCTCTTTGACCTTTAGGAGGGGTGTAAGCTTGAGGATGCCCCTTTAACTGCTTTAGACAGTGTCCCTGGATATACTAAATCTGCTTTTCTTAAAATGAAACAGTTGAAACTGGCTTCAGATCATAATGCTACAAATCAAGGAGACAACGTAATGATCAGGTTTTTTCCCCATATACATTTTTTTGTCTACCTGTTCTTTTTTCATCCCAACTCAGTAGCACCCCAGCCCCATCACCCACCCATCATGGGGATTTACAGGTTAAACACGCATAGGAGGCCTTCCCCATATCATCATGTGGAGCCTACAGGGGACACAGAACAAGTCGAGGTTTGTTCTCCTTGCCCCAGGGCATTGTGCATGCAATGACATGTGGTATAATGTGCGCATTTGCTAATGTCCTCCCCACACATTGTCAATGCCATCACTGCCATTCAGCCTCCACCAGATGACAGTCAAATGGCAGGACCTAGGAACACCCCATCCCAGGTGAGGAGAGATGACATTGGATGCTCAATCCTCCTTCACCAGGCTGGCCCTTGAGTGACCCTGGTATGGTCCCGAACCCAGGTTGCTGGAGTGAGTGGTGGTGTGGTATCCAGTGCCTGAACCCACCACATCACTGGGCCGGCTGTATGATCAAGTTTTAACCTTGGTATATATGGAGAAGGTGGATTATAAGGGTTGCCCAGAAGGCCAAAAACAGCAAGTGCTGGACCAACTTATTAAATCATAGACTCCCTGTGCAGTATTGGAATGGTCACCAGCTCAGTAGTCATGGGAGGTTAGTAGTGAAGGACTCCCTAAATCACCAGCAATTTAGGAATGCATCTGTCTTAGACAGCACTGCGTGGTGATTCCTGAAACCCAGTCTTATTTGTTTCTTCATTGTCCCTACATCACTAGTTTTTGGAGCTTCTTAGCAGAGGAATGGAAGGAACCTTTGTTCACGACTTTGAAAGACCAAATATTGGTATTCCTTCGACTTAGGGCCAATACAACAAAAGCTCGCTTATTGTCTTGTTTACTGTTATGAAGTATTACATATGGCAAGCATGCTGTACATTTACAATGAAAGGTAGTTTCCTAGCATCAGGTCCTCTCTCTAGCACAAACTGCCACTTGGAAAATTTTCGACACCGACAAGGCAAAACTTTCGAGTTTCACCCTGAACACCTTATGGCCACACTTCCATAATATACCAGTAGTTACGGCACAGAACCATATAGAATTAAGTTTTGTTTTGTTAGTGTTTCTTGTGTACATTTTTGACTTCAGTTTTTCCTTTTTGGTGGTGTAACCGTTATTTCTGTTTTATTGTCTGCTACTTTTGCATTAATACTCCTACTATTTCCAAGATATTGTTAACACTCAGAATGGAACAGAAACAAGATTAGTTCTCTTTTTTAATTTTGTATGCATTATTTTCCTCTCCATTTTTTCTGTATCTGATTAACTGAGTTTGTATGTCAAGAACTGTGGTTATATGAAATGTGTATTGTTTTTGTTGCATGCTTTTATTTCTTAATAAAAATGCATCATCTCTTTGAGAAATGAGTAGGTAGCAAATGAGAAGCACCTCTCAATAGAGGCCCTATTGGTTGAGTGGTGGCTTTCATTTATGTCAAAGGTTATTTAAACTTATATAAAACTGCTTTGAAAATGGCCCCCATTGACTTCTACTTTTATTTATTTTATTTATTTATTTTTATTTATTTGATTCTACGATCACAAGTACCGTTGAGCCAAAGCTCTTTTACAAAGGTTCCACATCAATTGAGGTACAATACAAAACAGGCAAGAACATTCAGTAACAAAGTCAGGATAACAGGTTAACAATAAGTTACAAGAATACGAGTAAGACATTTGGGTTAAACTAGCGACAGGGTCACTAACAGTGGGAAACAGAGAACAAGACTTAGGAGGGGAGGATGGGTAAGAGCAGCCAGAGGCAGTGTCACAACACAGAGAGAAATGCTTGGGTTGAAAAAAAAGGGGGGCAGGAGGGAGGGAGTGGGGTTGGGTTGAAGGGGAAGAGGGAAGATACAGTAAGTGCTATGTAGGAGGGGTTGTAGCAGCATTTAGTATAGGTGAAGTAAGGCTGTTTAAGGAAGACAGTCACAGGTGCTAGAGGCAGAGAGGAGTAAGCGGATCTTGGATTTGAAAGGACCAATCTTACGCACAGAGGAGATGTCTCTGCTGAGACTGTTTAACCAACTGGGGGCCCTATAAGCAAAGAATCTTTGACCCTGAGAGGTACGGCAGCAAGGTACCTGCAGGAGTTTAGATTCAGAGCCCCTGGTGGGTCACGGATTGCTGCTGGGGCAAAGGAGAGCTTGTACTCCTGGGGGTGCAATGCCCATTGTAATTTTCTTTGCCATAATGCAGGTTTGGTACTTCATGCAGTTAGGGAGTTGTAGCCAGCCAGCTTGTGCATATAGGTCACATGTGTGAGTGAGGCGGTGGGATCCAGTGATTAGTCTACAGGCTTTGTTGAGCGACGTGGATATACATCTGAGAGCAGTTACTGAGGCAGAGCCATATATGATCAGGCCATAGTCAATTATGGAGACAACAGAGCTCTGAACTGTGACCGGTAAAGCTTCTGAGGTGAGGTGCTGCCTATGCCTGTAGAAGAGCCCAAGGCGGTTCTTAGCGATTTTGGCAACACTATCGATGTGAGCACTATAGGAAAGGTTACAATCAAGAGAGATCCCAAGGTATTTGAAAGAATCCACTTGTTCAAGGGCAGCTCCAAGGCAGTTTGTAATAGTAAAAGGTTGTAGCTTGTGCTTGTTGTGGGAGCTGATGAAAAGCATGGCCTTGTTTTTTTTTATAATTTAGGACCAATTTATGTTACCTGAACCAATTTTCTACTGAGGTGAAGCCTTTTTGAATGTTGTTTTGAAGGGGTTGGAGATCCTTATGGGTGGCATGGATAACAGCGGCATCAGCGTAGAGGATGATTTATTCTGGGCAAGATTGTGGAAGGCTGTTTAGGAATAGACTGAGTAGAAGAGGGCCCAGTATAGATCCTGTGGGACTCCTGATTGGACAGGCCTTGCATCAGAGAGGACATCAGCAATTTTGACTTTTTGGGAGAGGTTTTCCAGATAGCTTTTAAACCAGGCCATGGAGTCAGGAGAGAGTCTGGCTTTCAGAAGCTGCTCATGTAGTAGACCACGGTGGATGATATCAAATGCCTTGGGTAAGTCAATAAAGACCGAACCATTAAGGTGACCATTGTCCAGTGAACTGTGTATTGCTCTGGTGAATTCAAGGAGGGCAGAGGTAGTGCTGTGCCATTTTCTGAAACCATGTTGTTGAGAGCACAGGATATTGTGTTTGTCCAGGTAGTCAGTAAGTTGGTCAGCTACTATGCGTTCAATAGCCTTAGAGAGCAGAGGTAAGATGGAGATGGGTCGATAGTTCCCTGTGGCAAGGTCTTTGTTACTGTCCTCTGGGAGACCCCCCCCTTTGTCAAGACTGTTGCAACAGCATCCTCTTACTTTCACTGTGTCTATATCTGCACCCCCCTCGTCTTTTTCTGCACCCCTTTCTGGTTCCCCATTAGGTAGGAAGGCCACCTACTTGGTGTTCTAGCTGTCTATTTCCTTGTTTTTTCCCATTCAGTCACCAGAGGCAGTCCCAATCCTGATTACGTCCTTCGCGATCGTGCGCACACTCGCCTACGCGACCGTGCGCACAATGCCTTCATGAATGTGCGCACATCGCGGTAGCGAGTCCACGTTTTGAATGATCGTTTTTCTCCTTCTAGCCTGTATAAAAATGAAAAGTTGTTTTTCAGTGCAGTAAAGTCGTAATTCCATGATTCTTTGCTAGAAAAAGCCCCCACATGGTAATACAAGCAGCCCAGTTCTAGTGAAAGCCTAAAAACCTAAAACTCCGCGTTTTGAGACGCTAAGTATTTTAACTAGCAAACCGAAGCTCAGGGAAGCCTACACTACAGTACATGCACTTTGAAGGAGCTGGTATAAACCAAATTTAAGCGCTAGCCTAGAGTCTCAGCCTGCCTGCTGAAAGAATATTTAAGCCAAAAAGCCCTATTAATAATAGCCTTCTAAGCTATGTAGTTGCACAGGGCTGTTGTACACAGAAAACACACAGCTTTAGCCTGCAGAACAATCAACCCTGATTCAGTAATGTTTGCTGCTGTAGAAGAATCTTTTAAAAAGATGCTGCAATAATACTGTCTGGCTGAACTGAATTGTTAAATAGAGTAGGTTTAAGATTGTTACCTGAAGTACAATATTTTGTAATTATTGGTCCCTCTTACTCAGTACTGTGACCTTATGTTCTCAGGTCTCCATTCCAGCTTATTCTCTGTTTGTTTAAGCACCGGGATGGCCAAACCTTCCTAACATTTATACAGAGACTATGTGGGAGGAGCCCAGAGAGCATAGAAACAGCCCATATATGTGTTATAAATAAGTTAGAACTTGTTTTTTTTAACACTGCAGCCCTTCTACACATTTAAGATTACATTTATTAACCCCTGGATATATCTAAAGTAATATTTATTTGCATTATGAGCTTTTTTGGTTCTTGTTATATAAGAAGGGGAGGGGTTTTCTGGGCCACGTGTCCACTTTGAACTATATAAGTAAGCAATGAGCTGTTCAAAGTCAGTCTAGTCCAGGGGCTCAGCAAGGTGCTATCCCCAGTTCCTTAGTCTGTTCTAAGGGAAGTTGATTGCTTGTTCATCTATTGGAATTCTGCATTTGTTCCTTGGAAGAAGTATTCCTCCTTGTTTTATTTTTGTAATTGAACAGTTCGCTTTCATTAATTTATTTTGTTTCTCCAAATAAAACTGCTGCAGTACGTTCCTTCTACACTGGTGTCAGAGTCTTGTATCCCACTATACTTCCACATTCCCATGGAGGGCCTTGTCTCCACTTTTATGGACAGCAGTGACTGTTGCAGATTTCCAGATTTCAGGGAACTGGCCAAGGCTGAGTAAGAGGTTGAAGATCTTTGTTAATGGTCCTAATACTTCATCGAGAGTGAGGGACAGTAGTTTGAGGTCCAGGGAGTCGCCACTACTTCTGGATTTGGCAATTGCTTTCGCAATATATTTGCAGGCTTCATGCATCCTGATGGCTGTAAAGTAGCAAGGTAGGTAGAAGAGGGAGGAGAGCTGGAAGGGTGAGCTGAAGTGTCATCTTCATCAAGAAAGTTGGGAGGGAGGACACTGCTGAGGTCAGTGAAAGCAGAGTTGAACGTATTGGCGATAGTTGTAGAGTCAAGCATGTTTGTTCCATCAATGACAAGCATAGTGGGGAAAGTTTCTGGCTGCTTCCAAGTAACTGCCTTGATATTGTTCCAGAAAGCTCTCCCATTTCCCCAGGTATTGCTGAGAGCTTCCTTATAGTAGGTGCTTTTATTGAGTCATATTGATTTAGTGCTGGCATTATGGGCACGTCTGTAGTTTTGAATGTTATTTTGCGTGCCAGTGGCCCGAGCCCGCTGCTAGAGGGAGTCCCTTGATTTTAGCTGGGCAATTAGTTCTGCAGAGAGCCAAGGGTTGCAAATGCCTTTGACTTTACATTTTTTGAAAGGAGCATGGGAGTCACAGGTGGCATTGAAGGTGTTTATGAAGTAGTCCAGGGCCTAGTTGACATCCATCGCTGTGTAAACAGGAGACCAATCTTGCTGTCTGAGGTAGGATTTGAGGTGAGGCAGCTGGCCATATGGAAGAACCCTACTGGAGATTATTCTTTGGGGGGGGACTTGCGGAATTTGTTTGACCATTCACAGATGACAGGGCAATGATCACTAAGTGAGTCTGGGAGGACGGAGATGTTACAGATGTGATTTGGATGGCTGGTCAAGACCCAATCAAGAAGTGTGCTAGTGCCTGTTTTGTAGTTGTGCCTAGTCAAGGAGTCAACCAGTTGGGCAAGGTTTGCCGCGGAGATGGCATCCTTGAGGCCTACTGACTCAGGGGCCAGTCAGTTAATATTAAAGTCCCCTAGCAGGATTGACTCGGAGCCAGGAGGTTGGGTTTGAATGAAGCCCAAGACAGTATTGAGACCATTTACTTGGTCTATTGGAGGGACATGCACAGCAATGACTGTGATGACTTTGTTGTGGGTCCCTAGTAAGATTCTGATGGAGAGGAGCTGCATGGAGGACTCAGTGAGGGGGGTAGTTATTGGGTGTCCCAAGAGGGAGTCTTTGAAGTATATTGCACAGGCCCCACCTCTTTTGGACTTCTAATCCAACCTAAAGAAATTGCAGCCTGGCAGTGCAATAGCCAAGTCAGGGACTTTAGGCATTAGCCAGGTTTCGACAACCGTGAGAATGTCTGGTTTGTGTTGGTTAACGAAAATTTGCATGGCATCAAGCTTTGAGAACAGGCTGCAGATGTTAAGGGTAGCAAGGGAGAGTGTCCCAGCATGGGGCACTTGATTGGTTGTGCTAGGAGTTTTAGGGCCAGGATTTGGGTGAACATTGCCAGACAGTAGTAACAGGAGCAGCAGGAGCTTCAAGGAGCACAAACATAATTCCATGAGGGTGGGTTTACGTTTCTTCTTCTCGCAGGAATGTAAGCAGGGTTGCTGGTGTAGGTCCCAGAGAGATGTCAGGTGCGCCAATGATGGGATAGAAGATGACTGTGTCCGTGACCCCCTATCGTGAATACACTGGTGAGGCCACCCATTGTCGGCAGAGGGTACATGAAATGTGCAAGGTTCAGCAAGTAGGGTGCTGGTGCAGCAGTAGATGTGGTCCAGTTTGAGGTTGAGTGGAGGGGAAGGGTAACAGGCAACTGGAAGGTAGAAAAGAGGAGCAAGGAAGAAAAAATGAACAGTTGAAGATGCATACCAAGCAGAGCCATTTTGCTCTTGACAGGGGAGGCTGTGCAAGCACTCCAACAGGAATGGGTGGAAAAAAAGGAAGAAAGCCTGAGGTATGGAGCAGCAGTAACTACTAGAGGAGTGGGAGTGGGGAGGTAAGGTAAAACTCCGAGGAAGGAGCAAGGAGATAGTGTAGCTCAACAAGGATGGGAGTAAGCAAACAGGAGCGAGAGAGTGTGGGAGGGGAATTGAAAAGGACTTAGTAAAGTGACGAATGAAGAGGCCAGCAGGGAGGAGCCTTAGCGAGTGGGAGGGGCAAACGGTCTATTTAATTAAGGTCAGAGGTGGGGGAGGGGGAGGTGCAAAATTTCAGCAGTTAACAATGCAAAGTTGTGGGCACTGAAGCCCAGAGAAGGCAGAGAAACAGCGGGGCAATCACAGGCAAAAGCATATGTTCAGGGGTCCAAACAGCAAGGGTAGCGGTGAGCGTTATCCAATCGGAGCTGCTCACTGCTATCCCAGGTGGGCCAGAGTCTTACTGAGCAGTCTGGAGGAGGAGGAAAGCAGCCTTGGAAGGTGGCAAGGGCGGCTGGCATCAGGAGCCATGGCCACACCAGTCGGATGCAGTGGAAGCCCGGTCAGGGGCTAGATCTGCAGGGGGAGAGATTAAAGCAGGGTTAGCTATATGGGGAGTGAACAAAGGAGCGTGACGTGGGACTAAAACGGGGGGGCAGGGGAACGGCAGGAGATGGCAAAAATTAGAGAGACAGACAGACAGAGGATGAGATGGAGTCTATCAGTTCACCACCATGCCTTTTGGGTTACATGGTACACCTGCCACAGTTCAGTGGTACATGGACATAGTCCTAGTCCCTCACTCAGGTTATTGTGCAGCTTACCTGGATAATGTTGTGGTTTACAGTCCAGACTGGAAAAGTCATCTGGATCACCTACGAGCAGTTATCCAAACTATCAAAAATGCAGGTCTGACCATTAATCCTACCAAATGTGTACTGGGCATGCAGGGAACTAGATATTTGGGGTATATTTGGGGAAATGCAGAGGTAAAACCAGCAATTTCTAAGACAGAAGCTATAGCTAACAGCCTTGTCCCTAAAACAAAGAAACATGTCAGGTCATTTTTAAGGCTGGCTGGTTACTATCGGAGATTTGTCCTCAATTTTGCCCAAATAGCTGCTGCCCTCACTGAACTTACAAAGAAAAGATATCTGAATAATGTAAAAGGGACCCCAGAGAGTGATGAAGCTTTTAGGGCCATCAAGGCTGCATTATATTCAGCACCTGTTTTAAAAAGCCCAGACTCTGAAGAACAATTTCTATTGCAAATAGATGCATTGGAGGTATGCCTAGGTGCAGGTCTTAGCCAGAAAATAGATAGGAAGGAGCATCCCATTCTATATGTCAGCCAGAAGTTGCACAACAATGAGAAAAGGTACTCCACAATTGTAAAGGAAGCCCATGTGGCCAAGTGGGCAAAGGAGTCCCCTAAATTGTATTTGTTAGGAGATGACTTTGTACTTCTAACTGATTATAATCCTCTCTGTTGGTTTTACCAAATGAAGGATAAAAATTCCAGAATCACTAGGTGGTACCTGGCACTACAGCCATTTAAATTCAAGGTGATACACAAATCCAGAAAAGAGAATCTCACTGCAGATTTTTTGTCATGGTATGGTTCAGGAACTGAGAAATCAGAAAGGTTAGAGAAGAAAATGATATACAGAATGTGTCTGTTCACTGAACTGTGTGATGTAACGTGATATAAAAGTGAGTACGACAACGTCAGAGAATTAATAAAAATGTGATGAAAGAAAAATGAGTGAAGGTTTTGGAAACCAGTTAAAAAAAGAGAGAAAGAAGAAGAAAAAACAGGTTCCCTCTTAAGGGGGGAGGTACATGTGACAGGATTGGTTGAGCCCTGTCCAATCTGTGTTGTGTAGAGAGAGTTTGAAGCAAGGCTCCTGCCTACTATTTCTGTCTTTTCTATTGGACTGCACAGTCAACTCTCGGCTTTACTTACTGTTCTTTCCTTTTCCCTTCTTGCTGTCTCTGTCACTCTACTTTTCTTATATATAGTTATAAAAAATGTATGAAATGGGGTTCCCTGATTGGTAAACTAGATGTAGTTATTATTATTGAAATGATTACAGAAACAGCTCTTTGAGTTTATTAGCAAAGTGTGTCAGACAGTGACCTTTTGACCTCATGCTAGTGGAATCTGTCTGCAAAAGAGGCCAGCTAATAGCTGGATCACTATGCTCTGGAAGCTAGAATCTGATAAGGTTCTTTTATATATGTGTATATATATATATATAGATATAGATAGAGAGAGAGAGATTTTATCAGCTTTTTCCGGTTTTCTTCCAATCCCCATGCCCTGGGCACGCGACTGTGTGCACGTGTGGAGACACACACACGCCATACCCCAGGGTACCCTCCTGCTACACTGCCGCCCCTCCCACCTATGCTACCCATTGAACCTCCACCTGGTGGGAGTGGAACTACAGGGGGGGTGATGATTACCCTGGGAGAGGAAGGCTGCCTTTCAGCTGCTCATTCCTGCCCCACCCCCATGCCAGCTCTCCGACAACCTGAGATCGTTCCCAAACCTGGGTTGCCAGCGTGGTGCAAGGTAAAGCATCCACTGCCTCAAACCTCAGCACCACCAGGCTGGCTGAATCTGACAAAGTTCTGAAGTTCAGGGTCACAATGCTCTGGAGGAAGCTAGAATCTGACAAATTCTGAAGTTGTGGGCCACAGTGCTCTGGAGGAAGCTAGAAGCTGACAAGGTTCCAAATTTTGGGGTGAAAACAGGGGAGCAAGCATCCTCAGGGAGACTTGGAGACCACATGCAACAGAGGGTTGTTTGATTATAGACTTCAGTTCTGAACTCAAAAACTGGACTTGTTTTTTTGATTGCCTATGCTGAAAACCAATCTGTACATTTATTTTTGTTTTTATTCTCTTGTTACTAATAATAATAAAACATTATTTGAGGATTTTACAATTTATCCTGGTCTGCTTATGTTTCCTGACCCAAGCCTCAGTGACACTGCGTAAAAGAGACATGACGCAAGGGATACACTGCACCACACCTTGCATTATTTCCAGTTTTCAAATGGTGCTTATGGCACTGGTGGGACCCATTGTACCTGACAGCCCTGCACCAGGCTTGTGGCAAACCACAGGCAGTGCCATGGTGCTGTGCATTCTAGCACCACTAGTGAGATGCAATATCCCCAACCATAGGATTTTCAAATCCCTGCACAGGCCCCAAGCCTCACCCATGGTTAGGCCAGCCACAGCTGGTGTAATGGCTGCATGTGCCACCATGGGTCACACTTGTGGGAAAGCGAGAGAGACCCAGCAGTGGTGGGTGGCCACCTGTTACAGACTGGCAACCCCAGGATGGCTACTGTAACCCAGGGCAGGCAGTGTGCCCTCAGGAAGCTCCTCCACTGTTGGAACAGGGCACATTATGACACATGTCACACCAGACCACAAGAACAGGAATAAGGAGGTTGCAGAGGTTGGTGGTGGGACCACCCATGCTCAGTACTGGTACACTGTTTTGCTCTGCACTGGATGCATTGTCTACTGAGAACTGGAGCATAATGGTTGACCAGCATGACTGTTCCCAGAGCAGAACACGGTATCTGTCATGTGCAGGGATGCCAGGGCCATGTTGGACACAAGTGCCACAGTGGTGGCACCTATTCTATGCAGGTAGGTGTCTTCAGTGGTGTGACCACTTTCCCCTATCCTGACTGCTGGCTAAGCAATCTGGGACCTCCTGAGGTGGTATGTGCCTATGCATGGTACTATGGGGTGCATGTTCTGGACCAGTGCAACTGTGCATGACTGCAGGTACTGCCAGTCCCTAGCATGTATGTCTGGAGTCTGGTGTGTTTACAGCCACATGCATGCTCTTCTTCTGGTGTTGTTGAAGACCTTGTTGCACATCTACAGGTATGATCAGTCATGCTGTTGTGCAATTATTCTAGTGGGGGGACTACCAACTTTTCTGATACCTACTACTCAGTACTGTACCAGTGTGCTAGTCCTCCTGTTCTATATCCTGTACACAGGTACAATGTTTTCTATAGCATCAGTGGGGCACATTCATAACCAGTTTTGGGTGGGTATGTATTGCTACACCACTTGTCACTGTTTGCCCATCACAATTGTGTGACAATCTCTGCCAACAGTGACCTTTTCCCACTGATCAATGTGGTACTATTGCTAGCTTCCACATAGTCATCGTGAGCATCTCCACATCCCATTGTACATGTACCCCCTGTGCAGAGACCTTTTTGTTGATACCTGGCTGCTTCTGCTGCCAACAGCAGTCTCTCTGACCATGTTCAGTGTGCACTGCCTTTTTACAGTCACTGTGCAGACAGATGAGCCCATTTGTACCATCCACATTGTTGCACATTCGACTCTTGGGGCCGGCTGTTCACGGGCCAGGGGCTGATAGACATCTCCATCAATCCCCACACATGTACCATTTGTCTGATGCACAATGTGGTTGTTGCAACCTTGGGGAGTTTGGTGCCAGGACCCCTCCTGTACCAGAATATGGTGCAGGGTCCCTGGTGCACCGGGCTTCAATGCAAACTGCTGTTTGCTTCAGCTTCCTTCAGTCTCCCAGCCCTTTTGAAAATCACATCCATGGTGTTAGTACCTTGATTATCATGGGATAAGTTGTCCTAACAACCTGCCGAACTCTGTCAGATGTCGGTCCTGCAATGACTTCAAAAATTCTTTGTACCTCCTGTTACTGGATCAAGCCTGTTGCACATGTGCATAACCTTCCACTTTGTTAACTGTTTTAAATGCTTTGTACTGTATGCTCATCATATTAAAAAATGGGCAATGTTTGCTCAATTTGTTCACCAGCATAAACAATAAATGAAATTAAATGAAACTGATTGAAAAAATAACACTGTAGAATACTGCAGAAACTATGGCAATGTTTTAAAAACAGCTTCCTATTCCTTGTCTATTTTAGTGATATCAACACTTTAGATATGAATTATTACATATAGTTGTTACCAAGCTGCAAATGGTCAGTAAAGTGACAGTATATGCAGTGCACATTTACAGTACTATAAATGCACTTTATATAATTTAGAGGACTGTGGCATTAGAGATCCACTTTTGTGACTGTTTTTGTGACGCAAAAACATTTTCGAAAGTCAAAACCATTTTCACAATAAGAATTTGTTTTTGTGAGCTAGGAACTGTATCACATCTGATTACAAGACCCATTTTTGTCACTCAGATAACATTTTTGTGAGTTTCTGATGGCTGAATCACAATTTGTAAATACATTTTACATCACAGTCAGCTATGAAACTTCTTACATACTGTATACATTTGAAAAATATGACTTTAAGATCGACAGGAAAACCCACATGTGCAGGAAATGTGAGCAACAGTATTTATTGTATATCTATTTCCAGCTCCTAGCAGAACCACTTCTGTAAAATACCAAGCATTGTTAACAAATATCTCACAGCTGGCCCCTAGCAGTTCTAACAAATAACTGACTAATTAAAGTATGTTATCCTTCATAGTTACATGTGTCAAATGAAAGAATAATCACCAAGCAACATGCCATTCAAATTAAAATGAGAAATATTTGCAACATCAGAAAAATACAAAAGGCATCCTTTCATTCATAAATTGTACTGTGCCGAGTCAAGGTATCACTTATTAAGCAATAAGGCATGACCAGGGCTTAGATTAACAGTCTGTTAATCACCCCCTAAGGGTGCAATGTGGCACGAGGCACAGCGGAGTGCCATATTACCCCTAGGGGGTGATTAACTGACTGTTAATCTAACTCCTGGGAGTGCCTTATCACTATTATAAAAAATATTCCAAAAGAAAAGTGTTAAAAGTATACTTTTTGAATGTTTTTACTCATTTAGAGGGGCATTTTTAATAAAATAGTTCTTCCACCAACAGTTTAAGAATGCAGGTTCATAATCAGAATGCATCATTCCAGTCATTCAGCAGTGCTAGAGGATGGAATGCTGACAGGAAGAATCCATGTACCACGGTGATCGGGCTGTACATGACAGTTTAACAGGGATTAATGTAAGGCTGTTGGAATCCTAACAGCCAATCAGATTACAGCATTTCTGAGACCCTTTTTGTAATACCAGTTTCATAACTTCTATGCAAATATCCATCTAAATAGATTAAAACAAATATACATGCCTTCCTTATCACCATAGCTGTCGATGTGTGACTAAGCACTGGTAGACACAAACGTGAAGCATGTTAATAGTAGTATCCAATGAGATTGTATTTCAATGTTGACAGCCCTAAAATGTCCAGTTACAAGCAAGTAAACCATTATGATACAATAATAACATGCTCTCGACTGTGAAACAGTTCTGCACTATAGACATACAGTAGCAAAAAAAATTAAGTGGAAAGAAATGTTCAATTACCACAATACATCAAATACACCAATAAATAGCCACTCAGAGATCACATAACAAATTCAAACTGTAACAAGAAGGAAACCAGCTTGACGTTAGTATACCTGGCAGGTTTGAAGAATGGTTTCACAAAGCAGAACAGTGTTGACTGTAGGCAGTTCACTTGTGAGGAGAGTAGCTGAGTTTGCTGGAAAGTCGCATTGCACAAATCATCTTAGACTAGCAGACTGTGATGTAAACAGGTTTGGAAAAGGAGACATGCACTGGGCTCAGTTGCTGCAAACTCTGCAGAAACTACAAGCACTCTCCTCCAGATATGCTAGTAGCACATGCTGGTGGAATTTGAACCAAAACTAAGTGGTGATTTCATCTGTACACAGAATAACCAGGTATCACCTTGAAAGTTTTTTCTAACCAACTGGCTCCATTTATTAGATGTAGAATTTCCAAAAATGCTTTCATAAATGCATACTGTGCTAGCATGAACGTTATGCAAAGTTTTTCAAAGAAAATACTTATCTCGGCCCACAGCTTAATGATAAAATGTCCATATGTTTCTCAGATGCTGCAGCCTCGTCCAGCAGTCAAATTGCATTCTCAGATCAATTACCTAATCAATATGAAGACTTTAGAGACTTTAATTTCTTGCCATCAACTTCTTTTTTTAGGAGAATCCGTGATAAATCACTGCCAGCCATTCACCGCACACATCTTTTGCTTCGATGTGACATGCCACTTTGACTCACCTTTCTCCCAGGTGTAGTGACGTGGTGTAGGACCAGTCCTTATAGATCCTTATATACGGTTACTGAGCACTACTACCGTACAGTTTTTCTTCTAATGCTAGGAGCGCATGTTTGAGGCAGTGATTTGGGCCACAAATGAGGGATTAAGAATGTTCCCTAGTTGCAAGATTTTGTATTCAGATATTGCAAAGTGCAGGATTTGGAAAGGTCAGGCACATACAAGAAGGTGAACATACAACAAGGTGAATATTCAAATTACAGCTTTTCTAAGGGACCCTGTCATGGGGGAATTAAACATAAAAATGTAATATGATAATGGTTGGCTTTTTCCAAAAGATGGGGTCCATTCATCTTCACAGCATGCATTACAAACCACATTTGTGAAATATACACCATATTATTCAACAATAAGGTGCAAAGGGTTCTTTTCAGAGCCACTTTCATAATAAAAATGTGTTTCTGTATGGCAAGAAAACTCAAATTATTTCCCAACAACTGTCATGACACATTTTCATATAATTCCGTTATTGTTTTGTGACTTGAGACATGACAAAGAAATGTATATCACAAAAACAGTACAGTTATCGTGTTGAAGACAATGGAATATCATATTAACGTGCTGATGCACACAGCTCATGGCAATGGTAAACATGTTAATGGACAGAAAAAGTAAAAACAGAACTCCAAAGTTGGAAAAATGGAAATCACAAGTGGTGACAATGTAAACTGCAAGTGTAACCCCTTCCCCTCAATGGTGGGGGCTTGCCTGACTTTTTCTCTTTGCCCTGGACTAGTCTATCTCAACAGTGGAGTCTCAAGCCAGGACATTAACTGGTTAAGGTCCCAGCACCATTCCAATGCACCATTAAGCATGTGAAACAAGGACTGCTTAATCAGTTATGTTGACTTCCCCAGCTAGCAACAAGAGTAATAAATCTGACACTCTAAAACAACAATATCTTAAAAGAGGAATTTCACTCAGGTGCTTTTAATTAGAAACATAGAAACACAGACTTTGATGGCAGATAAGGACTGCCTGGCCCACCCAGTCTGCCCATTTCCCTACCTATCAGATAAGCTGCAGATCCGAGTTTTAACAACAGCCTACTTCCCCCTACTTCCCACTAGAATTGCCTTATGTCTTTCCCATACATTCTTAAATTCCCCCTCTGTTTTTGACCTCACAACCTCCTCAGAAAGGCCATTCAATGTGTCCACCACCCTCACCTTTAAAAAATACTTCCTCACATTGCCCCTGAGTTGTCTCCCTCTATCATCAAATTATGCCCCCTTGTTCTTGTACATCTCTTTTTCTGAAAGATGCTACCCTCTTGGACTTTGCTGAGTCCCTTGAGGTACTTTAAAGTTTCTATCATGCCCCCCCCCCCTTTCCTCAAGTGTATACATATTAAGCTCCTTTAATGTCTCTTCGTATGGTTTCTGGTGCAAACCCTGCACCATTTTAGTTGGCCACCTTTGGACTGCCTCCATCTTGTCTATGTCCTTGTGGAGACGGGGTTTCGAGAACTGCACACAGTACTCTAGATGGGGTCTCACCAACTGTCTGTACAGAGGGATAGCAACTTCTTGTTTTCTACTGGTGATGCCTCACTCTATGCTTCCCAGTATCACCCCAGCCCTCTTTACTGCCTTCTTACATTGCTTGCCTACCTTTAGGTTGTCTAATATGCCTACCCCTGGTCCCTTTCCTTTTTTGTTGTCAATAATACCTCCCCCCTTCCCATTGTGTACTCTTCCCCTGGGTTTTTGTTTCCCAGGTACATTACTTGGCACTTCTTTGCATTGAATCCAAGTTGCCATACTTTTGACCATTCCTCCCACTTTGCAAAGCCCCTTCTCATCCATTCTATCCCCTTTGTGTATCAATCCTGTTGCAGATCTTTGTGTCATCTGCAAAGAGGCATACTTTTCCTTCCAGTCTCTCTGCAATGTCACCTATAAAGACATAAAATACATGTTTTCAGTAGTTCTTGTCTGGAATCAGACACTGTGTTCCTTAGACCCACGCTTTTAATTCTAGGGAGGGTCAGAAAGAGAAAACAAGAAGTTCTTAAGTCATTGGGGAGCTGAAAAAATGAGTCAGACCCTCAAGGAAGTGACTATGTGTCCAGGTGTGGGCCAGTTTGTCCCTGTCAGTCCTGGTACTGCAGACCTGGCAGACTAGACATGTTGGGATCCCTGAGTAAACCATCTGTGACAATAAAAGAAGTTTTCAACAAAACTACATGTTAACAGGCAAACTGGAGCTGGGTTTTTCTGACTCACTGCAGACTTTTCCCCTTTGGGAGAGCAGCTCCTACTGAGTCTCCAAGCCAAGAAAGCACCCACCTACATTCAGGTCCTGAGCCTCAGTGAGATGAGCCAAGAGAGGGGAACAGTAGGGAAAATCCACAGCAATCCTGGGGAAGCAGCATCCTTCCCAGGAGCATCATATCCCATTAGCCTGCTGTACCTGAGGTATCATGTGAGGCATCAGAACTGTGAGTAAAATCCAGGGTTCGACCCTGCAACTGGTAGAAACATGGCTGCTAGTAAGGAACTGAGGGAAACGTCCTTGGCAAGACTGAGCCTATGAGAGAGCTACAGCAGAAAATCCACTGAGACTAGTTTGCCACAAAATCCCATTGGTTTACAACTAGAACCCCCTCTTTCCAAGTGTGCACTGGTTAAAGCTGTGTTCAGCTATTGTGTGCTTAAAAGTACAATTTTTTGCGACTTTCAAAAGTGCTCCACTGAGATTCACCCTGCTAAAAGCATCAGTGTCCCCAGCGTGGTACCAACTGCAACTTTTGAGAGCTCTCTCACCAATGGCATTTGGGTAGAATTCAGATGGGTGAACCTGCCCTTAGGGTGTGAGAACTGCAGGGAGTGGGCAGGGTTGTGGGGCAAAGCCTTGACTTGTTTGGCATTGAAATGTTGGCCAGGGTTGGGTTGGGGTACAGATGCCCACCTGGAAATTGGACACAGGGTCCCATCTGGAAAATCAATAGAGGATGGTTGTCACTGAGGCACAGGTCAGGAAACATAGGAAAACCAGGAGCAGTCATAAAATTCACAACAAGTGTTTTGTTATTAATAACAGTAAAGTAAAAAAAAAATTGTTCAGAATAGCTATATACAATGGCAGTAGAAACATAGAAAACAAGATTCCTTCTGAGTTTTTCTTGTCAATTTCCAATCTCAGTCTCTAGCTCTCTCTTTTGCAAATCATTGCAGCTCCTTATTATAAGTCTGTGCAGGAGCTCGTTAAGAAAATAGCGTGCTTCTACACAGTGTTCTTGTAAGCTTCCAATGTTCTTGTCAGTTTCAGTAGGAGCAGCAAAAAATAACTTTGTCACCCAGAACTGACCTGACTTCTTGTTTACATCTTCTGCAAAAGGCTTAAAAAAATTGCATCTCAGGTTAACCCCCTTGAGTTCCAAATAGCTTTGCAATCATTTCAACAGTATAACTATATACAATTTTAAACAAAGGGAACCCATTATCAGCTACATTTCCACAAAATGATTCACATTTATTGTTATACCAGCAGATATGCAAGGGGGAAGAAAAGTCAGAACTGCAAGGGAAGGCAGAGAGATGGTGAGAGGCAGAGAATTGCAAGACTGTTGGGGTGATCGAGTCCTAGGTCTCACGAGAAAATTTAGTTGCGCAACCAGACAGAGAAGAGACAGAAAAGGGGAGAATAGAACAGATTCTTGCATTTAAACTCTTTCTGCATAACAATTGAGACACGGCCGTATTCAACCATGTCACAATGGTGCAGGTGGACACACTCATACCAGTACTCCACTTAAATTCAATGCACCAGCTTTGTGCTAGCATCTTAGAAACATAGAAATTGATGGCAGATAAGGACCACTTGACCCACTCAGTCTGCCCTTTTCCCCTGCCTACTTCAAATACCACAGATCCTACTTGATCTCCACCTTTCCCTCTTTTACCTACTGCTAGGGTACCCCATGATTATCTCATGTATCCTTGGCCATTTTCAGGACCCCAGATACCCCATTAATTAGAAAAAGATGATAAATCAAAAATTTTCAGAATTCAGGAAGTGGACAGGTACCAACAGAGGGGGATCTACCAGGAAATTTCCAGGTATCCTGTAGACCAGCCCGGCTCTGATTTTGGCTTATTGTTGCATTCAGGGTACAGAGACAGTGCTACCTGTCACAAACCCACTCCAGGGGAACGGGGCCAGGTCCAAGGAGCTCACAGTGCCTACCTCTATGGTGCAATCAGTGATAGTGGGGAACAGGAATAACCTCCACGTGCCCATCTAGAGTGCTCACCAAGTTCACGACCGAACACCCACTATCAGGTCCTAGAGCTTCCTCTCTCTAATCTGGGTAAGGATGCAGTACAGTCTTAAGTCTGTAGCCAGGTGAGAACTCTCCTCAGTTGCTGTACTGGGGGGAAGACCCAGGCATTATGAGCCCTTCAGGGGTTTGCCCTCTTAAACCTGATTGTGTCCTCTCCCACGGGGTGTGCAGCACCTGGTTCCCCCTTTATAGACTCCTTCCGAGACTTGTGTATCTCTCTTACTTAAGGCACCCAGATATTCCCTTTCTGGAACCTAGACTTGGTAGCGAATGGTGACACCTTGCATTAACCAGGTTGGTCTCAGAATTGAATAAACCTTTTTACCTTTACGTACACAAAATCATTCACTGGCAGTGTTAAAAGCAAAATGCTTTCACTAAATCTAAATGATTATCATACAAACTTTACAAACAAAAGATTTAAGAAATATCTGGTTACAGAATAACAAAGCAAAACTTGGAATTATACATAAAAATGCACTGTAAAATGTAACTGTCTAATTTCTACCTTGTTTGTGCAAAATTCAGAAAGTCCAGAACCAAAAGAAGTTGGCAAAAGTTTCAGTCCTTCTGTAGCATTTACTGGTTCTTAGTCTGTCTCTGTGTTGTGGCAGTCTTGCTTCTCTTGTGGTCAGGAACAAGTGTCCAAATGCAGTGCCAAAAAGCTCTGAGTTTCTGATGTGAGGGAATTTTTATCCCCTCTGTTTCAGTCTGCAAAAACTCTTTTTTTTGCTGCCAGCTGGCAGTCTTTTCCCATGCCTTTTTTCAGCTGGGGCCTTATCTTTTAGGCCAGTAGAGGTCTCTCTTGCTCTTTCTCCAAAATTTGAGGGAAATGTTATAGCTCTTTCCCACAACCCAACTTCCTGGCTGCCTATGATGTCCCACCTCCCCAACAATATAACACCTGTAAGATAAATCACGCTAGCCTTCAAGAATGACTATTTCCCAAATCCTGTTTCCAACGTATCCTGCTTTGAAGTGAAAATGTTATGACAGGTGATGGTTTTCTGGCACATCCTTGTTGAGCAGCCCTTGAAATGTAATTTAGCTTCCTGTCAAGCAAGCTTTCCCTCAGGTCACAGAGGAAAGTCAGACATTTTGCAATAAAGACTCTCTCCCTATGTGAGCTTTTCATTAACACTGGCATTCTTGTGGCATTTACACATATACACAGTCACATAAAAATATAACAAAATATGTCTGAAGATATGACAGCAGTGGTTAACTCAAAACATCCCTCCCTCCCTCCTTAGACTGAATTTATGGGAACACACCCCTATCATATGGTAGAGTTTCCATAATTCTGTTTACTCTTCTAACCAATGAGATAGGCCATCTGCACTTGCACTGGCCAACTCAGCCCTGTGGGTAATTGTCATGTTGCATGCCTGTAGGGCAACACTCCAACAGAGCAGGCATCCATTGGTTTTACCCATCTGATTTAACCATACCAGGGGGTTGTGATCAGTCTGGACCTCGAAGCATCTTCCATAGAGGTAAGGCTTTAATTTCTTCAGAGCCCATACCAGCACAAGACATTTCTTTTCTACTGTGGAGTATGCCTGCTCCCGGAGAAGTAACTTCTTACTAAGACACACTATTGGGTGGTCTTTGCCCTGATTAGATGTCTGACTGAGGACTGCTCCAATCCCCATATCCGAGGTATCTGTCTAGACTACAAATTGCTTAATGTAATCTGGACTGGCCAACACAGGGGCACTGCACAGTGCCTCTTTTAGCTGTGTAAAGGGTTGTTCACAGGCTGCTCCCACTTTACCCTTTTGGTCTGTCTTTTGTTCAGTAAGCTAGATAGAGGAGCCGCCAGGGTACTGTTATTGGGCACAAACTTTCAGTAGTACCCTGCGATCCCTAGGAGGCTCCTAACCTGCTTCTGGGTTTCCAGTGTGGGCCATGCCTTTATCACCTCAATCTTTGCTTGCTTGGGATGCAGCTGCCCCCACCTCAGTACACTGTCCAGGTATGCCACCTCCGTCACAGCCACCTGGCACTTTTTAGCCTTTATAGTGAGCCCTGCCCTCTGTATCCTGTCCAACACTTCCTTCAGGTGGGGCAGATGTTCCTTTCAGCTGGTATTGAAGATAGAAATATCATCCAAATAAGCCACTGTGTACTCTTCAGTACAATGTAAGACCTGTTTTTTGTGTGTTTTTTTTTTAACTTATTGTTTTAAGACCCCTGCACTCCATGGTGACCCCTTTCTTTGGAGTCCCTAATGTGCCTCACAGTTAGCACTGGAGGGTCCTGAGAGGCACTGGCTTCCTAATGAGTGCCCCACTCTACAATGTTGCCCCCGGTGGGGTGGAGGGGTCCTGTCTTCCCCTCCATACTTCAGAGGAGAGCATGCACCAGGAGCCACCTCAAACCTTCCAGCTGACAAAGGGACCCATCTACAGGCACCGCCATGGGGATTTTCCATTTTCTTGTCCCGCCCCCTGCAGACATCAGCGCACTAGGAGGGCCAATGGGACGAAGACACACAGAGATGTGCCATCGCTTAGGCTCTCATCCAACATCTGTCCCTCCATGTACTGCTCCCTCATCTGCACCACCACCTGTTGTCACCCAGGTGGTGGTATAGCAGTGAGGTCTGCAGCCCTCCCTCCTAGAGAAGGACAACAGCCTGATGGGCATTCAGTCCTTCTCCCTCCAGCCAGTTCTCCAGCAACCCAGGCTCACTACTGAACCTGGGTCACTGGCTTCGCAAGCGGTAGCACTACCACTGCACTGGTGGGCCGGACTCAATGTAACACCTGGTTGACCAACCTTTGGAAGGTGGCTGGGGCATTCTTCATTCCAAAAGGCATTACCTGGAACTAGAATAATCCTACTGGAGTGATGAAGGCTGATTGCTCTCTAGCTCTGACAGTCAACTCCATCTCCTAATACCTTTTCATCAAGTCAACTGTGGTAAGGTAAGTCACCCCTCCCAACTTGTCCAGTTATTCATCAATCCATGACACTGGGTGGGCATCAGACTTCATGACTGTGCTGAGGCCACGATAGTCCACACAAAAGTGAGTAGAGCCATCCAGCTTGAGAATAAGGACAATGGGTGAGGCCCAGGGACTGTGGGATTTCTGGATTATCCCGAAATCCAGCATTTCCTCCACCTCCCTCCTAATGTCCTTTAGGACAGCCTCGGACACCCGATAGGCTGTCTGCCATATGGGCACTTGCATCCCCATGGCTACATCATGTATCACTAAGGGGGGTTCATCCAGGCTTAGCCGTAAACAAAGGGGCAAAGTCCTATAAAACCTCCCTCACTTCCTGGGACTGTTCCTGGGTCAGCTGAGGTGACAGTTTGATTGCCTCCACAGATGACTCCCACTTGCTTTCCTCTAGCAAGTCCAGGATGGGGTCTTCCTCATCCATCCCCTCCCCAGGTCTACATACTGCAAATACCATGTCAGCCCTATTTGCATATCGCTTCATCATGTTGACATGGTACATCCTATGGGTATGACTCCTGTCTGGCAGTTCCACAATATTTATTTATTTATTTATTTATTTTATTTATTGAAATGTTTCACCAGGAAGGCACACTGAACAACAAGTTGTTCATCTCACGGTGCAACCTGGGGAGGGGGACAATGAGGATTAATATCAAACAATTACAGATACAGAGAACATATACAATATGGAGCATTGATTCAAAAATAGTACATTATATACAACAGTGAGCAGTACAGACAGTTAAAGCATAGACAATTGAATACACCAGTAGGTGGATGCAGAATACATGAGACAGTAAGCTCATCAGATAGTGATGCAGCAGTACAATCATAGTGCAAAGATGTTTACAGAGATAGGCAACAAGTGCTAGCTGAAAGCAAGGGCAGGCGTAGACAGCTGACCAAGATTGAGAAGTGAGGGTAGATGCTGAGGGAAGTTGTAAAGGGAGGTAGGGGTAGCTTAAGAAGAGGATGAGAATATAAGAAGAAAAGAATGTAATTCACGTCATTGACCTATTGGACTATCCTATATGATCCTGCCCACTCAGCCTGCAGCTTGCCCTTCCAGACTGGAATAAGGACCATTACTTCCTGACCTGCACTGTATGAGCGAGTTCTGGCTCCACAGTCATACCAAACCTTTTGCTTCTGTTGGGCAGCTCACAGGTTGCTTTGGGCTGCTCCCATGAGCTCCTTTCTCCCAGTCCCTCCCATGCTGTTCAGCAAATGCTTGGAACATCAATTTTAGGGTACCATTAAGCCTTTCCATAAGCCCGCTGGCTTATGGGTGATAAGGGGTTATGCGCCTCTGCCCTACCCCACACTTCTCCCACAAACACTTCAACAGAACCAACATGAAGCTACCCTCTTGAGCAGAGATAACGTCCTGCGGAAACCCGACATGGGAGAAAATCTCTAGCAAGGCATCGGCCACTTTGTCTGCCCTAAGTGAGGAGAGTGCGACTGCTGCTGGGTATCAGGTGGCGTTATCTATCACCAACAGGTCAAACTTTTTCCCTGGAGGAGCTTGGGGTACTCACAGGTCCCATAATATCCATTCCTGCACTCTGGAATGGCTCCTCCACAATGGGTAAGGGAATTAGGGCAGCTTTGGTTTTACTACCTGCCTTCCCTATTTGTTGGCACCAGTGACAAGATCTGCAATATTTCTTTACCTGCTGGGTGAAGTTGGGCCAATAGAATTTTTGGGCCAATCACTGCATGGTGTGCATGATGCCTAGATGTACGGACTTGGGGATATCATGAGCGATCTTGTGCAACCGCTCACGGTACCCCTGGGGAATGCCAAGCTGCCTGCCCAACACCCCTTCCTCTGTCCTCACATCCTGTGTAAACAACAATCCATTATCCCAAAATACCCTATGTCTCATGTCACCTTTCTCCAAATTAGGATCAGTCCTCTGAGCAGCAGCAAATTCTTCACATTTTCCCAAAGCATGGGACATTTTCCCCTCTGTTCCTAAACTGCGGTCCATAGCTCTAGCGTCAGGGCATTCAGAGTCACTGCCATCCCTAACCTTCTGACTAAGTGTTACCCCTCCCTCCTCAGAGTAACCTTCTGTAGCTGTTTTTTGAACAGCTACTTGGGGAAGTCCTACCTTCCTTTCACTAATCTCTATGTCAGGAGACACAGGTTGAGGAACCAGCTTCCTATTCTTTTCCACAGGGGCATCTGTGGGGTTCAGAGAATTATAAGGGGCCTTAGCCCTTTGACTGCGGGTAACCCCACACACACCAACCCCTGCTGCAGATTATTCCCTATAATCAAATCCAGGATGAAGTTGTCTGCCATAGCCACTTTTTGCACCCTCTCTTCTGCCTCACCCCAGTCCAGAAGAACACTAGCTTGTGGCAGAGTTTTCTCCTCCCCAGTGAATCCCCTCACCTTTACAAACTGACTATGTATAAGCTGTTCAGGCCCAACCATATCCCCTTTTAACCGTGTAAAAGACGCCCCCATGTCCCTTAACCCATGGGTCTCCACCCCATTTACAGTAACCGGGTTTATGTGCTCCCTCATGTTTATAGGCATGCTTTCAGGGATACATAGTGCACCCTACTCTGTTCAAACACCACTTTGTCCACTTTGTGCCTTTTTGGGACACTGTCTAGTAAGATGCCCTGGCTGCTTACAAAACCAATAGTCATCATTTCTTTTATCCGAGAATTCCCTTCTTGGTAACTTGGGGCTTGCCAGTTTCAGTGGAGACAGTGAGGGTTTTAGCTGCTCTGAAGGTGCGCTTTTCCCTTTCTTCCCTGCCACACCTGCCCCACTTCCTTTCAGAGCAGGCCTATTCCTGGCATAGCTATCTGAAAGCTCAGCAGTTTGCTGTGCTGTTTTTGGATATCGGTCCTCTAGCCAGGTTTTCAAATCTGCTGTGCAACCCCAAAAGAACTGCTCTAAAAGTGCAACCTCATCAATTTTCCCCACAGAGTTTGCTTCCACCCCCTCCCACCGTTTTAAAAACTGATGTTGCTTTGTGGTGAGTTCCTCAAAGCTCATGTCAGGGCCTTTTTAGAGTTTCCAGAATTTAACCCTGTAGGCCTCAGGAGTCAGTTCATAATTTTTATCAGAGCAGCTTTAAGTTTCTCATAATCTGGGCTATCTTATTGCCCATTTGGCCTAGCACCTCACACTCTTTATCAGTAAGTAGCAGGGCTCCTGGGTATTTTGGCCTGGATGCAGACCTTTTCAAACATATTGAAAAATACATCCATATCCCCCCTCTCTAAATTCAACATTTAATTTGGAGTTTAACTTAAATCCTAGCGCTGGAGTTTCAGGTTCATCCCTGCCACTTACCTCCTCTGGCGCTGGTCATTGGAGTCTTAGCTTCTCCAGTTCAAACTCTCTCTGGTGCTGCCTTTCTTTTTCCTCAACCTCTCTCTGGTACTGCTGGTCCTGCAACTCCATTTTGAACTTCCTCTGCTTGAATTCCCTCTGCTGCTGGGCTTCAAACTTTCTCTGCTCAAATTCCAGCTCCAATTTCTTCAACTCCAGCTGCAGCTTGATCCATCCCAGGTCCAGCTTTGAGGTGGCCTTTGCCTGGTGCTGTGCCTCTGGGTTCCCTCTGGTCTTGCTGTCCTCCTCCCTGGGACTGGACACTGCAACGTCCCCTGGCACCCCATAACCAAGGTCTGGTCCCTTTCACTCACTTGCTGTGACTCAAGGTTCAGGGCAACCACTTGCTCATCAGGTGCAATGAGAGCCTCCACGAGGTTCTTTTTGGTTCACCCCTCATATTGAACCCCTCTTTCCTGATACAACTGCCTTACACGGTCTGCAGTTTATTCACTGTAGTTGGAAGCCATCTTCTTCCCTAACTACTGCTACACTTACATAAAAAAAAACAGATTAGGGAACTTTATACTGTAACCAAATTGTTTATTTTTTCTAAATCTCTGCCCTGTTTGTGTGTGTATTGTTTTCAGTTTATCATCTAATACACTGGCCTCAAATCCAACCTCTATGGCTGTGCCACCAGTATCTATCGGATCCCACCACTGTGCACCAGATCTGCTATGAACCCACTCCTGGGGGCCAGGTCCACTGAGCTCACAGTGCCCACCCCTAACTGCAATCCATGACAGGAGGGAACAGGAATACCCTGTAAGTGTCCATCTAGAGTGCTCACCGAGTTCATGACTGAACACTTGCTACGAGGTCCCAGGGCTTCCTCTCTCTAATCTGGGTAAGGATACAGTACAGTCTCAAGTCTGTAGCCTGGTGAGAACTCTCCTCGATTGCTGTACTGGGGGGGAGACCCAGGCGTTATGAGCCCTTCAGAGTTTGCCTTCATAAACCTGATTGTGTCCTCTCCCACAGCATGTGCAGCACCTAGTTCCCCCTTTATAGACTCCTCCAGAGACTTGTGTATCTCCCTTACTTAAGGCACCCAGATATTTCCTTTTTGGATCCTAGACTTGGTAGCGAATGATGACACCTTGCATTAACCAGGTTGGTCTCAGAATTGAATAAATCTTTTTACCTTCACGTGCACAAAATCACTCACAGGCAGTTCTAAAAGCAAAATGCTTTCACTAAATCTAAATGATTATCATACAAACTTTACAAACAAAAGATTTAAGAAATATCTAGTTACAGAATAACAAAGCAAAACTTGGAATTATACATAAAAACGCACTGTAAAATTTAACTGTATAATTTCTACCTTGTTTGTGCAAAATTCAGAAACTCCGGAACCAAAAGAAGTTGGCAAAAGTTTCAGTCCTTCTGTAGCATTTACTGGTTCTTAGTCTGTCTCTGTGTTGTGGCAGTCTTGCTTCTCTTGTGGTCAGGAACAAGTGTCCAAATGCAGTGCCAAAAAAGCTCTGAGTTTCTGATGTGAGGGGATTTTTACACCCTCTGTTTCAGTCTGAAAAAAATCTTTTTGATCCCAGCTGGCAGTCTTTTCCCATGCTTATTTTTCAGCTGGGGCCTTATCGTTTAGGCCAGTAGTGGTCTCTTTTGCTCTTTCCCCCAAATTTGAGGGAATTATTATATCCATTTCCCACAACCCAATTTCCTGGCTGCCTTTGATGTCCCACCTCCCCAACAATATAACACCTGTAAGATAATTCACGCTAGCCTTCAAGAATGGTTATTTCCCAAATCCTGTTTTCAAAGTATCCTGCTTTGAAGTGAATATTTTATGACAGGTGATGGTTTTCTGGCACATCCTTGTTGAGCAGCCCTTGAAATGTAATTTAGCTTCCTGTTACGCAAGCTTCCCCTCAGGTCACAGAGGAATGTCAAACATTTTGCAATACAGTCTCTCTCCCTATGTGACCCTTTTATTAACACTGGTATTCTTGTGGCATTTACACATGCACAAAATCACATAAAAATATAACAAAATATGTCTGAAGATATGGCAGCAGTGGCTAACTCACAACACTACCCTCTTGCTTCCATTTTCCCTTGCTACTCCTTGTTCTTTCCTATACCCTCCTTTTCAAATACATTTTATGGTTTGGAGACTGTCACTGCTTACAGCATCACTTGCTTTGGAGAAATGATTAGGTAGGCAGTTTATGCATTGTTTCCTGGGGGGGGGATAACCTTGTGTTTCAGTCACCAGGTACCCCATATCACTAAAAAATGGGGTCTGGACTTGCCATTTGGATTAAAATCACTTGCAGTATATTTTTCTGTGTCCTGGAGTGCTCATTACCTTGGCTTTTGTGTGAAGTATTGAGGTTTGCACCTCACGCTGTGAGCACCCACTCGTAGTGTTGCGCTGTTTTTCGGTTGGATTCGACCCCATATCACTACCCTAGGTGGAGGCACCGTGCCACTTTACTCTAGTGTAGCACATGCCTAGTGAACCCAGGCCGGCCTCTTCAGGAGGGGTAGATAAATGAACCCTGAGGGCCCAGTACTGTGATCACTTGCACAAGTCACAGAAATGGAAATCGGCAACTACCCAACAGGTTTTGTAATACTTTTTCAGACCATGCTATTTCATATAGACAACACTGGACAGCCAATGAGAAGTCATGACACATACTTGTATTTATTTCCTCTATGCTGTTACATACCTCAGCAGTCACACAATACGGTGGAAGAGGAGAAGGCAGGGGTAGTTTATACTATAGTTTAATTGTTGTTTCCTTTCTCTTTCTTAAATGATACCATATGTCTTGCTCTGTAGAGGAGGGAGACAGACTAGTGATGACACTCAGGGAAGTTGAGACCCTGACTACTTGATTCAGACAACAAACCAAGCCATGCCTGGGCTGTGGTCTGATGTGCATCAGGAGATGAACAGACAACAGATAATGCGTACTCCTCTGGAGTGCCAGCCTAAGAGGAAGCTGGTTAGACAGTACTTTTTTCACTTACTATTCTAGACTGTGATCCCAGAAAGATACCAGCGATGGTTTGCTGTTGTGATGACCATGTGGGAGGAAACAAGCTACCAAAGAATGGGTGAGAGGGCACACAGTAAGCTTTTTCTGCATGCAGCAACACTGTATGAAGCACAGTGTGACATCCAGTAATCATATTATTCTCTTTGAGTTATTAGTGACTTGCTACAATTAGCATTTTATACCAACAAAATAAAACATTTAAGCAGAACTGTTTTTTAAAACATTTTAGAAATGCTAGTGTTTATTAAATACTCCTTATGTTACTACTTTAACAGTACAGACACCTTTGTTACTGCAGAATCTAAGGACATGTATAGCATGGGGTTCATTATATTACTACGCCTTTATCAGACACATATCCTGTAACTGAATATGTTCTTCAGGTCTGTTGTATTTGGGACAACACATGGAGTATACAGGTAATGGGCCTATGGTTGCAGCCAGAAATGACAGAGTATGTGAATTGGTGTAAGTGACTGAACTGTAAGCCCTTTGTGAAGGAATGTTTACAAGCTGAATTAAGAGTAACTAGTTCCAAACCAGTAAAAAGCAAGGCGAGCCGCAGAAAGCAAAATGGGATGCACTCAGTAAAATATGTGCAAACTGAAACAGTAAACTGAGCACTTACCCACAACATATTTTCATCATGCACTATTTCACAGACATCAAAACAGACACTGGATAAAGTGGAAAAAAAGCTTCTTTTATTAAAATTCAGAAAGTGCTATACAACTAGCACAGCTAGCGGATCCCCTGCCAAACTTCAGATCACCAGATGTTTTACGCAGGCTTACTTTAGTCTTTTAAATGCTGCCTATGCGCACTGAAAGTCATTTAAATACTGGCTAGATTTAATTACGTAAATCCCTATAATCCATAAATGCATTAATGGGTATGGAGTATGAAATGTGCCAAAAATGTAATAAGTACAAGAATACAATCAATTAAAACAACACTGATAAAAACAGTTAAAAGAAAATTCCTTTCCTCTCATGTTTAGCTTTAGCCCCTCCCCCATTTTCCTTCAGTGTCACTTTTAGTCCTCGCACGATTATTAAAGCCTATCTTGCTTTGCTATTTTTTAGGTGATTTTTCTAGACACTTTTGCCAGGACAAGAAAGTTCACACAGTACTCTTGCTGATAATCAGTTCTGTCAATTGGGCAAGTAATAACACAAGGCATAGGCTGTCTTTTTAACTCTTTCTATAAGTGTTGCTTTTACTTGCTTTTTTTCCTTGCACTCCCTGCATTTTGATACTTTTAATGCCAGTGTCTGTACCGGAGTCCCTAAGGGCTCCATTCTGGGACTCCTATTATTTTTCATCTGTATCAATTATCTAGATAAACAACCTTTAGTCTCCAAGTCACATCTTTATGGAGCTGATACTATTTTGCACTTTAGTCCAAAGAGATGGGCAGCATTCAAATCCACCTACAGACTGATCTTTTTTTTCAGGAAACAGCACTTTCTGCAACAAACAAGGCTGGTTCTTAACTCCAAAATCCCAAGCAATGGTTGGCAGTACTCCAGGGATGGTTCAATTGCCTTTAATGTAAGGGAGGTTTCAGAAATCTTCAAAAAGAGACTGGTGTGTGTGTTTTGTATGTGTTCTGGTGCATTTTAGTGGTCCTCCACAGTACTTTTTTTCAGTAAAATGTCACCTTCAGCTAGCGTTAAATTTTACTGGAAAAGTACTCTGGAATATCATAAAAATTGAATGCACAACACTGAACAGCCAGTGGCTGCAATGGAATTTTGAACCAGGGACATTGTAGTTCACAGCTACATCTCTGCCTTAACCACTGGATCACACAAACTTCCTTAAGACTGGATACTTCTCAACTGTCCCACAGTAGAAACACCCTTCCTCTTGCCACTCAGTTCCCCAAGGAGAGAGTACTGCCTCACATAGCACACTGAGATTTTAAAGCAAAAATTCAGTTCTGCAAACAACCATTGTTAAGGTGGATTAGCACACATTGCTATAGTGTTCTGAGTTTTTGTCTCTGAGATCTGATATGTCACACATTTTGCTTCTGTCCCCCACATTTTGAGGCGAAGTATTCCACATCTGGGTGACAAAAGTCTGTGACAGGTAATATGTGATGGGTGCTGTGCACAGGAACTCTGCATCCTCTTTTGTGAGAGAAATGAGATGTAGAAACTGTCAGCAAAGAGCTGCTAGCCACTGTAAAGATTCTTTACACCTGCCATTTGTCTACTACTACGTCATAAAAGATGGTCCAACACAACAAAATGATATGAGCTCAAAATGAAAAATAATTTACATTCCCAGTTACAGTATTTAAGGAGCCCCTGACAGAGTTGTGCCAGTTTTGAAAAAAATTACATTTTTGACACAATTTAGCTTATTTTTCATGTTTTATATGTAATTCTTACCCTTATTTCTTTATAAATAAAGACCTTTCCCTGAAAACAGGACATCTGCCCTTTCTATGCTGGCTGATTGTCTACACCTGATATCATTATTCTGTTTATGACATCACAATGTGTTGCTGTGGAGAAAATATGATGTCATGAACAGGGATTATGATGTCAGGTGTAGACAAGCAGCCAGAACTGATAATGTCTAGGGGACAGAGACCTTATTCATGTAACTCTTCTCAGTAATAAAGAGAAAAGAAAAAGGATTACAGACAACATCTGGGGCTAGATATTCAAAACTTAGCGCAGGTGCTAAGGGGTGTTTGCCCACACTAACCAGGTTTTCCACTCAATTTGTGGGTGGGGTTTATATTCAGACCCCCCCCCTCATAGCACCAGCAAAACCCTTTAGCACCTGAGCACTAAGTTACTGATTCACTCATGCAAATCAGTTGCCCCCTCCAGCGTGACACCCTGACAGTGAATCCCAAAAACATACTATTACAGTGACTGTCGCTGTAATGGTCCATTTTCGGGTGATGCCTTTCTCCCGGTGTTCTGCCCTCTCCCTGGAAAAACTATGATCTGGAGTTGATTATATAGAAATCTGGGAGGGTGCAGGGGGCATAGCCCCCACAAAAAACACTTCATTTTGGGATGGCACAATACCAGTGTCAGTATTGTTCTGTTGCTGTGCGGGAGGTCGACAAATTCACTGTCAACCTCCAGTGGTGCTTCCCATGCAACTTAGGGGGTTCACCCCTGTATATGGGCACACCAGGAAATTCAGAGCTTTCTCACAGGTGGTCAATGCCACCCAAACAGGCGCAAGTTACCGCTGCTGCAAACCTTGACTCAGTGGGGTGCAAGGCCCCGGTGGCAGGCAGTGGTACTGCAGTCACCCACCTCCCACCCCTGATCCACTGCCCATTGAAGCAATGATATCCCTGGTGACTAGTGGCACCCCCACCTTCCAGACACCCACTGCTGTATTATTAAAGATATCTCTGGTGTCCAGTGGCACCACCTACACTCTGATCACCTGCCACCATATTATTAAAGATATCCCTGGTATCTAGTGGCACCCCTCATCTGCTGATCACCCACTGCCATAATAGTACAGAATGCCTTGGTGACTACTGGCACCCCCCACCATCTGATCACCCCCTACTTTATTGAGAAATATGTCCCTGGTAACTAGTGATACCCCCGTCTGCCAATGATCCTCTTTGGTGCCCCATCTGAGCAGGCCCTGGTGGCTAGTGCCCCTCCCCACACTACTAAATGAGAAGGTGAGAGAAGTGCTGTGCCAGTCAAATCAGAATCGCTGCACAGCTCCTTCCTGAGAGGTATGATGGATGGAGGGTTGGCTGGTTGGTGGGCATGATCCAGTCATTCAGGGGTGGCAACTAAGCCACCAGGGCCTGCTCGGAGGGGGCACTGAAATAGAACATCGGTAGGCAGGGTGTGCCAGTAGACACCAGGTATATCTTTCCTAATATGGCAGTGGGCGATCAGGGGTGGAGAGTACCACTAGTCACTAGGAATAACTTCACTAATACAGCAGCATGCAAATGGAAGGTGGGGGTCACTAGACACCAAAGTACACCTTATGATTATGGGGACAGGGACTGGGGGATGGGGGGGCCATGGGCTACCAAGGAATCATGTCTATTAAGGGGACATGCAATTGGGGTAGGAGTGGGCTGGTTGCCACCATGCCTGATGAGACAGCCAGCCACAGGTGTGGTGCAAACCTGCCACCACTTCCCATGCAAATGAGCCCACAGTGGGCATGCAGTTGTGCCTTCCATACCCAATGGGCTCATGTCCATGTTATTGACTGAATATCATGCCACTGCTCCCTGCACTATCAGGTCTGGGGGCACAGTTCCCTACAGTTCCTTATGGGCTGTGTACAGCCCAGATCCATGTCGGGGCAGCACTGCTTGACTTGACACTGCGCCGACATGGCACTATATTCAGTCGGATAGCACTGGTGCACTGTCCGACTAAGTATAGCAACCTCTGAGTCGGAAGCAAGGGCAGGCGTGGCACAAAACTTTGTACTAGGCTTTTGCCCATATTTCTGTATTGAACCCCTGAAATGTAAACTAAGTGTGTCTAAATGTTACATTTTTCAAAGTTTCCCCAACAGTGGCAGGGGCCTTTTAGTGTGGTGAAATATTATCCACAAAGTTCAACAATTATTTACCACAAGTATGGCATAGTATACTTTGCATTTTCCTGCAGCCCATGCTGTTACCTGCAGCCCATTCTGTTAACTTCAGCCCATGCTGTTACCTGTAGCCCATGCTGTTACCTGCAGCCTATGCTGTTACTTACAGCCCATGCTGTTACCTGCAGCCTATGCTGTTACCTGCAGTCTATGCTGTTACCTGCGGCCTAGGCTGTTACTTACAGCCCATGCTGTTACCTACAGCCTATGCTGTTACTTGCAGCCCATGCTGTTACCTGCAGCCTATGCTGTTACCTGCAGTCTATGCTGTTACCTGTGGCCTATGCTGTTACCTGCAGCCTATGCTGTTACTTACAGCCCACGCTGTTACCTGCAGCCTACGCTGTTACCTGCAGTCTATGCTGTTACCTGCAGTCTGTGCTGTTACCTGCAGCCTATGCTGTTACCTGCGGCCTATGCTGCTACCCGCTCAATTTCTGTTGCCTTTGTAAATAAGTCAGGCTCAATGGATTTCCAATTTGTTCTGAATAAACATAATGAATGAAAAACAATGAAAATGAGGCACACGAAGGTCACGTGACCAAGTGCTCCCTCACTGTGTTTGGGATCAAGGTCAGGTGACTTACCTGATGTCACACACGGGGTCAGCGGTTGTGCTGGGATTTTAACTGGGATTGTCTTCTGGTTCACAGTTTGTTACTTTAACCAGTGGACCACACTGCCACTACATCATTGCCTTCTACATAAAAGGCATGCTAGAACATGCAATCAGGAGGTTAAAGTGCAAAACCAGTACAACTCCCTATCAATTCCCTTGCACTCTGTTCATAAACCTGAAGTTTAGGTCCAGAGTCCTGGTTCCTTAACCCCAAATTGGTGTAAGTCTTGGTTGTCCCTGTCTTTTTAAGAAACAGAATTTCTTCCTCTGTTTTTACAGTGTTGGGGTCCTCTGTTTTGCACCCACTTGACCCCTACCCAAAGGTAATAAAAAACGTTTCAGTACTATGCACAAACGTACAACTGTAACATGGGAATATGTGAGAAATGTGCAAGATTAAAGACTAGTTTGCTTCATACTCTAAATGCTTGTGTGGCCAGACTGGACCTGAGCCATGGCATTCAGGGTCAGCCTATAAACACCACTAGTACTCTTTTGTTTCACTGTCAATGGATTCTCCAGTAGCTTGCAATTACTAAGAATGGAGCTGTATGAAACACTTAATTTGACAAGTGCTTGATAGGCCACAGAATACATTAGCCAACCCAGCATCTTATTGAACAGGGTTCTCAAGAACTACTACCCCTCTGTGATTGAAGGCAGTTGTAAATGGCCAAAAACTAGAAGAAAGGCATGGAACTAAATGAAAAACATTCTTCATCAAGTGCTTCAACAAGATTTTACAATGTGCGTGTTTTTTTTGTGTTTTTTTTACAATAGCCGGTTTTCAATTGAATGCATCAAGTGTCTAGCATGCTGCTTAATCCAGAGAACTAAGCAGGAGAAAAATTCAAGTGCTACAAGTTGATTTATAGGTAAGACAAATGCGTGTTTGCAGGATAAGCATGTGGACAAAGATATGGGCTACGTGTTTTTACAAACTGCCATGCCTCTTAATGAAATGTTACTTACTGCACATATTTGAAGACAGAGGCTACCATGTTGTAAATTAAATCGTAAATTAACTCTGCCTGCATAGATAAAGCTGTGGTCCTTGCAGACTTTGTTTACAGAGTCACCTGACCACAAGGAAGCAGCTGCAGTGTCCAGCAACTCCTTCACAGTGCCTGTGTAGGGGAGGGGTAGATCAAAGCTGCAGAAGGAACATTTCAGAGGTAATAACATTGGTTCATTCCTTCTAACTCTCGTCTAAAGATTTATCTGGATGACAAATTGTCTTCTAGTTTAACAGTTCCTTTTGCTTACGTATGGTCACCTAGACCTTAAATAAATGTTACCTGATTAGAGTAGCTAAAGGTTAAACTTTCAAAACACATGTCGTTGATCTCTAAATTAAGTCAAGCTGTGTGAGGGCAGGAATATTTGAGGATTTATGAAATTTTCCCTGAACAAATTAATTCATCAGTTTTGGCCAAAGGCCTGTCAATGGAGTCAAGGAACCCTTTAAACATCTGTTGCACATTTAAAGGTTTTATTTAGACGGGTATGTAGGGGATTATCCATTTAAACCACAAAGGCTATACAGTTCAGAGAAATGTATTTCAAAATGAATTTTGATTTCACTATTGTTTTTGAGGCTTAAGGTAAATCCTGAGAGATTTTTATAATTAGAATGACCATCCATCCTCTGAGATGGAGCAGCACAAAGGAATTAAGCAAACATAAAGCTGCTTATTATACTGTGTATGATAACATATTACTGAGTCGTGTTATTGCTAGACCTTTCCTATTATCATGGGACTATAATATACAGTACCTGATCTATTTCCTGTCAGTAATCATTATGTTTCTGCATTTTGTTTAGAGAAAAATTCTCCCACCATGATGAAGGATTAGATGGATGGAGAAGTGTAAGGAAACAAATACTTCTTCTTATTGAAATCTATTTGTAACATATGTTTGCACACAGCATCAGGGGTTCCTGAGCTCGGAGAGAGGGTCAGTGTATTTTAGAAGACAACATCCCTTTATACAAAGTCTTGGGGCTCAGTTAGGAAAGCAACATATTGTACATGGCATTTATTGTAAATGCCTCTAAAAACTCAACAGAAGAAAGGACAAGAGAGTTATTCGATAGTTTCAGTAGGTATTGGGTGTACCTCAGATGTTAGACTGATCTAAATGGAGGTTAACAAGGGGATATTAAACGTGCGGCACTATATAAAGGACTCCTCCTTACCAAATAATGGCTTTGACACAATTCTGCATATAGAAATGCATGTACAACATAAACAACATTTAAGCAAGTACTCTACTTTCAAACTTATTAATGCATTGTGATGTGACTAACACTAAATTATGGGTATGTTTTACTTATGTATGTATGAATGTATGTAAAATAGTTGACCAGGAAGGCAAGCTGAGCTGAAAGACTATTTCCAGGTACAACCTAGAGTAAGGAAATGGGACACAATATATAGCAGAGTACAAGTTATATCTATGAACAGGTACAACTGGAACATTATCTAGCTCCAGATGGAGTCGACCATTAAAAGGTTTACAAAAATGGAAAGCATAAGTAATGGCTTTTCTACAACACAAACTGGAAAACAGCAATACATACCAAGATGGAGGGAAGGCTGAGAGGGGAGGTGTGGTAGGAGAAAATTAGGTACAGGAACTGACCTGAGCAAAATGATTGTGGAACAGGAGTTTTAGGACAGAGGGAGAAGAAGGAGCAGAGGGAGAGAGGGAGGCTAAACCAGAGACAGAAAAGTTCACTGTAGAACACTGCTTGCCCAGCAGTGGTACTGGAGAAGGAGAAGAAAAAAGTCTCAGAGTGCCTAAGGGAGTATGAAGAATGGAGTGGCCAAGCAAGGAGAGAACTAAGGTAGCAGGGGAAGGTGCCAGATCAGAATTTGGCAATTAGGAATAGATTGTTGGAGAAGCATTGGTTCTCCAGGGAGAAGAGAGCTAGAAAGGAGTATGAAAAACGGTGGTGGGTATAGGAAGAACAATGCAGAGCAAATCAACAGGAGGAGTGGAAAAGAGGTTCTAGTCTGGCCAGGGTGGTTTTAAAGGCTGAATTATAGAATACATTCCCATAGTCCAAAGAAAGCTGGGAGGATCATTTTTACAATAATGTCCCAATGAATGGGGAGCGGGATAAAGGATTTGTTCCACTGTAGTGTACCAAATTTGGTTAGTACTGTTTTTATGGATATTGACTACATGGCAGGAAGAGTCAAAGTGACAATCCAGACAGAGCCTAGTTCTTTAAATTATTCAACTTCCTCTAAGAGGGAGACATCAGGAGCCTTGAAGACAAGGGGAAACTAGATTTTTGCCAGCCACTGCCTAGTACAAAAGGCCAAGAAACTTGCTTTCATTATGTTTAATGTGGAAGCAACATGGACGTGGTTGAAGTCATGCCAAAGTGCATAGCCAATTCAGGGGCAGGGGGCCCACAGGCATAAAGCATGGGGTTGTCCACCCACAAATAGATGTTTCCAGAGACCCAGGCAATGGGGAGATCATAAGAGAAAGATCAAGAGCGGGAATGGAACAAGGAAAGGGCCCTGGGGGACACCTGACCCAGAAGGGAGGGTTGGGGAGAGATCATACCTACAGAGCTTCAGCTCCTGGTACTGTACTGTGAGTATACAAGTACAGCCACATTTGATACAGCACATCAACCTTTGCTTTTGTTTATGAACATTGAGGTCACAGGTGGACATGTATAAGTGACAACAGAGTTACTGTGAATGAATACACACTCCAAGATTAGTTGTTTAACGATTATTACATTTCTTTTGGGCTTGCCCAATCCTGCAGCCATACTGGAAGAGCATGGGGTTTTGCTACAGATGTGGGAAACTCCCATTCCATTTACCTTTACATATTTGATCCTTAGGATCCCTGTCCCTAGACTGGGGAATCATGCACAACAGTGATTCCTTAGAGCGCTCTGCATGGTGGCTTTGAAGGGGATGATGTCCCTCTGGCTACAGACAGTAGTGCCCATGGTAGAGAGCTGGGAAAGCAGGGTGGAGGAATTATGCAAGATGGATAAAACAGCCATAGTACAAATGATCCCAGATAAGTAAATACTGTAGCTCTAGGGCAAAGATGGAAAGAGCTGGTTATCACTGACACACCAGAGAAGGAAGATCCCCCACCAGTAGGGAACAAGTGGACTCCCCTACCCTTCCTATTACCCTGTATCCTGAAATGCATAGCAGAAATCTATACCAAAATAGAAATGGTAGTTATTCTGTTTGTGAGTTGAGTTACCTTGCTGTTATACAGTGAACCAACACAATAAATAAAAACGGAATACCTTCTGAATTGGCTGCACTCCTACATGTTCTAGGTGTATTGCAATGTATATATTGTATAATCAGACAAGGAAACATCAGAAGCAAGCAATCTGTTCTAACTGTATGGGGCAGGGTACAAACAAGTTTTAACTGTGAATGTACCTGTTCAAATGTTGTGTGTTGCACTATACCCTCTAACAGAAAAACAAAATGGTTATATTAAATGCGTGCTGAAAATAGAAAATAGAGTTAAGAAAAAAACAAAGTTAGTGTAGAGGGGAGGTAAAATAGGGATATATATATATATATATATATATATATATATATATATATATGTGTGTGTGTGGGGGAAGAGAAAAAGAGGAGGCTCAGGGAGAAGAAAGTGATAAATGGTAAGATTAAGAGAGAATCTGTGAAACAAAAAGGTGATGATGGGAAAGATAAAGCATAATGGGACTGAAAGAGCTGGAGAAGTCCCCAGGTGGGGACTAATTAACAGGGCCTAGTAAGAAGGGTGAAAGGTGATAAATGTGGGGGAAGGAGACAGAGATGGAGACTTACGGTGAAAATGAAAAATAAATTAAATGAGTACAGATACAAACAGACTTTAGGGAAAATAAGGAGTGGCTGAAAGATGTTAGTGGAAAATAAGTCTATCATTTAAACCGGAGGGCTGCTGGGAGCCAAGGCAGATGATCAGCTTGGCTTCCATGTTTTTTCTAGAGCCCCAGAATCCCAGAAACTTAGCTCTATACCCTCGAAGAGAGCTGAGTTTAAAAAAATACAGATATTTTAATTTCAATAAACACATACAACAACACAAACAAGCAAGAAATAGTATCTTGTCTATGTTATAGGAAGCATTTGTTGAGAACATTTTAAGAATGATTAGTAAGAGTGTAGCCAGTTTAACTAGTATATATACACCTTTGATATTATTATGTAAACAGAAACACATAGCAGAGTATGCATTAAGATATATCATGTTTTGATTTTTATAATTAAATATGTACCTTAGTTTCATGATGGTGAGCATTATTTCTGTCTTTTCACTGTTGGGGCATCCATGCCTCAACTACAGCACCCATAAGCAGCTGTGAATCCCTTTTCCCCTCTCTAGCTCGTCTGAATTCTTGCTCATCAGAAAAGTATAACTGCACTACAGCAGAAGCTGCTTAATTGTGATGCCTTGCTGGCTGGCTTTTCATTCTGATTTATCAGTCGTCCATTTATAAGAAGCCATTCGAATGGCTTTTGTCACATACAGTGCAGCTGGCCTGTTAGTCTGTCTGTACTGTACGGTGCGGTACAGCACTGTACTGTATTAGCTTATGTATTAGCTGTATTAGCTTACACCTATTAACTTTTAATTTTGTTTCTTTTTTTTAGCTTTTTAAGCTCTTTTGTACACACTAGGCCGGATTCACAAAGAAAGCAGAAAATTCCGCATGCGCGGAAAAAAGACTAGCAAAACTTCAAAAACGCACATGCGGCATATTCACAGTCAAAAAATCCGCACTTGTGGAAAAACACAAAAAAAGGTGAGTTACAGAATTCTGCATGTGCGGAATTTGCATACGTACAGATCCACATCTGTGGAAATAATGTATAAAGCCCAGGAAACAGAACAACAGATTATCCATAGTAATTGGAGCAGGAGACTGACAGTCTTGCAAAAGATGCAGCAGAACCAGCACTCCCAGCGAGGCCAGCAGCCAATCTCATAACTGGGACCATAGCAGTACCACCAGTACCAGCAGGATTTTGCACCACAGTAGCAGCCCAGTCCACCTGTCCCTGCACAACAGCAGCAGATGTAACAATATGCGATGTTGGGCAACTACAACCAGCCAAGAGCAGCACACAGGTGGCAGCTGTGGTGCTCCTTGGTGTTGTCTGTGCCCTGCACTCCACATGTAGTAGGCCCATGCACCCAGTGGCATTTTGTAATGGTTTTTTGTGTCTCCCGCTGGGGTGTTTCTTTTGCCTGCTTCTGTAGCACACACTTCTGGTTGTTACGACTTTGCCTCTACTGCCTGTGGGACTCCTTTATGGACTGCACTAGGTTGCAGTTGTTTGCATTTCAATTGAAATGTGTGCTATTTGTGATCTAACATCTGACACTACTATAAGGCCTACAGGTTTGCTGTTGCTTGGTGCCTGAACCCCACTATAATTGTTTCTCAATTGATAGTATGCTGCCTTTAGCTCAGGATGAGTTACGCCTCACTCTGTTTGGTGCAGCATGTGCACAACATTTTTCACAGAACTGCAGAAAAAAAGTGAGTGTGAATAGCTTTTAAATGGATAAGCCATACTTTTCAATGGCTTTTTTGTGCAAGAACTTCAGCAGCTGCATTTTTCTGCAATCTACGGTATATTTTTTCCATAGCTGTAGACATTATGTGAATATTTAGTTATTTATTGAAAATGTTTCACCAGGAAAGGCACACTGAGCAAAAAGATGCTCGTCTCACGGTGCGACCGGGGTGGGGGGGTTACAATGGAGGAAGGTATACATACTACAGTTGAAATTAGGAGTAGAGCAATACAGAAAAATGAACATAATTGAGTGTGATTACTTTTGAACTTGTTTCATGAGGAGAACAGTGCAAAACGTGAGCCTCAAGGAAAGTGGTATACATAACATGAGTACACATCTAGGGCAATACATGATTACATAAGTGCCAGTAACAGAACTTGAACTGAAGCGAGATGTACCAAGTTGGCAGCGGGAAATGGAAATCAGAGATAGGGAGTAAAGGAGAGGTGGAAGGGCTGTCTAGTAGACACTAGGGTGATTGAGGGGTGCTTTGGGGAGACGGTGGTGGAAAGAGAGGGGAGATAGTAGCAGTGAATAAGACTGTAAGTGCGTAGGGTATTTAGGACATTGGGGGAAAGAGAAGGGAGATAGAGCAGTGAATAAGACTGTAAGTGTGTAGGGTGTTTAGGGCAATGTATAAGCCAGACAATTAGGTGAAGGCTGAGCCGCTGGCCAGGTGCGTAAGGGGGAGGGGGGAAAAGAATCCATCAGTGGGTGGGAGGTCAGGGGCAGTTACAATCTGGTGCAAGGAAGTTAGTGAGAGCAGAGGATAGAGAGTGTTTGGATGAAGAATGGTGGATTTGGGCTGGCAAGCCATTCCAGAGCTTAGAGAAGAGGTAAGAGAAAGCCGATTGGCCTGCGGAGGTCCTTCGGTGAGGGATGACTAATAGCCTAGAGTCAGTAGACCTGAAGGCGAGGGTGGGGGTAAATGGGGAAGATAGGGAGGATATGAGGTAGGAGGAGGAGGAAACCAAGCCAGAAGTTGGAAACAAATTTAGCACTGTGAAGTAGGTGCCAGTTACTAAGGAATGGTAAGGCCAGGGAATGGTAGAGTTCGCAGTGATGGGAGCGGGGGGGGGGCATCGAAGACAAACCGGCAGAAAGCGTTAAAGAGGGGGTCCAGTCTGGCTAAGGTGGTCTTAGAGGCAGAGCTGTAAACAACATCATAGTAGTCGAAGGAGGGTAGAATCATTTTCTGGACTATTTCGCGTCTCACAGGTAGTGGGAGACTAGCACAGTTTCTATAGAGGGCACCAAGTTTTGGGCACAGTTTTGATATGATGGCGTCCACGTGTGTGGAAAAGGAGAGGTGATGATCAAGCCAAACCCCTAGGTACCTGAAGGAGGGCACATCATCCAGGATGGTGTTATTTAGGGTACGGAAGATCAGTGGGCATGTGAGTCTGGATAGACACTGTCTAGTGCCAAAAGACATAGAGACAGTTTTCTTGGCATTTAGGGAGAGTTGGTTGGAGTTGAACCAGTGTTGTATTTTGTTGAAATCGGTCTGAAGATTAGAGGTGACTTCTTCGTAGGTATGGCCGGAGGTAAAGAGGATCGTGTCATCAGCATACATATGGATTGCGGTAGTGGAGCAAGAGTTAGGCAGATCAATTAGAAGGATGGAGAAGAGGATGGGGCCAAGGACTAAGTCATGGGGAACGCCGGTTGTAATGGGGGGGGGTGCAGTCAGCTATTTTAGTGGATTGGGTTCTATTTTGTAGGTAGGCACTAAACCAGTTTGTGGCAGATGCTGCTAACCCAGCCCCTGATAGGCAGGATAGTAGGAGGGAGTGGGATACCATATCAAAAGCTTTGGCTAGGTCAATGAAAATAGCGGCAGTAATTTGCCCTTTGTCCATCCCAGTGAGGATGGAGTCCGTGAGTCTTAGTAGGGAGGTGGTGGTAGAGTGTTTTTTTCCGAAACCGGACTGAAATGGAGTGAAGAAGTTAGTTTCTGAGAGAAAGTGGGAGAGTTGGGATAGTACTAGGTGTTCCTGGAGTTTGGCGAGAGTGGGCAGAAGGGAGATGAGACGGTAGTTGGTTGTGGAGGTAGGATCACCTCCTTTTAGTAGGGGTAGGATGGTGGCATGCTTCCATTCAGAGGGGAGTGACTCAGTGATGAATGAAAGATTTGGTAGGGCCGCGAGGAGAGTAGCGATGGCAGGGGCAGATAGGAAGAGCAGTTTGTTATTGAGACCATCGGGGGGATTTGCCTTTGGAGGTGTTCAGGGAGTGAAGGGCATCTAGGGTTTCGATGGGGGAGATGTGTCTGAAGGAAAGGGGGTTCAGACCAGGTGGTAGGGGGGTAGCTGTCTGGGGAGTGGGTGTGGTTACAGGAGGTAGGGAATCTAGGTGGGTCGTAGCACAAGTAGTGAAGTAGGAATTAAACTTGGAGGCTACCTTCAGGGGGTCAGAGAGAAGAGTCCCTTGGGCGAGGAGGAGGAGAGGTGGGGGATTTGCTGTTTGGGGGGAGAAAAGGGAGTTAATGACTTTCCAGAATTTAGAAGGTCTCCCAAGATTTGTGTTTAGGGTGTTGTTAAAATATTTGGCCTTAGCTAAGTGGATGGCCTTTGTGCACCAGTTGTGGAGCATGCGGTAGGTGATATTGTTGCTTGGGAGGAGCTTGTATTTATAAATGCGCCAGGTCTTGCCATGGGCTAGTTGGCAAGCCATCAGCTCAGGTGATATCCAGGGTAGGCGAGACTCTGGTGTTTGTCTCAAGTGGTAAGGAAGGTGTTCCGAAAGTTAGTAAGGGCAGAGTCCATGTTAGAGCAGCTTGAGCTCGGGTCCCAGTTAGACTGAGCTAGATTTTCCAGGAGGGGGGAGAGGTTTAAGGATTTAGATGACTGTTGGAATATAAATTTGGGAGGGGGTTTAACTGTGTGGATTTTGTGGGCCAAATAGATTAGGTGGTGGTCACTAATGGAATCAGGGAGGAGGCCCAAGCTGACGACGCGATGTGAGTGGGATGTAAGCGCCCAGTCAAGAAGGGAGTGGTTTCCGGACTTATGGTTTGACCATGTAGGTTCCGTAATGGTTTGGTTAAGGTTGAGATCAGTTATCTCAGTTCGGATTTTGTTAAAGGTGGGTGCTAGCCAGTTGTAGTTAAAGTCACCCATAACATATAGTTCACCCGACTGGGCAAAAGACGTGAGTTGGCACAGAAGGTCGGTGACTGTTGTGGTTGGCGTGCCTGGGCAGCAATAAATACCAGCCACAAAGATGGGTAATGAGGAGGAAGGGGACAATTTCACCGCAATATAACACAGTGCAATTACCCTTTTTTTCCACACCTGTGCAATTTTTGCATTTTTTGCACCTTCAAAGTGTTTTGAAAATCCAACTCATTGTCTTCTCTCACTGTAACAGTTGTAGCCCCCCGCCACCTGATGCAGTCAACAGTTTTCTCTGCACTGTCTCGACTCTGAGCATTGGGGGGGGGCAGTGAAGTTCTGTTTGAGGAGCAGCATATGTGCCTGACTGAACATTTAATTTAAAAAAAAAGAAAGGGAAAGCTCTCATCTTCTCTCTCGCACTCTCAGGGGGGGACTGCAACCAGGTTCTGGGGGTCGCGGTGGAGGAGACACAGTCTGTCGTTCTACACGGGGACAGCATACGTGCCAGGTCTGGACAACTGAAAATTAAATTAAAAAAAGTAAAATAAAAAAGAAAGGGAAAGCTCTCACCTTCCCTCTCTCTTGCTCTCTCAGGGGAACTGCAGCCAGGTTCCAGTAGTCGGCAGTTTGCTCCACGCTCCACGCTGACTCTATTCTGAGCAGCACATACGCTGGGTTTTGGCAACTGAACATTCAAAATTTTTTTTATTAAAAAAGAAAGGGAAATTAAGACCCAGTATGTCATTCTATTTGGGGAGCAGTACAACAAATACAGATTGGAAAAATCATGGAGGAGTGAAAGAGAGGGCGAAAGACCAGCACTGAACAGCTACAATTCACACCTAATCAGGTATTAGAATAGGAGCCAGGGAGGGATTTACTGCATTAGTGTGGGGGGACAAGATGGGCCGTGATCAAACCAATCGTCTCATTTAGGCAGCAGGGATATCCCATTTAAGCATAAAAAGCCACCATAGGATAATACTGCCACCTAATTGGTGCCCAGTGGGACATCCCAATAAAGTGCCCATCCCGATCATCCACATCCTGATTAGGTGGCTTCTACTGTATCTGGTATCGAATGAAACTGTGGGTGACAGAATAATGACGTGTGTCTCAGGGGATATACAAAGAGCACTCAACATGGTTGGTAATGGAAAAATGCAGTACTCTGAGGGAGTCGTCTCTGACATGTGGAAGCAGGCCCATGTGGTCCCCATCTACAAAGGTGGCCCCAGAGAACCTATTGGCAACTATAGGCCTATCTCCTTGCTCTGCACCCTCGCTAAAATACAGGAAAGACTAGTCTATTGGCAAATCCATGACTACCTAGAGCTTCACCAACTACTAGCCCCCTCCCAACATGGTTTCAGAACAAATCATGGAAGTGACACTGCCCTGATAAAACTCTCGGCAGATGTACTGAGAGCCATGGACAAAGGGATTCCAACTGGGGTGGTCTTCATAGACCTATCCTAGTCCTTTGACCTAGGCAGTCATCAACTCCTGCTCACAAAGCTGAGTAAACTAGGTCTGAACCCCCACTCTCTCACATGGCTGGGGAGTTACTTATCTGGTCGCACACAGACAGTCAAGTGGAAAGGAGCACTATCTGATCCACTTCCCCTCAAGGAGGGCGTACCACAAGGGTCAATATTGGGCCCCATCCTTTTCTCCCTGTTCACCAATGAACTATGTAACCACTGTGGGGGAAGCTCAGAGGTCCAGTATGTAGACAATGCCATAATATACCGATCCCTGGACAATCTGAATGAACTGGGCCCACATCTCCAAGCCCACTTTATGAGGCTAGAGACCTGGCTGATAGAGACTAGGATGGTCCTTAACACTGGGAAAACCAAGGCCATGTTGTTTGGACCTAGATTCCTAGGCCAAGACAGATCCCAAGCATTATCACTCTCCTCGGCCTCAGGGAACCGTACTGAAGTTGTGGCTTCCCTCAAATACCTTGGCCTTATGCTGGACCAAGGCCTCACCATAAAGAATCACATTAACCAGGTAATCAAAACCACTCACTCACTCTAAACTAGGAACCCTTTATAGACTAAAGGGTCAGCTGATCCCTGAGGCCAGGATCACCATCACCACTAGCGTCCTCCTCCCCACCTTAACCTATGCAGCATCAGTCTTGCATGGCTTGGCCAAGCATGAGCTCAACGGACTGCAGGTGCTCTACAACAAGGTGGCACGCTTCATCACACAGTCTCATGCCAGAAGCCATCACTGTGAAGCCTTAGCACTTCTAAACTGGCCTACACTGGACCATCACCTACACTACCCCCTACTCTGCCAAACTTACAAACTGCTAAGCCCTTCCCCCCCAACCAGCCTCTCTGGGCTCATAACCCATAAGTACAATAGGCGGAACCTCCGGACATCAGGCCGAATCCTACTCAAAGAACTCAGAGTGAGGACTAAAATGGGTAGCAAGTCCTTTTCCAGCACTGCCCCCTCACTATGGCTCAAACTCCCACCTCCTGTACAAGAAGCCCCATATATTAAAACATTCTGCACTAGACTAAAGGCCCACCAGCTAGAGACCAGCTCATGCCATTACCATGGGAATTGAGCAACCCCTCAATTTTCCCCTCACTCCCACGCCACTCACTGCTATGCTCAACATGTTAACCATTATTTGCTCTGAACTGTATCTAACAGAAGATTTTAATGTCTACAAGCATGTATAGCACTACTACCTAGCCTACCACTGTCTATGTCTCAAAACATGTTGGATGTCTGTCTCCTGTAAAAAGTGAATGTATCTAAATGACTATATATGGTTAAACCACTCAGTAAACCAACCCGGATTGCCCCTGAAAAAGGGACTCTCGAGGCCCAGTGGGCCTACCCGGTCACCAAAATTGAATAAAAAAATAAAATAAATTAAACACTGAAGAGGGCATATCAGAGACCCAGTGACACAATACACTGCACTGCAAAGAGATATCTGCAGATCTGCTGAACCACCAGTGGACATGCCAAGTAATATCTTGAGGACATTGGAACAGGTCTTAGTAATGTCTATGTTAGTCCACGTTTAAAAGTGTAAGGTAAATGGGAAACAGGGACAATGACCACATAGGCTGTATATTTCTTTTTAAAGTGGGTAATTTACAATCAAGATGGTTGTGTCTTTTGTAACTAGAAAGGATAGAGAAAGTTTATATTTAGAAGTACAAGGTAAACAGGAAACACGGATAATGGCCACATGGGCCGTGTAATTCTTTTAAAATGCAGGCTATAATCATTCAAATGATTGAGTTTGAAAGAATTTGGAAGGCATTTTTATTTATTTTACTTACAGTACAATGAATTACACAAAATGCTGAATAAGGAAAGTATATAACAAGCACAAGCAAGGACCTTCCCTGCCTTGTTCTGTGTTTTTATAAATAGACTTATGAACCAAAAGCACTGGTGGATAGGAGTGATACTTATGTTTTATATATCATTCTCTTTTTTGCATGTGGACAGAATAGTACAACCAAGTATCCTACAACGGACCTAAAAAAATTGTGTGACTTTATTAGCTATAAGGTATATGGACATTTTATGACTAGTAAATGTGGGGTGTGTTACATGTTGGAAATGAATGATAATTGATATATAAGAGGGTTTATTTTTTTATTTAAATCTAGCAACACCTTCCACCCTGAGGAAGGTGTACTGTGGACACCGTGAAATTTGGATGTGCATTGATGTGTTTGTTTTCAGCCTACAGCTTCGAAGTTATTAAACAGAAGTTGTGTTTGGCTTCTGTAACCCCTCACCCCTGCCTTTTTGACAAAACGACAGGTGGCATGCTGTTGAAGTTGACAGCAGTACCTTGTGGGGACTGGGTTCGGGGAGGATGAGGTTACTCGGCACAGGGGGAGCCTAGGTTTGGCTACTCTGCACAGGGGCACCCAAGTAAATCCGAACACAGGAAGCAATAACTGTAATGTTCAGAACCAGGAATGGGATTCTTCAGTGTGGCTTTTATTCACATACTAGCTGAACAAACAAAGCATAGATGGACCCCCATGGGGCTACACTTCCTGGTAATGCAGATTAGAGACTACAGAACACTTTATCACCATTTCCAGCCCTCAGGCTCTGAACCCACCAGGCACACAGCCCAGACTTGCACGCAGCTTTGGGTACACAGCCCAACTTGTACACACTTGCGTTTTCCCCACGGGCCCGGCTCCCCCGCCGGCCACTTGATCCGCAATCCATTGGAAGAATGAACCAATTATCATGTTGTGGCTTCCCACACCACACTAGAGTCTGCGACTCTTAGAGAGAATTTTCCTTACAATCCCACATCTGGGTACTTCCCCCATCACTGGCCAAGTGCCTGAGGCAAAGTAGAAAACACAGAAGAAATCCGTAGAGGTGGACCTGGTCACTAAAGATGGGGGGGGCCACCCACCTCCAGCTCCCACAGCCCATACCCGGCCATTTCTCTGGAAAACTGAACAATTCCTGTACTGAACTTCTAAATGTAGATTAAGGGTAGATGTCTGTCACATCTCCTCTACATATTATTTGCATCTCACAAAACTCTGGGATTTGACACTACTTTTACTTGCTTGGCCCATTTCTCTAGGCTTCCCAATATCTAGTTCAATCCCTAGATTTTCACACAAGTCCCAGGGTGAAGAAAACATATGCCCTTTTAGCCAGAGCAGACACTCACCCTTAAGTTGCAGGTGCCCCACAGGCGACTCACAAATCTTCCATCTTCCAAAATAAATCCTGGACTAAACAGGCAGCTTTTCTTCCACTTAGCAGAATTAAGGGGATTGCCCCAGGAATCTGCTGGGAATCTTTACACCCCACCTCCGGAGGGAGGGGGCACTGAGACCCGAAAACAACAGTCTCCACACTTGAGTACAACTTCACTCCTCCAAGCCAAACTGCAGACTCTCACTTTGAAAACTGCCAACATTCTATCTAACTCCCTTTGCTGCAGATTCCAATGTGGCTCATGCAGCTACGAAAGTTCTATTGGTGATGTCATCCCTCAGTCTCAGCTGAGACTGAGAACAGAGTGAGACAGTGTGAAACCCATTTAACTGGAGTTTCACAAGCTGCCTTCCCTGCCTACCACTAGGTCTTACTGGGATTCTAGTAATCCCGGGTAACAGAGTTACACTCACCCTTGACCAGGAAAATGACTGTCTGCAGTCATTATTTTCTACCTTAGGCCATCCGCCCTATGTGCTACCTGCGGAGGGGGGTGATCAGGCCCCCTCCTACCATGTGCAAGCACAGACAGGCAACACTAAGGGCCTAGAGGCCTTTAGCTGACATATCAGCCTCTATTCTATCCACTTACTATGGACGCCTAGTGGCTCTGGTAGAACTATCCAGAGCATAGCCCTGATAGATCAGCACTGTGGTCCCAATGGCCACTCAGGACCACAGCCTGTCTATCCCCCCTAACCCTCTAGGGAAAACCTATCTGCCTTTAGCCTAATACCCCCAAAACAAAAACAGCCCGGGGACCTCCCTGATCTTGGGCAACCTGCAACCACACACCATTAAAATACCACATTACTGCCTCCTCCCTACCCCCCACAACCACACCTGTGGAAGGAAAGGGTTAATACAGCAATAACAACCATAACAACAACACCACAGTACTTTAAATTTCTAAACACTAAAGTACTAATAAGGAACTCCGATGAGCCCCTCCTCCTCTTCTTGTCTTCTCTTCTGTCTTCCCAGGAACACCTGTAAGAAAAAGAAAGACAAAACACACTCCTAATCTGCATACACAGTCTACCTAAACCCCTACCATCAAAACACTGAATAATCCCAAAAAGATTTTTTAGAAAAAAGGTAGAAAAACCGTATTTACATTAGAAAACAATGACATTATTTACAATACACATTTTGGGGGATGGAGTGCCCTAAAAGTCCCAACTAGTGACCACAATTCCCGAAGGCTAGTCCAATAAAGAGTCTCTCCTGGGCCGGAGCCCGGTGAAGTACAGTTCTAACAGGCCAAAGTCCTGAAGGGGAGAGTCCTTGAGGACAGTTCACACATTTTGAAGTCTGTTAGTGTAGGGTGTGTACTGCAATGTCATAAAGATAGAAAAGTTCGGACTTACCAGCCACTTGTAGTACGAAATTCGGCACCGACCTGCACCTCTAACGAAGACTCTCCCTGGCAGCATTTCTTCCGATACAACTGGGCGGACATCTTCCGGGAACCACAGGAGGGCACATCTGGGAACTGCTGGGTTGATGTCATCTCTGGAGATGGAACCTTAGAACAGGAACAAAAAGAAAACAGCTGGTCAGACATCATCCGATTACCAGGCGATGAACAGGATACAGCTGGGCTGGTGTCCTCTCTGGATCTGAAGTAATCTGGTGGGCCAGTCGATGGTTTCTGGAAAGGCCGGTACACTGTAGACTAATGAATGTGGGGCACCTGAGTCCTGAATATTCATATTGGCAGATCAATAAGGCACTTCACAGTCTGGTATGGCAGTATTGACTACCACTGCTCGGCTCTCCATTTTGTAGGCACGGGCACATTTGCTGAGAGGTCCTTGCACTGAGGCCAATAGTACCGGGGGTCAGGAGCTTGAATTATTACTCCATCTGGGTGCACATAATTCACACAGTGGGAGATTTCACGTCCCTCTCCGTCCACTATTCTCACTCTGTCTATAAACAGTGTCCTGCCTCTCTTCCACTGGGTATACTTTTCGTGGAACAGTCTGTTCTTTACATGCTTGTTGGCCCCAGGATGCACACTTTTCATTGCTTCATCCCAGATCCAGGATTTCCTGCAGTTCTCAATCTCCTCCCAGACTTTCCGAGGAAAGGTAGGAAAGGTCATACCATAGATCTCATTTGCCTTCCTACGAACCAGTCTCTCCTCTTTACTTGCTTTGGTCAATCTGAGACCGCTGGCCTGGCTTGGGGGTGGCCAGTCCTGGTTCTGCCAGCTTCACATCCTTAAAGAAAGTAGAAACGGATCCCTGACTTCTTCCTCCTGTAAAGCCAGGGCAGTGGCATCACCATTTTCTTCCACACATTCCTCCGAGGCAAGATCTTGAGGCTGTGTACCTGTTCCTTTTTCACAAGGCCACATAGGTTCCCCCCATCTTCCTCTTCACTGAGGATCTGAGCCCAGAAGTGAGCAGGCGTTCTCACTCCTGAGACTATCCACTCATCACTAGGCGCGGAGGTCGACATCTCCCACTCAAAGGCCTCCCGCATCTCATCTTCATCTAAGAGACTTGGGCTAGGCCCCCCCCCCCCCAGGTCTATTGATGCTTTATCCAAACTTTCTTTCTGGGTTCCAGCATCTGAAACTTCAACTTCAGGTTCTGTCTCTAACTCTGCACCCTCTAGCTTTGTGCCACAGTCCCCCGAAGGGCCTTCCTCCACAGGCTCCACCTGTTGCTGTGTGCTGCCAGCTGCAGATTCCTGAATTTTTGTCCATGTGGGAGCCAAACGAATTGGAGGCACTTTATACAAGCCATATTTTTCTAGGCATCCAGCACAGTGAGGAATCATGAAGACGTCCCTTCCAGCTCTCAAGCATATTTGGCATACATGCACTGGAAAATTAGGAATCACCACATGAGGAGGCAGTTGCCCTCCATAGCAGCACTTTTCAATATCCCTCAGTCTATTCACTGCTGCTGTTACTGCAACCCGGGCATGATCCAGGTAACGAGCTAGTCCTGAGGCCATAACTGCAGAAAAATAAACAAAAGTTCACTGTAACTGAAAGTCCCAACTTTATTGAACACACTCTTTAGTTGTAAAATGGCTCCTCTGCTGCTGTGTTTACTTTACTACCCCACCCTGTAATGGCGGCGGCGGCAGCACTCCTGTGCATCAACATTTAGAATCTGGGTCAAGCCACTGCGCACCCGATTTACACAAACTACTGATAACTTTAGCTCAAACTGCACAACTTGATCTGTTCTGGCTTTAAACACATTTACAGGATTGTCCATGGACTTTTTACATGATGGTAACATTCATTTGATTCACAGTCCCTTAAAGCTTCAGGTTTTTTAGCACAGGATTGCCTGTATTTCTAGTGCTGCACTTTGCTACAACCCACAGTCTCTCTCTGGCTGCAAACTTTAAACTGAGGCTAAATTAATTACTATGGCTTAACAGACTTGCACTTGCTGGCAGGACTTTACACAGTCGTTACTTGCAAAGCGACTACACTGCTGCACACACATTTATATGGCATAGGGCTGAAAAATCACTGTTTGAGCAGTTTCTTGGTTGTTACTTACTGTTATCAGTAGCAGTTTGCTGCGATGGGGAAAAACCGCCTGCAGCCAGTTCTTGGAGGCCTTAGAACAGAAACGGGCAGGCAGTCCTTCTGATCATCTTTTCAACTACCAAACTTGCAATTCCGACGATTGATTAGCGGGTTGAGCCCGATTTTAAACTAGAAAGTCAATTTTTTAACTGTTTACAATGATTTTAACACTCCACAACGCTCCTCCACTGCCAGTACACGCACTCCACTCACACTCCCTCTCGAATGCTGGGGCAGTCTCTGTAGAGCTGGCTGAGGGGCGGGACTGATTGCAGCCTGACCAACCACCTGACGCCATGCAAATGAGCCTCTTCTTCTCGCGAGGCTCTTCTCCTCAGCGATCGTCGAGCAGGCAAATTTAAACTGCAGAATGCAACTTTTTTTTCTTTTTCAACTGACTCCACGGCGGGAGCCCATTTCAACCATTTAACATAGCCATTTACTCTGCAGTCTCTCAGACATTTCAAAAAGCATTTCCAACGTCCAGGGCACAATTTTCCTGTTGCTACCCCTAGTCTTCCACACTTTTCTTCACAACAGTTCATTTTAAAAGCATTTCAAACGTCCTCCAGAGCACAATTTTCCTGTTGCTACCCCTAGTCTTCCACACTTTTCTTCACAACAGTTTATTTTAAAAGCATTTCAAACGTCCAGGGCACAATTTTCCTGTTGCTACCCCTAGTCTTCCACACTTTTCTTTACCACAGTTCATTTTTAAAACAGGCAAAAATGCTGTAAACAATTTAATGCAGGACAAGGGCACACTCTTTGGCTTTACTGCTCCTTGGTAAACAGTTGGCAATTTTAAACAGCAGCACAAGATCCACAGCACACAGCAACACACTAGGGAAATTGCTTCAGCTTTTTTGGGCTACCCACTGCCAGATAGCCAAAATGCTAGTCCCCTTGCCCAAGCACCTTCCTCCCAGAACAAAATCCAAAGTGATGACTCCATTTTTGTAACCCCTCACCCCTGCCTTTTTGCCAGAATGACAGGTGTCATGCTGTTGAAGCTGACAGCAGTACCTGGTGGGGACTGGGTTCGGGGAGGATGAGGTTACTTGGCACAGGGGAGCCTAGGTTTGGCTGCTCTGCACAGGGGCACCCAAGTAAATCCGAACACAGGAAGCAATAACTGTAATGTCCAGAACCAGGAATGGGATTCTTCAGTGTGGCTTTTATTCACATACTAGCTGAACAAACAAAGCATAGATGGACCCCCATGGGGCTACACTTCCTGGTAATGCAGATTAGAGACTACAGAACACTTTATCACCATTTCCAGCCCTCAGGCTCTGAACCCACCAGGCACACAGCCCAGACTTGCACGCAGCTTTGGGTACACAGCCCAACTTGTACACACTTGGGTTTTCCCCACGGGCCCGGCTCCCCCGACGGCCACTTGATCCACAATCCATTGGAAGAATGAACCAATTATCATGTCATGGCTCCCCACACCACACTAGAGTCTGCGACTCTTAGAGAGAATTTTCCTTACAATCCCAAGTCTGGGTACTTCCCCCAACACTGGCCAAGTGCCTGAGGCAAAGTAGAAAACACAGAAGAAATCCGTAGAGGTGGACCTGGTCACTAAAGATGGGGGGCCACCCACCTCCAGCTCCCACAGCCCATACCCAGCCATTTCTCTGGAAAACTGAACAATTCCTGTACTGAACTTCTAAATGTAGATTAAGGGTAGACGTCTGTCACATCTCCTCTACATATTATTTGCATCTCACAAAACTCTGGGATTTGACACTACTTTTACTTGCTTGTCCCATTTCTCTAGGCTTCCCAATATCTAGTTCAATCCCTAGATTTTCACACAAGTTCCAGGGTAAAGAAAACATATGCCCTTTTAGCCAGAGCAGACACTCACCCTTAAGTTGCAGGTGCCCCACAGGTGACTCACAAATCTTCCATCTTCCAAAATAAATCCTGGACTAAACAGGCAGCTTTTCTTCCACTTAGCAGAATTAAGGGGATTGCCCCAGGAATCTGCTGGAATCTTTCACCCCGGAGGGGCACTAGTTTCAAAACAACGGTCTCCACCACTTGAGTACAACTTCACTCCTCCAAGCCAAACTGCAGACTCTCACTTTGAAAACTCCCAACATTCTATCCAACTCCCTTTGCTGCAGATTCCAATGTGGCTCATGCAGCTGCGAAAGTTCTATTGGTGATGGCATCCCTCAGTCTCAGCTGAGACTGAGAACAGAGTGAGACAGTGTGAAACCCATTTAACTGGAGTTTCACAAGCTGCCTTCCCTGCCTACCACTAGGTCTTACTGGGATTCTAGTAACCCCAGGTAACAAGGGGGTTACACTTCTATTTACTGAAAAGGCTAACTCAGAAGATACACAGGCTGCCCATATTCAGCCCCCCACAAGTATTCCACAATTTTATTTCAAGCAAATCTCCCACGTGGAAGCCAAGAAATATCTCCAATGCTCTCTCGCAAAATCCAAGCACAGGAACAACTCCCTTGATCTTAGATTAATAGCCCTCACCCTTGATGAATTAATAAATCCACTTACCTTCTTTCTGAATTTATCTCTAAGATATGGGCAATTCCCCAAGAAATGAAAATGCGCAGTTGTCACGCCTGCCCACAAAAGGGAAGATCAGGCAAGTCATGTCAACTATAGGCCCATCTCTATGATCCCCCCAAAGCCCTGGAACGAATAGCATCAGGCCAACTGGTGGACTTGTTAAACAAATATAATATCCAGTGCCTCAACAACATGGCTTCCAGAATGCCCACAGCACCAACACTGCACTACTGGAATACATAGACTTTATCCAAGCAGTGCTGGACAGCAGCCAGCTAGTGGGGTCAGTATATATTGACCTCACAAATGCTTTTGATAATGTCAACCACATTATTCTAATCAACAAACTCTGTGCTTCCAGGTTATCTCCCAACACAGTTGGGTGGTTTAAAAGTTGCCTTGGTAACAGATCCCAACAAGTGAAAATCAGTGGGACCCTCTCTGATAGTAGGCAGGTGACAACCGGTGTCCCGCAAGGTTCTATCCTGGGCCCACTCCTATTCAGCCTGTTCCTCAATTTACTCCCACTGGTCTACCCTGATAACATCCTGCTATATGCAAATGACGTGACTATCTTCTCCAGAAGCCCACACCCGTACCTAATAGAATCCAAACTCCAAAATGGCATCGCAGTATTAGAGGACTGGTTTACTCAAAACAAGCTTCTCCTGAACTACAATAAAAACTAAGGTTATGTTGTTTGCTAACAGCCAGAGCAAATACAGAGCTAATCAGCTGCCCATCCTGAACAACAAGCAGGAGTCACTCGAGCAGGTCAACACCTTTAAATATTTAGGTGTCACGCTGGATAGCTCCCTCTCCTTTACCCACCACATAGACAATATTGTAAAGACAGCCAACACCAGAATTGGTCTCTTCTACAGACACAGACACAATATGACCCCTGCAGTCTTGTCTCTGGCTGTCAATATCTCCATAATCTCTGTTATAGACTATGGGCTAATTGTTTACAGTGCAGCAAAAGATACAGCCCTAAAAAGGGTCAGAACCACCCTCAACAAGTCTTGTAGACTCTCCCTGGGGGCACACAGGGTCACTTACACCTGCAAACTTTACTCCAAGTCTAAGTGGCTTAATCTTCAGAAGATGATTAAATACCAGACCTGCCTGTTAGGGAAAAAAGCTCTCCTTGATCTAACTCCTCAACCCATTACAGATCTCATTAAACCTGCGTCTAACTTGCGCCAGACCACAGGAGAAACACAAAATGCTCTACATATCCCTTTCCATCACACAGCACTTGCACATAGATCCTATGCTTACAAGGCACCCCTCTGGCTCAGTGAACTACCCCGAGAAGTAGTAAATGTGCCTAATCTTAAAACTTTCAAGAACTCCCTGCTCAAACACCTGACAGTACTCAGCTCCTGTGACTGCAGGTTCTAACCTCCCAACACCCCTCTTCTGTCTCTCCACTCCCTGACCACCCTGCCCACCCATTCACCTTTTTCCCCTTTTTCTGCAGTTATTCCCCCATATCCTCTTACCTCCTATGTTTCCCTCTCTTCCCAACCTTCACCCCCCTCTATCACTACTCATTCCAACCCCTCTGTAATTGTCTCCTCACTCACCATTCTATTCCAACATCCCTTGCTCATCCTCCCCAATAATCACCAATAAGGACACCTCTGTCTGTGCCATATTTTTCTACCCTTACCCCCAGCCCTCGCCCCCTGACTGCTCCACTTTCTACCCTCTCCATCTCTTCTCACTGCACTAGTCCTGTGACCTCTGCACTCATAGCTTATCAAAACTGTTATAAATACTGTCTGTACTTTATCATATGAACTAATGCACTTGCTTCTTGTATGTAGTACAGTTTAATTTTGTATAGCTTTTTCCTCTTTGTAACCCTACGATTTCACTAATGATTGTAAATTATGTTTTGTACTTGACTATGTCTAAACCTTATGTTTTTTATTCTGTATGTACCAATTGTTTAAACCTTACCTGACATGGAACCTTTGTAAAAGAACTTTTAGCTCAAAGGTGTAACTCCGGGATGACAAATAAATAAATAAAATGTGTGCTCAGGAAGACAGTTTTACAGTTACAATGTGACAGAATACGTTGGACTGTTGTAGGCCTCTAGAAAGCCTGGACCCATGTGCAAATAGTCTGCATTGACAGATTTACAACAATCACAACGATTACCGCTATGGTAGGGATAATTGGAAAAATAGAAAAGTTTGTAAACATATATTGAACAATTAGAACAATATTTTATCAATAGGTGAAGAAAAGAGGTTTACAGCCCTGTTCAGTTTAATGGGGATACAACCTACATTATAACCTAACAGCATCAAAGAATCCAGCAAACAACATGTTAATGAGATTATAGAAATTTTACAAAATCACTTGCCACCTAAACCTCTGGTGATAGCAGAGAGGTTCAGATTTCACAAACACGATCAGCTAGATAGATGGAGCATCAGTGTATTTGTAGCTGAACTGAGGAAGTTGTCAGAAAACTGTAAAACGAGAAGTAACTTGGCTCTGTGAGATAGATTTCTTTGTGGCCTTCACTGCCTGTGAGCAAATTTAAAAATGGCTGCTCACAGAAGCTCTGAGATGACTTACTGCAAAGTTGTGAAAATTGCAGTGACAACGGAGACTGCTGCAAGAGATGCAGTGCAGTTACGAGAAAAGTATAAACCAGAGTCATGTTTGCACAAGCTTACAGTAGTGATACAAAGGCAGGTTATTCAAATGCAAGGTGTTCCTGTTGTGATAGATGGGATCATAAACCCCAGGACTGTTGAATCCAGAATGAGGTTTCTACACTTGCAGAAAACAACGACATATTCAAAGAACCTGTGTCTGTCACAGGTAACCACAAGAAGGCCACAGCAGGGAAACAGAGGAAGAATATGAGAAAATGTGCACTCCATGTTGGAAGACACTGATTGTGATTTATGTTACAATGTGATAGCAAGCCTAGAAATAATGTTAAAAAGTCAAATGCCAATGTGATATAGGTAACACTCAAGGTCAAGGGTAAACCACTAAAGATGGAGCCTGACACAGGATCAGCTCTTATCTGTGATTTTGTTACAGGACTGTGAAAAGCTGTGTAAGAATGTAGATTCTACAGGGGACAGCTGTTCTGTTGAAAACCTACTCAGGAGAGGAAATTTATCAAACTGACTTGAGTATAATGGAAAGGAATGCATCTTGAATTTACACATAGTTCAAAGTGATGGTCCAGCTTTGTTTGGAAGAGATTGGTTACGTAGTATTAAGCTCAACTGGAATGAACTGAAGTTATTTTGTGCCTCTCAGCCAGAGACTGCTTGCACCACAGTAAAATTGAATTAGCTTTTAAATACACTTGAAAGCATTTTTCAATGAGATATAGGCACTGTGAAAAACTTCAAAGTTAAGCTAGTCATAAATGACAGCAGTATTCCAAAACCCTTTAAGGCGAGACCAGTGCCTTATGCGTTGTGACCAAAGGTAGAACAGGAACTGGAAAGACTGCTAGAGACCGGGATCTTGTCTAAAGTAAAATGGAGTGACTGTCACTGGGCTACCCCACAGTCTCAGTGGTTTTAAAAAAAAAAAGATAACACAGTGAGAATCTGTGGGGAATTTAAGGTGACTGTCAACCCTTACCTTCATGTGGACAAGTACCCACTGCTACAGGTAAATAATATTTCTGCAGCTTTATCGGGTGTACAGCATTTCAGTAAAACAGATCTGCAGCATGCATACCAACAACTGGAAGTTGAGGATGACTCAACGAAGTACCTGACTATTAATACCCACAAAGATTTATTGCACTACACAAGACTGGTGTTAGGGATTATATCACCACCTGCCATGTGGCAGAGAACCAAATACATACTACAAGACATACCTAGTACACAGACTATCATGGATAATAGTACCAGGAAAAGTAGTACTAGTAAAACAACTTTATTTATACAGGCAATTATTTGACAAGCAAATATTACACCATAGGGCCAAGCAAGCCTTGTTTTCGAGGTGTTCCTGGACATCCCTGATGCTGAACATTTAGAAAACTTAGGTTTAGAGTGACCAGCGGGATGCTGCAGGGCTCAATACTGGGACCAGTCCTCTTCAATGTCTTCACAAGTGACATAGCAGAAAAACTGGAAGGGAAGGTATGCCTTTTTGCAGATGATACCTGTAATATTCTGATGGCCTAGGCAGACAGACTCAGACACAGCACATCAGTTCAGTGGCCATCTTTATTCCTACTCAGGAGATACTGGTCAACCACTGCTGGACACAGGCAAAGGAATGCCCACTGGGCATGACAGGAACTATACATAGATATACAAATATCTATATGCATTGTCTACAGCCCTAATGGTATTCCCTGTACTTCTTATTGCCATATACATAGATACCTATATGTAGATACTACACTCCTCCCCCTTAGACAGAAACTAATCTAAAATACTTCAACAGTAACATTTCCTAACTTCTGGGTTAAAGCAGACTATTCGGTACCCAAAAACAAGTTCAGGGGATTGTTCTAACCCTTGGATAGAACTTGTCACTAACTAACAGGACAGGTAAGAGGCCAGTTGCACAGAGGTACAGGTTCAGTACATAACTGAAAGGTCGAGTCTTTCTTTGTTGTCTTCGGTGCCTCATGGGATATCTGCGGGCTAGAACAACCACTGCTGGTGAAACAGGTATTCCATTGTTATTTGGCACTGGCCCCGGTGGAGCTTCACAGGCAGGAGCAAAGTCCTGTGTGTCACTGTCCTCATCTGAAATGATGTCTTCTGCTGCATGTGCTGTAACCTCAGAAAACAGCATGTAATCCACATGTACATGAACAAGTCGATGTCCCACGTGAATTGCATAGGTCAAAAGTCCATGTGTTGTAATCACCACCACAGGATTTCCAAGAAACCTTGGGATGTCTACAGTCTCAAACCATCACCCTCTCCCCATGCTTGGTCAATGTGTCATGACCTTTTTCTGTTGTAGTTGATGTTTTGCAACAGTACCAGCCAAGTCCAGCTTTAGCAATGACAAACAGGTATGAGGTTGACCTTTTAGGAACAGTTCAGCAGGTATTCACTCTGTGACTGAGTGAGGAGTATTTCTGTAATTGAACAGGAAATTTTGAGTTGTGGGTACTTGCTGTGAATCTGGTTTAGTCCAAGAGAGGACAGGATCTCATTGAGTCTCTGCTGTGACATCATGTGAAGCAATGGGTAATTCCTCGAGATGTGAAAGATGGAATAGTGCCCCATCATCTTCCTTCTCTGAAGCATCTATGCATGGCAGTCTCGATAATGCATCCACATTTGCGTGATCCTGAGAACATCTATATTCAATGTCATAGTCATAAGCCGACAAAATCAGGCCCATCATTGCATCCTGAGTGCTGCAAGAGTTAGTACTGCAGCCTTTGGCCCTATAATTGCCATTAGAGGTTTGTGATCTGTTAACAGAGTGAATTTCCATCTGTACAAGTACTTATGGAATTTCTTGATACTGAAAATTATGTCCAAGGCTTCTTTCTCGATCTGAGCATAGTTTCCTTCACTTGGGGACAAGGTCCTAGAAGCAAGAATGATTGGGTGTTCCTCCCCAGAAGGTAACATAAGAGAAATGACAGCCCCCACTTCATATGGGGGCACATCACATGTCAGCCTCAGAGGTTTGGCTGGGTCATAGTGCGCTAAACACTTGCTGTTTAGAAGACGTTGCTTGCAAGCCTTGAATGCTTCCTCACATGTGGTGACCAATTCTATTGAGCCTCCTTCTGTAGCAAGTCATGACGTGGATGCAACAATGTGGACAAATGGACTAGGAACCATCCATAGTAGTTCAAGAGGCCTAAGAAGGATATTAATTCTGTCACATTAGTTGGTGCAGGTGCATTGACTAGAGCATCCACCTTGCTGTCTGTTGGATGTATGCCTTGGTACTCAACAGAATTTTGCAGAAGCTGGCATTTGGCTAGTTTTACTCTCAGTCCATACCACTGCAGTCTGGACAGAACTTGATGCAGGATTGTCAGATGCTCTTCCACTGTGGGTGCTGTTACCATATCATCATTAAAGCATTCTACACAGACTACATAGTCTAGTCTGTGCAGTATCTGGTCCATAGTGTTCTGGAAAATTGCTGGCGTTGTGGAAACTCCATAGGTCAAGCGATGATATTGGTAAAGTCTTTTGTGGGTGTTGATGGTTAGATACGTTTCTGACTCCAGTTCCAGTTCCAGCTGCTTGTATGCAAAGTCCAACTTGATAAAGAACTTTCCATCTGTTAGTGTGGCAAACAAGTCCTCCGCATTGGGTAATAGGTATGGATCTGGCTCTATACAATGGTTCACTGTAATCTTGTAGTCACCACACAGCCTTACTGCTTTCTCTTGCTTCAGTGCCACAATGATACGTGCAGCCCAGTTGCTCCTCTCTGCTCTTGACATGATACCACAGCTTTCAAGATGGTCCAGTTCCTTCTCCACCACTTCCTTTAAGGTGTAGGGTACTGGTCGAGGCTTGTGAAAAATTGGAGCGGCTCGCGATTGCACTCAGAGTTTCACATTGAAATCCCAGATTGTACCGTAGCTGTCCTGTAAAATAGGGCCATGTTTGTCCAGTACTTTCTTTAGTGCATCCTGCAGTGCCTTGGTCATGGTATTTAAGCTGAAGATCTTTTCTCAGTTCAACTTGATCTTCCTAAGCCAGTTTCTTCCTAGTAAAGCAGGTCTTTCCCCTTCCACTACCACCAAAGGCAAGGTCCACATGCCTCCTTCATAGGTGACTGGTATGGGAATCTTCCCCTAGCATAGGGATTCAGTCTCCTGTGAAAGACATGAGCTGAATATATGATGGTTGCAATGGGTGCTGCTGATGTTTCTCTCTGTAGATGTGCTCTGCCACAAGAGATACTGATGCTCCAGTGTCAAGCTACATGCTAACCAGTTTTCCCGCTAACTCAATTTGCAGGTAAATTCCCTCTCCATTGGCTTGTCTTGCATAGACCATGAACAGTGACAATGTCTTAGCTTCTGTTTGGGTGACTGGAGTGACATCTGTGACATATTGTGCAAGAGTAGTCCATAATGCACTTTTGCACCCGTTCTGTATGTGACCCACTTTCTTGCAGCCATGGCATTTCTCATGTCAAAATCAGCATTTGCTTTGCTGGTGATTTCCTCCACATCTGTGGCATGGTTGTTTCAGCCTTTTGGAAGTGCCCTGTGGTACTGGGTTCCTAAATGTTTGGGGTTGCTGATAAATGTGTGGTGGACCACTTTGTGGTGTGGAATGGCCCTTGGGTTCAGGCATATGGGTGACCTTGTGAACACCACTCCTTTGTGGTTCACAATGTCACACTAGTGCCCTGGAGCCTTTCTGGGTGACCTCCATAGTAAGTGCAATGTCACAAGCTGACTTGAAGTTCAGGTCTGCTTCTGCCAAAAGCGTTTTGCGATAAGCTTCCCCTCTCAGACCACAGACAAATCGATCCCGGAGGGCCTCATCCAGGGACTGGTCAAATGCACAGGTGCATGCCAGACACTTTAATGCAATGATGTAGTCAGCAACAGGTTCCCCGTCCTCTTGGTTGTGATGATGAAAACTGTAACTCTTAACAATGATAAGGGGCTGGGGGTTAAAATGACATGCAAGTGTCTCAGTGACTTGAGCATATGTCAGAGTTAAGATGTCATTTGGTGCAGTGAGATTCTGGAGAAGGACATGAATCTGTGGTGGCAAAACTGCTAAGAAGACATCTACTTGTTGTCATCTTCAATTTTGTTTGCCTTAAGGCAGTGGTGGAAACACTCCAAGTATAAATCAAACATTTCCTTCAATTCGTCGAATTCTGATGCATGTCCAATTTGTGCCATGTCGGCAGATATTCTGAGGAGCTTACTGTGCTCAGGTGTGCTATTTTGCACTGAGTTGCACTGATTTGCCTTAAATTATGCAGATCAGCCACTAGGTGTTGATGTTGTGCTGTTGGTGCTGGAGAGGCGCAGTTCCTGTCCTCTAGCTTAGATGGTGCTGTGGGCAGAAAACTATGCTGTGGCTGTGCAGGCCTGCTAGTTTCACCACTCGCTGGAGTGTTGTGGCTGGTGGGATATTTATGGCTCCCTTAGTTCTGAATGCCTGGAATTCCTTTTGCTATTCAGCTGGGAGACAGAGCTGGGAGTTTGTTTATACTGAGTACTCAGCACGTTAAAGTAACAGGCAGAACACAGTGTTGCAGTTGGTTGGTTAAACTTGCTATATGTCTGTGGTTTAAACAAGAGACTGCAACTGTCAGGTTAAGAGTGCTTAAAGTAGCCTGGCTGTTGGGAGGGAGGGGAAGCAGCATGACGGACCAACGCGAGGCAGCAGGGGAATTCCTTGTGTACTTAAAGAATATGCTGTAGCTTACTCAACCTTTCTGGCACCCAAGTGGGGTTGTTTTTCTTGTAATCCTTGTTGCCAGTGTAATATTCCGGTGCCCTAGGCAGACGGACTCAGACACAACACATCAGTTCAGTGGCCATCTTTATTCCTACTCAGGAGATACTGGTCACACACTGCTGGACACAGACAAAGGAATGCCCACAGGGCATGACAGGAACTATACATCAATAAGATTACAAATATTTATATGCATGAACTACAGCCCTAATGATGTTCCCTGTACTTCCTACTACCATATACATAGATACCTATATGTGTATACTACAATACCGAAACATGCAATAGGGTGGACACTCAGGAGGGGGTAGGGAGAATGCATAGGGATCTTGGGAAACTCGTGGAGTGGTCAAGAGCATGGCAGTTGGAGTTCAATGCCAAAAAGTGCAAAATCATGCACCTAGGGCATAGGGACCCCAGACCTGAGTATAGGATGGGGGAAGGTACTGACAATCACTAAGCAGGAAAGAGACCTTGGAGTTATGATTAATGATGACCTCAAAGTGACATGGCAGTGAGATAAAGCAGTGGAGTAGGGTTAATGGGATGCTGTGGTGCATAGGGAGGGGTATCTACAATAGAGAGAAGGAGGTGGTGTTGCCACTGCATCACTCGCTGGTGAGACCCCACCTGCAGTACAGTGTCCAGTTTTGGAGGCTGCAACTCAGAAATTACATACACAGGGTGGAGGCAGTCCAGAGGAAAGCAACTAAAATGATGCAGGGGTTGGGTGAGAAGCCCTATGAGCAGAGACTAAGGGATCTCAACATGTACACCCTGGAAGAGAAGTGCGTGAAAAGTAATATGACAGAGACACATGGGTACCTCACAGGGGTGAACAGGATGCAGGAGGGGAGTCTCTTTCAAATAAGAAAGAGCACCAGGAGTAGGAGACATGCAATGATGTGTGAGAGCAGGAGTTTAAGAGGACTATGAGGAAGTACTACTGTACTTGAAAGGTCGAAAGATGCCTAGAGAACAGACTGCCAGCAGAAATGGTGGAGGCAAAAACTATGGGGGGCTTCAAGCAAGCATTGGATAGACATAGAGGAATATCAGTACATAGGAAGGGGGGGTCACCAGAGATTAGTTAGGGTCAGCAGAGACATATTAGGCAGGAGACATCTGTGTAGACTGGATGGGCCATGTGTTCCTTTCTGCCAACAAATTCTATAGTTCTATGTTTCTTTTGAAACACTTGCAAGATTTTGGATTCAGAATAAATTTAGAGACATGAATTTCACAAAGATAAAGTCATGTTTTGTGCACATGAGATTTATCAGCATGGCTTACACAAAACTAAAGAGAAAATGTATGCTAGCCTCAGTGCACCATGGCCTGCAAATGCTACACAACTTTGTTAATTTATTTAACTGGTGAACTATTACCATGAGTTTTCTTCAAACTTGGGATCCATCTTACAGCCTCTTAACTAGCTGCTAGAAAACAAAAACCAGAAAAGTTTCAGTGGTTAAACAGTTGCAAGACCACCTTTAAGGAAGCGAAACAGCTAATCATAACTAAGCAAGCCCTGATCCATTGAGATCCTCAGTTGCCTGCGAAACTGGCTTGTGATGCCTCACATTATGGCGCGGATGCTGTTATGTCACATGTCATGAATAATGGTACAGAAAGACCGATTGCATTTGTATCCGGATCTTTAAGTGCTGCAGAATGCAACTACTCCCAGACCAATAAAGAGGTTTTAGCAATTGTTTTCAGAGTAAACAAAATCATGAATATTTGTATGGATGGAGGTTTACTTCAGTGATGGACCACCTATCATTTGCTTACATGAAGGGGTTCCTGCTGTGCCTGCTGCTCACTTACATTGCTATGCCTTACTCCTGGTAGGACATTAATATGATATTGAATAAAAGCCAACTACTGATGGATTATCCCAGCTGCATGTGAAGCAGTAAGTAAAGAGACATAGGATCCAGTGGAGACATTCCATTTGTCCCAGACTGAACCACTACCAATGACTGCAGCTATAGTTAGGTGTGAGACTCAGCATGACCTGATTCTTGCACAGGTACTGTATATGCACTGACTATGTCTGGATAGACTCAAGTTTTTGAAAGACATTTAGCCCCATATTATTACTATAGACTTGTACTAACTGTTTCTCAAAGTTGTTGTGGATGCCCACTCCAAGTGGCCAGAGGTGTTCTGCACATGTGTATTTCTGTCCACACAGACTTTTGATGTCTTGCAAAGTACTTTTTCTAGGTTCAGATTGCAACAGCAACTTGTTAATGACAATGAGAATCAGTTTGTTTCTGAAGAGTTTGGTGCTTTCATGCAACAGAATGGCAGCAAGCACATTACCTCAGCACCCTACCATCCTGCTACTAATGAATAAGCACAGCGCTTTGTCCAAACTCTCAGTCAAGGCCTTCGTTAAATAACAAGGAAAAAGAGATACTACAGAAGGAGTTGCAAATTTGCTGCAAGCTTACAGAAACCCCGACAAACCACTACAAATATGACACTAGCAATGCTACTGTTAGGACACGGTCTGCGCACTAGGTTGGAGTTACTTAAACCAAGTATCCAGGGGGTTGTCAACAGCAAATAATTTGCTCAGACGACGGCACAGTCTAGTTTCAAGACCTGTGTTTCAAGACCTGTCAGCTGTCGGTGGATCAGTCAGCAATAGTGCGAGACTACTGAAAGAGGCAAAGATGGGTACCTAGAACAGTACACCTGCAAGCAGGACCCAGGAACTATCAAGCACAAGTCAGACTGGATGCCATATGGCACTGGCACACTGATCAGATTTGGGGCATCTCGATTCTTGCCAGAGACAGAAAATGGACATTCCAGCTGTGCCTGAAGAGGATGTTTCCATCCCTGTGGTACAGACACCTAGTTATCCTGCTGTTCTTGTTGGCAAACAGACAGGAGGTGATGACCAGAGCCAACCTGCAAACCTGGAGACTTCTGGGTGCAACAGTATAGGTTTGTAGCAAGATGCTCAGCAGACCCCAGTAAGACAGTTTCAGTGAGAATTCACAAGGCTGCAGGCAGACTGGAGTTATAGACTAGTACCATGCACTTAACAGTAATTCTTCAGTTATTTTGTACAGTGATTAAAATCAAGCAAAAAGGGCATTTGTGGAAGTGTCTAACATGAGAAGGAATATAGTGTAATTTCAATCTGACTGCTACTTCCAGTGGTTCCATGTCAGAACCATAAATGTGAAACCACAACTGTGAAAACAGCGATGGCTTGAAGGTGAACCAGAAAGATGGTGACAGTTGTTTTTGCTTCAGCTGTGATGAATATGGGTGGACAGTCCAATGCAAAGTGTTAGAAGGAGTGGGATAGGCAGTCCAGTCTGAAAAGTGTGGATATAAAGACACTGCTATAAACCACATCACCAAAATCAAAAGAAGGGAGGATCATTTTCAGAGCTGATCTCATGCCTTGCTTACGGAGGGATACATACTTTGCTCCTGTTGAGTGCCCACAATGTCAGAAGGAGCCTGGAATGGATGGCATTGAATATGGGTTGAGAAATCAGGGTCAGAGGGGCCAGAGGACAGTATCATCTGTGTAGAGTTGAATACTGGATGAGCTACATGTCTTAGAGAGGTCATCAAGGAAGATTGAGCAGAGGACAGGGCCAAGGCCAGAGCCCTGTTGTCCCCCAAATTCGATGGGGAAGGGGGGTGCTAGGGCTCAACTAGCAGAGACAGAGCCCCCATGCAGGTAGGAGTGGAACCAGTTGACTGCTGGAGTTCTTAGGGCAGCATCCACAAGGTTTGACAGAACAGAGTGGGAGACTGTGTCAAATGCCTTTGCCAGGTTAATAAATAAAGCAGAAGTGATGAGGACAGAATCAGTGAGGTAAAGAAGGGAGGTGGTAGTGGAGTGGGATTTGTGCAAACCAGACTGGTAGGGGTTGCAGAAGGCAGAAGAAGACAGCTGGGAGAAAGAACAAGATGTTCTTGGAGCTTAGCGAGGGTGGGGAGGAGAGAAAAAGGGCAGTAGATCCCTAGGAGAGCTGAGTTGCCACCCTTGTGGAGGGGCATGACTTTAGCAACCTTCTATGCTGCAGGAACTGTGCCTAAGGGGAAAGAGAGATTGTAGAGGCCAATTAGGGAGAAGGCTATAGCAGGAGTTGCAAGTCAGAAAATACTAGGATCAAGTCCATGAGAGCTGTGTCCCTTAAGGGAGTTTAAAGAGAGTAAGGTGGAACGGCTAGCAGAGACAGCGGTAGGACATAAACAGAAATAAGGCTCATGGGGAGGAGGAAGTAGGAGGAGGAGGAAGGTGTGGAGGGACGGGGAGCAAAAGCAAAGAAAAAGTGATTGAAGGTTGTAGCTACCTCCAGGGAGGAGGAGAGGGTAGAGTGATTGAGAGAGGAAATGGATGGACAACTGGGAGGGAGGGTCAAGGAGTGCATGAACAACTTTCCAAAATTTAGAAGGGGAGTTTAAATTTGTCTGGAAGTTTGATGTAGCCACCCAACTCCCCAACTGCCTATGGGCACCCGATGTTACAAGAGGGGAGGGGGCCTACTCCCAAGGAAACCCAGAACCAAAACACCAACAACCTGGCAGGAACAAAGCAAAGTGTACCTACCATGTCCTGGGTCCTATCTGCAGAATGTTGAAAATGCTACCCCTTACATCTGGTTCAGATACTTAGCTGAACCAGGAGACCTCTTCTCTTTGTTTTCTTCAGCAAAGTTCCCTTCCAGCACCCCAACCCAGGAAGCACAAGATCGAACACAGGCTGAAACTTAAAAACTACCCCCCAAAAGAAGTCTGGTTGGCAATTTATTAATTTCTGTACGATTCATAAGTGACCTTTCGATTTTGTTAAAAAACTCTCGACACTCTGGATTCAGCAACAAACAATTTATTTCACCTGAGATTCCAATGATTTAAAAAGGACTCGGGTCCCACTGCTTGCTTACACACATTCTCCTCCAGCTACATGGAGCACAACTATTTAAAGAGCCAGGGGGCACATTATTGGGAGAACAGATGTCCTAGGCAGCATTTCCTTTCAGGCTGTTACTTAAAGCTTCGGATGGTATTCCTGAGACCTTTTTCTGGATCCTTCAACAGCCTACAGAGCCAAACCCACCCTCTGGCGCCAGTAACTTGGTCTCTGTAACCTACTTCTTCTTTTCCTTTTCACCCTGGTCAAACACTGACATGTGGAGAAACAAGCAGCTTACTCCCACCTGGTCCCGAGCCAATGGGGACGCAAGATTTTCCCACCCTCACCAGTCCCTTGCAACTCTTAAAATGCCTTTAACCTGACTGTCCTTCCACCGCTTTTCCCTTACTCTGGTAATGGTGAGAGGGGGTTCTCATGAAAACCTCTGGCCTGTGTCCCCATACCGTTCAATACCCTTAACTTGAAAACACTTGCAGTTGCGACGTCAAGTCCCTTTAAAAGACAGCTATGATTATTCCTCGCCTCTAACACACAATGCGACTGCCTCTCCTAAGCAATGGTCATCTCCTTTTACCCTAGTTGAAGGTGTTCTGTAGCCTGCCATTTCAGCCTCCACCACTGACACCAGCATCCCCTTCTCACCCTTTGCCCCCCACACCCTCCCTCTCAACTGGCACTTTCATTCTTGGGGCCCTCCAGCCCCCATCCCACACTTTTGCCACCCACCCCATTCTCTGAAAATGGCCCTTTAGCCTGCCTCCTTCTTCCTGACTCCCTCCTACCCCATATTCTGTTCACCCTGAAATCTATTAGAAGCTGGTTTATGTTGTCTCTCTTCACTTTTGACTGTATACATATTGTTTAGTAACCTATGTGTTAAGTTTGTAACCATTGTTTACCTTTGTATGTATGTTACCCAACATCCTTGACGTGGAACCTTTGTAAATGAGCAGTTCCTGCTCAAAGGTACCTGTAATCCTAGAGTTCAATAAATAAATATATAAATTAAAATAAACCTTACCTCCTGTGCTTGCTGTAAGACACCAGGTCCGGAGGGCTTCTCAAGACCTAATCCTTTGCTACATGCGGCCCACCCAAACAGTTTGTGACTGGTCCCCGATATCTGCCCCTCCAAGCAGACCTCCTAAATGAGTGAGAAGCCTCTGGCACTCCCCCTTCTCCCAGGCCTGCACCACCCTGCCACACTGAGGAACCAAAAGGGGTACTGCCACCACCGCTCCACTAGAGACCCTGCCACAAAACCTCCAGCCCTGGCAGTGCAGACCTAACTTTCCACCAGGCCTGGGACCCACTAAACTCCTACCCTGGACATTCTCACTACCCCTCACTCCCTGGAGACCTGTTCACCCCCCATGATGCTGGCAGGCTAGCTACAGCCCTCCCCCACACACTGTCCAACGGCGCCACATCGCTGTACATACCAGCATTACCTTCACTTATGGGTGGGTTCTCCCCGAATCAGGCACAACCCCGTCTGACGTGCTCCTCCCTGCCTTCCTGTCCTGCCATCTGCCAGACAGCCTTTCCTCCTTCCGTGTTCCTTTTCCCATGCCCCTACTTTTATGGGCTCCAAACCTGTCTGTAGTGGTAGTTCCATGTATAGCCCAGAATAGGATCCCTCCCTCCAGTTACCTACTAAAACCTTTAATGGGGGGGGACACCAAAGGTGGGGCCCTTACTTACTTGTAAGCCCCCCCTCAGTGACAGTGGCTTACACTCTTCCCCCAGCCAAGGGAATCATTTCCCTAGGGGAATGATGGCACCTCACCAGCTTCCCCACCCAGCTCCCACTCCCCCTGGTATGCACACTCCCAGGAGAAGCCAGAACCAGCCAAGGTTGCAAAGGCGGGCCCCTCAGAGAGAGGAGGGGAAAGGAACCACCCACCCCAACCTACTACTGTACCTAACCTAAAAGCAAAACCATTTTTCTGTGCCAGGGGAAATATACCTAATAAAGCGCTGCCCCATAATAACACAAGAACAGCACATTATGAAATTCAGTCCAAGTTAACAGACTAATACTAATTCTCTTGATTTAACAAAACACCATAATCATAGGTTTCATAGGTTTATACAAGTTTAACTAGACTTTCATCCTTATTGCTTCCCATTTTAATCTACATTAGTGTGGTTCGCTCCCTACAGTATGCATCTAGTCTTGTTTTAAATGTGTCCATAGCTGCACTGTCAACTACCTCAGCTGGGAGATCATTCCATAACGGGACGACCCTTTGACTGAACCAATTCCTTCTTTTAAGCAGATTCCATCTCCCCATAGAAAGCTGTAGGGTGTGCCTCCTACCTCCATACATACACCTCTTTAAAACCAAACCAAAAAATCATCCCTCAGCCTAGCATCTCCAGTGGCCTTATACAGCATGCACATATCCCCTCTAAGTCTCTGTACTGTAGGGAATAAAGGTTTAATGTTCTTAATCTCTCCTCGTAAGGTATGCATTGTAACCCAGTGATTGATCTAGTTGCTCTCCTCTGCACCCCCTCAGTCCTAAGTATATCCTCTTTCTTATAGGGAGACCAGACCGGAGCACAATACTCCAAATGAGGCCTAACCAGGGCCCCATACAGTGGAATTAGCACCCTCCTATCTCGACTCACTATATGCCTTAGGATGCACTTTAAATTTTGATTCGCTTTTTTAACCATGTCTCTACAGTGGGGGCCAAATTTTAGGTTGGTACTGATCTTAATCCCCAAATCTCTTTCCTCTGATGTTTCCAATAGATTTTCACTACCCGTGTTATACCTGTGATTCTCGTTTCGCCTACCCATGTGCATAACCACGCACTTCTTCAGATTCAGTTCCAGCTTGTTTATGTTTGTCCAACTTTATATGCTATCAAGAGCATGCAGCAGCTTTACATTGTCATCAGAGTTGTTTGCCATGGCCCTTACCCTACAGTCATCTGCAAATTTGGACATCCAAATCTTAGACTGCTTAATTAGTAGTTACATAGATATTAAAAAGACAACGACCCAGGACCAAACCCTGGGGAATCCCTCTTGTCACTAGCGCCCAATCCGTAAGTATACCATTAACCGTAACCCTGTGTTTTCATCCCCCAAGCCATTCCATAATCCAATTTATGATGTTATTTTCAAGTTTAAGCTCTCATAAGATGTTAATTAACTCCATTTGGGGAAGTTTGTCGAAGGCCTTAGAAAAATCCAGAAAGACAATATCTGTTGAGTGACCCTGATCCTTTGCCCTGCTAACCTGTTCATAGAAGACTAGCATATTGGTCTGAAAGGACCTAGTCTTAGTAAACCCATGTTACAAGGGATCTGCTAGGCCATATGCCTCCAAGAATACTCATATACATTCCTTAAGGATGCCCTCTAGTATCTTCCCCCTTTGTGAGGTCAAACTCACAGGCCTGAAGTTCTCAGGTTTTGATTTAGGGCCCTTTTTAAGAGGGGAACCAGTATTGCTTTCTTCCAACCCTGTGGAACTTCTCCTTTATCTAGCGAGGACTGAAATATATGAGCATGGCCACGAGTTTTCCGCGATTCCATGGCTGCGGTCGATCGGGGAATTAACCACGCAATTTGTGCCCACCCGCGGAAATTGTGGCTGCAGGCGGAATGCGCGGCTGATCATGGAATTTGCAGCCGACCACTGCGGAAGTTACAGCTGATCATGGAACTCGCCTACAAATTGTCTCTGCCCAGCATTCAGGTAATCTCTTGTAGAAACATTCAGTGACCGAGACAGTTTTGCTGTGTCAAGGTTTACCCTCCAACTGTACCGCTTTTGCGGTACAATACATATTTTGTCATCTGGTACCGGATCCTGCAAAGTATCCATGTAGCGAATTGCCGCCTCTCTGTGTCTTCAATTTTGTTTTTCCCTGAAATAATCGTTTGCGGGCCGAGCGCTCAGCTGGCACAGTCCGAGAGTCCCAATGCCCATGGTAGCCACACACCACTGTGCTGTCCGGTCGGTTGATAACAAAATGGTCGGGTCATCTTCACCACTCTCCATCCAGCTGAGATTGGGTCTCACGGTGCCACCGCAACACCCGAGTTATTAAATGCATCATCGGATCACTGGAGCAGCTGAGCTACAGAGGAGTAAGTGTTGTTCCCTGCCTAGTAGTACCACCTACTACCTGGACTTGACAGTTGGACCACAGATCTTGCTTAGTTATTTTTTAAAATGTAAAGCTGCTCCTCGGGCCAAAGCGTACTATTGTCTCGTCCCCTAGCTGCCCACCCAGAGCCGCCCAGCTGCAGTGCTTTAGTTTAGCTTTACCTCAGTGCTGCCTTGTTCCAAGAGCAGGTGGCAGAATTAGAGCAGCTCAGCCCAAGGGTGAGTCAGGAGATGCTTTAATTTAACTGCACTCCAGGAGCAGGCACTGATCTTTCCCCGTCATGACAGATAGAGCGTTTGACCGCAGACAGCCCAGACATCTTCCTACGACATCGGATCCGTATCTCTGCAGCAGGTGAGGGGTTTGATCTCATGGGGTGTACTGTCTATGACAAATCATTGATCCAACAGTGCTGTGGGGGTGACGGCAGGTAGTTGACACTTTGGGGAGGGGGAGAGGGACTGGGTTCCAGGAAGTTGTTAAATTAAGGGGCTGTGCTGCGGGGGGGGGGTAGATAAGGGCTGCGTGTTGTCTGTCAGCGTTCAAGTCTGACTGTACCAGAGGCCTGCATGCATCTGCTTAAACAATGCTAACTGTATCTTCTTCTGCATAAATCCAGAATTCGTGAGTTACTGGCCTAGATTTTCTGTTGGATTAAATGTGTTTGTTCAGTTTAGGTTTCCCTGTTCTGGATGGAATACAGATTTACTATTGGTCACAAACATTTGCTGTCTCGCAGGAAGCAGGGCTGCACATTAGCCAGATCCGTAGATCCCAGTTTGGTGGTAGTTGTTCCTATCTAGTTTACCATGCTCACTGTTTCTTCTTATCTGTCTTAAAAGATTATAAGGATTTGTAAGGCATGACAAAAGGGATCGCTTTTGCTTTGACTTAGTGCTTATTGCTGAAACTCTAACTTATCAGCGAGCATGTATTCTGCAAGCAGCTTGTTTTATTTATTTGTGTGTCCATATGATTCAGCGTCTCGGTTTGCTAACCGACTTGGGAATGCTTCTATCAAAGGCATGCTGAGAGTTATTAATACCAAAATACAAAGAAGCATTTTGTATGATGCTGAAATCTGGGCTCAAAAATCAGTTAAATCACTAGAAACACAACTTAACAAAGTGTATAGGTCCATTTTATGGATATCCAAATCGGTTCCAGTAGAAATTATTTGAAGAGAATTGGGTCAACACTCTTTGCTCTCCTTGGTCCAAGAGCAAAAAATAAAAGCTTCAGTCACAGTCTAAATCCCAGCTCAGCCATGGAGGGCATTGCTATTGTGAAAATCACCACTCTGAGTAGGACTCGGCTCAGCCCTATTCCCAGTATTGAGGGGGTACTGTGGCCATGTGCCAACCAGGTTAGGGACACAAGAAATGTGCACACTGTCTGTGTAACCAAAATGAGTTATCTAACACTTGTTTTCCTGAATTAATTTTAGTTATACAGACAGCATGAATATTTGGTGTGTCCCTGTCCTGGCTGGCACCATGCCCAGTAAATTGCCCCCTTGCTGGGACCCAGGGCTGAGCTAAGTCCTACTGGAAGCAAGGATTTTATGCCCTTTTGAGTTGAGTCCTGCTCGAAATGGATTTAAATTTTAACCAAAGCCTCTGTGCCTCTCCTGGCTCCAACCCACTACACATCAGGCTACAGTAAATCTATCCTGATGTGAAACCATTCAAAGGAACCAACTGAACACCTATTGTGATAAAAAGTAAAAATTACTAGCAGGAGACAGGAGGTGTTGATGCCATTGTATAAAACAATGGTAAGGCCTCACCTGAGTAGCCTGCGGTAATACGATGTATCTATGAAACATACAAAATGAATATTCTCAGTGTGTGTGTGTCAAATTCTAGCTGTGTGTAAGGCTTGTCTGTTGTTCTAAGCAATGCAGTAAAATATTATGTTTTTTGTGGCATGCATGAAACATCATGACTCTCATGAAGATATGTGAAAGTGATGTACAGTGACTGTCACAGTATAAATAAAGCAAACACACATAGTTGTGAAAAGGATTTATTAGCAGCTGAAAACATTTTGTCATTCCTGTAAATGAAAGTAAAACAACAAATAAAAGATTTAGTGTAAGTGTTCGTGCACATGGGGAAGTAATCAGTTACACATCTTTATTTTATTTTATTTTATTTTTTTCATAACTGTGATCTGACTCCAAAGTATGTCACATGACACCCAAAAAATAACAACAAATTTTACTTTTCACAGCATATGTAACACCACTCCTTTGAGCTCATGTGTTTATGTACTGAATGTTAAGGGTGAATGTTACAATATAAGCACTTTACTAAGAAAATGTAAAATATGAAGAAAAACAACAAAATATAAAAATAAAGGGAATAGTGCAACAGATTTGTGCTGCAGAATTGCCGCAGAAATAGTCGTCCTTGCCGCAGAACTTTGCTCCAAAGTGCCACAGAAAAATCGGGGCCCTGTATATGAGTAAGCGGAGGAGCTAAGATTTCTGATAATTCCTGGAGCACTCTGGGATGTACATCATCTGGCCCTGGTGATTTATTAACTTTCGGTTTGCATAATCTATCCAGTACATCTTTTGGATTTATGACCATTTGCCCTGGAGATGATTTTTCCTTATTTTTTTGTAAACCCGAGCTGCTGCTATTAAACACCGAGCAAAAATTGTTATTTTAGATATTAGCCATCTCTTTGTTGTCTGCTAAGTGTCCATCCTTATCTACGAAGGGGCCTATCGTGTTTGACCTCCCTTTTATACTATTGACATAGGTATAGAAGGTTTTATAATTTTCTTTGACCTTAGATGCCAACCAAATCTCATGCTGTGCTTTGGCTTTTTTAATCTCACTTTTCATCTCTCTTACCAATTCTGTATAGAAAATATAACTCCCTTGTTTGTTACTGTGTTTTGTCTGTTTATACAGCTTGTTCTTTTTCTTAATTAGTTTTTTTATGTTGGTGTTTAGCCATCCCGGAACTTTTTTCTTATTATTGTATATTTTAATGCTAGGAATGTGATTCTGAACCTCTACCTTAAGTTTGTGTAATAACATGTTCCACATTGCTTCGACCATTTTACCCTTAAACTCATGTTCCCAACCCCATTTTGATATATTACTTCTAACAGTGTTGAAATTAGCCCTGTTGAAATTAAGTTTTTTTGTCGTTCCTATTGCAATTGCATTTTGTACCTCTTTAATTATAAAATGGACACTATGGTGGTCACTATCATTTAATGGACCATTAACCACAACATTGCTTATTGCATTGCCCATATTAACTAATACAATATCCAGAATATTATTACCTCTAGTACATTCGCAAACTTTTTGTTCGAGTCCAATTTGGTCAAAGACATCTAGGTAAGATTTATCTATTTTAGGAACTCCCTTCATCTCGTCCCAGTCAATTTCTGGCAAATTAAAGTCATCCATTAGCAATATTCTGTCTGCAGGGTCTATGCTGCTTATATTTTTTAATAATGCGGTATCATTGTCTGGTGACATTGAGGGTGGTCTATATAGCAACCTAGCTTTATTTGAGTTCCAGCATGGGGTAATATTTTAACCCATAATAATTTCAAGTTTTCTGTATCACCCTCATTTCTTCACATTTAATTGACTCATGTATATATATGGAAATTCCACCCCCTTTTTGTGCACCCTAGATTTTGAGAACAAGCTATACCCCTGGATGTTTTTTTCCCCGTGGGTCACTCATTTCCCACCAAGTTTTTGTGACTAAAGCTAACTGGATATCCTGAGAAACTAGCAGGAGTTTAAACTCCTTGAATTTATTCACAATGCTTCTGGCATTTATAACACTCTTTTCCATCCCAGATTACTTTGTATTCCTTTATTTAAGTTCAGGTTTGCTTCTGTACCATTTACCACCCCCCCTTCCCTTTCTCCAGTTTAAATGAAACCTTAGCATATCATTTAATTTTCTTGCCCAGAATTCTTGTACTCGCTTTGTTCAAATGTAGGCCATCCTCTTTATACAGTGCCTTATTACCGAAGGTCACAGAATTATACATAAAACCGATAAGCTCTGTTTTACAAAACAAATGTAGCCAGCTGTTTAATTTATTAATGGCCACATTTTTGTGTTTTTGGTGCCCAAATGTTGGAAGAATACCTGAGATAGTAACTTCCCTTTTTCTTCCCTTAATACTTTTTACTATCTCAGTAACTTCTCTATGTATATCATCGAAATTGCTTCTGTTTATATTGTTAGTACCCACATGAACCACAACTAGAAGGTTGGAAGTATTTTCCACTAGCCAATCCAGTAGTCTTACAACATCATTTAACTGCCCCCCAGAGAGTGTGCTTACTGTAGTGTGTGATTTACGCCCATTGCAAACCGTTGTATCAATGCCCCTTGTAAGAGAATCACCACTCACAACAATGTCTCTATCCTGGATGCCCTGGTACAAAGCTTGATCATGAGCTATTGACCCATCTGTCTTATCGTTGGATGCCAAATCCACTCCTCTAGATTAAGACCGTCAAATTTATTGTGCATCTCCAAGGGTTCATTTTTCCACTTACTAGCCCTGGTTTTCCTGGCCAAAGCTGGAACATGTTGCCATGTTTTAGCTTCATCCACCTCCCCAGGTGGTTGTACCATGGGTAATCCATCAGCTATTGTGTCACTCATGGCTATGTCTTCCTTCACACAGTATCTATATAACTTTCAAGTATTTCTATTTCTTTTTGGGTCTCCAACCTTTTAAGTAGTTGTTCAATTTCCCCCTGCAAAGTTCCAATCAGCAGACATTTGTCACAAATGAAGTCCTGGCTGGCTGCCTCTTCTGTGAACATTTTGCATTGTGTGCATATTTTTTTGTTTTTAATACGTTTAACCTTGCCCTTCGACATGGTTCAGTAAGCCTGACCAACACTCTCTGCATGCTAGTTTATTGCTTTTTATTACTTTACCTGTACTATCGTGGTCTTATTTTATCAGTATACTCCTCTGCCCAGGTCCCCAGTGTCACCAGTGGACACTGCAGAGTGCAGATATGCGCAGACTGTGTGTGTCTCAGCATGGGTCCTTTGTGTCTTAGCCCCGCCTCAACAGGGCATCCTAAAATAGCGATATGTGACACGGAAGTCCTTCACCGAGGTCACTGGTCCCCAGTCAGCAACATGAGAATAATACAAAATGTTTTAAAACAAAATGCTTTTTTCCACTCAGCGAGAGCCACTCATGCGTGACCCTGGCTAGAGAATTTCCCCAGAAAGTCCAGAAATGTTTTTTAAAGTGAAATATAGACTTTGTAGTTCACCACTTCCCCACATGAACTACTGTCTCTCTTCCTGATTCCAGGCTACGAATACCAGTGCTCACCCCCTGCTAGCTAAAGCTTTACAGGCATTTTGCATATATTAAAATCAAGTTCCACTGTAATTCAGCAGCCTCAGAAGTAACCTGCCTCAGTGTGACTGTATGTAAAATAACTAAACTGCCCGCTCACAGCAGGGCATCCTAAAATCACTTAGAAAATATATGATTTCATAAATATCCCAAACCATAATTACTCTAACCATGCCCACACCACTCACACATACTTTCCATCTCTCTTACACACATTTTAATGATTAAAGTGGTAGAAACATTTCTAAATAATAAAAATAATTTCCTGATTCACAGTCCTCTGAGGTAGAAAAGTTATTCTAGTCCATTATCAATTCTTTTCTGGTTCAAACAATCACTGAGACAGCAACCCGCTCCGGGCAGCAACGCCTGGCACAGTCAGAGTCTATTTATGGGGGCTTCAAGTATGGGGTACTCCTCCTGGTGGAAAATAAAATTCTGTATCTGGCTTTGTCATCAGGTCTCTAAAAGAGTCTTTTGAAACTAAGAAGTACCTGGTACGACAACCAGCCAAGTCTTGTACTAGGGAAAAATGTTTAAATAGGGTCAACTCAGTCCAGGGGGCAATGTGGCATGTAGCTTGGGCCTTCTGGAACACTTCCTGAGATGAACAGTCATTACTTTCAGGATGATGCTTTAACTTCTCTTGCTGCCCTCGATAGATCCAATCTTTCCTCATTTCCTCCACGATGTCCCATTGCCACTCTGACAGGTAGGCATAGTCCAGATCCTCATACTCCATCCTTAGTCACCGCCACACCCATCGTTCTGCCTGACTCCATTTGGGCAGACCCTTATACTGGTATTGCAGGCTTTTCGTGTCTCCATCCATACCCTCTTTCTGTAAGCCGTATTGATGGTGTCCTCTCTATTTAGTCCATCCATCCTACTCCATAGGGCATGCGAGCACTCTGGAATGAGTGGGATTCCATCATGTGTTGTAATCACTGGACAGTGAAAAGGCTTGGGTATGGCCTGATAGATATCATAATCATTAAATTGCAACTTGTGACCAAGACACCTGTCCTCATCAAAATTTTTGTCATCAGCCAACAATCCTTTTTTAGGTTTTCTCTCCTTTTTATCCAGTGACCCCAGGCCAGCAGCAGCATTTCTTGGTCTCATCCTCTCAGGAGAGGCCAGACATGATCTTTCAGCTGGCAGGCTACCTCCAGATAGAGGCCGCAGTGGCATTTCCCTGGGCCTTGGGGTTTTGCTTGCCAGTGGTCTGAGGTCCCTGCTCCTCCCTCTGCCACAGGGAGTAGATGTAGCTGGCGAGGAGGAACTGGGCAGAATGCTATGTTCCTCCTCTCCCTTTTTCTCCTCTGCTTCAGCTACATTCTCCCTCTGTACCTCCTCGGTTTCAATAATCACATTGAGGAATGGTTCTCTGATTGGCTCCAGTTCCTTCACCTGCCCTGGGGTCCACTCCTCCAAGGAAAAACCTCTCTAAAGTGCTGGGTTACAGGCTTTCCTGGGACCATACCAAAGCTGGACCATCTGAACTGCAGTAGGGATACACCCAATGGAAAACTGGAGGGGCTCGGTCAAATATGCCTCCGGGAGCCCAGCTCAAGCAGAGGCTGTACACAGGTAGGCGGGCTATTCTGTCTCCCTTCTAGCCACATCTAATGCATCTTTGCTCTGCCTGTCCCCTCCCTGCATTGTTCCACAGCCACGGAAGTAAGGATGAGGGAACCATAGACATAGGCTCTTCGAAGGAAGGCACATCCTTGGCTGAAACCCCTGCCCAGCCATGCATGAAAGTGGATCTGTACCTGCCAAGCCCTGAACAGATCCCTCCAAGTTTGTGGGGTTCCAATAAGGTTGTCATGGTAAAAACTCCTCTCAGCTCTGATGTCTCAGCACAAGGCTCCTTGTTCTGCTCGCTCCTGCTCTCTCCCCAAAATGGTGACACCTTCTTCACTGCTTTTCCCCACAGCTCAGTCCTCCAGCCAATCAGCAAGCAGGCTGGGGTCACATGACCAGCACACCACGTGAGCCGACTCCTGGGAGCAGGAGTGTGGCCTACTACCCAGTCCACCAGACACAGAAAAGATTTCTGACTGCACCACACAGCCTACCCAGCCCAGGCAGTCAGCCTCTCAACTCAAGGAATGGGATGCTGGGGGATACAAGGGGTTCCCAAATGCATCCCGGATGAGCCCCCACGTGCAACCACCCAACTCCCCAACTGTCATGGGGCACTCTATGTTTCAAGAGGGGAAGGGGGCCTACTCCCAAGGAAACCCAGAACTCAAACACCAACAACGTGGCAGGAACAAAGCAAAGTGTACCTTACCATGGCCTGGGTCCTATCTGCAGAACGATGAAAATGCTACCCTTCGCATCTGCTTTAGATACTTAGCTGAACCAGGAGACCTCTTCTCTTTTTGTTTTCTTCAGCAAAGTCCCCTTCCAGCACCCCAACCCAGGAAGCATAGGATTGAACACGGGCTGAAACTTAAAAACTCCCCCCAAAAGAAGTCTGGTTAGCAAGTCATTAATTTCTCTAAAATTCATCATAAGCTACCTTTCGATTTTGTTAAAAAACTCTCGACACTCTGGATTCAGCAACAAACAATTTATTTCACCTGAGATCCCAATGATTTAAAAAGGACTCAGGGGTCCCATTGCTTGTTTACACACCTTCTCCTCCAGCTCCATGGAGCACAACTATTTACACAGCCAGGGGCACATTACTGGGAGAACAGATGTCCTAGGCAGCATTTCATTCAGGCAGATACTGAAACCCTTGGATGGCATTCCCGAGACCTTTTTCTGGATCCTTCAACAGCCTACAGAGCCAACCCAACCTCTGGCACTGGTAACTTGGTCTCTGCAACCTACTTGTTATTTTCCTTTTCACCCTGGTCAGACACTCACATGTGGAGAAGCAAGCAGCTTACTCCCACCTGGTCCTTTGCCAATGGGGACGCAGGATTTTCCCACCCTGACAAGTCCCTTGTAACCCTTAAAATGCCTTTAATGTGACTGTCCTTCCACTGGTTTTCCCTTACTCCAGCAATGGGGGGGGGCGGGATCTCACAAAAACCTCTGGCTTGCATCCCTACAACCTTACCTCCTGTGCTTGCTATAAGACATCAGGTCCGGAGGACTTCCCAAGGCCTAATCCTTTGCTACCTGCGACCCACACAAACAGCTTGTGACTGGGCCCCGAGACCTGCCCCTCCAAGCAGGCCTCCTAAATGGATGAAAAGCCTCCAGCAACCCCCATTTCCCAGGCCTGCACCACCCTGCCACACCGGGGAACCAAAATGGGTACTGCCACCATCCACCCCTCCCCTGGAGGAGTCCTGCCATGAAACCTCCAGCCCTGGCAGTGCATGCCTAACTTTCCACTGGGTCCAGGACCCACCAAACTCCTACCCTGGGCACTCTCACCACCTCTCACTCCCTGGAGTCCTGTTCACCCCCCATGACGCTGGCAGACTAACTATGGCCCTCCCCCATGTACTGTCCACTGGCGCCACGTCGCTGTACATACCAGCACTACCTTCACTTATGGAGGGTACCCTCCTTGAATCAGGCCCAACTCAGACCGATGAGCTCCTCCCTGCCTGCTTGTCCTGCCATCTCCCAGTCAGCCTCTCCTCCTTCCCTCTTCCTTTTCCCATGCCCCCTGCTTTTATGGGCTCCAAACCTGCCTCTAGTGGCAGTTCAAAGTATAGCCCAGAATAGGGTACACCCCCCAGCTACCTACTGAAACCTTTAACAGGGGGATACCAAAGGTGGGGGCCCTTACTTACTTGTAAGCCCCCATCAGTGAGAGGGGGCTTACACTGAGATAAAGTAGTTGGCCTTGGCCTGTCTGGTGGCATAGGTGCAGGCACTACAAAACCTTTTATACCTTAGGAGGTTGGCTTGTATGCCAGTGGCATTGTACAGATGCCAGGCAGAGTCTCTGTACTGCAGCAAGGAGATAAGGTCAGCAGTGACCATGGGGCGATGGGAACCATGAACACGAGTGTCACAGATCCACTGCCCTCAATCCAGGCAGAACGACTCTTGCACCTGTCTGCCGCAGATCTTCACCTGTGTTGACTCCTCACCATGTCCTGCACCTACACTCAGCCCTCTCAGTGAAGGTACCACACCCTAGACTCCTGGACCTTTTTAAGACCAGTCACCAGTCCCCTGCATCAAGCAAGGGCAGGCTGCTTGAACCCCAGGCGAAGTGTGGGTTTGGTCTTATCAACCTTTACTTTAATCCCTTCCCAGCATTGGATGAGATTAACGTTTCTTCAGTTGTTTAAAATAAAGTAGCGTTTCTCTTTTTTTGCAATTTAATATACTTTATTAGACATTTTTACGACACACAGCAACATTATGATACATATCATACATCAACAACCCCCCCCCCAACACATAAATAAATCTAAACATTCCAAAATGGAAAGCTGTGACCGTTTATCTGTAAGGCCTAATAATTATCTAAACCGACTCTACTAGTCATCCAGCATAGTCAGGTCAGCTCATCTACATCCTAACATTTTATCCCTCTTCCACCACCCTCCCCATACCCCTTCTGTTCCAACCCCCTCCCATCTTGGAGCCCCTACACATATAGCATCATATGAATGACATATCCGGAATACCTCTGGTTGTTTACCAGTCAGATGGAGACCAGAGCAACATCTCTATTCTTGTACTTGTTAGATAATTGTGTTAGTGGGGATCTCTGATCCCCTTTTATATTTGGTTTCATTGGAGTGTAGTGCATGATAGGTAAAAGGGCCATCAGGGGGCCCCCTCTTCTATTGAATGCTTCCTAGCAGTTCTGCCAAGAAGCAATATGTCTCTCCAGTTCAAAAGCTTGGAGACCTTCTGAATGCCATTCTCTCAAAGAGGGGCTAGTTTGGCCTAACCAGTGTCATGTTATAATGAGTTTAGCTACTACTGAGATTATGGACATAAAGGCTTTATGGCAGTCTATCATGACCCTAGAAAAATGGCCCACCAGACAGATCTGCTGAGTAAAGTAAGAGTCCAGGCCCAACATAGGATCCAGAGCACCCCAAATTGCTTGCCAGAAGAGGGCCACCAGGGCACAGTCCCAGAGAATGTGTTTTAGTGTACCTTCTGATTGCCCACATCTGATGCACAGGGGGGATGCCAATCTACCCATCCTGTATAGTCTAGTGAGAGAGAAATAAAGGTTATGTAAGATACGAAACTGAAAGAATCGTAAACAGTCTTGCTTTACATACTTATACAAACGTTGCCATACTTGTTGCCATTCCTTATCATCTAAGTTGAGGTCTAACTCATACTACCAATAGAAGCAAGCTGTCCGTGGTCTGTTGGAAGTAGCATGTCTCTTTCAGAATGACTGATACCGCTTAAGACTCACTTACAACACCTCTAGTTAACAGTGTACCAACAGTCAGTATATATTATATGAAAACAGATTACATTTATTTACATAATATATAAGTTTTTACAAATGGAACAGAATTAGAATGAAAGTACTTTACAAGAGAAACATGCAAAAACAATATGTGTGAACAGTAACTGTGAGACTGAAGTTATCCTACAGCTAGATTGTAGTAGTAGTAGCAGCTTTTTATTTGGAACCCTCCCCGGAGACTTAGGGTGCCGTACAAAAATAAGCAACAAAGTACAGAAAACACATTTTAGAGCTAGAATAAATCTAAAACATAAAAAATATATACATAAATAATAATGGCAACTTAAATGTATAGATGTAATCGGCAGTTTTGGGGCTGTTACAGATGTCCAAAAGCCTCTTGAAAGAGGTAGGTCTTAAAACCCCTCTTAAAGTCCTCCACTGAGTGAGCCTCCCTCAGAGCCCTCAGGAGTGAATTCTAAAGCAATGACCAGCCATCTCAAAGGCATGGTCCCCCGAGGATTTGAACCTGTCCCTGGGAACTGACAGGAGGCCTACCTCAGTGAAGCGAAGAAGGCAAAAGGACATTTCAGAAGACAGAAACTCAGTCTGGTAGCCGGGCCCAACCTGTGTAAGGCCTGCTAGGTTAGTAACCCAACCTTAGTAATACACCACTTCAGTGGCAGCCAGTGCAGATCAGCTAGGACTAAGGTCATGTGACATGATGCAGACAGGCAGGCCAGTTACCTGGCCTTCCCATTCTGCACCAGCTGCAGGTGTTGTAGGATACCTCCATTGACCACGAGTTAAAGAGAATTGCAGTAGTTGAGCCTGGACATCACAAAAGCATGCACTAGTGTCACCAGTTCCTCAGAATGGGTAAGGGTTTTAATCCAGAATTGTCTTAGATGGTAAAAAAAATTAAAGTTTCAGGCTTTTAAAGACATTACCCAATGGTCTCTTTTCTTCAGTTCCTCTCTCTCACAGTTAACATGTAAATTACATGTAACCCCATCTACCTTTCTCACATCAGCCTGTTTGTATAACTATAGACTGACACCATCTACCCCTTGTCTCAGACTCAGGACCATTTTAACCTCAGTCTGGCTCCTGACAAATTATTATTTAGTTAGATTGATGCCCACATTGAAATGGATTTTGCCTTCAGTACACAAACACAGGTAGATGGACTTTCTGTTCTCAAAGCAGAACACATGTTGAACCCAGTGTTTACAAGCTGCTATCATAAAATACACAGGGGCAAATGTCTTTGCTTTCTAACCAGTCAGTAAATGTGCTGGCAGTTAATCTCTGGCCTCCCTAGATACGTGAGAAAGACCCAAAATAATTATTTTGCAAACTTCATACATTTATATGCCATAATTATACCCAGTTTTGCTGCAACAAAATTTACATAGAAACATAGTCGTTAACGGCAGATAAGGACCGCAAGGCTCATCCAGCCTGCCCATTTGTTCTACCTTATGAATGTGCCATCGGCCTGTACTCTGTCAATGGCCTATCTATTATACTCATCTCTATTGCTCCCTTATGCCTATCCCATGCCTGTTTGAAGCGAGCCCTGCACTGTATTCATATCCACCACTTCCTGAGGAAGGCTGTGCCATGCATCCACCACCCTTTCTGTGAAAAATAACTTCCTCACATTACCTCTTAATCAGCCTCCATCTAATCTCATGCTGTGTCCTCTTGTCCTGCTATTTTTTTTATATTGAAACATGTTAGACTCTTTCACCTTGTTAATGCCCTTAAGATGTTTGAATGTTTCGATCATATCACCTCTCTCCCTCCTTTGCTCTAGGGTATACATATCGAGCTCCATTAATCTGTCCTCATATGTTTTCTGATGCAGTCCCTGCACCATTTTGTTTGCCCTTCTCTGGACTGCCTGCATTTTGTTAATGTCCTTGTGCAGGTGTGGCCTCCAGTGCTGCACGCAGTACTCCAGATGGGGCCTAGCCAGTGTCTTGTAAAGAGGGATTATTACCTCCCTCTTATGACTTGCGATACCTCTACTAATACACCCCAATATCCCTCTAGCCTTACCTACTGCTTTAGTGATCTGCTTGGATGATTTCAGGTCATTCCGTGATGATGATGATGCCCAAGTCTCTTTCTTCCCTTGTGATCGCCAGCAAGTCCCCTCCCAACTTATGGGTGGCTTCAGGGTTTCTCTTCCCTATGTGCATGATCTTGCACTTCTTTGCATTAAACCCCAGTTGCCACTCTTCTGACCATTTTGCTAGTTTATCCAAATCTCTTCTCACTCTGCCCACCCCATCTGGATCATCTACTCTGTTGCAGATCTTGGTGTCATCTGCAAACAGGCAAACCTTACCCTCCAGTCCATCTGCAATGTCACTGATAAAGATATTGAAGAGGACTGGCCCCAGGACTGATCCCTGAGGTACCCCACTTGTGTCTTGCATCTCTTCTGACTGTATACCGTTTACCACCACTCTCTGTTTTCAGTCCGCCAACCAGTTTGCCACCCAGTTGACCAACCTCTGGTCACCCTGAGCCTACCCAGTTTATTAATCAATCTTCTATGTGGAACAGTATCGAAAGCTTTGCTGAAGTCAAGGTAGGCGACATCAACTGCACCCCTTTGGTCCACCACTCTGGTTACCCAGTCAAAGAAATCTATGAGATTAGTTTGACAGGACCTTCTGTTGTAAATCCATGCTGTCTTGGATCCTGTGCTCCTATGGATTCCAGGTGTTGCACTATCCTTTCCTTAAGGAATGCCTCTATAATCTTGCCCACTACTGAGGTAAGACTGACTGGTCTGTAGTTTCTTGCCTCCTCCCTGATACCACTCTTGTGGAGTGGGATCACATGGGCCCTTCTCCAGTCTTCCGGGACCTCTCTGGTGCTCAGAGGCTCACTAAACAGTTCTGATAATGGCTCTGTTAGTTCCACCCTTAGCTATTTTAGAATTCTGGGATGTAAGCCATCACGTCCCGTTGCCTTGTCCACCCTGAGCTTAGCGAGCTCTTGTAGGATCCTTTCTTTTGTGAAGGGACTAGTGCACACCTCCCTCCCCCCTGTGTCCATGGTGCTGAGCTGTGGGCCCTGCCCTACCTTCTCCTCAGTAAATACTGAGCAGAAGTATCTATTTAAGACAAATGCTTTTCTTTGGTCCTCCTTCACACACTTCCCCTTATCCCCTTTGACCTTAGCAATATCCCCTCTGGACTTTCTCCTTTCACTAATGTATCTATAGAAAGTCTTGTCCCCTTCTTTTACTGTTCGTGCTAGTGTTTCCTCGGTTTGGGCCTTTGCCGGCCTTACTGCCTTCCCTGCTTCCCTTAGGGAAGTTTGGTATGCTGCCCTATCTTTGTCCCGCTGCATTCCGTTATATTTCCTGAAGGCGAGCCTTTTGGCTCTGACCTTTTCTGCTACTGTTTTTGAGAACGAAAGTGGTTTCCTCCTTCTTTTGCTCTTGCTTTTCTGTCTAACACAGTGGAATGTTGCTTCAAGTATTGCATTTTTAATGCTTGCCCACTTTGCCTGTACCCCCTCACCTGTATTTCTTCTTGCCAGGGCTAGCTTAACTCTGTTGGCCAACTTATCAAACTCAGCTCCTCTGAAGTCCCATATTTTGCCTTGGAATGGGATGCTTTAGTTCTAGTGGCCAAGTTGAACCATACCATGTGATGGTCACTGGCCCCCAGATGACCTTCTACCTGGAGATCTGTGATCCTTTCCCCATTAGTCAGTACTAGATCTAGGATAGCCCTGTCTCTTGTGAGTTGTTGTACCAGTTGTTTGAGGCCCTCCCCTTCAGGGAATCCACTATGTGTCTAGTTCTGGCAGATGTTCCTGCTGATATTGATCAATCTGTATCTGACATGTTGAAGTCTCCCATTATCAGAACCTCCCCTTTAGCTGTCAAATTTTTTGTATATCTTCTAACAGTAATGTGTCTATGTCCTCCCCCGGGTCTGGAGACCTGTAGACAACCCCAATTCATATGGCTGTCCCACTTCCTGTTTCCAGGGTGACCCACAGTTCTTCTGGCTCCTTATGTGTATTCTGAATTTCTGTAGCTTTGATATTTTCATTGACATAAAGGGCCCCCCCCCTTTTTTTGCACCTCGGTCTCTTCTGAACAGTACATAGCTGGGTACTGATGTCTCCCAAGTGTGGTTACTGGTGAACTATGTCTCGCCAATGGCTACTACGTCCAGTTTAGCCTCTGTCATCATTGCCTACAGGTCTGGGATCTTGTTTCCCATACTGCTGGCATTTGTGTACATGATTTTCCATTGGCCAGATTTCAGTGTGTTAGTTGTTGGGTGAGGTCCGGCATTTCCCCTACGCATCGTATGGGGAGCCAGACCTTTTTCCTTACCTGGTGATGCAAATGAACTACCAACATGCTGAACTCCTGTTTGATCACTAGCTGAGGGTGGAGGGGTGTTCTTCCCGTTCGATGTATCGGGTGCTGCACCCCCTTCCCATTTGCTAGTATAAATATTCTGCAAAGACGTCAAGCGACTGCCCCAATGCACTGACTCCCTCCTTAGTCAGTTGCAGTCCATCGAATTTAAAGAATTTTCACTCCCAAAACTGTTGCCAGTTACCTCCAAATGTGTGTCCTTTTTTCTGGCACCAGTCCTTGAGCCACATGTTTAGCTCCCCTATCTCCCCTTCTCTGACCTTCCATCCATCTGCCCCCAGACTGACAGGATCTCAAAGAATGAGATGCCAGAGAAAATGGATGACAGTTTGTCTCCCATCCTGGTCAGGTGTTCCTTGGTCTCCACAACTGACTGGCTGGTGAGATTGTTAGTCCCTATGTGTACCAGGACGTCAATGTTTTCTCCTGCTTCCTGCATGATTTTAGCAATGTGGTCAGTGTCTCTCCATGCTGATGTACCTGGGAGACATCTGACCATTACCCTCGGCTGGAGGTAGGTATCCACTCTTCAAATCATGGCATCTACTATGATCGGAAGTGTTTTGGATTTCCTTTTTGCTTATTTTGTTTTGGTCCTGGTTTTGGGTGAGTTTTGTTGTGCTAGCTCCTGTGCTGCAGTGTCCTGCTCTGCAGTGTCCTCTGCCCCTTTGTTTGATTTCGGAGATAGAGGCAGATACCTGTTTGTAGTTTTTATATGGTTTGTGAAGGTGATACATTCGAGAGCACTGAGTGATAGGGCACCTGATTTGCCCCTTCTAACCACCTGCCAACCTCCCGGACCAACTACCCTCTGCAGTCGAGGTGCTTCAGTTGGATGTTGGGGAAATGGCAGGTGGTTCATATAATATATTTCCTCTTGAATATGTGACTTGAAGTGCACAATCTCTGCCCATGCTGCTTGGAGCTGAGCCCTTAGATCTCCAATGGTCCAGCATGTAGGACAGCACCCTAAATCCTGTATAACTGCCCTTTTGAAAAGTGTCCCGCAGTTAATAATATCCATTCCAGATGAGTTGCCGGGTTTATAATCTGGTCCGAGTAATTAGAAGTAGGAAAATGAAAGCAAAAGTTTGATTTTTGTTTTTATTTTTTGTATAACTTGTTATAACAAGTTAAATTACTTGTGCCCCTGTAAGTGAGGTCACTGTGTGGATACCCCTCTGATCCTCCCCTTCCTGCTTTGCTACAGGAAATGTCACGACTGTGCTACCCTATAAAATCAGTGTAGCATGGGGTGGTTGGGGATGGGTGTGGGTGGCTGGGTCCTTCCCCTGCTGAAAAAGAAGAACCATGGATGAAAGAAACAAGGAGGTAAGAGCAAAAAACAATCAACCAACAACAAATGCAGTAGCCCTGAAAGCTTAGCCTAATGATAGATAAAACTGTAAAATCTGTAAAGCACCAACCGTAATAATTTCACTGAAGATATACCCTGCAAAAAACACTTTACTACAGAGAAAAATAAAGAAGTAACAGAAGATATACCTTGCAAAAAACAATTTGAAATCAGAGAAGATTACAGCAGTAATCTCTAAGCACAAAACAGTAACAAACCTGTAGGCACACCCTGTAATAATGCAGCAGAAAGTAGACCCTGCAACAGCAATTTGAATCAGAGAACAATAAAGCAGTAAAAAGTTAGCAAAAAACAGTAACAAACTCTGTGAGTATAAAAGAAAATAGTAACACACAGTAAATCTTCCTAGCCAAAAAGAAGCCTTAATCTTTTTCCTTGCTCTGACAACAGGGGTTGTGTACAGACCCCCATGTCAGGGAGGAATGAACAAGGATATGATAGAAGGCATTCTTAGGATGGCAGAGAAAGGGGAGAGACTGTTGATGGGAGACCTGAATATGCCAGATGTTAACTGGAGCACATTGCTGCAGCCACATCCAAGACAGGGCTATTCTCGATGCCCCTACAGGTGGTAGGCCTCAGACAGATAGTTTCGGAACCCACTCGTGAGGGGAGCAATCTTAGACCTCTGTATCTCAAATGGGCAATGGGGGTGAGAGGATCTCAGATCTAGAAGTGAGTTGCCATCTGAGAACAAGTGACCATCAAACAGTGTGGTTCACGCAAACTCAGCTACAGAGTCGCTTTCATACAAAAGTGAGGGTCACAGGACTTCAGGAGGGCTGACTTTGGCAAGATGGGAGTGCCTCAGAAAAGCACCAGCAAACAGGCTAGAAGGAGGGTGGAGCAACAATGGGGAATCATCAAACTGCCATCACAGAGGCAACGAGCTTTTGTGAAGCAAATAAACAAATCAAAATGAAAGAAAAAGCCACTATGGTTCTCAAAAGAGGTGGCTGGGAAAGTCAGGGAGAAAAAGCATTCAGGAAGTATAAGGAAACACAGAAGGAGCAGGACAGAGAGCTGTACCAGTTAGGGCAGGAGGAAGCAGGGAGGGAAGTCAGAATAGCAAAGGCCCAAACTGAGGAAAAGATAGCCAACTCGGTTAAGAAGGGGGATAAAACCTATTATAGGTACATCAGAGAGCGTAGAAAGACAAAGGGAGGGATAGTGAGGCTGCATAGAATGAATGGTGGGTGGGCAGAGGGGAACAGTGAAAAAGCAGGGATACTGAATGAATATTTCTGCTCAGTATTCACAAAGGGGAGGAAGTGCCTAATCCAATGAACAGAAGCACTCTTGATGGGGGGTCGATCAGCCCTCACAGAAGAAAGGGTTCTGCAAGAACTCCTAAAACTGAAGGTGGACAAAGCAATGGGGCCTGATGGAATTCACCCCAGAATTCTAAAAGAATTAAGGGGAACTAGTGAAACCACTGACTACTCTTTTTAATAAATCATGGGAGGATGGTGTGGTACCCGAGGACTGGAGGAAGGCGGATGTGATTCCCCTTCACAAAAGTGGGACCAAGACAGAGGCAGGAAACTACAGACCTGTCAGTTTGACCTCTGTGGTAGGGAAAGTGATGGAGTCACTTCTGAAGGAAAGAATTGTTGAGTACCTAGAGGCCAGTGGGGCACAGGACCCAAGGCACATGGGTTCAGAGCGGGAAGGTCATGTCAGGACTAATCTAATAGATTTCTGACTGGGTGACCAAAGTAGTAGACCACTGGAGGGGCTGTGGACATGGCCTACCTAGACTTTAGCAAGGCATTTGACACAGTCCCACACAAAGATTAATAGTCAAATTAACCAGCCTGGGAGTGGGTCCCAGAGTGGTAGTCTAATAAAACATTGGCTGGACAACAGGACACAGAAGGTAATAGTAAATGGAGTCCTCTGAAGAAGAGGGTTACTAGTGGGGTACCATGAGGTTCAGTACTGGGTCCAGTCCTTTTAATGTCTTTATAAGTGACATTGCAGAGGACTGGAAGGAAAAGTATGCCTCTTTGCAGATGACACAAAGATCTGCAACTTGGGTTGATACACAAGGAGGTGTGGAAAGGATGAGAAGGGACTTTGCAAGGTTGGAGGAATGGTCAGAAGTATGGCAGCTAGGATTCAATGCAAAGAAGTGCACAATAATGCACCTGGGAAACAAAAACCCAGGGGAAGATTACACAATGGGGAGGGGAGGTAGTAACAACAACAAAAAAGGAAAGGGACCTGGGGGTAATCATATCAGATGACCTTAAGGTTTGCAAGCAATGTGAGAAGGCAGTAGGGAGGGCTGGGGTTATGCTGGGATGCATAGGGAGAGGCATCACCAGCAGAAAACAGGAAGTTGTTATCCTCTGTACAGACAGTTGGTGAGACCCCATCTGGAGTGCTGCATCCAGTTCTGGAGCCCCATCTCCATGAGGACATAGACAGGATAGAGGCAGTCCAGAGGAGGCAACTAAAATGGTGCAGGGTCTGCAAGAGAAGTCAGACGAGGAGAGAGTAAAGGAGCTTAATATGTATACCCTGAGGAAAGAAGGGAGAGGGACATGATAGAAACTTTTAAGTACCTCAGTGGAATCAACAAAGTCCAAGATGGTAGCATCTTTCAGAAAAAGAGACATGCAAGAACAAGGGGACACAATTTAAAGATAGAGAAGGGGGGTTCGGGCAATGTGAGGAAGTATTTTTTCACAGACAGGGTAGTGGATGCATGGAACAGCCTTCCTGAGGAGGTTGTGGGGTCTAAAACTGTGGCAGAATTCAAGAATGCATGGGACAGACATAAGGCAATTCTTGTGGGGGGTAGGAAGAAATAGGCTGTTGGTTAACTAGGATCTGCAGCCTATCCTGTAGGTAGGGAAATGGGCAGACTAGGTGGGCCAAGCGGTCCTTATCTGCCGTCAAAGTCTATGTTTCTATGTTTCTATGTTCCTTGCTCTGTCCTTACAAGCAATTCATAAAGAGGGGTGTGTTTATCCTACACTGAGGAGAAGCAGGAGTTAAATATGGCTATAGAATAATCCACTTCGTGGGATGAGGAGATGAAGGACCAGTCAGTGGAAAGATCAGCTTGGAAGGCTTTAACAGGTGGGCGGATCAGATCTATGCCTCCACTCAACAAGGCCTGTTTACTCTTATCGAGTTCTCACCATAGAGATGGGAAGCAGCTCATACATGAGCTGTCACTTGGCAACATGCAGCACAGTCTGGGATGTGTACAACAAACTGTGGATGAGCTGTTTAAGTGCAAATCTCCATTTGGAGGTAAATACCAGAAAACATACGCTTTTTACAGTTTGTTTTTTATATTTTCATAATTGCAATAAGATACTTTCAGGGGTCATGTTAATGTTTTTGTAAAAGGGAAAAGTCCCTGCAACCTATTTATTTTATTTATTTATTTATTTAGACATCAGTTTAACAACCTTTGAGCCAGAGGCTCATTTACAAAGATACCTCGTCACATAGAGGACAACAGACAGCAGAACAATAAACAACAGTTAATACAGATTCAAGCAAGTTACAATTGAGGGTTACAGTAGGCAAAATACATATGTTTGTGAGGTGAGGACAGGAGGGGACGGTAAGAGGGAGAAGGGATGGGGAGGAGAGAGGAGAGGGAGGGAGGATGTTAAGGGGAGAAGGAAAGCAGGAGCGGGGGGGTGGGAGTGCTGCTCAGCGAGCATTGTCAAGACTTTTTTTTTTTTTTTTAATTTTCTTTATACCTGTCTAGTTCATAGGCATAAACAATGATTCCTTCTCTTGCATCCCCCTAATTTCATCCTATTTTGGCCATAAATGAGGTTGCTTCACTCTGTTTTGCCCTGATGTGAAAACTTGTTTGTTTCCATTGCAATGGTCATGACCCCATTCATGCAAGGTGTCATGGAATTTGATGATGCATACCTGCACAAGCCATAGAAAAATAGAAACATAGAATTTGATGACAGATAAGAACCATTTGGCCCGCCCAGTCTGCCCATTTTTCCCTATCTACATTGTTACCGCAGACCATACTTGATCTACTGCTTTCTCTATCCCCCCTTCCTTTCCACTATGATTCCCTTGTACTCATCACATGCATTCTTGAACCCTGCCACTGTCTTTGCCCCCACCACTTCTGCTGGAAGATTGTTCCAGGAATCCAACACTCTTTATGTGAAGAAGTACTACCTAACATCTCTCCTGAATCTACCCCCTTCCAGCTTCATAGCATGTTCCCTTGTTCTGGAGCACCTTTTCTTCTGAAAAATACTCCCCTCCTGTACCTTGTTTACCCCTGTGAGGTATCAAAGGTCTCTATCATATCCTCCCACTCCTTCCTCTCTTCCAGGGTGTAGATGTTGAGGTCCTTTAGTCTTTCCTCTTAGGGCTTTTGATGCTGATCCTGCACCATTTTAGTTGCCCTTCTCTGGATGGCCTCCACTCTGTCTATGTCCTTCCAGAGATGTGGTCTCCAGAACTGCACACAGTACTCTAGGTGGGATCTTACCAGAGATCTATACAGAAGTAACACCATCTCCCTCTTTCTGCTGGTGATACTCCTCCCTATGCATCCCAGCCTCCCACTAGCTCTCCCAATTTCCTTGTCATACTGCCCAGCCACCTTTAGATCTTCCGATATGATTACCCCCCAGGTCTCTTTCATGCTTGATGGTTGTCAATATCACTCCACCCATTTTGTACACTGTCCCTGGGTTTCTGTGCTCTAAATGCATTATTATGCACTTTTTCGCATTGAAACCCAGCTGCCATACCTTTGACAACTCCTTCAGTTTTCTCAGGTCTCTGCTCATCCTTCCTACTCCCCCTGCAGTCTCCACCCTATTGAAGATTTTGGTGTCATCCACAAAGAGGCAGACCTTCCCTTCCAGCTCCTCTGCAATGTGACTTATAGTATAAATGCATTAAAGAGAACCAGTCCCAACACTGATCCCAGAGGTACCCCGCTGGTCACTCTCCCTTTCTTGGAGTAAACTTTATTTACCATCACCCTCTGTCCCCTATCCCCTAACCAATTTCTTACCCAGTTGGCCACCTTTGGACCCACGCCTAAGCTAACCAGCTTGCTTACTAGTCTCCTAAGTGGAACAGTGTCAAAAGCCTTACTGAAATGTAAGTAGGCCACATCCACTGCTCCATCCTGATCTAACCTTTTGTCACCCAGTCAAAGAAATCTATCAGATTCATTTGACATGACCTATCCCCTGTGAAACCATGCTGCCTCAGGTCTTGTAACCCACTGGATTTAAGATATTCCACAATCCTTTCCTTCAGCAGTAATTCCATTAATTTTCCCACCACTGTTGTCAGGCTGAGGACTATAATTGCCAGCATCCTCCCTGCTACTACTTTTGTGAAGTGGGACTACATCCGTTCTCCTCCAGTCCTCCGGAACCACTCCTGCTTCCAATAAGCTGTTAAACAGAACTGTCAGAGGTGCAGCTAGTATCTCCCTGAGCTCCCTCAATACCATTGGATGCACCCCATCTGGTCCAATTGCTTTATCCACCTTCAGATTTGCAAATTCCTTCAGGGATTCTCTCTTCCAAAAATGGACTAGTGTCCACCTCCCTCCAAAGCTTCTGTTACTTTTTTGTGGCCCCTCTCCTTCTACTTCCTCTGTGAACACACTGAACAAAAGTATTCATTCAGGGTATCTGCCTTTTCCTGGTGCCCTTCTTCACAGCCCCCCCTTCTCTTTTTAACCTTACAATCCCACCCCAGGTCTTCCTCTTTTCACTTAAACACCTAAAAAATGTCTTGTCCCCTTTTGTTACCTCCTGACCTATTCTCCCATCAGCTTGGGCCTTTGCACTCCTTACTGCTTTCTCTGCTTCCCTCTGTTTTCCTTGATAAACCTCCCTATTATTCTCCATCTGCGTCTCCTTATACCTTCTGAATGCTACCCTTTTTGCCTTTACCTTTTCAGCCACCTCTTTTGAGAACCATAGCCGTCTCTTTTTCCTTTTGCTTTTGCTCACTTGTTTGATGCAGAGGTTTGTTGCCTTTGCTATGCTCCCTTTTAGCTTTTCTCACTGTTCTTCTACCCCTCCCAGGCCATTCCCCCTGCCATGTCATTCCCTGAGGCATTCACCCATTTTTATAAAATCTACCCTCCTGAAGTCCAGGACCCTCGCCCTTGTGTGGCTCAGTTCCACAACTGTCCTTATATTGATCCACACCATACGGTACTCATTGGTCCCCAGGCAACCTCCCACCTTGACATCTGCAATGCTGTCTCTGTTAGTGAGTACCAGATCCAGTATTTCCCCCTCATGAGTGGGTTCACTGACTAGTTGCCTGAGGAACGCCCCCTACAAAGAGTCCAGGATGTCCCTACTACTAGCTGAAGCTGCTGCTGGGAGGCTCCAATCTACATCCAGCAGACTGAAGTCCCCCACCAGCAAAACCTCCACCTTTTCTGCCATCTTGCCAATGGCTTCCACCAGTACCTTATCTAATTCCTCCTACTGTGCTGGAGGTCTATAGATCACTCCAGTGTGAATAGTGGCTCTATTCCCCATCTCCAGGGCAAGCCACTGTACCTCTGTGGCTCTGCCTTCCCCTGTGTTCCCTGTATTTGTTGCTTTTATGCTTTTCCTCACACAAAGCACCACAGCCCCTCCTTTCCTTCCCACCCGGTCTTTCCTGAAGAGACTATAGTCTGGTATGGCCATGTCCCAGTCATGGTTTTCAGTGCACCATGACTCAGTAATGGCCACAATATCCAGATCAGCCTCTGCCATGATGGCATCTAGGTCCAGAATCTTATTTCCTAGACTTCTAGCATTCGCACACATGGCCTTTCAGATTCTGTATCCACTCTGCTTGTTGCCCCCTTTTTCCCATTGTGCCCTCCCTTCTTCTCACCTCTCTCTTTTTTTTCTGTAGAGCTGTTTTCTTCCATGACCACCTACTCCTGCCATCAGGCCCCCCACTGTTCCCAACCCCATCTGGCTCTTCCCCCACTGTCATGCCAGTGGGGATCCACAAGGAGCAGGGCCTGAGAATGGAGGGGGCCATCACATACGGCCACAGGGAGACATGGTGTTTTCTGGGTTTTTCCCTGCCCTCCCTGAGCAACAGAAGGAGCGGTGAAGGTGCACAAATGGAGGCGTGCACATGCTCCTGGAAGCTGAGTGCTCTTTCCATCCTCCCCTGTGTTTTGTCAGTCCTTAACTCTGCTCTGACACCTGGCCTCCACCAGGTGTCAGCCAAGAATGAGGAACTGTACATCCCCAATCCGGGAGATGAGAGCAGCCCAGCAGCCGATACAATCATTTCCTAGCCCTCCTCCAGCCAACTCACCTGTCCACCCAAGCTCACGCCTCAACCCTCAGTGCCACTGGGCCAGCCCCACCTCTTATTAATGCTACCATTCCCTTCCCCCTCTACCACCTTGCCTCCTTTATCAATTTGCACTCTGGGGGATTCCACTCCATCATGTTCTCCTTACTCTCTGCTTCAGCCTGTGGGAGAGAGGCAGGTTCTTCCTCCCTGATTCCTTCTGTCACCCTCCTCAGCTAGTTTAAATGTTCATCAAAGTAACATTTAAACCATCCACTAAGGACTGCAGTTCCCTCCCAGATAGATGTTGGACATCACCCATGTATAGGCCTTTATCCTCCCAAGTGGGTCCCCACTCCCCAATGTAACTGAACCCCTCCTTTCTGTACCATTTCATCAGCCACAAGTTGAACCTCCGGGTGCAGAGATCCCTCTCCTCACCCCTGTTATAGACAAGCAGCACCTCAGCGAAAGCCACTGAGTGAGCTACCTGTCTAAGACCCCTTCCCAACTCCCTAAACTCCCCCTGCACTATCTCAGCCCTGTCCCTAGCCAGATCTTTAATGCCCAGGTGGACAATGACATCCAGCTCTCCCTCCTGTCCTGCTGCCCTAGCGATCCACAAAATCTGCTTCCCATCCCTCTGAGCTATGGCACCTGGTAGCCATCTAACCTGCCTCTCCCCCCTTCCTATTCCCAAATAGGAACATAGGAATATAGGAATAATCAGACAAGAGGAGGCCTAAAAGCCTGTCTAGCTTGTCCGCCTTATATCAACATGAATAACTGTTTATGCCCATTTTTAGTACATATTTGTCTAGTTCTAACTTGAAACTATTGACAGTTTTACGTCCCACCACTTCTGTGGGTAAGCCATTCCATATTCTCACCACTCTCTGCAAGAACCATGCTCTCCTCCTCCTTTCAGTTTTAAATTGCCTACCCTTTAGCTGTACTTTATGACTTCTTGCTACTTTGTTACTGTATAAAAATGCAATATTTAGATCTGATCTCAAATCGTTGTTAGCAATGGCTTTAAAAAACTAATATCATGTTACCTCTTAGTCTCCTCTTTTCCAGCTTGTACAGGTCCAATTCATTTAACCTTTGCTCGTAATCCAATCCGTTCATTCCTTTTATGATCTTTGTAGTTTTCCTCTGTACCCTTTCTAACTAGTTTGTTTGCTTTGCTTGATGGATTCCATAATTGTCCATAGTACTCCAGATGTGGACTAACAAGTGACCTATACAGTGGCACGACCACCTCTCTCTCCCTACCTGTTAGATTCTTTCTTATACGAACCATGATTCTTTTATACTTTGAGACAACCTCATCACAGTGTTTGGAGAATTTTAACTTGCTATCTATTAAAATTCCCAGACCTTGCTCACACTTCAAAGTTCTTAATTCTATACCACCCATGTAATATTTTGCCTGTCTATTATTTGGCCCCCAAAATGAACCACCATGCACTTTTCAAGGTTAAAGCTAATTTTATTTGTTAGCAACCATGCGTATAAGTTATTCAGATCATCCTGAAGCTTTTTATTGTCATGCACTGTGTCCACAATGCGACCCACTTTTGCATCATCTGCAAATTTGGCTACCCATGTCTCTTTATCTGTTTGCATGTCCAATATACTGTACATGTTGAATGGTGTTGACCCCAAAACAGACCCTTGAGGAACTCCACTAGACACTCTAATTTCTGATGATTCATAACCATTAATTTCAATTGTCTGCACCCTATTCTCAATCCATATTTTAATCCACTTTACTGGCCTTTGGTTAAATCCATAACTCATCCTTTTTTGTGTTAGCTCCGCATGTGGAACTTTATCAAAAGCTTTACTGAGAGCCGGCTCAGTGGTGCTGAGGGCTGAAGCACTGGATGCCACACCTCATGCTACACTGGCGACCTGGTTCAGGAATGAGCCCAGATCATCAGGGGTTAGTTGGAGCAGGAAGAAGGAGCTGGATTGAGCTGCCAATTGGCAGCTCTCCACTTCTGGGGAAGGTTAGGCACCATTCCAACTAGCAGATGGTGTCAGGAGGGGAGGATGCTGTTAGGCACTTGGTAGAAGCCGTGTCTCAGCACAGCTTCTCACCTGGACTCTGATCCATTGTGCCATCATTCTCAGGGTGGGTATTAGGGCCTAACACAGTCATTTCCATAACCACAAAAAACCCTAGCCTCACTGCCGTGCTGCATGATCCCCGAAAGGGAGGACAAAGAGCACAGGATGGTCAGTCTGCTGCCACCTAGCCCTTGCCAACAGTTGGGGATAACATGTCCCCATTAAAAAAAAAAAAAGCTTTACTGAGATCCAGGAACACAACATCCACACTGGTTTACCCCAGTCAAGCACATCACTGACGTTACCAAAGAACCCCATCATATTCGTTAGGCATGACCTGCCCTGCCTAAACCCACGCTGCATAGCATCCCAAATATTTTTTTTAGCCATAAATCTGTTGATTCTGTCTCTCAAGCTTTACTCATAGAGTTTCCCTACCACTGATGTTAAGCTCACTGGTCTGTAGTTAGTTTTGCAATTTTCCCCCCTTTTTAAAAATCAGTGTTACAACTGCTCTTTTCCAATCTAATGGGGCTTCCCCCTCCTACAAAGCTGTATTAAATAATCTAGTCAGTGGGTCAGCCAATACCATTCACAGTTCCTTTAATACCCAGGGGTGCAAATCATCAGGACCCTGAGCCCTATTCATGTTTATGTCTTGTAACAGGGTGAAAACTTCTTCCTTATTTATTCTAATAGTACTACCAATATCAGGAATATCCACCTTGGATAACTCTGTAACCTGAAATACAGATCCAAAAAATGTATTCAGGATGCCCGTTATATCCGTCTCATCCTCAAACCTCTTCCTATTCTCCACTAGTGGTCCAACTGTTCTGTCCCCGCCTCTTTTAGATTTCACATAGTTCCAGAATGCTATAGTGTTCTTTTTACTGTAGATGTGTCTTTGCAATATCCAATTCCTTCTTTCTTTTAGCATTTCTGATCTCTTTTTTACAGATCTTAGCCATTGTCCTATATTGCTCCACAGTCTCGGGTCATTTGTTGTTTTTGGCCTTCAAAATAGTTTCCTCTTTCTGTTTATTTATTTGTGCTTCCAGTCTTATGGTTACCACACTGATATTCTCCAGTTCCTACTGTATTTTGCTACAGCTGGTGCAAACACCTCTTCAAGTGATTTTATTTATAATGACTGTCCAGATATCATTTACGTGTTTCCCTTCCATCTCCTTACTCCAATTCCAATTTTGTAATTCCTTCATCACAGTCGTAAAGTTGGCCCTCTTATGGCATTTTCTTTTAGATAGTCCTGTATTTCTTATCTTTTCCCTTTTTATGTTAAACGATACCACTGAATGGGTTGCTGTCACCCAGTGGTTCCCTAGCACTGCAATTATAGAAATCATTCCTTAGGTCACTTAATACCTCATCCAAGGTATTACCCCTTGTTGGTTGCGTAAATATTGTTCCAGGTTTAGGTGTAACAAACTATTTGCCAAATGTCTGTTTTGGCTCTAACCCCATGTGCTGTCCTCCAGTCTACACCCAGGATATTTAAATCTCCCAATAACACAATGTTATTCCTTCCCATATGTTCCCCGATCATATCAATCAACATTTTGTCTGCACTAGCTATTTGATTCAGTGACCTGTCATTTACTCCCAGTATGATACAACATAAACAGTTCTTCCTTACTTTTAGCCAGATTTATTTTGTGTTGTCCTGTTCTACTTGATTAATTTCTTCTGTCCTTAATTGTTTATGTATACAGTTACTCCTCCCTCTTTCTGCCCTCTTCTATCCCTTCTAAATAACTTGTATCCATCTATTTCCTTGCATCATGTGTCATCCTCTGACCACCATGTTTCTGTTATACCTACCACATCCAGTTTCTCACTGTGTAGGAGACATTCTAGCTCACCAAACTTATTACTAAGACTTCTTACATTAATCACTAAACAATCCCATTCTTTATCCTTTTGTTTTCCCTTTCTGACTGAAGATTCCTTTTGCCAGACTATGTGTGTGATTCTATGGTTACCTTGCATTTCTATGCACCCTTCCCCATTCCCTGCCCTCACCATTCAATTTAAGCTCCCATCTATGTACCTGTTTAGATTGCCTCCTAACAGTCTGGTCCCATGCATATTTAGATGTAATCCATCCCTTCTGTACAATTCTCTCTCTCTTGTTATAGAACTTAGACCAATGTTTGGCAAAAATGAACCCCTTCATTTTGGCCCAAGTTCGTAGCCAGTTGTTCATTTTCCTGATTGCTCTTAACCTTCCAGCTCCTGCTCTGGGAACAGGTAATATTTCTGAGATAATGACCAGATATTCAAATCTTTGCACCACAGGCGTGAAATCGTTGTTAGCACGGAATATGCTGGTTTGCAACAGGCTGCAATATTCAAAAGACCTAATAGCACCGGCACTGTGTAATAGCACTGACGCTACTAGGAAATATATGCAGGGGGTTGGGGCGAGGGGAGTGGCCATGAATGCCAGTGCAGCAGCATATTCAAAAGTATAGTGCAGCACTACAGGACTTAGCACCACCTGTAGTGCAGCACCAAATACCACCTATGAAAAGCATGTGGTAATGTGGCAGTGCCCCCCCCCCCATCATGATCCCTGACCCCTGTAGCCCGGAGCAGTTAACTCTTTCCTGGTAGTCTAGTGGTCCCCCATCATGATCCAGACCCCTGTAGCAAAAGTAAACAGTTTTCCCTGGTAGTCTAGTGGTTCCCCCACCCCAGCACAATCCCATGACCCCAAATCACAGAATTCCCTGGTAGTCTAATGGCCCTCCACCCGGCAGTGATGGCCTCCACTCCCCCCCAATAACGTCCCACGAACAGAGCCGGCAACTGACTCAGCCCTCCTCTTACCACCACGGCCGGCCGCCGACTGAGGTATGAATGTGCAGTACTGTAATGAATGAGCACTCATTCATTACAGTACCTGTCGTACCGTAGTCAGCAACCCGCGCGTGATGAAGGAAGGAGCTGGCTGCCGGCTCCATTTGTGGGGCGTTTTTCGAGCGGGGCCATCACTGTGAGCGTGGGCCTGAGACTACCAGGAAAATGTTTACCTACCATGCTCGGCTGGGGGTACTAGATGGAGGGGGCACTAGACTACCAGGGATTTTAACACCTATGGGAACAGAGCCTTGACAGTCCAGATGGATTGCTTGGCCCACCCAGTCTTCCCAGTCCCCTACATTATTGATATGTTGTGGATCCTAATTAGCCTACAGCCTATGTCCTCCCCTTGCCTTATGCCTGTTCCATGCATTCATAAATCACCCCACTGTTATTGCACCCACGACTGCTGTGGGGTACCAATGTTGGTGTTGGGGGGAGCTGTCTTCCAGTGCATGTTTGGACACAGGCAGTACATATTTTATATATATATATATATATATATATACACACACACACACACATACATACTGTTCTGTACTGCTTGCAGTGCTGCATGGTGAAGTGTATATACGCTTGTGCCTGCCAGCACCCATATCCTGCAGCTTCCAGCCTGTACTTCCATTCCGACCAAGGGGTGGTGCTGTGTGCTTCATGCAGTAGCACCAGGCAAACTGCATGGTAATGTATGCTAAGCAGCACATAATGAAATGCAAATGTGCCTGTTTGCCCATGGATTACCCAAGTAGGCTCATTTGCATGGGAGCTTTGAATATAGCAATCTTTTGGCCGGGGCTAACCTGTTTGCACCGGGCTAATGTGTTAGCACTGTGCAATGAGTTTAGCCCGGGCAAACCTCTCATCACCATAGCACAGTTCTGCAGTGTGTGGCTTGCATTGTTGTTTGCAGATGATGTGAAACATATCTGTGCAATCACACACAATGTTCTCCACCTGCAACACTGGCTTGCTCCAGAGTCTACTGAGCTGCTGTTGTAGTTTGCACTTCCCTGTTGCTACATTCAGAGCTGTGTTATTCCCGGGCTATTTTAACACTGCACTCCCATCCCAGTTTGCCCGGCTTCCTTAGTTCGCTATATTCAGCAGGTTTAGCACCGGTGCTAATCCTTTTGAGTATAGCGGGCTATTTGTTCCGGGCTAATTTAACATGCCGGGCAGTGCTAATTTAGCCCCAGGGCAAAGTTTTGAATATATGTCCCAATAACTTTGCTCCCTTTTTTTTTTACTTTTCACCCATGTTCTCAAAGTCCTGCTTGATATCATCATCAAGTCTATACCCAGTATCATTTACACCCACAAGTATTGGCACTGTGGGGCTTTCCCCAGTTCCTTTCAGTAAGCCATCTAAGCAATCCTTAATGTCCTCAACTTTTGCTCCAGATAGGCAGCTCACTGTGGTCTTGTGTTTTCTCCCTTTGCAGAGTATTGCATCAATATATCTACTTATTGAATCTCCTAATACTGCAATTTGTGTCTCCTGTTTCTCCCTGGTGGCTACTTGCTCTGAAAGCTCTGAATGCCCATCTGGCTCTGCTAGTGGCTGTTATCTGTTAACTAATTCAACTGGAATTGGAGTGTGCATGTCTCCTTTCCTTTTTTCTGGTCCCCCCTCCCTAATAAAGTCCAATATAATAGCTCATCTGTTTCCTCATCACTGTCACTATCATTCTGGTCTCTCGTCCTCTTTTCACCCATGTCTTCACCATTACTATTTTGGCCTCCAACTTGTGTTGACTCTACTTCACTGCCCATCCCTCTTATCACTTCCTTAAACATGCAGTCTACAAATGACTCCAGATTTAGAATACTCTCAGTTCCAGCCCTTTTTCTCTTATCATTTCAACTCCTCCTCCAGAGCTTCTATATAGCTGCACTTTTTGCATACAGTGCCTTCACTCCCTTCATTCCCCTTGCCCCACATAAACATCTTGCAGGTAACACATTCCACCAGACATCTAGTTGTATCTATGGTACCTGTGGTTCTGATCACTGCTCTCTCAGCCATTGTGTACCTGCCTATGTTATCCTTAGTACTGTGTGAACGTGCCACCCTCCGAGATTCAAAATCCCTGGCACTGGTTCCATCTGTTATGGCTGACACAACAAACACCTTCCTCTGCCATGTCCACCACCACCACCTGTACTCGGCAATGCTCACTGTGCCCTGTTTATTTATACTACGTGACCCAGAAATGCTGTTCTGGGATCATGCTCCCACTTGTATTCAAAACTCTAATTTTAAAAGTAAAACTCATTCCCTTCGCTTCCCAGTGTTATTAATATCCACAATCAGTGCCGCTCACCACAGAATATCCAAAATATCACCCTCTGCAGCTGTTTTGTTCTCTAACCCATCCCAGGTGGCCCTGGATTGTAGTTCCCATCCCACCTCCACAAAACTACAACTCCCAGAGTCCCTTGCTGCTTGTTTCTTCCCACTGAGCCCTGTCCCCAAAAATTATGTTTTACTTTGATTACAAGTATTAAATCCTCCAGAAATCGCTCAAATCAAACTATCCACTGACTACAGTAGGGCTTGCCCTCACAGGCGTACCTCTGCTGTGTCTGCCTCAACCTGAGCTCTAAATCTATCTCCCTCACAATCCAGTCCCCCACCTGAAGTTGCATCCTCCTTCTCTGGGGTCCTCTACCACCCTCCTTGGCATCTCCACTATGGAGGGCTCCCGATTCCTCCCTGGTCACTACTGTGGGTGCCTCCTTTCAACAGTCCCGCCCCACCAGAGTGGTGTAGGAATTACATAGTGGTATCAGTTGAGGAATGTGCCTCTGTCCCACCACTCCACCCTTCCAGAGCCCACCACAGTCCAGCCATTCTTCCTCTCTGGCATCCTCTGAGGTAACAGTGACAGACTTGGGTGGGGAAGAAGGCCCTCTGAATCCTAGCCAACTAGGCCTTGAGTCTAACAACCTCTTCCATCAACCCAGAGAGGTGTGTGTAGATGGGGCAGCAACACAGTCTCCAGAAGGTCTCTCTAAAAACTGCTGCCCACAGCCACTGCACTGCACCCATCTCAGCATTCTCAGCTTCTATTCTTCCTGTGCTACCTGAAAATACTTTTGTACCCTCACCCCTGATAGATTGTTTTTAGTTTTCCCCTTTATTTGTTTCTATTTGTGTTTCCCGATGCCTTGTTTAAATCTCTTTATACTCCTATCCTAGATAAGGTGTTGTACCTATTCCCAGTTTTGGTCTACCCTTGATCTTCAACCCTTCCCAGCAGTGACTATTACACAGTAGTGAACAGGTTCCTTGCCTTAGTTGATCAGCAGAGTCCTCCTCTTTTCCGCTTCCTACTGCTGATGCCTGCCAACACCCGCAACACCAGTCATCTGTTCCACTCCTTCACTGTTCCACTCACTCACTGGGACATGAATGTGCTAGACATGTTAGAGTGGAAATACTTTTACAGTGCTTTTGTAAGAAGGCAGTAAGCCTCTGTCAGTGCCACCCCCCAATTACACACCTGATTCACAGGGTTTCCTGAATCTACTCACTCCAAGATTAAGTTATACTCTCATTCAGTTCTGTTGCGTGCCTTGTGAAGTCTCTGTATTCTCTAAAAGTATTTCTTTCTAAGTCAGATACACTTTAAACTACAGCAAACAGCAGGGCACTTACTATGCCTTGAAAAGTTTCATGGCCAGCATTAGACAAGAACATAGGTACTACAGGGACAGCAACAGCACTGACTAAAACAGTTTAGGAAATGGGTAGAAATTTTCCTGGCCTCTGATTGGCTGACACCCCTGGCAAGGGGTGCATTTATGTGCCACGGAGACTGGGAAATAACTAGTCCCTGTTGCTGGCTGCCCCTTAAACACAATCAGTATGCCACACAGAATTTTCAAACAAATTTGCAGCCATGTTTCTGCTGTCATTAATGGGTAATTATAAGCAGCCCTTCCCTTCCCATCCAAAATACCAGGGGGAAAGAACAACTGTCACTACATTTCCAAAACAAGCCATTTATTTTACAAAAAGTAAAGGCTTTTCAGCCACAGCAGAGTGTTCTAAGTTCTGAGAGCTACTCATGCCACCCCCCCCCCCACCAAAAGGCTGTCCGATATATTAGGTGGCGCAAACCAGCAGAACGTCTCCATTTCCAAGGAGACAAACTCAGGAAACTACCACTACCCTAAGACACAGCATGTCCATTCTGTCTTTGCTACACTTGCAGGATAGTATCAGCACATAGGTCTTTCCTCCAGTCACAAACTACTGTCAGATTAAAAACTCTGACGATGCATGACTTGTCTGCTCTGCTCCCCATCGAGATAAAAGTGCTGTTTTTCAATTTAGGATGTCATACTTAGTCTGACTTGTTCCCATGAGTACCAGTTTAAGTAAAAGTAATAGGATAGATGACTTTCCAGCTCTGCTCCCCAACGAAAGTTTTACATCATACCTTAGGCATGTGTTTGCTTTTGATACATGTCCGCTGAAGAAATTAATGACATATTGATATACCTGTATATGTACACCTCTTTATGGAATGCACAACTTGCCGGCTCTGCTCTCTAAAAAATGACCAGTCGTCAAAGTTTTTAATCTGACAGCGTGGTATGTACGACTTGTCAGCTCTGTTACCAGGAAAGTGGCAGCTGTTATTACAAAGCATTGTTCAGGATGTCGATTACCCAGTTGCTATGTCTCTTAGTTGCAAGATATTTTTGTTTTTGTATTAGATGTTGCTGACATGTAATGTAATTCATGTATTTATTGTCTATGCATAAGCACGTTATCCCTTTAATTGCACGAGTTATAAGACACTCCCTTTACACTATAGCCCTCATGCTCTGATTATGGCTCACTAGTTGCTACATAAGCACTTTGTAACGGGCTCCCTTTTCAGCTTGTTGCACCTTGCACTCGCACTTTGGTTTGCTAACTGCGTCACATGCTTTCGCCTTATTGGAATACCTACTCATGTTTTTTGCTTTAAAAGCTAGCAGAGCAATGGCCTATCTGGTTTTAAAAATGATACAAAAGAAATAGTTTTGTTGGTAAACTGTTGAAGGACGCATTTGTGGATTTGCAACCAGTGCTACCAGCCTCACACTGTGTGGGTAAGCCCATTCCTGTTTTTAAACCATTTGTACCAATGAATAAAGTGCTTTTCTATGTTTATCATCTTAGACTTCTGTCTGTTGATTGCTTAACTATTGGTGCTGACCCAAACTCTACATATGAGGAGTACTGTGCTTGCTCATCGGAATTTTCAGGGTAGAAAAGTGCACAATAACTTTAAAGTGAGCCTCCCAAACTGTGTTTTGGTCGTACTTCCTTTTCATCCTTGCATTTAATCAGTGCACGTGAATACTGCCTTCACCATACTACCCAGAGCTACATCTCATTCTGTTGCTGTTTCTCTTTTTTTGCTTTCATTTTGTGTCATTCAGCTTGATTTCATTTTGTGTTATTCAGCTGTGTGCCATTTAAGCTGGAATGTTACCTCTGTTTCCAGACAAAGAAGCCAGGGGCCTGGTGCTCCTCCGAGCAGCCACCTGCTGATTCTCTCACATCCTTAGCATGCACTTCCATGGCAGCATAGGTGCCTTTGGCACCTGAGTGAGGATATAAGCAATTCCCAGATGGTTGATGCTCAGCTCACCTCGTGCCTCACAGTCCACTACCCCAATCAGGGGTGTGTGTAATTTAGATACTGCACACCTTGTCATGCGTTATTGTGTACTCTACAATACAGTGTGATCTATGGGAATTATATGCACTTCCCAGGTGGTTGAGAGCACTTGGCTGCATCTTGTGCCTCACAACCCACCTAGGGCATGCAGCAATTTAGCCTTTATGCGCACCCTGCCATGTGGTATTGATCACTTAAAATGTATAATATAATCTTATTCAATTATATACCACACTTCCCAGGTGGTTGAAGGCACCCAGCTGCGCCTCATGCTTTACAACCCACCTAGGGCATGCAGCAATTTAGCATTGCCCCACACCTTGCTGTGTGCTATTGATCATTTAAAATTTATAATGTCATTTTATTCAAATTATATACTGCACTTCCCAGGTGTTTGAAGTCACCCAGCTGTGCTTCATTTCTTACAATCCACTTGGGGCATGCAGCAATTTAGTATTGCAGCACACCCTGCCATGTGTTATTGCTTATTTACGATTTACAGTGTGATCCTATGGGAATTTTATATTGCACTTCCAGGTTGCTAAAGGCACTCAGCAGCACCTCATGCCTCACAACCCACCTGAGGCATACAGCAATTTAGCATTGTCACACACCCTGTTGTGTGTTATTGCTTCCTTACAATTTACAATGTGATCCTATGGGAATCATATACCGCACTTCCCAGGTGTTTGAAGGCATTCAACTGCACCTCATGCCTCACAGCCCACCTTTGGTGTGTGGTAATTTAGCATTGCCACACACCCTGTCATGTGTTATTCCTTGCTTACAATTTACAATGTAATCCAATGGGAATTTTTTACCGCACTTCCCAGTTGGTGTGCAATGGTGCATGTGTTTCCATGGCTACAGAAGCACTGGACCATGATGATGAATGTCTCTTATGTCATGTGGAAAGAGTTATATGTTGTTTGTCTTAGCTGATGATGGATGTCTGTGGTTGTTTGTGTTGCCTTGCCCCCTTTGGTTGCTTGTGGGGGAATGCAGAGTTAGTGTTGAAAACCTTAACATCACATTTCCATACTTTTGCCATTATAAAAGCAACACAAACTGATGCATTAGTGGAGTTTTTTTGTAAAGAATATATTTAGGGATAGGCTACCCCCTACTGGAAATATTGTTGCTATTTTGTTTATTTGACAATTGACCCTATGACATCATGAGTGATGAAGCCATGAGTGATGTCATCAGGTCAATTGACACGAGAACAAAAAATATCAACTATAGTTCCAGTAGGGAGGTAGCATATTCCATTTATATCATACCTCCAAAAAAGCGAAAACAATGTAATTTCTTGACATTTTATGCCGATTATAAAAAATCTAAAAGGCATTTATAAATGAAACACCTCTCATTTCATAGATATTTTTGTGCTGAATAACTTTTGTGCTGAAAGTACCATGCTACCGTTTTTCGTTTTAAAGCTATTTGCATTTGATTGTTGCAAAAAGTGAAAAACAAATTTAATTGTCTGCTGTTTTTATGCTAATTATAAAAAAAACTAAAAGGTATGTATAAATATAACACCACTCATTTTGTAGATATTTTTGTGCTGAACAAATGTTGTGTTCATAGTACCATGCTATCATTTTTTGTTTTAAAGTTATTTGCATTTGTTTGTTGAAAAAGTGACATAAAATTGAATTTTCTGCTGCTTTTTTTGCTAACTTAAAAAAAACTAAAAGGTATCTATAAATGAAACACTACTCATTTTGTAGATATTTTGTGCTGAACAACTTTCGTGCTCACAGTACCATGCTATCATTTTACTGAAAGTTATTCGCATTTGAATATAGTTAATAGAGCTAGAATACATCTGCACAGCTGGCATCTCTCTCTTCATTGACATCATCAAGGCAGCCATTTTAGGATTCTTAGAACAGGATCTTTGAAACGGGAGAGGCTGTGTTTACAATTTTCAAATGCTCTGAAATAAAGGATAATGTATGGGCATCGATGATCCACCACGCTATGCTCGCTCCGAGTGGTACCACCGGTGTGATGTACGCATGATGGTATAACAACATCGTGACATCGCATCGAGGGTATAACAACCCAGTGAAATGATTGAGTTTTGAGGTTAACAATGTTCCACCATACATTATATTGCATTTATCCTACTTTAATAAAAGCAGTTTCAGTATAAATGTAAACAGCCTCTCTTTTACAAGCCTATGGAGTCATTTAAAAAAAATAAGTAAAAAGATGGTTTAGGTGTCCTTTAACAAGGGTTGAGCCCTGACAGTTTGTACCCAAAACTTCTCCATCTTGCTGCTCCAGCTACAGCTGCCCTTCATTCCATTCTAAATCTATCCTTTCAGCTTAGGAAGTTACCTACTGTATATTTGGAAGCAGGTAAAAACGTCCTCCCCCTCCACAAGGGAGGAGATTCCTCATCCAATATTCAAAATACAATGCAAACTTTCATGTTTTGTCATATCATCATTCCCCACTCCCAATTCTTGAAAACCAGTTAGGGGGCATCCATAAAAGTGATCCTTTTTTAAAGATTTTTTTTGTTTCTTCATTTTGTTTTTCTGTGTGTCAATTTAGTGCTTATGAAAAGTGGTGCTGGACTGATAGGACTGGAACCTAAAGTTCTCTATTTATACATATGATAGGTACAGCCCAGGCAATCATAGTACAAGCTTCCCCACACTGCCCTACCAATGTGCCTCAAACCTACCATGGCAGGACCACCACATAGATGAGGAGGTAGTTCAGATTCCATGCCCATGCAATCCTTTACCTCTCATGTGAGACTTCCAAGGGTGCCAGTTAGTGCCAGTTGTGTTGGTGGTTGTGTGATGTGGACACCTGCCCACTGGGAACTGGACTGAGACCACCACAATTCATTTCACATAGGCCATGAACAACCCTCAGGGGATAATGGCTTTCAACCACTACCCAACCTGTGCTAGATTTGAACCAGTGACCTGGCAGGGAAAGGCTCCTTAACCTGTTACCAATCCACTGAGCCATTCAGTTCTCCCAACTTCAGAAGAGTCATTAAATTGAGGTTCCTTCTGCCATCTCTGGTGCAGTCATGGTGGGTGTTCAGGTGGTGGTAAAAGAAACAAGGTACTTTTCGCAAGAGTAGGGGAATTTTTATTTTAACCTTAAATTGTTTATTAAATAAAAAAAAAACAGACATAACAGCCAACACACAGTGTAATAGAACATTGTGAACAAACAGGCATTACATATTCTTTGTACTGTACTAAGTAGATTATTGATATCTATGTGGCATCACAGTTACACAGATATACAGAGGGGATCAGAGATTTGACTAAGCAATGGACATATTGTGAACACTGTAAACAAAGGCCATTGGCCAGAATAACATACAAAAATTACAGGCAAGAATACTACAACATAAGCTATGGATACAGATACAATTATTTAACCCTTATGGTCCTGGTCGACAAGGCAGGTAGAGACCCGAAGTCCTGGCTAGTATGAAGATACTGGAGGCATGTGCAAAAAGGGTGCCCAAACCTTGTAATAATCTGACAGTGTATGTAGGGACTGGGCTGAGAGACACTCCAGTGAGGCAGTCTGTCCCAGGATATGCAACCAGTCATTAAAAGTAGGAATCTCTTTGGATCTCCATCTTCATAAAAGAAGACATTCCAGAGCCAGCCTGGTGGTGCTGAGGGTTGAGGTGCTGGTCGCTAAACCTCACTTCATGCCAGCAACCCGTGTTCAGGAATGAGCACAGGTCACCAGGGGTTGGCCGGGGGTGCGGAGGAAGAGAGATGGACTGAGTGTCTGAAGGATTGCTCTCCTCTCCCAGGTGGGTGGATTGCCATTCCCCGACGAACGACTGCCCCCAGGAAGATGCCTGAGGGGTAGTGCAGGACATGGGTGACAGGAAGGGGGGGCATTGCAGGCATGCCTCCACACTCGTGCATGCATGCCTGTAGCAAGGGAGGGAGAAAAAGTGGAAAATGGAGTTGGCAGGCTCCATGGTGGCCCAGACACACCCTTATACCAGCCTCCCCAACTTCTAGATTGCGCTCCGGGGGGAGGAAGCTGGCACTCTACTCTCCAACCCTGCCATGGGGGGGGTAGTCCATGTGGAAACTACTGGGGGCAGGGCTGGATCGAGGGCAGCTGGGATCAGAGGACGAGCCCTCTGAGAGAAGGGCCAGAGCCACCTGCCAGCTCTGCGGAAGCGTAGAAAAGTGTAAATTAAAAAAAAGAGACATTTTACTGCTATGGTAGCTCCTACAACCTGCTCAGTGTGCAGATGTAGTTTGGGATGACAGGATTTACTAAGACCTAATAAGGCCATAGGGCCATCAGTTAGGGGTTGGTTAGGAATAATAATCTTTTTGTAGCACTATAATGCTTCCCAAATAAGGCCCAATTAGAGGGCAGAACCATAATATATGAGAGAGGGAGCCCTCTTGGGAGTCACATCTCCAGCAGGTGTTAGAAGGACAAATCCCCTGCTCCTGTAGGGCCTGCATGGTCCTATACTATAAATGCAAGGTTTTTAGCTGTATAAGCTGGGCCTTTAAGTCTCAACAGACAACATGCACACTGTACCAGCAGAGAAACCCTTCTGCCTCAGATATCTCTATGTTGAGTTCTTGTGCCCATTTGGTGCATGCAGATGTAGTAATGGGGGGAGGGGGCTGTATCCTGCACGCACCTATAGATGAGTCCAAGCTTGGGTGAGAGAAGGGCTCTCACTTGCAAATATCCCCATAAATTATGCTTGGGAAACTGATATTGAGTGCTGAGGTCTTCAAAGGACTTCAAGATGGGTTCAGTCTGTTGGTAAAAGTCTTGAACATGGTATATGCTAGCAGATGCCCATGTGGCCCAATAGAAGGGTTTATGTTCTATTTGCAGAGATGGGTTATTCCAGATAGGGGTAAGTAGGATAAGGGATAGATCCATTTTTAGAAGCGACGAGTCTTTTGTCCAATAGGATAGGGGAAATAGACATCACTGGAAGCTGTTTAATGGTCAGTGGAATCTTAGAACTTAGACACACAATAGGTGATGAGGAGATGGAAACCTGTGACTCAACTGCCTTCCAAAAGGGGTCCTGCATAGATTATGGAGTGAAACATTTGATTACTTGAGAGCAGAGGAAGGCCATGTGGTAATGTCTGAAATTGGGGAGACACCACCCTGACCCTACCCACCCTCAGACCAGTGTTTGTATAGCTTGGCTCTGCTGAGGTGAAAGCATAGGTCCTCCGAAATAAAACCACCCATTAATTTGGTGAATATGGCACATCAGTTTTTGGTGATGTGAATGGAGAGGTGTGCTAGTAGATGGAGGACCTTGGAGGTTAGCATCATTCTGATAGTTGACATTTTCCCGGTAAAGAAAAGGCACAGAGTCTTCCATCTTTGGATTTCTGCTTGTAGATGAGCCAGGAGAGGTTTGAAGTTAGCCTGGCAGACATGGGCTAAGAAAAGGGGTAAGTTTTGATACTCAAATATGTAATTCCTTTGTTTGCTCTTGCCCAGTTGGTACCTTGTACAAACTGTCTGGACCATAATCCATTAAGAGGCAAAACCTCAGATTTTGCATGATTGGTGGTAAGCCAGAAACTTTAGAAAAGTATTCAAGCAACTGTTGGAGGGGGAAGATGGCCCATGGGACATCTGAAAAGTGAATGACCAAGTCATCTGCATAGGATAAAGATATACTGTATATTCTGTGTTCCTAGCTTTAATCCCTGTAATTGAGGAATGCAATCAATGTGCTATGGTGAGGGGTTCCACTGCAAGAAAAAATAATAGTGAGGAAAGGGGCTACACTGAAGGCAACCCTGACGAGTACCTTGGCAGAGTGGGAATGGATTGGAGAGGAAGCCATTGGTAAGGGTCTTTGCTACTGGGCTATTGTAGGGGGTTCAGACTGCAGAGAGAAAATAAGGACCAATACCCATGCTCTGCATGACCTCAAAGAGGTATTTCTATTCGATACTGTCAAAGGCCTTCTCAAAGTCTATAGAGATGGATGCTGCCAGGGTAGGTAGGGTTTTGACTAGGTGGGTGAGATTGAAAAGAGCGCAGAGGTGGTCCAAACTGAGATGCCCCTTGACAAAACCTGCCTGCAATGGATGAATGAGGCGGGGTAGAATGGCTTCAAGTCTGAACGTGAGGACTTTAGCTAGAATTTTGGTGTCTACATTAATAAGGTATATCCGCCGGTACCTGCTGGGGAGCAATGAATCCTTACCTTTCTTGGGTAGGATGGCGATCACTGCTTCGCTAGCCATGGTGGGGAGGATCTGATTTTGCAAGAACTGAGCAAAGACACTGAGCAAAACAAGGGTGAGTGAGTCCTGCAGTGCCAGGTAGAAATCAGCAGGAAACCTATCACTACCAGATGATTTGTTCTTATTCATGGCCATTATGCTCACTTGACCTCTGTGGAAGTAATGTGAGCATCCAGTAACTGGCGTTGCTGGGGTGAAGCATGGAAGATGGATGGATTTCAAAAAGGCAGTGAGCTGTGCCTCTGAAAGGGGGGTGCACGTCATATGGAGTAACATAATAGGCTTTCATAATATTGTTAATATCAGCCAATTTTGTGCAAATGGAGCCCTGGGAATTTTTGAGGCCAGGAATATGGTGTTTGACTTGGAGTTGTTGGAGCCTACATGCTAGAATTTTGCTTGTACATTCTCCCCCCTCCCAATAAATGTGCGCTGAAGGCTGAAAAGAGCCAGTTTGGCCTTCCTGGAGTAATGAGTATTGAGTACAAATTGATATAATCTCAGAGGGGTCCACCCAGGGGTTGCCCTTGTATTTCTTCTCTAGTTCTTTTAGTTGGCCTCCAGATTACCGACCTCCTGTTCTCTTAACCTATGTCTGTGTGTGGTGTAATCTATTATCCGGCCTTTAAGGAAAGCATTGAGGGATTCCCCCAGAATGGGCTCCAACATCCACTGGTGTCACTGTTCAATAAAAACTTGACTATCTATTTCTGGGTCCATTGGATGAACTCCATATCTCATAGTAGTAAAGGGTTGAGTCACCAAGAGGGGGATTTCAAGGATAGGGCCCCCAGATCAGATTCAAAGTGAGGGGTCATGATCCAAGATTACTATCAGGTGTATGAGGATGCAGATTAACGCCTGGGAAATTTTAGGGAGGTGAGCCAGAAGTCATTCTAAGGGAATGGTGGACCCCAGAGAAACAGATGTGATCCCAGGTATTGAGGTGCATAGTGCGCCACATATCCAAGACGGCAAATTCTTGCATCATAGCTTTGAGAGACAGTGTAGATTTTGAGTAGGGCTCCTAGTTGGGGGCTGAGCAATCTGGGGAAGGATCTAGGGTAAGATTGAAATCACCACCCATCACGATAGGGCAGGGTAGATTGTTAACTGTGGCTAAACACTCAGTTCAGTGAAAAATTCTGGGGCATCCTCATTTGGGGCATATATATTCAGGAGCATTAGGGGACCCTGTGGTGTGGAGAATTTTGACAGTAGACACCTCCCTTCCATGTCTGACTGGGAGGCCAGGAGGGACCAGCACAAGGATTTATGTAGGAGAGTAGAGACACCTCTTTTGGATGCTCTGCAGGTTCTGTGTACTTCAAGGCCAACCCACTCTCTCTTCAATTTAAACATAGAAACATAGAAACATAGAAGTTGATGGCAGATAAGGACTGCACGGCCCATCCAGTCTGCCCATTTCTTTTTCTACCTTATAACTGTGCCATCGGCCTTTGCTCTGTCAATGGCCTATCAATTCATATTCATCTGTATTGCTCCCTTATGCCTATCCCATGCCTGTTTGAAGCCCTGCACTGTATTCATATCTACCACTTCCTGAGGTAGGCCATTCTATGCATTGACCACCCTTTCTGTGAAAAAGAACTTCCTCACATTACCCCTTAATCAGCCTCCCTCTAATTTGCAAGCTTCTGGGTGGGAAAGCTTAGTCTTTTGTAGAAAAGTAATCTACACATGAAGCTTTTTAAGGTGTGCCAGAGCCTTCTTACATTTTATGGGAGAATTAAATCTCCTGATGTTCCATATAGTAAGGTTTATGTCTGCCATGGTGAACTATAGGGTACCATTATATTACTTAGACAAGGATTGATTTGTTCCCAATGCATCACATAAGCAGTTCAGGTATTAGTCAGAATATATGTGGGGAAGCTGTAAGTCAGAGATGGCTTTACTAACCAGCTTTGTGAGGTACACAAGAGCACCACATAGATGCTACTAATCAAACCATGAAAGGCTATAGAACATTCTTCCTGCCTGTTATTAATTGTACTCTGACACACAAAATACAGTCATCAAAAGGGGGGGGGGGGACATTAACTGAAAACTATTAAAAACCACAAATGCAAGAGGGAACTGTAAGAAGAGAGGTTTTATAGAAGCATTCAATCCTAAGCTGCTAGACATCATATGGAGTCAGTACAGCAGAGAGAGAGAGGTCCAGAGCGTGTCTAAACCTACAACTAAGTTTCATCAAAGCCCCTCCCCCAGTACATTTTTATAGAGGATTAAAATATATTCCAACTATTTGTTAGCTATGTGCTCTATATAGCCCTCAATAGCAAGATGGTATTTATGAACTTTTTTGCAATAACTGTGTGCCACTGTGAAGGATGCTTGTTTTAATGTGCCAGGAACTTGCTTCTCCCCCAACAATAACAGAGTAAGCAGTGAGAAGATCTGATGTCATCGTGGGGATAGGCAGGGAAGGAACCCTTTGCTGTGCACTGTATAAGGGCATACAAGAGGGAAACTGTCAAGTGGTACAAAGGCAGGAAAGGAAAAAATGGGAAGGAACAAGTGAGTGACCTCAACGGCAAGGGAATGGAGCTGCAGTAGGAACTGAACCGTAAAATGTGGCCATATCTTCCTTTTGATGTGTGTAAGGCAGAGACCCCTACCTGAAACCACATCCAATGTGAAACACATCTTATGAAATGAAGCAATAAAACCGAAGAGCTGATGTGATCCCAATAGCCTAGGGAAACAGAGACCCATGTACAACTGACTCAATAGCCTAGATACTGTACCAATTGAAAAAGTACACTATCAGTGGTGTCAATTGTTTAAACTTGGTCATATGACCTTAGAACTGGGAGAGCCCAGCTCAGTGAAAAAAGGAAACTGCTGCCCTCTGGAGTGAACAAAAGACCCCCCCTACCCCCCGTCTAGATAATACATTGCACAACTATTCATTAAAAACATAACTGAGCAACCAAAATGTGAAGTGAACAGTCACTACTGTTTTAAAGGGCTAACAAGAAAGAACTATAGAGTCAGTTAGAGAAAGTACATACTGACGGAGGAGTCGCCCTTTTACTGTAAGTGGTGTGAAAGTTAATAAAGGCTTAATTGCTGAAGTTTCTGGATTGCTCAGGAGGGACAAAAAAGAGAAGGGGGTGGCTGTCCTATGTAGGGGTAAGCATAGCACAAGAATGGCAATGTGGGTAGCCACCAGTTTTCCCTTGTTCACCAAAAGCTCCAGGACCAGCAGCTGAGGAGGAGGCCAAAGCTGTGACATGAGACTGAAGATGTTGTTCCTCCCAGCAGGGTGGCTGGTTGCTGGGGCTGTGCAGGAGCTGGAACATCATGTTTATGCTGTTTGGGATGCTGAAGATTTGGAAGAGGATCTCATGTTGGGGGCCTTCAGAAGAGTGTATCGACTCCCAGCTGCTTCGCCGTCTAAGCTACTGCTGGAGGATGCCCTATGTTCCTTGCTTTGGCTCTGGCTACAAAGCTGGGTGGGCAGCGAAGTGAAGTTTCTAGCTGATTTGCCTTTCTTCCACAATGACCCCCACCCCTACTTTGAAATGTAGGGATCCAAGGGTTGTCTTCTGACTGGGTTTCATATATTTCAGGAGGGCCCTGATAGGACCATTGCTTTGTGGTGATTAGGGTCCGGTGCCATGTCCATCTCAACTGTGTCGTCTTGGATATTTTGATCCAGGAGGTTAACTGAAGGGCAGGAGCACTGAATGGAACTTTTGGCTGCTTCTGGAGTGTAGAATGAGTATGAGACACCACTGTGAGAAATCTTAAGCACAGCCAGGTAATGGAGGCTATAAGGCACCTTAAGTTGAAAAAGTGCTTACCAAGCCTGGATGTAGGCCCTCTGACACTCTGTGAGGGTGGCTGAGAAGTCCAGGTACGTTTGGATGTGGTGCCTCTGCCGGACAAGTGGTCCTCGCTCCCTGACGTGAGCTGCATTATTTGTTTTTTAACTGGACTGCATAGGAATTTTATGAGAATCAGCCGTGGTTGTTGTCTGGGTTTTGATGGTGGGACTCAGTCTCAAGGGGTGCTGGCCACTGATGTTGCAGCAGTATGGGGAGGACGTTTTGAAGGAAGGCATTAGTGTTCCTACCATTCACACCTTCAGGAAAGCTGACAAGTCATAAGTTTTTCTGACATCCTCGATTTTCAAGGTCCTTAATGCGGTCCCAAAGTTGGCGAATTGTCTGATCCTGCTCTCCCATGTGGGCCTCCAGGCGCACTGTGTATAGGTCCTGCAAGTTGATTTTTTGTTCGTTTCTCAAAATCTGCTGTAAAAGGGAGATAACATCTTCCCCTGTGCATTGATGAGACAGTTTATTTTAATTTATTTTTTTTATTTAGTTGTTTAACCAGGTATAGCACACTAAGCTGAAAGCTTTTTTACAGGAGCGACCTGGGAGCACAAGGAGGCTAAGTGACTTGCTCAGGGTCACACAGTATGCAAGTGGAAGCTGTGGGATTCAAACCCAGGTCTGGTCTGCTGGATGTCACCAGATTTGCAGCTCAGAGCCTTAGACCACTGCGCTATACTGCCTCGAGTTTAAGTTTCTTTATGTCTGCAATTAGCTGTGCAACATATGTCTGATCTCTTGCAGGTCCTCCATTTTCCCAACTGAGGAGACTGGACAGTAAGCATCATTTTTGTAGAGTTGTACAGCTGAAGAAACAGGTTGGTGGAGTGGAGAAAAAAACACCCAGTGTACAACGGTGATCGAATTGCCAGAATCGGGATTGCTACAGATGGATCTCAAGAACAGGTAGGTAGCATGGGGTGGGGAGGGTTACAATGTAGTGAATGCTGATTGTGAGCAGCCATATTGCCGCTGGACAAATAGTCACAAGCATTACGGAGCGGAGAAATGGAAGCGGGGACCTTAACATGCTAGACAATTTGTCGCAATTCAATATAGGTGCTATTACAGAAAGTCACGGTTAAAATGTAGAAACTCAGACATAAAGTCACAAATAGTAGAAACAAAATTTTATTCAAATTGAGTCTAAAATCAGTAGTACAACAATGCATCTAGTCTTAAAGCAGCCTTACAACAGTTCATTGAGTATAAAATCAGTAATACAACAGTGCATCAAGTCTGAAAGCAGTCTTCCAACAGTTCATCATTTATGACAGCAGTAAATATCATTAATGTGCAAATAATGCTTAGTAAGATGTGCAAACAGCAAAGTAAGATGTGCAAACAGCAAAGTAAGATGTGCAAACAGCAGTAAATATCATTAATGTGCAAATAATGCTTAGTAAGATGTGCAAACAGCAAAGTAAGATGTGCAAACAGCAGTAAATATCATTAATGTGCAATTAAGGCTAAGTAAGATGTGCAAACAGCAAAGTAAGATGTGCAAACAGCAGTAAATATCATTAATGTGCAATTAAGGCTAAGTAAGATGTGCAAATAAGGCTTAGTAAGATATGCAAAGGTGCAAATGTTTGATGTGCAAACAGCAAAGTATGATGCTCAAAACAGCAATAAATATAATTAGTGTATCCCCCAAAGTGTGGAGACGGGCATGGCATGTTCTTAGCTCAAATCTCCAAATTATCTTGCCCTGTGCTCCGTCTTTCTCCTTTGTATAGAGGTAATTGTCTAAGACAAGCTTCTGCTTGCCTTTCTGAGTAGGAACAAATTCCATGGCAAACAGTGGCAGAATGGAAAGAAATGTTCTACCGACTCATATATAGTGTTGTGTAATTGTTCACAATAAGTACCAGCTAATACTGGATAATTTTGTTATTTTAAATCAATATTCAAGATACAATGCACACTTTCATGTTATGTCATGTCAACATTCCCCACTCCCAATTCTTGAAAATGATTCAGAGGGGCATCCATAAAACTGATCCATTATTTCACATAGTTCTGGAGACCTCATCTAAGAAAGGACATCAAAATGTCAGCGGTGGTCCAGAGGAGGACAAACGAAATGGAGCAGTGGTTGCAAAGGAAGTCCTATGAGGATAGACTAAAGGATCTCAACCTGTATACCTTACAGAAGAGGAGAGTGAGAGGAGACATGATTGAGACCTACAAGTACCATACAGGGGTAAAAAGAGTGCAGAAAGAAAGCCTTTTTCAAGTGAAGATAAGCTCCAGGACTAGGGGGAATGCAGTGAAGCTGGTCGCTGTGGTGGTGGTGGTGGTGGGTGTTCTGGAGGAATGTGAGGAAATATTTCTTTAAAGAAAGGGTGGTAGACAGTCAGAACTGACGGCTAGCTGAAGTGGTAGAGTGTAGAATGGTGCAGAGCATCAATCATGTGTGGAATAATCACGTGGGTATATTAGAGCAGAAGCAGAGAGGGGGCAGTATCACCAGAGATCAGATAGCATCAGTAGAGTTAGAATAGGCAGATAAAAACTGGGCACACTAAGCGGGCCTATAGATCCTTTTTTGCCAAAAGATTCTATGTTTCTATGTTATCACAAGAGCAATGAGTTTGTCCTTTTTCAAAGAAGAGAGTGGTATAACAAAGAAGAAATACATTGCAGCACATCATGGATACCAGTATAATGAATGACACATACTGTACATACAAAATAATTCCATTTGGCATATGTGAAAATTAATCTGTTGTAACCCTATCTAGGTTGTTCCGAAGAGTATTCCGGTGTGCTGTATTGTACTGGCTATTGCTTTTCCTCTATAATATTCATCCCATACAGAATACTACACTAATTCAAGTACTGTGTCATAAAACGTAGTTTTTGGCTAAGTCATATATTTCAGCACCTTGTCTGCCATATATAATGTTTTATACATGTAACAGTAGGATATTTTCTCCAGTGCCTGACCATAAAACTAGTTCAGTCAATTGCCCATGGCTGTGCATGGGTGTTGATGAGCAGAATGGCTGCCACTACACATTTACTGTCACTTCACCTCCAGACTCTCATTGCTTGAAAAGCACTTGTCTATGAAATGTGCCATATAAATGTGAATTCTTCTTCTTCAGCTTTGGCAAAGTTCCAGAAGAAGCTGATGCACTCTCAGTTCTCTAATCAGTGCCTCAGCTCCTCTATCATATGGCTGTCATAGAGCAGGAGTATAGTGTCTGACTAAGGGTCATCAGTAGCATATCTGCAGGAAGACCACATGACTGCAGAGGACTCTGGTAGGTGATGCAGGGACCTAACATTGCTAATTGTAAGTGGCAAGACAGGCTCTGTAAGGAATCCTAGAGATAATCCATCTGGGGTACCGCAATATTGCAGATTGTAACTGATTAAGACAAGCTGTGTAAGGGATCCTTGAGATGCACTAACTGGAGTAGCTTAACCCTTAGGCTGCCATCAGAATTAGAACCTATAGGAGTTTTGGACTGATATATCAGTCCACGGCCCTGCAAGGGTTAATATTAAAAGGTGTGAACAGGAAAATACTGTATAAAGCCTGAGTACTGTGAGAGTGGTATAAGTAACACACTAAACTCACAACACAGTTACAGGTAGTACAAACACACAACAATGCAGGAAGCACATGGTGGGATGTGGGGGAAGTGCAGGGGATGTGGGGCAGTGATGAATAAGTGGGCGCTCTGGGAGTTTGGCCACTGTCTCAACTGTAGAATGTTCCAGGCCATGAATGCAGAACAGGAAGCTACAGGGACTGAAATATTCTATTTGAGGGATGCAGCTACCAGGCTCCATAGGGCACTACTGCCACATCCACCTCCAAGGACAACGATGGTCAGAGAAGGAGGCTAGACAGTAACATAGGGGGAGGAAGGGAAGAAGGAGGGGAGGACAGTCCAAGTCTGAGAAAACAGGTTCACTCTGTTGAAACAAGAGGTGTCCCAATCTACCCCCACAAGGGATGAGGGATTCAGCAGGCAGGCAGTGCTGGAGAGCCGGGCCACAAAGGGGGCAGAGCAAGGTACATATTGTACCATAGAGCATATTATCCAGAGTAACAGAAATAGCAATTCTAATATTTTACCACAAGAGTTAGAGAAAAGATTTAGGGCCAGAGGGTACAAGGAGGTCTGTATTAGCAATGTCTCTACATATGTCACCAACCTGGGTCAGTATATTTTACCGGCACCAAGAAACAGGCAGTACAGTGATCACATTAACTAGTTTGATTCTGACAACTTAGGGTTCCGTCATGGGATGCAACAAAATAATCCATTACATTTTGTTACTAATTTCTCTGCACAAGCATTCAGGGTCAGACAGATCCTTGATAGGAACTGGTACACCCTGGAAATGGAGGGTAGCTTAAAAAACTGGACATCTGAGAAACCAAGGATGGTGTATAGGAAGGGACAGAACATAGGACACCATTAGTTCAGAGCTTTTATTAGAATCCCAGACAACTACCAATGAGGTACTGTACTTGCACATTTTGTGAGTTCATGCTTAAGGGGACCGCTTTCTCCAATCCTGCCACTGGAGTGCAGCACACAGGGATTTTATTAACTGTAGTACAGCCTCAGTAGTACACAGTACCTTGCAGTATGTAATTTCAGTGTGTTTTACATGGAAAAACTCACATTAAATGAAGATATGCATGCCTGAACACTTACACATTATTGAGAGGGGATCAGAATAATGTCTTGGCACTATGTCTTAAAATATTGGGGTTCTCATCAGTTCAAGTTCCAGGAATTGAACATGTTTGTACCGCACCGAGGGGGGTGGGGGTATTTGGAGAATGAACTATTACAATGCGTGGCCTTTTGGCAGTTTAAGCTATAGTATAAGTGACTAAATTACCACGTATCAGTGAAAAATTCCATCTGTAGCCCTTCTGGGTTTTTTTTACTTCCCTTCTGATATATCATGTCTATACTGGGTACAACTGTATAAGCAATAACAATATCTGTGTATTTTTTTTGTTTGTTTTGTTTTTCAGGCTCAGATCCTGACTTCAAGAATGGACTTACATTACTGAGGCAAGTTATTTCTTTTCTCAGTACAGTATTATGACTTTGTTTTTCATGTTTTCTTCATCATCCCATCCCACTTACTCCATGTTTGTTTTCTTCCTTCCTCCCCACCACCCCTCCTTCTCTGCTCCCTAGTTCTGCACTAGTTTCTTTTGTATTTTCCCTGGCTGAAATCCAGGTAGCATTCTACACTGTTACACTGATTTTTTTTATTTGTGTAGTAGTGCTTCTCCATTCTTCCTAAGTGTTAAAAAAGATTGTTTACTTTCCAAATTAATATTGTCTGTTTTAGCCATAGGGAGCAAATCCTGATGTTATCTGTTTTTTTTTTTTACATATACATTTTTTCCCTCCTGGAACTGGCAGGCGGCTTGGCCCCTCACTCGAAGAGGTTTGCTCTCTGGCTCCGACACTCCCGCACCTGACCCACCCAGTAATCCTCCACGGGTTGCCCCTCCCCCCACCCGTGACAGGGCCAAGGGTGAGGGGCGTCGACTTCCCCCCTCCCTCAGAGACCAACATGCAGACTCCGGGGGGCCAGTACAGGTACCACAGAACTGTCATGGAGCCTGCCTGCTCCTCCACTTTTTCTACCATGTTTTCTCCCCTCCCTTTGGCATGGCTGTTCGAGCGTGTGTGGAGGCACACGCACTCAACAATCTGTGGCACCCTCCCTATCCTAGCCGATCCCATCTGCACTACCTTTGGGCCTCCACCCATGGGGAGCCTCGCAGCAGTCATGACTGAATCCCCAACTGGGAGAGGAGAGCAGCCCTACAGCCAATCAATCCAACTCTTGGCCTTCCCCCCCTCCTCTGCCAACCCCTAAAGACCCAGGCTCGTTCCCAAACCAGGATCACTGGCGTAGCACAAGGTGTGGCATCCTGCGCCTCAACTCTCAGCACCACCGGACCGGCCATGTTATCTAGTTTTTAGGATATTGCAGGTTTTGTTGCAACAGTATTTATGTATATTTATCACTAAAGTCTGAGATGTAATTTATTATGTTGTTCACTGAGGGGCTGTTTTTTTGTGTGCTCACCTTTACACATTTGAAATTAAGGTACTGGTATATACTGTAAGTATGTACTATAGGTGACACTACACCTTGCTTAAGTGCTCAAGGACACAGAACACTTTGGTGATGTTTTGTGCTGGCGGCTGGTGCTTTGTATTTTTAACTTTTGTGTTACCAATTCACTTTCAATTCACTTTATTTGTAAGACAGGCGCTATTCCAAAAGATCATAGCGCCTTTACAATTTAAAACACTAAAACAATAAAAAGCAATCCCAGCCAAATAGCATTACTAAACAAAATCATCAAAAGCAAGTTCAAATAAGTATATCTTCAGAGCTGTTTTAAAGCTCTCTACAGTCAGGCACTCTCATAACCGATGAGGTGAAGAGTTTCACAGGGTGGGGGCCATGAACATGAAAGCTCAGGACCCAGATGTCTTTAACCGAACCCTTGGAACCTCTAGCAATCCCTCGTCTGCTGAGCGGAGTGGTTGGGAGGGGCAGTAAGGAAACAGAAGCTCTTGCAGCTAGCCCAGTCCCTGTCCATGTAGGGCCTTATAGGTCAGCAAACCAACCTTGAAGGTGATCCGCCACTGAACTGGCAGCCAGTGCATTTCACGCAGCACGGGAGTGATATGACTGGATCGAGATGACCCAATCAACAACCTGGCCACAGCATTCTGCACCAGCTGCAGGTGGCGGATATCAACCCCCAGAAGCCCTAGGTAAAGGGAGTTACAGTAGTCAAGGCAGGAGGTCACAAAGGCATGGATCAGTGTTGGAAGGTCATCAGGTGGAACAAGGCGCTTAATCCGGGCAATATTCCTCAGACGGTAAAAAAAGGATTTGACAACAGCAGACACTTGTGAATGAGGCGTCAGTTCATTGTCAAATATTACACCCAGATTTTGCACCCATTCAGAGGTCAGCAGCTAGCTACCCCTGAGCCAAAGCCCGGAGGCAATGCCAGCCACCAATCCCCAGTCCGATGACCTGGATCCACTACCAACGTCTCAGTCTTGTCAGGATTCAACTTCATCCAGCTGTCATTCATCCAGTCATGAATCTCAGCGAGGCAGTTGTTAAACACTGAGACTGCACTATCCTGCTTGGGAATGAAGGATAGGTACAGCTGAGTATCATCTGCATAACAGTGAAAACCCAGCCCGTACCTTCTTACAATGTCTCCCAATGACAGCATGTACACCGTGAACAACATGGGGGACAGCATCGAGCCCTGCAGAACCCCACATGGCAGCAAGAATGAGTCAGAAGAAAAAATCCCTGACACCACCCTCTGAGATCTGCCTGAGAGAAAAGACTGAAACCATCTGAGGACCGCCCCTGACAGGCCAGATGAACCACAGGTACTCAAGCAGTACCTCATGGTCCACGGTGTCAAACGCTGCAGAGAGATCAAGAAGAACCAAGGTGGAATGGCTCTTCTGATCTCTCGCTATTAGTAGATCATTGAGAACCTGAACAAGGGCAATCTCAGTGCTATGCCTCTTCTGAAATCCAGACTGGAAAGGATTGTAGATTTCATGGATGGTAAAATGATTCTCCAGTTGCAGCGAGATCACCTTCTCAATAACCTTCCCCACAAAAGGGAGGTTAGAGACTGGTCTGTAGTTAGCAGGACAATCTGGATCAAGAGAGGGTTTTTTAAGGAGGGGCATCACCACCACCTCCTTCAGGGAGTTCAGAAACTCACCTGACTCTAACAAACCCCAAACTATCTCTGCAAGGACCGGGGCGATGACATCAAGACACCCTATTAAGAGGCGAGTTGGGCCCAGGTCCAAACTACAGCAGGTCAGCCACATATTCTGGACAATCCACACAATCTCCACGACCTCCAGCCAGTCAAAGCTGACCCAGCAAAACCAAGCAACCTCACACCAACTGCTGCTACCCCCTATAGAGCGAGCCAATCGAATCTCGGACCTGATGTCGGCCACCTCATCAGCAAAGAAGCGAGCAAACTCATCACACTTTTCCTGTGAAAATGCTCTTTTAACTCATAGACAGGCTGGATTGCACAGTCTGTCCACCGTTTGAAAGAGCTGAGCTGGTCGATTCTGAGCAATCTCCCCAGGCAGGAACTCTGCCTTTTTATGAGAGACAGCTGATTGATAGTCTCTGAAATGATCTACCAGTCTAAGTTTGTCAGCATCAAGGCCCGCTTTCCGCCAGCAACGCTCTATCCTTCGCTCCACTCGCTGCAGCTCCCTCAAGGTCCCACCAAACCAAGGGGACCGAGGGTGGAGGGTTGGAGGGCGAACACGGATAGGAGCAATAGCATCCAGAGCCCCCATCACAACCTTATTATAGGCCATTAACAGGTTATCCGGACTCATGCTTGCACTCGGTAATCCCGATAGGTCCAGTATCACCAGTAGACTATCTGGGGTCACACCCCTCAAAGGGCGGTACTGGACCATCTCCACAGGAGCAGGCCTATGGTGGGAGCATGGAAGTTGAACCTTATAGTGTGATGGTCTGACCACCCGACAGGTTCAACCACCAAGTCAGAGGCTTCCATCCCCAGCAGGAAGATCAGATTCAATGAGTGACCAGACTCATGGATCACAGAGGCAACTGCCTGTGTGAAGCCCAACAAAGACATCAGTTGGAGGAAGGTCTGGCCAAACTGTGAGAGTTCATCATTGACCCAGGCATTGAAGTCACCCAGAACCATCAACCTGAGAGACTCCAACACTATGTTGACAACGAAGTCCACAACCTCCGAAGGAACTGCTTCTCACCTCCAGGTGGATGGTAGACAAGAAGAATCCTGCACCCCACCTGCGACCACCATACACTCAAAGGATCTGGTCTCCTCAACTGGCACAACTACAAGGCCCAATCCAGATCTAAAACAGATTGCTACACCCCCACCCCTGTGATCCAACCTCAGACGGTGTATAACTGAGAATCCAGCTGGAATCGCTGACTCCAAAATGGGACCAGCCTTTTCATCCAGCCAGCTCTCGGTGATGCAAGCCAGGTTCAATGATCCAACAAGATCAGCTATTATAGCCATCTTGTTTTTAATGGACTGGGCATTGCACAAAACTGTTTGAGTCAGGTGAGGCACCGAGGCCAAACGGACCACTGGCCTGCTGACTGCGGAGTCTTTGCATATGGGTACCAGGCAAGGCAAACTTCGATCTGGGACCCATTTTACCCCAGGGCGTCTCTTGGTCTTCACTACCCCAATCCGGCCACCACACTCTTCTCCTCCTCCAGGTCCAGGGCCCCCCCACACCTCCTACCAACTATCCCTGGAGCCCTACAGCATCCATAAACTGCTGCGTACAATGGAGGACAATTAAAGGGCCGGAGGTCCCGGAGCTCGGAGGGTGAGTAGCGCCTAACCGGGAGAGCAGCCTGCCAACACATACTAACAAAACCAGAATCACCACCCCCCAAATATCCAAAACAAAACCCAAATAAACAGTTAAAAACACAATAAAACAATTAAAACAAATCCCAATGTGTTATGTGCAGGAGTACTATGTGTACCAGTAAACCTCACTTTTTATCATCACAAATTTTTGTCTATACATTTGGTGAGATGTGTGCCTGGCTTTCTCAGTTTTGTGTAAATTCATCATACTGCGGTAATCCAGTGGGCATGCTGGCTGTCAGATGTCGATTTTGCTTTGGTTACAACTGCTCATGTATGTGCACCCCCTCCCAATAAGCTGCAGATCCTAGTTAACCAACAGCATACTTCCTCCTATGCCCCCACTAGAATTGCCTTATGTCTGTCCCATGCATTCTTGAATTCCTCCACTGTTTTTGACCCTACTACCTCCTTAGGAAGGCCGTTCCATGTGTCCACCACCCTCTCTATGAAAAAATACTTCCTCACGTTGTCCCTGAGCTGGCCCCCCCCCCCCCATCTTCAGATTGTGCCCCCTTGTTCTTGCAAATCTCTCTTTCTCAAATATGCTACCATCTTGGACTCTATTGATTCCCTTGAGGTACTTGAAAGTTTCTATCATGTCCCCCCTCTCCCTCCTTTCCTCGAGGGTATACATATTAAGTTCCTTTACTCTCTCTTTGTATGGCTTCTGGTGCAGACCCTGCACCATTCTAGATGCCTTCCTCTGGACCACCTCCATCCTGTCTATGTCCTTGTGGAGATGGGGTCTCCAGAACTGCACACAGTATTCCAGATGGGGTCTCACCAACTGCCTGTACAGAGGGATAACAACTTCCTGTTTTCTACTAGTGATACCTCTCCCTATGCATTCCAGTATCCCCCCAGCCCTCCTTACTGCTTCTCACATTGTTTGCCTACCTTGAGGTCATTTGATATGACTACCCCCAGGCCCTTTCCATTTTATTGTTGTTATTTCCCCACTGTGTAACTTTCCCTGGGTTTTGTTTCCCAGGTGCATTACTTGCACTTCTTTGCAATGAATCTAAGCTGCCATACATGTGACCATTCCTCCAACCTTGCCAAGTCCCTTCTCATCCTTTCCACACCCCCCTTGTGTATCAACCCTGTTGCAGATCTTTGTGTCATCTGCAAAGAGGCATACATTTCCTTCCAGCCCCTGCACAATGTCACCTATAAAGACATTAAAGAGGACCGGTCCCAGTACTGAACCTGCGGTTCCCCACTAGTAACCCCCTTTCTTCGTAGTGGACTCCGTTTACTAGTACCCTCTGCACCCTGTTGTCTAGACAATGTTTTACCTAGGCTACCACCCTGGGACCCACTCCCAGGCTGGTTAACTTGTTTATTAATCTTTTGTGTGGGACTGTGTCAAATGCCTTGCTAAAGTCTAGGTAGGCCACATCCATAGCCCCTCCCTGGTCTACTACTTTGGTCACCCAGTCAAAGAAATCTATTAGATTCATCTGACATAATCTTCCTACTGTGAATCCATGCTGTCTTGGGTTCTATGTCTCGCTGGCCTCCAGATACTCAACAATTCTTTCTTTCAGAAGTGATTCCATCATTTTCCCTACCACTGAGGTCAAACTAACAGGTCTGTAGTTACCTGCCTCTGCCTTGTTCCCACTTTTGTGAAGGGGAATTACATCCACCCTCCTCCAGTCCTCAGGTACCACACCATCCTCCCATGATTTGTTAAAAAGGGTAGTCAGTGGTGTCACTAGTTCTCCCCTTAGTTCTTTAAGAATTCTGGGGTGAAGCCCGTCAAGCCCCATTGCTTTGTCCATCTTCAGTTTTAGGAGTTCTTGTAGGACCCTTTCTTCTGTGAATGGACTGGTATCACCCCCACCCATCCATAGTGCTTCCATTGTTTGGTTTAGGTACCTCCTCCCCCTCTTCTTTTGTGAATACTGAGCAAAGTATTAGTACTGATATCTTTGCCTTTTCACTGTCACCTTCTGCCCACCCCCATCCCTTTATTAAGCCTCACTACCCCTTCCTTGGTCTTTCTTCACTCCCTAGTGTACCTATAAAAGGTTTTATCCCCCTTCTTAACTGAGTTGGCTATCTTTCCTTAGTCTGGGCCTTTGCTATTCTGACTGCCTCCCCCACTTCCTTTTGCTTTAACTGATACATTTCTCTGTCCTGCTCCTTCTGTGATTCCTTATACTTTCTGAATGCTATCTTTTTCTCCCTAACTGCCCCCGCCACCTCTTTTGAGAATCATAGTGTTTTTTTTCCTTTGTTTTGTTTTGTTTATTTGTTTCACACAAAGTCTTGTTGTCTCTGTAATGGCAGTTTTGATTTTTCTCCATTGTTTCCCCAACCCTCCTTCCTGCCCATTTGCTAGTGCATTCCTTAGGTACTCTCCCATTTTGCCAAAGTCAGCCCCCCTAAAGTCCAGTACCTTCACTTTTGTATTGTTTGACTCTACAGCTGGGTTTATTGTGAACCACACTGTTTGGTGGTCGCTTGTTCCCAGATGGCTACCCACTTCCAAATCCGAGATCCTCTCTCCATCCCCATTTGAGAGTACCAGGTCTAAGATTGCTCCCTCCTGAGTGGTTTCCAACACTAGCTGTCAATACTACCTGAACTAAGGGTGCACCTTAACTAGGTGCACCCTTAGTTCAGGCTAGGTACATGAATATGGAGCCCTTCCCTTCTCAGCATTGCTTTATTAAACATTACTGTTACTGCAGCTGCTATAACAAGGCTCTACATTTTTACAAATACTTTTCCTTGTCAGTTGACATGGTGCAGCAGCTGGCGGGCCTCTTATTTTGTTTTCAAGTAAACATGAAATTGCTGATGGAGCAGTCTGGTTGCATTACTGCATTGTGGTCTCAGGAAAATACTTGTTTCTTGTTTCTCAGTATGATTTCTTTAGGATTTCATATGCTTTGGGTGATTATCTAAGTTTTTTGTATTTATTTATTTATTAGAGTCTAGGATTACAATTACCTTTGAGCCAAGGCTCTTTTACAAAGGTTCCACATCAGGATGAGAACAAACAAGCAGGACGTTAATTATTACAGGATAACAGGTTACAGTTGTTTATCATCTAATGAGTACATACAGATTAAGCTGATGGTACTATGGTACTACGGCAGACATATCCAAACATGGCCATGAAAATATATGACTTGCTATTGTGCCTATATGAAATCCTATGCTGAGAATACTGTACTAATGTTTATACTGCAAGCAGCAAAGTCCATAATAACACTGAGACAGGAATGTTTCTAATTTCAAATTAAGAAAGTAGTTTCCCTCCGTTATTTTTTTCTGAAAGTAACAGATCTGTTTGTATTTTGTTTTGCTGTGCCCTTAAAACAATTGATATAACATCCAGTTTCTGGCAGACTGAATACATTTCTTTGTGTGCGTCTTCATGCACTGCCCTGCCTGTGCTCACCTTGCTCGCAGTAGTGTACTCCCTTTTAGTAAGTAAGTACAGTACCAAACCACACTGCCATTAGAACTGCAGCTCAAATAAAATGATATTCAGCGCCCTGCTTGCAGTAGTACTCCATTTAAGTAAGTAAGTAAGTACACTACCAAACCACACTGCCATTAGAACCTCAGCTCAATAAAATGATATTCAGCACCCTGCTTGCAGTAGTACTCCATTTAAGTAAGTAAGTAAGTACACTACCAAACCACACTGCCATTAGAACTTCAGCTCAATAAAATGATATTCAGCACCCTGCTTGCAGTAGTACTCCGTTTAAGTAAGTAAGTACACTACCAAACCACACTGCCATTAGAACTTCAGCTCAATAAAATGATATTCAGCGCCCTGCTTGCAGTAGTACTCCGTTTAAGTAAGTAAGTAAGTACACTACCAAACCACACTGCCATTAGAACTGCAGCTCAAATAAAATGATATTCAGCGCCCTGCTCGCAGTAGTGCTCATTTTATACAAGCAAATGACTTAGAAGTATCCGTTGGGTCAAACACTACCTCGGGCTGCTCAACAAGTTAAAATTTACAAAATACAATATTTTTCATTCAGGCACCACTCATGCATGGTTTGTCAGTCCCTTTAGCTATTATCTCCCCAAGCACATACTGAAATAGTGCTCCTGAACTTGGTTGTAGTTCATTCAGGAGAGCCAAGAAACTACAGCGAACTCTTCCTGCTTCCTGTAAAGCAGTTAGCGAGGCTCCATTGCTAACGAGTAGTGAAGAGTGAAAACTGCACTGAGATTAGGTGTAAGCTACCAAAACACACTGCCGTTAGAACAGCAGCTTAAATAAAATGATAATTGTACAACAGACCTATTAATTGTACAATCCTGAGTTCTGATTTGACTGATCATGTTAACCACACATCACATACTATAGCATTGAGAGGTGCCCGTTTGGAGCCCTTACAAAATAAGGAAAAAAATTACTCAGGCTGCTAAAAATATATTAAAATAAAGGCAGCCAACACTTCTGTACTCATGTTGCATTGTCAAGCTTGCACACCACCTCACCAGAAGCTATTCACCTCCCTTGCTGTGCACCACAGCTGTGTAACATTAGCTGCAAAAGAGGGAGAGAAGGGAGCACAGAACAGCTCTCCCAGTCAGCTGCTGGAGGATTGGCCAAGCCAGTGAAGATGCTGGGTTTCCCACACCTGGAGGGGAGATAGAAGGCTCTCTCCTCCATGCACAGACATGAAGGATTGTTTTGCCAGGCCATGTGGGGCAGAGCCATGTCCCCTCAACTGACCACTCCCCCTCTGGATAACCCTGCCCAGCCTTAGAGTCCTGAGGTTAAAGTTTGACTTCTCCAAAATTACTTGATGCCTGATTGACTAAGAGGCCAAAGGGCTAGTCCATAGTAACCCAGCAGCCAACAGGCTGGGTTTGGGGAGCAGGATGGGTAGGTGGGAGGGCAGGCTCGCAAAGGAGGAGAGAACAGGCTCCCTCCCCACACAAAGGCAGCTGCCCATAAGAGGTAAGCCCTCTCTTTGCTGCAGCAGTCACCAGAAACATTCCCCACCCACTTGCTCAAATTTAGTCAAAAACAGAGGTGGTCTTTTACACAGCCAAGTTTGGATGGCTCAGTCAGCAGAAATGACCATGGTTCTGACATGGGACAGGCTCAGGTATGGGTGTGCCTTGGTATGTATCAAGGCATGGTAAAGAATGACTGGTTTGCATTGGAGTCCTGCTATTTGGTGACCTCCAGTTTGCTTTGGGAGCGACAGTTTGGTTTATTTGGCCAAGCTCTGCACCAACAGCTGGCCACTTCTTCACTCATAGCCCAAGGGATGATGCAGATATAAGATAAATGCTAATATATGTTATGGACTATACTTACATATTTTAATTTATTTATTTAAAAATTTCACCAGGAAGGGCACATTGGACAACAAGTTGCTCATCACACGGTGCGTCCTGGGGGGTGAGGGAGTTGGAAGCCACACAATAAAACGTAATCAACACAACAGTATACATTGCCAATATATGGGAATTGGAAGACATACAAATAAGTCATAGGCAAACAACAAAACAGTATATAGTGCCAGTTATGTATAGGGCACATTACTAAGTAGAGAACAATTAACAAGCAACAACAGGAAGCAAAAAATTACAGTTGGTATGTATATTCCATTACATCATAGTGAACAGAAGGCCCACAAGTGTGGTAATAGGATAACTATCACAGCCCATTTAGATGCAACATGATCTGCTCAGTGCAGTTCACAGACAAGTAATTGTGTAAGGCTGAGGAGACAGAGGAAGGGGAAGAAGAAAGGAGAATCTGGGGTGGGGGGATTCCACAGTTTAGGGAAGTGGTACAAGAAGGCTGCCTGGCCAACAGTAGTCCTACAGCACGGAACACCTAAAGTATGGGAAACTGAGGATCTAAGTGAGTGGGTGGATGGTGAGGGGATTGTTAGGGAAGAGTTGAGATAAGTAGGGAGGGAGACAAACCAAAATTTAGAGACAAATTTAGTATAGTGGAGGAGACGTCTGTTATAAAGAGATGGGAAAGTCAAAGTGTGGTGAAGTTGACAGTGATGAGTGAGGGTAGGAGTGTCGAGTGTGAAGCGGCAGAAGGAGTTAAAGAGAGTGTCCAATCTGGCTAGGGGGGTCTTAGCCGTGGCACTGTAGACCACGTCGCAGTAGTCAAAGATGGGGATGAGCATCTTCTGGATAAGTTACACCTAGCCGGGAGAGGGAGGCAGTTCTGGTTCCTAAATAGTATGCCTAACTTAGGGCACAGCTTTTTAAGGATGGCATCCACATGACTAGAGAAGGTGAGGTGTTGGACAAGCCAAATCCCCATATATCTGAATGAGGAGTTGTCCTCGAAGACCATCCCGTTGAGGATGTGGAAAGAGGGTAGGGAAGGGAGCCTTGAAAGTCTCTGCCTAGTGCCAAAGGTCATGGAGACAGTCTTTCTGGCATTTAGGAAAAGCTGATGTGAGCAAAACCAGCGTTGAACATTTTTGAAATCATTCTGAAGTCTGGTTGCAATATCAGTGGGGGAGTGGCTGGAGGTGTAAAGGATCGTGTCATCAGTATACATATGAATAGAGGTAGATGTGCAGACAGATGGCAAATCATTGAGAAAGATAGAGAAGAGTATGGGGCCCAACACTGATCCCTGTGGAACCCCTGTGTCAATAGGGAGGGGTGAGGATATAGAATCTGCTATTCTAACTGACTGAGCCAACCTGCCAGGTAGGCATGGAACCAGTTTGTGGCAGCAGCCAACAAACCTGCAACGGAGAGAGAGTGTAACAGGATAGAGTAGGAGACAGTATTGAAAGCCTTGGCTAGGTCGACAAAGATGGTAGATGTAATTTGACCACTGTCTATCCCAGTGAGGACTGAGTCAGTGAGCCTAATCAGGGAGGTGGTGGTGAAGTGGTTTTTATGAAAGCCAATAGGAAGGGGGTGAAAAAGTTAGTGTGAGAGAGATAGGCAGAGAGTTGGGCAAGAGCTAGGTGTCCTTGCAGCTTAGTGAGGGTGGGAAGTAGGGATATACAGTAGGGCGATAGCTCCCAGGGAAGGATGGGTCAGAACAATGGCATGAGGGGATAGCTTCCAATGTGAATGAGAGGTTGAGTAGCTCCGTCAGTGGGGCAGAGACAGCCATAGCAGAAAGGTAAAGCCTTTAGAAGGGTTTAGGGTAAGCAGGGCATCTATGGTGTCAGAGGGTGTTATGTTAGTGAATGAGAAAGGAAGAGGCTGGGGATAGGTGTGTGGTGAGTTAGGGGGAGGATCAGAATGAGGAGATGGTAAGGAGGGTAGAAGGACAGAGGCACAGGAGGTGAAAAAATAATTAAATTCAGAGGCGACACTCAAGTGGTCAGAGCTAATAGTGTTGTTTATAGTGAGAAGGGGGTAGGAGGAGAAGAAGGGGACAGAAGAGAGAGTGAATGACTTTCCAAGATTTTGAGGGGCTGTTTATGTTCGATTATGCTTGATTGAAAGGTTGAGGTAAAGTAGTCGGCTTTAGCCAAATGAGTGGCTTCGGTGCATTTGTTGCAAAGCTGATGATAGATGTCATAGTTTTTCTGGAGCTTGGAGATTTTGTGTTGCTTCCAGGCTTGGTCCCTTGCTCTTTGGCATGCTATGAGTTCTGGTGTGACCCAAGGAAGGTGGTTGCCGCGGACTCTAACTTTGCGTAGAGGAGCGTACCGGTTCCAAACTTCGAAAAATTTACCTTTGAAATATTCTGTGGCTGCATCGATCATGTTCGCTGAGGTGATAGGGGACCAGTTTGTGCATGATAGGTCAAGTAGGAGCAGCCCAAGGTGCATGGAATTGTATGAGTGAGTCACTAAGGTTTTGTGGGGGACTTTGGTACAGTGGTTTTGTGTACTAGGAAGGTCATGAGATGGTCGCTCAGAGCATCTGATAACACTCCAGATTTGATGACTGTGTGGGTGGGAAGTGAGAGCCCGGTCAATTAAGGAATGGTTGTTTGTTTTCGGGTTTATCCTAGTAGGTTCAAGGATGAGTTGGATTAAATCATGGGCAGCAACGCTGTTTTTTACTTTGAGTAGGGAAGGGGACAACCAGTTTAGGTTAAAATTGCCCATAATATAGACTTCACCAGAGGAGGTGTGGGAAACTATGGTAGAGATGAGGTCAGTAACCAGGGTGGGGTTGAGGCCTGGGTGGCAGTAGGCCCCTGCAATAAAAATAAGGATTAAGAATGGGAGAGATAATTGTAAGATGAGTACTTTGTGTGCTTTTGGGACAGAGGTGGAATAAATGGTAGTGAATTGGATACCTGAGGAGATGTATATTGCCAGACCTCCACCTCTCCCAGATCGGTCTTGTCGTGAAATAGAAACACCTGGGATGTCGAGTGGGGGGTTGCCTGTTTTATTATTTAGCCATGTTTCAGTTAGAATAATTATGTCAGGGCCTAGCGAAGCAACAAGGGGCTGGAGTAAGTCGATTTTAGGGAGAAGGCTATGTATGTTATGGTGCAGAGTTTTCAAACCTCGGGGTAAGGCAGCGGGTTGAGGTAGCGGGGCTACAGGGGTAGCAGATGGAGGCATTGTGCCATTTAGGGAGCAAGCCCCTGGGTTAGGATTTATGTCTCCAGATGATAGGAGCAGGAGTGCAATGATTAGATAATGGAGTTTATCACTCTTATACCAGGGTATCTTAGAGGCTTGCCTAGTTGGAAGGGAGATGGGGCTGTCAGTAGGAGGAAGAAAACCTATAGTGTATACAAGTGAACAGTAGAGACGGATGAACTTGAGAGAGGCACAGGGGTGAAGAGGGAAATGATTCCAGGGAAGAGAAGGGGAAGAGGGGGAAACAGCATTGTTAGGGGCCAAGTGGAGAAGTGTGGGAGGACAGGGGGGAGTGCTGGTGAGGGGGAGGGGTGGGAGTTGTTATGAGGAGGGGAAGAGTTAGGAAAATGAGGAGGGTTAGAAGAAAACTGAGAGAGTGCATGGTGAGGGAGGGAACAGAATGCATAGTTGCAGAAGGGAGGGCTAACATAGGAAACCAGAGAAATAAAATAGTATTGGGCGGGTTGACAGTAGTACTGTGCCTAGAATGTACTGGTAGCACAAGACAAGTGGGACTTGCTGATGACTACATGACAGTTATCCCCCTGCCAGAAGAAGCATACAACAGACAGGCTTCAAAATACAGTACAGTAGAACACAACCAAATCACACAACCCTAAGCTCCCCCTTCCCTAGTAGACCAATGAAACAGACCAGCCCTGAGCAGTGTACAGGCCAAGCCCACTCACAGAGCATCAAACACTGAGAGACAGAAGGGAACTGAAAGTGTCTCTGGAAAACCTTGATATACACAGGTTATTTAGCTAACTTTTTAACTCAATTTTCAGTCACAAAACAAGGATCTCTGGAAAACCTTGATATACACAGGTTAATTATCTTACTTTTTAAGTCCATTTTCAGTCTCAAAACCAATTCAGTTGGAAGCAGGGTGATGCAGGGCAACTTGCTAGGAAATCACATTCCCACTGAGCACAGAAATGACCAGTCTCTTCGAGCAGCATATTTCAACTAGCTAGATGATAGCTCAAATTAATGCACCCTTCTCATTGGCTGCCCTTGAAATCAAACCAAAACAATGAGAGACAGAAGGGAGCTGAAAGTAATTTGTAGTACAGATTTGTAATTGACTAAATATGCCTGAACTAAGATGATGATGATATGATTATTGTTGTATAATGCAAATGAATGTGCTTATAAAGTACAGTAGGTCAATCCCAATATTCCTCAAAACTGTGATCCAGACCTCTTCCTGGGGAAAGACAGGAAAGTGTGGCAAGGCAAAGTAGTTTAACATTCAAAAAGAAAATAACTTGCAATGTGTAAGCAATAAAACATGGCAGGGTGTGCATTATGATGGTATAATCACAGACTTCAGATGAATTGTAAGCACGAGGTGCAGCCAAGTACCATTAAATGCACCTGGGAAGTACAATTATATAGAGAATAAAGTATGGGTTAGTGTGTGTAACGTGAAGTTTACACACAACCGAGGGGTTAGACGCTCATAAACCACGAGCAAAGCCGAGGGTTTATGTCAGCATTTATCCTCGAGGGTGTGTGTAAACTTCAAGTCATAAACACACTAACCCATATTTTATTTTATATAATTGCTGGGTTTCCCTTTTTCGCCTCAGCAATTATATAAAATAAAGACCTTGTAGTGCAACCGCGGTTCGGCTTAGTGTTAGTGTGGTGCCAAAATTGGAATCCGTCCATGTCTTTTAAAAATGGCTTACCTCTGCCTAAGTGTCTTCCACATCTTTCAGAATAAGCCTTATTAAGCCCGCTGATGAGCCCAATAGATCTTATCGCCGAGTTCTTCTGACGGTGCTGTTTTTGGTAACACGGAAGCGGCGAGCTGTCGGGAACAGTAGTGCTGCTCTGTGGGCATGAGCACAGCAAGGGAAACCGTGCGCGTGTTTGCCATTATAAACGCTCCTTTGTAATGGCAAATTATGCCACGGTTTCCCTATGGGAAAAAGGAGAAGCCAGTTATTATATAGAGAATAATGTATAGGCTTGGGTGTGTAATGTTTTTTTACACACACCCAAAGTGTGTGATGTCACATAAACTTCAAAAGCGAAGTTTGATGGGTTCATTAAGGCATCGCACCCTGAGGAAGTATGCAAAAAACATTACACTCCTCAACCTATACTTTTTTATAATTATTGACTTTCCTTAAAAATATGTCTGTAAAAGTAAGCCCTTAAAAAGCCTGGGGCCCGATATTCAAAACTGGGCAAAGAGGAGTACAAATATTTGTGCTGTGCCTTGCGGTTACCCAAGTGCCCAAAAATGCTGTATTCAGTTGAATAGTGCACCAGCACTATTTGACTGAATATAGGGCCATTGTAACCCAGTGCTAAGCCGCTTAGTGCTGAGCAGACATGGCTCCTGAAATAGGGCATCATTATGGCTTGAACCCATGCTAAATGTCCTGTATTAAAACGGACCCAGGCAATTAGCTCATTGGGCATGCAAGACGCTAAGAGGTCATTTACATAGAGAATAAAGTATGGGTCTGGGTGTGTAATGAGAAGTTACACACACCCGAGGGTTTTGATGCTACATAAACCCCGAGAGCGAAGCTCGAGGTGTTTATGCGTAGCATCTAACCCCGAGGGTGTGTGTAAATTCGAGTTTACACACACCCAGACCCATATTTTATTTTATATAATTGCTGGGTTTCCCTTTTTCACCACAACAATTATATAAAATAAACACCTTTCAGGTCGGACATAATTCGGCTTAGTTTCAGTTTGCAGATTTAAATTGCCGTGTTTTAAAAACGGTTGCTCTTTTTTTTTTTCTGTCAGGATTCCACAGTTTCTACCCCGGTTGCTGCTGTACAGCGGGAAAAAATAACACATAAAAACTTACCGCCGAGTTCTTCTGGTGGTGCTGGTTCAGGCGACATGGATGCGGTGAGCGGTAAGGCGCTAGGCGCGTATTAAGGTAAGAGGTTAGTGAGGGAAACTGCTGCGGTTTGCCATTATAAATACCCTTTATAATGGCAAATTACGCCGCACGGTTTCTATGGGGAAAAAGGGGAAGCCAGTTATTATATGCCGATTATGGGCTAATTTGCATAGGTAGCCCAGCAGTTTAGTCCAGTGCCACCCCCCTACATGCCCAGTCCCAGGGAGCTATCCATGATGCTATTGGTCCTCCCCCCACTGGTTGCCCACCCAATGTAAATAAGTTCTCCCTGGTGTCTAGTGATCCCCCCGCCGATCACTATCCTGCTGTAAATTATAAGGTTTTCCTGGTGTCTAGTGGTCCACCCCACTGTTCGCCGGCCCAATGTAAATGATGAGGGCTCCCTGGTGTCTAGTGGTTCCCCCCCATTGACAGCTTAGTTGGGGGCGGCCGTGGTGGACAGTGGATGGCTGTGCTGGTTGCCAGCTTGGAGTTGGGATGGGGGGAGTGGGGTGGTGGGGCACTACCTGCCGAGGTGGGGGAGCAGGTGGTCTGCTAGACATTGGGTAATGGCATTACTGTGGGATACAGGGGACCAGGGATAGGGAGAGGGGTCCGCTAGACACCAGGGAATGATTGCTCTTTCATATACAGGGGATCAGTATGGGGGGATACATTGGATGCCAGAGAAATAGTGTATGTTTGTTGGGTGGGTGATCGGGTGGGGGAAAGACCACTGGACACCAGGGTAACATGCCGTAACCATCGGGCACAGGTGTAGGTGGGGGAGAAGCTGCTAGACACTGGGGACAATTTAGATTTTTACATTGGAATGGCGATTGGCGGGGGGGGACCACTAGACACCAGGGAATACTTATTCTTTACATCAGTCCAGCAATCAGTGGGAGTGGGGCCACTAGACCCCAGGGAGAACTTATACTTACATCGAGCCAGCGATCAGCAGTGGGGGGACTACTGGACACCATGGACTACTGTGTTGGGGGTTGGGTGGCTGATGCACTTCCTCCACCAGACACTAGGGTTATGCCAGAGTAAGTCATGTTTTCAGTTGATGGTATCTATACCTTGCAAGGAGACCACACAAAATGGCCTTGTGTGGCGCAAATACTCTGAATATTGGATTACACCAATATTCGAATCCACGCCCCTTTATTTACATTGCACCTTCCTCTGAATATTGTCTGGGTGCAAGCTCTGTTTGCCCATGCTAACCAGGTTTTCCAATGTTACACATCTGTGTTTCTTGCTTGGACATCCGTGCAAAACCCAGTTTGCGCTGGCAAACTTGGATTTGTGCCCAAGCAAAGTTTTGAATATAGGGCCTCTGGTGTCACTTTCAGTTTTCCTCCGTGTGTTGGCCTTCTCTTGTTCAGTGAGGAATTGTTCTCTACTAGTAGGGTCTGGCACTGAGAACCACAATGCCGTAGAAACCTGAGGCCCGATATTCAAAAGACTGCCCAGGCGCAAATCCAAGTTTACTTGCTCAAACCAAGTTTTGCATGGATGTGCAATACTGAAAAGCCCCATTTATGCAGGCAAACAGGGTTTGCACCCAGGCAATATTCAGAGGGGACAATATGTAAATGAAGGGTCAGGAACCTGAATATTGGCGCAGTTCAATATTCAGAGTATGTGCGCCACGCAATGCCATTTTGCTTGGCCCCCCTTGCTAGGTGCAAACACCGCTGATCAAAGCCTCAACTTAGTCCCACGCAACCCTAGTGGTTGGTAGAGGAAGGGCAGCAGCCCCCTGACCCCCAACACAATAGTCTCTGGTGTCCAATGGTCCTCCCCACCAATCTTTGACCTGATGTACATATTAAATTTCCTTGGTGTCTGGTGGTTCCCCCCACTGATCGCCAGCCCACTGTTTAAAAAAACCCACTCCCTGGTGCTAGTGATCCCCCCTCCCTGCTGATCACCAGCCCGATGTAGGGAAAAAAGTTATTCTTTGGTGCTAGCCCCCCCCCCACTGATCACTGGCCTGATGTAATAAATAAATATTTCCCTGGTGTCCAGTTATCCCTCCCCATCTGCACCCCTGCCCGATGTGTAATTCCATATTCCCTGGTATCTAGTGGTCCTTCCCACTCATCTGCACTCATGTCCAATGTGTAATCATGTATTCCCTGGTGTCTAGCAGACCCTCCTCCCTATCCCTGATTCCCTGTATAGTATAGTGACTCCATTCCCTGGTGTCTAGTGGAGTACCCACTGCAGCAGGTAGTGCCCCACCACCCTGCTTTCCCCTATCCCAACCCAGAGCCAGCGACCAGCACAGCCCTCCACTCTCCACCACAGCTGGCCACTGATTGAGCCGTCAAACTTGTCCAAGTACATGCTCATTGACAGCTCAGTCAGCGGCTAGCCATGGTTGACAGTGGAGGGCTGTGCCAGTTGCAACTCAGGGTCAGGATGGGGGGGTAGGATGGTGGGACACTACCTACCAGGTGGGGGAGTGGGGGTCCACTAGGCACCAGGGAATGGAGTCACTGCAGTATACAGGAGATCTGGGATGGGGTCCTCTAGACCCCAGGAAATATGTGATTACACATCAGGCATGAGTGCAGGTGGGGGGTGGGACCACTAGACACCATGGAATATGGAATTACATATCTGGCATGGGTGCGGGTGAGAGGAGGGAACACTAGACACCATGGAATACGGAATTACATATCTGGCAAGAGTGCGGGTGAGAGGAGGGAACACTAGATACCATGGAATACGGAATTACTTATCTGGCATGGGTGTGGGTGAGAGGAGGAAACACTAGACACCATGGAATACGGAATTACATATCAGGCATGGGTGCGGGTGAGAGAAGGGAACACTGGACACCATGAAAAGAGTTTTTTTCCATTAGGCCAGTGATCAGTGTGGGCCACTACCATCAGGGAAAGATTTGTTTCTTACATAGGGCAGGCGATGGGTGGGAGGGGACCACTAGCATCAGGGAATGACTTTAGTCATACATTGGGCTGGTGATCGGCGGGGGAGGGAGAACAATGGTCACCAGGAAAAGAGTTTTGTCTTCCATCAGGCTGGAGATCGTGGGAGGGGGAGAGAACTGCCATCAGGGAAAGATTTGTTTCTTACATTGAGCTGATGATCTGCAGAGGGGGACCACTAGCACCAGGGTATGACTTTAGTTATACATTGGGCCGGCGATCAGTGGGGGGGCACTGGATACCAGGGAAGGAGTTTTTTCTTACATCGGGCCTGTGATCAGTGGGGGGGGGGACCACTAGCACCAGGAATAGCTCTCTGGGATTGGGCAAGTGGGGGACGGCACTGTGCTAAATTGCTGGGCTACCCATGCAAATAATCCCATAAAGGGCATGCAAATGGCCCCTTAGCACCTTGCATTTCCAATGAGCTCATTTGCATGGGTCCACTTGAATATTAGAAATTTAGCATGGGCGGAAGCCATTATGATGGCCTTTTTCAGAAGCCATGTCTGCCCAGTACTAAGTGGCTCAGCACTGAGCTGCAATGGCCCTTTATTCAGTCGAATAGCGCCGGTGTGCTATTCGACTAAATATTGCATTTTTGGACACCTGTGCACCCGCAAGGCACAATGCAAATATTTGCACTCTGCTTTTCCCAGTTTTGAATATCGGGCCCCTGGTTTACCTACTTTCACTTTTTGTTAGAGACATGGTTCACATCTGACTGCCACAACTGCCAAGCAAAAATTGCTGAATGGGGGTTATTTCAGACTGTATCTGAATTTAGAGGCAGTGAAAAGACTTTAAAACAGCTTTTTTACTGTTTTATTTTTTATTTAGTCAGAGCCGTGACTTCCGCACTCAGCTGTGTGCTGACTGAGCCATTGTCAAAGACACACTGGTTTGGCGCCACACAGCACAGAAGACAGTTACAGCATGGCTCTTGCTGTTTTGTGTCTGAGTAACAGCGAAGTGCCGTCTTGGGAATCCCATTATAACTGTCCGAATATAATGGGAAACTAGAAAAGAATGTGTGTATTGTTAGACAGAACAATCTCTAGTATCTTCTAACCATTTCCAAAAATAATTTTATGTGATACTTTTATAATGCTTGAAACTATATTTTGAAAGCTGTTTGAACTGTTAATAATGAACATTCTTCTAACTGCAGATGTAACTGTGCAGCGATTAATAAACTGCCTCCCTGATAACCCACTGATATTTCTCATTATTTCCAGGTTATCTGAGCAGATGCTTCTTGGAGTAAACCTACACCTACTGTGGCTAATGGTCTCAACATATCCATTGTCTCAACTATGGTACTCTTGTGCAATGCTTTATTCCTGATGTAAGTGCTTCTGGTTACTCAGCTGTATTTTCTTGTCTCCCTGTTGTATTGTTCTGTTAACTAATATCAACTGTCCCCTGCTATATTGCGATGATGTCCTATTGATGTTACATTGCACCATGAATGACTTTGTTTGTTATCTGCTGTATGGGTTTTTATATGCCTACTATACTTGTATGACTCTGTATGTTACCTACTGCATGGGCACAAATTTGCCTACTGTATGTCTTATTAACTCCAAGTCACTCCTGAAAAAGGGACACTATGTTTCAATGGACCTACCCGATTATCAAAATTCAAATAAATAAATAAAATAAATGAGAGTTTGGAATCCGATCAACATGTATAGACCCTAGCAATACGGTTCTCCAGTATTAATGTATGGGAATTTTCAATGTTTGCTTTTTTTAACTTAAGCCTAAATGTTTTTTTGGGGGTATGTGTTACTCTTCTAATACTGATTAAGACCTTTGTGTTGATATATACCTTGTCTCTTAAGTCCAGATATTTAGGGAGTTATGGCTTGTTGAATTTCCAATGTTATGGTATGGGAATTTTCATTTTGTATTTCTTTTTTTCATATTGCCCCTAAATGTTTAGGGGGAATATGGGCAGGATTTTCGAAGTTCAGTCACAAGCTGCAACAATGGCAGCTTGCGCTGAGTGCTGCTGCATCTGAGACCCTGCACCCAATATTCCATGGCAAAGGATCCCATCACCTAAGTCCCACAGCTTGCGGCAACAGTGGTAGTGCACCAAACAGACGGCTCACCCACGAGGTGTGCCGCAACAGCTGCTGGGTGGTAGGGTGGCAGCTACACCCTTAGATGGGAGCACAGGTGGCCAGCACCCCCCACCACCACCGATCTGTCTGTAACCCATATGGGCATCACATTACCTGGTGATCTAGTGGTCACCCCTGCCCCCATATGCCCTACAACAAATGGTTACTATTAATGTCACTCCCTGGTGATCTAGCGACACACACACCCACCACCAAGCCTGATATGTCCATAATGTGCAGTATGAGTAATAATGTGCATCCCTTGTGAGCTGCCCCCTTCCTGCCCCATATGTAATGCACACCAGCAGAGCAGATAAGTAAATCATGTGTGCTGTGTCCCCGCCGCACCCCCCTCGTGCCCGACTATCGATTAGCTGTCAAAATCCTCTCCTGGTGATCTAGTGGTCTGCCCCACCCCACCAGGTAGTGCCCACCACCCTGTTCCCCATCCTGAACCCTGATCTGGTGCCTGGCACATTATTCCTCACACCACCATGGCCAGACACCAGGTGAACTGTCAGAACACATAATATATGCACTCTGACAGTTCACTTGGCATCCGGACATGGTGGTGTGAGAAGGGTTGTGCCAGGTGCCAGATCGGGGTTCGGGATGGGGCAACAGGATGGTGGGCACTACCTGATGGACTGGGGGGTTGGGACCACTAGACCACCCGGGCAGGATTATGACAGCTGATCAACAGACAGGCATGAGAGGCATGTGGCGGGGACATGGATCACACATGATTTACTTATCTGCTGTACTGGTGTGCATTACATGTGGGGTGGGGGCAGCTCACTAGAGATGTACATTATTGCTCATACTGCACATTATGGGCATATTGGGATTGGTGGGGGGGAGACGCTAGATTACCAGGGACTTACTTTTATAATAACCATTTGTGGAAGGGCATAATGGAACAGGGTGGTGAGACACTTTGGTGTCTGCTTGCCAACCATCCCAGAGGATGTCTAAGCACCATTAGACCAGCCCTTGGCTGGTCTAACCATATTCAGGCCTTTGCCTTTGGGTTCAGTTTGGAAAGTGCCAGATTAGAGGATGTGGCAGCCTGCATCTGCTATAAGCCCCCTACCACCATGGCATACCTGAGTCAGTGCCGCAGGCATGGTGCAGGCTGGTCTGGTGTAGGGGACCCCAGTTATGCCACAGGCTGCCTTCAAAATTGGGTTTGGCACAATGTGTGGTGCAAAGTACCCCTTGAGTCATTTTTCTTTGATGCAAGGTCCTTGCAGCACATTTTGACCTTTGAAAATCTGGCCCTATGTGTTATTCTTGTAGTACTCATTAAGACTTTTGTTTTGATATATACTTTGTCCCTTAAGACCAAGGTCTGGATTTTCAAAGCATGACGTGGGGCTTTTGCCAAGCCCTGTGCTGAGACACTTAGGTTCTTGCAGTGCGCACAACCCCTTTGCTGCAGCTGCACCCAGTTTAATACATTGGGAGCAGTTATGACACTTTACCCAGTTTACAGCAGCTTGCGCCAAATGTTTTGCATAAGCCCCATGAAAAGAGTACCTGGGATTGATGCAAGGCAGACCAGCAAAAAGCTGAACTAACTTGTGGCAATCGGCGCATGAGACAGAAAATCCTGACTGCCAGCTGGGTGAATGCTACAAGCTCCATGTGCCATATGTACAGTGCACCCAGGGCTTGTGGCATTCACAAACATTTGAAAATCTGGCCCCAAGTATTGAGGGAATTATGGCTTGTTGAAGTTCCAATGTTATACTATGGGGGGATATGTGTTATTCTTTTAGTAATCATTAAAACCTTTATTTTGATATATAGATTGTCCCTTAAGTCCAAAAATTGAGGGAGTTACAACTTGTTTAAGTTCCAATGTTATGCAATGGGAATTTTCATTTTTTATGTTGCCCTTTATTTTTGTGGGGGGGGGGTATGTGTTATTCTTGTAGTACTCATAAAGACCTCTTCTTTTGATATACACATTGTCCTTTAAGTCCAAGTACTGAGGGAGCTATGGCTTGTTGAAGTTCCAATGTTATCCTGTTGGAATTTTCATTTTTTTTTTTATATTGCCCCTAAATATTTTAGTGGGGTATGTGTTTTTTATGTAGCACTCATTATGATCTCTGTTTTGATGTATACATTGTCCCTTAAGTTCAAATATTGAGGGAGTTACGGCTTGCTAAAGCTTCAATGTTATCCTATGAAAATTTCCATTTTGTTTGTTGTTCGTTTGTTTAAAGTTTATTTTTATACAGGTTGGTTTGTTGGAGAATTAAATCCCCATTTACAACAAATTCCTGTAGAACATAGTTAGAACAACAAGACAAGAACTATAAATAAATACACACAATACAAAGTCACATTAACCTAAAAACAACTACAACAAACATTTAAGTAGTCACATAATTCAAGTTTAAACATGTGCAAATCGGAAATCTCAGTTATATGAAAGGATATTTCATTCCAAGTCTTTGCTAAACTATTCTGGAGAACTATATCCCCCATACGATTTGAGATTCGAATCATAGGCAATTTTCTAATTGTTTTCCTTAGCCTATCCAAATATGTTGAATTAGAATTCAAACATATTAAGTAATTTAAAGAATGTGTTTTTGAGTGAATTAACCCATGACATATCACTAACCATAAATACTTTCTTCGAGCTATTGGATGTAACCAACCAAGTTCCTGGTAAACTAAACAATAATGAACTTGGAATTTATTTTTTAAGATGTAATTCCCCAATCTGTAATAAGTCTGATCTAGTTTATTTAAACATTTTTGATAGGAATGCATGTATAGTGGAAATCCATAGTCTAATACAGGCAATAACAATTGTTTTACCAATTTGATCTTAATATCCTTAGTCAAATACCTTGACACCCTTCTTAAAGCTCCCAGTCTTTGGTTTACTTTTTTTATCTGTGACGAAATATGTTCAGAAAAAGCAAAATGATAATCAACAAGAACCCCCAAATATTTATAAGTATTAGCTTTTTGAACCATTGCCCATCCAGAAAGTTAATCTGCAAGTCAGTAAAATCTTTTTTTGAATGTGGTCCCACAGAAAAAATCATACTCTGTGTCTTCCCAGTACTCATTAAGAGTCCAGAATCTCTTATCCATGTCTCAATATTGGAAAAATCTGTTTGTAGTCGCTGTCTCAGGTCTCCAGGATTGTTAGCAGATGCAACCAATGCTATGTCATCTGCATAAAGTCTGACATCGGTATTGGTTACATAATCTGGAAGACTATTTATGTAGATATTAAATAACATAGGGCCCAAGATAGAGCCCTGGGGTACACCTCAATGTAAATCCAGGAGACTCGAGACAGCGGCACCACAGACCACCCTTTGCTTACGATTCATTAAATAAGATCTAAACCATTGCAAAGTATTATGATGTATCCCTATATTCTGTAATCTAAGCAAAAGGGTTTTGTGGTGAACCAAATCAAAAGTTTTGCTTAGATCCACACATACTGCCCCAGTATGTTTACCCTGGTTCAATGATGTTGCCACCAGGTTACCAAAATCAAGTAGGGCAGTATTTGTGGACCTACCTTCTCTGAATCCATGTTGGCAATTTGTTAGTAGCCCCAAATGGTCAAGGTAATGTCTAAACTGATTGTTTATCAGCTTTTCCAATACTTTTGACAAAATTGGGAGCAAAGTAATTGGTCTATAATTGGAAGGGGCTGTAAGGTCACCACCTTTATAAATGGGGATAATTTCACCTATTTTCCAATAATCAGGGACAATTGAGTATTGTATGCTCCAATTATAAAAATAAGTAACTATGGAAGCTATGATATCAGAACCCAATTTCAAAAATCTGGGATCTATACCATATGTACCTGCTCGCTTTGAAATTTTCAAATTCTTTAATTCTTTGACTACATCCTGTACCCTAATATTTTTTTCTAATTAAAACCCCTAATGTTTGCAGCAGAAGCAACAGAATGTGTATGTTTGGGTCAACGATCCCAAGTTTTGGTATCTCCAAATCTGGTAAGTCTTTAAAATAATGATTTAACAAATCAGCTATTTTTAAGGAGTTATCTATCAAGTTTTCTCCCATTATTAAGTTGATAGAGGTTTGAGTTTGAGTTTTCACTGGGCTTTTTAAATTGGAAATAACCTTCCAGAATTTATTTGGATCATGCGTATTACTAAAGGAATTCTGATGAAATATTTTTTTTTTTGCTAGATTTACCAATTGTTTACATTTGTTCCACCATCATTTGAAAAGATCCCAGTCACCCTCCAATTTTGATTTCTTAGCTTTTTTCCATATTCTATTCCTAATACGTAAGTGAGTTTTCAATTTTTCATTAAGCCATGATGGACTTTTAGCGTTATTACTCTTTTTTATTTTTGGGGCATGAATTTGAATTATATGTAAAAAAGAATCCGTAAATTCTTAACTAGCTAAGTTTAAGTCTGGAATCAAGAATACTCTTGACCAATCAAAATGTTTAAGGCAATCCCTAAATGATGATTCATTATAACGCCTTAGGTCGCGTACCCAAAAATCATAATTTCCATTACTCCAAGTTTTTTGCATAAACAAATAACATTGAATAGGATTATGATCCCCCAAATTCAATGGTAACACTTTACATCCCTCAACCTTCATATCCTGCGAGACGAAAAATAAATCTAATACGGATCCAGTAGTTCTATTATTTAAACTTCTGGTTGGGTGATGAATCAGTTGTTGTAATCCTAATACTTCAAAACTAGATTTAAGTTTTTTACCTCTTGTATGTCCCCAATCTGTGTTGAAATCTCCAGTTAACACCACACTTTGATCTTTCAGTATTTCCAATAAGGTGTCAGCCAAAGTATCGAATGTACTTACTTTAGTCTTTGGAAGGGCATAAAAAACTCCCACTATCAATTTTGATTTTAACAACCTTATAACCAAACAATCAATTTCTTCCACATTTTTCACAAATAATGTTTGATATGGACCCAAGGTATCCCTCAAGTAGAGCAGTACTCCCCTCCTTTACCCCTGTCCTGCCTTATCAGTCTATATCCTGCTAGTTCCATTTCCTCATTAAGTATACCAGAGTGCAACCATGTCTCAGAAATAACTAAAATATCACAAGATATTCCGGAAACCCAAACCCTGTATTCATCCATCTTTTGAACAAGACTTCTAACATTTTCATGAATAATTGTTATCCCAGATCATTTTTTAGGCCCTGGGTTGACTTCCACATTACCACATTGTATTAGGAGGACAGAACAGAACAAACTCATAGTTTCATTATCCACCACATCAATGGATCCTTTTTTAATTTTTAGTGGTCTTAAACATAATTTTTGTGAGTTTGTAGATGAATTTTGCCTCCTAAACAAATGTTGGTGGTCTTGGACATGCCCCCCCCATAGTCATAAATACCACACCTTTACTTATATCATTACAGTTTACATCTGACAAGTGGAGTCTGATTAACCACAATCCCATCAATACCCAACCCCCGTAATACATAGTAAGTGCATTGTTTAAATAACAAAATACAATCCTTAAAAATGGTCTCACTTAGACCTAATAAAACTTACTATCTCTTTTTCCTCACCGAGTGGCTCTCGCACCACGGTGCTCGCGCCCGTGGGTGGCACGGGCTTAAGTGAGGAAATCAGCTCCAGCTGTCAGCAGTTACCCTGACCTCAAACACACACTGAGCAAGTAAAAATATTGCAGACACTGTCTCGAATATTAAGAGCTGCCCAGAAGTAACAGCATCAGTCAAACAATTGGTTTGCAGTCATTCTGATGTTCTGATTTTGCAATTTTTTACTTTTTTTTAATGTGGCCCTAATTTTTTTTAAGGGGATTATGCATTTTTCTTGTAACAGTCATTAAGACATTTGTTTTAATATATAGATTGTCCATTATCCATTAAGTCCAAATATTGAGGGAGTTATGGCTTTTTGAAATTCATATGTGGGAAAAGAAAACTAAATTCAAATTCTACTTTTGTATGAGGGCCTTTTTTTTCTTTGTATGTATGAAAAAAAAAAATATTCTAAAAAGAATGCCTTTATATGGAAAAAGAATTGGGGAAAAAGCTAAGTCCCAAATCTTTTTTCATATGCAGGCATCCTTTTTCATTTTTTTTTTTTGTTCATAAACAAAGGATGCCTTCATACGAAAACATTATTTTGACTTTGTTTTTCTTCCAGTTCTTTTTTCATATGAAGGCATTCATTCATATAAAAAAAGAATGCCTCCATACAAAAAAAGAAACTGGAAAAACCCCAAGTCCAAATTATTTTTTTGTATGAAGCCATTCTTTCTCATATGGACCAGTTCTTTTTACATATGCTCATATGAAAAAAGAAAACTGGCTTATGAAAAATATTTTTTTAATGTTAAAAAAATACATTCCTGGGTCAGTTTTCCAGAAACTAAGTGTAGAATCCACCTAATGGGGTCCTGATTAGCAAGATACATGTGTTGGGTGTGTGTGTGTGTGTGTATGTGTGTGTGTGCAAGATGTAATTTTTGTGTGTTTTGATTTTTTTTTTTAAACAGAAACAAGATGGTGGCCATGTGAAAAAATATTTTCTTTCCCTCACAAAAAAGGATTGCTTCCATACAAAAAGGAATAATTTTTCATATGCCCTATATTCTTTTTTCGTTCCAAGCAGCTGGCCAAAAGACTGTACCAGAACTGCCCAGAACTGAAATTTTAAAATTGAATAACTTTGCAATGGATTAATATTTTTTTCACCAAACAAGTGAAACCATCAGTGGGCCATGCCCTTTCTACCCTGAATATTTCATACCAAAATTCCAAACTATTTTGGTGCTAAGAGAAAAAAAAAAACAGCATTTTTTTACCTTTTTTCACCATCCAGATCACAGAATCCACACACCCAACCAGAACAAAACTTGACGTGTCAACAGACCTACTCCCCCCACCCCGTGACTGTGCATGCAAAAGTTTGTGCAAATCCATTGAACGGCTGCAAAGATATTAAAGTGCAAAGTTTGAGGTTTAACATAGAACCCCTGTTCAACCCTAACTATAGTGATGCTCCCATGTCACTAAAATATATTTACGTCATGACATAGTTTTTTTTAATTAAAATGAATATTATTAATATACTTTTTCCATAAAGATGAAGTATATGGATACTTTTTTTAATATCAACATGGAAAATTTCATGAAGATTTTTTTAAAGAATTCTTTGAACTTTTTCTGAAAGTTGGTATTAGTCCCCATAAGTTAATTAATATGAATTAGTATTAATTTAGTATCAATATCAATGAAATACTCATAAACACTCATCTTATGCCTTAAATCACGGGACGAATATTCCAGTCGCCCCATCAGCACTACCAATTCTTCCTCGCTTTTGTGGGTTTATTATTATTCAGAAGATAATAATTAATCACTTATGCAGATATAACAGGGCTATATCAGTAATTATACAGAGAATAATGCCTGTGGAGGTTGTGCTATGAAGATTTTTCACACATCCAAAGTGTGTGATAATCTATAAATCCTGAGAGGGAAGCTCAAGGGATTTATGAGATTATCACACAATAAGGGTGCGTGAAAAATCCTCATAAAACAAACTTTGCACAGGCATTATTTTTTGTAATAACTGGTGCAAGGTTCCAATAGAGATAAAAAAACTGTATTTGTGGAAGGGAGTGTGTCCCTGAGCTGCCATTGTGCTTTATTTCATGCTTCAGTGAAGTGAGAGCACGAGGAGGAAAACACCATAAAAACCCACTATGAAGTTATTATAAAGTTCAGCAGGTTATTACGGTGTTTCATCAAAACTGGATATCCAGTCATTATAGGGGGTCAAGTGTTATTAAACTACCATAATGGCACACCTTGGAGAGTCTTATTGCACATAAAAAAATGGCATTTAAATGTCTGACCTAAAATGAATAAAAATAAAGCAGAAATTATTTTAAAAAAATAAATTTAAGATCTTGCATTGAAATATGCTTCCATTTTAACTATTTAATCAAAGAAAGTGCATATTCTGGCACATGGGGGTGGGGGCTAAAAGGCAATGGAAACCATGTCTGACACACATTTTCATTCATATATATATATATATATATATATATATATATTATAGGGGCACAGTCACACCCCTATAGTTAGGGTTAACCTTCATTTCTATGTTAAACATGACATTTTGTACTTTAATAACTTTGCAGCTATTCAACTGATTTGCATGAAATTTTGCATGCTCCATCAGGGACTGAAGATCTCTTAATGTGCCAAGTTGTATTCTGCTCAGTTGTGTGGGTGCAGAGATACAGAGTGTCACAAAATGTGAAAATTACCATTTTTTGTTAATGTCTTTGTCACTCCACTGCACAAAAACTGCTTGGGACTGTGGGCTGAACATTTTAGGGTAGAAAGGTCTTTGGTAACAGATGCGCTTTTTGAAGATTTGTGAAGAAAATATCAATCCATTCAAAAGTTATTAAACTTAAAAATTTCCCATTATTTTCAATGGGGAAAGTTAGATGTGAGCCTCGAAACAGGATTCCGTGTTGCAAATGGGCAATCCTGTGTTGCAAATGAATAATACTTTGTCGCAAATGGGGAATCTTTTTTCGTGCTGCTGCCATCTTGTTTTTTCGTATCAAGGCAAACAAAGTTAAAAAGAGAAATAAATTATGTTTTTTGCAGTAACCAACACATGTGTTTTGCTAATCAGGACCCATTCTATCATATTCTGGTGTTAGTTTTTTCATAAATCACCTGGAAATGTGTTGTTTTTTTAACATGCCAAAGTCCTTTTTCGCAAATTTGTGAAAAAAGAATCACGAAACAGGATCCTGTTCCGCAATTTGTGAAAAATAATTTTTCTTTTTCTCAAATTGTGAAAAAAGAAAGCTTGAAACATGATTCTGTTTTGCAATTTGCTAAAAAATAATTGTTAGATAGTTGTTGTTTTGTCACTTCACACCGAAGAAACGGTTTGGAATTTCTGTCTGAAATTTTCAGGATACAAAGGGCCTGCTCCATGGAAGTGCCTTTGGCTGGTTTGATGAAAGCAGATTACTTCACTCTAGAGTTCTGGGGGTTTAAATTTTCCCTTGTTACCAATAAGATAACATTGTAATGTTAGGTGCACACAGTCGTTTCTTTGTCACTCTGCTGTGAAGACATGGCTTCCGATTTTTGTATGAAATTTTCAGGGTACAAAGGGCTTGTCCTACAAATGTGCCTTTTGCTGGTTTGGTGAAAAGACATTCATTTGGTGTGGAGTTGAACAGGTTTCAAATTTCCCTGTGATTCCCACAGGATAACATTGCAATGTGAAGTCTTTTCTTTGGTGTTGCACAGCATGGGATGGGAGACGACTACAGTATCTTTAAAATTATGGATGGAAGCAGTGGCTGAGCCAGGTTTGAGGGCATCTGTTGTGGACTGATCAGAGGGCCCTGGGAAAACACGTGACTCAGTTATTATAAAAAAAATAAAACCTGGGGAGGTGTGGAAGCTTAATTGTTATGCACGCCCTCACAGTGTGATGCCTTAATAAAGTCCTCAAGCTTCACTCATGGGATTTATGTGACATCACATACTTTGGGTGTACATATAATATAAACCTCACCAAACACAGTTCCCCCTGCATTATTCTATTTTTAATGCACACAGTCACCTGACTGGTTTAACCCAATTAAGTTTATTTGACTTTTAGACCCAGTTTATAAAATTACTGTAACCCACACTGTAGATGCCACTGAACTCTGAAATAAATATATGCCCATTTAGAAACATAGAAATTGATGGCAGATAAGGACTGATAGGCCCACCCAGTCTGCCCATTTTCCCTACCTGTTGCAAAAACCACAGACCCTACTTGATCTCTGGCCTAATTCTCTTTTCTATTGCTAGGTTTCCCCTATGCCTATACCATGCACTTTTGAATTCCCCTACCAAGTTAGCCCCCACCACCTCCACTGGGAGGCTGTTCCATGCATCCACCACCCATTCCATGAAGAAATACTTCCTCATGTTACCCCTTAATCTACCGCCTTCCAGCCTCATGTCATGTCCCCTTGTTCTAGAACATCTCTTTTTCTGAAAGATGGTAACCTCCTGTACTTTATTTATGACCTTAAGATATTTGAAGGTCTCTATCATATCCCTCTCTCCTTCCTCTCCTCTCTCCTCTCTCTCCTCTCCTCTCCTCTCCTCTCCTCTTCTCTCCTCTAGGGTATACATATTGAGGTAATATAATAATAATAAAAAAATTTATGTATATGGCGCCTTATCCAAAACCAAGGCGCCTCATATTATAAAACACCAATCATATTAAAAACATAACATATACCATAAAATCATAGACATATCATAAAATAGACAGTAAACTCAATTATTAAAAGCCTGGAGCCACAGATAGGTCTTTAAAGAATGCTTGAATTACTCCACAGTTGCGCACTCCCGAATCTGATGGGGTAGAGAATTCCAAAAGGTAGGCGCAACGAACTCAAAAGCTCTTGCACTAGAAGATTTTAAACATACCCTTGGAACCTCTAGCAACCCCTCACGAGATGAGCGGAGTGATCGACCGGGCTGGTAGGGAGTCAGGAGTTCTTTCAGGTAGTCCGGGCCTAGTCCGCATAGGGCTTTAAAAATCAGCAAACCGACTTTATAGGTGATCTGCCACTGAACTGGCAGCCAGTGCAGCTCGTGCAGCACCGGCGAAATATGACAAGATCACAAAGACCCTGTCAAAAGGCGGTCTGCAGCATTCTGCACCAGCTGCAAGCGGCGGATTTCTACCCCAGGAAGCCCTAGGTAAAGGGAATTGCAATAATCTAAGCGAGAGGAAACAAAGGCGTGGATCAATGTCAGAAGGTCATCAGACAGAACAAGGTGCCTAATCCTGGCGATATTCCTAAGATGATAAAAGGAAGTTTTGACGACTGCCGACACCTCCTCATATGACTTTTTGTGCAGACGATGCACCATTTTTGTTGCCCTTCTCTGAACTGCCTCTATCCTGTCTATGTCCTTACAGAGATGAGACCGCCAGAACTGGAGACATTACTCCAGATGGGGTCTCACCAATGAGTTGTACAGTGGCATCACCACCTCCTTTCTTCTGCTGGTGATACCTCTCCCTGTGCACCCCAGTACTCCACTGGCTCTCCCCACAGCTTTGGCACATTGTTTGGCCACCTTTAGGCCATCTTATATGATTACCCTCAGATCCCTTTCCTGTTTGGTAGCCATCAGTACCTCTCCCCTTCCCCATCATGTATGCCTCCACTGGGTTCCTGTGCCCCAAATGCATGATTTTACATGTTTTTGCATTGAAGCTTAGCTGCCACACTCTTGACCATTCCTCTAGTTTATGTAGGTCCCTCCTCATTTTTTTCACCCTCTCGGAGTGTCTACCCTGTTGCAGATGTCAGTGTAATCTGCAAAGAGGCACACTTTCCCTTCCAGCCCCTTCAAAATGTCACCTATGAAGACATTAAATAGGACTGAAACTCCTTCGTAATAAACCCCTCTGGCAAGTGCAGGACTGTTTATTCTTTTGTACACATTACGCTATTGATAGACTACTTCTAAAGTAACATTTCCTCGTATCCCTGATTTTGAGTACTGTCTTGCAGGGGTGCTTGTGTCCCATATTAACATTTTGTCCTGCTAAGGTTGTGACATTTTAGTGCCCTATGGTGATTTGCATTGCTACATACTATATGATGAATTGTTGCAGTTGAGATTTCATTTGTAGCCCACTGATAATGTCTGGAAATATTAGCCCATCTACTGTTTGTTTTCTGGAAACACTGAAATGAATGGCAGTGCTAATAATGGCTTTTCCATGGTATTTTAAGTTCCTCTTGTTCTCTCTCTCTCTCTTTATGATATGCAAGTTTAAGCTGTGGTTTAAGCTACCATGCAAAATGTTACTGCCTGTCTGTCCTGGGTCTGAATTCCACATACTAATGAACAGGTGTCCTGCGTCTGCTGCTGTTCTCTAGCAGACAAGTTCAGGATTGTTAAAAGGAGGTATTAAGGTAAAGCTTGAAAAAAATAAATGTGTTGATCTTCAGAAATTGAGAAGCACTTTCCTGGAGCAGCAAACAACATTTTAAAATACACAAATTTTTCCATTTCACTAGCTGCAATTTCCTAGTTATAATGACAAAAACAACTTCTACCCTTTGCCCAGAGGGAATATCCAGATCATAAACTCCATGTTGAAATATTCATGCACAAGACAGCCAAAGTTTCTTTGAAAATAAAAAGTGATGAATCCTGCAGATCAACATTTTCTTTTTGCCATAGACTAATTAGTTACTTATGTTCTCTTTACTTTTTTCCCTAAAATAACTGATTACAGCAAGGGATTACTTTTTAAATAAAGTAATCTAAATGAATAATCTGGATGTTTTTTATCGGCATATACTCTGGACTACTTCTAGTTATTTTCCCATCTGTACATGATTTAACATAACAATTTTTTATGGCTCAACAACATCCTGCCTTCAGCTAAACATGGCTCATAAGGGCCCCTGCAATCTGTATGTTAATACTACCACCGAGACACTCTTATAGTTGTAAAAGTGATCTCATGTGCATTCTTGAAGTATCAGAAACACAAACCAAAGGTGAGTGGGCCTGATACCCTAAGAATGTAAGTGAGACCATTCTTACAACGGTAAGAGTGGTCATGGGAGCGATATTAATATATAATTGACAGAACCAGAGCAATACCAGAACATGCCAGTTTCCAGGGCAGCTGCGGGTGAGACACTCTTCACAGAATAAGAGTATCTCAGGCGCTGAAGAAAGGAGCACTCCGATTGGTCAGGAGTGTTCCCTCAATCTGTAATATGGAAGCCATTAGTTTCAAACCAACTGAGAAGTCATCAGCCTTGCATGACAGCACAAAAGTAATTGAAAAGTGATCAGTAATCAGACTGACCAGTCAGCACAGCAGTAGAGCAACCACTTGCGATACTGGTCACCTGGGTTTGGGATCGAGGCTGGGTCATCGGGAGTCTGCTGCGAGGGAGGAAGATTGAGTATCTCAGAGGATGCTCTTCTCCAGGGAGGGAGGGCCATCATCCTCACTGTGATACTGCTACCTGGGTGACCACAGTTGGCCGTGCAGCTGACGGCACTAAGTGGGAGGGGAAGTATCCAGTGCGGGAGAAAGGGGCATAAAATATAAATTAAAAAAAAAAAAGTAATTGTAATCGACTACTTTTTAGGCAAAAGCATCAGTAATCAACAACTGATTTGTTTCTAAAGTAATCCTAACAACTCTGTCTTCATGCAAGCGGTATGGAACTAGCAATTGCCCCTATCTGTGAATAGCTTATTTTGATGAGGAGCGTTTGAGTGCCAGTCTTGCATTGTTATTGCAACTACTGTATTGAAATGAGAGTGTGTTACTGTGTGGCGCTGACCCTTAAAGAACTGTTTCACCAGCTCTAGCAAGACTAATAAATGGAGTTCCTGGGATGCTAGCTTCAGTGCCACAGCAATTGTGAAGAGAAACTCCCACAAGACAGATGTATGACTGAAGGCTCACTGTTAGCCCTAATAAAGTGAAGCAAACGTAATTCTCGTGTGTGTGTGTGTGTGTCTATGAATTTATATTGATAATATCCAGGCTGAGCCAAGGCACAGCCTGGATATTATCAATAAGAGATGATAAGAGACCTGACCTGATAACAGAGACACCACATGGAAAGCAAATTAACACAGCAGCTCCAAAGGGAAAAGGTGAGCAGAGCACTGTGGCAACAATGAAACACTGCAAAGTATACACCACTGGTTTCAGAGCACTCCAGAAAGACTTTTTAAAACCATGTCGGCCTTATGATGTATTATTTAAGATGATTACCTCAAAGCAGCCATCCTCAAGTCAGCTTTTGGAGCTGACAGCCTGTGTAGGAGTACAAAGCCTTTTAATATTAAATGTCGGGATTCAGATGCTTTTTCTGCCACCCTCTGATTAGACTGCTGGCACAATAAGGTCGTTTCTTCAGAGAACAAAGGAAAGGAATGTGCTACAAGTTCAGACAATTCAGTCTAAACAGGCCACTTAATACAACATCAAAAGTTAAAAAGAATCAAATCCTACCAAAATGACACTGCTGTACTGTGATAGTCAGTGAAAGCACCCCCACTTCATAGTCTGTGCTGGGACGGTCAGAAAAAGAACACTTTAACCTGGCGCTGCATAGTCTTTCTGTTTTGATTTGCATCAAAAAGTCATTTGCAATATAAAAGAAAGCTTTCAAAACCCAGGTCACAATAGCAAAAGCCCAATTTATAGCACACTTCAGTGTGAGAAAAATGCCCTTACAAGAATTTTTTTGTGCCTCTGGTCCTGGGCAGGTCAGTCAATATACATCCAGTGCAGGCATTATCTCACTATAAAGCTCACTAGGAAAAGGCTGATTGCTGAAAAAAATGCATTTGAAAGGGATTGATAAACGTCAGGTTGGTGAAATTCCAATCAGAGCGTGCCATCTATTGGCTCAGCGTCACAGTTTTCACTGCTGTAGACAGTTGGGGTGTAATGATTTTGATCCTGATACCCTTAGGCAAGACGTCTCCCAATATATCTCTGACGTGCTCTGATAAGCCTCCAACATTTACAACCTAAGAGCTTGCAACTACATACTGCTAGAAACACCAAGATTTGCTTGTAAACATGGGGAACTGGCATTCAGGTGGCTTACCCTAACTTTCTGGAATAAATTCCAAGCCAGCCTCAAACTGTACTCAGGTGTGAGCTTGCAAACGTTCAAATCCCTGATTGACCCCTGTTGCTCTGACAATTGCACTTGCCCTAGCACCGCTATTGCTGTTGATTTACTGCTGGTGTACTGCCTTACTCTTTACAATATGCATATGATTATATGCTTTTTGCCTCTGTTTCTTTACATTATGCCTAAGATTATATGGGGCTTTTTTGCCTCTATTTCTGTACGTGCTATTGTTGCCATGACCTGACATATTGTATACCATTGTAATTTGTATTATCCTGCAATCTATATACTCATCACTGCAGTGTTCATTTTCTGTACTGTATTGTCCTAACTGAACCTCTTTGCAAATGAGCTTTGCTCGATGGAGATTTTCCCGGTAAAATATATAAAATGAAATGAAATATCTACTGAGCTGTTTTTTCAATTGGCCTTTTTTTAACTTTCTATGTTTTCAAATTGAGGCTGGCCTATAAAAACTGTAATCAGTGTCACAGCAGGCTTGGTTGTATTGCCACGTGTCCTGTTTTGGACTGGACAATCCAGTTTTCAGAGTCCTTATCTAACTATTTGGTTTTTGCTCAGAGGTAGTCTAGTTTTTGAGCTATTTTAAGTGGCCACATATTTAGTGCTATGCCAGCATGGACAGATTTTCAGTCTGACAGCATCGGTCCACTACCTGATTGAATAAAGCAGCTGCCATCCCAGACACAAGTGCAGTGAAAAGGCTTGCACGTTCATGTCCCATTGAATATCCAGCCCATTCTGTCCAATCATCCAGTGTTCCTGCTGCATGTGCAGGTTACTAACAGGTTCTAATGTCATACAGACATTTGCTTGCAAAACCAGTCAATCTACGGAGTGTAAAGCATGGCTTTTAAGACCATTACCAGTAAGTTTACCTAATCTTTTCCACTCTGAATTTTAAGTACTGTCTTTTACTTCTCCATCAAAGTGTTCTCTGACATTATATATGTCTTTGAAGTAGGAGCGATGTATACATTAGTCATAAAAAGGGGCGGGGCTACAGGCAGAGTCTGGGGTGTGGTTCATTATCCAGTTCTCACCTCATCCAAAGGTGGTGACCCTCTTGCTAATGTCCTTGCCATTCATTGTCTCATGACAAAGGCTGATTGCAGTATTGCTCAAATATTACTTCACATTAATTACATTGTGATTTTGGCTCAAATCGCAATGATTATAATGTCTGACTATGAAAGTATAACATTCACCTTGAAAGAGTGAGAATGCTGTACAACTGCAAATATTCACCCCCTTCAAATCCAGGGGAACAAAGTTGCCCAGGGTCATAACCCACAAATTCAAGGCTCTGGTAACAATAAAGGAGGCATAGGAGGTATGCAGGTTTATGCCATCGGAGGTGAAAGCTCTTCTGCACACAGTATCCACTCACCTGTCATGCAAATCCATTAGGGCCAAGGACCCTTCAAGGAACAGTGGTGTGTCTGACGGAATTATGAACTCCTTAACCGCCACAGGAGGAATTCCCTACTTGAGAGCATTTTTTTCCAAAAAAGGAAATACCATATCTTAGGTCTTGGCAGAAATTTTCTTTAATCACAGTGAATTAAGGGTGGAGAAAGACATGGACAGGGCAGAATTGACATCCACCATCTCCAAGCACCTCTTTAAGCTGTAATGACCTACGTGTCTCAGTTATTGGGTAGTACAAAGACTAGGTATCAAACAGGGGAGGGACAGGAAATCCTCCTCTTTGGCTCTGTGCATGCACCTTCCTCCTCCTCCTCAGAGGGATCATCTTCCTCCTTATCAGGTAACTTCTTTTGATCAGGAATTTCCCCAAGATCCCCAATATCCTTATCCTGACCCTCTGTATGGTCAGGGTCTGTCTACAGATCTGAAAAAGCAGTCCTGTCCTGCTGTGGAGCACCTGGGCATGTCTGTGTGTGTCTTGCTGACCTGAGGGGCCCAGTTTGGGGTCAGGTGTGTGTGTGTGTGTGTGTGTATGTGATGGGATGTCCTGCGGGACATCGGGACTCAAAAGCTCTCCTAAGAGCAACAACAAAGAATCACATGATTCTGCTTGCCACTGCCAACTGGTACACCAGGTGCAACCCCCCCCCCACACAGCTTGTGGGACTGGGGGGACTGTAAGAGACATATTAGCTTGAGAAACACAGTTGGGACAAAAGGAACCCCTGGGAGAGGGTCTCAATACCCCCTTGCAGGTATTACATCCTTTAATGGTTAGAGGTCTCCCAAATGCCATGGTACTAAGAACAAACAAATTGCCCTGCAGAAATCCAAGGATAAAGAGCTGATGTTGCTGAAGAATAGGGCATTATAGAGAACTTTTACCATGACCCCCAGTACCAAGTTGGTGATGGTGGCTAGTGAGGCTGAATAAGCTTCTGATCAGCCACACTCGCTATCAGGAGAAGGATCTACTAAAATTTACATGTAAAACATAATAAACTCCCAACTGGAGTATTCACTGACATATTTGATTAGTATGTTCCAAATATATAACACATATCTTTTGAAATGTTATATCCAATCCCTCTTTTCAGTTGATCTGTTTTTACTATCTAGACTTTGGTAGAAAGATAGGAGCACTTTAAGGAGGAGATGCAAATTTTAAATATATTATTAAAAGTACTGAAATGTCTGCCAGTTTAAGAGCTATTTATAACTAAGTGATAAAAGCTCCCCCATAACACAAACTAGCCCTACAGACAAAGCTGGAGCCTGGTAATAAGGGGTCATGAAAACTGAACCACATCAAATGAACCTGGGAGCCAGAAGCCCGGGCCAAGTGTACACCAAGGGGGAGGGAAATGCTACAAGTCTCGATGGCTGAGAGGGACCTGGGGGTGGTGGTGGATGTCAGGATGTACAACTTGGAGACTTGTAGGAGGGCAGCGGCCAAGGCCAACATAATGCTGGGATGCATCGCTAGGGGGATCACCTCCAGAAGGAGGGAAGTGATACTCCCTCTGTATAACTTCTTGGTGAGGCTGCACCTCGAGTACTGCGTGCAGTTTTGGAGGCCACACTTGAAGAGGGACATTGAACTCCTGGAGAGGGTCCAGAGGAAGACAACCACAATGATTTGGGGCTTGGGGGACAGGACCTATGGGGAGAGGCTCAAAGAGCTAAATATGTACACATTGGAAGAGAGAAGGGACCAGGGGGACATGATAGAGGTCTTCAGGTACATGAAGGGGGTAAATAGGGGAGGAACAGTCAGGGTGCTTCGAAGGAAGAAAGAGGGGGCCACTAGAGGGCATGGGTGGAAGCTGAAGGGGGGAGATTCAGGGGAGAAAGGAGGAGGTGCTACTTCACTGAGAGGGTGGTGAGCCATGGAATGTGCTGCCCAGGGAGCTGGTGGAGGCAGAGACAGTGGAGGGGTTCAAGAGGGGGTGGGACAGGTACAGGGGAAGGGTTCTGGAAGCAAAGTCCAGTGCAGCGAGAATATCTGGGACTGGGAAGGAAGAAGCAAGAGAGGGCAAGGGGGGCAGCAAGGTCAGCTCCCAGGGTGGGGGATGACCAAACAAGCAGACACGAAAGACAGTTAGGCCTATTCTGCTGGCATTTTAGTATGTTAGTAGCATATGCAGAGTGTTAGTTACTCTCAAAGAAAGGTACTGTTAGCAGTCTCAAGACTGACTCATCTTTAACTCACTCACCCTATTGACGATTTTGTCTGAACTTTTTGCCTAATTTCTGAAGCGCTTGAGGAGAGTACAAACAGGAAAGAAGAAAAGAACTGAAGTGCCACGTTTAGCACTGCATAAAAGTGCAGGTGTGCACGCTGTCCCTCTGAATGGCATGTTAGTGGTGTCATGACACTCAATGTGACATCACAATGCTGATGGGTGCATGCATAACACAGGCGAGCAAAAAAAATACTGCACCAATGGAGGGAGAACAAGAAGGCGCACTCCCAACCACCACAGAAACTGGTGAATGGCAGAAAAACAATGCAGCTTAATGGAGCCAGAAAGAAAGCGACAATCAACTGGAAGGCAGACAAGGCTGACAAAAAAATGGCTGAAAAGGGTATTCAACGGTAAGAGAGGCTAAAAGATCCTCACCAGGCTGGTTCCATAAGAAACAAACTATGGTCAAATTTGATAGAGCTGCAGGTGAGGAATTTGGGGTAAAATATTGAAAATTTATTTTTCAATATTTTTACACCAGTTTTTCAACACAGCCGTGTTATGACCCTGCCTCATGAAGAAGGGCAGAGAAAATTTTCAACTCCTGGCCTAAAGGTGATGTTGCGCAGGGACTGTAAAATCAACTTTCAGGATGCAAAAACACATTTTGGGCAGGAGTTGAAAAATGATGTGTCACATTAATGAGGTGCTGCAATGAAATGGCTATGTTGAAAATTTAGGGTAAAAGTATTGAATATTACAAAAGTTATGACCTTGCATTTGCAAAATTCAATGTAGCTTCATAACTTTTTTCTTTTTAATATTTTTACATCAAATATATAACATAGCCATCTTATGACCCCACCTCATGAATGAGGGCAGAGAAAATGTTCAACTCCTGCCTGAAAGGTGATTTCGTGCCATGACCACGAAATCACCTTTCGGGATGTAAAAAAAACATTTTGGCCAAGATTTGAAAAATGGCAGCTGTCACATTCATGAGGTGCTGCAAAGATACAGCTGTGTTGTCAATTTGGGGTAAAAATATTGAAAACTACTGAAGTTACGAGCCTGCGTTTGCAAAATTCAATGTAGGCTCATAACTTTGTCATTTTTTTAAATATTTTTACGCCAAATTTTAAACATAGCTTTTTAATGACCCCACCTCATGAACAAGGGCAGAGAAAATTTTCAACTTCTGCCCAAAAGGTGATTTCATGCAGGGACAGCCAAATCATCTTTTAGGAGAGATTTGCCTAATATCAGTACCATTGTCCATGAGGCGGGGTCCCAAAACAGGCATGTTGAAAATTTGGGCAAAAAATATGCAGAAATGCCCAAGTTATGCCAGTAAGTTCGAAACAGCATTGAAATACATTGAACTGCATACTTGTTTCTTCAGTTTGCGGTCTGGCTTTAAAGAGTGAAGACGTGTCTGGGGTCCAGAGAGGATTACAGCATTGGACCCCCAATGAATAAGTAAGGGCTTGGGGGGGTGGATGCTGAGTGGGATGGTCGGGTGGGGTGTGAAGAACGGCTGCAAAAGACATAGACGGTTTTCTTTTTACAGGTAGAAAAGAAATTACAATGGAGGATTCCTGATTGCGACACTCGGGGATTGGGCAACCCCAGTGTCACTGTTATCTTTCTGGGGAGTGCTGAGAGGGAGGGTCGGGGAGAATATATATATTTAAAGAAAAAAAGAAGGTCATGACGGAACACGGTATAGTCCGCCATGTCCAAGATAGCCACTGGTGCATGCGCAATACAGCTTGGTGGCCATCTGAAACACGGCAGACTATGTTGTGTTCCACCGTGACCTCTACAAAATAGTGCTAGTCACTGTTAGTGGACAGTGCAGAGTGCTGCACACACACGGAGGTGGCTGCGCTGCAACTCTGCACTGTTGTTCGGTCAGAAAAGTCTCCCTTTTGAGATCCATTGCAGGAGGCCTGCAGAGCTCTGCCCACTACAGCTCTAAAACTGGCATGGAGTTAAAAGGGCAAGATTCCTGTAAATGGAGCCCAAGTTAAAAGGGAAAATCTCTTCACACAGAAACCTCAAATAAAGAACACATACAGTAAATCTAAAAGGCCAGGAGGGAGGGAAGTGGGGGGTTACTGACACCCAAAGATGGGGGGGGGAGGCACCCAAGGAAGCCCTAGTTAAAAAGAGAGGAAGAAAAACAGTTACTTTACTTACCTGAAACATAATAGTTTTTTCTTTTCTTTTTTTTTAAACTGAGAATTCCCAAAAGAAAAGTAACACCCATTTGTAACACCCTAGAGTTATGTGGCAGAACTGGCCCCCAATCCAAGCACAGTCAGTGGAAATGGGGAGAGCAGGTTAGCCAGTTTGAAGACTGCAGCTTAACAGGCACGAGTTTAACTGAGGAGTGCTCCCTGTCACCAGGTAGCCCCAATCTGCTATGCAGAATTGCAACCCCAAGGCCTAGAAGTTAAGATTTTCTTCAGAGCAGCTTGTAAGATGTTTCCCCTTAAATGGCACAGCTAAGACTGGAGATTTGCTGCTGTCCGGAATCCTCATGTGCCCAACATTCTAGGGCTTTGGGCTATGCCACTTCCTCTAGTAGGGGTGCACAATACCCAGTTGAAATGACTACCCAGTGACAATGTGGAACGTTACAGAAATTAGGTCGATGTTTTCAGTTATTGTACTACTGCCTTTCAAAAGGACTGCAGACTTTTTCATTAGCAGGTACTCCCAAATGTAAATGAAGCCACATAGGGTGCATATGACAGGATTAGCTCTAAATGCCCAGCTGCCTCATCGCTGGACTACTGCTACACCTGTGGATTTTTCCACAGTGGGGCCCAGGAACGTCCTGAACCTCCCCATGCAGTGTCAAACCATCTTCAGATACTAGCCTATTCACGAATGGGGGGGGGGTTATGTGTGAAGTGCACATATCCCCCACCCCTCGCACAGCTCCGCACCTGCTGGAGATCCACACGGGGACCACATTCATGAACAGCGATCATCGCCCGGCTCCGTTATGTGGTCCCACTGCCCCGGTGTGCATGTTCGCTGGGGAAGTCCATTGCAGGGCTGCAAACCCCCGGCCACGCAGCCAATTGGCTGCCCGGACCGGGTCCTGTAGTGGATCTCTTGCACCCATCAGGCGCCATGTTGTCAGCAGGTGCATACACTCACACAGCACCGAGGTGTGGGGACCCCCAGATGACCATCCCTTACCGTCCCAAATGTACCCCAATGATGGGGCAACCACAGTGAGGGGTCCATTGACCCCTGCCATCCCAACCGCAACCAGCGGTGGCATCCAGGGGGGCACATAAACATTTAAGGCTGCCTTCAGAAGGCATAGCTATTACCCCCTCATGCAAGGCACCCGCGTCGTCGTGAATGCTATGGGGTGGACATGTCCCCGCCTGTCCCCAGCCCACCACCACGCAGCGGTGCTGGCGTCGGCCGGTGAGCCAGGCGTGGGGGCTGCAGGTTTGTGAATGGTGCACAGGGCGCTAGTGTACAGCCATGTGCGGGTGGGCTATGTGCCGGGGCAAGGCACACATCCCATCTGCACCTTTTGTGACTAGGGGCTTAGGAGCAGATCTGAATGCCCAGCTCCCAACCTTAGAAGTGACATAGTTCTCACTACTGTTAGCAAGCTCTGCCCTGTTGACACCCTGCTGGCTATGTTACTAGTTTATCTGTTTTATTCTGCCTTTTCTGCTCTGGGGTTTCCCCAGTTGGCGCCTCACAATAGCTGAGAGTTTCTATCAGTGGCAGAGCCAGGTTTGGGAGTGTTTGGGAGCCGGGGGGGGGCCATTCAGTCAGTCATGGACTCCACATTGGGCACTAAACAGTGAATAAAGATGGTAGTGGGGCACCACTACTCACACAGGGGCAGCCAGGAGGGGCGACCGCCCCCCCCAGCCCCCCCCCCAGCTCCACCACTGGTTTCTATGCAGTAGCTGTTTGGTGATTACTTGGTATTGGTTAATGATATAACAGTATACAAACATATGAAAATGCCAGCAGATATGGGCTCTCATAGTCTATCATGTCTGCTCGGTTGTGCAGCTCACAGTTCAGACTGCTACCCCCACTTGCCCCTCGACCCCCATTGTTACCCCAAACTAAGTTCCCCGCTCTGGTCAACTCCTCCCCGACTTGTATTCTGCCTTGGACCCTGTCCCACCCACTTTAAGAACTCCCCCACTGATTTTTAGAGAGATCACCTCCTCCAGCAGTGCATTCCATGCCACCACCACCCTCTCCATGAAGTAGTGCCTCCTCATCTCCCTCCTGAATCTACCACCCCCTCTAGTTTCAGGCTATGCCCTCTCATGATCCTTTCCCTCTTCAACCTAAACATACTCAGTACTAACTCCATTTATGCCCTTCAAGTACTTAAAGGTCTCAATCATATCACCTCTGTCCCTTCTATCCTCCAGGGAGTACATGTTGAGCTCCCTCAACCCGTTCTCATAGGAGTTCTCTCCCATTCTCATGATCATCTTGGTCGCCTGCCTCTGGATTCCCTCCAAAAGCTTGATGTCCTTCTTTAAATAGGGGCACCAGAATTGTACACTGTTCTCCAAGTGAGGCCTCACTAATGATTTGTACAACGTAAGGATTACTTGATCACTTGATCAAGGATCACTTGAAGGGGATTACCTCAACGACAAGTGTGGAAAGGAGATGGGAGGTCATAAAACGGGGACTTCATGAGGCAGTCAGGATCTGCGCTAAGTTGAAACGTAAGGGAGCAAGGTCACATAAACCATGCTGGTGGTCCAGTGAGGTCCAGGTAGCAGTCAGAGAAAAGAAGGCGGCTTACAAAAAATATAAAACAACAAGAGGGGATAGGGATAAGGAAATGTACCAGCTTGCATCTAGAAAAGTCACCTGTATGGTGAGGGGAGCAAAGTCCAATAAAGAGCAGCGGCTGGCACAGGGGATACATGGAGGGGAAAAGGGGTTCTTCCGGTACATTGGGGAGCGGAGAAAAACTAAGGGCCATCTCAGCAGATTGAGATCAGAAGGAGGGTGGGTGGAAGAGGCGAGGGACCAGGCAGAGGTATTTAACGAGTACTTTGCCTCTGTGTTCACTAGGGAGGAGATGGGATATCTACAAAGCAAGGCACAAAGGGATAGAAGCGCAGGGAGTGGGATCAGGGGAGCAACAGAAATGGAGCAAAAGGAGGGAAGGTACCCCAGGGTGTCACATCTGGATAAGGATAAAAGACCAGTAAGGTGGAGGGACGGATGATGCCATCCCGCCAAAAGGTGTGTGGTTAGTGCCTCAAGGCCCTAAAGAAAGACAATCTCCTGGGCCGATGGCATTCATCCGAGAGTACTATGGAATTGAAGTGGACATACTGGCTGTACTCTGGCGGAGCTTTCAGCAGGTCACTTGAGACAGGGAGGGTACCTAGGATTGGCGAGAGGCACATGTGGTACCAATCCATAAAGGGGGGTCAAAGGAAGTACCAGGTAACCATAGACCCATCAGTTTGACCTCAGTGGTGGGAAAATTAATGGAGAGTATACTAAAGGAACGATTGGGGTTTACTTGGAGGAGGTGGAGGTCTGGATAGTCGGCAACATGGGTTTGTGCCAGGTAGATCATGTCAAACCAACCTTGTGGAGTTCTATGAATGGGTAACATCAGAACTGGACAGGGGTAAGCCTGTGGATGTATTATTCTTGGACTTCAGCAAGGCGTTTGACTCTGTCCCACAATGGTCTGGTGGAGAAACTGATGGGGTTAGGAGTAGGCCCTTTGATGGTCAGATGGATTGAAAACTGGATAGCTGGACGCACTCAGAGAGTAGTGGTCTGTGGGGAGCTCTCGAACCCTAGAGAGGTTGGTAGTGGGGTACCACAGGGCTCGGTCCTGGGTCCAATCCTGTTTAATGCATACATATCGGACATCAGGGATGGTATAGGGTGTGAAATGAGTCTCTTCGTGGATGACTCCAAGATGGGAGCAGTAGTTGAGGGAGAAGAGGGGAGGTCGGCCCTGCAAGGGGACCTGGACACCCTGGAAAGCTGGGCTCACACATGGAAATTAAATTTCAATATCACCAAGTGCAAGGTGTTGCATCTTGGTCGGGGAAACCCTAAACACAGGTACACCCTGGGAGGGGAGGCGCTGGAAGCCTCAATAGGGGAAAAAGACCTAGGGGTCATGGTGGATACATGTATGAATAACTCTGAGCAGTGCAGGAGAGCAGCTAGCAAGGCAAACAGGATGTTGGGATGCATCGTAAGGGGGATCACCTCTAGGAGCAAGGAAGTGATTCTGCCGCTGTACAATGGACTGGTTAGACCACACCTTGAGTACTGTGTACAGTACTGGAGACCACACTTGAAGAGGGACATACAGCTCCTGGAGAGGGTACAGAGGAGGGCAACAAAGATGATACGAGGGCTAGGGGATTTGACTTATGAGGACAGACTTGAGGAGCTCTGCCTGTTTTCATTGGAGGAGAGGAGAGACAGGGGACATGATTGAGGTCTTCAAGTACCTCAAGGGAATAAATAGGGTAAACATGGAGGGGATCTTTAGACTAAAGCAGGAAGGCATCACCAGAGGGCATGGTTTGAAGTTGGAAGGTGGAAGGGTGAGGGGGGAAAAGAGGAGGAGGTTTTTCACTGAGAGAGTGGTGGACCCTTGGAATGCACTGCCTGGTGAGCTGGTTCAGAGATCCACAGTGGAGGGTTTTAAGACAGGGTGGGACAGACACAGAAAGGGGATGTATCAGATGATGGCCTGTCCCGGGGGATGGATGATAGGGGTTTCTGGAGCACAAGGGATGGGAGGGTCTCGGCACCCAACTAAGGATCTAGGTTCGAGCAGACTCGATAGACCATAAGGCCTAATCTGCTGGCAAATAGTATGTTAGTATGTTAGTACTTCCTCCCTCCTAGAGGTGATCCCCCTAGCAAGGCACCCCAGCATTCTACTGGCCTTAGCAGCTGCTTTTCTACACTGTGCTGAGTGATTCATATCCCCTGTGACCACTACCCCCAGATCCTTTTCCTCCACAAAGACAGATAACTGCTGCCCATCCAAATGGTAACTGTACTCCGGGTTTCTGGCTCCAAAGTGCATGATCTTGCACTTCTTAGCATTGAAATCCAACTGCCATGTGTTTGACCAGTGCTCACGTCTTTCCAAATCTTCCTGGAGTACCATCCCTCCTTCCACTCTACCCACTACCACACCTATTTTGGTGTTGTCAGCGAACAGGTTCATCTTGCTCTTAACCCCTTCAGCTATATCAGCTATGAAGTCATTAAATAGTATTGGTCCAGAACCAAGCCTTGTGGGACCTCACTGATGACTGCTTGGGGTGTCAAGAGTTCCCTTCCTCCCTACCACCGCCCTCTGTTGTCTGTTCCTCAGACAGTTCCCTATTCACCTGACCAGCTTCTCCCCTGCCCCCAGGTACTTTAGTTTGTTAGTCAATCTCCCATGTGGCACTCAGACAAAGGCCTTGCTGAAGTCCAGATACAGGATGTCAACTGCCTGACTGTCATCCAGTGCCTTAGTCACTCAATCAAAAAGGTCCACCAGGTTTGTTTGGCAGGACCTCCTTGGGGCAAACCCATGCTGCCAGTTGTCCTAAAGACTGTTCTCTTCCAAAAATGCCACCATCCTCTCTTTCAGGATAGTCTCGATTAGTTTCCTAACTATGGCCTGTAATTATCTGACTCATCCCAGGGTGCACTCTGATGGAGGGGCACCACATGTGCAGTCTTCCAGTCTAGAGGCACACATCCTAACTGTAACAAGGTATTGAACAAGTCAGCCAGAGGTGCTGCCAGGACTTCTGCCTGTTCCTTCAGGACTCTTGGATGTATCCCATCCGGTCCTGGCGCCTTATCTGTCCATAAGGACTTAAGGCCCTCCAACACTCTTTTCACAGGGATATTTCCATCCATTATCTCCTCTCTTCCCCCACCACCTATCCTGTCTTTTTCCTGAGATATGGGCCCATCCTGCTCCCCAGAAAATACTGAACAGAAGTACTCATTCAGTACCTCCGCCTGTTCATCCCCCCTTCTCTGCTGACCCCCCCCCTTCCTTCTTGATCCTGGTGATCTGTTCCACGCAGCTCCTCCTCCTCTCCCTGACATACTTAAAGAAATCTTTTTCACTTTCTGTAATACACTGTGCAAGCCTTAGCTCTTTTGAGGCCTTGGCTGCCCTAACAACCCTGCTCAGCTCCCTGGATTTCTTGTTGTACACTTTTTATCCGCCTCCCTACCAGTCCTCTTGTAAGTTTTAAAGGCTGTCCTTTTTTCTCTCACCCTTCCTTGCACCTCCTTGGTCCACCAATTTGTTTTTCTGGACCTTGCCTTTTTACTACTGGCCCTCGTGCCTAAGTTTGTGGCCTCCACCAGGCCCAACTTCAAGACAAACCATTTCTGGTCGGCATCCATATCTGGGCTGATGATGACAACATGTCCCCCAAGTATACAATGAAGCAGGCGTATTTGATATTATATATGAGATGCAGTTCTGTCTGGAGGTTGGGGTGTTGGCAGGGAGCCAGGAGGGAGGTTTTGGGGAAATGCCCTTCGACACTGCCTGAGGTTAGAAATACTGGATGGATTTTTCTCTTTATCTTTAAACATGGCTGAGAACAGTGTGAGTCAGAGCTGGGTTACTAGCGTGGCTGGAGGTTAGGTGCCAGAACCTCAGCCCTTCAAGCCACTGGGCTGGCTACCATAGAGAGCATCCTGACGTAGCATTTTTTTTTGGAAACTCATCTCTCCAGAGATGAGCATGCTACATTTGGATGGTATGGTTTCTCAGAGGTCCAGGCCTCCTCACATAAATCTGGCAGACATAGAGGGGTTATTACAGTTATAGCCCATGGAGTCCCTTTTAGTAAGAAAAACAAACTATAGATGGAGAAAGACATTATGTAATTTGGTTGGTACACTTTATGGTAGAATCCTGACATTGACATATGTTTACGTATGTCCCCCCTCCCAAGGCACAGTTATATGAATGCTGGTCATGATGGTTTTGAACCCAAACTCCTAAAGATTGGGTCCACTTTGCTTATGCTACCCATCTCCCACATTCTTAATCTATCCCTCACCACTGGAGTTGCCCTGCATATGTGGAAAATAGCTATAGTGGTGCCTGTCTTTAAGCAGGGTAATCAGAAATGTACAGAAAACTACCACCCTATCGCCATCCTGTCTGCTGTCAAGAAAATATTGGAGAGGGTGGTGGAGGCACAGCTGACAGATCACTGGTCTAAGTATGCCTTACTGTCTCCTGAGCAGCACAGATTTCGCAAAGGTCACAGTATTGGCACAGCCCTTGCTAAGGTAACACCCGAAATCAGGACCACCATGAACCAAGGCAAGTTATCAGGGGCAATCTTTTTGGACCTCTCTAAGGCCTTTGAGCTAGCTGATCACACCCTACTCTGCGCAAAGCTCCACTCCCTCAGTGTATCTGGTCCAGCCTTAAGCTGGTTCTCAATCTATCTCTCTGATAGGCTACAGCTTGTTAAGTATAATAAAGCTCTCTCGGAACCCATTCCAGTCATGGTAGGCGTTCTCCAGGGGTCCATCTTAGGCCCTATCCTATTTTCTCTTTTCATTAATGACTTTCTATCGGTACTCTCCCATAGCAACACGACCCTATATGCTGATGACATGATTCTCCTGTATAGCTTGGACGATATCAATAATATAAATTGCCATCTACAAGCCAATTTCAGTGAGCTACAACACTGGCTCCTGTCAAATAAGCTTGTGCTAAACATAAAGAAAACTCAGCTCATGCTCTTTGGCTCCTCGGCAAAACGTAAGCGGTGTTCTGCCCCATTAAAGGTCCTGAGTCTTCAAGGGGTCTATGTTGGCATAACAGGATCCTTCAAATACCTTAGAGTCACCCTCGACCCTCAGTTAGATCTCTCCCTCCACATTCAAAATGTGTATAGGGCAGCAAACATCAAACTCGGCCTTGCATATAGTGCTCACAAGTCCCTTACAGTAGCTGCACGTCTTGCCCTTGCCAAAGGAATATTTCTCCCCTCACTCAGCTATGGGCTGACAAACTTTCCTCTCTCCACTAAACCTAGCCTTGCAAAATGGGTTGAGGTATACAATAATATTTGTCTCTTTGCTCTTGCTGCCCCTCAAATTAATCATCACTGTGAGTTATATGAAAAGCTTCACTGGTTGTCCCTGAGTAACTATCGTTCATTTGTTTTGGGCTGCTTCACAGACAAAATTGTCCATAATACCACCCCTCCTACCCTGTCTCAACTACTTCAGCCAGTGCAACCATCATACCAACTCAGGTCTACTGACTCGCTGTCTTTCCTTGTCCCCAAAACTCATACCTTGTCAGGTGATCATTTCTTTGCTGTCTGCATCCCCAATTTCTGGAACTCCCTTCCCGCATCCACCAGATGTACTCCCTCCCATCACCTGTTTAAGAACTCTCTGTGGATACACTTGAAATCCGCCTCTGCCTGTAACTGTCCCTAAGCTGTCTGGTATCTCTTAAACTGCCTTGGTGTACTCTACCCTTTATCCTGGCCATCAGACCACTACCCTTCTGAGCTAAGAAAGGTTACCCCTACTCCTTATTTACTCACTGGCACCTAAGCACTTGCTGTCCTTAAGCAGGGATCCTAATACCATGTCCTGCCTTAATGCTCTTGTATCCATTTCATGATATGAATACTGTATTACCTTAATGCTCTTGTACCCTCCCACAATATGTATATAACACTTTACTGTGTGTTTGACTTTACCACTATTGCATATGTCTATTGTTTATTGTTTGCACTGCTCAATGCCTGTACTACACTTGTTTGTCATGCTGTTATCCTGTGTGTAAATTTATCTTGTAACCTCCTGGGTCGCTCCTGAAAATAGGCATTCCTTGTCTAGTGTGCTTACCTGGTTAACAAAAGCTAAATAAATTAAAAAAAAAGTGCTTTCCAGACTTTTTTAACAAGCTTTTGGCAGTGCTGGAAGGACAACTCACACTGTGTCCAGCATTCTGCAGAAGGTAAGGTAGGGGCAAGAGTTTTCCCCACAGATCTCTACTGTACTTAGAGATCCAGCCCATGGTTGGTCTCCAAAGATAGTATAGATGTACTGTAGTATCTGTAAAAAAAAAAAATCTAAAGGCTTATATCATTATTGTTGAGTTTGTTGGAATTTTATTAATGGTTTTTCACATGCAACTCATGAAATCACAATATAAATAATTAGTGATCAAAAACAAACAATAACTAGTGATCAAAAACAATTTCCAAAGTAAAATTTTTTTAGATGTTGGAATTTTTGTTCTCTCCATGAACTATGATTTTCAAAAGCCCCATATATTAATGAATGATTTTCTGAAATTTAGACCATGGAAATAACAAAGACACTTCAGGGAATCATATACCAGGTCACTGCTAGGTAGTGTGGGTTTCTGATGCAGTGTAAACGGTTACCTAGCAACCGATATGCTATTCCATTTTCCCTTTTTGTTGTTGCCTTAAATCTGTTTTTTAAACAGAAGAAAAGAGAAAGCAGACATAACTGAAGGTTTAGAAGTTGTTTAGAAGTTATAAAAATCAGTAGTTAACCTATAAAGATGTTACATTTGATTTGGAAACATGGAGATGCATGTGTGATGTCACCATGCCAACGTTGTCTGTGATGACGCCATGAATGTTGAGCACACTGTCCTAACCTCTTTCTAGCACTGCCTTCACTATCTGAAGAGCAGCATATTGGGCATTCACTTGCCTGTGACCCTGCACATAGAGAGGGATACACTGTTCCTTCAGCCCTTTACTTTCTTCATTCATGGGGAGATACTTGAAAGAGGCATTAAGGGGAATGGGGCAGGAATCATGGATTGAGGAACAGTGGGCAGTATTTAAAATGGGGATTACAAGAGCAACAGAATTATGCATTAAGCAGGTTAGCAAGAGGAAAAGGAAGAGGAGACCATTATGGTTTTCCAAAGAGGTAGCAAAGAAGTGAAAGCCAAAAAGATTGCATTCAGGCAATACAAAAAGACACAGGCAGAAGGGGATAAGGAGAAGTACCAGGAGAAGCCAAGGGAGGTAGGGAGGTCATTAAGGAAAGCCAAAGCTCAGACAGAAGAACACATTGCAAAATCAGTGGGTAGAGGGGACAAAACCTTTTACAGGTACATAAGTGAAAAAAGAAAGGCAAAGGGAGGGATAGTGAGACTGAAGGGGGAGGATGGGGGCTGCGTGAAGGATGACAACAGTAAAGTTGACATACTGAACAGGTATTTCTGCTCAGTCTTTACTGAGGAAAAGGAGGGTAATGGGTCTGAAGGAAGTACAAGGGGTGAAAATGGTGCGGAAATGGACACAAGGCCCTTTACACAAGAAAGGGTCCTGAAGGAACTGGAAGAAATAAGAGTTGATAAAGCAATGGGGCCAGATGGGGTGCACCCCAGGGTCCTTAAAGAATTAAGAGAGGTGGTGGCTGAACCTCTGGCTATCCTGTTTAGCCGATCACTGGAAACAGGGAAGGTACCCAAAGATGGAGGATAGCAGATGTAGTCCCCTTATACAAAAGTGGGAACAAAGAGGAAGCGGGGAACTACAGACCAGTCAGTCTCACCTCAGTAGTGGGGAAGATCATGGAAGCACTACTGAAAGAGAGACTGGTGGAACATCTGGTTGTCAATGGACTACAGGACCCAAGGCAGCATGGTTTCACCAGGGGGAGGTCATGTCAGACCAACCTCATTGAATTTTTTGACTAGGTGACTAGGGAGGTGGATCTGGGGAGGGCAGTGGACATGGCCTATCTGGACTTCAGCAAGGCCTTTGACACTGTGCCACATAGAAGACTATTACACAAACTGGGGAATATGGGTGTGGGCAGGACAGTAGTATGGTGGGTAGGTAACTGGCTGGGCAGCAGGACACAGAGGGTGGTGGTAAGTGGCTGTCACTCCACAGAGGGAAGAGTGACCAGTGGGGTACCACAGGGATCAGTGTTGGGACCGGTCCTATTCAACATCTTCATCAGTGACATTGCACAGGACCTAGAAGGCAGAATTTCACTGTTCACTGATGACACAAAGCTCTGTAACAGAGTAGACACACCAGAGGGTGTAGACAGAATGAGAAGGGACCTGCAGAAACTTGAAGAATGGTCAGGGTTTGGCAGTTGAAATCCAATGCAAAGAAGTGCAAGATAATGCATATGGAGCACAAAAACCCTGGCACAATATATCAGTTGGGGGGTGAGGATACAGCATGCACCAAGCAGGAAAGGGATCTTGGGGTTATCATCTCTGATGACCTCAAGGTTGGGAAACAGTGTGACAAGGCAGCAGGTAAAGCAAATAGGATGCTGGGATGGATAGGCAGGGGCATCACCAGCTGGAAAAGAGAGGTCATAATTCCACTATACAAGACACTAGTGAGGCCCCACCTGGAGTACAGTGTACAGTTCTGGAGACCTTACCTACGTAAGGACATAGACAGGGTAGAGAAGGTTCAAAGGAGGGCAACAAAGATGGTGCATGGATTGCATCACAAGTCCTATGAGGACTGGTTGAAGGAACTGAACATGTACTCCTTGGAGGAGAGGAGGGAGAGAGGGGATATGATAGAGACATACAATTATCTTACAGGGAGGAACAGGGTGCAGGAATACACTATTTGTAAGTGAAAAAGATGTTCCAGGACTAGAGGGCATGGGATGAAGTTGGAGGGAGGACGATTCAGAGGAAATGTGAGGAAGAATTTCTTCACAGAACTGGTGGTGGACAAGTGGAACACACTGCCAGAGGAAGTGGTGGGGGCTGAAACAATCACGGGATTTAAGAATGCATGGGGCAGACATAAAGGAATTCTGGAGGTCAGGGGTAATGGGCAACAGACTTCTAGGAAAACATAAACTGTACTTACAAGCTCAAATGGGCAGACTGGGTGGGCCACAGGCCCTTATCTGCCGACACTGTCTATGTATCTATGACACAAAAAGAAGCTCATATTTTATCCTATGAAGGGGGGTCTGGAAACAACACTCTTAGAAAGATAATATTGCTTTTTGAAGGAAAGGGAAAAAGCTGTTCAAACAAATATATATTTAGAAAAAAGAAGATGCAGGAACTGTAAGGAAAGACAAACTAAAGAGATTTTACTGAGAATGTTTATATTTTTAATTTCTTCATTAACGTTTGTTCAGAATGAAGTGATGTTTACGAGGAACTGTAGAATGAGATGTACATCATAATTCAAATTTACTACTATTTACCTTATTAGAAGTAGGGAATGTGTAAGTGATAATGGTTTTGTTAAGGAGTATAATAGTGGTGGTTTATTCACCTAATAGTGCCTTGTTAATCAGACAAAACTTTAAAGTCTAAAATAATAGCAAGTTACATTATTATCAATTAACTATACAATTAACTTATAATGAGGGCAATGTTTCCCATCAATACTGAAAAATAATAGATTATTATTTACAGCTTACTTCACAAGCAGAGGAGCGTTGGAGTTCAAATCCTTGCACCCACTAGTATTTTCCGCTAGGATGTCCTTAAAAATTGTTTTTGTATTCACATAATTTTACTACATCTAGCTGTTATTAAAAACATTCACTAATAAGGAATTTCCAGTACTATTCATTCGTTATTAAATATAAAAAATATTTTGTAAATAAATTATTTTGGGATATTGATATATGTTTTACAGTTACGATGCTTATGCCCTGAAGAAGAGGTTGTTCCTCAGAATGTTAGCTTGTTACAAAAGTAGTAACTTGTGCGTGTGTTCATTAAATTGCATGCAAATTTACAACCAAGTGGTGCATGGGTCTACATTTCCTAACCCATGTGCTTGATAGATAGGCTTGTTGTGAATAAACTCCTCCTGCTCTTTTCCTTTTTCTGCAGGAGGCCTATGTTGGATCTCATCTACTGACATTAAGATTTTTATCTTATAATATTAACAGAATCCATAGCCCTGTTAAAAGGTCCTGGGTCCTCCATTTGATCCACAGTGAGCATCCTTGTTTCCCTGTTTGTTTCTCCACCAGCATCCCCAGTCCTGACAGCAACCCCCCCAGACCAGTCACCAACTCATCTCGTGGACTTCTGGGTTAACCATAATTCACACAGAGCCGTATCGGCAGGTGGCCAGCCACATAGGGTCATGCGGCACCCTGCAAGGGATACCAACTGAGCTGCAGCATTTTCCTCTATTTTTACCCCGGAACATCTGTGAGTGACTCACACATGTGCGTGCATACTGACGAACATGCGTGTTATGTCAGCACGTGTCCCTCCACGTCTGCTGGTCCTGCCAGTACTCTCACCCAGCCTCTGCTAGATGGCAGGCAAGTGACAGGATTCAGAGTCCTCCCGCACCCCGATGGAAGAACAGCTGTCTTGGGACACTTAATCCTCCCTCACCTAGCTAGCCTCCAAATGACCTCGGTTTGTTCCCAAACCCAGTTCGTCAGCGTGGCTAAAGGTAAGGTGCTAGCAGCCATTCATGCCATTAGGCTGGCTACTGCAGTGAGCATCCTGACATAATATTATTTCAAGAAATTCATCTCTTGCGAGATGAGCATGTTAAATTTGAATAGTATGGTTTCTTAGAGGTCTAGGTCTCTTCACGTAAATCTGGCAGACATAAAGAAGTTCTTACACTTATAAACCATGAAGTCCCTTTTTGATTAGAAAAACAAGTTATAGATGGAGAAGGATGTTATGTAATTTTGATTGGTACACTTTATGGTAGGACACTGTTATTCACAAATGTTTACCCCCCCTCCAGCATAGATAAAACTGCTTTCCAAACTTTTTTAACATGCTTTTGGCAGTGCTGGAGGGACGACTTACACTGGATGGATATCTTAATGTGACCCTTGCCCAGATTTGGATGCATCAGCGCCACAACAGTTTCCTCTATCACCTGCTCAAAAATATGTCAAGGCTACACTTGCCCACTTGGGTATCCTGGAAACATGGCATTGCTTAGACCCTATGAAGCAGGAACATGCCCACTTTTCTAACAGATATTCCAGCTATGCATGCTTAAATTATTTGTTTACCGCAGTACAGCATTTTGATACTGTGTGTACCATAAGGCAAGGTACTACACAACTCTATGACCATTCCCCAGTATTGGCTCACTTCCCCCTGGGAAAAGCACCCTGAAACTCTCACTGGAGATTCCATCTGGGCTACTTGAGGGATGAAGTCCTGCTCAGTCATCTGTGGGACAGGATGCCACAGTTATTTCAGGAAGATTCAACCCACAGGATCACTCCAGGGATCATTTGGGACACTCGGTCCCTCAAAGCAAGTTGATGGCTTATGTCTCACAGCACAATTGGGAACAGGAGGTTCAATTTACTGAGAAACAAAAAATGCTGTGGATCTTGCAATCCTTCCACATAGAGAGCAACACCTCAGTCATGCCACAAATACTATGTCTTAAAGTTGAAATCCAGGGGTCAACAGACCTTAAGGTGGAATAAGTCTTGTGTTACCCGAGGAACAGATATTATGGGGGGGGGCACAGTGTGACAAGTATTTAGCATGCTGATGGAGAGCACAAAAATACCAGGCATGCATCCCCCAACTTCAAGACAGCTCCACTAACCTACTGGTTCCTATACAGTATATATATATATATATATATATATATATATATATAAATTGGGTAGAAAAAAAGTAGCTCATCTAGTGGACAATCATCATCACATGACCATGTGTATATCAGAGCGCGACCGCACACCTGGATTTTTAAACCCCCCCAAAAAAAAATTTGCCATTTTATAAGATAGATAACCCACAATAGGATGTGTGGTCACGCTCTGATATACGCACGCCTTGGATGGTTGACGCACACCAAGGCGTGCGTATATCAGAGCACAACTGTACATCTAAGAGTGGGTTATCTATTACATATACAGTATATATATATATATATATATATATATATATATATGTGTGTGTGTGTGTGTGTGTGTGTATATATATATATATATTGCAAAAATGTGTTAATGCATCGGCATACAGACATTTCGTTGCATATAATTTTGCCGAGGACACAACATTGCAGGGATAATGCCAAAAAGCACTAATGCCACTGGTACAGTAGTCACGGTCAGTTTATACATATGGCGACCTTATACCAGTGGCAGGAAAATGGCGACATTTAGTCCTCCTTCACAGTGTTGTGGGTGGGCCATAAAGTCTGTGGTAGCCTGGTGTATGGAGCCATGAAGGAGGGGAAGTTGAGCATTGGCGGAGAGTGGAAGGAGGCTCTGGCCAGGGGACGGGGGGGGGTTATTAATAATTATTGCAAGCAAGTAAATAAATGGTGTCATGAGGAATGTATATTGAAAAAGACAAGACAAAAACTCAGGAAGAGAAATAAATGTTGTTTTTTTATTTTTCCTTTTTCTGCAGGTTGCTTGTAAAAAGTTCCGTGACTTTGATATCCCAAAAGAGTTTGCTGGGGTGTGGCGGTACCCGAACATCGCCTATGAATGGGAGGAGTTTGCCAACACCTGCCCTGCCAATAAGGAGATTGAATATGCATACGGTCTGGTGGTGAAGCCACTGAAATAACTGAAACACAGAGGTTGGGGGGTACCTGGGGAGGCTGGACTTACGGAAAGGAGGTAAACCTGCGCAGGGGAGCAGGAGGGGTGAAAGGCATTCACACTGCAGGCTGGAATGATGCAGTGTGTGAGGTGTAACACATCTGTAACTGATGCAGTTTTAACATCTTGGATGTCACTAGCATTTGCTAATTAGTCGTGTGTGTGTGTGTGTGCGTGCACGAATGTACTTGTTTCTGAAGTCAAATCAAAATGCCGAGGGACTCGAAATGATATTAGCTGTATCTGTATGTGTTGGGCTTTGTCAGGCATTGATGCAAGAAGAAAAACTTAGCACTCATTAATTGCCACCTCATCACTAGTAATTGCCACCAACTGTTTCCTTGCTCACTCGAGTCCTGCTTCACATCACTATGTTTTTATTAATGTGCATTAACCAGACAAAATAATACAGAAATAGCCTCACTTGCTTGATTGCTTCCCAGGGTTATTTTTATTATGGCATTTTACTAAGGTGCGCTATGTGCAAGTAGGAAAGAAAGCACAGTACCTGCAATATGCTGTCAAATGGCATACAGACGGCACATACTCTTATCTTTAGTAAGGTGCGTTATGTGCCAAATGCTGAAAAGCACAGTGCCTGCAATATATTTTCAAACGGCATGTAAATGGAACATATAACTCAAGGAACTTATTGATTAAATATACATACTTCCCCACACCAGAAGAAAAAGTATAGGGGGATGTGCACCTTCACATCTAGTAATACCACACATATGGGTGACTAATTGTCTGGTAAGCTACCTCTTTTGCTGCTATTTGTCCGTCACCGAAAAATACTAGCGACGATTATGGTAACAATATTCTGTCCATGCGACTGATGTACCACAATATTTTGTCCACGACCAAATGTCCGGGAACCAGTAGTCCATACACGAATGCAGCAGTTAGGGCTGAAGTGACAAAAGTAGGGAGGACCCCACCTCATGAACAGTGGCATTATGATTTTTGTTACTCTCTCCCAAAAGTTGATTTTGTACAGCAACTGCATCATTCTGCGCCACAGGTGTAAAAACGTGTTTCAGGCAGGAAGTGAAAAATAACAGCTGTACTGTTCATGAGGAGGTGTGAAAAAATGGCAATGTTGAAAATCTGGAGTGAAAATATCAAAAATTAATGAAGTTACACGCGTGCATTGAAGCTGCAAAACACACACTCATAACAGTCATTTTTGGGATTTTTTGGACCAGATTTTCAACATGGGCTTTTTGGGATCTCCCCTCATGAACACTGGCACCATCATTTCGTTAATCAGTCCAAAAAGGTGATTTTGTGCAGTGACCGTGAAATCACCTTTCAGGACAGAATAATAATATAACTGTACAAGTGTTCATGAGGTGGGGTCCCAAGAACCCCATGTTGAAAATTTGGGGTCAAAATTCCAAAAAAGGGCTGAGAAATCAACATAAGTTGGAAACATCATTGACAGCAATTCTACGGCTCTTACCTTGATTTCTCAGTTTGTGGTTTGGCTTTGAAGAGTACAGACGTCTCCTGGTCCACAGAAGATCGCAGCTGCAGACCTCAGAGGGTAAGTGTGGGGGTGGGGAGGTGGGTGCTCAGTGGGAGGGTGACAATGGGGAGGGGTATGGGAGATGAGGGACCGTTTTCTTCTTTACAGGGAACACCAAAAAAAAAAAAAAGATTTTTTTCACAGGTTGAATACATATTTTGGCACACTGGGGGTGGGCTACCCAGTGTGCCTCAGTAGGGGGCAATAAATGCTGACATGGGTATTGAGCACCCCAATGTCAGACAAAAATGATAAATAGAATGGGCTTCGGGAGATGCCAGTTTGATGCAGAATTCTGTATCAAAAATTTTGATGCAGGATTCTGCATTGAAAAAAGACATCAGGGGACTGTTTTCTTTTCTTAGGTGAAAAATAATAAAGAAATTATCACCCCCAGTGTCCCATACTACTGGGAGGGTCAAAACAAAAGGCTGACATGGGGATTGGGCCCCCCGATGTCAGCAGTAAAAAAATATAATGGACTGCAGGGGGGTATATGACACTGGAGGTGGGCATCCCAGTGTTAGAATAATAAAAAAACAGCAGGGGAGGGCAATCGGAGGTTGGGGGCCACTAGACACCAGTGAATGGAAAAATAAGGGAGTCAAGGGGTCCACTATACACCAGAGAAAAACAGCTGCAGGGACCTTAAAAATCCTTCTTCATAATCCCTTTTCACCAGCCGATCTGGCAAAAAAGGGATCAGCTGGCTAAAAAAGATTGTGAAAAGGAATTTAAAACTATAAAACTGCCAATTTTTGTAGTACAAAAAAACAAAGGCATGGGTGGGTAGAAGACAGTCCATTCACCAAAACCATGCTTTTGTTTGTAGAAAAGACGACCCTGGGGCAAGTTGTGAGGTTTTGTTTTTTTCTCCCTCGCTAAGGGGGAAAATAAGATGGCGGCTGATGAAGAGGGATTTTTCTTGCAAAGAGGGCTTTCCTGAGATTTCTGAATCCCTCTTCACAATCCCTCTTCACCAGCCCTCCACAACCAGGAATCCTTGATCAAAACTGTGCATCTATCCCAAAGACTGAACTGAGCATGCTCAGAACCCAACATTTCAAAATTTAATAACTTTGGAATGGATTAATAATTCTTCACCAAACCAAAGCAGGATTGTTCCTTAGGATAACCTCTTTCTACCATGAAAAAAATCCAAATGGTTTGGGTGCAGCACAATATTGGTAAATGACCCCGACATTTGCCAAAAAAGGTGAAAAATGTGTTTTTTGGGGCTTCACTGCACATAAACTGCAATTCCAATTGAAACACAACTTGACAGATCAAGAGATCTACCATCCAAGACCGTGTATTCCAAATTTTGTGCAAATCGGTTGAATGGTTGTGAAGTTATTAACGTGCACAATTTAGGGTTTAAAATTAAACTGCCTACTCAACCTTAACTAACATATATATGTAGCCCCTAGGTGGCGCTATCCCTAAGGTTGCTACCTTGCCTGTATTTCTGACCACAGGTTAAAGGGCCTGGATTCAATATTATGGTGCCTCCACCCAGAGAAATAATAGTGGTGGTACCTACCTAACCTGGTATAGCCCTCTGAAAGCTATAACCACCTACAGACCCATCTAGTGACCTTATATCTTTGGCAGCAGTAAACATTAATAATATGCAAACACCCTTTACACTTACCACCAGGGTCTGGCCACCAGCAAATTCCCTGGAACCCCCTGCAAGGGCAATGTTAGCAAGCAAGCATAAACTTTCAATACTGTAACCCAACTAAGAATATATTCATAAGCCAGGTTAAATGTGAAACAACAAATCAGATTTATTAAGGGGGTCATGAACAAGGAAGGGGTGTGAATTTATATAAATTATAACTATACTGATTAGATTCAGGTTACTTTGCATGCACTTTAGTCCCAAGTAATCAGTCTGACAACACTGGGTATCCAGAATGTTATGCTGGCTAGCCAGAAGCGGGGCACAGGGGTGGCCGGTGTTACAGCTGTTGTGGTGGCTCTTGATGGAAGGAAAAGGCAGCTAGCATGCACAAACAGAGGTTTGATTATTTGTAATCCTGGTCAGTTGGCCCAGTCTCTTGTAACCCAGTAAATCACTGAAGAGAATTAGATGGTACCACAAATAATTAAAAGACTTATTGCAGGGAGCTACCCTGAATTTACTCACGCTATCAATTGGCTGTACTTGGCCTGGTGATATGAAGACCTTCTGTAGATCACCAAGGAGCATGGGGAAGCTGGGCCATCATGACACACCTCCACTTCATGGACTTTCCCTCCAGGTGGCTGATTCTGCGAGTTGTCTCTGTGCAGGGGCTGGATCCCCAGGCCAGTCTCTCACCTAGGAACAGTCTGTGGTGCAATCCAGTCATCTTGGGATGGATTTGGCAATGGCTCAAGGCTAGGCGAACACTTTTGGCAAAAATCAGTTTGATTTTGTTGGTGAAGCGTTCAGCTAGCATAACAGTCCGGTCTCTGGCAAACAGGCCTCGACCCACAATGAACATTCAGCACATTTAACAAGAACGGCATTAACTTTTCTTCCTCACAGTTCGATTTTAAGCTGGTTGCCATTTCAGTCAATTCACTAAGCAAATCTCTAGATCATTAAATCAGTCTCTCACAAACTCTGGGCCGAGCGCTTCACAAGAGCTTCCTCTCAGTCCTAATCTCAGGCTGTACCTTCTAATATCTCAGAGCTTTGTGTCGCTAGTAAAAGTTCCTTTTCGGAGTATTCCAGTTACTGCTATAGCCAGCAGTACCAAGTAGGAGAACCACAGCTGGGAGGCAAGCCAGGCCTCCCCCTGCCGATTCTCCTAGGCTCCCTTCTAGGAGCAGCTTCTCAACCACTTGAGCTGCTCACTCTTCAAACTCCAACTTCAACTGTCCACTATTCAGCCCCAGAGCATATATGTGAGTTGAAAGGTTCTTTGTTTAACTTTATTCAAAATGGCCACCGTGAGCTGAATGAGACTACTTCTGGCATTTCCCTTGGTTTCCATAGTTCTGGTTGGCTGGGGGAGCTGTCAGTCGCGGTTTGGTGGCTCCGATCAGTTCAGTTTAGGCACCAACCTAAAAACTACAAAAACTATAGTTTTCCTTCCCATGAGGCACTTGAACTAAGGACCCTTCAAGGCCCCCTGTGTTTTATTGATCCAAATGCTGGAAGCCCTGGACCATCATGATGGCTTCCATTTAGATAAACAAAGCCGCAAGAAGGCAGGTTCAAATAAACACTAGTTCAAATATAAGAGTAACTTAGCTGTTAGAAATCACAGTACTAATTCAAGCTCCCTTTGCTCTGCTATTGACAGCAGAGTGAAGCAAATTAAAGTGGTGTCTGGCCAGTCACATTCAGACCCAGCCCAGACCATTTACTATACTCATACTTAAAGTCTTAAAGGGACAGGCATGGAGGCACAGCATGGCACTCTCACGTAAATTAACAGGATTAAACAAATACCCTTGGATTTACTATCTATAAAGGACTTCTGCCTGGCAGTGGGCATGGATGGCGCCCAGAAATTCATTAAGGTAAACCCCAAATTGGTATGGGATTACACTCTTCCCTGCCTAGGAAAACTTGGCGTCCGTGTCAAGTCTATACTTTATAAACATTTCTACTTAGGAAAATACTATACGTGACTATATGCAGGTTGCAACCATAGGCCATTATATACACCTACCTAGGCTTTATCGTTACTGCTCAAAGTAATAATAAGTATGCTTCATTCATAACTAATATTGGTTCATATGCAATAGTAGTGCTTAAACAGTTTACATTTTCATTTCAAACATTCTATCTTTTTCATTTGGCATACTGATTCAGGTAGCTATATACACATTATCCTTGTCTGTACCACTCACTGCACACTATCCCACATGGATGAGGTTCTGGCCTGATCAGTTAACTTTGGTCTTTCTGTAGCGTGATCCCTAGAATACTGTCTAGAGGACTTTATTATTAGCTTAGAGGTTGCAGTGTAACCTATTTTAGGAAGGGAACTGGCTGTAATGTAAACCCCTTTATGGATTACATTCATGGGGAGGTCTATAGACTTTTCTGGGGGAGCGTAACTAAGGCATCCTACAGGTTTGACAGCTCTTCCAGATTTTCTGCAAGTGGCAAGCACAGGCTCAGTCCTTTCAACATTAGCATTCGGGTTTGCAACTCCCAGCTTGTCATCCAGCAACACAGCAGCTTCTGCAGTAGGGAAGCCTCTGCACATACAGTTTGTTCAAAGTGTGAAGGATCATTTGCTGCTACAGTAGTACCGGTACTTAAATTTGCTTGTTCTATAGACTCTGGATCATTACTGAGGGGGATCTCAATAGAATTTAAATCATTTGGCATACTGTTGGCACTTTCAGAATTAGAATTACTTTCTTGAGTTAGATCAGGTTCACTGAGGCCAGATATTTTAGTTTCTTCTGACAGTTCACTATTCTGGCTCTCACTTTCTTGGTCAGGACTTTGTACTCTAGGTTCTGACAGTTCCATGAGAGATAAAGAACCAGCTACTTCGGAAGTTGTACTTTGCACTTCACTATCAGGTGGCGCAAGGGTAGTTGAAAGGGCTGGGTAGCCAGACAATCCTGAAGATCTAGCATCATCTTCCATGTTACACAACGGGTTGCCTTGGAACAATTGAGCTAGTTCAAAAGAAGGATAATAGGTAGCCCTATATTCACTGTCATCAGATTCAGAATGATTGTTATCATTAGCTACAGAAGGATGCATGGGAGGCTCTGGTTGTGGAGTAGCAGGGAGCTGAACTGATTGTTTCTTCTTGGCAGCAGACCTGGTCACAGGCCCAGTAGGAACTTTATTTTGAGGTACAGAGTCTATAATAATCTGCCCAATTGGTAGCAGATGATTTCTGTGCATTGTCTTTACAACTCATGGGTCATTCTCTGGACGCACTTTGTAGACTAGTAGATCATCCAGCTTGCTGATAACAATGTACGGGGTGTGATTCCACCTGTCAGCTATCTTGTGTTTCCCCTGCAAGCCCAACTTTCTCAATAAAACATGATCTCCAGGTTGTAACTCCTAGGCTTTAACATGTTTGTCATGTCTCTCTTTATTGACTAAGTTTCTCTTTGTAGCCACTGTATGAGCAAGCTGATAGGCATGACTAAACTGGGCTTTGAGTTTTTGTATATACTGGAGATAGTTTTCTGCTTGATTTCCATCTGGTATTACACCAAAACAAATGTCTATAGGTAACCATGTTTCTCGACTAAACATCAGCTTATGTGGGGAAAAAACAGTTGCATCACTATGAGTACAACTGTAAGCGTGTGCCAAAGTGCTTATTTTCTGACTCCACCTCGGCTTGTCCTTGGGATAAAGTGTGCTCAGCATGTCTAACAATGTTCTATTAAATCTTTCAAACTGCAGATCTCCTTGGGGAATTTATGGAGTGGTTCTTGATTTCCTTACACCACAGAGTTAGAGCATCTCTTTGATCAAATGGCTTTCAAAATCTCTTTCCTTGATCAGAAAGGATCTACTGTGGGGCACCGTAGTGAACAAAAAATTTCTCAACAAGCACTTTGGCTATGGTGGCTGCTTTCTGGTCCTTTGTTGGATAGGCCTGGGTATAATGAGTGAAGTGAACTGTTAAAACAAGCACATTGCCAATGTTTTTTGCATCGGGCTCCAAGCTCAAAAAGTCAATACATACAAGCTCCATGGGTGCATTAGTGGCGATGTTAAACAGGGGCATGACTCTCTGTGGCTGAGCTTTTCTTTGAAGGCAGTGCCTACAGGTTTTGATATATGCATCAATGTCGGCACCCATCTTGGGCCAATAGAGCTAAATATGAAGTTCTATCGTATCCCAAGTGTCCCATCTGGTCATGGAGTGCTCATAGGACCACACCTTTAAATGTAGAAGGCAACACTAATTGTTGTTTAATGACCTGGCCTTGTCCATCCATGGTCTCTTGGTAAAGTAGCTTATTTCGCAGCTTGGGTTTAGGCCCTTCTCGGAATAGCAAAGCAGTTCTCTGGTCTTTGGATCGAAGCTTGGAAACATTTCAGTGTTTATAGCATTCAGCATAAGTTCAATAATGGGATCGTGATACTGCTCCCTCTGGATATCGGCTGGAGTAAATTGAGGCAGGGTACTTAGATCTAATGCTGCAAAGTTGCAGGAACACAGGTTTCTGAAGGCACCAGGCAATCAACCAGGCAGTCTACAGTCTCAGAAGACGGTCGTTCATCTTTGTCAAACTTGTGGCATAGGGCCTTAACAGAATGTTTGGGCATCCTCACCCACTCAACATTTGATACAGGCCTTCTGGATAGGGCATCGGCATCAGTGTGATTTAGACCTGAATGGTACTCCACCGAGTAATCATACGTTGAAAGCACTGACAGCCACCAGGGTCCCATTGCATCTAGTTTGGCTGAAGTTTGAACATACGTGAGGGTGTTATTGTCATTTTTTACCAGGATTTTAGTGCCGTAGAGGTATTCGTGAAATTGATCTACTATCACCCACTTCAACGCAAGAAATTAAAGTTTATGCACAGGATAGTTTTCCTCACACGGTGTCAAGCTCTACTAGCAAACACCACTGGGTATAGACCTTCCTCATACTCCTAATAAAGCACGGCTCCAAGTCCTTTTAAGCTGGCATCTGTATGCAACACATATGGTTTAGTTAGACCTGCATAGGCACTGGGGCATGTGTAAGTTGATGAATAATATCGTAAAAAACTGTATCACAATTAGGGATTCACCTGGTCCCGAATGGTTCATTAGTCTTGAAATAGGCTTTATCCCCTTGTTTTACAGCACTTTTTTGTACTTCCAATTTGTAGGTGGATACCCTTGGGTCAGATTTAGCAAAGGGCGAATGATTTTGGTGTAATCTTTTATAAAATGCCAATAGTATCCACAGAAACCCAGGAATCTTTGCAGCTTTTTGAGATTATTAGACAGTGGCCAAGTAATTAAGGCTTCTACTTTGCTCAGATCAGTTTGAACGCCTTCAGCAGATACAATGTGGCCCACATATTTTATAGATTGTTGGAAAAACTGGCATTTGTCGACGGACAATTTTAATCCAAATTCTTATAACTGGTCCAGGACCTTGAACAAACGAGCATCATGCTCTTCAAGTGTTTTGTCAAACACAGTGCCATCTTCCCAATACACTAAGCATTCAAGTAGGTTCATGTCTCCTACAGCTTGCTCCATTAACCTTTGGAAGGTGGCTGCATCTCCAGATATACCCTGCAGCATGCGCAAGAATTTGTAGAAACCCAGGGGACAGATAAATGCAATTTTCTCCTTATCCTCTGGTGCCATTGAGATTTGGTAATACCAGCTCCTGAGGTCTAAGATGGAAAACCACTGGCTCCCATTAAGACAATCAAGGGCATCCTTGATGTGAGGCATTGTATACTTGTCTGGTATGGTTCTTCAGTTAATGGTCCAATATTCCACACACATCCTCAACTAACCATTTTCCTTTCAGACCACCACAATGGAGGATGCATAAGGGCTACTTGATTCCTGGATAATTCCAGCTGCTAACATCTCCTGGAGGTGGCATCGAATATCAACAATGTCAGCAGGTGCCAATCTAAAGGACCTCTCTCAAAATGGCCTGTAGGCACGGAGCCTGATATGGTGTTTAGCACCAGTAATGCATCCAACATCCCAGTCTTTCAAGGAAAACATTCTACTCTGCTGGGCCAGCTTGCAACTAACTATCCTTCTACTCTTTAGGAATCGGGGACTCTCCAAAATAGAACAATTCAGGAGTTACTTTGTCATCCTCCTCGGTACAGTGCTTACTTGGTAACACCGCAGTGTCTGCGCAACATACTGTAGCCAGTGTACAACCTCGGCTGACTCTAATGTCCTTGTCAGACACATTTTGAATCTGGACCATCACCCTCTGGGCATATGCATGAGCACAGGCAGGCAGTATACTAGGTTTAACCAAGAACCCAGCTGGCAGCTTTCCTTCCTCCAGCATAAGGATCTTCTTGGTGACATCTTTTCTCATCCGCACTCCACTGCTGATAGTGCACTGAGCATTAGGTGGCAAAACAAGAGGCACTGGGTCTTTCTTCCACACAACTCCCACCAGCTCATCCTTTTCGGCCTCCTTAGCCTGCATCTGCATTTATGTGCCCTCTGCACAATAACATGGATGTGCAAGGCTCATCCAGTCTTTTGAGCTTGTCTCTCCTGACACAGCTGGGGTAACCAGCTGAACATGTGGGCATTAGTGCCAATTAGCAAGGGAATACCATCATACAAGCCAGTTGGTGGGCATACCAGAGCCAAAGTCTTCACTGATTCATCCACACCCGCAACAGTAGAGGGAAAAGACAACTACATTCGTACATAACCAAGGTATGGGTAAGATTTATTGCTTAAACCCCAGACATGCAGTCCTTCGAGGGGTTGGAGTGGCTGGTCAGACAGGTGCTGGTCATACCAATCTTTAAATACAATAGTGACCTGAGATCCATTGTCCAATACAGCTCGGGCTGAGATACCATTAATGTGCTCTGTAGTTTCCATAGAAGGGCCCACCATCTCGGACCAGACTGGAGGGGCAGGTTTAGCAGTTTTTTCACTGCGGTCTTAGAGGAAAAAGATTTACATGATGGCATGTGCTGCGGCTTTATGTTGCTTTGCTGAACCTGATTGAGCAATCTGGCAGTGGCTCAGCGCAGGTCCTCAGGAGCATTGCAATATTTTTTTAGTATGTCCATCTTCCCAACACCAGTTACAAAACACTTTAGTTCAGGGTTCAGTAGGACACACCGAATCTCAATGGGGCTTATGATTATCAGGAGGTGGGGGCCTATACCCTTCCTTGGGCTTAGATTCAGATGCTGCCCCCCCCCCCGTAGTTTCTCCAGGGTGCAGTCAGGCCGCATAAATAAGGTCTTGCACCATAGCTCCCAACTCCCTCATCTCTTCTGCTACATTACTGTTAGATCTGGGTTCAACAGCATGGGCACTGGCTCCCTCCATGGCAAGTGGAGTCTCACAAGCAGCCTCAGCATTGGAGGTGCAGGGGCCATAGGTTTTTGCAAGGTCTGCAGTGGTTTGATTGCTGGCCCTCAGCTCTTTGAGTTCCTTTAGCAGTTCACTAATTTGTTGAGATTCTAGGGTGCCCTCCCTCTCATTTGATCTCTCGGGGCAGGGACAGTTCGTGCAACACCAGCATACAGATCGCAACAATCATCTTTGGTCTCAGCTTCCCCAATCTCCTTCATTAGCCAACAGTATGCAGGGGGATTATCCATATGATCCGGAAATTTTAACTTTAACATAAGCACACTTGAATAGCAAGCAGACTTGATGACGTGTTCTAGTCTTACTTAGTTCAGCTTGCTAGCAGGTATGTCTCATTTACAGTGCACTCTCTGCAGGGCCCTCTCTACTCGAGTCACATAAGTAGATAATCTTTCATTCTTCCATTATTTAGTAGATTTGAACTTCCACATTAAGTCCTCCTCAATTCAGTACTACCAAACACTCACTCTAAGGCAGACAAGTATTCAGCAGCAGAGGCCTCCAGGTTGGTGGACTGAAGGAACCTGATAGCTTCAAGTTCAGGGCCCCTTAAGCTCTCCATAAGTCTCTTGTGCTTCTCACCCTCAGAGCACTGCTACTCTTGGACCAGTGGGGAGGCATTGTCCATCCAAGTCTCTAAATCATCTTCCCCCACAGGGACAGTGATGGTGTCCAAAAACAGTCTGAGCCTGCGGTAAGAGTCCAGATTCACGGAGGGTACTACTATAGGGGGCACTGTAATGGGAGACGGCATAGGCATAGGGTGTAGAGGCTGGAGGAGAGTTTTACGTGAGAGTGTCATGCTGTGTCTCCATGTGTGTCCCTTTAAGACTTTAGCCAGTATGAGTATAGTTAAAGCTACCAACTTTCCGAGGCCTAAAACTGGGACAGTCCATCCTGATCATGACCCCCCACCACCACCATGTCACTCCCACGGGCACCGCTGTAGACAACGCTGCACATAATCAATTACATTTTGCTGCTTGCTCTGGCCATACCGCCCCACAGTAACACCAGTAGCAAACATTCAGATTAAACCAATACATCATTCTGCTGCAGCAAGTAACAAATCGTGATGTACAGAAAGTTCATTAGAAGCAAACCTGGGTTAAATTGTGATCAGACATTCGAGTATTGCTCCTCCTGACAGTCCCATCCAACCCACTTACGCTCACCTCATTTGCTGAGCAAACATCACTTCAGTGACTCCCACCACCACGCCAGATTTTTTTCACAAACTTCTCTGCAGCTGATCAGGTTTGGGTACCTTAGTTCCCTGCTGCCAGTGCCTTCTCTGTCTGGAGTCCCTCTCAGCTACTGGCAGGCAGATGTCCACATGCGCTTGTTTGCACTACTACCCAGCCTAATCTAACAGAAAGGAACATGCTTTACTGTGCTCCCACTGGCATGCCTGCAGTGCAACACAGGCACGGGTTGAAGTTGTAAACTGCTGTCCAGCCCGAGCAGTGCCACAGTGGTGCTGAAATAACTGTCACGCATGGATTAGCAGTCAGCAAAAAAAAAAAGGTGACAAAACTGGGACAAGTAAGCAAAAACCAGGACAAAAGTGACATTTTGCAAAACTTGTGGGGACACTGGGACATGCTGCCTAAAATAGGGACTCTCCTGGGGAAATGGGGACTGTTGGTAGCTTTAAGTATAGTAAATGGTCTGGGCTGGGTCTGAGTGCCTCAAAGCTCATGACCGGCCAGACATCTCCTTAATTTGCTCCACTCTGCTGTCGATAGTACAATAAATGAAATCCTCAGCTCCACTAATGCATGCCAACTTGTAAGCATAAAGTTGAAAAGAAAAAACAACGGCACCACAGGTATATGGAAGTCTTGAATCTTTAATCAGTGCATACCATATGCACAGCCGCTCAGCAGTACAGGCTAAAGCCTCAACTAGTTTCGCACCAAACGTGCGTCGATAGTACAGCAGAGGGAGCTAGAATTACTACTGTGATGTTAAACCGAGGTCCTGTCTACCCATCCTGGTGTGGTCCTGATGGGTGTCCAGGTGGAAATAAAAGAACCCAAGGCATTCTTCACAAAGAGTAGGGGACATTCCTGGTGTCTCGGCTAATATTCCCCTTCCCATAAAACCGGTTCATGCAATTGTCCAGGCTGTGTGTGGGTGCTGATGTGTGATATGGCTGCCACTACACATTCAGTCACTTCACTATCAGTCTAGCATTGCTTGTAAAGAATTTTGGCACACATTGTGTATGAAAAGCACTATATAAATGCTGATTCTTTTTCTTCTTCTTCTTTGGCTTTTACCATCACAGCCACTTCCCTCGAGAACCAGAGTGGTCTCTTCCTCCTCATTTTACTTATATCTTTCTCACAGAGATTTGTTGCCTTCACTATGCCATCCTTTATTTTTGGCCCACTGTTACTCCACCCCACCCAGGCAATCCCCCACCCCCTGCTAGGTCATCTCTGAGGCATTCACCCATTTTTTTTTTAAATCTGCCCTTGTGAAGTACAGGACCCTTGTCCTTGTGTGGTTTGTCTCTGCTGCCGTCCTTATGGTAAACCACACTGTACAGTGATTGCTGGTCCCCAGGTAGCATCCCACCTTGATGTCTGCAGTTCTGTTTCTGTTTGTGAGTACCAGGTCCAGTAATTCCACATATCAAGTGGGCTCTCTGACTAGCTGCCTGAGAAACATCCCTTGCAGGGAGTCTAGGATGGCCCTGCTTCAGAGGCTGCAATTTACATCTGGCAGATTAAAGTCCCCCACCAGCAGCACCCGCCCCTGTTTTGCCATCATTCTGATGGCTTCCCCCGTTGCCTTATCCAATTCTTCTTCCTGTGCTGAAGACCTGTATATCACCCTAGTTTGAACAGTGGCTCTGGTTCCGGTTTCAAGGGTGACCCATGGCACCTACAACCCATACTTTATCCCTAGGTTCCCTTGCATTTCTGTTGCCCTGATATGCTCCCTTACATACAGCACAACCCCTCCACCCTTCCTCCCCTCCCTATCCTTCCTGAACCGAGTGTAGCCTGGTACGGCCATGTCCCAGTCGTGGCTACCTGTGCACCATGACTCAGCAATGGCCATGTCCCACTTGTGGCTCCCTGTGCACCATAACTCAGTAATGGCCATGTCCCACTCGTGGCTCCCTGTGCACCATGACTCAGTAATGGCCATGTCCCACTCGTGGCTCCCTGTGCACCATGACTCAGTAATGGCCATGTCCCACTCATGGCTCCCTGTGCACCATGACTCAGCAATGGCCATGTCCCACTCGTGGCTCCCTGTGCACCATGACTCAGCAATGGCCATGTCCCACTCGTGGCTCCCTGTGCACCATGACTCAGCAATGGCCACAAGATGCAGGTCTGCTTCTGCCATTATGGCCTCCAGGTCTGGAATATTATTTCCAAGACTCCTTTCATTGGCACCCATAGCTCTCCATGCCTTGCTCCCACTCTTCCTGTACACCCCTTCTTGCCTTTGTTGTCACATAGAACTTCCCTCTCCCCTCACTACTGTCTTCATGCTTTGCCTCCTCAATCCTCTCCCTTTCCACCTATACTGTTCTTATCCCATTGTCTCCTACTATGCTTCTGCTTCCTTTAACTTGTTCCCTAGGGGAGCTTCCTCCTCTCAGGCCCTCTCTTGCTGTTGCTTCAATCTGTGTGTTGGGGGGGCAGTTTATGCCTCCCTTTGTATTTCCACCTTCCCCCTCAGCTAGCTTAAATGTTCATCAAAGTAACATCTAAACCCTTCAATAAGGACTGCTGTTCCTTTGTCAGACGGATGCAGACTATCCTCTGTACAGATCCATGTCCTTCCAGGTTGGCCCTCAGTCACCAATAAAGCTGAACCCCTTCTCCCTGCATCATTTTTTTAACCAAGTGTTGAAAATCCTGGTACGGAGTACCTTATCTTCCCCATGGCCGTAGACAGGTAGCATCTTGTCAAATGCCACCGTTCATGTAGTCTCCAGAATGTGTCGCGGAAAACTTTAGCTCCACAACCATTGCACTGCACTACTCCTATGTCTACTAATATTGGTCACTCACTTCCGTTTTCCGAATCTAACTTGCCCCTACTGTCTCCTCCCTTTACTTGCTCCTTCCAGCTATGCCCTCTATCAGGATGTACTTTAACATATTACCCTAGACAGGGTGTTACCTGCTTTCCCTTTAAATGGTTGCTATTTCTAAGTAAGGCTCCCCATGTACCCTTCTGCCTATTACTCCTGCTTTTTGCTAACTTCCCCTGTTGTCCTTCCTTAACTATTACTTTGCTTTAACCAGATAGGGTGCCTCCTATACTCCCACCTGTAGCTGTTATTTGTCTGCTTTTTCCATGCAATTACCTACTACCCCACCACCTGTAGTTGCCTATTCAGTTTAACATTGAAAGGCAAATAAGCTGTAGAGTACCTTATCTTTTCCCTTGTCCATCCAGCAGAGCTCCCTGCTTACATGTGGTCACCTGCGGCTACCTAAGGTGCCACTAACCTGTTTCACTCCCGCTCTGTTCCACTCGTGCTCTGGAACATGAACATGATGGGACACACTAGTGGATCTGGATTTACAGCTGGCTCAGAATCCCTCCCATTCAGCAGAGCTTCACGTCCTAACTGTTTCTGGGGGGAGGGGGAGCAAAAGCCTACTCCACTGACTCCGAAAATATCTCCCGAGTTGCCCTGAAGTCATACACAAATGGTGCTGCTGTTTTGCTAAATTCTCTTCTCTCCCAGCCTAGAACAAATCCCAGTTTATTGCATGATGAGTGAAAATTGCAATGTTCAGTCTGGTGGTTTAATTCCAGCCTATTTCATTGCACATATTTTTCCTCCCTTGTCTGCCCATATTAGATGGGTGTAATGTTAGCAATTATTGCTCATATTATAATTTAAACTTAATATTGCATCATTAATATGGTTTTGCTTGTTTTGCATTTTATATCTTTGTATAACAGTATTAGTGTTAGACTGTGCCCCCCCAACACGAGTCACGGCACACATCTAATTTGCTTGCTGGCTTGCGGGGGGGGGGGCTAGGTTAGAAGATATGGAGTGAATACTCTTACCGTTAGCACCATACATTTATTCATTCATGTATGGTACATATACATTTTCCCACATTCAACATAGTTGAGATAAAGCCCTGTATAATACAAGATGGTAAAAATCATGTAAGCACTGTAATCTTTTTGTTATTCTTTTTAGTGAGAAAACAGACACCTTTAGTCTCATCACATGGGGGCTGTGATGCCATGGATATTTATCTGGGCTTTGTTCATCACCCAGGTATGTCATCTCGTTTTTTGCCATGAATGTATTTTTTTACAGCACTTTATGGTTCAAAGAGATCAGCATCAGCCCGTAGGACAGACCAATTTCAAAACTTAATTTCAATTATAAGATATTTATGTTGATCTGGGCTACCAGGCTTGAGGCTCTTCTCCTGTCACTGCTGGACATTGTCCAGGTGGGATTAGTGGGACGATGACAAGCATATGATAATGTGTGGTGTACCTTACACATTCTGGAATTTGTTGAGCAACAATCAATTTCCCTGGTCTTGGCCAGCTTTAACGTGGAGAAGCCCTTTCATACAGTCTCTTTTTCCATATAGGTTTTTCTCTTGTTGGGGGTACTGGGCAGGTTCTGCTCAGGTCCTCTCCACGAGAGGACTCATTTCGCCCCCCCAGCTCAGGACATCATACTACCTGCCCCAGTGCTCCCTTTTCCCATTTTCTCCCCGTTAACCCGAGACCCTGGTGCACAGATATGCATGCACTCCGAGGCTTTGGTGACAGCCTCTTTCTCCTACCCAGCCTAGCATCAGGTCTCCCCCATAGGCTTGGTGCTGCCATCAAACCTTCACCTGGTGACAGCCAAGATCCAGGGAAACTCCATGCCCCTCCACAGGAGAGGAGAGCTGCATGGTGGCAGCTCAATCCAACTCCTTGCCCTCCCCCAGGCAGACCCCCTATGACCCAGGCTCATTCCTGAACATGGGTCACCGGCCTGGGAAGCGGTAAGGTGTCAGTGCCTCAACTCTCTTTGCCACTGGGCTGGCTTTCATAGGGTTTTGTACCCTTTATGCAAAAAAAGTTGGAGACCTTTCATTTTCTCCATGATTTTAATATACTTATTTTGGGGTCTATATCATAGTCCAGAAACATATATTTGAGTAAATGGTACCCTCACTTCCCCAATCCCCTTGGAATGAGGCACCTGACAGGAATGTCTCTTCTCCCTTCTTAACCCACACTCTATACAAAGCCGCTTGCAACAACAATTAGGAGAGATCTGAGGCTAGAGGGGGTCCCAACTGTTGGGAGGGAGTACTGGGTGGCACTTTTTGCCAATTATATTTTGCATCTTCTTCTCTCTTCTGAAGTCTCGTTACCTTGGATGTGGAATATTCTGGACCAATATGAATATCTGGCAGGGTTCAAATAGAACCCAGCTAAAACAGAGATCCTTCTGTATAACTACACCCCCAAGAGAGCACTTAAAGACTGCTTTAAGTTTCAATGGTCTAGAGATGCATTAAAATATCTCCAAGTCCATCTCACAAGACATTTACAGCACCTGGAACTTCTGAATTATAAGCCTCTGATCCAGGATATTACAGGGGATCTGGTTAAATGGTCTAATTTAAATTTGACCTTTTTTCATAGATTGGAAGTGGTTCACCAGAATGTTCTCCCTAGGGTCTTATGTTATTTACAAACCTTCCCACTTATGCCTGATCAGATGTACCAGTATTTTTAATCATGGAATAAGACAATATCACAATTCATATCAGCAGGGGGTAGGTCCAGTATTTTTAATCATGGAATAAGACAATATCACAATTCATATCAGCTGGGGTAGGTCCAGTATTTTTAATCATGGAATAAGACAATATCACAATTCATATCAGCTGGGGTAGGTCCAGTATTTTTAATCAAGGAATAAGACAATATCACAATTCATATCAGCAGGGGGTAGGTCCAGTATTTTTAATCATGGAATAAGACAATATCACAATTCATATCAGCAGGAGGTAGGTCCAGTATTTTTAATCATGGAATAAGACAAAATCACAATTCATATCAGCTGGGGGTAGGTCCAGTATTTGGTTTTCCCTGTTGCAACTTCCCTGTGAAAATGGTGGGGTTAATTTACAAAACCTGAAGTTCTCAAGCCGCCCAGCTCCACCTTATTTGTCTTTGGATAACTGGGAGTTACCAGGCTCAATGGAAGTCTACAGAGTTTGCAATTAATGATCTTTATGTTGTAGAAAAATTCTGCATGATAGACTAGCAAGTTGCCTTTCTTTCTCCCTGTTTTCCAAGCACACGATGATTGCTCTAAGGGTTTAGCATAACATTAGTAAGAGTGCCCACCTTCAAAACTTAATGTTCTGGACCAGGGCCTTAGTATATGACAAAACCTGTCCTTTAAAAAAAAGTAGACCAGTTCTTAAGACATTGGCACAGATGTGGACTAACTTATTTCCATCAGTTCACAGGTACCCATGGTGTTAGACCCTTTCACCATGTGCAAGCAACATATAATTTATCACATACAGACCACTTCTGTTATTTGCAAGTCCTGCCTTATGAGTTTTAGGTCGCAGAACTATTATACTTAAATGAATTGGAGTCCTAGCTGATTTTGTTCTGGGTCACTAGAAGGCAGAGGTACAATGCCATAATGTTAGCACACAATACAAAGCACTGTTAGAACTCGACCAGGATTTGAATGTCTTTGTATTAAATAAATGGAATTCTGAACCTAATATGTCTCACTCATAAGAGACCCGGTTTAAGTTTGCTTGTCTAGCCTTTAAGATCACCATGGCACCTTATTCAAGAGAATTTTCTAGGAAATTCAGTTTAAAACAACAGCAGTGCAGTCAAAATGCATGGGAGGTGATTCAGGATGCTGTTGGAGACACTGTGGTGAGCAGCTAGCAGACCAGTATCGTACCTCCCAATAATGCCTCTCAATTTAGGAGTACTGGCGGGGTGTGGGAGAAGTGCTGGAAAAGATGCTTGATGCCCCTAATCTGATGGCAGCCTCATTGGCATTGCTTAGTATTTTGTCTCCCAACTTTTGAATCTGGAGCTGCATCTCTAACCTACTTTTAATTTTGCTAACGATAGCAAAGAATGTGCTTACCAGACTATGGCTAATGGCTACATTACCTACATTAGTGCAGCAGCTTCAGTTGGTAGAATTAATATATAAGTTAGACCATAGAATCTCTCAGTTAAATAACACTCTTCCAGTATTTGAAGAAACATGATGAAAATGGGTTACTGACTGGATTCTGACCCTTCATTGGTTCTGTGAGGTGGGGGAAACTACTGCTGTGCTCTTATACCCAACCCACAGATATTTTATTGTGCATAGTGGACAATGTATTAGTGTCTAAGTAAGCAATAACCCATGACAGGGTGTGCGGTTATTGGGGATTAATCAACACCTTGAGTGCATTGTGAGGCATGCAGCCGCAGGCTGAGTGGCCTCACAGTACCCAGGGTGTTAATCAATCTCCAATAACCGCACACCTGGAGTGGGTTATTGTGCTTATAACATGGGGTGTCACAGATGTAAAAAAATATGAGAAAACCATGATTAATTTATGAAAAGATAGGTACTATTTTATGTGTTCTGCCACCAGCAGAAGTATTTTGCTGCTAACATAGCTGAATTGCCCTACACATCCACTGTTCACACTGCTGAATCTCTGACCACTGAGGACACAACACAGTTTTGCACATTTCACACATACACACATTACATGTATCACAGGAATAATGCACTAATCCCTGTGTGTTCTGTGCTGGTACCTCAGACACAGCATGAGACACAGACAGGGTAGTGAACACCAGCGTGCTATGCTGCCCAAATACAAGCTTCCTCTGTATCATAGGCATATCATGCAAACATATTCATTTTTGCACTTGCATAAATGAAACAGAGAGAGAGTGGCACAATTTCTACCTGATGCTACAGCGCTGTTACTTGCTCCTTGTCTGTCTCTCTCTCTCGCTCTTTCTCTCCCTCTGAACACAACAACTACTTGGCAGGCATAACCTGTGCACTGTGTGAGTACCTGCCTCACTGTGCTTCTTCTGTTGCCCCGTACCTTATGTCCCGATCACTTCTCCTGCACCTTGAGAGAGAGGACACTGCCAGAATTTGCCATTAAACATCCTGCTGCAGATCTTGCACTCAGTCTCTCTCTCTCTCTTTCTGATGCACAGAGGCCTGGGAGAACACCTTCAAATGCTCACAGGGGAATGGCAAGTGGTTGCGGGTGACAGATGTCTTCAAACACAGACACAGGGCGAGAAACAGACAGGACACTGTCATTTCAAGCATGCCATTACTGTGTTGCATGACCTTGCTGTCCGTGTCCCTCTGCCTCTGTTGCTCTGTCTGTCTCTTGCCATCTCGAGCATGCTGCCTCACACTCGCTCTGCTATCTGCACTCTATGCGAGACATGAGGTGCCCTGTCTTTCTCTCTCTCTCTCTCTGTCTCTCACATCGTCTCAGCGCTGTGTCTCTTTCACGAGTACATACAGGATGCCACTAAAACTGCGTTGCTCTGTCTCCAGTGCTGAACCGTACTGCTACAAGGCTGAGTGCTGCTCGGGGAGACACAGAGCAGCAAGGATCACTTGATTTTGTGGTTCTCGGCGGTCCACAGGGTGGGTGGGTGGGTGGGGAGAAGCACTGGAGGGACGAGTATTGCTTAAGTGGCTAGAGGTGCTGTTGCTACACAGATGCAGAAACTGCAACACGGCACTACTGTCACTATGCATATCCTCATGGGGTAGGAGTGTTCAGAAACCATAGTGGTACAGGGCAATCGCTCACTTTGCGAGAGAAATGATGGCCATCTCTGCAACTGATTTCCCAGTGCAATAACAAGAGAGCCTGACTGCACCTGATATATTCAGGGGGACTGATCACAACTTGCTGTGCGTGTATAGGGAATTAACAAACGGTCAGGTGATCACCCCATACCAATCATGTCTCTGACTGCTCCTACCCCATGTTATAACCCTGCTTGTACCACAATTCCTTGTATTTCTTTATATCACTGTACTAATATCTCATGTGTTATCTTATTGTACCATGTGGTAAAGCAATTATAAAATAAAAAAGATATAGTATGTCAGCTTCCTATCCTTTATCACAGCCTTCGATATCCAGTCAAAAAAGTCAATCAATTTTGTTTGACAAGATTTTCTTGCTCATGCTGCCTTCCATCTAGCAGTCCATTTGCTACCAGGATGTCCACCAGTCTCTCCTTAACTATATATTTTCCAGTAGTTTGCTGATTATTGACATGAAATTGATTGGCCTGTAGTTCTCTGGCTCATTGTTTCCCCCACCTTTGTTTATTTATGACTTTGGTAACCGGGTAGGTGCACTGATCCCAGGAACTATTTTCAGGCATGACCTGGGCCATGTACTGTGGCACAGAGTTGCAGGGGTGTAACTACAAGGGTGCAGGGGGTACAGTGGCACCCGAGCCCATGAGGTTTGAGGGGCCCAAATCATAATTTTGATGTTTATTCAAATCTAGGGAGGGACCCTATAACATCACCTTGCACCCAGGCCCTCTGGGAATTTGCTACTCTGCTGCAGAGTTGATCTGAACAGCAGACATGTAGCAGAAGAGCAGCATTACATGTATAGAAGGTTACAATAGTACACTGGAATACACAAATGGCAAACATAAAATAAACAATTTTACAGGAAAAGATACCAGTAAATCACAAATTATACAGGAATAATAAATACGAGATCCGACTAGGCTAAAACAGTACTAGGTCGAACAGAATGCATCAAGAATCAAACAGGTTGCATTAGGAAAGATCAAAGTTCACCAGAAGATAAAACAGAAACGAGAAAGTTGGTGTGGGATGGGGGGGAGGTGGCGGAGGAAAGAGGGGAAGGAGAGATTAAGCAAGGGAGAAGTGGAGAGACACAGAGTCATATGTGGATCTGGCGGGTGACGTTGGAGGGGTGGGGTGGGGGACCGGATTGTTTTGCAGGCCATTTGGGAGTTTACTCAGGTACATGGTAAGGTCAGAGGTTATGGGTGGACAGGAGAGGGGGGACTACTCAGGAAAGCAGTGGCAGGTGGATGCCTACAGGAGCCAGTCTTTGAGGTGGGTTTTGAACTGACAGTGGGTGTCAATAGTGTGCAGTTCGGCAGGCAGTTTATTCCATAGCGTGGGGGCTGTCACACACAGGGCTCTAGCATCCATATTTGTGTAAACCCTGGGGATGTTCAGAGGGGGGATACTATTTGAGCGGAGGCTGCAGTGTGAGGTACAGACTGTGAGAAGGGGTGCAATGGGAGATTCCTGGCCAATACAGATGGCGGAGCCAACCATGTAATACAGGACGAGATCAAAGCAGCCTTGTAGTGGGAGTCACCCTAGCAAACTGTAAAGGATGCAGTGGTGTGTAGAGAAGGGTGCCAACAAGGTGACTCGACAGGCACTGCTGTAGGCTGTAGAGAGCTTGGCCTTGATGATTGCAGAAGTCCTGGAATATATAGGGAAGCAGTAGTCCAGGACAGGGAGAAGATTTACCTGGACGATGGCAAGTTGGGCATTTGGGGTGAGGTATTGCCAGAATCTGTAGGCAGCACCTAGTTTTTGGTGGAACCTTAGAACTAAAAGAGTTTTTGTGCTCAGAAAAAGAGAGGGAGGGGTCTAGCATGACTCCTAGGTATTTGAAATACTTGACATTTTCCAGGGCATGGCTGTCAGGGGATGCAATGTTTAGCGGGGAGTCAGATTTGAATTTAGTTAAGAAGGGCTGGGATCAGAAGAACACAGATTTTGTTTTTTTGGCATTGAACAGGAGGAGGGTGTCAGCAAACCAGTGGCGGGCCACAGTATAGTTTAGTGAGAGAGTTGAGGAAATGTGGGTGGGAGATTTATCACTGCAGAAGAGCACGAGGTCGTCGGCATAGAGGAGTGAGTGGCAACTGAGACTGTCTGAAGGAAGGGAGTTTATAAATAAGGAGACTAGGAGAGGACCCAGGATGGAGCCCTGGTGGACGCCTGTTGAGACAGGCAGGGTGGGGGAGCAGGCAGAGCCAATACACATGAATTGGGAGTGCTCAGTGAGGTAGCTTTTGAACCAGGCAGCGACCTCCTGAGAGCAACCAAGGTGATGAAGTTTGGAGAGGAGGAGGGCATGATTGACCATATTGAAAGCTTTGCAAGCAAGGAAACTTTATTTATATAGCACCTTTCAAATCAAGGCACTTTACATAATATAAAATCACAATAAAAACAAATAATATTATAAATTATTTAAAACAGTCAATTAATTAATCACTTAATCAGGGAAGGCCAAAGAAAATAAATATGTTTTCAACATAGATTTAAACTTGCTGACAGTCTGGCATTCTCTTAATTGACAAGGCAGAGAATTCCACAGGGTTGGTGCTGCAAATGAAAAAGCACAAACTCCAGATGTTTTAAGACGAACCCTGGGAATCTCTAGCAATCCCTCGTCAGTGGATCAGAGAGGGCGATTGGGGGAGTAGGGAGCAAGGAGTCGGGTCCCTGTTCATGTAGGGCTTTAAAGGAAAGCAAGCCTACCTTACAGGTGATCCACCATTGAAGCCAGTGCAGTTCGCAGCACAGGCATAATGTGACTGGTCCTAGAGGAACCAGTCAACAGCCTGACCGCAGCATTCTGCACTAGCTGCAAGCAGCGGATATCAACCCCAGACAGCCTTAGGTAGAGGGCATTGCAATAGTCAAGACAGGTGGTGACGAAGACGTGGACCAGTGTTGGAAGGTCACACGGTGGAATCAGGTGTTTCACCTGGGTGATATTCCTCAGATGGTAAAATGAGGATTTAACCACAGCTGACACCTGAGACTTCAGGGTCAAGCTGTCATCAAAAATAATGCCCAGGTTACGCACAAGATCTGAGGTAATGAGCTGGACACCATCAAACCATAGGGCCGACATGTGCCCAGCGCCAAAACCCACCCCCGGGTGACCCGGATCCACAACCAACACCTCAGTGTTATCCAGATTCAGTCTCAACCAACTCGAGCTCATCCAGTCTTTAATCTTGGAGAAGCAACTATTTGGCACAGAGATCGCATCAACCTGTCCAGGTACAAATGACATATACAGCTGAGTATCATCTGCATAGCAGTGAAAACTCAAGCCGTATTGCCTGATATCTCCCAATGGCAGCATATACACTGCAAACAACATGGGCACCAATAAGGAGCCCTGCGGCACCCCGTAGGACAGGGAGAGGGCGTCAGAGGAATAAATTCCGATGGCCACCCTGTGAGACCTGCCTATGAGGAAAGATCGAAACCATTCGAGGACTGTACCCGACAGTCCACAAAGGAACCGCGAGGTCTCCAAAAGCACCCCATGGTCCACAGTGTCAAAAGCTGCTGAGAGATCAAAAAGGACCAAGATGGTACGAGCCTTTCGATCTCTCACCATTAGGAGGTCATTTAATACCCAAACAAAGGCAGTCTCCATGCTATACCTCTTCCTAAAGCCAGACTGGAGAGCTTCATAGACATTGTGAGTTACAAGATGATCATCCAGTTTCAACGCAACCACCTTCTCAATAACCTTCCCCACAAAGGGAAGGTTAGAGACAGGTTGGTAGTTAGCTAGATCGTCAGGATCCAAGGAGGGCTTTTTAAGGAGTGGTCGAATGACTTCCTCCTTTAGGGGGTCTGGAAAGACTCCCCTCTCCAAGGATCTCCATACAATTTCAGCTAGGATCGGGCAGATAGCATCTACACATCCCACTAAAAGGGAGGTAGGGCCCAGATCCAAACTACAACAGGTTGGGTGCAAAGTCTGGACAATCTTCACAATGCCCATGAATTCCAGTCGGCTCAAATTCGTCCAGACAGACCGGGTACTCACCACCTCCCATCGACCTCCGCAACCCCTCATGGAGAGAGCCGGGCCAATTCTGGACCTGATGCTGACAACCTTATCTGTGAAGAACCGAGCTAGCTCATCACACTTAATTTGTGAAAAAGCTCTTCCGGACTGGTGACTGATTGGATTGCACACTCTATCAACAGTTCGAAAAAGCTGAGCCGGTCAGTTCTGTGCAGCAGAAATCTCCCTGGACAGGAACTATGCCTTCTTACAGGTGATTTCTGATTGATAGTCCTTATAATGTTACATCAGTCTAAGCCTGTTAGCATGCAGGCAGGCCAGACTTCTGCCATGCTCGCTCCAGCTTTCGCCCAAGAAGAGGTCGACGAAGACTGTGCCAGTGGTGTTTCTACGGTCCATGTTTGTAAGGATGTGATCAGTCAGAACTGCAAGAGCAGTGGTTGTGGAATGGTTCTTGTGAAAGCCATGCTGTTGGCTACACAGGAGGTTATATTTGCCTATGTAGTCTGCAAGTTGATGATGGACAGCTTTCTTGAGTAGTTTGCTTAGATGGGGAAGGATGGAGATCAGATGATAGTTGTCCATGAATTGAGGGTCTCCAACTTTAAAGATGGGAATTACCTTTGCAGTTTTTCCAGGGATCGGGCATGGAGGAGATGGACAGGGGGAGGTTAAAGATAAAAGTGAGTGAAGCACCGATGGCTGGGGAGATAAGCCTAAGGAAAACAGGGGATAGGCCATCAGCTCCAGGGGAGCCGTGATTTGGGAGGCTCTTGAGGAGTTTAGCTGTATCAGTGTATGAGAGTGTTTTGAAGAAGAAAGGGTGAGTTTTAGGCTGGGTGGTGGTGGTGGGTCTGGCGGGTGACGTTGGAGGGGCGGGGTGGGGGACCGGATTGTTTTGCAGGCCATTTGGGAGTTTACTCAGGAACATGGTAAGGTCAGAGAATTTGTTGTTAATGGCCCTGGCCACTTCCAGAGGGTCCGTAATAAGGCCGTCAGTGGAGTTTAGCTGCAGGGATAACTTTTTGGAGGGGGGGGGTTCAGTAGTGAGCCAATGGATACCCAGAATTTCTAGGGTCTCCAAGGTTTGCTTGTTGGAGATTGCATAAATGAGTCTGTTTTAGTGCTTTTACCAAATGTTTACATAGGTTTATTTGATGCCTGTAGTTATCCCAGAGGGCCGGGGATGGAGATGCTTTGTAGGTGGATCAGGCACGATCCTTATCTTTCATTAGGGTAAGGAGGTCTTTTGTGACCCAGTGCAAGCAGCCACCCCTGACCCTTCTAGTGGTGACCAGAAAGTGACTGTCCTGTAAGGTCATGAGGGTCCATGTGAAAAGGGTTACTGCCTGGGTCACATTTGACAGCAAGAAAAGAGCAGACCAGTCCAGTGCCTGTGCCTCAGTGAGGAGGTTTGGGGTGTTGGGGTTCCTGAACTTTCGGAAAGATAGGTATTTGGGAGGGCGCAATTTTAGCTTAGATGACCAGAGAAGATACGTGGGGGAGTGGTCACTGATGGAGTCGGCCATAGTACCAGCATGCAGAACACGATCATCCCTGTTTGTGATGCTCCAATTCAGAAGTGTCAGAGTGGCCACGCGAGGGTTCTGTCTGGTGGGAAGCATAATGGTTTGGACCAGGTTGTATTGTTTTAGGTGGGAGGCATAGTCGAACTGGTGGGTACTCAGCCAGTTTAGATTGAAGTTCCCAAGATGAACTGAGTCTCTATGCAGGGATAAGGAGCTCAGGCCAGAGAGGAAGCTGTTTAGGCCCTTGGTTCCAGTGGTGGGAGGGTTGTAACATACGAACATATGAATGTGCCAGCAGAAACAGACCACCCAGTCTATCTAAGTCTGCTCGAGTGTGCAGCCAACACCCTTAGTTTACAGCTCCCAACGTAGAGTTTCTTACTAGTTCCCAGCGTAAGTTCTGAGAGGAGCCATTCACTAGATGAGGTTGGATGAGAGCAGAGAACAATGTTGGCTGAGAGGGGTTTCTTGACAAACAGTGCAACACTGCTGCCCTTTTTTTGCCTGGGCTATCGAGACAGAGGGAGGAGTACCCAGGTAGTTGATAGGTGATGTAAATAAGATGAGGTTTTAGCCAGGTTTCGGAAAGTCCCAGGATGTGATGCTTGTATAGCTCAATCCATGCCTCCAGGTCAGGGAACGTGGAGGGAAGACTGCATATATTGATAGGGGCAATTTTCAGCCTGGGGGCATTTTTCCAGCTGTTGTTGGAGGGGGTGATGTGGGAGTTAGGTGGACCAGGGTTACACTCAACGTCACTGGCTAGGAGAAGAAGGGATAGTAGGGGGATGTAGGTGCAGGAGGGAACTGCAAGAGAGCAGGATAGGGAGGCCAGATAGTGGCCAAGTAACCAGTATTCAGAGTTTGAGAAAAGAAAAGGATGATAGGACCTTGGGAGGATAGTTCTCATGAGGAGTGGGGGGTGGGGTGTACCGGGGGGAGTGGGTGACTGAGAGGTAAGCAAGGTACTCTTGGTCCTGAGACAGTACTCTGGTGCAGGAGTCCATCAGCACTAGGAAGGATGCCAGAGAGACAGCGAACAGTGTGAGCTGGTGCAGGTTCATAGTGGCAGTAAAAGCTAGCAATAATGGGAGAGGTTTATGTTGGGGTCAAACAGAATTTGGATGCAATGGCTTTCTGTACACTGTTAAGAAATTAAGGGAATAGCTTGCTATCAGGTGGTAGAAATAATGTGAGAGCAGTGGTGGGAGAGGGGCTAGTGGGATATAAGGGAGAACGAAATCAAGGAGCAGGGTAGTGAGGGGCCTGGCTCAGTGGAGGGACTATTACTTTAAATACAAGAGCTCTTAGTCTGAAAGCCAATGGGGACAGGACTAGGTGTGAGAGGGAGGGAGGGGCTTGAGTGAATTTAAAGAATGCCAGGGTGGGGAGGTGGGTGGGTCAAAACTTCAGCAGCAGAAGACCTCGCGAGCTTGAAAGCTGGGGCCATGTCAAGCTGTACCTGTTGCTTGGACTCTGGGGGGTGGGTAGGGCAGCAGGCTCCTCGCACTGAGGGGGAGCCAAAACTTCCAGTCAGAGGTGACCACGGATGGGGTGTTAGCCCAGAGAGCTAAGAGGATGCCTGAGAAAGAGAGGGACAGACAGGGGTTAGATAGCACACGAGAGCAGTGGGAGGGTTCAGGATTTACAAGTTCACTAAAGAGCTGTATCACTAAGTGGTGCTAAATCGGGGGGCCGGTCGCTGACAGCAAGCTAGGCACCAGCTGGGTCTGCAGGGGGAGAACAGAAACAAAAGGAGTAGCAGTCAGGGGTTGGCAAAAGAAAAATTATCAATAGTTAAGTGCAGTGGTACAGATCCACTATTCTTCAGTCCACAGGCACCTCTTCAGTCCATAGTAAGTAGTTGTAGATGTCTGCCAGGGGTGTTGCTAGAACCTGTACTATTTCTCTCAGCACCCTGGGGTGCAGTCCATCTGGCCCTAGAGATTTATTTACTTTCAGGGTCATGTGTCCCTTGAGTACCCTTACCATGGCTACTGGCTGCATGTAGTTTCAGCTCCTCTTTTGGTCTAGTGCTAACTTTTCCCTGTGGTAGATGCCCCTACTTTTCATTTGTAAATACCGAACAGAAGTATTGTATTTTAGCTTTGAACTTGCAATTTTCCATCCACCCCCTCCCTGTTTCAGTTTGACTATGCTGTCTTCATCTTTTTCCTTGATGTAGTGAATGAAGTCCTTATTTCCCTCCCTAACTTCCTTTGCTTTCCTTAGCTCTGTTTTCGCTTTAACCTTCCTCGCCACCCTTCTGGCCACACTAAGTTTTTTAAGGCAGGCATCACCGTCTCTAATCCCTTCTGACTCCCTTTATATCTCTTGAAAGTCTCCCTTTCTCCCTCACTATACCCTCCATCTGTCTTGTAAACCAGATTGGTTTCCTGTATCTCTTTCTTTTCTCCACCTGCCTGAAACAGGAGCTGATGACTTCCTGAAGGCTGTTCCTAATGCTGGTCCAGTTCCCCGCCAGCCCTCACTCCCTTAACACCCTCCAAACTGCTTTTAAGTTTCTTCCTCATCTCACAGCCCTTCTGAAATCTAGGACTCTTATTTTGGAATTGGTGTGTTCCTCAAATAGCTGTATAGCAAACCACACTGATAGGCGGTCACCGGTATCCAATGGTTCCTCTATTCTGATGTCCATGAAATAGTTGTTGCTTGTTAACACAAGGTTCAGGGTTGCTCCTCCCCTTACTGGCTCCCTCACCCACTGGACAAAGACACCATCATGGAATGCATCCATGATTACCTGACTTCTGTTGCTGGTTGCTTTCGGAACTCTCTAGTCTACATCAGGAAGGTTAAAGTCTCCTGTGATTACCAATTCCCCCCGTGCTACTGCATTTTTGATTTTCCCTTCAAGTTCTCTATCTTCCCCTTCTTTCTGATTTGGGGCCTATAGACCACTCCCAATCTCACCTTCCTGATTCCAGCATTACCCACAGTGACTCTGTCACTGCCTTTTCACTTGCTATCATTTCCCTTGTTGTCTTCATGCCCTCCTTCACATACAAAGCCACCCTTCCCCCTTGCTGTCCACCCTATCATTTATAAAGGTTGAGTGCTCTTTTATTGTGGGGTCCCAGTCATGGTGCTGTGACACCCACATTCCCTTTACTGTCACTAAATCTAGCTGAGCTTCTGCAACCAGTGGCTAAAGATCCACCACTTCGTTGCCCAGGCTCCTATCATTATCGCTGATGGTTTTCAAGGAGGTCTGTAGCCCCATTCTGCTTTTACTTGTTTTCTTGCCCTGCCCATGCTCCAGTATTTATTGCCTGTAGTGTCCTTGTTCCCTGGCAGTGCATTTGGATATGCCTGCTTGTTTTATAACTGTTCCATCCATATCCCCCTTGATACTGTTCCTCCCTGCCTACCACAGATTTACATCCTGGGGGGAGGGCTATATGGCTCCCACTGTGTGAAAGCTTTGTGGCATATGCCCTGGTGCAACCATCCCCCTGCATAGTTTAAATTCTTGCTGACGTACTCTTCCAGTTTTCTTCCAAATGCTCTACTTCCTCCTCCATTGAGATGCAGGCAGGCTGACACAGACAAGGCACTATCTTTCCATTGGGTTCCCCAGTCCCCTACATACCCAAATCCTAGCTCCCCAAATCACCCCTATAGCCACACATTGAAATAAACTATCCTTGACTTCTGGACTAGACTAGCCAGTACCATCTATAGTACTTACTAGGCTACCAAGGCCATCTGATCTCTGTGTTTCTCCGCAGCACCCTAAATATTTGCTGAACTATTTCCACCCTACATCCTTTCAGATCACTGGTTCCCAAATGGAATATTTTTCTATCATCCCCCTGGTCAGAGTCTGGAGCCTGAGTGTGATCCTTTCCACTGTTGCAGTTAGAAGACACACCATCTTCCTTCTGCTTAGCTCTGAGCACTCGACAAGCCTCTCCATCCTCCTTATGACTGAGTCCCCAGCACTAAGGGTCTTCTCCTAACCTTTCCCCCCTTCATCACTGGCCCCCAGCAGGCTCCAGCCATGGGGAGTGGGCCAAGCCATTAGTTGCCTTCCACACAGTTAATTCCCAGGGTCAATGTCTGACCTATACTATCAGTCTGAAGCCCGTGGGAAGCAACCCTCGCTGAGGACTACAAAGAATTTGGATCTTCCCCTTCCAAAGTCGCCTCCCCACTGTATGTCATCCTGCTTCTGAAGCCCTTTGGTTAAGTGGTGTCCCAGGCCCCAGTGGATGGAAGTACCTCTCAGTCTATTTAGCTTAGCCCAGAGATGACTTAGTCCCACCACTAGGAACCCCACCTCCTGCAAACCAGGTAACTCTCATATCCCAGATTACCCTCCAGTAGACGGACGTGCACATCCCCCAAAGCTCACTACCTCACTCCAACCTCCTGCCTCTTCAAACATACTGACCTCTGCTATATGTGGGGTGTAGTACCTTGACTAGACAGTATATGCATTTAAGTTGACTTCTGCATCAATATTGGCCTATCCAGATAGGGGGCTGAAACCAGACAGACTTTGCCAGTGAGTCTGGTACTGATACTGGCCTAAAGATGGACAAGCAGTGCGACATAGCAGTTGGGAGGGCTAGTGGGACAGGAAGAAGTATGACCAGCAGAAAGAGGGAGGTTGTATTGCCTCTGCATAGATCGCTAGTAGTACCCTACCTAGAGTACTGTGTTCAGTTCTGTAGACCATGGATCCAGTTTTCAAAGAATCTGTGAAAGCCGCAAGCCGCTGGTGTGCTGATCATATGGGGCAGAGGGCTTGCAGCACTCTCTCTGCGCCGATCAGTATTTTCATCCCTGTGTACCAAATGCTGCAAGTTAGACCAGCTCCCCCTGGTCTAGCTTGTGTTATTTGGGGGACCCTTTTTATGGGGTTTGCACCAGCTGCTGTAAAGTGGGGAAACTGTTGCAACTGCGCCCAATGCACTAGAATTGGGTGCTGTTGCATCAAAGGAGTTTGGCACAGTGTGACAGCATTGAATAAGGCCCTTACCATTTGTTATGCAGACAGAGTTAAACACAAGGATCTGTTCTAGCCTCTCCTTTTCTGTCTCTTGTGTGTCTGACTGCGCAGTCAAATTTTCCTATGAGACCTAGGAACTGATCATTCCAATGGTCTTGCGATTCCCCCCCCACTATCTCCCTGCCGTTACTTGCTGATTCTTGCTTTTCTATCTCTTCTTTCCCCTTACATATCTGCAGTTATAAAACATGCAAATCTTTATGTGAAAATCTTTGGTTTGAAAATGTATATAGTTATATTGTTGAAATGATTGCAAAAAGCTATTTGGAACTTAGGGCGTTAACCTTGAGAGGCAGCACAAGCTCTTTTTGCAGAGATGTCAACAGGAGGTTAGTTCCGGGACACCATCTTCTATTTTGTTGCACCTGCAAGGAAACTGACAAAGTTATGATATATTTTGTGAGAAACAGGATGCCTCTCAATGAGATGAGGTTGCAGAAGTTAATCGCCAAGCAAAGAATTATTATAAAAAGAACAGCAATGTTTGTTAGAGGGAGAGACTGAACTTAGAATTAGAGATATCCTTAGATGAAGGACTTTGCTTTCTCGGTTTGTATTGCCTTTGTAAATAGTTATACTGAACAATTTTTTTTTATTTCACTGTTACTGATAATAATAAAATGTTACTTGCAAATGTTATAACTGCTTCTGGTTTTCCTATGCATCCAGACCAGTGCCTCAATGTGAGATGGTGTCAGACTAAGTGGGATTTATGCCATGCATACTCTAAGCCAGGAGTTTTGTATGCAGGTACTAGACCTGGTACCAGGGAAGCACAGAAGAAAGGCAAGGATCCTGCAACAGCAAGCCCAGTAGTGATTATCAGAAGAATGGCAGCCAAACTGGGAACAGAAACAAAAGTCCAAACTGAGACTGTACAGTCGGAACCAGTGACAGAAGAAGAAGAACAGTCAGGGACAGAACCTGAAAGCTTGTCTACCTTCTTCAAATGGTGGGCTATACAACAAAGAGAGACAGAGAAGCAGAGAAAAGAAGAGATGCAGTGACAGGAGCAGCAGAGAAGAGAAAAAATGCAGCAACAGGCACAGTTGAGGAGAAGAGAAGAGATGCAGTGACAGGAGTAGCAGAGAAGAGATGCAGAGATGGCTGGATGCCTTGCAAGCTGCCAAAGCTGGAGGATCTGGCACAGGTGGGGCAAGTATTTAACAGATGTCAAGGTAGGAGATAAAAGACTGTGAACAGATTTATTGATTTGTGAAGCAGACAGATCCTAATGCATGCTGAAGTGCTGGGAAACCACTGCACAAAAGGAACAGGTACTTGTGTCATCTACATCCATGGGGACACTTGATACTATCCCACCACCCAAGTGACTCTGAATATTAATGGGGTGTCACACCAAATGAAAGTGGGGTAGTACCTAAGTTACCTATATCTGTGATTATTGGAAATTACTTTCCAGGTAATCTTAAGTGTGGGCGGACCAGTCTGACAAAAATCAGAACCCCCCCAACCCCATATCTCCTGATGTCCATCAGACTCAGGTAGACCCGAACACTGGCTGTCAGTGTACTGGATCCGCCTCACAGTGCTTTTTTACAAAAAACATTTTGTCATTTATAAAAAAATAAATAAATCCCTCTCCTATCTGCTAACCCCCACCGATACCACAACAACAAAACAAAGTTGTTGTTTTTTTGTATTTTCTTCTTCTCCCCTGCTGTTCATGGTCGCACGCTCTTGTATGCAGAGATTCAAGTGTGTATGTGCATACTTGTAGCATGACAGAGTGAGCACAGGAGCAGTCTGAACTGGAGGCTGGAGCACAATTGAGGGGTTCTTGGTGTGGGCCTCGGTTGCAAGGGGCCAGGGGAAAATTAAAAATGATCTAAATGTCAGTTTCCTGCTGGTCCTCTATCTGGCGTGTTACCTGTTCTTTTGTTGGAACTGCTAGCAACAGTTATAAGAGAAAAGAATAAAATGAATGGCCCTAACTGGGGATAAATATCAGAAGAGCTGGATATCCAAACGGAACTGGTGGACCCACTACATGAACAGATGTTTTAAACCACAAAAGCCACAGTAGATCAGGCAATTGAGCCCTGAAGATTTAAAACACATCAAATCAGTAAAGTGACTGACATTTTTTCACATATCGCCTAAGATGTCTGTTCAAAACAAAATGTTGCCTATTTGGTAAAAAGTTTGGTTTTTGAAAGTAACATAGTACATTGGTTTTGGAATTTGTTGGTCTGCCATATGAATTATTAAAGCTTGTTCAACCTGGGTGATTAGAAAAGGCTCAGACCTTTCTTTTCTGTGTGCAGATAGATCTGCTACACTACGGTGGGGCTACTACATATAGTCTATGAAACACCTTTGGTTCATCTTTTCTAAGCACTTGTGTGAAAGACAATTTCAGCTATTAACTTAGATGCAAATGGGTGGGTGCAGGGTCTCACTACATCTGTGACAGGGTGGGTGTGAATCAGCAGGTGGGAGAGGGTATTCAGTTTATTCTGGGATAGGGTGAGGGTATGGGTATCAGTAAATGAGAGGAGGGAACAGGGTGTTCATTCTGTGAGAAGATGGGCAACAGCAAATGGGAGGTGGGATAGGGGTATTCATTCTGGAACAGGGTGGGTACCACAGATGGGAGGAAGAGGTAATAATATTGGTACATGGTGTGTATCACCAGATGGAGAGGGAAGGGCCAGGGTATTTGATACTGGGACAAGGGAGGGGGGGAGATGCATCTATTGTGGAATAGGGTGGTAAAACATTCATTCTTGGGCATGGTGGATATAAAACTGATGGGAGAAGGGGAAGGGTATTCATTGGGACTGGGTGGGTAACAGCATATGAAGGGGCACAGGGCTGCATGCATACTGGGGTAGTCTGATTGTCAGCAGATGGGGGAGGAATTAAGGGTGTGCTGCATATTGGGGGGGCTGTCATGGCATAGGCTGGGGATATTCATAATTACTGGGTTGGAGTGGGGGAGTGACACCATGCCCCAGCTCACACAGAGGGTAAGAAACACAAGTGGGTGGCCTATAGCGAGCAGATGAGTGCATAGAATGGAGTCAGAAACAGGACAACACACTCAGGTATGAAAAACTACTTTTTTTTCAATTGTTTAGTGTTTTTGCGATTGTTATCAAGTATTGCCATTAATTTTCTTACGGTTCTGATTTGAATGAGGATAAATCAGAACTTTTCAGGACTTTGTTATGGATCCTGGTCCTGATAATAAGGGTCAGGACTAGTATTGCTCAGATAGTATTCTAGAAACTAGAATACCAACAGATACCTCCCATTTGGCCAGATAGCTGCTGTGGCAGGACAGTAGTGCTATCTGACCATGGATCCTACCCTCCGGGATCCAGTGCATAGATCCTACAAATGTTGTGGATCCTGTGGATCCTAGCAACAGATCCAGCTCAGATCCCAACTATCTGACCTAGGATCCATCACTATCTGACCTCAGATCCTAACTATCTGACCTAGGATCCCTGGATCCTAACTAGGATCTATAGCTATCTGACCCCAGAGCCTAACTAACATAGGTATCATAGGTATATACAGAGCTAAAGGTAATAGATTTACATCCATGGAGCTTACCTTGGGAATTACATTTACGTCTTACCCAATAAGTGTTTGTCTAATTTCCTTTTCGGTTACCCCCCCTACAGTGACATTTCGCCAGCGAGGTCCCCACAGTGACTACAGCACCTAGCCACAGTGGGAGACCTGCTGGAACCCGACGCTGTCTGTTGGGGGTCCTGCACCCCAATCAGCTCTGACTGGAGTTGAGAATCTTTAAGTGAGAAGTGCGGGCGCAGCTGCCCTGCGTGCTGGGGGGTTCGAGGCGGCCCCTGGGCTAAAAAGAACAAAGTGCAGACAGCAGCCGGTTGCAGAATCGGTCGACCTGCCGGGTAATGGCTGACGGGCATTCAATAACATTTTTGTCGGACTCCTGTCGTGGACCATTTCCTTTTGAACTGGTCTGTAGTGGTACACCCTATAACTTCAATAGGGAGTCCATTCCATCTTGGGACCACCCTCTGATTGAACCACTGATTACTTTTCATCAGTGTACAGTTTCTGTTTTTCAACTGAAGTGGATGAGAACGAGTGATATAAATCTGTTCTCTAAACTGTAGCCCCAAAATATCCCATAAATCACTGTCTGACCAAGCCCTATGTAAAAGACACATGTCCCCCCATGATTTCCAATACTCCAGGGTAAACATGTCCAACTCTCTCAGTCTTTCCTGATAGTCTTTTCCCCTAAGGTCTCTGATAGCTCTGGTTGCCCTTTTCTGCACCCTCTCTATCGTTTGGATTTCTCCCTTCCTGTGTGGTGACCAAACCTGGGCTCCGTACTCCAGAATAGCCCTCACCAAAGATGTATAGAGAGGGACCAAGACCTCACGGCTTCTGCTCTCAATGTGCCTGAATATACAGTTTAATATTCCATTCCCTTTGTGAACTATGTTTTTACAATGAGATTTAAAGGAGAGGTCATGTGAGATTATAATGCCCAGATCCTTTTCCTCAATATTTATTTTAGAATATTTGTGTTTAGTGTATACATGTTTTTCTGGTTATTTTTCCCCATGTGCAATACCATACATTTACCAAGATTAAGGTGTAGTTTATGCTCTGTAGTCCATTCCTGAATATAATCCAAAGCCTGCTGGAGTGCTACAGCATCTTTTTGATTTTGTATTATGGGCCCTAACCTACAATCATCAGCAAATTTTGTTATCCAGATTTTATCGTGAAGAAATTGGATGGAAGAAGCATAATTATTAAACAAGCAAGGTCCCAGCACAGAACACTGGGGCACCCTCCCTAGATACCTCTGCCCAGTTTGAATATACCCCCATTATGCATACACGCTGTTTTCTATCAGTGAGCCATGACTGTATCCAATTTATTATGTTATTCTGTATCCCTAATTTGTAAAGTGTGTCAATTAATTCTGTATGCAGGATTTTATCAAAAGCTTTCGAGAAATCCAAAAAGACCACATCAACAGAATCCCCTGAATCCAGTGCCCTATTTACCCTGTCATAAAAGTGCAACATATTAGTCTGACAGGATCTGCCCTTTGTGACTCCATGCCGAGACCTATCCCTAAGGTTTTCCTGCTCCAGAAAGTCTGTAACACAATCTTTTACAATGCCATCAAGTACCTTGGACAGAATGGCTGTCAAACTAACAGGTCTATAGTTTGTTAGATCTGTCCTAGTCCCCTTTTGTAGAGTGGTACCACTGTAGCTACCTTCCATGGTTCCACCACTTCACCCACATCCAGGGATGTTTGAAAGGTATGGGCTAAGGGAAGAGCCAGCTGAGCACATAGTTCATTAATTATTTTTGAGTGAATCTCATCAGGCCCAGGGGATTTGTTTGGTTTCATACTTTTTAACCTAGTCTGCACATCTTTTGGGTCTATAAAGATTGGCATGGGTTTAATTTTATTGTTTTGTATTGTACTAGGGCTGTTTTAGATCTAGGATTAAATACTGATGAAAAATATGTGTTCTGGACGTTAGCTGTCTCCTTTATATCAGATGTGATATCACCATCATGACGTTTTAATGGCCCCACTGAGTTATTTGTCCCTTTTGTTTTGTTTATATGTGCATAGAATGCCTTGTAGTTATCCTTAGATATTGTCGCCAGCTTTAGTTCAAATTCTGATTTTGCTTTTTTAATTTCAGTTTTAACTGTTTTAATTAATTTTATATAGTTTGCCCATCCAGTATCTTGCTGAGCATGATTTAGTTTTTTTTTTTAAAACGTATTTTTCTTTTTTATTAGTCCCTTAATTCTAGGGGTCATTCAGTTTAAGGTCCTACTTTATGACTATATTTAGTTTTATACGGTATGCACTTTCTAGTTTCATTAGCTAATGTTGTACAGAAAATATCCCACATTTTACCTAAGGATTTATTATGAAATTGTTGTTTCCAATTCCATGCAGTCATGTTAGCCTTCAGCTTCACAAAATCTGCTCTCCCAAAATTAAGAACTTTAGTGCATCCTGACTGTTTTGCAGCGTCTTCCTTTATTTCAAAGTGGATGGAATGATGGTCGTTATTACTGAGAGGAGCTGCTATTGTACATCCAGTCAGTGTGTTGCCCATATTTGTTAAAATTAAGTCTAGAGTATTCTCCCCTCTAGTTTTTCCTTCAACTTTTTGTTCTAGGCCTGTATGGTCAAATAACTCAATATAGGTATTTTCTGTTTCGTTTGTCCCACTTAGTGTTTTTCAATTTATACCTGGAAGGTTTAAATTGCCCATGACTAATAATCTGTCTGCAGGGTTTAAATCCTGAAGCTGTTTTACAAGATCAAAGTCATCCTCTTTGGTTATAGATGGTGGTCTATAAATAACTCCCAGGATGATCTAAGGTTTACTAGATGTGGCGATTTCTAACCATATTTGTTCTAAATTAATATTGTTTTATTTCATAGAATTGGATGCTATCGTGAATGTAAATTGCCACACCTCCTCCTTTCCTATGCTCCCTTGAATTTATACAGAGAGTGTACCCTTCAATATTCTAGTTCCAGGTGTCAGTTTTGTCCCACCAGGTTTCAGTTATGGCACAGATTTGTATATCATGAGATTTCAGAAGTAACTTAAGTTCATCTATTTTATTAACCAAACTTCTAGCATTTAGTAGGAGGCACTTCCAAGATGTATTGTGTTGTGTTTTTGAAGTGTTGGTGGTGCTAGTAATCTGATCCCTAAGGAGACAATCTCTTTCCCTTTGCCCTCGTTGGTAGCTTAAATTCAAGGTAATTGCTTCATTGAACCTTTTTGCCAGTATTCTAGATCCCAGTTTATTCAAATGAAGTCTGTCTGGTCTAAACAGACATTTGTCGCTGAAAATGTCACTGTTGTCCAAAAAAGAGAATTGTTTTATGTTCACATGTCTTTAATCCAACTGTTTGATGCTTTTATGTCCCTCATTTTATGTGTGTGGAAAACATGAGTCTGGAGTAAACCTGATATAATTATCTCCTCTCCTTTTTTTTCCATCTCAAGTACCACTGCCTCCAAGTCTTTGCATATGTCCTGGACTCTCCTTTTGCCTATGTTGTTGACACCTACATGTAAAATAACTAGGGGTTTTACCAAATTACTCATTAAGCCATTTAACATTTTTCTGACAACCAGTAACTTTGCTCCTGGTAATGCACTAACTGTCGTATGTTCGTTACACCCTTTACATACTTCAGAATCGATGCCCTAATAATAGAATCACCTATAACAAGGATCTTCCTATGAGGTACTGTTTTATTCGCACCAGTTATAATGATCCTGAGGCATATGTTTTATCATCCTGTGGGGTAACTTCCTCAACATTATGTATGATAGCATGTTTACTACCCTCCTTTACAGGGTCCTTTGGCATCTCTACTGACTTTTTAGGTTGGACGTTCCTGTCAGATGTATTAGTTTTTATTTTGACCATCTCTGATAACTCTACCTCCTTCTTGTGGTTAGTAGATACGGCTTCATATCTATTGAATAGCTCCACTGGTGCACTTTGAAAAATTTGACCACATTTTCTTTTGCTAGTACTTAGTTTAACAGTGGCCTAGTCCTTTATTTCTGACTATGGATGGCATATAAAGGAGGTAATCATACCTTCCTCCACATGGTTAGCAGAAGCCTGCTGTTCTTTGGATTTTTGGGAAATAGCTATGTCATTTGCTACACTGTCAATATATTTTTCAAGGTTTTCTATGTCCTTTTGGACTGACAGTCTATGCTGTAATAACTCAATCTCCTGTTGTAATGTAAATATTAATAGACATTTATCACATGTAAAGCCTGGGTCTGCTGCCCCATTTATAAATATATTGCATTGTTTACAACATAACAGTAATCCCTCCATCTATGGATGGTATATAGTCCCCAGTCCCCAATGAAAAATAATAATTAAATGGGGCCTGTATGCTAGCCCATGTGTGAGGAGCTTGGGAGCCTCCACAATCCCACAATACCACTTGTATGAGAAGTTCAATAGCAACTGTGGTAACCTGGCAACAACCTAGCTACATCCTCTCCCAAGAGGTATCACTTGATAAAACTGTTAGTTAATGATAAAATAAATAGCAGGGTTGAGTCAAACACCCCTTCCTCATTGCTCTATCACCTCAGAGACTTCCAGAAAATACACATAATCTGCAACCTTCCCCTCTTTCCCCAACTGATGCCAACAGATGTCGCTGGCCTCTGCCCACGTCACCTCCACTCTGCGCTCGACTCTGCTTGCTGGAGCTGAGCCCTTTATTGTGCCTAGTGATGATGTTGCATGGTTGCTATGACAATCTCCACCCGGCATGAGTTACACAGAGGCAGACTATGGGGATAACCTGCCCTTAAAAGGTCAAGTTAAACCCCACTTGGCAGTCAAATGCTTTTCCAAAACACCACTGGTTGGTGTTAGTCAAGCTGCAGAACCCTCAAGGAGTAGGAGTTTGTGCAGTGCCAATGTGTCCCAGCAATTACACAGCCCAGATTTCAGCAACGAGATGCCTTCCCCTGCAGCTTCAATAACATAAAATTTCATACAGCTAAAATCACAATCACTGTCTGACCTAGGATCCCTGGATCCCAACTAGAATCCATCAGTATCTGACCCTGGATCCTACATCTGTCTTTGGTAGGATTTCTGGTAGGATCATACTGTAGGTAGGATACCAGCACTGTCTGACAGATAGTGGTAGGATCCACAAAAGCACTATCTGAGCAATAGTAGTCAGGACCATTTCGAGTCCACCCATCCCTAGTTATTCTAAGAGAAATTGAAACCTGCAGTTTCAGCAGCAGTGGTAACAAGAGCACAGGCAAAGAAAATCTCAGATGGTAGGGACACTTTGCCTTTCGGTGATTTTGATTCAGACTTGTTTGAGCACTGCTCCAAGATCTGGAAGTCCAGGAAAGGAAAAAGATACCTGAAAAAACAGTGGCAGCAAAAGACTGATGGAACTAAGGGGTTAATATATGTATATGCCAAAGCTAAAGTGATAACTGACTGTGATTTTGTTTCAGAGCAAACTAATGATGCTTCTTTCCAAGGTTATTTTAAGCACCTGGGGGTGAAACAAAAACAGGGCAAACCAATGTTTAACAAATGTAATGGGCTACTGTACAGAGTTTGTGTTAGTCCTCAAATGCAAGAACAGATAGAACAACTGGTTATACCAAAAAGTATAGAACTGAGTTGTTACAGATAGCACATGACAGTCCTACGGCTGTTCACTCAGGGAGGAATCGCACCCTTGCCAGATTGCTGTACAGATTTTACTGGCCTAGAATTCATGAACATGCTGCTACCTATTGCAGTTCTTGTGCCGAATGTCAGAAAGTAGCCCCAGTGACTAAAAAAGATAAGGCACCTCTGGTGCCCCTACTCTTCATAGATGTGCCTTTTGAGAGAATTACAATGGTTGTGATTGGCCCCTTAGACAAAAGTAAAAAGGATAATCAATTAATTCTGGTAGTATGTGACTGAGCTACTTGATATCCAGAGGCAGTTTCAATGCATAGTGTCACAGTCTCAAAAGTGGTAGTAGAAATTGCTAACATTTTCAGCAGGGTGGGCATACCTAAAATGATTATTACTGATCAGGGTAGTAATTCTGGTGCTACATAACTGAAGAAGATGTACGACTACTAGGTATCACTACCGTAAGAACCTCCCCTTATCACCCTCAGACAGATGGTCTTGTTGAGCATTTTAATCAATCACTAAAACACATGTTAAAAAGGTTTTGAAAAGGGGACGGGAAAGACTGGTATCAATACTTACCTTACCTGCTTTTTGCTTATAGAGAAGTACCACAAGCCTCAACAGGTTTTTCAGCATTTGAAATGCTGTATGATAGACAACCTAAAGGGCCGCTAGATGTAATAAAAGAAACATGGGAAGATAACCCCGCCCCCAAATCAATCTATTACATCTTGTATATGTGTGCCCTGAGAAATAAACTGGCAACATTTTTTGAAATTGCCTATAGTAATCAGGAAAAGGCCCCAAACCAGCAGAAGGTGTATTATGATCATGGAATAAAAGAAAAAGTTTTTGAGCCAAATGAAAGGGTCTTGCTACTGTTACCCACTACAGAAAATAAACTGTTAATGAAATTACAAGGGCCTTATAAAGTGCTTAGACATACTGGCACAGTTAACTATGAGACCGAGACCCCAGATAGGAAAAATTCTACCAGGATACATCATGGCAACCTCCTGAAGAAATGGGTTGAAAAAACACCAAAGGCTGCTTTTTTAGTTTTACCAGAAATGTCTACAGAAGATACTGATATAGCTTATGACAGACTGGAACAAACTGTAACTGCTGATGCTGTAAAGACGAAATTGCAGTAATTTGCAACTTGGTAAAGACATTTAACAGTACTTTTACCACAGTGCCAGTCTGAGCACGTAATAGTGACCGGGAATGCTCGCCCTATCACACAAAAGACATACAGATTACCAGAGCAGTTAAGAAAGATGTGGTTAAGGAAAAACGGACAATGAAAAAGTTGCCTGTCTATGGCAAGGGTGATGCTAGGGTACTCCTCACCAGGGAATTCAATGGATGGTTGAATAACTGGTGTGGAGCTCAGGGTTTTTGCTTCATTGGGGACTGGGGAGCCACCTGGAGGGATGCAGACCTATGCTGGTGCGATGGTCTGCATCTGTCCGGGGGGGGACCAGGATCCTAGGTGAGAGGTTTAAATGCTTCATTGGCAAGCATTTAAACTAAGGGGGGAGGCACTGAAAAGGAGCAGGGAAATCCCAACCTCCCCCCACAAAACATGGTAATTAGTGAGGTAAACACCAAGGTAGAGAAGTCATTAGGGAGCAGGACAGAGGTAAATGTAAAAAAAGGCAAAGGCAGTAAGGACAGGAATGGGGCTAAAAGGGGTAAAGCCATCAAAAAGTGGAGGGTGATGAGTACCAATGCCCGTAGTCTGTGTAACAAGCTCCCTGAACTTGTGCCCTTGATGGAAGAGGGTTGCCTGGATATTGTGGCAGTCACAGAAACATGGTACACAGAGAACCATGACTGGGATGTCAACATACCAGGAAACACAATCTACAGGAGGGAGGGGAGGGTAACAAGAGGGAGGGAGGTAGCTCTCTATGTAAAGGAAGGGATCAAAGCAACAGAACTAAAGAGTAAACAGTGAGCAGATGAGGCACTCTGGGTCACCCTGGAGACAAGAAATGGCACCAACAATCCGCATGTGGGTTGTATACAGACCCCCATCTCAGGGGGAAGGAATGGACAAGGAAATGATAGAAGGCTTCCTTAGAATGGCAGAAAAAGGGGAGATATTGTTGATGGGGGACCTGAACATGCCAGATGTTAACTGGAGCACCTTTGCTGCAGGCACATCCAAGAGCAGGGTCATTCTTGATGCCCTACAGGGGGCATGCCTCAGACAGCTAGTATTGGAACCCACTCGGGAAGGAGCAATCTTAGACATGATACGCTCAAATGGGGATGGAGAAAGAATCTCAGATTTAGAAGTGGGTAGCCATCTGGGAACAAGTGACCACCAAACAGCGCGGTTCACGATAAACACAGCCATACAATCAATCCATACAAAAGCAACAGTATTGGACTTTAGGAGGGCTGACTTAGGGAAAATGAGAGAGTGCCTCCGAAAAGCACTAGCAAACAGGCAAGAAGGAGGGGTGGAGGAACAATGAGGAGTAATCAAAACAGCCATCACAGAGGCAACAAGCCTTTGTGTAAAGCAAATCAACAAAACACAACGAAGGAAAAAATACCTATGGTTCTCAAAAGAGGTGGCTGGGAAGGTTAAGAAGAAAAGGATAGCATTCAGGAAATATAAGGAAACACAGAAGGAGCAGGACAGAGAACTTTATCAGTTAAAGCAGAAAGAGGCTGGGAAGGCAGTCAGAATAGCAAAGGCCCAAATTGAGGAAAGGCTAGCCAACTCTGTTAAGAAGGGGAATAAGACCTTTTATAGGTACATTAGGGAGTGAAGAAAGACCAAAGGAGGGATAATGAGGCTTAATAAAGGGGAGGAAATGTGGGTAGAGGGTGACAGTGAAAAAGCAGGGATACTGAACGAATATTTCTGCTCAGTATTCACAAAGGAAGAGGAGGGAGAGATACCTAAACCAAACAAGAGAAACACTCTAAAGATGAGGGTCGATACCAGTCCATTTACAGAAGAAAGGGTTCTGAAAGAACTAATAAAATTGAAGGTGGACAAAGCTATGGGGCCTGATGGAATTCACCCAAGAATTCTAAAAGAACTAAGGATAGAATTAGTGACACCGCTGACTACTCTCTTTAACAAATCATGGGACGATGGGGTGGTACCTGAGGACTGGAGGAGAGCAGATGTGATTCCTCTTCACAAATTGGGAGCAGGACAGAGGCAGGAAACTACCAGACCAGTTAGGTTGACCTCAGTGGTAGGGAAAATGATGGAATCACTTCTGAAGGAAAGAACTGTTATGTACCTAGAGGCCAATGGGGCACAGGACCCAAGGCAGCATGGATTCATGATGGGAAGGTTGTGTCAGATGAATCTAATAGATTTCTTTGACTGGGTGACCAAAGTAGTAGACCAGGGAGGGGCTGTGGACATGGCCTACCTAGATTTTAGCAAGGCATTTGATACAGTCCCACACAAAAGATTATTACACAAGTTAGCCAGCCTTGGAGTGGGTCCCAAGGTGGTAGCCTGGATAAAAAATTGGCTAGACAACAGGACGCAAAGGGTAGTAGCACATGGAGTCCACAGTGAAGAAAGGAGGGTTACTAGCAGGGAATTTGCAGGGTTCACTACTGGTACCGGTCCTTTTTAATGTCTTTATAAGTGACATTGCAGAGGAACTGGAAGGAAAAGTATGTCTCTTTGCAGATGACACAAAGATCTGCAACAGGGTTGATACACAAGATGGACTGGAAAGGATGAGAAGGGACTTGGCAAGGTTGGAGGAATGGTCAAATGTATGGCAGCTCAGATTCAATGCAAAGAAGTGCAAGGTAATGCACCTGGGAAACAAAAACCCAGGGGAAGAGTACACAATGGGGGGTGAGATACTGACAACAGTAAAAATGGAGGTGGGCAAGCAATGTGAGAAGGCAGTAAGGAAGGCTGGGGGATACTGGGATGCATAGGGAGAGGCATCAATAGTAGAAAACAGGAAGTTGTTATCCCTCTGTACAGACAGTTGGTGAGACCACATCTGAGTACTGTGTGCAGTTCTGGAGACCCCATCTCTGCAAAGAACATAGACAGAGTGGAGGCTGTCCAGAGGAGGAAACCAAAATGATGCAGGGTCTGCACCAGAAGACATCTGAAGAAAGACTAAAGGAGTTTAATATGTATACCCTTGAGGAAAGAAGGGAGAGGGGACATGATAGAAACTTTCAAGTACCTCAAGGAATCAACAAAGTCCAAGAGGGTGGCATCTTTCAGAAAAAGAAATATACAAGAACAAGGGGCTAATTTGAAGATGGGGGATGGCTCAGAGGTAATGTGAGGAAGTATTGTTTCACAGAGAGGGTTGTGGATGCATGGAACAGCCTCCTGAGGAGGTTGTGGAGTCAAGAACAGTTGGGGAATTCAAGAATGCATGGGACAGACATAAAGCAGTCCTAGTCGGGGGTAGGAGGAAGTAAGCTGTTGGTTAACTAGGATCTGCAGCTTATCTGTTAGGTAGGAAAATGGGCAGACTAGGTGGGCCAAGCGGTCCTTATCTGCCATCAAATTCTATATTTCTATGTTGGGTATCACAAAAGAGTCGAGAAGTGCTTGGTCATCACCAATGGTGATCATAAATAAAAAAGAAGGGGGTGTTAGAATCTGCCTTGATTTTAGGAAACCCAATCAAGTGTTTGAATTTGACAGTCATCCTATGCCCAGGATAGATGAGTTGATAGACAGATTGGGAAGTGCTAAGTAGATCAGTACCCTCAATCTCACCAAGGGTTACTGGCAAATTCCCTTAGCAAAAGAATCCAGAGACAAAGCTACATTTGTCAGTCCTGTAGGATTCTGTCAGTTCACCACCATGCCATTTGGTTTACATGGTGTACCTGCTACATTGCAGCAGTACAGGGATATAATTTTAGCTACTCACACTGGTTATTGTGCTGCTTAGCGGAATGATGTTGTGGTCTACAGTCCAGACTGGAAAAGTCACTTCTAATGCCTACGAGCAGTTATCCAACCTATCAAAAAGGCAGGTCTGACAATGAATTCTACCAAATGTGCAATGGGAATGCAGGAAACCAGATATTTGAGATATGTTTTGGGAAATGGAGAAGTAAATCATAAGAAAACAGCCACACGTTCCAAATCTAGTTGATCAATTGTTTATTGTAATATGATCTTTGGCAATGTGATCCCCTGATATTGTCCAGCATTTTGCCCTCTGTGGGTTTCTTCATGGACTAGAATATATGATAAATACATAAACACTATTTGTAATATTTCATTTACAATTCATATTTCCATCCTGAACTGGATGATAGTACTCTGTTCACCTGACCCTCTCAGCATCACACACTTTTTTTGCGGGCAGCTCAGCAATCCACTGTTCCCCTGAGGAGAAGGAGAGGAAACAGGTGTGTTGGAAATGCTCTCCCTGTGCTTACAACAGGCATGCCACCATTGCCTGAAAAGGTATAAATTCTTTTTTGTAAAGCACAGGAGAAACCACAACAGTGATTTTAGCACTTCCAACAGCTGTCCAGTCTTTCTTACGCTGGCGGTTCTTCAGTCAGTCTTTTTGTTCCCTTGGTACCGCTCCTGAGGCTCAGAGTCCTCTATGGTGGAGGACCATGCCCGGGCCCATAATCGAGGGGACGACCCCACGGGGGGGGCCAGTCACTTTAAGATTTGGCTGAAGGTAAAATATCGATTTGCGCACACCAGGATTTTATCAGAGTTTTTGCAAGCCTCGGAATTCTTGTTGAAAACCTTAACTCTAGCAGCAGCTACAAACTCTACAATAAGAGACTATAACAAGAAACTCTGTGGAGTTCTTAATTGCTCGGGGGGTTATCTAGTCTCTGTTTTTATAATATTTTTATATCTTATATTTTTTCCTCATTCTAATGTGTTTGATGTGTTTTATTTCATTTTATTTTGCTGTTTTATGACTGTGCCATAAATCCATGAAGGACCTAAAGGATTTAACAACTTTACTGTATAAACTCTTTATTTAAACAGTTGTCGCCTGCTTTGGTAATAAAAAGTGTTTTCTCAGTTTAAACGCTGTTCCGGCTAATGGCTCAAATGGCTTAAACTCTGGATATGGAAGTAAGAGATAGGGAAGCAAAATTATTAGTGAAGTTTCACAACTTATACTGTGTAATTCTGTATTTTGGCTCCCTTGCCACATACAGTCTCTGATTTCATTGACTCATGGGATTTGCCTGGTTGTGCATGCTTTGGTGCATTATTGAAAACACACACCGCTACAGGTGAATGTGGTTGTGAAAGTGTTCTTATACGAACTTGATAGATCAGCAAATCAGTAAATTAGCAGGTAAACTGTATTGAATAAAAATCGGGGGAAGAAGGTAGCGACATGCTGGTTGTGCTAATTATCTGATCTGGTGGCACAATCAGTAATCATAAACCTCCCTTATAGTTTTTGCTGCTGTTGCCAACAAATATGCCGCTATTATTAAACTATTGAACTATTACTAAACTATCATATGAACTTAGAAAATTTAGAACTGGGTACAGTTTTGAAATACCTGATCAGAACCTTGCAATACCTTGTAACACCTTGTAACATGTTGTAATAATCGCAGGCCCGTTTAGTTAATTGATTGCTCAATTAATCAGCTAACTAACGGATTAATTAAAATCCCTGTGTGGATTGCTTCTTAAATTGGCCTGAGTTTAGACTTAATCTGAACAAACTGAAGAAAGGAACCATTTAAGTTATAGCGTGTAGCATAGCCCAGCAAATCTGACTCAGAGAAATGAGAGCTGCTTAGCTGAGCACAGATTTCTATTTTATTCTTTGGGGGAAATATAGACCAGGATTTTTTGTCCCACTTCCCTTGTGCTGCAATACAAAATTATTTTTTGGCCACTAGCAATGCATTTAACTGCTGCTATTATAGGTTCATAGGTTCATAGGATATTAAGGGTTCAGTAGGCCAAAGACCTAAAGTGAACTCACCACCAATTTATCTCTACTGGTGGTAAAAGAATTTATTTTCACCCATGTACATATCTAGTCTTTCTTTTAAACTGATCAAGATATTCACTTTGTACAATAACACTTGGTAGTGAATTCCATAAGGCTACCACTCTTTGAGTGAACCAATTACCTCTCTTAGAATTTTTACTTCCAGATTTTTTAAATTTCAAATTATGTGATCTTATACTATTTATTCCCCTGTACCATACCAGACCTATAGTTTCTAATATTGTTTTACCTCTAGATGCCTTAAAAGCTAGACATACTGCAAGTCCCCTCTAATGGCCCTATACTCTAATGAATATAGTCCCAAATGTTTAAGTATCTCCTGATAATCATAGGATTTAATATTGTTTACTTTCTTAGTAATCTTTCTTTGAACTTCTTCCACCATTACTTTGCCCTTTATAGAGGTGGGTGCACAAACAGGAGCACAGTATTCCAGGTGTGGTTTCACCAAACTAGAATACAGTGGTATAAGTACTTCGGATTCCCTGCTTTAACATGTTTAAGAATACACCCCAGCATTTTATGAAATTTTTTAACTGTTTTAATAGTGTCCATATCCTGTGATAATTTATTAGTTATAATGACTCCAAGGTCCCTTTCATTATCTGTAGTATGAAGGACTTTGTTATTAAGTGTATAGCTAATTCCTGGGTTATTTTTTCCAAAATGCATTACCCTCCATTTAGCCGTATTGGATGACATTTTATTTACTTTTGCCCATTGATTTAAATTATCTAAGTTATTTTGTAAAGCTGCAGCCGTTGACTGATTATAGACAATGGCCCCTACTTTACAATCATCCGCGTATTTGCCCACCCAGGTGTTCTGTGATGTTTGCATTGATGATATGAAAATATTAAAAAGGGTAGGACCCAGGACAGAACCTTGGGGAACTCCACTCGTGACATTATCCCATGATGAAACATAACCCTTAATAGCAACCTTTTGTTTTCTTTGATCCAACCAGGATGCAATCCATCTTATTAACTGAGGATGAAATTTCCATTTCAGCAGTTGTTCAATTAATACCCTATGAGATACTGAATCGAAAGCTTTGGCATAATCCAAAAAGATGACATTAACAGTCATCCCCTTATCCAAAGCCTCGCTTACCGGTTCAAAAAAATTCCATAGGTTTGTTAGACAAGATCTTCCCTGCGAAAAACCATGTTGTGAAATGTCTAAACATTCCTTTTCTTTCATATGAATAAATAATTTTTGCTGCAATAGTTTTTCCAATAATTTACCAATTACAGAAGTCAAACTTAGTGGGCTGTAATTACCGACCTCCTGCCTACCACCACCCTTATATAGTGGAGTGATGGTTGCCATGTTCCAGACTGGAAGAGTTTTACCCACTCTAATAGAAGCATTAAGGAGAAGTGTAAGTGGTCCTTTCAACTCTTGGGCCAATTCTATGATAAATTTTGCTGCATCCCGTCCAGACCAGAAGATGTATTGGGTTTCATAGATTTAATAACTGACATTACTTGTGTTTCAGATATTATAATTGAACAAATGTGTCATTTAAGTGGTCTGAGCTGATGTCTTCTTTTGCCTGAAAGACACTTACAAAATAATTATTTAACTCCCTTGCCATCTCTCTTTCATCATTTATTACCTCATTATTAATTTTAAGTGGTCCAGCGCCATTTGTGTTACCTCCATAGACCCAATACAATTATAAAACTGTTTTTTATTGTCTTTTGTTATTTTAGCTAATGTAATCTCATAATCCCTTTTTGCTTTTCGTATCAAGTTTTTTTTTTTGCCATAGTTTTAAATTTATCCCAATTAGTAGTTGTAAGTTGAACCTTATATTTTGCATATGCCCATTTTTTTTCTCCTTATGTATTTTTTTATGGAATTATTCCACCACACTGGGATTAGTCTATTTATATTATATTTTGGTTGATCTGGGTGTCGCTGTGGGTGTGTAGGAGAAAAGCACAGACAATAAAAAGTAGATGCAAAACACACCAAAACACACTAATGTGTGTATTTATTTACAAGAAATAAAAAAAAACTTTCAGAAAATAAATTAAGCAAGCATTACACAGCTAGGACATGGCATTTGTCCCACCATCTGTGTTTCCTCAACATCTCCCAAGGCCGAACTAAACTCCCCTAGACTGGAGATAAGATCTTATATACAAAATTATCATGTGGTTTGTGAGGCTCTGCCTCCTAGTGTAGTACAAAACATTTCCAGGATACAACACTAGAATTCAAATGTAATATCATAAAGAAAAACAACAATTCATAATGGAGGCCTCACAACAGAAAAAAAAAGGTTTTGGCAATTTTAGGAGCATTTATCCACTGTAGCTCCACCCACCTGCTGTGAGTGACAGGTCAGCCTCTATATACACAGCAACACAAAGGGGCACTGACCCCTAAGAGAAGACCTGCAGAATAACATCCAGGTGAGGCCTGTAGAACAACACCCAGGTGAGCTACAATGGTTGGGAACTACGGTTTTTCTTGCCAGCTTTGGGCCCTAATGGTAATGGCAGCAACATGTTGGTGGTTTGCAGCCAGTAGATGAGCAAATTCTGGAAAGTCATGCCCAAGTATAACAGACACAGGCAAGTTGGGCACTAAACCAGCACACACAGTATTCTTTTGTTCCTTTACAGTCAAGTCAATGTTGGATGTTGGGTAACTGTGTGTGTCTCCAAGTATACAGACAAAATCCACTGTTGCTTCAATTTTTGGGTTAGGGCTTAATAGTTCTTGTCTTATTAAGGTATATTTTATGCCTGTGTCCAGAAGGCCCAACACATTTTTACTGTTGATGGTCACCTCTGTAACTGTGTAGCCAACAGTTAGCAAGGCCAGGTGTGCTGGTATAGATTTCTTCTTGGGGCAATACCTGGCAATGTGACCCTCTTCATTGCAACTGTGACAAATAATATCAGCATAGGAGGTCTTCCCTCCTTTCCCAGATTTTATATCAAGTCTGCCAGAGCTCTGACCTACAGATGAAGAAGATGGAGAAGCAGCTTTGGCTGTAGAGGTAGTAAACTCTCCTCTGGTATTTCTTTTATGTGAGGGTCTTGGGGACAGAAAATCCTCAGCCAAGTTAATGGCTATCTCTGCAGATTCTGGATTATGTTCCCTCACCCAGAGCTGAACTTCATTAGGGAGGATCTGAAGGAATTGTTCCACAACTAAGATCTCAATGAGGTCATTAACAGATGTTTCTTCTGGTTACAACCATTTTATGCACAATTCTCTCAGCCTAATAAAAGTCTCTCTTGGGGTATAAGATGGCTGATATCTTAGGGAACGAAATCCCTGCTGGTAGGTCTCAGCATTGATGTCATACCTTCTCAAGATCTCTTTTTTAACTAGTTCATAATTTTCTGCATGCCTAGGGTCCATATTACTGTAGGCTAGCTGAGCCCTTCCAGTCAGGTATGGGGCAATTCTGACAATCCACTGGGTCTGGGGCCACCCACAGGCTCTGGCTATTCTTTCTAAAGTAGTTAAATAGGCTTCTATTTCATCTGTGGCTGCCATTTTAGTTAATTTAATGTCTTTTGGGCTGGTATCCTGCCCCCTGTTACCTGTACCAATCGCCTGGAGCACTCTGTGTCTCTGCCCATTGCTGGTCCTGGCATCCTCTTTACTGTTCTCTCTCCTGGAGGTCTCGTTCTCTTTGTTTTTCCATCTCATGTTGGCGGACAGCCAACCACCTCAGCAATTCCGAAATATCAGTTGGAGGGACATTAACTGGAGGCTCTTCTGGATCTTCGTCACTAGGGTCAGAGGGGCTCGCCCTAGCTGCAGTCTCAGTCTTGGTCTTTGTACTGGCCCTGGCCCTAAACCAGGTAGGAGCTGTTCCCCAGTTTGTGCCACTCTGTGTCTGGTCATCACTCCAATCACTTTTGTCTCCAACTTCTCGGTTATCTCCTCCATGGCACCTCTTTTGTGCTTTCTCTGATATTGGGACAGATATCCTGGATTGGTGTCCCCTATGATCCTAGACCACCAACCAATTCCACTGCTGACACCACTGTCGCAGCAGGTGTGTAGGAGAATAATAATAATTTTATTTATATAACGCTTTTCATTTTTCAAAGCACTGTACAACTTAAACACTATAAAATCAGATATTAAATTCAAATATCAAACATAGATAAAACTATCAAACATAGATAAAACCATCATACTCAAATACATTCAGTTTTCTGTAAAGGCCATTTGCCAAAGATGGGTTTTCATACCCCTCTTGAATTCCTCCATGGAGGTGCACTCCCATAACTGGCGTGGTAGAGAATTCCAAAGAGTGAGTGCAGCATAAGAGAATGCCTTACAGCCAGATGATTTAAGATTCACTCTTGGAATCTCCAGCAACCCATTGTCAGCCGAGCGAAGTGATCGACTAGGGCAGTAGGGAACCAGAATTTCTTTCAGATAGACCGGACCCTGACCGTGAAGGGCTTTGAAAGTCAGTAAACAGACTTTAAAGGTGATCCGCCACCGTATAGGCAGCCAGTGCAGCTCACACAGCACCAGAGTAATATGACAGGACCTAATAGAGCCTGTCAAAACCAGGGCCACTGCATTCTGCACTAGCTGCAGATGGCGAATTTCAACCCCTGAAAGCCCAAAGTAAAGGGAGTTGCAGTAGTCCAGACGCGAGGACACAAAGGTGTGGACCAACGCTGGAAGGTCGTCAGACGGAACCAGGTGCCTAACTCTGGCAATATTCCTAAGATGGTAAAAGGAAGTCTTGATGACAGCCAACACCTGTGACTGCAGTGTCAGTCTGTCATTCAAGACAACCGCCAGGTTACGCACCTGTTCATAGGTCAGAAGTGAGACGCATGAAGAAGAAAAGCACAGACAACAAAAAGTAGGTGCAAAACACACTAATGTGTGTATTTATTTACAAGAAATAAAAAAAATAAAACACTATAAGAAAATAAATTAAGCAAGCATTACACAGCTAGGACATGGCATTTGTCCCACCATCGGTGTTTCCTCAACCTCTCCCATGGCTGAACTGAACTTCCCTAGACTGGAGAGAAGACCTTATATACAAAATGATCACGTGGTTTGTAAGGTTTCGCCTCCTAGTGTAGTACAAAATGTTTCTAGGCTACAACAATAGAATTCAAATGTAATCTCATAAAGAAAAACAACAATTCATAATGGAGGCCTCACAACAGAAAAACAAACAGGTTTTGGCAATTTTAGGAGCATTTATCCACTGTAGCTCCACCCACCTGTTGTGAGTGACAGGTCAGCCTCCGTATACACAGCAGCACAAAGGGGAGCTGGCCCCTAAGAGAAGACCTGCAGAACAACATCCAGGTGAAGCATGTAGAACAACACCCAGGTGAGCTACAATGGTTGGGAATTACAGAACAGGAGAATAAAATATTTATTTCATTGTCAGGATGCTATCAGCACTAGTGAATCTAAATATTTGTAATGTTGTAGTCCCGGCTAAAGCTTAAAAGGAAATCTTTTATTTAGCTTAAAATTGGGCTTTTTCTAGTGCTACAATACACAGGGCTTTTGTTTTACAGAGAGAAAACAAAACAGGAAGTTCAAGCTGAGTGGACATGGAGGGGTTCTCATGTAAACAGCACTTTTAACATAAGAAACCTTCCGCGGCACTGCTCACAAAAAGAATTGTTTATTTTAATCTGCTCTGTAACCCTGCAAGTGTTCTTGGCACCAAGAAAACACTGGCAGGAGGAACAGAGTCAAAAACCAACAGCAGAAAAACTCCTGCTATTTATAACATCAAGTTTCAATGTTTGGCATTTTTAACAGGTATTGCACTAATTTTTAGACACTTCCAAGGCTTTGTTAAAAGAAAATAGCGAGTATCAGCATCTGCCCAGGAGATTCTCTAATACAGCTCACAGAGCAGAGCAAGTCTGCTTTACATAAAACACTTGTTTTTCTTCCTTTTAACAGGATCTGCAGACTTTTATACCAAAGGCACAAAACCTCCAACTCAATTGAGGAGAGAGGAGCAAGGGAACATAAAGGCAGCTCCGTCTCTCATAACGGGGGGTGGTTAAACAAGAGTTTTAATAGCTGAGCAGAGTCTGCAGCTCTACCAAATATACTTTTCTCTGTCCTTTTACAATACATGCTGACATAACAGCCAAGCAGAGGCAGGCAAACCAGGCAATGGCCTGCTGTGCTTTTGCCAAAGCAGTGAGGAAAAAGAGAGAGAGAGAGAGAGAACAGGAAAAAGAGGAAAGAAGAAAGGCAGTGTAGGTGGCCAACCTACAAAATAGGAGAGGACAGGATAGAAAAAGAGTGCTGTTGCACAACAGACTTTAAGCAGGAAAAGAAGATGACAGTGCAGGACCTCTCTTTCAGATTTGTTTCCCAGACCGGGGGGTGGGGCATGGCACAGCGCTACCACACTGGGACTCAGGTTTCAATACACATATTAATTTTTCTGGACACAATCTCCCAGATTCCATTCAAATCTAAATACTGTAATTCAGTTTGCCAGTTCCAGGAAGCCAAGTAATGTTTTATACTTCAATAATCTGCCTTAAAGTAGTTTTTAATGACTATTTTCCCTAGTTTTACTCTTATATCTTTATTAATAGCAAATTGGACCATATTGTGGTCACTATCCCCCAATGGTGGTAGTACTGGTGGACTTATTCCATTACTTTCTATATTGGTAAGAATCAGATCTAACAAGTTAACCCCTCTGGTTGGTTCTTTAACCATTCATTCTAAATGTTGTTCAATAGAAAAGTCCAATAACCATTTTTCAAGTTTACCCTTAGCTTCAAGGGTTACCCAATTAATATGGGGGAAATTGAAATATCCCATAAGCAGATAGTCACTATTTAATTTCATACTTTCTAACACCACCATAAATAATGAGTTCTCCTCTTTTAGCAAGTTGGGAAACTTATATCAGAGTACAATTGTTAAATTCATATTTTTCATTTTTAATTGAGCCCAGTTTTCCTTGATATCTTATTTCTTTGAGAAGGTTTAATTTCATAAGCGTTAAATACTTCCGCAATGTATAATGCAATACCACCACACTGTTTTATTGTTCTGTTTTTGAGTATTTTGGTGAAACCAGGAATATCAGTACACCAGTCATCATTTCTGTTCCAAGTTTCAGTTATACCACATACATTTATGTTATTTGTTATTAAGTAGTGTTTTAATTCATCCATTTTATTTTTTAAGACTCCTAGCATTAACAAGTAAAATGTTTAGTTGTGGCTACCCTAACTTCAATTTGCTACTAGTTTTAGCATCACTACTATTATTAGGGAAATGTAAAACATTTTTTTTTGTTGATTTAAATTTGTAACACAGACCACTGGTGTTGCTTCTTTTACAGTTCATCTATTATTTGATATAGAGGTGAGAAGTACATCCCTCTCCCCCCTCAGAAACTAGTTTAAATGCTTATTTATATAGTTATTTATATGTTTTCCTAGCAAAATACTCCCTTCCCTACTTGGGTGCCAGCCATCCCAACAATAAAGGTCATACCTATTATCAAATTCCTCCTAATTGGTTATACAACCTATTCCTTGTTTAAAACACCAGAGTCTTAGCCAGTTATTAAGATGTTTAATCTTATGGTTCAAATCTGAATCCGCTTATAGTACTGGCAGAATTTAGGATATTGCTATATCACAACCTTGCTCAACTAGTGTATTGGTTAATGCCACAATTTCTTGTTTAACATTCTGTAGTGTTTCATTATGAATGTTGTTTGTACCAGCATGAATAATCACTAATGATCTTTCACCTGCGTTACTTAATATTTGCTTCATCATGCTTGTTATATCGGAGATCTTTCCCCTCTAAAGCATGGAAATGTATGATTACTCTTGTCTTGGTTACATATCATCCTATCCAAATGTTTTATGATTGAATTTCCTAGCACAACAATTTGCTTATGGATATTCACTACATCCATAGATGACTGGATATTCGCATCCATAATTGCTGAAGCAATTGAAATATCTGCTGTGAACATATTTGTGTTAGCCAATACCGGCCTTACCCGATCCAATTTACTGTTGATTGTCATTCAGTTCATTATGATCCGTTAGATTCCTGATAGCCCCATTATCATCATCCTCCATGGGTATTAATAAACCATTTTTTGTCATGGAAGGAGATATGTCCTTTATATTAGCTACAGTATCTGGAAGAAGAGTAAGTGGTTCAAAACTATTGTAAGTGGGTAAAGTGAAAACATTCACCTTCCTTCCCTTTTTTGGAGCTCTAGAATTCTGTGTAGTGTACCATGTCTCATCAGCTTCATTTAACTGAGCTTCCTCTCAATTTCTTTTTCTGCTAGAACACATTGGGTTTGTCATATTCTTGTTTTGTATAACAGCCCCATCTGATATTTCCCTTTGGTCATATACATCTGAATTTATGAATGAACCTGGTAATGAGGTTTTAAGACTAGTATTGATGTTATCCAATATGGATTCAGCGGGTTCCAGAACATTTGGTATTGCCATACTTGTATCACGTTCAGCAAATCTTATTTGCATATTATTCTGAATTAGTTCTAACTCGGACAGCCTAAAATTAAATAACAATATATCCCTATGAAGATTTTGATTTTCCTGGCATTTTGAGCAACTGGAGGAAAGTTCTGAAGCTAAAGTAGGCACTACAGAGTACATCTCACGTATTACACATTGAATCCCTATCTCCCCATCCATAGTCATTATTGAATTTGCCATTTTAGTTATTTAGCTTTATTAACAACAATAGCAAACAATATATATGACACACTGTGTTTGGTATTGACTGAAGATATATTTTATATAACCTTTGTAGTGTACTAAGTTGCAATATAAACACTGTTGGCCCACATGGATTGCAGATTATCTTGCCACCACTCCACCAGTCCCCCCAGACATGCAAGACATGCGCAGGATGTGCGTATCTCTGTGCGCGTCTCCGTGCGCGGCCCCACGCACGCTCACTGCACTCGCAGTGCGAGCCATTTTAACTAAATGTACCTGGAAGCAAGTGCTATCACATTTCTGGTCTAGTGGTGATTCTCAAAGCCCCAGTGTTTAAAACACAATAAAACAATCATGGATCCTCAGGATCTGGCAGTGCAACCTGCCAAGACCTGTCAATGAAGCCCACAAGTTAGAATATATGGTGAAATATCGCTGACTAACACGGAGGCTAGGACAGTCTATCAGAGTCCCAGAAAACCTCACAGTCAGCAAGTATGAGTGCTATAGCTAGATAGAACACATGTACTCAGTGATAATTAAAAAACACACTTGTTTGGTAACATCCAATGTTTCATGCACAGTAGAACACCACCTCTCACCACTGGTTCTCTTACTCCAGCCACAAAGTGACTAATACTAACTGCCCGCTCGCAGTGTGAGCCATTTTAACTAAATGTACCCAGCAGCAAGTGCTATCACACTTCCGGTCTAGCGGTGATTCTCAAAGCTGCATTAAAAACAATAAGCTATCACAGTCTTTTGGCAGCTTTTGAGGATTTGGGAATCAGATTTAAGAGGCTAGGACCTTCAAAAATATTTCATCTGAGCTCAGAGCCAAAAGTAAGTACCCACAACTTTATACAGAAAAGTAAAGAAGATACTAGGAGTAGTATTAATTTCATATCAGGCAGGGAAGTTAGTCACTTAGAACATAAGTTTCATGAACAGAAACATACCGTGTACTCTCAGGGTTTTCTTCCTTTCACCTTATTTTCAGTGATCATAACTGACCAGAGTAAGAGGAAGTTGGCTACAGGCAAGAGGCATGGAAGAAGGGGAATTCAGAACTGAGAACACTGAAAACATTCAGAAGGACATACTGAGAACCAGAGCTTACATAGAACTTTTTTGAATAACACAGATAAAGTTCAGCACATGTTTAATGGACTGACAGAAAGTTAAAAGAACAAAAGAAGGAAAGTTGAAGCTGCAGCAGTATACGTAAGCTGAAGGACTTGGAAAATCTTGCAGTATTATATAGTAACTGAGGCTTAAAATTCCAGGCTTCTTTGGACTTCCATTTAATCAATTATATTTTTTTTCTGGCACTTGGATGTAATTTAATTTTGATAAATATCAGAAATTTTAACATAGCCCTAGAATAGTTACTTATTGATATTTATGCTATTGCGGTTATAGTTATTGATATTTAATCCTATGAGTATTGAGACTGGAAATCGAAGAAGCAAAAGTAGATTGCTATACACATTATAATTGCTTCAGTATTCTAGCATTATACACAGAAAATTATTGTTTATGATCTTGTCTAAATTCAGGATTTTTTTGCTTTGTTTTTTCCTACACTAGTTAAAATATAACCTATCAACTATCTGGACCATAGAAAATTATTATAAGTATAGTGATATCTGAAAACTGTGGAAAACAAGAGCTATAAGTAATACTCTGTATAGATGGTGCAGACTAGAAGTGGGAAAACACTCATGAATAGGGACGGGAAAAATTAATATTATGGATAAAGAAACTCAACCTAAGAGGACTAAAAAAATAAAAACAAAGGAAGTAACTGGGAAAAAAACAAACGATGCAGACATAATAAACCCTCTACAATTTAAGCTCACAGAGATGTGGCAGAAAGATACTGACAAGCCACTTGTAACTCACCACAGTAACTGCACATCAACAAGTACACATCCTCATGCAGACTTCCCCATGACTAAAGAGAGAAAGGAGGAAGAGAGGGACTCCAATAATGGAGGTATCAAAATACAATAAATACATCAAATCCATCACTGCTGACAGAGAGAATTTCTTTAGACTCATATGGATGGGCTGCTTTAGAATCTTTTGACCCCTATCTCCCCACTGACCATTCTTTTAATGAGAAATCTCAGGAAACTACCTTTGAGTCGTACAAACCTTATAGTAGTGACAGTAGGGATAATTACTATTACCCTTCGGAAGGAATATCATCGGATGATCATCTGACCAATGAATCTCTCACTGAAAATCAAAATATAAAATCTGTACTGAGATCTCCAAATAAAAAGATCCCTGAAGATAAAGAAGAAGTAAAAACAATGAATATGAATATTACTATGAATGGGAATGAAATGAAATCAATTACACAAAATTTAAGTATGATTATAGAGGGTCTAAAGAATTTAGAGAAAACACAGGGGAGCAAAGTATGTGTAGAGAGACTATAAAACTTAAGAATCAGATTGATTTAAGCCTTGACAAAGAACATTTTACAAGAGAAGGTGACTTTGCCTCTTGCAGCTCCCTGACCAAACAAATGCTAGAGATCATCAAAACCCCTTATTTTGAAAGCATGGTAATCTTGGAGAACCTTGCAGCAATTAAGAATGAAATCAACAATATCAGAAATGACCTATTTAATAACAGGGTCATTCTGAATAAACTAATTAAGGAGGAGAATAAACCAATGGACCAATCATATCACACTAGTGAAGATGGAGATTTGGCAGAGGCTAAGGTGTTGGAAGAAAATAAAGCCACACAAGTGAATTTACCTCTTCCATTCGATAGAGACTAACCCTGTGTGTGTAACTTAAAACTAACCGGTGGAGCTAAAGATAGAAGAATTAGTAACAGCAAAGATAATGGATCTAACAGAATAGACCAAGTAATCCACAAAAAACCAAAAATAGGTAACGGTGGAAATAACAAGAAGAAGAAACAAAACTTAACACCAGAATGAAGTATAGCAGGGATTAAGGGCAATACACTAGAAATTCCAAGAAAGGGTGTTCAGGATAAGAAGGAAATCTCAAAGAAGGAGAAAACAGAAAGGAACTACAGAGGAGAAGGAAAAGAAACCTACTAATAAATTTAAAGAAGAGAATGACATTTGGTCTAATAATAAAACAAGGGAGAGTAGAAAACAGACTGAGAATGAGGAAATGTTAATAGTAAAAGATACTAGGGAGATCGAGACCACCATGATGTCACCCAGTAACACACTGCATGATGAGGAATCTGAGAATAGTGTAATGAGAAATAAATCCAGTACCACTAAAAAATGTTTTAATGTAGAAGGTATAAAAATGGAATATCTAATAGAAATCTATGGGGTGCCTAGGTTGCAGAAGGAAACAAAGGAAAATCTTAAAGAATGGGTACTGCACCTCTTATATATAAAAAAGCAAGGAGAGAAAATATGTATCATAAGACCTCCAAACAAAGTATATAAGAATTATGTGCTATTGTATACAAAATTCAGATCGGTAGTTGATACTATATGGGGACAGAAAAAAGCTCTAAAACTAATGGGAATTACCCTGATGCCAGCACAAATTGTACCTATGCAAAATGACATAGGACTAATAGATGCAGGGAAAAACACAAAGGAAAACACTTTGCAAAATAATAATAACAGAAGGGAGATCAGCATCAAAGGACAGGAAGGAAAGGAAGAGGAACAAAAACAAAAACACAACCAAAAGAGACAGAAAACATTGTTCAAAAAAATTAAGCAACATGAAACCAAACAACAAGGAGCATGGCTTAATAAAACTATAACTATTTTTTGATGGGAAACAACAGAGCAGGATACCCTAAGGCATATAAAGTAAGAAATTACAGCTTTTCTGAGAAGAATAGCACATACGAATATTTCTAAAAAAACAGTAGAATATATTAAAATATACAAATGTAAAAATAATACATCACAGATGGATATCACTTTTAAGAACCCAATAATTGTGCAGACTCTGTTAGGTAAAGTACAGGTACTAGATGGGTTAGGTTAACATGTTATAGCTATGGAAGACTGGATGGAACTAAGTCAGGAAAAGGTTTCCCACAAAGAAACCTTTAGGGAATCAAGTGAAGAAAATAGACCAAACCTAGGAAGCTTGGAGAAGTTTATCTCTACCAACAGGTATGAGCCATTAAGAAATGGAAAAGACCAGTGACTAGCAAATATTAATAATGGACAAACAGATATGAGAAACACAAAAATAATAAAGATATTATCTTGGAATATAGAGGGGGTACACTTAAAAATTGCTGACCCAGAAGTAGTAAAACTCCTGGAAACTTTTGACATATTATGTATCCAGGAAACATGGTGTACAATAGAGGAAGCACCAAAGTTATCAGGACACTTTAATATATCAAAATCTGCTATAAGAAAGAAAAAATATGGAAGGAAAATGGGAGGTATTTCTATTTACCTCAGAACTAACATTAATTTTAAAATAATCAAAGAATACAATCTGCCTAGTGATATCCTGGTGTTAATAATAGAAGAAGAAACTACCCATTACAAATTAGTAATAGTTAATGTCTATCCCCCTCCCCCTCTACAAAGAATACAGATAAGTCTATATCTCAACTTAGTTTTGCTATAAATCAGCTTATGGACACGGAGTCTGACATTCCAATAATCTTACTTGGAGATTTCAATGTGAGGATACCTTTAAACTCAAATATAACAGATTTCATATCTCTTCTACCTGAACTTAACCCAGGATTAGAAATATTAGAACCACAAAGAATTTAAGAAGTAATAACATAGGAAAGTTACTTGCTACATCTTTAACAGGTAAAAGCTTCTTATTACTGAATGGATGATTACCAGGGGATCAGATAGGGAAACTAACTTATACTGCATCTCAGGGTTCATGAATTATAGACCTTGTTTGGGGTAGCCTGAAGCTATTAAAGTAATATATGACCTGGAAATCTTAGAAAGAGTAGAATCTGCACACAATCCTGTGTGTCTAAGTTTACAAATGAGTCAGATAATTAAAGAATTGGTTGATTTGTATGTTACGGATGGGGTCAAAATAATCAATCAAAAAAGGATACAGTGGATCCCAAACACCATTAGACTTATTGATGATCTGTTATATGGACAGCTGGTGGCTGAAATGTGGCTTTCCATTATCAAAGAAACTAATTATAACAACTCTTTTGATAAATGGCAAAACACAAACACCTTGATCAAGCCACATTGTGTAACTAATAGGTTGGCAACAAAAATATCCAGAGGTAAAAACTGGTTTAATTTCAGATGCAGAAAAGCTAAGAAAGAACTAAGCAAAACCTTGAGAAAATACAAAAAGTATAAAAACCAGAAATTAGTGGATGATTCCAAGTATATACCTATTAACATTAGTAAAGAAAGGAAGAAATAAAAAACAATTCTAGAACAGAAAGACAAGCCCATACTAGCATACTCTGGGGGAAATTGAGAAAAGCTGTAATAAGCAAAGATAGTAAGAAATTTTGGAGACTGGTGAGTCAGGGTTACAATAGATATTCCAAAAGAATTGAAGCTTACAGTATACTCTTCCTGATACATGGATAGCTTATTTTTTCACAACTTTACTTTTCTGAAGAGGAAGAATTGTTAGCACAAGAGATTCCTCTTAAATACAGACATCCTAACTATCCAGCCTCCCTATATATAACTAAAAGAGACATATTCTCTGCTATTCTGCAACTGAACTCCAACAAAGCCCCTGGTCCGGATAACATCATAGGAGATATATACACACATCATATAGAATGGTGGACCCCAGTATTATTCCAGTTAATCCATACTTTTGTACAAGGCAATGACATTCCAGATAGCTGGCAGGGAAGCATTATCTATCCCATTCATAAAAATGATGATCCAAATGACCCGAAGATCTACAAACCAATTAGTCTTATAGATATAGCACAATAAATATTCACTAGAATAATACTCGAAAAGCTCACTGACTGGTTAGAAAATAAGTCCATTTTACATGAAACACAAAATGGTTTTAGGAAATTAAGATCTACTATTCAACATTGTTATGTGCTAAAACATCTAGCATGAAAATATGTTAAAATCAAAAAGGGAAAACTATTTTGCTGTTTCATTGATTTCTCCTCGGCATTCGATAGTATAAGCCAGTCTATCTTATGGGATAAATTATATAACCGAGACATTTGCCCAGATCTATTAAATATACTAATTAGACTACATAATCATACTTGAGCCAAGGTCCAATATGATCAATATGGTCACACAACATCATTATTTCACACTAACTCAGGGGTTCACCAAGGTTGCCTCTTGGCACCAACCTTGTTTAACATTTATATTAATGAGATTCTCATAAATTTTCAAAACTTAAACTTCTACGCCCCCAAAGTTGGGAATACCAGGATTGACTGTTTAGAGTATGCTGATGATCTAGTACTGATCTCCACTTCAACTCTGGGATTGCAGAGGAAGTTGGAACATCTAAGTAATCTATGTAAAGAACATAAACTGAAAATCAATATGTCTAAAACCAATATATTGGTCTTTGGAAACCGCAGTAAGAAGGACCGACCATTATGGATTAATAAAGAGAGAGAGAGAGTAGAACAGGTTGCACACTATGACTATCTAGGGGTTAGGTTCTCGGAGAACCTAAATTGGACGAACCACATAAATTTTGTATGTAATAAAATAAAGATGTCATTCAATGCATTTAAAATTTTTAACACAAAAATGGGTCGAACGTCTGTTAAAGGTATTTTAAAGGTACTAGAGGCCAAAGTTAAATCAAGTGTACTATATGCAGCAGAAATATAGGGTCTCTCAAGATTAAGCAAACTAGACACTATACTGAACAAAATCAATAGATATATTCTAATGGTTCCACAGTCAATCCCTGCAGATATTTTAAATTTAGAAATAGGACAATATTCACTTTCTACACTAGTGGTGGAGAGACAAATAATTGCAATCATAAAATTATTTCTCCTAGATGAAAAGAGATTACCAAGACAGTGTTTGGAGGAAGAAATTACATATTCTTCATTAGGTTTAGAGTCATCAACAATCAAAATAATTAAGATACCTCTTTCCCACTGGTTTAGGATACATTCGTTGGGATATTTTTCTGGTTCCCCTGGGATGAAATTTTATCCCTGGTCAAAAATAAGCTTCGGGATATAGATAGAGTAAATATGATGGAGAAACTATAGAGTTTCAAATTATTCAGATGGTACAAACACATTAAGTTGGAACATGGATTGGAACCTTACTTATTAAAACTTTCAGATCCTAGGAAAAGGAGGGTATTAACCAAATTTAGACTAGAAACATATAAAGCAAACTATGTACGCTATAGACAGAAGCAACAAAATGTAGATTCCCCATTTTGAAAATGTGGCAGGCTTTTGGAAGATGATGCTAAACATATAATCTTAACCTGCCCCCTTTATGGAACCCAACGTAACAAATGGCTGTGTGACATCATGGCTGGTCTCGACCTCCCTCCAAATGCTCTGTTAGTATATCTATTGAATGCAAATGATTTTCATGTTATGGAAAAAGTTGCACCTTTCTTAAAAGCAACCTATTTAAGAAAATTAAGACATTCTGTAAATATTGTAATTAATAATGTAACATTTGTGTATATTGTATTTATATTTTTTAAACATGTTTTGTACTATAAAAACGTTTACATTTTTATTCAATCTTGTAATGGCTTGTGCCGATCAATAAATTCTCTTTGAGCCACTGTTTTTATGGTGCTACAACTCTTATACATTACTTCCGCACAGTTTCACACTAGTATAACACAGACTCAGTATCATTTTGGTCCCTATTTCCTATATTGATGGCCTTTTTTACAACAAATAAAATTATTTCAACAAAAAACATTTTTTCACCAAAAAGCATATTTTACTTAAGTTTCTGATGCCATGGTTGCTTTATAATGTGATCTTATTCTTATTCTGATATTTCTTTCATTCTATATAAATATAAGACATTCTAGTATATATTCAGTATCACTTAGTTTTTCTACCGAAATTCACACGTTTGCTCTTAACACAATCACACTTTATACAACCATCTATTCTGCTTTTCATCATATTCAAAATATGTGTGTTGTATGCAAATGCACTGACCAAAAGCCAACATCTTTGTGTAACAACTCCTGTTCATTTTCCAGCTTCTAAACTGTTCACAAGCATTTAACTGTAATCCCTTCCTGGTTAATTCAGTGCTCCCTATATTTTATGCACAATTATTTTTTAAACTGTTTTAAACAAATGCATACTTCGCATTTTAAATAATGTAACATCACATTTTTTGAAATTCTCATTTAAATGACTTTAATCAGATGCCTATTTCTCTTAATCTTATACAGTGACATCACATTTTTATACACATCCACACTGGGTTCCTCCTGCAATAGTACTTTTACTAGTGAAAACATTAAATGCCCAAAGAGCGGGCTCTTTATTTTCTAGACGGCCCACTGCTGCAAGTCTTTTTCAATTCCATTTTAAGCTTCTTTTAACTGTTGCCGTGGCTATCAACAATAAGACAAAATGTTTGTTTCAGAAGAACATTTGTATCAACAAGGAAAAGTGAAAAGCACACTAGATGGTTGTATAAAGTGTGATTACACTCAGAAAAAATTTGTGAATTTCTATAGAAAAAAATAAGTGATACCGGATATGTAATAGAATGTCTTATATTTATGTAGGATGAAAGCAATATCAGAATAAGATCATGTTATAAAGCAACCATAGCATCAGAAACTCGGGTAAAATATGCTTTTTGTTGAAAAAATGTATATAGCCATATTGTTGAAATGGTTGCAAAAAGCTATTTGGAACTTAGGGAGTTAACCTTGAGGTGCAGCACAAGCTCTTTCTTAAGAGATGTCAACAGGAGGTTAGTTCTGGGACACCATGTTCTATTTTGATGCACCTGCAAGGAAATTGACAACGTTTTCACCTGGAAATGAGCTCAGTGTGCCTTTCCCGCTTATCAACTTTTAAATAAAAAAAAATAATACATTTTGTGAGAAGCAGGATGCCACTTAATAAGATGAGGTTGCAGAATTGCCAGGAAAAGACGTTATTATAAAAAGAGCAGCAAGCTTTTGTTAGAGAGAGAGACTGAAACTAAGAATGAGAGATATCCTCAGATGAAAGACTTTGTTTTCTCTGTTTACATTGCCTTTATAAATAGTTATACTGAACAATTTTCTTTTTTACTATTATTGATAATAATAAAATGCTACTTGTGAATTTTATAACTGCTCCTGGTTTTCCTATGCTTTCTGACCTATTCCTCGACATGCAGCTGCGACAAACAACAGGGTTGATGCAGGGCTTGAGGCCCTGCATCAACCTTTAAAAATTGTGCCCCACATCTTGGGAAGAACAAAGACAGAGTGGAAGAGGTCCAGAAGGACAACTAAAATGGTGCAGGGTCTGCATCAGAAGCCCTACAAGGAGAAACTTAAGGACCTAAATATGTACATCCTGGGGGGAGGGGCAGGGAATATGATTACCTCACGGGGGTAAATAAGGCACAGGAGGGAAGTATTATTCAGAAAAAAAGTTGCTCATGGACAAGGGGGCATGATGAGAAGCTGTAAGGAGGTAGATTCAGGAGAGATGTGAGGAAGTACATCTTCACAGAAAGAGTGGTGTATTCTTGGAAGTCTTCCAGCAGAGGTGATGGGGCGAAAATAGTGGTGGGGTTCAAGAATGCATGGGATAGGCAAAAGGGAATTCTTGGTTTAATTTGCCTTTATAAATAGTTATACTGAACAATTTTCTTTTTTACTATTATTGATAATAATAAAATGCTGCTTGTGCATTTTATAACTGCTCCTGGTTTTCCTGTGCTTTCTGACCGAGATCAAGTAGGATCTGCAGTGATACTATAGGCAGGGAAAAATGGGCAAACTAGGTGGGCCAACGGTTCTTGTAACATGGCATTAATACTGTGCTTGTGATCCTGCGACCCGATAGGTCGAGGAGCGTCACGAGACGGCAGCCGAAGCGGGCATTAACCCAGCTTATATGCCGTGCCCGCTTCGGCAGTACCGTCAGCAGCCAGACCCCCAGCCTAGCAGCACTGGGTGCGATGGGGAAATGAGAGGAGTGGGACGAGCCCCACCTGTGGAGCCGCACTAGCCAGCGGACACGCAGAGGAGATCCGGGGGGGGGGGAGAACCCGCGGTGCACAGTGTGCTCACACCCGGAGTGCGCCGCCGCCGATGCCACCCACAAGTGCCCGTTCACAGCAGTAGAATGGAGAGGAGCCTAGCCAGCATCATCGAGAGAGCAGCTGGAGCACGACCCAGCCGGGACGACAATCCCAGCAGCAGCCGGAAGTGAGGCGGCCCGAGATGCACAGCCCGAGAGCAACACTAAATAGGAGCCGTGGAACATGCAGGCAGACCTCTAGTGCGGGTATGAGACCAATACCCGCACGGAAATTTGCAGAACCTCACAGGACTGTTAGGTGACCCGCTCCGCGACACTACACGGACAGTGTGGGTTCAGCACATCAGTATCTATCTAACCTGTGTTACACGGCTTTGTGAGACTGCATTAAAATTGTTACAAATTGTCACGCCTCAGCCTCTTACTGTATAGCTGTCAGTGGGCCCCCTCGACATCCCTCGAGCAAGCGGTGGCCCATGTTACCAGCGCATTAAGCCACTCCGTCGGTGGCATCTAATGCTGGATTGATTATATGTTTCTAACAATATATGCCTACCTTAGATAGGGCATAATTGTGCCCAGAGGGTATTTCACCTGGTAGTCCAGTACTGCAGCAACGGTGGCACTGTGAATATATATTTTTTAAACCACTACAGGTTGTAACGCCTGTTCCTATCCTACCACAAGCTGCTGTCATGCACTCTGCTAGGGGACTTTATTTATGTTTGAGCATTACAGAGATCAAAAGTGCCTAGCTACTAGGTGAAGTACCACTGAAATAGCATAGGATGCCTGAAGGAGAAGAAATGGAAAATGAAACTGGAGCCGAGACGGACTGCTGAAGAGCCCTCAAAGTATGCGTCAGTCAGTCTCCAATCTGCAGGCAGCTGGATCATCGCTACTAAGGTATGACAGAGACACGTTTATGAGGGCGCCACAAGCAGCAGTCTGAGCGCTTACACCCGTCCTAAACACAGCCCCTCACTTTCTTTAGGTCAGCAATGCTTTTTGGAGGGATTTGCTTTTATCCGGAAGACCGATTTTTGGGAGACACATAAGCTGTCGGACCGTTTTCTGACTACACTTCCGATCTGTACAGCGTTTTCCGGTCCCAGTAGCAATAACGTTCACTGGCTGTAGCAAGCAATTGGAAGGTGAGTTCTGGCTGTACCAGCGTTTATAATTGGGTCAGCAAATTAAAGTTAAGATCCAGTAGTGCCATCCACATCACACAGTGAACGTTTCGTCCTGTGTTTTTGCATTATTTAAAATTGTAGCAGGGTGTTAGTCCCATGGCAGCAGCACAGGACTACTTGCTAGAGCTGGGTCAAATCAAATCTGAACTCAGGTGTATCCCTCTGGCGTTACTGGGAGTGATGCGGTGATGTCCATGTTAGGTATGGAGCTGGCTTGGCCACCGGACCATATGCCCTCAGAGCTATCCATCTCCCTTTCCAAACTCGACGGAGGAATGCAGCTGCACTAGTGGACCAGAGAATCAGAGGGAAGGGTGGAAAGTGGGGATCTTTATTCTTCTTCTGGGGGGACTGTTTCAGGGTGACTTGGATCTATTTTTTTTAGTCTCTGTGTTAGATGTTATTTACCTCGTTTCAGCTCCACCCCTAAATTGCAACAAGCATGTTCAAGTGGACAGGTAAGAAGTAGGAACATTTACTGGATTAAAACCAGAGGCATCAGTTAGCCTTATAAACAAATAAGGAAAAAAAGATTTGCTTAAACACGACGTGATGAATGTGTAAAACACTTCAGAAATGCCTGTTACTCAAAACACGATCTGGGATATAATATTGGGGATGATGGAAGGGACTTGGTGTTGATCTTGCCCAGCCCTCCTGCCATATGGTTGTGACTATACCCAATTTAACTGTGGGCGCACATCCAGTTTATCAGCAGGAATGTTACTCACACTTTGTAAGCCTCCGTGCTAGTCTCCTTCATCTAGTCCTGCTTTGAAAGACTGAACAGTGTTAGTTTTTACAATCTCACTTGATAGGCTGTGTAACTTGTTAACCACCCCCTGTGTGAAGCAATGCTGTATAACATTTTTTTCTTATTCTGCCCATCCTCAGTTAGAGGGCATGCCCTTTAGTTCTGCTTGCACTCACTGTAAACATCTGTGTATATTCCACCCTGTCTCTTCTCTTTAGTATTTAGAAAACCACAATCCTGTCCTCAGTCTTCTAGGCTGAATAGTTTGAATATGTCCAATCTCTTCTCTTAACTCCTGTCTCCTAAGTCACTAATCAACTTGGTGTCCCCGAGCTTAACCCTCTCAGTCTCTTCAGTACCCCTTCTGTAGAACAGGTGCCAGATCGGGACTCAGTTCTCCAGTTGTGTGTCTTGCCACAGTCGCACCATGAAATAGGTAATAAATGTACCGTTTAAATTGCTCTGATGTTGCTGCCTCCTTTTTTGACTGTGATTTTCTGTTCAGTTGACACCTGGATTTATCTCTGGTGCATGGCTTCCTTTGTGATCAAACCACGGTTTTGTACAGGGGGAAGATCTCTTGACCTGCTCCTTCACCCCCAAAGTGCATCACAGCATTACATTGCTTCTTGACTGTGGCAGCCTGCCTTCTAGCTTCATCCTATGGTTCACAGTTACCCCTTGATCCTTTTCCTTGGTTGTGCTGCCCACTGTTGCACCACATAGGGTGTATGTGGGATCTAGCATGTAGTACCTTGTAGTTGCCCATCTAAGCTCCCATTTCTTAGCCCATGCCAATGATGTATGCAGCCCCCCAGCCAGTGCTTCTCATAAGGTGAGTACTAGCTCATTTTACTCACCAATGTTTAAGAACTACTCCTTAAAAAGTGTTGAGTACAGATACTCATCCAGATCTTTGCAAATGCTCCATAAGTACTGAAAAAAGAGCTGTTTTTCCAAATTTAAAGCATTTGTACTCATCAAAACATTATTTTATCTCGCCTAATGTAAAAAATGGTGAGTACATTACTCTTGAATGCCAACTTTATCTGGAGCACTGCCCCAAGTAGTGTGCATGATTCCTCTGTTGTGTCCACTGTTCTTGCTTATTTAATGCCATTAGCAAACTTCTGCAGCATATTACTCTGACCCTTTTCCCCAGGTCATTGATAAACATGTTGAAGAGCCATAGACACAGCACCAACCCCTGAGGTACTCCACTCAGCACATCCTCCCACTCTGAATGGTGACCATCCACCACCACCCTCTGCTTTCTGCCCTTCAGCCAATGTGTTGTCCACCTCCTGTTCACTTTCTGGCCTCCATATTGTGCTACTTTCCCCATACGTTTTCCAAGTGGTACAATATCATAGGCCTTGCTGCAGTACCTGTAAGTGATAAAATCTGACAGGGTTGTTAGGGGATACCAGCCCATCCAATGAGTAGTGAGGCCCGATGCCACAGGCGGAGGGTCTTACAGCTCTCAAAGTGTGGGTATCGCCCAACAAACCTCACCCTGAGTCTTATCATGCTTAGAAAATAGTATGTGTTGACCCAACACAGCCTGTTTTGTTACTGTACTAGGATTGGATTGTAACATGCTGCAAGCAGTGGAGGGCTTTCAGGGTCAGCATAAACTGCAGCATGGAAATGTGAGCCACATAATGGCTTTTTTTTTTTGGTACCTGGCGGTGTTGCCTGATACACTCATTCCACGTAACTGCTGTCAGCCAATCACGTTTCAGAAATTATGTTCCATTTTCTAAATCCAGGTAGACTACATCCACCACCTGGCCCTTTCACCTCCCTAATTACCTCCCTGAGGAAAGCAGTCAGGTTGGTTTACCATGCTCTATCTTTTCTGAAACCATGTTGTGTGATAGAAAACAGCAAATTTTTATCCTGAGCCACCGCTTCTGTTAAGACTGAATGAAACACTTTGCCAAACACTGAAGTAATGCTCACAGTTCTGTAGTTATATGGGTCTGACCCTGCCACCTTCTTGAATAGGAGGATGATGATAGCTGCTGTTTCATTTTTCATTTTCATTTCATTAAGTAAACTGGTAAGTTGATGAGCAAATTGCCCATTTTCACACATAACTAGTAACATAAAATAGAGACAAAAATAAATATTAATGACAACAAAAATGTAATTAAAATATACAGTTAACAAAAACATATATAATTAAGCATAGCAAGTCAGACAGCATAATTAAGCAAGCAACCAATTTGTTAGTTTATCTTTAAAACATGTTTACTTGGCACCGCTAAGGACATCACGTGGGATTGAGTTGTAAACCTGGATTGAGGAACAAACGAACTATGACCCAAAGCTTACCTAAAATAAGCATTTGTCAATGCGTAATGTTCGCTTGCATGCCCTTGTACTGTGACCTGCTTGTACACATTTTTGCTATATATTTATCCAAGATAAACCAGATGAGATTTAATATGTTATTTGCCGTGGGGTCCTGATTCCACACAGTTTTATATTGCATTTAGCAGGGGAGGGCAGGATTGAAGTAACAGAGAGGGCAAGGTGGGGAAGCAGGAAGGAGAGGCAGGTTAGAGGGAGAGAGGGATGAAGAGAATGGAGAGCTATGTGTGCGAACACAAGGAGTCTGGAAAATAAAATTCCTGACCTTGAAGCAATCATTGTGGAGGCAGACCTGGATCTGGTGGCCATAATGGAATCATGGTGCGTGGACAACCACTGCTGGGAAGTGGCCATCCTAGGCTACACCATGTTCCTGAAGGACAGGTCAGGGAGGAAAGGTGAAGGAGTTGTTTTATATGTGAATGAGGGTGTAAGGGCCACTGAGGTACGGGGGCAGTAAGGGGACAGTAAAAGGCCGGAGGTACTATGAATCAGCCTAGAGACCCAGTTGGGGGCTGTTTTTTTTTATGGGGTGGTGTACAGTCTTGCATCATGGGGAGGATTTCGATCTGCTGGGTGTAGATTAGGGAATTATTGCTGCAGCTACATCAAAAAGCAGGACCATCCCTGACTTCATACAGAAGACATTTCTCAGGCAGCTGGTTTTGGAAGCCACTAGGGATGGGGCAGTGCTGGACCTGGTACTTATGGAGACAGCATTGTTGACATCACAGTGGGTAGTACCTGGGTGCAGATGATCACCGTACTGTGTGGTTTGGCATATGGGTTGGACAGGGTTAAAAAAATGCACACTAAGATGAGGGTCCTGGACTTTTGGAGGGGGGGGGGGCAGAGGGGGAGTGTAGATTCAGTGGAGAAATTTAAGGAGGGCATAGCCCAGGCAACGACATGCTGCTTGAAGGAAGTGATCAGAAGCCTTAAAGGAGAATAAGGCGATGGGACCGGATGAGATTTATTTAAGGGTCGTAAAGAAACTAAGCATGGTGCTGGCCATCCTCTGGCAGCACTTTTTAGGACCTCAGTGGAGATGGGGGAAGTTCCAAAGGATTGGAGGAGGGCCAGTGTGGTCTCTCTCTGCACAGAAACGGCAGTAGGGAGGATGCTAGCAACCACAGGCCAGTCACTCTCACATCAGTGGTGTGAAGGTTAATGGAAACACTACTGAAGGAAAGGCTTGTGTAGCACCTGGAGGCAAAAGGCCTGCAGAACCACTGGCAGCATGGTTTCACAGGAGGAGGTCATATGAAACTGATCTCATAGATTTCTTTGACTGGGTTACCAGGGAGGTAGATCAATGGAGAGCAGTGGATGTGGCCTGTCTGTACTTCAGGTAGGCAAAGGGCCTGCAGAACCACTGGCAAAATGGTACGGGGGTTGCACGAGAAACCATACGAGGAAAGTCTGCAGGAACTCAACATGTACTCCTGGAAGAGAGGAGAGCAAGAGGGGACATGATTGGAACCTCCAAGTACCTCACGGGAGTGAACAGCGTGCATGTGGAGGGTCTGTTTCAGAGAAAGGAACGCACTATAACAAGGGGCATGCAATGAAGCTTGGAGAGGGAAGTTTCAGAGAGGTGTGTGGAAATAACTTCTTTGTGGAAAGGGTGGTGGATGACTGGAGCAGCCTACCAGAGGTGGTAGTGGCAGAGACTGTGGGGAGCTTCAAGCATGCATGACATAGGCACAGGGGCATATTAGGTAGAGGAAATAGTGGAGGAACTGACAGCTTTCGTGGTGACAGAATAGGCAGGGACAAGGAGCAGACTGGATGGGCCTAAAGGTCCTTTTTTGCTGACAAAATCTATGCTTCTATGTTTCTGTTTACCCAGGATAGTACAGATGTGATGCGATATCTAATTTTTAGTGTGGTCCTGCTTTTATAATGTATTTTTCTAGGACAGGTCATCTTAGATCTTTTTTGAGGCAGTGTCTTGCAGCAGGTCATAGCACATGGGAAACTGAACCACAGGCATCATTTCCTCCGAATGACTTCTCAGCAGTCGACCCTGGGACCTCCACCTAACACTACCATGTGGTGTCTGCCTGACAGATATAAAATTGGGAGGTCCCAGCTACTCCTCAGTTCTTTTCAACCGTGACCTGCATGCAACAAGTCCTACTTCAGAACTTTGCTTACCAGTTGTTGACCAGAAAGAAAATCTGTTCAGAGCCTTGGCCCTGTACAAGGCACCTGGGATTGTGCCTCTGAAACCAGTTCAACATAGATTCCATCGGGGTCTCACTGCTCTGAATAACTACCAAAAAAGGTAAGTATTTGAGAAGTAGCCACTATTATGTCATCTTCTACACAGTTGATGATTGCTGGCTTCTCTTCTTCCACCACTGACGGCTACCCAGTCAATGGTGGGTTCAGGAGTACCTGAGATTGTGGCAGCTGTTACGTTGTCTTCTACACCGTCGACGACTGCTGGCCCCTCTCTTAACTCTGTCGATGGCTCCTCTGTTGATGGTGGGTTCAGGGATGAAATTACAGCGTTAAAAGGTGCTTTACTCTTTAGTGCTGTCTAGCCATCGTCCTTTGACAATAGCTTTAGGCTCATCGATGACCTTGCCTTATAGCCTGTCGATGACAATTCATGGCACTCCATTGATGATTCTGTTCTTGATGGCAGGGACTTCAGGCCCGTTGACTATCCTGTCATCGACGACTGGCTTAGCCCCACAAGGCTTAATGCTGGCACCCTCGTTGATGATCCTGGGGTCCTACATACACCCGTCGCCGATGGCTGCACGTTTGGTACCACTGCCTACTCCCATTCTGTCCGTGGTTCTCATACACTGTCCAGTCTGCCACGACTACTTCCCCTGGACAGATGGCCATGATAGATGTCCAGACTCTGGTAAATACCATCCTGAACCTGACTCGGACCCCCACGGAGGTGTCGACTCTGGTCTCTGCTCCCTATCGGCCTCCTTAACGGCCCAGCGGTAGGCCAGCTCTTCCTCTGTCTCCCATGGTCTGTGAACCCAGGACGTAGATATGGTGGACCCTTTCCTGCAGGACTGGGATCTGGCTGACCTAGAAGTTGAGAATGGCATGGACCATGAGGAATCCCCTGGGTCATCCTCTGCCACCTCCTCCATTCAAGGGAACCTACCTCTGACCTCCCTTGTTCTCCGCCACATGACCCAACGTTTTTGGAGATTATGATCCACCTTCAGAAAATGGATTGGATTCCGGGGCACTGAGCGAGGTGCTTCTAGGAACAACTTGGCTCAGCACCTGGATGTGCCAGAATGCCCCACTCTGGTCATCCCGCCCCCGGTGTATGCCTTTGAAGAGGCTATCATGGCTGCATGGAAGCAACCTTTCAAGATTCCCTCCAATCTGTGTAAGGCTGATAGGATTTTAAAAAACAGGGTCCGGTGGATCACCCCTGTTTTATGTCTCCGCCTCAGGCGGACTTGGCCGTTGTCAATGCCTCACACGAGTACTCAGCCCCCAGATATGGAATCCAAGAAATTGGATGTCACAGAGAAACGTTTTTTTTTCCCTCAGCCACCTTGTCTCTGCGTCTACTTAATTACATGGAACCTGTCCTGCAATACCAGGAGGAAATCCTAAAAGCCTCACAGGTGACAGTCCAGTCCCTCCCGGTGGGTTCTGTCCAGGAGGAGCTGACGGTGAAAATGTCTACTGCAGCGGCAGTATGCCGCCACCTGCTGTGGGCTTCCCATGAAGCCGTTGATACTATGGCTCGTATGTCCTCTGCAGGAGTCTGTCTCAGACGGTATACTGACTGCACAGTGACAGAAAAACCACAAAGACTATCACAGCGACATTTTTGGCAGTTCGCTTTGATGGTCTCCACGTTTCCAACACTGTTGCTGGTGGGGTGTTTGGCCCCGTCCCCGAACTAACTCCGACTGGAGTTAGGAATCTATAGTGCAGGGGGCAGAGCCCCCCACAGAAAACACTTGATCCCCAGACAATGGCACAACACCAGTTGGTGGTGTTGTGCTGTCGCCGTGCTGACAGTTGACAAATTTCTTGTCACTGCGACATAGTGGAACTGTTTCAGACGACACACCTGGCTCAGGGTGTCCGGATTTTCACAGGACGTACAGCAGTGTATCCTGAATGCTCCCTTTAAAGGAGTTCAGCTGTTCGGGCCACAGACCCAAGACATCTGGAAAGATTTTCAGGACTCTGGTTGTACCCTTCAATCGATGCAGACCCTTTATCGTCCTAAAGCCAAAACAGCCTTCAGAGGCTTCTCAATGGGCCGACCTTATAGTGGCCATCCCTCAGCTCAGAGATGACCTGCCAATAAGAGAGAACCTCAATTACAATTGCTAGGTCCTAGAAATGCTAAGAAATCCCGTTATGTCCCTGCTGCCCCCCAGCAGGGCTAACCTTCCACCTGAAGGTCTTCCTCCGGTCGTGGGACCGGAGCCCCTATCCACAACTGTCGAGGGCAGGTTTTCCCTGCACCAGTAAGGGTGGCAAGCTGTCTCCTTTGACCAGTGGCTCCTGCAACTGATACAGGACACACACTGGAATTCACGGAGATACCTCTTTCTTTACCACCCAGGGTCTCTACCCCCTTGACCAGGCACTGGTCCTCCAGACCGAAATTGTTGCCTTGCTTTCAAAAAAGGCCATCGACCCAGTTCCCCTTCCGAAGAAGGGTGTGGGATTTTTCTCCCACTTTTTCCTGGTTCTCAAATGGATGGGGGAATTCGCCCCATTTTGGATCTGAGGTGTCTCAACCTCTATATTACTTACCAAAAGTTCCACATGGTGTCTCTTCCAACACTTCTTCCTTTGCTGAACATGGGAGCTTGGCTCTGCTCTCTAGATCTGAAGGATGCATACCTCCATATCATGATGCACCTGGCTCAAACATGGTTTCTCTGTTTCATGTTCCAAGGTCATCATTACCAATTCAGGGCCCTCCCTTTCGGACTTTCCTCAGCCCCACGGGTATTTACAAAATGCCTAGTGGCAGTCACAGTGGCCCTCCACAGGGAGGGCCTCTGTGTCTTTCCCTACCTGGATGACTGGCTTCTGAAAGCGTCCTCCAACCAACAGCTGTCTGTTACACTTTCTCGAACCCTGCAGTTGTTCGCCCAAGTAGGGATTGTGGTAAACTATCCGAAGTCAAAGATGGACCCTGCACAATGCCTCCAACATATTGGAGCCGTGATAGACACCTCTGTGGGGAAGGCATATCTGCCCATAGCTCGGGTGGACACCCTGATTGCTTTGGCACGCAGTTTAGAGTCCAGCAGATTAGTCTCCGCACGAGACTACCTCCGCCTCCTGGGACATTTGGGAGCCACAATTGACGATCCTGAATGCCAGGTTAAATATGAGGGTCCTTCAGTGGTTCATCACAGTCCAATGGGACCAGAAACAGGATGATTTCGATGCCCCAGTCCTGATGTATTCCCCGGCTCTTCAAGCTGTACAGTGGTAGAAGTCCAGAGGCAATCTAGTGCGAGGCATGCCATTCCGATTTCCTGTCCCGAGTCTCATTCTGATTACAGACGCCTCCTTGACAGGATGGGGTGCTCATCTCCTGCACGTCAGATCACAAGGATCTTGGACGTCATTGGAGGCCGCCTCCACATCAGTGTCTAGGAGCTGAGGGCAGTTCTCTATGCCTTACGGGCATTCGAGATTCGCCTCCACCTGGGTTGCCTGCAAGTGCAATCAGATAATTCTACAGTAGTTCACTACCTAATCAAATGAGGTTGCACCCATTCATACTCTCTCTCTCTGCAGAGAATTAATGAAGGTGTGGTATTGGGCGATCCAGAGAAATATTCGTCATTTGGCAGTACACATCTCAGGGGTGTCCAACACCCTGGCGGATCCCTGAGCGGATCCACTGCCCAGGCCCACAAGTGGGAAATCTTATCTGACATTCTAAAACGACATCTTCCACTTGGGCTGACCGGAGTTGGACCTACTTACCTCTCCGCAAAATGTGAAACTGCCACTTTACTGCTCTCTTGTGCGAGGTCCTGGAACTGTGTGGCAGGATGCATTATCTCTTTCCTGGACAGGAAGATTTCTGTACGCCTTCCCGCCTGTTCAGCGAGTACTGCTGCAGCTGGTCCAGGATGGGGCATCTTTGATTCTCATAGCGCTGTTCTGGCCAAGACAAATTTGGTTCCCTTTACTTCTACAGCTCTTGGAACTGGAGCCCATGCTTCTGCCACTTTGCCAGGCACAATGCTCCCTGTTGCACCCGGCCCTTCGTTCTCTCCACCTGCATGCCTGGCGCCTGAGGACATAGTCCTTTCACGCTTCTGGGTGTCCGCAAAGGTGGTAGAAGTTCTCTGAGCAGCTAGGAAGCCATCTACTCAGTCTTCCTGTTCCCTGAAGTGGAAAAGCTTCTCTATTTGGGTGACTACACTGGACTTAGATCCTTATGAGTGTTCACCTCAGCGCATCTTGGATTATTTGCTCTCCTTGTCGGAGGGTGGACTGAAATATTTCTCTGTGAAAGTCCACCTTTTGGCCATTGCTGCATTTTATTTACCTGTGGACAACATTGCTTTGTCCCAGTTACCTTTGATTCGAACCTTCTTAGAAGGTATTCTGCACCTTCATCCCCCTATCCGGGGTCCAGTCCCTGTCTGGGATTTGGATTTTGTGCTTGAAAAATTGACTTTGAGTCCATTTGAGCCTGCTGAATCCAGTGACCTCCATTTTCTTTCATGGAAAACTGTGATTTTAGTTGCTATTACATACTGGCAGGCATGTATCTGAGTTGCACACACTAATGTGCAGACCTCCATACTCACAATTTCATTACGACCGGGTATCTTTACGCACTAACCTGGCATTGTAGCCGAAAGCTGTTTCTGAATTTACTTTAAAATCAGCTACTTCAGTTACTAGTGTCCTTTTTCGGAGCCTCAGAATCCAGGGGAAGCCTTGCTTCATACTCTCGATGTGCATAAAACATTGAGTATTTACCTTTTCCACACTTCACAGTTGCGAAAAAGCGAGCAACTTTTTGTTTCTTTCACCCCTGGAAACCAGGGCGTTAGTGTTTCAAAGCAGTGCTTATCCTCTCCCAAAGGCATGGCCGCCTCTATGGTGTGTTTCTGGGGCGTTTCTGCCATGGATATTTGCGAAACCGCCACATGGTCTACTGTTCATTCCTTCACCAAGCATTACAGTCTAGACTTCGCTTCTAAGAAGCGGACCAATTTTGGATGGGCCGTCCTACACGACCTCCTGTCCTATGTCCTGATGGTTCACTTCCTCCTCCTGCTAGGCAATATAACTGCTTGGGAATCTTCCCATGTGTTCTGACCTGCTGCAAGAGATTGCCTCGAAGAAGATAGTATGGTTGCGTAAGAACTTGCCATAACAGTAGATCTTCAAGAGTGTCTTTTGCAGCAAGTCATGCAGACTCTCCCTCCTTCCCCCTTGCTGTTACTTCAGAAGGGTTACTTGCTCCTGTCTTTTATGACTCCATGAGCGGCTGCTTTAATTTCCCTCCTTGGTTCCCATCGGAGGCCTTGGAAATGTTTTCACATTCGATCGCCAGGATGGAAGAGAATTGAGGAGTAACTGGGACCTCCACCTTTAATACCTGCCAGGCAGACACCACATGGTAGTGTTAGGGGGAGGTCCCAGGTTTGACTGTTGAGAAGTCATCCGGAGAAAATGATGCCTGCGACTGAATTCCCATGTGTTATGACCTGCTGCAAGAGATACTCTCAAAGATCTACTGTTACAGTAAGTTCTTACGTATCCGTACTATGCAACATCTCATTTTCAGTGGGGTTCTGCTGTAAGGTCCTGTTTTTACGCAGTATTGCAATTTATTTACCCAGGATAACCAAACTGAGATGCAGTATCTCATTTTCAATGGGCTCCTGCTTTGACACATTTTTGTACTAATTTACCCAAGATAGCACAGTTCAGATGCAATCCTGTTTTCAGTGGGATCCTGCTTTTCCCAGTTTTTGCATTGCATTTACCCAGAAGAGCACAACTGAGTCAAGATGCAATATCTTGTTTTCGATGGGGCATGCTTTTACCTATTTTTATAATGTATTTACCCAGGATAGCCCAGCTGAAATGCAAGTAACATTTTTAGTGGGGTCCGGCTTTTACTTGTCCTTTTCCCAGGCTAGCGTAGCATAGATGCACAGTTCAGTGGAGGCTTTGCTGTACTGGGGTCCTACTTTCACACAGTTTTAATGTATTATTTACCCAGGATAGACAGGACAAGATGTAGCCTCTCAGTTTCAGTGGTGTCCTGCTGTTACACATTATTAGATTGTATTTACCCGGGATAGGCTAGCTGAAAAGCCATATCTAATTTTCAGTGAGTTCCCACATTTTCACCCCAAATTCCCAACGTAGTCTTTTTATGACCTGATGTTATGATCAGGAGAGGTAGAATTTCTTAAATCCCATTGGAAAGGGATTTTTCAGTGTGGCTGTGAAAACATGTTTTGGAGGGGATTTCAGAAATGAAACATGTCCATGTTCATGAGGTGGGGTAACACAAGGAATATGTTGAACATTAGAAAATGTGCTGAAAATGTCCTAGCCTCTGATTGATTAACACCCATGCTTTGGGTGGGGTTACGTTAAATATTAATAGAGACCAGGAAATAAAAAGTGCCAGCCCAGCCTGCCTCATGCCAAACTCGTATCATTCAGGGGTCGACTTTAGCAGTGGACTGGTAGCCCGAGGCCACCAGAAACAAGTTCGGGCCAGAGAAATTCATTGTTTGCTGGCCCAATTGGCCAGCACCATTTTGAAAGGCACTGCACCTTTAAGACTGACCTGACGCTCTTCCACATTGCAGTTTGAGCATCAGTCAGTCAGGTGCATGTGCTTGTGAACAGCGCACTGACGTCAAGTTGGATGTGGAACAGACAATAGGGGACATGCAAGGTGCATAACGGATGCCCAGCACGACGTGGTACGCTAACCACATGTTGGTTTCAAGGCTCCCACTTGCATCACCTGCCAGTGTGTGTCATGTGTTATCCGGCACCAGACTGATGCGCGGCACCAATGTGAGGTCCAATCAGGTGGCAGATTGCGACAGAGTGGGAGAGGCAATGAGAGTTAGCCTGTGGTAAATAAGTACTGTCCCTTCTCTGTCCTTGCCACCAGAATGAATCTGTCTCCGTGCCGACAGGTTGCTAGTAGCCTGTGCCCTGATACTGTTTTCTCCAGTTGGGATCGATTTATTAAAGAGTTAGTAGAACAAAAAATAGCAGACAGGAAAATGATACAAATTTTAAGAAGTAATCAGTTACAACTTTTTATTTCTAAAGTATTTTTTTTTCTTTTTCCTTTTGCTCATTAGAAAGTTGTCCCTGTGATAGTATTATACTACATATATGGACTAGCACTCTGCCTGGCAGCTGACATGTCTAGTTGTAGTCCTCCCACTACATCATCAGTACAGTGACCGCATTGACAGTGGAATCACTGATTGCTAACCTGGTGCTGCTGAGTGGTTCTTCCTGAGCAGCTGTGATGTCGCATCAGTGAAGTCACAGTGCTGATGTTGTAATGGAAGGAACGGAGCTAGAAAGGTCAGTTGCCAGGCGGAGTGCTGTTCCACACGTCACATCAATTAACATCAAGTAAATCATCTTCTAATTAACCAAAGAAAAAAGGAAAAGCACCTCAGATACGAAAGGTAATAGTTGACTGCTTTCAAAAAATAATATTAGTTATAGGCAGTATACTAGCTCTTTAAACAAAAAAAGAAAGAAAAAAAAATGTTATGTTATGCTCGTAGTAGCCTCTAACTTCAGAATGTTATGGAAAGGAGATCACGCACGCTGCTTCAGTGGTGAAAGTAGGGGCAGGGTGCCAAAAGTGCTAAAGAAATCATATTAAAACCATGTTGACATCTTGTATCAAGGAATTTTCAAAAACAGTTGGGGGTCACCATAAATTATTGCGGGCCACCAACTTAGTGGCAGTCACTGGCCTGATGGCCAGCAGTTTTTTTCCCCCTTAAAGTCAACCCCTGTCATTGTGCCTGTTTCAATTTTAAAACCTACCACTTGCTATTTTTTCCTCGCTTGCTTAGCAAGTGAGGCCCCCCCCCCGTTCAGTACTGTCAACCGAGCCCATCAACAGAAGTAACACACACACAAAACAAACTAAAGCTCTTCATAAAACAGAAAATAAGAGCTGACCTAGTAGTCATATTTTACGGTCGCTTTCTGAGTGTAACCCCCGGTTATGTGCATCTGGCCCCTGCTCCCACTGTATCCCTGTCCTCTTGCCACCCGCCCACTTTCTTTCTGCTGCAAGCCGGCAGCACCTCTATCTGCAGGCTTGTAATCCAAAAAAGCTACTGATGGTGTCATCCTTGAACCAGTGGTACAGTAACAGAGCACATAAGTAACGTTGGAGCACTAAGGTAACTGAGCAGCACGGAGGTCAGTAAATGGGGGGGGGGGGGAAGGTTGAGAACTAAAAACACAGCAAGGGGATAACATACAGGGGGGTGAGGGCTGAAGAAGAACATTGGTAAGGGGCAAACTTTAAGCCCTACATTATAAAGAACAAAAAAAACTGCAGTGCCCTGTACTGGCAGGTATACTAGTAGAGGGAATGGACTACTTTACCCAAAAATTCAGTAAAAATTGATTTTTACACTTTTTTATCCCGTTATTTTATTTTTTTAAATTCTGTAAAAAAGGAGACATGTGGCCCATTTTCTAAGCGCAGTAGTACAGGGTTTTAAATAACTCTAAAAACTGATTAGCGTTTTGCTCATGAAAGTTCTAAAACATTGTGAAAATGCATATCACTTGCCTCACTGTGCTTAACAAACATGACACTTCTAGAAAACCTATATAAATGCTTTCTGTACAGTTAGTATTGTCCCAAGAAAAAAACTGCTAATCAGTTATTTAAAACCCTGTAGTACCTGACAGAGTGGGCTGTATCAGACCTCCCAAGGGCTATAAGGCCCTCCGTCTGTGGTGTCGGGCCTAATTATGCTCCTGGGTGGTCTGGTATAGCCCAGTACTGCCCACCCTGTCGGGTATTATTGCTTGCTTAGGGGTCAAAATCTGCAAAAATAAAGTTATGAATAAATGTTGAAACAATTCAGCATTTCTTCATAACTTAGTTTTTATTTTCACATTTTGACCCCAAATTTTCAACATAGTTGTTTTGTGACCTCATGTTATGATCAAGACAGGTGGATTTTTTAAATCTTGTCCAAAAGATAGTTTCACAGAGGGACTGTGAAAACACGTTAAGGAATTAAAAAAATGACACCTATCATGTTCATCACATGGGGAAACAAAAGGGTTATAAGAACATAAGAAAATAGCCAGCAGAAGGAGACCTCATGGTTTGTCATGTCTGCATGTGCACATCTAGTACCAAAATCTGCAGAAATCACAAAGTTAGGAGTAAAAGTTGAAAAATTCTACATTTATTTATTTCCTCAAAACTTTGTTGTTTTTTTGACATTTTGACCCCAAATTTTCAACACTGTCTTTCCATGACCTCGCCTTATAATCACGGCAGGTGCAATTTTTTTAAATCTCATTCACAAGGTGACTTGGTGGAGCAAGTGTGAAAACATGTTTCATTGGAGATTTGGAAAATGACACCTGCCATGTTCATGAGGTGGGGTAACAAGAAGGCTGTGTTGACAGCTGAGGGCCAGATTCAGCACACATCTCAATGTTATGAGTAAATGTCGAAAACATTCGGTGTTTTTTCATAACTCCAATGTTTTCTGACATTTTGATCCCACATTTTCAACATAGTCTTTTTATGATCCCTCCTTCTGAGCATGAAAAGTGTCATTTATAAAATGCTGGCCAAAATGTCATTTTGTGCCATAAATGCGAAAACACATTTTAGCCAGTATTTGATAAATGACACCTATTAAGTTCATGAGGTGGCATGAACAAATTGCAGTGTTGAAAATTTGGAGTCAGAATATTGAAAATTACCAAAGTTACGAGAGAGCATTGAAACATTTCAATGTACCTTTATAACATTGCTGTTTTTTTAATATTTTGACCCCAAATTTTCAACATAATCTTCCTATGACCCCACTTTGTGAACCCGGTAGGTAAAAATGTTAAAATGGAATGACTGCAAAATTACTTTTCATGCCAGATTTGAAGAATTTCACCTACCTTGTTCATGAGGTGGGGTCCCAAAAAAGCCATGTTGAAAATTTGAGGGAAAATGTTAAAAAATTACCAAGTTATGAATATAAGTTCAAAATGCATTGAAATACATTGACTGCAGCTTACCTAATTTCCTCTGTTCCTGGTCCGGCATTGAAGAGTGAAGATGTGTCTCCAATCTAGAGAGGATTACGGCATCGGCCCATCTCGATGAAAGTAAAGTGTGGGGTGGTGGGTCCTGGTGAGGGGGGTCAGATGGGGTAGGATAATGGGGGGGGGGTTGGCAGCAACAGACATTGATGGACCGTTTTCTTTTTACAGGGTGAAAAAAAAAAAAGACATAGAGGGACAGTTTTCCTCATTTCTGGTACAGAGTCTACAGACATTGGGGATTGGGCACCCCGGTGACAGGTTCATATTTACGGGGTACAGGTGGGTGGGATAGTTGACAGAGGGTGTTATTTTTTAAAGGGGCATGGCACGGGCATAGGAAACACAGTGATGAGGTAGGGATACTAGGCAGAGGTGGGATTGTTTAAAGGGGGCAGGGGAAGCGACGGGGAGGGGTACTTGACAGAGTTAGGATTGTTTAAAAGGGTGCAGTCAGTTGCATTGGCGGGGGGGGGGGACAAGGTGCAGGCTGATCATGATGCCAGGCAGTTCCTTGCTGGGCTGCATCATGCTGATCAAAACAACCAGCCACCCTGTGATACTAGCGGCTCTTTTCTTTGAAGCTCACAAAATTTCTGCCCAGAAAGCAGTGAAGAGTGTCACAGTCAGCCTGACTGATGATTTTCTGACACTGTCGAGCCCTCTGCAGGCTGCCCTGCGTTGGACCGACAGTGACACACCTCTCAAATCCACCATCCAAGCAACATGTTTGCTTTGCACTAGTTGAAGCACAAACATAAAAAGGTGATTTGAAAATAGACCTCTTTTAGGACTTGGTACCTTTGTCATTTAGAGATCTATAGAGGAGGTTCAACATCCTTGTAGGAGAATCATTCAAAATAATTTTATGGAGAATCATGACTGAGCGAAAATGAAATCGGTTATCTAGGAGAGGCCATCCATAGTTCTTCATGGACATAAAGTCTGCACCGCTCAGTCACACTAGTGGGACTACGCCAAAGGCACCAGGATCGAGCGGGAGCAAAATATCTTCCGGAGGGTCAGCGCCAAGGTAGGACTGCGCATGCATGGCACCGCGAGACCGGCTTGCGCCTTGGAGGCTACCTCGACATTGACCCTCCAACCACCTCAGTTCCTTTTTTTCTGCTGTCAAGTGCGCTTCAGTGACGACATTGCTCACCCACCAACAGTCAAATCTATCTTGATTTCAGCCAGGCCTTTGACTCTGTGCCCCACAAAAGGTTGATCAGGAAGTACAGTAGGTGGATCTCGGGGCTAGGGAAAAGATGTCCAGATGGGTGAAAAACTGACTGAGGGACAGAACCCAGAGGGTGGTTGTGGGGGAGAGTTATCTGGCACCAGAGAGGTAACCAGTGGGGTCCTGCAGGGCTCGGTGCTGGGGCTGGTGTTGTTCAATGTCTTCATCAGTGACATTGGAGATGGCATTAAGGGCAAAATGTGCCTATTCGCAGATGACATCAAGCTCTGTGGGAGAGTGGACACAGCTGAAGGGATACAGGACGTACAGGAAGATCTGGAAAAGCTAGGGAGGTGATCCAGGATCTGGCAGCTTGGCTTCAATGCCAAGAAATGCAAAGTTATGCATATTGGAGCCAGGAGTCCCAGGATAGAGTACTACCTGGGTGGCGTTCAAATATCTGTATCATAGGAGGAGAAAGACCTGGGGGTGATGATCTCTAGTGACCTGAAGCACTCCACAAGAAAGCAGCAGCAAAGGCAAACAAGATGCTGGGATGCATATCTAGGGAGATAAGTAGTAGGAAAGAGGAGGTTATACTGCCTTTGTACAGGTCACTGGTAAGGCCGCATCTAGAGTATGGAGTTCAGTACTGGTGCCTACACCTCAGAAAGGACATTAATCTGCTGGAGAAGGTCCAGAGGAGGGCTACAAAGATGATAGTAGGTCAGCAGGGTAAGGCATATGAGGAGAGGTTGAGGGCACTGAACATGTACTCCCTGGAGACAGGAGAGAGAGAGAGAGAGGGGACATGATTGGGATGTTGAAGTGCTTGAAAGGGATAAATAAGGTTGATAAGAAAAGTCTCTTGAAGCTGAGTGGCAACTATAACACGAGGGGGCACAGTCTTAAGCTGGAGGGTGGGAGGTTTAGGAGGGAGGTCAGGAAGCACTTCTTCACAGAGAGGGTGGTGGAAACTTGGAATGCACTGCCGGAAGAGGTCATCTCGTTGAAGACAGTGGGCAGCTTTAAGAGAGGCTGGGGTAGGCATGGGGGAAGGTAAGGATCATGGGCAGGGAGGATGGGAGCAGTGGGGAGGGAGGGCAGGGACATTAGCTCAAGCTGTGGACCCTGCAATACGAGCAGACTTGATAGACCAAATGGCCTTCTTCTGCTGGCTTCTTCTTATGTTCGTATGTTCATGTCTATACAACAGCAACTTAGTCGTTCAGTATTTAATTAGTTTAGTATATTCTTTATTTATTCATTGAGTTAAAAAAAAGGTTTTTTCTTTTCATCTCTATGAAGAACAGAGAAGTCTTCTTCAGCCCGCCTTCGATGGAGAAGACCATGAACGGGGCCGGTGATGGTGAGGAGACTTCATATGAAAGCTGTTTAGCAGCAGGGCTGGGTCCAGTCCACCGCCCTCTACGGGGGGGGGGGGGGTCTGACTACGGGCAGTCTGGTACTTAGGAGTAAGGGCAGTCCTCCCAAAAGCACAACAGGAAGGGGGCCCATTCCCGATCTTTGTTGGGGACCCGGCACCGCTTGGCCTCGAGTTCTTCTTCGTCCCACCAGTCGAAGAAGAAATGGTACTGCTCGAGGTTGCCCTCTGGTACATCTGCACAAAGATCGTTGGTAGTGGGGGGACAAGAGGCTGACACTGACTCCGTCGAGGTCGCCTGTGGTCTCGGTTCCCAGTGGCCGGCATCCTTGACTCTGGAGTCCTTCCCTGCCCCCCTGGGGGGTTCTTTGGTCAGCAGTTTCATCATTGGAATGCTCTTATAGAGCAGTGGGTTCGGCGGTTGTCCCGACTTCCAAGGCCCACAGAGCCGACCCCGGGACCTTTGGGTCTTGGGGCTTCGGACCCGCGGGTGGGATGGTTGGGTCAGCCTAGTCGCGTGGCACCTTCTATGGTGTGTCGACGCCACGCTGTTGGGCTTTTCACCCTCACATGGCTGTGGCGTAGGGGCCAGCAGAGGTACTACCTTCTCCTACTCATGTTTTCAGATCTTCAACCTTGGGTGCCCCAGGGTTTGGGTTGGGGTCTCCAGGCACTTGCACCAGTGCTGCCTTTGACTCCAGTTTTGACGGTGCTCTATCCGGCGCCATTTTCACTGCTGGCACCACTGTGGGTGCCCAGATTTTCGACTCTGTTTCAAGGAACACCCCGTCCTGCTCTCTTTCCTTCCTTTTCTTTATATACTATTTCTTCTTGGCTAATAGGAGATGATATTGAGCCTGATCCTGACCTGTGATTAGGAGACGACTTCGATGAAGAGTCATCCTTTGGAGAGATAAGTAAGCCCTCTACTTCAGTAGAGCCTTTGGTCAAGGACCTGTCCTTTAAATCTGGCCTGAAGAATATGAATTCCACCCTCTCTCTCCAGACTTTGGAGGTTGATTCTGGAAACCTATTGCACCTTTAATATCTGCATGTCCTGGAAATCCCTGTGGAATTGACACCTCTGGTACAGCACTCTTTCGAGACCCTTTCACAGATGGTGTGGGACAGTCTGGTGCTTATTCCTTCTGTGGCTAAGTCCATACACAGAAAGTACACTCCCCCTAAGGATTGACCAATCCTGGCCTCTGAAGCCTTTGCAGATGCCATAGTGGTCTTGGCAGAAAATGACAAAGCCGTTCTCCCTCAGGAGTTTATGGCTTGTCCAGTAAATAAAGAATCCCATAAAATTGACACTTTGAGGAAACGAGTCTTTGCCACTGCTACCCTAGGAATATGTATTGCTAGCTACCAGGGCTGTTTCTCACAATATGAGTATACCCTCTGGCATTCGCTAAAAGCCTCTGCGGAGGCTCTTCCGGAGTCGGACGTTAGTTCAGAGCTTCTCTAGACTGTTACTAGGGGCATTGAGTCCAGTAATCAGCAACTTAAGACTGCCATGGACTCCTTTGATACTGCCTTGAGGGCAGCGGCAGCTGGGATATGCACCCGATGCCACTCGTGGTTACTGACTTCGGGGTTCACAAATGATGCTCAACAGAGAGTCATGTATTTTCTGTTTTGATGGCGTTTATCTGTTTGGCCCACAGGTGGAGCAGGCACTGGAGGCCACTCAGAAAATTAGGACTGCTATTAAGATGGCCAGACCGGCCCCTGCTGCCCTTAAACGGGACGGAAACCGACGGCAGTTTCATAACCGTCAGTCCTTTCATGGTAAAGCCAAAGGGGGGCTTCAACAAGAACCAAGCCCCCCAGCCACAAATGAAAATACAGCAGAAGGCACAGGGCCCAAAGGCGCCTAGTGCCACCTTCTGAAATTCCAGCCCAGGACCCACCTCAGCCGTCTGAGGGAGACTCTTCTTTGGCAATAGGGGCATCTGACTCAGTTTTACAACCAGTAGAAGTCAGTCACATAGGACAAATGGGTCCTCAGGATAATTTGCGAGGGTTACTCTCTGAATTTTTCAGGTACCACTCTGGATCATCCACCCAAACGACAGCCCAGACTGCCTCTCACTCAGTCAGACCTCCTCACTTCTGAGATTCAGGGCCTTCTGAACAATGGGGTAGTAGTAGTAGTAGTTCCGCAGGAGGAATGAGACACATGATTCTACTCCCATTACTTCCTAGTTCCAAAGAAAACAGGCGTTATATGCCCTATTCTAGATCTAAGGAAGTTAAACAGATTCCTCTTAAAAGAGAAATTCAAGATGATGTTGCTTGGTACATTTCTACCTCTGACTCATCAGAACGATTGGCTAGCCTCCCTGGACATACAGGATGCCTAACAACATGTTCCCATGCACCCAAGCCACCGGAAGTGTCTTCGATATATGGCTCTGGGTCAGCACTACCAATTCAGAGTCCTGCCCTTTGGGCTGTCCTTGGCGCCTTGAGTTTTTGCAAAGAGCTTTGCAGTACTCATAGCGCATCTCAGGAAACACGGAATTCAGGTATTCCCATATCTGGACGACTGGCTCCTAGCAAGCTCCACCAGACAAGGGACAAAGGAAGCATTGGCCACGGCTTCCAGGTTCCCCACATCCATGGGAGTCCTGTTGAATCTGGAAAAATCGCAGCTGCAGCCCTCCCAACAACTCCTCTTCATAGGAGCCCTCCTGGACACCTCCAGGGCAAGGGCCTTCCTTTCGGAGGACAGGAGAAACAGTATCTTCCTGATGGCTCACTTAATCAAAGAGAACGACTCGCTTTGAGCTCTCTCGATGCAGCGGATGCTGGGTCTCATGTCATCATCAGTGTTCATGGTGCCTCTGGCTCATCTTCACATGAGAACCTCTCAGTGGATGCTCAGCATTCAGTGGTCCCCGACCACACATCTGCAGTCCTTTCACATCAAGGTGATGGAACCCCCAAGGCGGTCACTCACCTGGTGAACTTGGGAGGACAAACTTCTTCAGGGCTTTCCCTTTTCCCCACTGGAAACACAGATCACCGTCGCCACAGATGCATCTCTAATTGGCTGGGGAGCTCACTGTCAGGATCTCCACACCCAGGGTCTGTGGAATCAGGACGAGTCTCAACTACACACAAATGTCCTGGAAATGAGAGTTGTCCTGTACACTATCTAAGCCCTGAAGGACATCCTGTGTCACAAAGTAATTTTTCTTTAGACAGACAACAAGGCAGTGATGTACCACATCAACAAGCAGGGTGGAGCACACTCTTATTCTCTGTGCAGAGAAGCGATGAGAATGGTGCCTGGAAAATGATGCCCTGATCAAGGCAGTCTGCCTGCCTGGAGTCCAGAAGGATCTAGCGGATTGCCTCAGCAGAACGGAGGCAGATCCACACGATTGGTCTCGACTCACACATCGTGTAGTCGCTCTTCGAAGAGTGGGGCACACCGGACCTGGACCGTTTTGCATTCCTGCTCAACGCAAAACTGCCTCTATTATGCTCCAGAAATCCAGAAGCTGGCATATTCTGTCAGGATGTATTCAGACTGTGGTGGACAAGACGCTTTCTGTACGCATTTTCCATTAATTCAGAGGGTGCTGCTCAAGCTGGAGGCACAGGAGGGCAGAATGATCTCATCGCCCCATGCTGGCCTTGTTAGATTTGGTTTCCGTTAATTAACAGATTATCAGAAGTTCCACCGAGACAACTACCACTTCAGACGGACCTTCTGACCCAGGGCACAGTGATCCATCCCAGCCTGAGGTCCCTTCATCTCCACGCCTGGCTCCTGGGGAGATAGAAGTGGGTAGATTTGATGTCTCCCGTAGAGTCTCAGACATTCTCCTAGCAGCACGTAAGCCATCCACTAGAAAAACTTAAACAACAAAGTGGAAACGATTATCCATCTGGTGTGCAAAGTCCTCCCTGGACCCCTTTTCTTGCCCACCAAACAAAGTCTTAGAGTATCTGCTAGACCTGTGAAGTACAGGGCTACAATACTCGACGGTGAAGGTACATCTCTGTGTGATTTCAGCTTATCACAAGCCTATCCACAATACGTCGGTGGCTCAGCTGCCCTTGTTTGAGAGGTTCCTTAAGAGTATATTCCACACTAGGCCACCAGTCAGGAGACCAGGTAGCTGCTTGGGATATCAACCTTGTGGTAGACATGCTCACTCATAAACCTTTGGAACCGCTAGCAGCCTTGAGTTGAAGTTCCTAATCTGGAAGGCTGCCTTCCGTGTAGCCATTACTTCCACTCGCAGAGTATCCGAAATACATGCCCTGGTTACAGACCCTCCTTATACAGTATTTCACAAGGACAAGGTAATTCTCAGAACTCACCCTAAATTTCTTCCAGAAGTAGTCTCGGAATTCCACCTGAACCAACCCTTGGTCCTTCTGACCTACTTAGCGAACTTCCAGAATGAAGGGGAACATACCCTACATTCTCTGGATGTTGAGAGTTTTGCAGTTCTGCATCGACAGAATGAAAGAGATCCGCAAGCCCAAGTAACTCTTTGTCTTGTTCAGCATTGTCCGGCTAGGTCAGCCTGTTGCCATCAGGTGTATTTCGTCGTGGGTGGTAGCATGTCTCCGCCATTGCTACTCGATGGCGCAGATCAAGCTGGAAGGCAAGGTGTACGCCCACTCTACCAGAGCAGTCACGGAATCTCTGGCAGAATTATGGAATGTGCCCATTGCAGACATCTGCAATGCAGCTACTTGGAGCTCTGTGCACACCTTTGTGAAGCACTACGTCTTGGATGTCCATGCCAGACAGCATCCATCCTTTGGCAGGACAAGCCTCAATGGACTTCTGTCTTGAGTGAGCTCCTTTCTCTCCTGCCGCCCTTCTTGGGATTATTTTGACTCAGTACTCTCCCACCAGTGTGAATGAGTGGTGGAGACTTTATGTCCAGGAAAATATGAAAATTACGTACCTACCGTAATTCTTGATCTTCTTGGACAAAGTCTCCACCACTCATTCACACGCGCACCCACCATCCCCCGAGCTCACTTTCTTGTTTTTGGTCTTCACTCCCTTGATTGCTGGGCTGTGATGACTCTGTTGTATTGACCCTTCTTATAAGGGTCATTCAGACTAACTTATGTCCGACATGGGTTAGTTTCACTAGGTTAGTTTACTCTGCACCTCCTTGGTAAAAAAGGTACTGAGGCAGTTGGAGGGTCAACGCTGAGGTAGCCTATACAGCACAAGCTGGTCTTGCGGTGCCGTGCATGTGCGTTCCTACCTTGGCGCCAGCCCTCCCAAAGCTTTTTGGCTCCTGCTCGGTCTTGGTGCCTTCAGCGTAGTCCCACTAGTGTGAATGAGTGGTGGAGACTTCGTCCAAGAAGATCAAGGATTACGGTAGGTACGTGATTTTCATTTTTGTACAGTGTGCAGTGGTGGGCCAGTCTAGGCAACCAGTGGTAAATCAACAAGTGCTATTAAAGGAAGTTTTTTTTATTTGACTAGGACTCTCTTCAAGGCTGAATAATAGACCAGGGATCGGTGACAGCAGTTGGGGTCCTGCCAGTGTTAAAAAAAAGTGGGTAAAAGTTAAATTTTTGGGGTCCAGAATGTAACATTACGTTGCTTACTTATGAAACAGAGAGAAGAGCAACAGGTAACATAATGCATGGCATTTTTATTTTATTTTTTTGTTACCATCTGCCCCGAGGTATTTGTGGTGTGGCTGGCTGGTGCTGGCTTGTTAGAGTACAGATACTAGTACTAGAGAGACAGCCACACAGGAATCAATGCCAGCCCAGTGCTCTATGAGGAAGCACAACTGCCATTGTCAGTCAAATAATGACTACAGTGCTTCCTGTTAATAACCAGAAGATGCAGAGACGGAAACGTGATCCATTGGAGAGGAAATTAGTTTTACTTGTGAAACCTTAGCATTTTGGGATTATAAATATGCACATGACATTTACATACTCTTAAAGCAGCAGGCAGATGCTCAGCCAGCTCCATAACCTCACACATATATATATATTCTAGACTCTAAGGCAGCTCCCCCAACCCCGATAAATAATTGGGATAATTACATTATATCATATTCACACAAGTGTTTCATCATGAGTTGCCCCGTTAAAGCTTAATAGGGAACTAGACCCAGGGATTTAAAGTTACTTTTGCCTGGCTTTTGTACTTTTTAACTTCTGGTCCTAAGCAGCAGCATTGCTTACACACACACGCTGCACAACATTTCAAGGCCTACTTGTCTAAGGAGTATTCTGTGCGCTCCTCCTTGACTCACCTTGGCGGCATGGGAGGGACAGTGGACAGATTTCAGGACTGATTGGACTGTAGGATACACACAACTTTTCTGACAGCTTCTTTAACTCATCGCCACTCTCGCCATTCAAACCCAAGACCTGGACTGACTGACTGATCAAGTCAACACCAGTAAGGCAAGTTCAGGTGAGCCCTACTATGTTTTGCACTTACAGGTTTTGAAATAGTGATGATTGGTGCATCCTGCCGGCCCTTCCCTGCATCTTCTGGTACAAATTCCTCATTTGCACCAGCATCCCCCAAGGCTCTCTCCTTGGTCCACTACTTTTCCTCCTTATTCCTCAATAACCTTTCCTCTCCGTGCTCATCTACATCCATCCGCAAGTACGCAGATGATTCAGTCCTGTTTGCCTCTGGGTCCTCCCTAGCTGAGTTAACAGCCCGGCTCCAACATGATTTCAGTGCTGTCCAGCAATGGTTCAGATCAAATCAACTATCCCTAAATGCAAAAATACAAACGGTCTCCATGTCCTTTGGTACTAAGCAGAGACACTCCAGACTCCCATCTCTCCCTTACTTCCACACCCTAGATGGGGTCACAGTTGACGACGTGCCCTCATTTAAGTACCTTGGGGTTTGGCTTGACGGACACCTTGACTTTTCACAGCATGTAGACGCTATTCATAAAAAAGCTGCACCCCAAGCTCGTCGCTCTATATAGAAACAAAAGCTGCATCCTGCTTCCTGTCCACCGAGATATCATCACTAAAATGATCCTCCCCATTATTGATTATGGCAACATTGTCTATGGTGCTGCCCCCAAATCCACCCTAGCCAGACTGAACCCCCTCTTTCACTCCTTCTGACTTTTTGCCTTGGACGTCTCGCTTCGCACTCACCACTGTTCTTTGTACTCTGCCCTCTCCCTCCCTGGAAAATTGCCGCCTAACCCACTGTGCCTCTTTTATCTCTAAATTCTGCCTGGCTCCCCCCACACCTCAGCTCTCAGCTCTCCCCTCCTCCTCATACACCCTCTGTAACTCAGGCTATTGTTCTCTCATGCTTCCCCCTTGTTCCTCCCTTGCTGGTTAGGCTGCCTTCTCTTTCCGCTTTCCTAAACTCAGGAATTCTCTCCCCCTAACCATTCACTCTGCATCTTCCAAATGGTCTCTCTCCTCTTTACTCCATGTTCACACTGCTCCCTCCTCTGACTTCCCTTAGTCAAAGCCCTTCCCCGATCCACTTTTTCCCTCCACGTTTCTCCAACTCCTCACCCCTCCCCACTTCTGTACTTCTGCTTCACCTCTTTTCCTACCCTCCTTCCTCTCCTACCCCTTCCACACTGTACTCCTACCCTTCTCCTTCACTCTACTTCCCTCCCCTCCCTCTCCTGTCCCTTCCACACTAGTTCTGTGCTTCCTTTCCTCCTTCCCTTCAGCGCTCCTCACTGCTACACCCTGTCCCGTACTACCCACCCCGATTTAAGGTTCTTTTCCCTGTTCCTATGGGACATACCTCCTGCCCTGGCCTTGTGATACTTGATATTTGATATGTATTATTCTTTGCGTGTGCCTAGTACACTCACATTCCTTATGTACATAGCTTGCACTGTCTAATTTTATATCTCCATGTGACATTTTGTTTTATTGTATAATCAGTTGTTCTATTCTGTACATATATCCCTATATCCCCTTTCCCCAGGACCCATCTGGAAACCAGCTATTTTTAGCTCGGTATGTCTTTTGTGGTGAAACTTTTGAAATAAATAAATATTGTAAATTATACTCCTCGATCCTGGCTTTTTAAAGATGGGTCTGACTAGACAAACTGGGGGAGACTGAAGTGTGAGGAGGAAGGGACGCAGGCATGGAGACAAAGTTGATTGGGTGCACAGACCCAGTCATGATAAGTGCATTACCAGTCACTGCTGCAGCTACTTCTTCTACGATCCTCCCCTCTCAGCTCCCCCCACCCCCGTGACTACTTGCGCTGGCTGCTCTGTAACTAAATGGAAAAAAAAGCTGCCATGCAGTCATGATGGGGGGAGTGCCTTAGACAGCGTGCGTGCCTTACCCTCACAGAAGCCAAAAACCAGGCAGACGTAGTGTCTTTGTTGTGATGCGTGGTCTCCACGAGAGCTCACTTAAATCAATGTGTTTTTTGCCCTTCTGTCTTACGTTCCTGTGGTTACTGCCAGAGATTGGTAGTTCACAATTGAAAATAAAAAGCCATGAGTAAGAAGTTTACATGATTCAGGAACTAGAAACTTTCTCATTCTGAACAGAAGGCCAAGTCTTTGATGTATTGTCTTTTTATTTTTTAGCTCAGCTTTATTCGAAGATCAAGAATATAGTGCAGAGTTGATAAACACACATGTTCTTCAATGTACAGTTTTAGTGACATACATTGGGTTGAATTAAATCCATTTCAAGGGTGTACAAGGTCAGGTTTTGGTATATCTACAGTAACGTCATTTACTGTGTTTAGAACATGTTCATGCTTAAAAATTGATTGTAACAGCAACTTAATAAACTAGCTATAACAGCTGATTCTGAACCAGAACTTTCTCCATTGCTAAACTGCATAAGTGTCTGCCCTAAATTATAGCCACGCTGTAGCGTGTCTGATGAATGACGAAAGCAAAGATTGGATGGGGCGTCCACCTGCGGCCCACAAACACATACAATGAAGCCCCCCAGGATGAAGTGCAGCACTGCAGAATTCTGCAGTAGAGTTACTGCAGAGAACAATGCAATTTTGATGGGAGTTAATACCTTTTGTTGTGCAGTAAACCTGTGTTACTGCACTTCTTCCTGGTGGGCTTCACTGTACATCCAGCTTCCTAGGTATGCTCTTCATTCAGGAAGTGCTTGGCTCTAATCCTTGCCCAGGGGGTCTGACCTGTTATCTGGCATACTCCAGGTCGATTGGTGGGTGTCCCAGGTAGCTCACAGTGTGTTAAATTTCTCTGTGTTTAGTTCAGCTGTAATTCACTTCATGGGCTGCATCTCTTTCATCCTGGACCTCCACTCCTCTACTGTTGGTGGTGCCTTAGAAAGCCAGTGTGCAGTGATACTTTCACAGGCCACCAAACACATTAATGTTCAAGTTCATTTCACCAGGAAAACTCCATTGAGCATGCTGAAGCGGTCTCTTTTTGTGAGGGCCTGCTTCCTTTTGGGGAAGTCCCAGGATTACAGATTTAATATCATGTGGCAGTTCTTTGTCCCATATTATATCCAATTTTGTTTTGATAGTCACATAGAATTCCTCTAGATGTGGACAGAGCCAAAAAGTATGGTGGTATGTTCCCTCCTGGCCACATTCTCTCCAGCACATTGGGGAGTTCTACCTTCTAAAGTGTTGGGTGCTATTTGGAACATGGACAAATCTGGTGCAGGTTTTCCATCTGTATTCCTATCAGTTTGGGGAGGCTGACTGACAGCTTCCATCTTGTAAGACAAAGATTCTGCCACTCCTCAGTTGGGCTGGTTACCCCAGATTCTGTTCCATAATTGGACCTAAATCTTTCTGAAGGGTTGTCCCCAGCTTTTAGAACAACCTGATTCAATTGAGAGATAGATTTGCCCCTTCTTTCAACCTTACTGCCCAATAGAAAAAGTATTCGAGTCTTGTCAGTTCCGTTTTTAAGTTGGGATGTCGTAGCTCTGTCAGCTGGTAACGTATCTGGAGATACCTGTAAAATTGGACTGGACTGGTTCAGTTCAAAAGTTTGCTTTAGTGACTCGAGTGATGCAAACTGCTCTCCGTGGAGCATCTGCTTATAATATGTCAAGGCTTTATGATTCTATCTTTTAAAGCCATTATCTAGTGTGGGTTGCTGAAACTCTGGATCTCCTTTTATATATGTTAATGAGTCAGGGGAATTCAGTGTCTTTGTTAATAGTTTTGCCTTCTGGAGTATCCCAAGTGTCTGCCTGGTCCATGGGTTTTCCAGCTGTTTTCAGGTCTCTGGGGTGATGGTAATGAACGGAAGGGCATATAATGGGTCTGGTAGTGAGGGTATATTTTCTAGTTCGTACCATCCTGCACTGTCTTTTTACTTCAGCTGAGTTTTTTTTTTTTTGGTTTGTTTTTTTACTCATTCTTTTTTCCTCCTATTTGCCGCTCTCAATCCCACTTTCGGAACCCCCCACATGCACCTCTCAGGTATGTCCCTGGGAAGACCGAGGAGTCTGCTCCTAAGGTGCGGCATGCTCCAGTTGTACCTCAGGGCTTCTAAATTACCCTCCATGCAGGGCAGAGGAGGCTCCTCAAACCTCCCCTGAAAATCAAGGGAGCGCGCACTGTGGAGTCTGCCCCCGGTTCCTCCGTGGACGTGGTGCTGGGGTGTTCATCACCTGGATCGAGGGTGGGGTATTTCCTTGTTCTGGTCCCACTGCCACTGATGGCACATTGGGGGGGGGGGTGCGCTGAGACGCACCTCCGTTCAGGTCCCTGGCCGATGCCATCCCCTCCTCTGTTGTCTGCTTCGCCTAATCGCACTGACACCACCTGTGGTCACCCAGGCGGTGGCAGTGTAGTGGCGGGGCATGCAGCCCATCCCTCCCTGGAGAGGGAGAGCGGCCTGTCGGGTGCACAATCCCTTTCCCCCCGGCCGGCCCTCCAGCAGCCCGGGTTTGCTACCGAACCCAGGTCGCTGGTGTCGCAAGTGGTGCCGAGATTTGACTGGGAGCAGCTGTGCTGAGATATAATAGATCATACTGGGGAGTCCAAAACTACCTCTTCTATGCCTCCCCCAATTTGAACAAACTTCATTTAGAGATTGCCCAGTTTCTTACGGAACAGTTCAGGAATTTTGGTAGGGATGACCTGGAATAGGAATAAGAGTCTTGGCATGGCATTGAGTTTCAAAATGTTAATTCACATCGCTAGGGTAAAAGGGAGGACCAGCCATCTCTATATGTCTGCAGTAATATCTTGCAGCAAGGTATCATATTTCAAATAAAACAGTTTATTCAGGGCCATGGTGACTTTCACCCCTAGATACTCACTTTCTTGTCTTTTGCCTGAAGGGGAAGGTTTCTTAGAAGTGCGAAGAGCAGTGTCTACTAAGTTTTAGGGCCTCTAATTTCCAGTAATTCATTTTATAGACCGACAGCTCCCTGTAGGCTTTTAGCAGTTGGCACAACTCTGAGATGGATTGCTCAAATAAAACAGGGCATTGTTTGTGTACAGCAACATCTTATGCCCTCTTTCTGGGCCTTGGATGCCTGTGATGATAGGGTTCTGTCAAACTCCTGGAGGCAGTGGCTCAATACAGAGAGCGAAGAGAAGAGTGGGGGAGAGGGTACCCCTGCCTAGTTCCCCTGAACAGTGGAAAAATAACTAATTTTAATACCATTCAATCTAACCACTGCTTCTGCAGCCTTGTAGAAAGCTGTGATGCAGTGCATAATTTGCTCTTCAGAGCCCGTTTTGTTCCGGGTGTAGCGTGGAAAGGCCCAGTCCACCCTGTCAGTGGCTTTCTCTGCATCCATAAACAGTGCAGCAGTAAACGCCTTGTCATGTTACTACTTACATAGGATGTTCAAGATGCCTTATCATAAAACTGTCTGCCCTTAATAAAGCTTTTCGGGTCAGGGTGGACCAGCACCCCCCTCCGCATTCTTGTAATCTATTGGCCAGAATAACTATAAAGATCTTTTGATCTACACTAAGGAGAGAGATTGGTCTATACGAGCTGCACAGTCCAGGGCCCTTTCCCTGCTTATGAATCACTGTTACTTGTGCCTGGGACCATAGTGGTGGTGCCCCCTCTCCCTCCTGTAACCCCTCAACACACCCAGCATCTCCCTGACTTTTTTAAAACATTCGTATGTGATGCTATCTGTGCCTGAGGATGTACTAGTTTTAAGGTTATGAATTCCAGAATGTATTTCCTCCTGGGTGACAGGTAGGTCTATTTTTGCTTTTGCCTCCTCACATAGGGAGGGGCGCCCCAGGTTTTGAAAGAAGTTATTCTGTTTGTTCTGTCTATCCTGATTTTCATTTCTATTGTATGGGTCTTTATAATATCCAGCAAATTTATCTACAGTTTTCTTAGGGCTGATTTCATACTTTGCACGGGCGAGGATCTTTCTAAGCTGTAATACTGCCCTACTGGCTGCAGTCTTTCTGATCTTCCACGTCGACAAGCTGCCTTCTGTTGCCAGCCTCATAAAATTGTTGCCTGTCATATTTTATTTCCCCTTCTATCTTGTGTTCCAATAGTTTGGTAAGTTTCCCTCTGTATTGATCCGGCTCTCTTATATTTGTCACCTAGGGTTATTTTCTGCTCACATTCTATGTCATACATTTTCTGTTCTAGTTCATTCTTTGTCTCTCCCTGTCCCTTTTCTGGTTGGAGACGTATGCCATTATTTGCCCTATTACTGTGGCCTTGTTTAGGCCATCCCACTAGGCCCCTGCGGAGGTGTCCTGCTCTCAGTTATGAGTTAAGTAATCTGCAGTGGTGGCTTCCTCCAGGCCTTGAAAATCTTGTCTGTTTACTAGAGATACATTCAGTCTCCAGCTTGGGGTCTTAACGGTCAGCTGTATCTCCAGGCCCAGCAGAATGGGGTATGAGCCAATGTCATAATGACTGCAGTGCAGGAGGAGGCAGTGGCATACACCCAGATCTGTGGCAGGAAGACAAAGTCTAGCCTTGTGTAGATTTTGTATGGGGTTGAGTAAAATGTGTAGTTCCATACCTTGGGTTTGCATGCCTCCATAAATTCACAAATCCTAGCTCATGAAGTATTTTTTTAAAAGTGGACCCTACTCTTCTCTGTGAGCAGCCCTCCTATCTGATCTGTTTAATTCAGGGGACAGGATGCAGTTGAGGTCCCCTCCTATGATGTACAGTTTGACCTGTGCTTCACTGTGTCTAGGAAGTGCCATTTAAAAAACGAGCATTTGTCAATGCCGAATGTTGTCTTGCTGGCATTGGTAGTGCAGGAGTTAGACAGATGCATAATAGGAATGTCAGTGAAGTATTGAACCGACGCCAACCCCACAGGTGTTGGGGTGTGCCTTTGGGTCGTCGGCGATAACACTCATGCCATTTCACCTCACCCTACCCTGCAGACACTGACAAGTATCGCAGTGTGCCTTTGGATCTTACGCTCACCTCATTTGGAAATTTTATTTTATTTTTATTTCGTTTTTGTTGACGGGTAAGTGCACTAGGCAAATCCTGCCTATTTTCAGGCACGACCTGGGGGAGATACAGATTAATGCCAACTGACCTTGAACCAGATGAAACTGTTGGTGGTATTTTAGTGAATGAGAGAAATTTGGCCAGGACACGGGAAATTCCCTACTCTTCGATAAGTGCCATGGGATCTTTAACATCCACCTGAACTACCACCAATCCAGGCAGATGGGACCTTGGTTTAACGTCTCATCCAAAAGACGGCACCTCAGAAGTGCAGCACTCCTCTCATGCTGCACTACAGTGTCAGTACTGGGATATTAACCCAAGTGCCAGATGTGGGAACTGAACCCGCAGCCCTCTGATCTCCCGGCCTCAGAGGCGAGTGTGCTACCTACTGAGCCACTAACACTGTTTTATATATACGCTGAGATGGGTGCAGTATAGGAGAATGGGGTGAACTTTGGAGCTGAAGACTCCCAGGCACACTACGGTGCCTGTCACTGGCTGTAAGGTGGGGGTGGAATGGCGTGAGCGTTATAGCCGACGATCCCAAGTCACACCCTTGATGCCTGTCAGCCTCTACAGGGTGGGGCATTATGGTTGGAAACCCTAATGCCCCAGGCGTTTGTTGGTATTTTCACTCCCATGGGCTTTTTGTGACCCCACTTCATGAACAGTGGCACTATCAGTTCGTTAGCTGAAAGGTGGTTTTGCACAGCGACTGTGCCATTTGGCACACCACAGGTGCCAAAACATATTTTGGGCAAGATGTGAAAAATGACAGCTGTACTGGTCATGAAGAGGTTTGAAAAAATGGCAGTGTTGAAAATCTGGAGTGAAAATATGAAAAATTGGTGAAGTCACAAGCGTGCATAGAAACTGTGCAATGCATGCCCATAACGCAATTATTTTTGGGTTTCCTTTTAACCACATTTTCAGCATAGGCATTTTGGGACCTCACCTCATGAATAGTGGCACTGTGATTTTGTTAATCTGTCCCGAAAGTTGATTTCTCAGAGCGACCAGGACATTGTGTGCCACAGGTGCAAAAACACATTTCAGGCAGGATGTGAAAAATGACAGCTGTACTGTTCATAAGGAGGTGTAAAAAATGGCATTGGTGAAAATATGGAGAGAAAAATAATAAAAATTGTTGAAGTTACAAGCGTGCATGGAAACTGCACAATGCATGCTCGAAACGCAGTCATTTTTTCACCAAATTTGCAGCATGAGCGTTTTGGGACTCCACCTCATGAACAGTGACACTGTCATTCCATTATTCGGTCTTGAAAGGTGATTCTGAACAGTGACTGTGAAATCACCTTTTGGGACTGACTAACGAGATGACAGTGCATGTGTTCATGAGGTAGGGTCCCAAGAACCCCAAGCTGAAAATCTGGTACCAAAATTCCTAAAAATGGCTGAGATATCCACCTAAGTTGAAACCCCCCATTGCCTGCCATTATAAAGCTTACTGCATTTTGTTCAGCTCCTGGTTGGCTTTTGAAGAGTTCGTATGTGTTCTCGCTCCACAGAAGATCGCAGCGCTGGCCCACCAGAGGTAGTATGGGGTGAAGGGGGTGCGGGGAGGTGGGGTGTGCAGAGGTGGTTGGGGGCGGGGTGTGATGGGACGGTGAGGACTTTTTTACAGGTAAAAAATGGACTTTGGGGATGGTTTCTTTGTTTACAAAAAATATTTGGGCACAATGGGGTGGGCTTCCAGTGTGCCACAAGTTTTGGGGAGGACATGATGCCGATGGGATTGGGCACCCGTCGGCAAAGAAATGAGTGGGGGGACATAATGCCGGCGAGTTGGGCACCCCGTCGGCTCAAACAGATTGAACTTGGGGGGACATGCTGACACAGGGATTGGGTATCCCCAATGTCTGCTGTTGGTATTATGGTGGGCAACAGGAGACACCTTATTTATTGGCATGTTTCACCAGGAAAGACATGTAACGGAACCTTGTCATCTGACGCTCCAGTGAGGAAACTGCACCTCATTGGAGTGGCAGAATTTCTTTCAACTCCGCGGCTCTCTTTGAAACTGCTGTCATCGCTAGCATGCTTGCTGATTGGTGGCTAAGGGACACACCCACCTAAAGCGTTCCCTACATTCGCCAACACTGACACAACTCTGAATGTGCTACTACTGCAAGTTGTTGCTTGCGCACGTGTAGACAACGTAATGAAGCTTACTTTTTGTCTTGGTTAGGAGCATGCAGATTTAGTATGGTACTGTACAGGGGATCCTCTGTATGTCTCTTCTATTCTTATACTCCTCGCTGTCATTCTAAATTACCTCATGGACTGCTAGGGGTGCATTTTTTCTAACTAGCACTTCCACTTAGTGTCTGTTTGGGTGGTTGACATAAGTTGAAGCATTACGTTTCAGCTTAGCATTGTCTGCTAGGCTCAGGTGTATCTCCTGGAGCAGCATAGCCACGGCCCCAATCCACCGCACTCCCTGAATAATTCTGTTGCACTTTATTGGGGTATGCAACCCTTTTCCATTATATGTCACAATTTTTAAGTACCCCATGTGAAAACATTGCCTTCCCACACATGTTCAGACATTTGCATGGCAGACAGTTCGTATTTCGGACACCACATAAAATTTAATAACAGTGTAGAACTATCTACAAACAACTGACACTTCAGTGTTAGTGCAGCTGGTTGCACTTCCCCCTTCGTTGGCTTTGGGGCTTCCATTGTAGGCCTGTTAGCCCGTCACGATTCACTGAGGACACCTTCTGCCAATTGCACTCTGCTGGGGCTACGATTATCTGCGCAGTATGCTGCTGTTACAGACCGTGTAGGAACTGAGGAGGTTTCAGCTGAGTGTTCTCCCATGTTCCCCCTCATCCGTTACCCACAGTACTTTGTGGGCATGATAGATTTCTTGCCTGATATTTCACCTTTTCCTCCCAGCACAAATATTTTTTTTAACAAATACCTCACATTTGCTGTAAGTTCAAAGTGACCGACAATAAATCTGTGCAGGACTCCAGGATTTCTCCTGTGTCGCCACTCCCTTCCCCATTCCCCGCTACTCTGAGCATGTGACTGATGACCTAGGGGCACACATACAGATAGGTAATAAATGACATTCAGTCACACCATTTAGATCCCAGTGTCCTTGTGTCTGTTTTTCCTTAAGTTAGTCCTGTGGCTGCAACTGTATATTAGTGGACATGTCACCAGCCTTTCATCCCTGCTTTCTACAGTGTTATCAGAAATACAGAATTCGGTGGTGATGGCTCTCCATCCGTCTGCGATGGGGCAAAGGGAAGCCGCATCATGTTCCATCCCAAGATCAAGCTATTGTGGCTAAGATGTGCAGCCAACATGAACAGTTAAAAATAATTCTCACAATTTAGAGGGACTTAATCGTGGAACCTGCAACCACAAGGAGGAGGTTGGGAGAAATTCTCATTTCGTCCCGCAAAGTTTCAAGTGTCAGTGTAGCTGTGAATAGGTCTTTGCTGGAGGAGGGAAGTGGGGGAAAGATCTAGGTAAGGCTGCTGAAGCTCTACTTCTTAAATTGCTTTTTGCCATCTGCCTTCAGTTGCTCGGGGTGTCTTAGTGAGAGGTGCTGAGTCTAGAATCCTTGGTGGCATGCCAGATCGCTGACCAGGTGCAGATCATTGTTGAGTAGGATTGCTGCTGGCCTCCCCGTCTCTGCTTGCCAACTTTTTGCCAGTCCTGATCCTCTAGTAGCCTTTCCATCGAGTTGGGGGAGGGGGGTTGGAGCTTGTCATCAGGGACTCCCAGGTCAAGGAGGATGGTGCAGGCCTCTGCCAAGCTCTGGAAAAATGTGGGTCCATTCTAAAGGAATACCTTGCATTGAGCTGGGTAGAAGAGTTGCATTTTTATATCTTTCTGTTTGAGGTACTGTTGGATTTCAAGCAATGTATGCCTTTTCATCATCATCTGGGGGGCATAATCAATGATCGAAGAACAGTTTCAGGCCCCAAGCAAAACCTCCTTTCTGCCCTGACTTTGTTTGGTTTGATGGTTCAGGAACTTCATGACCAGGGATTGTGGTCGTGCCTTGGGGTCTGTTGGGACACTGAGGCCCAATGGGCTCTTTCTGTGAAGAGCGACTCGTCTTTGGGCCAGTTATTTTTTTCCTTTTTTAACTCTATTTATTCTCTTGTAGGGGGCTGGGGATATACCCCATATCTGTCAAGCTGCATCTTTTAAGTTTGCTCCTTGCTGTTGCTGGCTCCAGGGACCTACCATGGAATCTGGGAGACCATGGCTTACCCCTTCAGTGGGGCTTCCCCCGACCCCATATGTGTAGGACTGAGATGCTAATCCTGACTTCCCCCAGCATCCCCTGAAGTGGGGTAGAGGTGGCACATGCGAGGGCCCTGGCATCCTTTTTCGGCTGCCACACAGGTTATTTTGCTTGGTTGTCCCTGGAGACACGGACGTGCAGTGATGTTAGTTTAGGGCACTACAGTAGAAAATCATTAGAGAAAAGGACTTTTCCAAGGGATTCAATTAATAAGTCATGATTGACTAAGTCTAAAGCCTTGGTGAGGTGCACAAACATCACAGCAACACAGTGTCACTTATGGCCACCATGCAGGCAGCTAATGAGCGTCGCCAAGGCTGGCACCATGTTATCATTGGGCCTAAATCCATGGTGAGATTTAGTGAGAATGTTATACTGTGGAAGGTACTTGGATATCTAATTGAAAATGATTCTCTCAGAAATGTTAGCGAGTCCAGAAGAGAGATAAGATGGTAAATGGAGGCAAGATTCTTTGGGCCTGGCTTATGTATGGGATTTAAAGTAGCCAATTTCCAGATTTTGGGATATACTCTGTGACAGAGAGAGTAATTTAGTATTTTGGTGAGAGAAAAGGCCATGGCCTCCCTTGCAAGTTTTATGAGCCTAATATCCAGGCAATCTGGCCCAGTACAGGATCTGGGGTTACATTTATGCACATAATTAAGAGCCAGGTCAGGTGTGAGAATCCAAAAGCAGAATTTGGAAAGTCCACGGTGTAATTAACTTTTTTTATCAATTTTTGTGAAAGTATGAGGAGATTGAAATTTGTCCCTATATTTCTCTTAGTCCCCCAATAAAGTTATTAAAGAGAGAAGCAGCTGCACCTGGGGCATCTACAGTTCCCTCCCAGGTATCAAAGACTGTTGGCTTAGACTGTTTTTTCTTTTACAACAGTGTATTGAGTGTCTTTCAGGTCTTTCTTGAGTCTTTTAATTCTTCTAACTGTCTGGATTTGTAAAAGTTAATTTAACTGACCATATATAAACATAGAATTTGACGGCATACAAGGACTGCTTGTCCCACCTAGTCTGCCCGTTTTTTTTGTTTTTTTTTTGTTTTAGTTGTTTAACCAGGAGTAACACACTAAGCTGAAAGCTTTTTTACAGGTGCATCATGGGAGCACAGGGAAGTTAAGTGACTTGCTCAGGGTCACACATTATGTAAGCGGAAGCTTACATACTGTACCACCGTAGATCCTACTTGATTTCCGGCTTATCTCCCCCCCCCCCATTTTATTACTAAGGTTCCCTCATGCCTAGCCAGTGCTTTCTTGAACTCCGTTACAGTTTTTGGCCCTACCACCTTTGCCAGGAGGCTGTTCCAGGCATCCACCACGCTTTCCATGAAGAACATCTCCCCTGAGTCTACCCCCCTCCAGCTTCATAGCATACAGATGCCGTGGGTGAATAAACAAAGTTTAAAAAAAAATAAGAAAGGGTCTTCCTGTAACTCTCCTGGACTCTTCTTGAATTTGGAGGTAGAAAAAATTAGTTGGAGAAAGGTAGACTAATTTAACCAATTTTAAACTAACATACTCTTATTTTTCTGGAATTTATATTCCTGGAATGATTGAGAATCTTTTTTATATTGTTTCCAATTTTTATTTCTCTTTCCAATCAAAGTGAGCAAATCAGGGGTAACCCAATCCATCTTACTGGCCTTGATTCGAATTTTCCTTAGGGGTGAGAACCTATCGAATACCTGCAGAAAAAAAAAAAAGATTTCAGAGTCTGCCATAGGCTACCCCAATATCAGAAATATCATTGAGAAAAGACCAAACAGAGAGGAGAAGTGCCTCTTTAAAGTCTTCTACATCCTAGTCTCTCAATCTTCATGAAGTATTTATTTATTTCAAAAATGTTACCAGGAAAGATATACTGACTTGATAACAGCTACGTTTCCAAATGGGTCCGGGGGTTATGGAAGATAGTGCAAGAGGATCAAAATAAATAGTAATTAACAGCATTACAAAAACTAGTTATATACAGCAATACAGTACATCAAAGGACCATAACAATGAACACTGCAAGGCGTAATAGTGCAACACAGTACCTGCAGTAGATAAAAATGAAGTTGGATAGGCAAGGGAAAGTTACCCCTGCAGGCATAGCGGGGGGAGGGATGGAGAGCAGAATTTGACATGGTAAGGAGATCAGAAAGGGGCCATGACAGTTGGAGGTGGGAGTAGAAAAGTCACAAGGAAGAGACTTAAAAGAGAAGGGAGAAGAGGCAGAGCGGATTGACAAGGGTAGGGTGAAACAGAGTTTAGGAAAGCGATATGAGAAGGCAACTTGACGAAGAGTATATTTCCTAGATGGTCTAGAAAGGGGGTGCATAAACTAATATAGACTGGCTTGCTCCAAGACCTTTAGCTTACCAGTGGCAGAAAGTTGGATAGTGATAGTTAAGGGAGTCAGGTAAAGCACTAGAGGCAAGTATTTTAGAGGGATCTGAAACCGTGATCCAGTCCAGAGTGGACTCGTATTCGATTTCATAATTTGTTCCGATGGTCAGCATTATTAGCTGCTGAATGCCTAATTCTAAAAATAACTCCCTAGTCCCATCAGCCTGGTTGTTATTCCAATTAAGGTTGAAGTCCCCCAAAACTATCCATTCTCTTTTCTCCAGTAAAGTATTTGAAAAACCCCTGATGATAGCAAAGTCATCTTCATAACAGTTCTAGGGAATATAAACTGAACTAACCGTGATTATCTTATTATTTCCAAAGAGCAAATCAAGAGATAAAAATTCACAGATCTCATAAAAAGGCCCCAAAATACATTAGTTGGCAATTAACTAAGTAGAAAAATATATCTGACACACTCCCCTTCTTTTACCCGGTCTGTCCCTGCTAAAAAGACTGTAACCCTCACATTGAATTTAATTGTTCTTAGTCCTGTCAGTGAGCCATGTTTCGGATAAGGTTATAACATCAAAATTGTGCAAGGCTGCCCAGGCCTCAAATTAATCAAATTTTGCCAATTGGCTTTGAATCTTAAGATGTACCATTTTTAGGTGTGGTCTTTACAGAGGGCATCATTTCCAAGATTTATTCCAGTGCCTGGCACAGGATGAGGATGTACTGAACCAGAAATCAACAGTAATAATAATAGCAACAATCTTTTCTTTCTGACGAGTTTGCATAAACATGACCTTTAAGATTAAAATATGTCATTTGCACAATATAACCCATAGGCGTGCTGTGAATCTGTAGTTTGCCCATGAATTGCAGTGAATTTACACACTACGCACTATGCGGACTGTTTCTGTAGTGCACACTATGTAAATTTACTGCAGTTCGCACTTTGCAGTGAATTTTACTATGCAAATTCACAGCAATTCGCACTTTGTGGCAAATATTTGATACAAATTGCAGTAAAAATTTGCTGCAGAGTGGAAAATTCAACAATTCCCATAGCAAAGTTTGCTGTAGAGTGACTGTACTAAATGTCCCAGAATGGTTAGCTTGCTTTTTTCATTTTGAACCCTTTCAGCCCACCCATACCCAGTCACCAAATTATTTTCTGTGTTTTTCCTGAAGTGAGTGGTATTTCTGTTGTCAGCACGTGCAGAGCAGCCAGGGTCATGTATATGTTTTTCTGCTGACACTCTTGAAAGAGCAGGATTCTGCTGCACTGGAGGATGGAGGAGTAGGTTCTGACGCATTAGCAGCTTTGGGACTCTTGACGAGGGCAAGAGTCTGCTCAGCAGGCACTGCACTTCTGGTGTCAGTGTTGTCAGGGTAAAGACAAGTGACTGGCTGTGCAGGATGATTTAAAATATACATATGTGTATATATATATAAATATATATATATATATGTGTGTGTGTGTGTGTAATGTATGAAAACAAAGTCAGGATATTTTGGGTTTGTTTAAGCAGGGTGGTTTGCATGGATAAGCAACAATGTTCAGGTGAGTTGGTGTCCGTTGTAACAGAGAGAGACGGAGACAGAGACAGGTTCCTGAGTCTGTGACCATTGAAACTGATGCACTGAACAAAAGAAATATATATTTTTTTAGTTTGTCCTTTGCGCAGTGACATCGTGACTGAGAGGGGGGGTTGTCATCGGGTGAAGAGGCCAAAGGTTCCAGCTTCCAGATAATTGTGTCCATTTCTTGATGGATTTAGGGGAAGGGTTGTTCAGCAGTGGCCCGGGGCAGGGGAGCTAGCCCTAGAATGATAGATAGATATTTTATTTATAAAAGCCCCCATTTCCAAAGACTCTGCGCTCTGTACAATAAAAACAAACAGTATAAAATAATGTACAAAAAATGTACATAACAATTCAACTGGGAGCGGCGGATTTAAAATGCATCTATCTGTCACACTAAAACAGGCAATCAATCAGTGAAAGTTTGCTGGAACAGATATGTTTTTAGACCCTTTTTAAAGGCTTCCACTGAGGGACCCTCCTTTAAATAAACAGAAAGGGAGTTCAACAGGGTAGTCGCGGCCACCGGGAATGCCCTGTCCCCAGAATGCAGCACCCTAACCCTGGGAACTCCAAGGAGGCCTCTCGCGGCAGAACAGAATGCCCGAGGCAGATGGTAGGGGACAAGGAGATCTTGCAGATAGGTCCCCTTTCATGCAGGGTCTTGTAGGTCAGAAGCCCTACCTTGAAGACAATCCTCCACCTGACTGGCAGCCAGTGCAGTCCATGGAAAACTGGGGCGATATGTTCACACGTCACCCCAGTCAACAGCCTTGCCGCCATGTTCTGCACCAGCTGCAGCCTGCGGAGGTTGCCTCCAGATAATCCTAGGTACAGGGCATTGTAGTAGTCCAACCTGGAAGTGACGAAAGCATGCACCAGCGTGGTCAGGTCCTTTGGCGGGATCAAGGCTTGGATTCGGGCGATATTCCTGAGATGGTAGAATCCACTCTTGACCACGGCCGACACCTGAGAATCAAGCATCAAGCCATCATCCAGGATCACACCCAAATCCTTCACCTGTCTAGATGGGGCAAGGGGAACACCCCCAAACACTAGGCCGGGGGGTAACCCCCACACCCCCCTCCACCCTGACGAACTGCATCCACAACCAGTACCTCTGTCTTGTCTGGGTTAAGTTTAAGCCAGTTATGAGCCATCCATGAATGGATCTCCTCGAGGCAGCTGTTAAATACAGAAGCCGACGCCTGGGTATCGGGCACACAGGACAAGCACAGCTGGGTATCATCTGCATAGCAGTGAAACCCCAGCCTGTACCGCCTGATAATATCCCCCAACGGCAGCATGCACACCGTGAACAACAAGGGTGACAAAACCGAGCCGTGTGGAACCTTACAGCACAGAGGTTTCGGGTTAGATGAGGCTAACCCCATAGTCCTGCTTTGTACTCTGTCTGTCAGGTATGACCTGAACCAGTTCATGACATTATTGGACACGCCACATCAGAACCGCAGATGGTCAAGCAGCACCTCATGGTCCATGGTGTCAAACGCCTCAGAGAGGTCCAGGAGGACTAAGATGGTACGGTCCCTACTGTCCCTCACCATCAGGAGATCATTAAGCACCTTCACCAGGGCAGTCTCCATACTGTGCCCTGCACAGAACTCAGACTGAAAAGGCTCATAGGTGGAGGAAAAGGCAAGATGTCTCTTGAGCTGAATGGCCACCACCTTCTCAGTAACCTACCCTAAAAATGGGAGGTTCAAGACTGGTCTGTAGTTGCTGAGGCAGTCCGGGTCCAAAGAGGGTTTCTTCAAAAGGGGTCTCACCAAGGCCTCTCTCATAGCCAGTGGGAAGACCCTACTCTTCAGGGAACTTCAGACGACCTCAGCAACCACAGGTCCAATCATGTTAATACATCCAACCAAAAGTTGGTTGGACCTTGGTCCAGATCACATTGTGTTGGCCGCATCTTTGAGATTATGTCCACCATCTCCTCCACCCCAACCAGCTCAAACTCATCCCAGACAGGAGGAGTGTTTCGGCATAGCTCAGGCCAGACCCTGCATCCCTTTCGAGAGGTACTCGAAGAGAGCTCATCCCTGATAGAGGACACCTTGTTGATGAAGAACAGAGCCAGCTCCTTGCACCTAATGCTAGAACCTGCTCCCCCTACACGGAGGCAGGCAGGATGTAAAAGCCAGTCTACCATGCAGAAGAGCTGAACTGGTCTGTTCCTCATCGCAGCAATCTCCTTGGACAGAAATTCAGCCTTCTTATGGGAGATTCCTCCCTGATAGTCGACATAATGTGACTTCAGGGCCAGTTGTCCTCCAGCAAGCTGGATCTCCTCCAGCACCTCTCTAACCTCCACCCCTTAGTCTTTTTAGGCCTGTTGGGGCTGTGGCAAAAGGGAAAGGACAGTAGATTTTCTTTTGGGTGGAGGGAGACACCACCAGGTGCAGTGATGGGTGCAGTAGGCCTAAGTGGTTGGCCATCAGGACGTAATTGCTACCACAGGTCTGGAATGCCACACTGCATGCCTGGTCTCTCAGACTTGGGACTTTTGTCCTTGAGACTGTCTTCTACCGTGTGTGTGTGTGTGTATCTGCGTGTTGGTTGCTGCTTGACTGATTGAAATTAGACACTTGATCAGGAGCAGAGGATGTGGTGACTGAACTGGATTGGTCTCGTCCCTGTAATTGGGATGGGTAATCCGTGGGGGATCACTGGGATATTCGAGCAGGGGAAGGTGGGACCAGAACTGCCTGCCAGGCTCCCCAGAGGAGGATAAACAGAATAATTAAAAAAAAAAAAAAGTGTTAAATTTCTTTCAACTTTCATATATGTTTTTGGTCTGAATTTTCAGCTTGTTCCATATTTTTGTGGCAAAAAATGCGAAAGTCATTGCTCCGCATCTGGGTTTTGGTGTATGGATTTGATAGTCCATAAGAACTTTATTTTTCCTTAGATTTATATGAATGGTTTACTTTTTTCATTTTTCCAAATAAATAAAAAGGTTTCATAGTTGTCACTGTCTTCCTGACTTGGTTCACCCAAAATATTTTTTATTTTCTATTGTAAGCCAATTTAAAGGAAGTTTCTGATATAAGGTATTGGGCTTCATAGCCCAATACCTTATACCGCTGGACGCTCACCAGTACAAACATTTCGATTTATAGTGCATTTTTTTAATTAGGGGAAGGGATGTAACTGACACCGAAGCCTCTGCCAGCTGATCCCTTCCAGCTTCCTTGTGGCCCCGCTCCACCCCAACTCCGCTCCCACGCTGTCTGAAATTGTGACGTGTGGCCAGGGAGAGTACAGGGGTGTGCCCCATGCAAGTCTATGGGGGCTATTTTAAAAGTCAGATTTTAGACATTTTAAACATTCCTAGAGAAAAATTTAAGCAGTCACTTAACTAAGAGGGTCAGAGCTGGGGCAGAGCGGGGCCACCAGGAAGCTGGAAGGAAACGGCTGGCTGAGGATTCGGCGCCAGTTACGATCCTGTCCCCTAATAAAAATAATGGTCTTTAAATTAAAAAATTTGTACCACTCAGCTCGCGCTGCTATAAGGTAATGGGCTATGAAGGCCAATACCCAGTAAGTTGGAAATTCACTTCAGATCCTCATAAAGTTTACCGTGATGGGTCCAACTGTTAGTTTGCAGTGCAAATCTTGCCAATTCATTATAGTAACCTTCGCTTTCTTTAGATCTGTGGCGCTAGCAAATCCATAGATGTGTGTGCCCTAGTCAATAATTGGTACCAACATCTGGTTTATAAGTGACCTTCTCATTTACTCATCCAGGCAATGGTTTGTTTGTCTTAGGGCCCCTAACCTACACTTAATTTTGTTTACAGTTAATTTATATGATAATAAAACTTTAATCTACAATCTACCCAAAAACCCAGATATTTCTGTTCTGTGACCTGTATTAAACATTCTCCAGTAATGGTTTTGATTTCCAGTGCTGACAGTACCATTTTAGATCTTGTGCAGTTGATAAACATCATGGATTTTGATTTTTTGCTGTTAAGAAACAAATTTGAATTTGCAAACCAATTTTGTATTGCTGTAAAATCTCTTTGTAGAACCAATTGCAATTGATATAAACTAGTTCCTTTGGTCAGTAGGACTGTGCCATTTGCGTAGAGTCTTGATTTCAGACGTCTCAGCTACGTCTTCCACCTGATTTGTATATTAAAAACAATAGGGGACCCAATATGGACCCCTGTGGAACTCTTCTTTGTACCCCAGATTGCACTTAGAAATCTTTCCCCCACCGCTGTTTGTTGTATTCTCCCCATTAGGTATGACTGGAACCATTGGCAAGCTTCATCTGAGATTCGTAATTGTGTGAGTTTATTTAACAAACTCTGATGACTTAACAGTGTTGAATGCTTTTGACAAGTTCACGAACACTGGGCTCTCTCCTGTCCAGTGAAGATGCCACCAGGTCTGTTATGTTGGTGAGCACAGTGCCCGTGGAATGGTCTTTTCTTTTTGCAATTGAAAATTTGTATTGAATGTTTAGAATAAAAACAAACAAGAACACATTGTGAAATCTATAAATATCAGTCAAGTAAACCTTAAAATGAACTATCACAGTAAATACAGTCTTGAGCTATTCTACACTAATACACAATAGAGAGATTTCTTCTCTGATACTGTTACTAAAATATTAGGTAGTACTTTTGCAGAAGGTAGAATGTATAAAAGGGTTCCAGATATCTAGGAATTTTTCTGTCCTATCACTACAGACAAAAGCCAATCTTTCATATGATGATCTGGTACTAATGTCATCTAGCCATTCATTCAAAGTAGGGGTGGAGGTTTGTTTCCAGTGTCTTAGGATTGTGTTTTCAGCTGAAATCAAAGTGGCCAATAGCCATAAAATATCAGGCATAGGCCAACGGTCTAGTTCAGAAGCGATGCCCAACATTACTAGTTTGTCAGTTGGTGCAATCTTTTTATTCAGAATTTTTTCCCAAGCTCCAAAAATGTCATCCCAGAATTTCTGAAATAGCAGGCACGACCAGATAACATGTGTAATAGTACCAGTATATTTTAAACATCTCCAACAAATATTGGTGTCGGTAAGTCCCCGTTTAAACAATTTCTCTGGGGTGTGGTGCCATTGGTGGGCAATTTTATAATGTACTAATCTGCCTTTAGCTTCTTTGCAAGTCTTGACACTAAACGCCCAGCTCTGATCCCAATCAGACAGTGATTAGCACACGGGCAACAAGGCATAATTCTGTAAATGCTTATACAGTTGTCTATGCACCAGTCTTTGCATGCACCAGTCTTTCCAGGATCTTCAAAACCACTGGCAACAAGGCTATTTGGCGGTAGTTGGACAGGTTAGTTGTTTTGCCTCCTTTGTAAACTGGAACAATTTTCACCTCTTTCCAGATAGTGGGAACTGTTCCCTCTCTCAAACTGCAGCCTTTTTTCATCCCACTGCCTTCCATTGATTTCCGTACTTTCCATCCTCCGTAATCCCTCTGCTAGATTCTCTGCCCCCCTCTTTTCCTCCCCCCTTTCCTCAGAATCGAAACATAGAAACAGAATTTGACAGCAGATAAGGACCGCTTGGCCCACCCAGTCTGCCCATTTCCCTACCTACTGGATAAGCTGCAGATCCTAGTTAACCAGCAGCCTACTTCTTCTTACCCCCACCCCCCAGAATTGCCTTATGACTGTCCCATGCATGCTTGAATTCCACCACTGATTTTGACTCCACAACCTCCTCCGGAAGGCCGTTCCATACATCCACAACCCTCTCTGTGAAAAAATACTCCTAAATTACCTCTGAGCCGCCCCTCTATCTTCAAATTGTGCCCTCTTGTTCTTGCACACCTCTTTTTTGAAAGATGCTACCTCTTGGACTTTGTTGATTCCTTGAGATACTTGAAAGTTTCTATCATGTCCCCTCTCCCTCCTTTCCTCGAGGCTATACATATTAAGCTCCTTAAGTCTCTTCATATGTCTTCCGGTGCAGACCCTGCACCATTTTAGTTGCCCTCCTCTGGACAGCTTCCATCCTGTCTATGTCTTTATGAGACTGGGTCTCTAGAACTGCACACAGTACTCCAGATGGGGTCTCACCAGCTGTCTGTACAGAGGATAATAACTTCCTGTTTTCTACTGGTGATGCCTCCCTATGCATCCCAGTAACCCCAGCCCTCCTTGCTGCCCTCTCACATTGCTTGCCCAGCTTAGGTCATCTGATATGACTACCCCCAGGTCCATTTCCATTTTTGTTGTTGTTAGTATCTCACCCCCATTGTGTACTCTTCCCCTGGGTTTTTGTTTCCCAGGTGCATTACCTTGCACTTCTTAGCATTGAATCTAAGCTGCCATACATTTGACCATTCCTTTAACCTTGCCAAGTCCCTTCTCATCTTTTCCACCCCACCCTGTGCATCAACTCTGTTGCAGATCTTAGTGTCATCTGCAAAGAGACATACTTTTCCTTCCAGTCCTTCCACAATGTCGCTTATAAAGACATTGAAGAGGACTGGTCCTAATTCTGAACCCAGAATCCCACCCTACTCCCTCTAACCCTTACACTCGATTCTCTCACCTCCCCTCTTTCACTGATTCTTCTGGGTTCCTTTGCAGAGCCCTCCTTTTCCACCCTTTCCTCTTGAGCTCCCATTTCCTGCCATTGGTCAATAGTGAGTATCTGTTCGATACCCATACACTGCCTCCTGTGTTTGCATGTCTACCCGCGGCTTGATTATCACTCTCGTTTGTCCTTACTCTTTCCCCTGCCTCCCTCCTTTTCTCCCAACCTCCTTCCAGTTATGCCCCTCATTACATCGTGATCTGTATCTCATCCCTCCACACATCCCTTTTATTCCCCGTCCCCTCTATCCATTTCCTAGCCCTTAGTGTTGCCTGTGCCACTGCTTCCTTCAGCCATACTCTTCCCTCCTATTTCCTACCCTCCACTCCACCTCCCTTCTTAGCCAAATAAGTTCCACCTTGTTTTACATAATCAGCTATTGTTTTACATAATCGTCCATTTAAGCAGTAATCCATGACAGGGTGTGGGTTATTGTGTGGGTTATGGGGGGTTTACCCATGCCTGGTGTGGTTTAGTCATGAGGCGACAGCTGAGTCACTTAACCATACCAGGAGTGGGTAAATCTCACCATAACCCACACCCTGTTGTGGATTATTGTAATTATACAATGTGATGGCTCTGGAAATAACTTAATCGAAGAATAAATAGTGTAAAAAAACTTTTTTTTTTTCATTTCTAGTACAGAAATGATGAATTGATCCTTGGACTACATTAAATAGTACCCTGTTGCAGGGCAGAGAGTGGTTGAAATAGCCTCCCCTTGAATTTTTGTTTCGATCTCCCCTACCCACGAAGGTACGTGTTTTTTTTTGTTTTTCTGTTTTATTTTATAATTTGTATTGATTCTGCCAGTATTACATGGAGTGAGTGAGGTGCAAGCTGGAGAGGTTGGGGGAGAAAATGAGTAGTGAGAAAGAGCAATATTTGAACATCTAATGCATGAGCATGACAGATTATTAGGGAAGTGTAATTTTTTTTGTTGTACTTTTATGATTTGTAGTTATTTATGCAGTGTTGCACAGGGCAAGTGAGGTGCACGCAGGAGGGGTTGGGGAGAAATAGTGATCTGCGTTGTTGGTGTGAGCAGCTCCTGGTCGGCAGTGCAGGGCAAAAATAAAGAACACCTGCTCTCTCTAAAATGTACTGTGAAGGCATGGCGTTTAACTTTGCCACATATAATGTCAGTTGTTTGGGGTGGCCTCATTTGTAGCCAAGCACCAGGACAGTGAGCAGAACCTACAAAATTCAGGTAGTGCGGGATCTGTCATCTCTACTTTCACTAGTGTTATGCTCATAAATAGGAGTAAATGGGAAGGGGGAGTGAGGGAGAAAAAAAGATCTGGAGCCTCAGTGTACTTTTCAAATAAACAAACAGATGTCGATGGAGCTGTGGGGGGCAACTGCCTGGTCAGTGCTGGCAGTCAGCGTGGGGAACGATCGCTGATGACAGTGAATGAAGTGAAGTAGAGAAAAAAAACATGGGAGTTTAAAATAATAGTTGTGAGATGAGATGTGAGCTTGTGCAGGAGTTTCTTACAGGGACCCTGTGGGGTGTTTGAGCATGATCAGGCTGATTGGGGGGTCTGGTAGCATGATACAGAGGACTGGAGCGTGGATGTGGGGAGGGGCACTGGTAGGTGGGAGTAAGTGGAAAGAGAGCTGCTGTTTGACTTTGGCCTATATTGTTGTTTGATTGTGTGACACTAATGGTAAAGTAAGGAGTGTATGGGTTGTGTAGTGCTGTCATTTGTGTTTATTTTGTATGGGTAGTTTTTTATTTGCTACTGTTTCAGTTGTTAAGTGAACATTGCTCTTAAACAAAGAAAAAAAAAAAAAAGAAGATCCAAGGCGGCAGCTGAAGCTTTTCTGGGGATGTAGAATGTAGTGATTTACCATTCATAGCGAGGAGAAAATGTTTTGTTGTGATTTTTCGGGCGGGGGGGCCAGTGTACAGGTATTTGTTGTGCTGCTGCCACCTTGACTGACTGGCACTTTTTGTGTGGGTTAATACAAGATTTATCCATGGTTAAAAGTGATGGTCAGTCAATCAAAACGACAGATTCTCGATGCCCATTGTACAATATAATTGTTTTTTATAGTGCAGGGAAGATGTTTTGAAGACAGAAATTCTGCTGGTAAAGCTGTATCCTTGCTGTGATCCGTGAAAGTTGCAGTTAGTTTAAAATATTCACATGTTCATGTCTGGAGTCAGGATGGTGCTCTACCATTGATCTGGTATCAGAATGATGGTGCAACAGCATCTGGATCCCATAACAGTTGTACAGCAGCATCAGGATATCAGAACGATGATACAGTGGCATCTAAACATCAACTGTGGTACAACAAGAGAAGTCTTTGATGTAATCGTTTCACTACAGGAAAAAGGAACAGTCATACATTCTACCACTGTTACATACTAAACGATCTATTTCACTGTCTGTAAGATTAAGGCTTAAGGCCAGGAAATCATTTTCTTTGTCATGAAACTCAGTCTGTTAATTTGCTGTATTTATTCTTTTCAGGTCATGGGATTTTAAATGCACGCATGGATTCCAGTGATTCAGAACGTGACAGAGAGAAAGCAACAGGCAAGTACATTTTGGAAACATTCTTTTCTGTTTTCATGCTGCATCATTTCAGGACTTATGGTGTTTCAGTTACAAATTCTTGCTTCTAATTTTTAGAATGGTTATGGTTATTATGCACATACATAAACAGCCTCACAACAATGAACATTTGAAAACAGTTTGGCGTAGCAATTAGAGCTCAAAGCTGTATACCAAGAGACCCAGCATGTAGTGTATCAGTGGCGTAGTAGGTAGCACGCTCACCTCTGGGACCAGAAGATCAGTATGTCTTGGGTTCTAGCCCCCCTCTAGGTAGTTGGGGAATGCCCATTACTGACACTGTAGTATAGGACTATTTATTTATTTATTTTATTTTTGATAACAGGGTAGGTGCACTAGACATAGAAATGCCTATTTTCAGGCACGACTAGATGCCATCTTTTGGATGAGATATTTAAACAGTTTCGTTCTGCCCATCTGTGGTCACTGTCCAGTTGGACATAAAAGATCCCATGGTACTTACAGAAAAAGAGAAGAGTTTCCCTGGTGTCATGGCCAACATTTGTGCCTCAAGATGGTGGCTGCACTGTGCTAGCAGTCTGCAGCAGCACTTAGGAGTTCTGTTGTTGTTTTTATTATTTTATAGTCATTGGTTTCTGTTATTTTTGTGTTTCTGTGTTTATTTTCTTTTAGGATTTAGCTTAGATTTATTTTAGTGGCAGTTAGTCCGGGATTTCGAGTGAGTTAGTGGGGTAAGAAGAAATAGCGTTTATGGGACAGTATAGCACAGCCTATTTTGTTTCAGTTCTAAATTAAAGGAGTTGCCACAAATTTATTCACACACAGTACCATTTTATGTTTTGTGGCCATTGTTGTAACTAGCATTGTTGACTCTAATGCGCTAGTGCCTTTGCATTTGATAAACTCGCCCTACCTGCCCTGTTCGTAGTGTCCTGAATTCATCTGGGTGTGTGGAGCCTGTGGAGCCTTTAAAGAGGCTGTGAGGAGCATCAGTAAGAAGGAGACTTGTGAGGGACTGCAGAACTTCTGGCGTCTGTGGCCCGGAACATCATCTGCGTCGATTGGGCATGCTGTGTATATCCCAAGAGTCCTGAAGAGCTGTTGGTATTCCTGAACTTTGGGGGCGGTGTGAGTGTTTGAGGGGGACCTGCTTCACCTGTCCAGGGGGTGGCTGATGTGCCTGGTTCTTCATGGGAGGTGTTGGTCTGGGTCTGCTGAAGGGCGGACGTTTGTTGTGGCTGCCTCTTGGTTTTCTGGGGGTGTCTGCTGGTGGGCGGATGTGGACTTGGGGCTGTAGTGTGGGGACAGTTTGGGCAGGGGTGGCTGCCTTTCAGGGCGGGTGTTTCCGGAGCTCCTTTCTGGCTCTCGATCCGTGTCCCTGCTTGCGGCCTGTAGGGAGCCCCAGCATCGGCTGCAGAGGTAGTGGCTGCTGGGGAGGTCTGCACAGGGTGGTGGGCCAATATTCGATGGTTTGGAAGTGAAGAACATCTCGATTAAGGAGAGCAGGCAGAAGACATCTACAGCTTCCACAGTGGTACCCAAGGGAAGGACTCTGAATTCATTATCTTTCTGTTCAGGTTTTGGGCTTGTTTTAATCCACACATTGAAAGGCAGTGAGAGTACTTGTATGTGCTGTTTCTTTTAGACAAATCTGTATTGCTTCATTGTTGAAGCTTGAGTGAGAGTTAAGCATTTACTTGGAGCATTTCTGGGGCTTATTGGCCCAAGGAGGTGAGAGCTTCGACGGTCTTTTATTACATTGTTCAAGAGAATTGGTGATTCTCATTAAGCTGTGGAAGAACTGACATAAACTGCCAAAAGACTTTTATTTTTAATCCATGGTGATTTTTTGTTGTTATGTTATTGTTGTGCTTCAGATATATTGGGGTTATAAGTTGTGTTTTGTTTGTAGTGGGTTAGTATTTTTGTATTGGATGGGAGATAGAAGGTAAGACATAGACATAGAATTTGATGGCAGGTAAGGACCGCTTGGCCCACCTAGTCTGCTCATTTCCCTACCTAATGGAGATGCTGCAGATCCTAGTTAACTGACAGCCTACTTCCTCCTCCCCCCACTAGAATTGCTTTATCATGCATTCTTGAATTTTTTTTTTTTTAAGGAGGGGCTATGCTGCCCCAAAACAGTAATGAAACATGACAAGAAGTAAATGCAAATCACACAGAACCACATAAAAAATTTCCACAAAAGAAAAAATTGAATTAAATTGCCAAAATGCAGGCAGTAACCAGAGTCAGAGTAAGACTGAGTAAAATATCAATCTACAGCTACCTCCTCCCTAAGTTAAAAAAAATGTTTTTTTAAGTGCAGTTAATCACCAAAGTGAGACAGAGCATGGATTGTGTATTGTGTGTTGGAAGGCGTGTGAGTGTGTGAGACATATTGTTGTGTGCTGGTTGTCTGCTGTTTAGTTGCCTTTAGCTTAATATGTGTTGGCAGATATTGCAGATGGTTAGGTACTACTCTCCCACCAGGCTCAGGGACCTCTGCCCTCCTAGTTGTCCTCCTCTATCTGCAGAGGTATATAGATGCTGTCGTTCCTTGGGGATAGCCAGAAGGAGGAAGGGGTTGGGGGGGAACTGGGCAAGTGGGGGAGTGAGCGCATTGGGGTTATGGTGACAAGGAGACGCTCTGGGGTGAAATGGACCTAGGATATGGGTACCCCTTACCTGGTTCCCATACCCAAGGGCTATATTTTATGTAGGCAAATAGCGTGGTCTTCCTTGGCTACCCATCCTGCTCAGGTGGTGTTGTACAATGCCAGGTCTATGAAAAAACAAGACTGCTGTGATAGCGGATCTTGTTGGTACAACTGAAATGGCATGCATCACTGAGACCTGGCTGGATGAAAACACTGGCCCAATATTGGCATCAACAGTTCTGGTGGGGTATTTGGTGATACACCACCCGAGGGTGGCTCATAGGGGTGGTACTGGACCTATCGGGTGTGCCAAGTGAAAGTGTGGAGCCGTGCGATCTGTTAAGTGCCTATAATAAGGCAGTGACGGTGGCCCTGGATTCCATGGCTCCTGTCCATGCTCACCTCCTCAGCCTTCGCCCAAAGTCCCCCTGGTTTGATGGGACTTTGAAGGAGTTGAGGAGAGTGGGTTGAAGGTTAGAGAGGCGCTGGCAGAAAACGGGTCTGACTGATGACAGACTTAGATTGATGGATCATTATAAAGACTATCAATTGGCAGTCTCCCTTAAGAAGGCAGAATTCTAGGATCGTGGATATGTTGTTCATCCACACTCTTAGGCAGGTACCTTGCCGCTTTAAGATGTGCTGGAAGTCTTCAAGCTGGCTCCTCCCACCCACCTGGGTGGTATAACCCTTGGCTCTGCCCCATGATGCCAGATCTTCCTTTCCCGCTGGAAGATTCAGGTTTCCTCCCTCGTGCCCATGCATTTTGTAGGCCCTGGCTTTCAAACCTTTGGTTATTCAGGAAATTCGAATTGTTCACGTTAGCGATCGCAAGTTTACCACTTAGATTATAGAAGACAAGTCTTCCCCTGGATTTCGTCAGTGCCCTTGCGTCCAGAAAATGTTGTGCACCGATCCCCGCACCGTGTGCGTTTATTATCTCGGTGTTGACTATGACTCTTCGAAATGAGATATGTGTCTCGCCTTTCATCCCAACATCCTTGAGGACTGTCTTGCATACATGAAGCTGGGGAGGCCGGAGAAACGGAACCCTCTGGTGAAATCCAAGGAGGCTCCGTGGGTGGTTTCCACGGCTGCGGGATCCGCCGAGCAACTGGAACGCATGCAAGCGTTCGAGGAGGAAGCAGCTCATGCTGCAGATACTTCTCGGAGCTTCTTCATTCTGCTCAACCTGGGCTTTACCTTCTTGGGTTCCTTCTGAGAGTTGTGCCAGTCTCTCTTGACCAAGGGAGAGGTGCCTGTGGGCTCGTACTCCTCTCGATCCCGTAAGCAGGAGAAGGATCCAGGATCATCTTCATCTCTATGAAGACGTTCTTGGGAGCGGGATAGATCTTAGTCCCAGGAACATGCGGTCTTGACCTCGGTCGAGATTGCTTCTTCGGCCGCTGGCTTCTCGGCTTTGTTATCTGGTCAGTCGGCCAAACCTGTCGATCGATTATGTTGAGATCGTCATCAATCCGATCGATCCGTTATCGCGAACTCCTGTCAGCGATTCCCTCGATCGAACTCCTAATTTGATCTTCCCAGATGATGAGACCCAGCCTGCTGGGACTCCCATCGAAGAAGTGGTCCGTGATCCTGGGAAATCACCGGCCCCGCCGGTATCTCCCGAGTGACTGAGTCAGCCCGACCGATCTCAATCGAGGTCTCGAACCCCCTCGACCGAAAGGCCGAGGAAGAGCCATAAATGCTCTAAAAAGAGGCGACGCCATTGGTCGTCCTTATCCTCCTTGGATGAGGAGAGGCTCTGGCAGAAACTCCGGCGTTATGAGGACCTCATGTGGCAACAGCTGATTTTGTCTGGGCACAAGCTGACTCTGGCTTCCACACCGGCTGTTACCTGGCTTTCGCCTCCCAGGCTGAAGCTGACTCCTTCGGAGTCGATTAAGTTGGTTCCCCAGCCTGCGGAGCCGGTAAAACCTCCATTTTGGCCCAAAACGGTCTCTCCGCTGATTGTAGTGGAACCACCGCCTAATCAACCTGTGGGAAGGGCTCCTTCCAAGGAAGATAGACTGGACACCGAGCTTCCCTGGCGTTTGTTGGTCAAGATCACCCCGGACCTCCCTCGGCGAGTCGAAAGTGACCTTGGTGGTCTGCCATTGTATCAGGATTCCTCAGATTCGGATGTCACCGGCTTGCATTCTCATCCAAGTGAGGATGAATCAACCGTTGGCTTAGAGGCGGAGGAAGGTCCCTCGTCTTTTCAGGGCATTCTCTGCCTCATCTCTGAGTCCACAGGGATGCCCCTGGAGCCCATCCAGAAAAAGGCGGAGTACCCTCTTACGGACATCCTTAAGAGAGGGGATACCCCGACAGAGGCCTTTCCTGTGGCTGAAGCTATTGTTGGCCCGGCCTTAGAACTTTGGCAGCGCCCTGCCACTTGTCCAGCCCTGTCTGCCCGCATGGCCTGCAAGTATGCGATGCCCATGGGGTCCCTTGCAGGGTTCACAGAGCACCCTTCGGCTGGGAACCTGGTGACCACCTCTGTGTTCAGGCATACTGGCAGTTCTGCCAACACTGACCAACCTCCTGATAAAGAGTCCAAGCTTGTGAACCATTCGGCCAGGAAGGTCTATGCGGCTTCCTCCTTGGGCCTTCGTCAGGCAAGTTTGGCCGTCATCATGGCACACTTCTCTCATGCCCCTCTAGGGTCTCTGCATAGGTTCTCCTACATCTCCCTGTGGACATGCAGACCACAGTCAAGCAGGTCCGGGATCAGGGCCAAACTGTTGCCAAACAGCAGCTTCAGACGGCCTTGGACATTGGGGATTCTTGTGCCCGCTTGATGGCTGCCGCAGTTGCCTCTCGTTGCAGGGCTTGGCCGAGGCTCTCCTCCTTCCCGGTGGATAGTCGGCACAAACTAGCTGATGTGCACTTCATAGAGACCGATCTATTCGGCCCAGGAGTGGCTGGTCACCTTCAGCGCATTGAGCAATCCAGTGCCATCTTGGATGCTACTTCTGCCAAGGGTCCTTTGGGCAAGAACCAGCAGAAGAAAAAGAAGCCGCCTTTTCGGCATTCTTCCCCTGCGGCTCAGCAGTCCTCCTTTCAACGTGGACAGCAGCACCAACAACAGCAGCAGGCTCAAGCTTGGCGCCCCTGGCCTAAGCCCTGGTCCTTCTGTGCCTGTAAAGGAGGCCGAGGTTGAGGTCCTGGAACTTCCTCCTCCAAGCCTGTTCAGAGACTGGGTGAGGACTGCCAACCCCTCTCCCATCAACTGGGCTCTGGGTTCTCCCGTGGGGGGCTGGCTCCACCACTTTCTTTCCGCCTGGTCTGCTGTCACTTCGGATGGATGGGTTCTTGAAGTGGTCGGTCAGGGACTGCCTCTGGAATTCAAGCAGTACCCTCCAAGCCGAGCCTGCGTCCCTCAGGAGGAAAGAGTATCCACCCAAATTCAGTCGGCTCACAGAGACGACATTGCTCAGCTCCTCTCAAGGAGGCAGTATCTCCATTGGCAGATCCTCCAGCAGACCCAGGCTTTGTCTCCAGGTACTTCCTGGTGCAGAAGCAGACAGGGGGCTGGCGCCCCATTCTAGAGCTCCATGAGCTGAATTAATATCTCCGGTCATGCACCTTTCAGATGGTCACTCTGTCCCAGATCATACCATCCTTGGAGCGAAACATGTGGTTCTGTTCACTGGATCTGCAGGACGTGTTCTTTCACATCCCAATCCATCCGTCCCATCAGTAGTTCCTCTGCTTCAGGGTCGAAGGGACCCTGTACAAGTTCCGAGCCATGCCGTTCGGCCTGTCATCGACCCCACCGGTCTTCACCAAATGCATCGCAGTGGTGGCTGCCCATCTCAGGCTTTGAGAGGTCGGGATTTATCCTACCTTGATGATTGGCTCCTACCAGGTTCCACCCTACAGGAGGTGGAGAGGTCCAGGGACCTGGCCCTCCAGAACTGCTCCCAACTTGGCCTCCTGATCAGTGAGGCCAAGTCAGAACTCATGCCCTCTCAGGTGATGGGCTTTATCGGGGCAGAGCTTGACTCTCGTCAAGCCAGAGCTCAGCTTCCGGCAGACAGGGCGGAGGTTCTTTCCTCCTTTGCCCAATCATTTCTGGTTGGGCAGTTGTGCCCTGCCCAGGACTTTCTGCGCCTTCTGGGTTACATGACGGCGTGCACCTCAGTGGTCCATTGGGCCTGGTTGCACATGTGCCCCCTCCAATGGGAGCTGTCCGCCCAGTGGACTAAGCGCCATGGTCAATTTGACCAGCTGATCACTGTAACCCAGGAGATGTGGGACGCCCTCCAATGGTGGACCGCCCTAGACTGGTTGCAGAAAGGGATCCCATTTGTCCACCCTGCGCCGACGGTCATCCTCATAACTGATGCCTCTCTCATGAGCTGGGGAGCCCACATGGGGTACAAAAGGGCCCATGGCCTCTGGACCCAGAGGAGTCCCGATGCCACGTCAGCCTGCTGGAGCTCAGAGCAGTCTGACTGGCATTGTCAGCTTTTGCTCCTCAGCTCTGGGGTCAAGTGGTTCAAGTCCAGATGGACAATACCATGACCATGTACTACCTCAACAGACAGGGCGGCATGTATTACCGTCTGCTGTGCAGGGAGGCGCTCCACCTCTGGACCCGCGTGAGCCATCTGGAGGCAGCTGTCCTAGCCATTCATGTGGCAGGCGCCTCGAACCATCTGGCGGATGCTCTCAGTCACTTAGGCGAGACATCCCACGAGTGGTCTCTCCATCCAGAGGTAGCTTACAACCTGTTCTCCCACTGGGGCAAACCACTGGTGGGCCTGTTTGCCTCCAGGGAAAACATCAAGCTGAGGCTGTTCCATGCCCACCCCTCTCAACAGGGCTCGCTGCAGGGGGATGCCTTCTCAAGGCCATGGACCCCAGACTTCCTCTACCCCTTCCCTCCATTTCCCTTGATCCACAAGATGCTCCTCAAGGTGAGGAGGGACAAGGCGAAGGTGATCCAGGTAGCCCCAGACTGGCCGCGCAGTTCTGGTATCCAGATCTTCTCAGCCTCAGCTGCAGGCCCCCGGAGCGGCTTTGCACATGCCCAGACCTGATCTCCCTCAATCAGGAGAAGGCATTCCATCCGGTCCTTCAGTCCCTGCACCTCACAGCCTGGTACCTGAGCGGCTAGAGTTCCAGGCTTTGAGTCTTTCTGAGGATGTCTACACCGTGGTGGAGGCATCCAGAAAGAAATCAACCAGGAACTGCTACACCTTCAAATGGAAGAGATTTTCTATTTGGTGCCAGGGCAAGGGCCTGGACCTTCTGTCCTGTCTGGTGGCTAGCATTGTTGACTACCATTTATCTCTCTCCAAAGGGGTCTTCGGTCATCAGTCCTTAGGGTGCACCTGACAGCCATCTCTGCTTACCGGGCGCGGGCTGGTCAGCCAGTGGTGGTGCAGGAGACAGTGGTTGGGTGCTTTTTCGAAGGCCTGGATCACATATCCTCTCCGGTGTGTGAACCTCCACCTCTGTAGGATCTTCTGCTGGTACTGGCAAAGCTCATGGGCAAGCCATTCGAACCTATGCACAAGTGTGAGTTGTCACACTTGTCATGGAAGACGGCCTTCCTGGTGGCTATCACATCTGCCAGAAGGACAGAGGAACTCCAGTCACTTTTGTTGGACTCCCTTATCCGGTCTTCCACAGGGACAAGGTTGTCCTGCGTCCCCACTCGAAATTCCTTTCGAAGGTGGTATCAGAGTTTCACCTTAATCAGGTGCTAACTCTGCCGGTGTACTACCCCAGTTACACCTCGGAGGCTGAGTACAGGCTCCATACTTTGGACCTGAGACAAGCTCTCTCCTATTACAAAGGAGAGGGCCGGTGGAAATTCAGGAGAGATTAAGCCAGCTGTTTGTCACCTATGCTGGAAATCGCCTCTGTGAACTTCTGCAGCAAAAGCAGGACTATTGCCACGGTGGATCACATTGTGCATCAGTCTGTGCTATAAGTTGGTGGGCAAGGAGAGTCTCCCAGAGGGTAGAGCTCATTCTACCCACCATGACGCTGCATCGGTGGCTGCTTCCAGGGACATCCCTATCCAGGAAATCTGTCAGACTGCTACCTGGAAGTCAGCAAACACCTTATTACCCACTACATCGACGCTGAGTCATGCTGGGATGCTGGTTTTGGGGCCTCGGTTCTCCAATCCCTGTTCCCTAAGTAGGGGGTGTGCGCCTTACCTCCCTGCTCCTGGAGAACTGCTAGGAGTCTGCCAAAGAGTGTGGATGAACAAGATATCCACGATCCTAGAAAAACAGGTTACTCACCTGTAGCAGTAGTTCTAGGAGTGGTATATGTTGTTCATCCACACGGACCCACCCGACCTTCCTGGCTGCAGATGCACAAACCGGGCTTCTAGTGGACTATGATCTGGTGTCATGGAACAGAGCCGAGGGTTATACCACCCCGGTGGGTGGGAGGAGCCAGCTTGAAGACTTCCGGCACATCTTAAAGTGGCAAGGTACCTGCCTGAGAGTGTGGATGAACAATATATACCACTCCTAGAACTACTGTTACAGGTGAGTAACCTGTTTTTCCTGTCCAAGGAGATTGCCGTTACGCAGAATCGTCCAGCTCAGCTCTTCCGGACTTTTGACAGATTGTGCAATTCACTGGGGGAGCGTTTTCGCAAAATAAGTGTGATGGGTTTGCTTGCTTCTTTGCAGATAAGGTTGCCACCGTCAGGTCTGGGATCTGTCTGGCCCACTCTATTGGGTGTTCAGGAGGTCGGCAGAAGGTTGCGGGCGCCCAGTTTACCTGGTGCGACTTCGGCCGGCTGGCGATCATTGACATTGTGAAGATCATCCAGAGTTTGCGATCAACCTACTTTAGTTTGGACCCGGGTCCAACGTGCCTCCTTGTGGGGTGTGTTGAAGTGATTGGCCCGGTCCTAGCTGAAATAGTCTGGAGTTTGTTGGGGACAGGGGTGTTTCCCAACCCCCTGAAGGAGGCGGTGGTGAGACCTCTCCTTAAGAAATCTTCTCTCGACCCGGACTGTCAGGCTAACTACAGACCTGTCTTTAACCTACCCTTTGCGGGTAAGGTTATTGAGAAGGTGGTTGCATTGCAGCTGGATGATCATTTGACAACCCATGATGTCTATGATCCTTTTCAGTCTGGATTTAAGAAGAGGCATAGTACTGAGACGGTACTGGTTCGGGTACTGAATGATCTAATAGCGAGAGATCAGAGGACCCGTTCAATCTTGGTTCTTCTTGAACTCTCTGTATCATTTTGTCACTGTGGACCATGGTGTGTTATTGGAGTGCCCATGGTTGATCTCTGGACTGTCAAGTAAAGTCCTCAGGTGGTTTTGATCTTTCCTTGCGAGTAGGAATCAGGGAGTGGTGTCGGGGATTTATTACTCAGACCCTCTCCCCCTATCCTGCGGGGTGCCGCAGGGCTCCATTTTGTCACCCATATTGTTCGCGGTGTATATGCTGCCTTTAGAAGTCAATATAAGGTGGTATGGGCTGAGTTTTTCACTGCTATGCAGATAATAATCAGCTATACATGTCCTTTGTGCCCAAAGATGGTGAAGCTGTCTCAGTTTTTAATGATTGCTTCGCCGAGATCCAGGACTCGATGGGCCGCGGATTTTCAAAGGCCTTAGATTGACACTAGGTGCTTGCGTCAAACAGGTCTGACACAAGGACACCTTGCGCCAAGGGCTGTGCCAAGTGGGAATTTGAAAGGCAGCCTGCGTCACCCAGCAGGCTGCCTGCCCCAAAGTGTACTAGAGCCATCCTTGCGCCACGAAAGTGGCTGCGGCATGGCGCTGGGGACTTGTGGCAGACCCAGACTGCTGCAGCCCTCAGATCCAAAATTTGAAAGAACCCCCCAGGAACCAAATGCCAAGTACCCTTAGACCAGCAAGGGGCAGGTCTAAGGGGACTTAGACGGCTCCTGGGGGGTCGTCCTGTAGGTGCCACCATGTGGCCGCCCCATCCATCCCAGTGGGTGATCCCTGGTGGTCGGTGTTTCCCCCCTCACCCCTATCCGGTCCCTGACACCCACGTCCGTGCGTCCTGCCAACCCCACACCTCTCAGCACTCCCACCCCTCCCGTACCCGATCCTGCACAGCCCTCCACACCACCACGGCCAGTGCGAATGAGCAGTCTGTGCATGTACTGTATACAGTATACAGTACGGCGCCGCAGACTGCCCGTTCGGCGGCGGTGGTGTGTGGAGGCTGTGCCGGTCGCCGGTTGGGGTATGGGAGTGAGGTAGGAAGTGCTGAATAGTGGGGGGCCCTGAAGTGCGCGGGAGGTTTGCAGTGCTGGTGCCGTTAGGCGGTGGTGTTGGGAGAGCAGAGTCTGGTGTTGCGGACTCCCCGAAGCCGTTGCGGCATTCTGGGTGGGTACACCATACATCGGGTGCAGCACCCCCTTTGCCGCACGCCGCTGGACTTAGGCGCCGGGACCCTGTTAAGTAGAAATTCGGTTGCAGGGTCCCGGGTGCACCACACGCGGTGCAAGCTGGCATTGTCACAGCTTGCGCTGGGGCTTTGAAATTCCGGCCCGATGAGTGCCAGCTGGCTGTGGTTGAACCCGGAAGAAACTGAGGTGTTGGTGGTAGAATTCAAAACTCTAACTCAAAAAAATATTTCGACTCAACCCCATTCAGTTCTTAGTATTTATTATGTTTCATCTTCTTTTTTTCCTTTTCAAACGGCTTTAAAATAAATTTCCATATTGTAACGTTTCAGACCTATTAAGTTCCTTCATCAGATGAAAGCTATTTATAATTAAATGTATCCAAAGTTCAAATAACAAAAGAATCTGTAAAAAAACAGATACAGAAGTATTTCAATAACCATATCATAAAAATATCCTCCAAAATAATTATAGAAATTCAGAATGCTTCCCCACTGTTTTTTACAGATTCTTTTGTTATTTGAACTTTGGATACATTTAATTATAAAAGCTTTCTTCTGATAAATGAACTTAGTAGTTCTGAAACATTATAATATGGAAATTTATTTTAAAGCCGTTTGAAAAAGGAAAAAAGAAGATGAAACTTAATAAATACAAAGAATTGAATCAAGACAAAACTGAATGAATAAAATAAGACAAATTAAAATAAATATTTTTCAAGTATTTTTCTTGGGGTTGAGTTGAAATATTTTTTTGAATTAGAGTTTTGAATTCTGTCATTTCTTCTCCCCTTCTTCAATAATTGAAACTAAGTTTTCCTCATCTCCAACAATTTAAAAAGGGAACATTGGGAGACACTTTTTTTTATTCTCGTGTTGGTGGTGGATCCAGGTTGTCAGGGTATGAGGTTGCCAGTGGGACAGCCTTCTGGACTTTGGCTCGGTGGCGTCCAGCTGGCGACCTCTGACCGGGTGCGGAATCTGGGCATTATTTTTGATGATGGCCTGATGCTTAAATCTCAGGTGTTGGCCGCTGTCAAGACCTCTGTTTACCATCTGAGGAATATTGCCCGGATAAACATCTGGTCCCAACCAAGGATCTTCCAACTTTGGTCCATGCCTTCGCGACCTTCTGCCTTGACTACTGCAGTGCCCTCTACTTAGGCCTTCTGGGGGTTGATATCTGCTGCATTCAACTGGCGCAGAATGCAGTGGCCAGGCTGTTGACTGGCTTATCAATATCTTGCCACATCACATCTGTGCTCCGTGGTCTGCACTGGCTGCCAGTACAGTGGCAGATCACCTTCAAGGTCGGGTTACTGACCTATAATGCCCTACATGGTCAGGGACCTCGGTACTTGCAAGATCTCCTTTGTCACAGCCTCCCCCTCTGCCCACTCCGCTCTTCCGAAGAGGGATTGCTAGTGGTTCCCAGGGTTCAACTTAAGACCTTGGGAGCTCATTGTTTTGCTTTTGTGTCCCCAACCCTGTGGAACTCTCTACCTCGTCTGGTAAGAGAGTGCCTGACTGTTGAGAGCTTTAAGATCAGTCTCAAAATGTATTTTTCGGCCTAGCTTTCTCTGATTTCTCTTAGATTTGCTGATATGGGTTTAAAAACTGCATTGTTTTTAGTTATGGATCTGTCTGTAATTATGTTTCTATGCTTTTATATTGTACAGACACTCTGAACATATGGAATTGTGCTTTTATAAATAAAAAATTGATTGGTGATTGATAAACTCTCCCCCCACTGGTCTAGTCAGAAAAGTGGTGCCAGTTCCCCCCACCCGCTTTACACTGGTCCCAAGTTGTGGGGGGGATTATTGGGGAGAAAAGGACTCCATCTCCCCATCCTTTTCCATTTACTCCTGGCTTTCAGTGGCATCCCCCCTCCCCTTCACTTTAAGTTCTTCTGGTACCTGGTAGCACTCACCCCCTCTTCCCTCCCCCAAAAGTTCTCTCTGGAGGTCAGTGGCACTCCCTCCCTCTCCCCTTCCCTATACATGCTCCCTGTTGTCCAGTGGTAGACCCTCCATTGTACCTTCTCCATTAGTTTTCCATGGTGTCCAGTTGCACTCCTGATCCTCATAAGTTCACCTTGGTGTCCAGTGTCATACCTTCCCTCTCTCCTTTCCCATAAGTTTGCCCTGATATTCAGGGGCACCCTGTCCCGCCCTCTCCCCATACCTATTTTTCTCTAGTGTCCAGTGGCTCCCCATCCCCATAAGTTTTCCCTGTTATCCAATGGCATCCCCTTCCTCTTCTTATTCCCATACATTCTCCTTAGTATCCAGTTGCACACCCTCTCTGTCCCCTTCCCCTTACGTTCTCCCTGGTGGCCAGTTGCATGGCTGGATTAACCTGTATGCAAATTACGCCATGGCGTAGGGCCCCGAGGTTCAGGAGGGCCCCCATTGTTAACTTATTTACAGTTACTTTCTTTAATTCTGGCTGTGCAGGACAACCGCTGACAGGCCGAATTGCCCAAAAAGCAGCCCCCTCCTTGGAGTCAGTCAGCTGGTGAATGATGACCCTCCCCGCAGCTGCTCTGAGCAAGTGAGCCTCTCAGTTTCTCTGACGGCTGCTCCAGCTTCACCTCTGATCCACCCTGACCCCACCACACACAACCAATCATATCCATCAGAGGTCTTCTGGAGGTGTGGCTACTGGGGAGTGGGAATCAGTGTGTGCATGTGCATGGCATCAGGACATGTGGCCGGGCAGTAATGAGAGTAGAGGAGGAGAGCGAGAGAGAGATGTGGCGGTCAGTTGTCGTTGCCAGTGGTTGGTCTCATCTATCAAAGAAGAAGAGTCTCTGTCTAAAAACACAAAAGTAGAGAGAGTCTGAGCAGACCACGGGGGTCACCGAGGTCAGATGTGGCTTCAGTGCAGGCGTCACGTGCTGCTGGTGCTTTGAGTGTAGCCACTAGCCAGGGTCAGTCAGTGCTGCTGCTAGTTTGGCCTTTGGTCCTGCTGTGACTGTGAGGGTCCTCAATGCTGAGTCATGTCACTACTGCCTGTGTGATCTTGAGGAAACAGTCAAGAGGACAGACTGGACTCATCACAGTCACTTTCACATCAGTCGGGCCACAACAGGTATGTTGCGTTGACTAGTCATCTGCGTGCTGCAGTGTCCAAGTCATTTGTGCTGCTGAAATAACTAGTTTTATTGCATTGGAGGAATAAATTAAGCTGTGGTTGCCGCTGGTCATGGTCTGTGTGAGTGTTCAGTAACCTGAGTAGTGTACTGAGTCTTTAATAAGATTTGAGTTTGGCACTGAGTGGACCATGGGATGCTAATAAGTCACCTGAGGGGAACTAACTTGTGCGACTTGCTCTTGCTGGCACAGTTTTATCTTGGTTTGATTTGAGCCATATACATTACTGGGAAGTTGCAGCAGGTTGCTCTAGGAAACTTAATTTCTGAAGTGACTGCAGTCAACACCTGCAGGTCCTGCAGGGTTCTTAAGGTGCAGTCTTTTTGGCAAAACTCTGTTTAGCTGCTTTGGCACCAATGACTTGGAGTAGGGGCAAGGATGTGGCAACTCAGCACTGGCAGCAAAGCAACTTTTAGGTTGACAACAAAACTATAAATGACAATGGAGATGGAGGAGAGGAGACAGTGGGAGAACAGACAGAACTGAGGACAAAGATAGCTGCACAGAGGGTGATTGTGGCAGATGCATTGCAGAGGCAAGGAGCTTCAGCATGTCTCAGGTTTGGAGCTTGAAGGAGTCTTGAGCGGGGAAATAATTGGAGGGAGCTGTGAGCCCCACAAACTGCTTCAATACATGCTTCAGTTTTTTGGTTTTGGCAGAGAGAATAGGTATTCAAGGAGGCATGTGCAGGGAGATCATGGCAGCTACAATCCCCATTTTTATTAATTTATTTATTTGGAATTCGAATTTGATATCTGGGAAGGCAGGGCACACTAATTGAAGTCTAATGTCCAGGTGTGTCTCGGTGGAGGGGAAAAAAAGAGGAAGAAAAGAGGATCCATAATTATTAATAACAAAAGTAGTTACAAGGTACAGTAGTGGAAAGGGAAAAACAAGACGAGTTAAAGGCAGGGCTTGACAAATTTTAAAATTAGGTACTTGTCCACGGACAAGTGGCTAGTCCAAAAGTAGTTGTCCCAGTGCTTGAGTTGGTAGTCCCGGTATAAGATGGCATATTTTTAATGGAAAGTATCAAACTACAGAAAACTCAATGGATTTATTGTAGTAGTTATTTAGTGTTGAAATAGACAATAAGGAGAATAAATAATATGATTTTATTTTTGTCAGCAGCATGGCGAGGCTGCGACATAGACAAATTAGCATTAGCAGAGGAACTGACACAAGTGTGGTTGCAGCAGCAGCACAGAGTGCCAGCCTGCAGCACAGTGAGAACATCGTTACAGCAGAGTAGCAGACAGTACAGCATCAGCATTGGGAAAAGTTACAGGAAGCCTGAGCTTGCTCCAGCCAGAGCATCATATTCAGTCATGTAGTCATCAAGACTAGTGACCGCCTCAGGGACATTTTAGTGAATCAGCAGAACTAGTAGTTGAACTAGCATGACCATGATGACCATGAATGTGGCTGTGCCAGGACCAGATAGTAGCCAGTGGTTGATAGCTTGATCCGGATCAAAGCTGTCTAATGCAGTGCCTTCAACTGCTATATGCAGAAGTGACTGGAGCGTGTCATCAGCCAAACTTGTTCTTATTTTTGTTTTATAAGATTCTGAATGGAGAATACTCTCTCACATTTAGCAGTAGACACACTCATATCGTAACATTTCTATTAGGTTAAGGATGTGAGCAAGCTGGGCAGGTTTCTCTCGTAGTAGTCGTGAATACACTTGCGATATGGCTTGTCAACTGCAGACTTAGCATTGCTTTAATGCACAATACTCCTTTTATACTGGTTACATGATCTTCAGAAAAAGTTGTGAAAGTAGTCTAATAAATTACTTAAATCAGTTGTGCCAAATTGTGCAAGTTCTTCTCGTGACAGATCAAAATTTTTGAAATCCAAGCAACTGAACCATTTCAGAGGTTCTTCCAGAAATTCACGCAGCTGATCAATGTAAGATACTGCTGCATCTATTAAACTGTGCAGCTGTGTATCAGTCGTAAAATTTACTTCTGGGCAGTTCTTTTGAAAGTGAAAGGAACAATCTTGTCCTCACTGCCATTTTGAAATGAGGTAGTTCATGCATTTCTCTGCAGGATTATATTGGTTCAGAAATGATGTCATAAACTTTCAGGTCTTGTTTTTAGCTCAGTCAACTGAAGTAAGCATGTCTCCAACGAGTTGGGGGACTTCTAATATTAGTAGGTCATCTTTCTGAAATTCAAGTGATAAATTTTTCAATATTGGCAGAAAATCTTGAAGAATAAACAGTGATTTTACAAACTGTACTGCGTGCATCTCTTAGAAGTGCCTTTGCTTTGGCCCCATCATCACCAGCAGAGTTTGACACATGTTCAAGATGCTGAATTACTGTAGGCAGGTTGACTTGAACAGCATGAACTGAACGTGTCTTACTTGCAAATAGCACTTGCTTTATTGCACTGAAATGAGCCAACTCGGTGTGTATGACATCTGCTATTTCCTGCAGTTCCCGAAGTTTCTTGGGGCTGTAGTGGTAAAATTTAAAAATTCCTTTCAAGGTGTTTTCTACTTTTTGAACAAAGGGATTTTTTTTCATGACGTCGAGAACTGCTAACTCCAGTTTGTGGGCTACGCAATGCATGGGTATTACAGTGGGGACATGTTCTCGGATTTTTGCTATGGTGCCACCTGTATGGCCCATCATCACACTAGCACCATCAAAGTTGGCACATGAGAACTGGTCCAGGTCTGCTCACATCGTTAAGGTCCACAAAGAAAGATCAACAGACTCAAGTGCAGAGGTTGTTGCTTTAAAACTCCATCTGCATGAGAATGTTCAAGAGGTACAGCTTTAATTAACACAGTTGTAACTTTTTCTCAGCCATCAACAAAGCGAAGGAAGACATTTTCCACTCTACAATGCTTGCATCTGTACTGCCATCTGCAAACGAACTGAATTTTGTATTTTTGATAGTCTGGATCTGTGTTGTAGACATGACAGCTGATATTGCGTTACAGAAATCTCTGGCCGTTTACCATTTACGTAATTGCTGCCGAGTTTCAACCCATTTTTTCTTGCAATGTGCAAAACCACTCCATATCTGAGAAAGGACGTAAATTTTAGCCAAGGAATATGCGGTGTTAAATAAATACCTCATTTATTTTGGTGACTTCCTCCATCTGAGAAAATGCATGATATATTGCAGTTTCAGATATGTTAAATTGACTGCATGTTGACCAGTTTCGTGACTATGGTGGTTTGCACAAATTATATGTGGATTCGATTTCTCATGGGCTCTCACGGACTCAATTCTGAAATTATTTGAACCAGTGGCAAACACGTTAGGTTTTTGAATAAGCAGGAGTGCAAGGTGGGATATTTCTCACAGGCAGAGCAGTACATGATGTATTTTGGTCATCATACCTTAACCAGGTAAACTGATTTAGCCAGTGATGCTGAAATGTTCGAGCCCTTTTTCAACATCATATTTTTATCTTGCTTCTTTTCTCAGTGTTTATTTCCTCATCATCTAAAATGAAAGGTCGTTTTACCTGTACTGAACCAGAATGTGATGGCACTGAACTGCTGCTACTGTTATGCTCACTCGTTTCAGAAACTAATGCGGTCAAGTTAGACTGATCGCCTGTTATGTCTACAAACACAGACCCAGACCGAGAACCTTGGTCCGATTTTTCCTGACCACTAGTAGGGCCAGGAGGCTGGTTGGGGCTGGCTTTCAGACTGTGAAGAGAGATCAGGGTCAGGCTCTTTACTTTTGTTTCCATGGAAGATTTTTTCCTGTCCAAAGGAAAATAGAGTAGCTACTTTGCTTATTTTGTTGCATTATTTTAACTGTCTTCTATGCTGCAATTGTGAAATAAACTAATAAAGATTGTTGTATTATTGTACACAATAAAATTCTATTTTGTGTTATCTTTGTGTGTGTTGTGTTACTGTAATTTTTTACCTTAAGCTGTTGTGCTTATGCAGCACACAAGAGAGGCAGGACAGAGGTGGGTGGTGGGAGGGGCTGAGTCAGAGGCCGGACGGAGTACTAGCAGGAAATTGCTTTTTCCTTCTTAGGTCAGGTTCGGTCTCACAGCCCACACAAACAAACACTTCCACCAGTGTAGCTAGTACTGGTAGGTTTATTTTATTTTTCGGTGTCCCCAAAATGCCTTTTCCTTCTCAGGTCAGGTTTGGCCTCACAGCCGCACACACATACACCTCCACCAAAAGTACTAGCTAGGGTTTATTATTTTCTTCTGTGTAGTGTCACTGTCACTTTTCACACAAAAATGTTTTCCTTCCCTTCCTATAGGTGGGTAGGTGGGAGGGCTGGGTCCAGAGCCGGACCGGATACTAGCAGGAAATTGCTTTTTCCCCTTCTCAGGGCAGGTTCGGGTCTCACAGCCACACAAACAAACACTTCCACCAGTGTAGCTAGTACTGGTAGGTTTATTTTATTTTTCGGTGTCCCCAAAATGCCTTTTCCCTTCTCAGGTCAGGTTTGGCCTCACAGCCGCACACATATACACCTCCACCAAAGTACTAGCTAGTCTTTATTATTTTCTTCTGTGTAGTGTCACTGTCACTTTTCACACAAAAATGTTTTCCTTTCCACTTCCTATAGGTGGGTAGGTGGGAGGGGCTGGGTCCAAGCCAGGCAGTACTAACAGAAATTGCTTTTTCCCTTCTCAGGGCAGGTTCGGTCTCACAGCCACACACAAACAAACACTTCCACCAGTGTAGCTAGGACTGGTAGGTTTATTTTATTTTTGGTGTCCCCAAAATGCCTTTTCCTTCTCAGGTCAGGTTTGGCCTCACACTTTTACATACCCTCCACCAAAAGTACTAGCTAGGGTTTATTATTTTCTTCTGTGTAGTGTCACTGTCACTCCATGCCTCTCAACTGTCCATGATTTTGCCTCAAATTTTACTCTGTCCTCCTAAAATTGTGTTTCATTGACCAAACAGTGGTGGTTATAAGCATAAACTAATGTCAAACATTTAAGTTACAGACTTGTTCTTCTTTAGATAATGCATTTTACACTAAGCCCTTTATTCTACCAGCTTCCTGGTGGATAACTCCAATTTTGAAGAAGTGTCCTGATTTTGGTCCTTTGTCCCTGATTTTTAAGCCTTGTCCTGATTTGTGAGACAGGAGGTTTTCACACAAAGATGTTTTCCTTTCCCTTCCTATAGTATATTTTTAAAAAAGAAGTCACAGTTGTTCCCAAATTCCTGTACCCTCTCCTCTCAGGGCAGGTTGGGTCTCACTCACAGCCCACTGCCACACACACCTCCACCAAGTACTTGGTAGGACAAACAAAGTACTAGCTAATAAGTTTATTTAAGGTAGCTATCTTTTTTTGGTATCAATCTCTTTTTATACTCGACTGTTTACTTTATTAAGTATTCAGTTCTTTTCCTTCCACAATTTCCTCTACTCTACCCTTAGGCTCTCAGGGCAGGTTGGTGTGGTCTTGCAGGAGGCACATTATCAGTCAGGTCAAGTCCCTGATCTCTGCTCTCTCTCTCCAGGGAGGAAAGCATCTCTAACACACCACACACACACACAACCCTTATCACACGATTATTATTGAAATGTTTAGTAATTCCACAACTTAAATTCAACACACAATCACTTCCCACTTAGAGTCTCATGTTTTTGCCTTTTTATTTATTTAAGAGCTGTGTATCCTTTTATTTTCTTCACTTCACGTGTCCAAACAACACACAGCTCCCTGAATTCAGTGTGCAGTGTTTTGCTTAGTTCTCCCCTTCTTTTTTTATATATATATATAAAATCAGCAGATTGTTTAATCAGACTTTCCACTCTAAGCAAACTCTCTCCTCATCCCCTCCCCAAACTACAGATCCTCCTACTCTCCTGCTCCAAAATTCCCAATATATATTTGTATTATATTCTAACTTCTCTCTCTATTACTGATTTGCTAGTGACTGCGGCAATCAGCCCCAAATACACAGTTTGACTGTGCTCCAAGCAAGCGATGTCTCTGCCTCTCTCCGGGTGGCCAGTAAGCGCGTTTGCCAGCGTGCCGCGAAGCTAGTGCTACTGCCACTCTGAGAGCTCCAGTCCAACCCCTAACGCGATCACCAATAGCCAGGACTGACGGAATGTACCATCAGCTGTAGGCTGCCTGGCTGTCAGTCTGGCTATTTGACCAGTTACGCGGCGTTTCCTTGCAGCACCCCCCTCGCGCCTCCCAAGTGTCTGCTGGTGCCCGATTGCACGTTAATTCGAGTCGGGACATGGGCACGGTGGCGCACGGCTGTGTGCGGCGGCGCGTATTCAGCAATGCGCATTAAAGACTTCATCTAGTGGCCAGCGAGAGAAAAGCAGGTAAAAACCTGCAGATTTTAAACTGCAGTATGGTAGTCCGTGGGACAAGCAGAACTCTGGCATCTGCTTGTCCCTACATAAAAAATGGTAGTCCGGGACGTCGGGCTATAGGATTTGTCAAGCCCTGGTTAAAGGTAACTAAAAAGTGAAAATTTACAAAATGTTAATATTGTACTGATAAACTGTTTCTTTGTGCAGTAATTGGTAATTCTGAATTGTGTTGTTTATAATCAAGGGCATGTGACCTGTCAAGTCATGTGGCATAACACATAGCATTATAAACCACATCCTGCTTGAGTACCCTGGTCGTTACTGCAGAAGAGTGGAATGTTAGCATTTAGGGGCCCCCCCCCCGGGCCACAAAATATGACTTGGAGTAGGGCCCCCACATCCATTAATCTGGCCATGGCCAGTTGTATCCTTGTTCCATCCGCATAAGTTCTCCCTTGTGTCCAATAGCGTCCCCGCCCTCTCACATCCCCATATGTTCACAGGCTGCCCTCTCCCCTTACCCCTGTTAAAGCTTTCCCTGGTGTCCAGTGGCATCCCCCAACCCCAGAGCACCCAGCCTCTCCGCTGGTCTCTGAAAATGGACGGAACATATCATCCATTCACCTCCTCGGAATGCCTCTGTCTAACAGGTATTGCAAATAAGTGTCCTATCAGATATATAACAAAAAAAGAAAAAAAAAACACTGATCTCAGCCCCACCACCAGCCATGTCCCCTTTAGTCAGCAAGGCATCCCAAAGTTTTTAGTGTGGTGGGGAGTCCTTAATGCAGTATGCAGTCATTTCCCTGAACAGTGTCACCGTTGGGCCCGAATGCCAACAACATTTCTCCCTCACGAGATATTGCAAAGCACTACTGGGAGAGATTATGCTAACATTCAAGCCAGGTGGTGACACTATTAAGAGTATTGGTGGCACACTGCATTAAGGACCCCCCCCCAGTACTTGTTTTGGGTGAGTTGCTAAGTCAGGGGGACATGGGTGAGGAGGGTGGTGGGTAGGTTTTATTTTTTGTTTTTACACTAGCCCTAACAGGCAAGTCAGAGGGAAGTCACAGTGGCCTGAGGCAGTTTTTACTATGCCCTGGGCTAGTAAATTAACATTAAGATTGACCCCTGCATCAGTAAAACAGGCCCATGAACCCCCTCCCCACAAGGACACACCTGGAAACACGCTATCATAATGTGCCTTTCCTGGTCAGAAATTACAAATACGTCTGACATCCATCTCTTACTCATTGTTTTACCTTGAGCAAGTCACTTAACCTCCCTGGGCTGGACTTTCTAAATACTTCTGTCACAACTTAGAGTGGAAGAAACATGTTTGAAAATTGGTTCACTTGTGCTTACCCTCTATAATTTCTCTCTAATCTATCTCTGTGCTGTTTGAATCTCTCTACACCTGAAATGACAGCAACTTTCCCTTCAAACAACATGAAGTCTTGCTATATTATGACATATGCAGTGAGTCCCAACCTTCGAACTGCTCCGGAGGTGAAAGAGTTAACTTTCCATGCCAGGCATGGAACGCTGAGATTGAGCTCGGTTGAAACTCTGTCTGTTGTTCTTCAAACTCAAACCGTCAGATTCTTTCTCCGCCTCACTGAACAGTAGCTCGAGATTTCTCCTTCTGCTCGGTTCATTTGTCGGTTAAAGTATTGTTTTCTCGGTTTCGAATTTAATTTAAACCGCAATCGTCGGTTCAGACTCTGTCTGTGGTATTGTGAGTACTAGATAGGTTTTACATTAATTTCATTCTGTGTGAACTTGTAAGCGGTTTATCGGTTCGTTTGAACCGGATCAGGTTGTTTAAAAATATATTAATCTGTCATTTAGAGTGTGGTTACCGGTTCTTATTGGTTCTAAAAAAAACAGATTTTATTACTTTTTTTTCCATGACCCGTGACACGGTTGGGAATCGATAAGAGGGTCTTACCTGGCGGATTGCCATAAACGGGTAAGTTTGGTTAGGCTGGCATTATGTCTGAGAAACCCAAAAGAAAACCGGGCCCACTGGGTTTCAACAGTGCAGTGTCTGTGGGGAAGTCTTTGCCAAGGCTGATCCCTGCACCACCTGTGTTTATTGTCTGGGGTTTGACCACCTCAATGCAGACTGCCAGATTTGTAAAAATTTTCCTGCAGCTACCCTGGAAAAGAGAGTTAGTAGGCTCAGGGAAAGGGAGGCCAAAAAGTCCGCTGAACCGGATGGCCAGCCCGGTTTGGTTCCAACCGAACCGGAGGGAGTGCCCTCTGACCAGGGTGAGACTTCCTCGGGCAAAAGGAGATCCGACTCTGAGGATTCGGTTCCAGCAAAAAGGACTAGGAAATCAGCTGGTATGGAGCCAAAACTTTCCTCTCCAACTGCTGAAGAAATAGCTAAAGCGATTAAAATTGTCCAGTCGCTTTCCCCGGTTCCGACCAAACCGGCACCATCAGGTAGGCGGACGGTTCGGCCGGTTCCACCGGTTCAAGAGTATGATTTAGAGGAATATTATGAACCGGAGGAGGGGAAGAGGAGTATGAGGAGAGTGAATGTGGATTTGAAAGTCTGGATGTGCCCATTGACCGGACATCTCCCCAGACAGACCTTCAGGAGTGTCTCCTCCTAGGCTTTCTGAGTCCCCTTCTCATTTTATGTTTTATAAAAAAGTGGCTGAAACCCTCCAGCTCCCTATGGAGGAAGCCGTGGATGATCAAGAGGAGCCTGACTATGTGGAAATGATGGATATCCTAGAGTCTAGGAGACTGTCTATTCCTTTGCATAAATCTTTTGGGAAACAGACAGTAAAAATTCTAAAAACTCCTCACACTATACCTCCTGTGGATAAGAGAATGGACAAGAGGTACACATTGTCAGGCTCTGATAATGAAGTTCCACACAACAGTGCAGCCACAATGGGTAGTGAGGCTGCAGTCTGTGACAAGGCAACATTCCCTTGGCTTCACCCCCTGACAAGAACCCAGGAGGATTGATGCCATGGCAAAGAAACAGTACATGGCAGCATCCTTGGGACTCAGACAGGCAAATTATGGCTTATGTTGCTAGATATCAGAAATCCAGATGGGATACTGTTATGGCTCTAGCAAAACAGGTCCTAGCCAGCTTGCCAAGGAGCTGGAGCAGGTGGCTGCTGATGGTAGTGAGGCATCCAGGTGCAATTCCATGCTGCAGTGGACTCTAATGATGTGTCATCAAGAGTCATGGCTACATCTGTGCGCCAGCAGATGGCTTGGCTCAGATGTACTAGCCTGTCAAAGGATACCCAGACTAAGGCCATGGATTTTCCTGTTGTGGGTAATTCTCTGTTTGGGGAGCAGACAGAGAATTACATGAAGAAAATGGATGAGTATAGGACCACCTATAGGAGTGCACAGGCCAAGGAAAGGCAGGCCACTCCTCAAAGGCAGCTTTCAGGGGCAGGGGCAGGCCTTTTCATAGGCCTTTTTACCAAGCCCAGGCCTCCTCTTCTGCTTACGCCCAGAGGGGGTTCTTTAGAGGGAGAGGCAGACGGGACAAGCAGGCCTGCTTCCACCCCTCAGCCTAAAGCCCCTGCCAAGCAGGCACCCTGATGGGGTTGCCCGGCTGATTCTCAGCTACCTGTAGGGGGCAGGCTGGCTTACTTTGTCCAGGACTGGAAGTCTCTGACATCAGACAAGTGGGTCCTGGAAGTAGTAAGCCAGGGACTGGTTCTCAGCTTCAAAAAATTTCCAGAGATGAGAACCAGATCCTTTCTACCTGCAAATCCACCAGAGGCACTTGCCATAGAGGCAGAGGTCTCTTCCCTCCTGGCTCTCAGAGCAGTGGAAAGGGTTCCTCCCCTACACCAGGGCAAAGGATTGTACTCCAGGTACTTCCTTACCCCAGGAGAATGACGGGCCCATCCTGGATCTCAGATATTTAAACAAGCACCTTTTAAAACCAAAATTCAAAATGGTGACTCTGGGAATTATTCTACCGTCTCTAAGGCCAGGGGACTGGCTAGCGTCCCTGGACCTCAAGGATGCCTACTTCCATATTCTCATCAGAAGCTCCCATCGAAAATACCTCAGGTTCGAGCTGCCCTCAGGCCATTACCAGTTCAGAGCAATGCCTTTGGCCTCACCTCTGCTCCAAGGATATTCACAAAATGCCTTGCAGTAGCAGTTGCTTCCCTAAGAAGGCAAAAAAATTGCCATCTTCCCCTTACCTGGACGACTGGCTCATAGTAGGCCAGTCTCCAGAACAAGTCAAGTTACATCTACAGATAACTCAACAACTGCTCACCTCTCTAGGTTTCCTTCTGAATCTTTCAAAGTCAGTTCTAGAGCCTGTCCAGCTCCTCACCTTCATAGGCGCAGAGCTGAACACAGAGAAAGACAGAGCCTTCCTTCCTTTGGACAGGGCAAGGACCCTGGTCTCTCTGGCCTCCTCGTTCACCCTGCAGGTCTCTCGACCAGCAAGGCATTTTCTACAGCTCCTGGGGCACATGGCTGCTTCTACAGCAGTAGTGCAGGGAGCAAGATTTCAAATGAGGGACATCCAGTTCCATTTGAGAGCCTTTTGGTCTGAAAGGAAAGACCCTCTAACCAAATTGATCCCAGTAACTCGAACCCTGATCCAAGCCCTACAGTGGTGGCAGGATCAGAGCAATCTGAGACAAGGGTTCCTTTGTCACTCAGTCTCCTCCTTAATCCTTACTACAGATGCATCCCTCTTGGGGTGGGGAGCTCACATGGGCAACCTCACTACCCAGGGATTGTGGTCCCCTCAGGAATCTCTGCTCCACATCAATCTGTTGGAACTCAGAGCAGTTTTTCTAGCACTTCAAGTTTTTTCCAAATCTGTTCAGAACAAAGTTGTACAGGTCAGAACAGACAACACCACCACAATGTGGTACATCAACAAGCAAGAGCACTCGGTCTACGGCCTTGTGCACCGAAGCAATGAATTGTGGTCTCTGGCTACTCCTGAACACCTCCTTATGGCAGTTCACCTCCACGCCAAGGACAATGTCCTGGCAGATGCTCCAGCAGATTTCCAGGACCATCACGAATGGTCACTGGACCCCTGGTCCTGGAGGTATTATTGCCAGATGGGGCACCCGCAGATAGATCTTTTGCAGCCCCAGACAATCACCAACTTCCCTTTTTTGCTGCAGGCCCCAGTGTTGGGCTCAGTCCCTCTGGATGCCTTAGTTCTCAATTGGGAAGGGAAATTTCTCTATGCTTTCCCCCCTTCCCTCTCCTGTTCAAAGTGTTAGTCAAAATCAGATCTCAATCCTGCAAGATGATCCTGATTGCTCCAGATGGGGCCAGACAACCCTGGTATCCACTCCTACTGACCTTAGCAGTCCATCTTCCCCTGTGTCTTCCCAGGAATCACAGCCTGTTAACCTGTGCTCAGGGGAGGGTTTGGTACCCAAACCTCAGATCTCTCAATCTCAAGGCCTGGCTCTTGAAGAGTTAAAGTTTTCTGATCTACACCTCTCCCAAGGTGTAATGGATATATTGAAGGCTTCTAGGAAACCTTCCCCCAGGGCTACCTATAATTCCAAATGGAAGAGGTTTTCCATATGGTGCTCTGGGAAGCATATTTCCCCAGAATCTGCTGATTTACCCACAGTCCTGGATTATATGGTCCATTTAAATACACTGGGGCTGATACCAGCTACCCTAAAAGTACATTTGGCAGCTGTGTCTGCTTTTATTTCAGCAGGTAAACCCTCTTCTCTTTCAGCTCTTCCTGTATTCTCCAAGTTTTTTAAGGGATTGCTTCACACCTACCCTCCATTCAGGGACCCTGCCCCTGCCTGGGATCTTAATGTTTGCATTGCTCAGCTTATGCAACCTCCCTTTGAGCCCTTGTCTTCAGCAGAGCTTAAGTACTTGACTTGGAAGACTGTGTTTCTGGTAGCCATCACTTCTGCCAGACGCATAAGTGAATTACAAGCTTTGTCAGTGGAGCCTGATTTTATATCCTTTCATAGAGATAAGGTGGTCCTCAGGACTAACAGGAAGTTCTTGCCTAAGGCGGTTTCGGATTTCCACCTTAATCAATCTATATCTCTTCCAGTGTACTTCACTGACCATTCCTCCTCTGGCGAGAGGAGGCTGCACAGCTTAGATGTGAAGAGAGCCCTTAGTTACTACATAGAGTGTACCAAGGGTCACAGGTTTGACTCCCTCCAACTGTTCCTCATTTATGGTGAGGTTGGTAAAGGGAAACCTGCCACTAAAAGATCCATTGCCAGGTGGATTGTCTCTTGTATCCAATTCGGTTATGAAAGGCTGGGTAAGGTTCCTTCCTCAGGCCTGAGGGCTCACTCTACCAGAGGTACAGCTGCTTCCCTGTCTGCTGCCAGGGACATCCCTATTCTAGAGATATGTCAAGCAGCTACCTGGAAAACAGTTCACACTTTTACCAAGCATTACTCCCTGGACATCCAGGCTAGGAGTGATGCTCGGTTTGGCACAGCAGTGCTTCAGAGCCTATTTCCTAAGTAGGTTCTGTCCCTCCTTCATGGAGGTACTGCTGTGTAGTCTGCATATGTTATAATATAGCAAGACTTCATGTTGTTTGAAGAAAAAATTACTCACCTTAGTAATGTTGTTTCTTCTAATGGAGTCTTACTATATTATGACCTCCCCCCCTGCCTGCCCCTCTCAGAACCTCTGTTTTGGGATGTGGGTGGGCAGTGCAGTGTTGGTACTTAGATGCCCACCTTGTTGTTTTCACCTCCTTTTTGGGGTGACTTGGTGTTTGTTTTTCATTTTTGGGTCTCCTGACTTGAGTCTTTGTTTTGGGACCAAAATGTGTTCTTATGTTTATTAGCATGTTGGCTAGTGTGGTTTACAGCTTCCACACAGGACCTCAGTGAGTTTAGCTCATAAAGATCTGACGGTTTGAGTTTGAAGAACAACAGACAGAGTTTCAACCGAGCTCGAGCTCAGCGTTCCATGCCTGGCATGGAAAGTTAACTCTTTCACCTCCGGAGCAGTTCGAAGGTTGGGACTCACTGCATATGTCATAATATAGCAAGACTCCATTAGAAGAAACAACATTACTAAGGTGAGTACTTTTTCGTTACACCCCTCTCCTGGACTGTAAAATGCTTTGGAAAACAGTAGTTATGAAAAGTAGTATACAGTATACACTGAATCCCTCGTCTCTCCTTCCTCTTTGTTGGTCAACTTCTGAAGTTTCTTAGGCAACCACAGAGGCCTCTGGCTAGCCCTTCTTGCTCAGTCCCTGTCTCCATTATATTTCATTTCAGGGCCTCCCACTGGGCATTAGCATTTAACCAGTGTAGTCCCAAACATCTCCCTTAGCTTGTAAAGATCAGCTCTCCTGAAGTTGAACTTCTTCTGCTCCTTTATTTTATCACATTATTTACAAACATTAATGGAGGTTGAAAACATTGTTCAGTTTCCTTCATGACATTCGAAAAATGTGTTGAGAGAATAATCGGGTGATCACCACTAAATATGGTGATATTGAATAATCACTGGTGATCACCACTAAATATGGCGATATTGCAGGTTTACCTGACTGACTCTTCTCATTCTGACCTCAGGAAACTCACTTAATGTTTACACTTTATGCCTCCATCTCACCCAAGAGTGATGTCCTGGAGATGGAACACATGCAGATTTTAGAATTTGGAATGTAGGTTCAAACTCTGCATCTGCACTGCATTCTGGCCATTGCTCAGTCATGTTTCTCTTCCCGAAGAGAGCAGTCACCCCATAGTGAACTTTGGTAATGGGCGGTTCTTAAGTCGGGTTTTTATTTTGTAGTTCTATCAAAAAGTGTAGTTTAGTCAGTTGTATCAGATACTCTGCATTTAGATAGGGTTTTCTTTAAATTAAGGTTTCTGCGTTTACTGTCTGATTCCCAGTAACCGGAGGATATCCTACTTGTCTACCGTGACTATTTTTTTTTTAACTGTTTATTTATGCAAAGATAATCGACAATCTTTAAGACAATACTTACAAAATTAAACATATTGTATTAATACAAGAAGTGGGTAGTTCTGCAGACAAAATTAGCCTAGTAAAAAACTAAATAACCCTCAGCTATCCCATTACAGATATAGTAACCGTGACTATTTTTGCTAGTAAACCACATTCCTTTTTTCTAACATTAGTGTTTTACTATTTTTAGCTATCCAGTTAGCAGAGAATGGGGCATTTTCACTTTCATCACTCAACATGCAGTGTGACCTATTGATAACATAGAGGATAATGGATGGGCAACAGACAATAGCCGCGCTGTAATCACATCGAGTGGTTTCCATGACAACTTGGTAAACCTTGAGAGCACAGCTCGAGAGGTTTAGTTGTCATGGAAACCGCAAGATGCGGTTTCAGCGCGGTTATTGTCTGTTGCCCATCCATTAGCTTTTATAATGTATGGGGTGAAATGCGCTATAAAACTAATGGTTTTCAAGTCCAGCAGTTTCAAATCTCGCCCTCCCCACGCACACACACACACACACACACACACAGTCCTGAACATGCCCTGATACACGTCCCTGCAGTGAAAAACAACCATCGCTGACGAGCCTCTTGATGTACCTTGTATATTCCTATGCTGTGTCTCTGGTTCTGCATAGTGCAGCTCTCCCGGTTATTAGGCAATGCTACTGGCATTACTCGGAGGAATTCTGGAAGTCCAGAGAAGACATCCATGCGCAAACCCACTATAGTTGTTATGGTGTCGACGTGACATAGCGAAGAGGGGTTAATAACCTCTTGACGTCACATCGATACCATAATAACATGGTAAACTGTCTGAATTCAGACAGTAATAAGGGCTCCCTATACATTATACACAAAAACTGCATTGCACTGCATAAACAGGCAATTTTTTTAAAATCGGAACAATTCCCAAATGTAAACAGCTCGAGTCTGGTAAAACAAGTGTCCTTTAGTCAATACCTGCTTTGCCTATGAGAAGAAACAGACAATCGAGTTACTGAATTCAGCATGTTAAATCTGCAGCCCTGCACGATTGTTGGAACAGTCCTGGAACTACGCCATCTTCTGTCTGGCACTGAGCAGCAGAGTAGGGAAACATGTACCAGCATGTGACTGGTTACTTTGCAAGAAAATGTCTGCTCCTGATGATAAATTGAAAGTCAGAGTCTAAATATGGCTGCCTCCACAATAGTGACCTTGCATTTTCATCGGAGTACAGGTACATTATATTACACAGTGCTGTCTATGTTATCATAACAGTTTAACTAGGTATGAGTACAAACAAAAACTCCCTCATGCAGTAGTAATACAAGGGTGAAGTACTACATTCATGAACCTGCTGAAAGGCAACTGTTAATTGACAATCTATAGTGTATGGTAGAACGCTGTAATCTAGCTTTTACCAGGGCTGTTGTACCATCGATGTGACACCAGATGTTGTTATACCATCGATGGTATGTCACATCGATGGTACAACAAGATGGAATGTCTTCACGCGGCGACCTAGTGAGCACCTAGAATGATCGCGTTGTCATAACTCAGTTCAAAACTGATCGTGGGAGCGTGCACCTATTTACAGCAAATTCCAGTGGATGTCTCAGTCACCTGACTTAACTTAATTTGCACCATACCGTAACCTTAAATTCTTGTGGCAGTTGGTAGTGAACCAGATAACATGCATGTGTAATCTCTCGCTGTGTTTTGCCCGTATGCCAGTTGTCTCTTTAATCTCATTACAATAAACCGTTCATTTTAATACATGCCTCCAGTGTATCTGTCCATCACAGAAGGTAAGAAATTCTCAACTTAACACATTGAGAATGAATGACTCTGGGAAAATGTTTTAAGCGTTTTCAGTGGTGTAAGGTGTTCAGCGAAGCCCATACACTATAAAAGACAATGAATGGGCATCGCTGAACAACAGAGCTGAGCTGCCGTCTCATGTCTTCCTTGGCAGCCGTTGAAAACCTCTCTAGCTTCGATATCGAGGTTTACACTGGTTGCCAAGGAAGCTACTCGATGGCAGCATAGCCTTGTTGTTCACTGATGCCCATTCATTATCCATTATAAAAACCCTCATACCCCAGTGGTGCATAAAGACATTCAGCATTTATAAGAACCTGCAGGGGACTGAGTTCAGGGAAACCTGATTTTAGTCCAGACAAAGTCTCAGCCTTCTCCCTCTGGCTGGTCTTCGGTGTCTAATCTGGGAGGGGGTTCCCATTGGAACTTGCGCACAATAGAGGTCCCTTTTTTTTCTTTGCTCTTCTTTGAGGTCATTAAAACTGAATGTATGGCCTCCATATGTTATGTTATGTGCAGCCTTGCTGGAGCTAGAAAGGGCTATGCGATCCCCAGCCCATGTAGCTGTTGTCGCATACGACTGAAGAGCTTCCTCCTTAAAGAACTAGTGTACCGGAATTAGCTTAATTCAGTTTGTAGCACTGTCCAGTATCATAAAGTAGTCATATGTGACTTTTGTTAATAGCAGCAGGCTCATATTTATGTATTTGTATCTTTTTTTATACATTTTATTCATCTCTGGAACTAAAGGCAGTGACCAACTTCATATGACAGCTGAACAATGGTAATGATGTGGTGGGGGGAAACCATATCATTCTGTCATCTGTAGGAACTAACTGCAGTGCTGTAAAGTGATAAAGAAAAATAGCAAGCCTGCACGGTAGATGTCACTTTAGCACAGTTAATGGCTCATCCAGTAACACGGTAAATAAAATGCAGTGTACGTAGCAGCAGATAATATATGTTGTACTTGTGCAGATAACTTTTTTTTTTCAACATGGATCAGGGCGTGATTGTAGAGTCAGTGCAGATCATGCAGATGGGATACAGGCACGATACAGTAAGCAATCGGGATGAGCTGTGCGCCATGCGGTAAAAAAATAGAATGTGTTGTTCACTAGTAGAGGAGACATGGCACTCCAATAATGTGATTTGGGGAGTAATGTAAAGACAGCCACACTTGTGGCTCTGTTAAGCTACAGGTTGGGAGCAGGAGGCAGCAGAAGCCACCAGTAAATGAAGCTGCTCTTGCGGCCAATGTTAAAGTGTCCTGTGCTGCGGTGCTTTTCATGCAAGTCGGAGGAGGCAGCAGCAGCCGCCAGCATGTGAAGCCGCAACACAACTTAAGTTGTGATGTAAGTCTGGGGAAGGGTGGTACAAGGAGTGACAGGAGGAGCAGCTGGATTAAAGCCGAATGGGCTTAGGAGCAACCGTGATTGCAAAGGAGCCGGTTTCTGCACTTCATCCTACATGTTTGGGGACTAGGACATGGAGACAAGCTGCAGTGATCTGGAGGAACCTAGGAACGTGGATTGGGACTGGGACCTTAGGAGAGAAAATACAGACCAATTAGCCTCCGGAGAGAAATTGTGGACTCAAGAAAGTAAAAGAAAAGTCAGAGATCCTGACTGTTGAATTGAACACAGTGGCGCTTACTTATCGGAATTGCTTTAAAGACAGCTTGTTAGAGCTATCATTGGCATATCATCTGCAAGAAGCAACTGTCTGGTGTAAGTACCACTGTATATCCTGTCATCCTCACCCATGGGTGTGCATGGTACACGGCAACAGAATCGGAGTGAATCTTTTTTTTTTGTTTTCCTCCCGGTCACTGACTACCATGGCATCTCTCGGGCGGGGACCCGCTCGCCCAGCCTCTGCCGCCTGCCTGAACCCTGTCCCCAACCTAGGAAGCGGGTGCTGGGTCCCCCCTCTCCCGTCTGCCATTATGAGAGGAGGCGATGATCACGGAGAGTGAAATGGCCATGGAAAGTGAGAGGGCGGGCATTGGGTGTGCAGGCTTTGGGCACTCAAGCCCTGCCGTTGCCTCCCCGGCAGCTGGGGTTTTTCTCTATGTGTTTCTCCCCTGGGTCACGGCAAGTGCTGACGTCTGCTGTCGCCCCACCCCGTTAACAGCACCGCTCCTCGTAGTGCCCCCAATCTCCTCCGGGGGCCACTATAGAGCGAGGAAACCCCTGCAGCCCACCCCAGGAGAGAAGAGCAGTCCTCCAGATGCTCAGTCCTCTCCTTCCCCTGCCGAACCCGGGTCACCGGCACGGCGTGAGGTGTGGTGTCCAGCGCCTCAAGCCTCAGTGCCACCGGGGCTGACTTAACTTTGTGAATATATATTGTCCACGTGAATGATCATAAAAACACAGCTCAGTCACAGCTGTTCATTAAAATGGCCTCATTACACTAGCTCTATAAACAAGTAGTGAAGAACCAGTTTGGAAACATCTTGATGTCATGGTCATCCATATTAATCGGAGAGTTCTGCATGGCCCACTGTAATGTCAGGTCCTTGATTTCATCACCTGCCATTACCAAAAAGTATGGTATGAGGAGCATTGTTTTCTGGCTGAGCTGTCCAAGAATTCATCTGGCAGGCTTGTTTCAGTTGGTGTGACTCAAAATCCTGGTCTTCAGGTATCCAGGTGCTCAACCACTGCTGTAAAAAGGTTAGCCCATTTTCTCCTTCCACTCCCTCAGGAAGACCAGTCATTCAGATGTTCATTGCGCGAACTGAGTTCTCTAGGGTCTCGAGCCATGCCATAAGATGGGAGTTTTCTTGGGTAAGTTTACCCACTGCAGCCTGCATTTTTTTTTAGATCAAGTCATCTGGCTCTACCCGCCTTAGTAACTATAGTGTCAGTTTTGGTGTCTTGGGCAGTCAGGTGGTTCAGGATTGCTTCCATCTTAACCTCATCTCAAACTGCCTTTAGCACACTCTCCCCTGATGGTACAGGACTTCCTCCAGGCAGGTTGCTGCCTTCAGTGCTTCCCACCACTTGCAAGGTCTGCTGCAGTGTTTGAGACTACATTTGTGGCTGTCTTGTTACCGTTCTTCCCGTAGCTCCTTTCTGTCTGCCCATGGCAAAAATGGTATTAGTCGACTCCTAATGCACCAAGGAATTCAACTGTGTAGCTAAAAATTTTTTTATCTTTTGTTTCCCTTCTCCTGCCAAGCCGATGTGAAAGATGTCTTGTCTTGAGCATGGCTCTCTAGTACCCTAGTCCCAGGTTGTTGATACTCCTGCTCGTTAAGGAGCCTTCAGTTTGGTGCAGATAATAGAGCCAGGTGACCATCACAGCGAGTACTGCACTGCAATGCAGTGAATGAAATGGCACCTTCTCAGCACAAACAAAATGTTGCAGTCAAGAGTTGGGTTTTTAAAAGCGGCCTACCTTCATGTCCAGAAGATAGGTCAGCATCAGTTCATAGCAGCAGCAGCAGCAAAAGTACATATCCCACCCACAAACAGACCTGGTGCAGAGTAGGGCAAAGGAAATGTTAATATCACCTCTGGTGCACATACTGACAGAGCAGACCAGCAGACAATCCATCTGATGTTTCGGCTAAGTCCCACATTCCTCTGAGCTCAACTGAGGAGGTGTAGTTTCACTCACTGTACTGCGATGCAGCACTTGTTGTGACTATGGATGTTAATGTATGTAATTTATAATAATATGATTTTTTTTTTTGCTGTTTTACCTTGTGTATGAAACTGGACATTTTGTATATAAGGATACTTTTTTTAAAAAGAGTTCAGACTCCTGTTGATTTGCCAACATCCTCGTTTACCCATTTTATTTGTAAAGCAAGGATGAAGGTTCAGCTCCTGTTTATTCAAACCACCTCAGTGTTATTTCTCTTTTCCACCTTGTGACAAACCAGTCGACATTTCATGGTCTGATATGCCACTTTTTCAGTACTATCAGTGGTGGTCTCTTTTTTTTTTTTGTGTGTTTTTTCAACAACACTTTGTTTTTTGTAGCAGCGTATTTGTTAGTCACAGTGTAGCTTTTTTTTTTCAGCAATAAAGTTTTTTTGTGCTGGCCCAGTGGCACTGAGGGCTGAGGCGCTGGTTGCCGCTCCACGCCGGCGATCGGTGTACGGGAATGAGCACGGGTTGCCGGGGGTCGGCAGGGGAGGAGAAGGATTGAGCATCCAAAGGGCTGCTCGCCTTCTCCGGGGAAGGGGGTCCATGGCAGTCGGTGCATGGTTGCCTCCTGGTGGAGGCTGGGGGACAGCACATTCTGCAGCACATTAAGGTGGAGCTGAGGGCAGATGTCTGGAGGGAGCACGTGTGGGTGCGTGCGTGCTCCCCTCTGGTGACTTCATTGCACATGCTCGGCTCTGGGGTGAAAATGGAGGTGGGCGCCTGAGTTGAGTGGCCTGATGGCCACCTGCGAGCTTTGCCGGTGGCCGGGCACCCAGAGCTGGATCTGAGTTCTGTGGGGAGTTGGGGGCTCTCTGTGGCCCTGCTGTGGAGAGTACAACTGCAGGGTATATAAATGCCAGGGACTAGGTAGAGGCGGCTGGAATCTCTGGAAAAAGTATGTGAGGACAAGAGGGGAGCAGACCAGGCGGCCAGAAAAAGAAGGTAGAAAATAATTAAAAAAGGATTTCTGGAAAAAGCATCAACATACCCATTTTATTTCTGTTTTCTTTCATTGCTAAACTTTAAGATATGTGATTTTAAAAGGTTCCCGTCCCCTTGCCATGCCTGCCAGGAAAATATTATATGTCTTCATACAGTGCTGCGCTGTCCACTATCAGAAATATGTGGTAACATCATCCTTATGTATCCACAGTATGAATCTAGTATGTAAATTCAACAGGTAACCTTATCTGAAGAGATTTTGAAAAATTGAGAGTGGTGGCCATCTTTAATGGTGTGAGTCATTAATTACAACAATAGCTATAAAAGCTGATCTTCATCAGAGGTATCTCTTGCATCAGATCACACCTATGGAACTATAGCCGCCATGCAGTGGGACCACATGGAAACTTTTTCACTAGCAGTCTACAAGGGGCCACCCATGACGACATCAGCTGATGGTTTCCTTCCTATATAAACGTTGGCAGCCCTGCACCCTCCGATTTCTTTTCTTACTGTCGACCATCGCACATTGGACTCCACGGAGATACCGCCGCTTCAGTCGACCACCAAATCTTCGATTTCTTTCTTTTCTCAACTTTACTTTATTTTCTCACCCTAGTTTGTTAGTCACTTTATTTTTTAAAGTGATTTTTGCCTACATGTATGTCGGCCAACCCCAAGAAACTCTTCAGATACTGCGAGTGTGGTAAGAAGATATATGACAAGGATGTCCACCATGCCTGCTTCCACTGTCTTGGCATGGACCACAATGTTAAGGCCTGCAAACTCTTCTGCAGATTCAACCAGGCTACCTGGTGACGCCGTCAGAAGGGCCTAGAGTCTTTTATGCTGTAATCGAATGTCACTGTGTGGAGAAGGAGCTCTAGGCAAGAAGCTCTTCTGCGTCGCCAGCCATGCCCTCAGGCTCCCACTCCTCCAAGGCCCAGGACAAATCAGCTGGTAAAGCAGAAGCACCGCTGGGAGGGATAGGAGTAAGGAACAATCCCTCCCAGCACGCTCTTGGCACCCCCACTGCCATTCACACCCTTTGTTCCACAGTGTTGGCCTTGGCAGTGCCTCCCACTGGTCCTTCTCTGGCCGGCGATGGTTTGTCAACATCGGGCCTCTTGATGCCCCTGCTGACATTTCCTTCCCTTCCATTCAGACCCCTTCTTGCTCATGGGCAACAGACAAGGACTCCCACTGTACCTACCATGGCCAGTGATGGTTTGTCGATGTCAGGCATCCCGACACCCTCTTCGACACTCCAACCCCTGCCATTCAGACCCCTCCTTGCACAAGGGCAACAGCTAGAAAGCTGTGCTGAACCTGCTTTGGCCAGCGCTGGCCCGTTGACATTGGGATTTTTGCCTCCCCCGTTGACGCCATGGGCCATTTCACCAATGCCGTGGATTCAGTCTCCCCCGTCGACACCTCTGACTGAAATGCCATCTCATTGATGCCTCAGGTCGTACCGCCGACACTGGAGTTCCAGCCCCCCCAACCCATCAGCACCACAAGGTGCTCCGGTGACCCTAATTACCATTGATGTGCCGACTGTGCTTACCTTTTTCTGACAGTTTATGCTTTGCCTTACTCCTCCTCTAGGCCTGTTGACTCCGGGGTCTACTCGGCCAGCTCCTGTGCCATCACCTTCCATGTTGACGCACCCCGCTCACTGTTGGCCGTCGACATCCCCTGCACCTTGTTCAGAGTCCGGGTTTGAGGAACAGTATCATCCTGACCTCCTTCCACCTGATGTTGAGGAGGAGGAGGGAGCCAGGAGACCCTCAAGGTCCACCTCCACTGTTTCCTCAGGGGTGAGGACTCCACCAAGTATACCCAGTGACCCCTCCTTCATCTCAGAAGCAGCTATGGGATTTGATGCTGAGGAGCAGGATGTCAGCAAGAGAAATCTAGCTGAATATCTGGAATTGCCCAATTCTCCTCTTCTAATTATTCCTCTTCTGCAGGCTGCCTTGGAGGATGCCACCATGGCTGCCTGGTACAGGGCAAATATGATCCCTGCTATGCCCAGAAAGGCAGACAGATTGTACCAGGCTCCCTCTGGAAAGCCTTTTTGCTCAGGGGAACCACGGGCCTGACTCCGTGGCAATAAATGCTCCCCATGATAGGTCCAAGAGACTCTGTTTCCCCAGATAAGAAGTCCGGAAAGCTGTATCTCATGGGCAAGAGGGCCTATGGATCTGCCACGCTGGCCCTCAGAATTATCAGTTACATTGCCCATATGGTCAATTCCAGAACACTCTCTGGAAAATGGCCAAAACTGCGTCTCAGTCCCTTCCGGAGGGCTCCCAGAGGCAGGAGCTGCTTAAAGCCCACCAGTTTGGGGCAGATGTAGGCAAGCACCTTTTGAGGTCTGCCTGTGATATTTCTTTTTTTTTTTTTGAAATTTAAGTTTATTAGTTTCATCATACAAACAAGAAAAACAGAAAAAGAACAAACCAAACAAACCCCACCCTCCCCCAGAAAACCCAACACAAGTAGACAGATGAGTAATATATATATCATACAACAAAACCATTCCCCTCCCAATCCCCAAAGAAACTCCCGATACCCTCCCTAAAAGAGCACCCCGTTACTCACAAGACCAACAAGACATGTAAATCTAGAACCTATAAATCCCCATAAAGAAACCCCACCCCTCCCCAAACCAAAATGGGTGCACCAGCATAGAACCTAAAAAGAAAAAACATCTTAAATCTGGATATCGCTATATACCTGGAACAAAATATCATGGCTTTAAATCACATAGATCATATAGAGCAGAAAGGAGAAATCTGGAATCAGCAACGATACAGAAATAGATGCTGTATGAGGGCAAAAGGGTCGGGTCGTTAGGCCTTAATATTAATGCAAACATAAAGTTTGGAGTTTACCCCATCTTTTATAGAACAAATCCCTCCGGTCTTTAAAGCTGGCAATCAAATTCTCAGATTGGAGAATGACATCAACTCCTTCAGCCAATCTCGTGATGATAAGACCAACTGGTCCTTCCAGTGTCTTAGAACCAGTTTCTTAACCGCCATGGACACTAAAGCCATATGATATCAGCGTCCACACTATTTATATTAGAAAATCACCCAAAACACAGATTTGGGGACGAAAAAACTACTCAGACCAGAAGGGATCCAGATTCTCCTGGATCAGGGACCACAATGGGGCCACTTTGGAACATTCCCAGAAAATATGAATGAAATTGCCCTCACTAGCGAGCACCTAAAACAGTCCGAACCAGAAACCATTTTGCTGAAAGAGTTTACGAGGGTATAGTAAAGGTTATTCACAATATAATACTGTATTAATCGCAATCTATCCTGAGTGTGATATCTGTGCAAGCTAGCCAGATATTAGTCCAGACCGGACAACATCAGGAAGGAGGTTTGTCCAGACCGAAGAGCCCTCAACACCCTCACGCTAAATCAAAATTTAAGAGATATGAGTAAATTAACTGAAATAGAGGGGCTAAAGCCAGACTCGTAATGTTAGATAGGAAAGGTTGCACTACCGATTGCCTAAAGGTGATACGAATTTACTGCTCTCTAAGTGCAGGTTGGAAGACCTTAAAGATTCCTTTGCTTGGTATATCAAATTTCTTTAGAATCTCATCTGATGTCAGAAGCAAGTCTTGATTAAACAGCTGCCCACTCTAGCCTCTTTAAGTTGAGGGAGCCAATTTGGGACTATCCAAGAATTTCCGATTCTAACGTTAGGATTTAAGGCCACTGGCTGTCCCAGGTCCAATTCACTGGAAATCCGAAAGGATTTAAGGCATTGTACCCATGCCTTAAGAGTGCCGGCCACCACATTATCCGGAATCAACTGTGAAAGAGCCTTCAGGGGCAGATAAAACAAGGTGGAGATATCCAGTCCAAGTTCGGAGAGAAGAACCCGCTCCAGCTGAAGTCAAGTTGGACCGGAGTTCTCTGTACTTGTGGAGAACCACCTTCCCAACTTAGAAAAGTGGGCTGCCCAATAGTACAGCAGAAGATTGGGCAATCGAAAACCACCCTGTCCTTAGGGAGCGACAGATTAGTATAGGAGCGTCGAGCTCCCTTCCCCCGCCAAATAAAGTTGGAGAACAGCCGATGAAGCTGCTGGAAAAAAGAAAGGGGGATCCAGAGATTGGTCAGGTTCATTGGATAAAAGAGCCGAGGAAGTATATTCATTTTAATAATATTGACTCGTCCCCAGAGCGAGATAGGGAGAGCTGACCAGCGCTGCAGATCCTGACTAATCAAGTCTCTAACTCTATCCAAATTTAATTTTTTCAGCAGGGAAAGGTCAGTGGAAAAATGGATACCCAGATACTTAATAGATCTGGGGGTCCATCTCATTCCGAAAGGAAGAAATTCTTGCTTGTTTACATAGTGATTTAAAGGGTAAACCTCGCACTTAGAGATATTCAGCTTATAACTAGAGAAGGAGCCAAACTGTCTGATATCATCAAGAGCAGCCTCTAAGGATGTTACCGGGTCCGTTAAGTGTAGCAAGACATCATCTGCGTACGCAGAGCAAACCAACTCACACTGCTGAAACACGATACCTCTCACCTGAGGAGACAACTTGAGCTTGATCAACAGGGGTTCCAAAAATAAATTAAATAATAAAGGAGAAAGAGGGCAACCTTGCCTGGTACCAGCGAAAAGACGAAAAGAAGGAGATAAAACCCCATTACAATAGATCTTGGCAGAGGGGCAATTGTAAAATGTCTGAATCATAGTCAAAAAGGAAGCCGGAAAGCCCATCTCTTCCATTACTGCCCACAAAAAGGACCAGTCAACCCGATCGAAAGCTTTCTCAGCGTCAAGAGAGATCAGGGCAACCGGGTATGCTGCAGTTTGGGCGTACTGGGAGATATGTGACAGGGTTCTCAAGTGATCTGCCGCCGATCTCCCGGGACAAAACCAGCCTGCTCGGGGCTCACCAGCCCCAGCCATACTTTTTTGATCCTTTCAGCCAGTATTTTGGCTAAGATTTTAATATCATAATTTTGAAGAGAAATGGGACGGTAATTAGCGGATCAGTAAAGGTTTTGTCCGCTTTAGGATTAGAACTATTGTAGCCTCAAACAGGGTAGGATCAAGCTCAGAAGAGATCGGTAGATAATTATATAATTTAAGAAGGATAGGTATCAGATCTTTAGCAAATACTTTATAAAAGTTTGGGAAGCCATCCGCCCGGTGCCTTATCTGGAACCAAGGAAGCAATGGTACTGTTTATTTCTTCAGCGAGATAGGAACTAGTAAGCTGCATTGTTGGGTCTCCGATATACAAGGGATATCTATTGCTCTAATATACTCCTTAACAGCGAAATAGGAAGAGGTGAAGAGGAGCAGCTATAGAGTCCAGTAGTAATCTTTGAAAATACACACAACATCTCTAGGTGAAGAAACTATACTACCAGATGGAGAAGACAGGAAGGATGATCCTTGAACTCTCTAGTGTAGTAAACGTAAAGCCAGCAGTTTACGGCTTTTCACCAAAATCAAAATACTTGGCCTGGGTTTTCATCAAACAATACTCGTTTTTTCTTTCAGGAGGTCCAGTATTCATTCCTGATTACAAAAGCTCCTTAAGATCCGATACAGAAGAAGTTGCAGAATAATTGGCTTCTAACTCCCTCAATTTATTCATCAGAGCCAAGGACCTCGCCATCCGTGTCCTCTTCCTAAAGGAGGCCATCTTAATGAGTTCACCCCTGAGATAGCACTTCAGCGCGCCCCAGACCATGTCAACCCTGGGGGTGGAATTCAGATTATCAGCCAGAAAAAGAGAAATCCGGGAACTAATTTCGGAAACAAGTTGGTGATCTTTTAACAACTGCGTGTTTAGTCGCCATATAGAATCTCGAGAATAATCAGGGTCTAAAGACAGTCGTATCCAAACTATAGCATGATCCGACACAATTATCGGCTCAATACCAGACAAAGAGATATTCGGGAGAAAAGGAGGGCTGACTAAAATCATATCTAACCTTGACTTAGTGCCGTGTGATTGAGAGTAAAGGAGAAGGCACGTAAAGAAGGATTAGCGAGCAGCAGGGATCACATAGGCCAGACAGAGGTCAGGTCCCAGAAAGCCCGCTGAGCCGGGAAGTCGGGCGTTATCTTATGGTTCCTGTCTAAGGTGGAAGAAAAGGCACGTCAATCCCCCAATATAAATTGAGCAGGAAGAAAGCCAGCCAACTTATCAACCAAAGCCATGAAGAAAACGGGGTTCCCCCCAACTGGGCCATAAACAGAGCCAAGTACGACCCTGTCACCATTCAAAATACCCTTCACCAGGACAAACCTCCCCTCTGGGTCTGAGACAGTCAGTTCCTTTGTAAACAGTACATGTTTTTTGATAAGAACTGCAACTCCTTTACTGAAACATGAATTCCCAGCAAGATAAGATTGGGAAAAACCAGATCGGGAGAGCAGTCTGGCTTCATCCTGGCATAAATGTGTCTCTTGTAAAAACAGGATATCGATGTGAAGGAGTGAACAATGATTAAAGGCCTGTAACCATTTGACCCGATCCCTAAGCCCCCTAACGTTCCAAGACGCTATTTTGACAATATTCATAGCCATTTTAAAAAAATAACGACATTAATAAACATCCAGGCAAAGTCATCATAGTATATAAATGCAAGGTGCACCCCAGTAGACAAACCCTCCCAGAAATGAACTAATACAGCAAACCAGCAATCTTGTAAAACATCTGGGACATCTACTACTAGTGCCCGATCCCCCACCCCCCTCCCAAGACCCAGAAACCAGAAAATTAACAAATAACCAATCCCAAAAAGCGAATATTCCCCCCCATCCCAGCCACCAAAGATTCCAATAATGCCACATAATTTAAGCTAGAACCCTCCCCAACCACATCCCGACCCCCCACAACCCATATCCCAAACAAATCAGGAAATAGGTATTTACATCAGGTAAGCCTGAGCCAGGTATCCCAAAAATAGCCAAACATCCAAAGGCTCAGGCCCCTAACCCCAGTGCAAACCTCCAAACCCCAGAGCCAGGCACCAGTACCAACAAAGAAGTGAGATCTGCAGACCCTCCCGAGAGAGTGCCACCCATGATACCAGGATCGCACTCCCGGAAGCCCCAGCACCGGGGAGGTTAGCTGACTTCCATGTATGGCTCGCGATTCACATCCAGCCAGCAAGCCCACCGAGCCCGACCCCCCAACTCGCCACCCCCACCCCAATAATCCATAACAAATATGAAAATGGAAAGGATACAAGAGAATAGGGAGGGGACAGTCAAATAAAGAGAGGGTAGTAACACAACCACCGGCTACATAGAGCCAATATTCCAAAAACGAGTTCAGTACAGTGCCCCAAACAGCCTTGATAGCAGAGCCAGAACGAGAAAGTGAAAGAGAGGATCCTACCCAAGTCGCTGCAGGCCAGAAAAAGATGAGAGTCCAAGGAGCCAGCGAAATAAAAACAGATCCCCATGCAGGCTGTACTGTTGACCGGAGTCCATGTAAAGGCGGTTGTTTCCAGGGGGAAGCAAAGGGCCGAGGGACCCGCAAAGGTCCGCCTCCCAGGAAGTCCACATCCAGAAACAGCTACCGCCGAAACAAAGTTCCGCCGGAAAGGCAAATGGCCGAGATTGGGGGAGTGAGCCAAACCAGAGTTCATGCACCACGACTCCAGTCCCAGGCCAGAGAATCGGAAAAGAGGGGGGCCAAAATAGAGAGACCAGATAGACCAAAGAAACGACAGGGACAAGAGAAAGGAGACCAGAGAGAGAAAGGAAAACGAGAAGGCAGCACCTGCCACTGCTAAGTAAGCATCATTTTAAAATTAAAATTGAAGCAAAACTAGTTTAGTCCAGGCAGAATATAAAACTCAAATCTCCAGGTAGGGAGACGCGTGGGATCTCAGCCATGTGATTTGAATAGGTCGGTAACTTGTTTCCAGGTCCTTGAGCAGCCTCAGGGAGCTGAAGCTAGCAGTAACACCATTGATGGTAACTTTCAGGGTCGCTGGATAAGTCATTTTAAATGGAATAGAAGCTGCTATCAGTTTCTGTACCACTAGGTGATAAGCTGCTCTTTTTTCTCGGGTCTCTTTAGGTAGGTCTTGAGTGATCCTGATTTTGGATGGTCCCCACAGTATGTCCTTCAGCTCGCGGGATTTCGTATAGACATGATGTCTCTCCACATAACTCAAGAATTTGACAATAATGGGACATGGAGGGGACCCTGGAGCAGGCCTAGGTCTCAGGGAACGATGCGCTCGCTCTAGATGATAGGAGCTGATAGAAGATGGACACCACTTTGCACAGGAATTTCTCGCAGAAGGCCATGATGTCTGAGCCTTCTTCCAATTCAGGTATGCCCATGATTAGAAGATTGTTTAGTGAGTTTCGCCCTTCAAATCTTCGGTCTTAGACTGAAATTTTTAACTTGCTGCCTAAGTTCAGTGATCTCCGTTTCTGTTCTGGCACGCCACATTTCTGCAGATTAGCCTGGTTTCCATGTCAGTGACTCTAGTGGAGGCGGAGGGAAGGTGCTTCTGCAGCCATTTAAGTTCCCAGCTAATTCCTGAAGGATATCTTTTAAGGAGTAAGCTCTTGAGAAATCTGTCTTCCGATAGTGGAATAGCCTGCTGCCCTTTGTCCCCACTTGATCACCTTTGGTGGGGGCCTGGTTCCGCTGTTTCTTGAGGCCTTCTCTGGGGATGCAGGGGTGTATGCCTGACTGAGGCCTGCCTCCCATCCACTTCCATCGCAAGCCTGCAAACGATTTTCTTTGCTGCAGCAATCGCTAGATATTAGTAGGTACCTTCCCCAGACGTTTATTAAGCAAATTTGTCAGGAAAAAAATTAAGATGCCTAAATAAACGCTCAAAAAAGGTGGCCAGTGGGGAGCTCAGTATCCCAGCTGCTATCTAGCCAGATGCCATCACGTGACCCCCCACTGCCTGTGATATTTCTGATGGCTCCACCAGAGCAGCTGTGGTTAGCATCTGCCTAAGAAGGCATTCTTGACTCAGGGTGTCTGGATTTCCTACTGTTGTACAAAAGTCCATCCTGAATGGCCCCTTCAGAGGCTACAAGTTCTTTGGGGTGGATGTGCAGGATATCCTTTCTGATGTACAGGCCTTGTGGAGAACTTTATGGTCAGTTCACTCCTTGTACAACTCCCAGTCAGAAAGTGGCCAGAGGGTGCCTTTTCGTCATACTAGGCATGGACCCAAGTGGGGCCCCCGCCCACTGGGCAGGTGCCCCCTACCTCCACTGGGAAGGTCACCAGCTGGGGGGGAGTGGCCCCGGCTGCTAATTCTACCTCAGCATGACTACTTCCTAGACTCACACCCTCTAGTACTTTATGTAGGAGGTGGTGGTGGGGGTAATTTTTCTCTCCACCTGGACAGGTGGCGGGAGATCACAACAAATGCTTTGGTCTTACAGCTCATAGAGCACAGCCACACTCTAGAAGTTCTGGAGTGGCCTTTAGAGCTACTTCCTGTTCATTTCAGCTACCCTCCAGACCACATTCCAGTGCAGCTGGAGGAGATTCACATGTTGTTGCAGAAAAGGGCCATATAGCAAGTTTCCAAGGATCAGAGGAATGAAGTGCTCTATTTCCACTTCTTTCTAGTCCCCAAATCCCCAAGGAATTTATGGCCCACCCTGTACCTGAGAAACGTGAATTTCTATATCCAGTACAAGAAGTTCAGGAGGGTGACCCTATAGGGCATGCTGCCTCTTCTGCTCAAGGGAGATTGGATATGCTCCCTCGACGTGAATGATGCATAGCTGCATATCAAGGTCTGTGCTCCCCACAGGAAGTACCTCAGGTTCCAGTTCCTGGGGGAGCACTATCAGTTCAGGGTCTTTGCCCTTTGGCTTGTCATCTGTGTCACAGGTCTTTACCAAATGCTTGGCAGTGGTGGCAGCAGCCCTCAGGATGGGGAGGGACTGTATGTCTTCCCTTCCCTTACCTGGACAGCGGGTTGCTCAAAGCACAGTACAGGGAGCAGCTGTCCCTCACTGTTGCATGTATCAGGCAGTTGTTTCAGGTAAACATTTAGTAAACAAAGAAAATTGAGGTCTGCACCTGGGTCCTGTGCTCAGCTCTCACGCATGTAAACACAAAAGAAGTAAAGTTGCCAGCACCAGTCAGAACTGCAGAGCAACACCCTGGGACTTATGGATGAAATCAAATGTGCTATACATGCACCTGAAGAAAAAACCGAAAGCCGTAATGTGCTTCTTCCAAACAAGTTTATTCACAGCACACGGCTTCCACATCCATAAAATCACCCCTCCAAGAATATCCCAACGTGTTTCGCGCCCTCTAGCACTTAATCATGGGAATGACATACATCGGGATACCTTCACCATAAATACATAATAATTTAAAGTGACAGTACACATAATAATTAAAAAACATTTAATCCACATTTAAAATTGACTAAACTACGTATCAAAGTACCATATCATTGGCACAAATATTCCATTTAATTAATTTGTAGTTTTTTTACCACTTATATGTATACACCAGTGTCGTCCTCAAAAATGGAAAATGGGGATCCACTGAGGTTTTAACCGTAGCATCTATAAAACAAAATTAAACAACAATTGATTAGACATTTACATGTAAAATCTAACTATAGCATTTAAGAGGACACAATATGATCTTATTTCTACTTTTTAAGGAAAGGTTTTATATTTATTCTTTCATTAAGACCTGGTTTTTCTGTCCCTCCTGTGGCAAAAATCCAATATTGTTCTCTTTTGAGAAGAATATTGTCAAAATCACCCCCTCTCTGACTTTTTTTAGGTCTCTCTATTCCCAAAAATGTCCAGGTGTGTTCCTTTGGGTTTATTACTTTACTCATGTGGGCCGCTATTGCATTCTTTTGATCATTATAGTTAATTCTATCTTTCAATTTTCTTTTGTTCTTGCCAATATAGAAACTGCCACACGTACATGAAGCCATATAAATGACTCCCTCCGTTGCACAAGTTATGAATCCTCTTATTTTTGTATTCCTATGTGTTTTTGGATTCAAGAAACTCTTAACTTGTGTCAATGATTGACAAAACTTACAATTTATTTATTTATTTATTTATTTAAGAATCAGTTTACAACCTTTGAGCCAGAGGCTCGTTTCCAAAGGTACTTCGTCACATAAAGACATACATTGCGTTTCGGTTACATAGCAAAGATTTGCAAAGAATCAATAGGCATTCACCAGAGGTGCCACGTCACATAGTGGTCAGACAAATACAATTGGGTACAGGGTACATGTAATTGATAACAGGTATTACACAAGTCGGGTATCAAGTGAGCATTCTGGTAGATAAACATTGAAAACAGCTGGCACTGGCCAGGTTAAACCTAGGCATGGTGTACAGGGAAGTGGTGGAGGATGGTAGGGTGGAGAGCTCCCGGGGGCATTGTCAAGAGAAAGAGGTGGAGGCTATGTTCAGAGACAGGAGCAGTTACGAGTGCTGAAGATGTGGTTCAAGTGCGGTTTTGAATGTGGAGATGGTGATGGCATTGGTGATGGTGGCAGGAGAGAGTTAAACCAGGTTGGGGCTCTATAGCTGAAGGACCTCTGGCCACGGCTGGTTCTCGTTCTGGGGACCCTTAGAGTGGTCTTGTAGGAAGAACCGTGTTGCAATGGTGGGAGGGCTCTGGTGGATGGATGCCGTTACCCCAGGGGAGAGCCTAGTAGGGTATTTTGGTGAGGAGACAGGTCTGGTATCGAGCCGCTCATCCAGGGTAAGCAGGTTAGCATCGACATATAGCTGACAGGTGTGTGTGAGCCTGGGGGCACCAGTAATTAATCTGCACGCTTTATTCAGGGTTAGTGAATTTTGTTGAGTGCAGTGGTGTCGGCAGCACCGTATACTGGTAGACCATAGTCTATAAAGGGACAGAGCAGACGATGTAACAGCTAGCGGAGAGCATTTGGTGGAAGGCAGATTTTATGGCGGAATAGGATGCCAAGCCGTGTGTTGGTGGCGTGATGTTAGGCCGATGTGGTTGTGAAATGTGAGGCTGAATCGAAGGTAACCCCAAGGTATTTGTAGGAGCAGACTTGTTCCAGTGGTTGGTTGGTGCTTGGAAGGATATAGAGTGGGTGGTTGCTAGCTTTGTTTTGGGGGTGTGAAAAGAGCATAGTTTTGGTTTTCTTAAGATTGATGACGAGTCTGCGCTCCTTAAACCAAGCCTCGGCACTGTTGAAAGACTGCTGTAGGAGTCCTGTAGGGAGATGGGATTACGGTGGGTGGCAAAAAGGACAGCGTCGTCTGCATACAGCAGAATTTTGCCAGAGCATGCACTGGGCAGGTGTTCAGATACAGCGAGAAGAGAAGGGGCCCAGGATGGAGCCTTGGGGACCCCAGAGAATGGGACGGGTGTCGGAGAGTGTGCTATTAATCTTGACACACTGGGATCGAGTGTCAAGATAGCTAGCACCATGCCAGGGGGCCAGCCGAGAGACCAGTGAGGCAGAGTGCATTCAGCAGCAGTGGATGGAGACAGTGTCGAAAGCCTTTGAGAGGTCAATGAACACTGCACCAGCTAGGAGCTGGTATCCAAGGAGGAGTGTAGGAAGTTGGAGAATTCAATAAGGGCAGTGCTGGTACTGTGACCTGCATGGAAGCCATGTTGCTCTGGGCATAAGATGTTATGCTTAGCCAGATAATCAGTGATTTGAATGGCCCACTTTCTCAGGGCTTTAGAGAGGGAGGGAGGATGGAGATTGGCGGTAGTTGTTGGCTGATGACCTGTCGCCTCCTTTATGAATAGGTGTGATAATGGCTGTTTTCCAAGCTGTGGGAATTGTCCCAGGCAGAGTGACTGGTTAATTAGGCTTGTGAGAGGTGCAAGGACTTCATCTAGCACCAGCCTGAGGATGCTGGGGTCCAGTGAGTCACTGCCGGGATTGTTGCCATTGAGAGCTTTGATTAGGATGGGTCTGGCTTCCCGGTGGAAATCTTTCGCGGAGGAAGCTGGGGTGCTGGAGGACAGGGGAGTTTGGCTGGGGGAGGTCAAAGAAATTACTAGGAGGACTGAGCTAAGGTCAGTGAAAGTGGTGTTGAACCAGTTAGCTATGGTGGCAGGCTCGGTGGAGGTTGTGCCATTTCTAGTGAGCTGGGATGGGGCAGGGGAGCAAGCTTTACCATTGAGTTGCTTAATATTATCCCAGAAGGTCCGGGCTGAGCCCAGGAGGAGAGTAAGGAGGCCTGGTAATGGTCTGCCTTGGCTTTCCTGATGGCCCATGAGCATTTATTTCGGGCTGCATTGTATGCTTGCCTATCAGACAGACGACCTGTTTCAGTGGCAAGGTGCCAGAGGTTATCGGTTTCTAAGTAATTGTAGGAGGCGCGGGCTAACCCAGGGTGCGGCTCTGTTTTTGGACGGGTTTTGGTTAAGGTGAAAAGAGATCACAGGCCATGTTGAAGGTGTGGGTGAAAAGGTGAGGGCAGTATCAATGTTGGTTGCCTGCTGAATGGGGACCAGTCTATCTGGGTGAGGAGTGCCTTAGTTTCTTCAGCCCACCAGGGCGGGCGCCTGCGGAGGGTGGTCTGGGCTTTGGGCTTGGGATTGGGGCTACCCAGTGGAATAGGATAGGGGAGTGGTCACTCAGGGAGTCCGGGAGGACCTGGATGTTTTGGATTTTATGGGGGTCGGTTAAGAGTAATAACATCCAGCAGGTGCTGGGTACCACTTTAGGGGTTAAGTCTCGTGGGCTGGGTGACGAGTTGTGTCAGATCTTGGGCGGCAAATGAGTCTCTGGTGGTGGATGAGGAGGTGCTGAGCCAATTTACATTAAGGTCCCCCACTAGGACTTGTTCTGCCTTATGGTGGAGGGTGGCTAGGTAGTCCGTTAAAGATATCAGGGCTGGGTGCTGGTTCTTTGGGGGAACGTAGGCTGTGGTGAGATAGAGAGGGCTCCTAGAGGGGTCTGGGGTGAGTCTGAGGGTTAGGGCCTGGGCCCCATTTATGAGGGTAGGGGTGGGGAGTGCATGTCCAGGTATTGTGTCCCTGGTGTAGATTGCACAGCCTCCCCCTCGTTTGCCTACTCGGTCCTCCCGGTATAAGGTATAGCCTGGGAGGGAGACAAATGAGTCAGGAGTTGATTTGGACAGCCAGGTTTCAACCAGGGCTATGATGTCTGGTTGGTGAGCCATGGCCCAGCACTGAAAAGGCCAAATTTCTTCAGCAGGCTGCATTTGTTCATGGAGGCTACTCAAGACCAGTGGGCTGAGTGGGTGGATGGGAGGGGCAGGGCCTGGGTTGGGGTGTATGTTCCCTGTTAGGAGCAGAAGGAGGAGAAGTGCTCTGGTCAGAGGGAGGCAGATGGAGTTTACGCCGGGAGTGATAGAATAAGGAATGGGGTTTGGTTGCACAAGGGGTGGGTAGGGTAGCACATGCAGAGAAGGCCTGAGTGATCAGAAGTGCAAGGGGGCTGTAGGGGAGGACAGGTGATGTCTGGAAGGGGGTGAGGTGGAGAGGAGCATATGGGATGTGTGGAGGAGGAGGGAGGGGTAGGAGCAGTGGTAAAGGAGGAGGGGAGGACAGGAGGGTAGGTAGGAACACTGGAGTAGTGAGGCTGAGGGTTAATAGGGACACTAGGGTATGTGGAAGGCAAAGGGAGGAGGAGGAGGAGAAGAGATAGACTGGCGAGCAGGGGATGCATGTGCATAGTTGGGAAGGCTGGTGGAGCTGAAGTGAGGAAAGAATGGGGGGACTAGGATGAAAGAGGGGAGATAGTAGTGAGAGATCACCTCTGAGTCTAGTTGCTGCTATGGTGTGGTGGTAGTGTATGTGCCTGAAGTGCATAGAGTATCAGGTTCAAGTCTTGATCAGGGTAATAGGAGAGAGCTAGACTGGTGGCTGTAGCAGCAGGGAGTTGGGTTCAGGTTTGTAGAAGCACTTAGATAACACTTTAGTTGTGTCACAGGGTTAGTGCGTTCTTATAGTTATGAAATCCTGCAGTAAAATATGCAGGCGTTCTAGGTGAGTGGTGGAACTGTGGACTTTGGAAACAAGGGTGCAGGGTTCAAATCCTGCAAGGCAGCAGGAAGAAGAGGTAAACTTATATTTTGGCAGATTGGGTAGGGAAGTGATTAAGAGGCTTAGAAAGTAGTAATAAAGTAGGTAGGCATTGTGGCGCAGAGGTAGAGCAGCTGACTCTGACTGCAAGGGTACTGGGTTTAGACACAGCTCAGGGACAGAGTGTAGACAGGGCCAATATTTTAAATCTGGGCAGGAGGGAGTGAGGTATGGTTAAGAGCATAAAAATAGAGGAAGTTGTTGGCCTGGTTCAGTGGCTTAGAGGATAGTCAGTAGAATTTAGAGAGAAGGGTACCAGGTTTGATACTAGCAGTTGCTTAAAGATAGGCTGAAGGATGAGTGCAGAAAGTAGGTAGTAGAAGGAATCCAAGGAACTGCAGTGACCTCTAGTGGGACAGCTGTGAGGTAGTAGCTAGGAGGGATAGAGAGGACAGAGGAGCTAGAGTGGAAAGTGCAGTGACCCCTAGTGGTTGGTGCCTATAACCTGCAAATGGGAAAGTGGGCACTTAGTGTAAAGGAGGGATGGCTGATGACACGTGACCTGCCAGCAGCAATATGAGCGCTGACCCTGGGGGCTGGGTGGGAAGTGCCTCACAACAGTCAGGCTGTAGTGCAGGACACTTTACCTCTTACAGGCTCTGGCAATCCCCGATTTCAGTCTCTGCTGCTGGGCCGAGTTCTGAGGGGAGCGGGCTGCTTCAGGGCCTCTTACAGGCTCTGGCAATCCCCGATTTCAGTCTCTGCTGCTGGGCCGAGTTCTGAGGGGAGCGGGCTGCTTCAGGGCCTCTTACAGGCTCTGGCAATCCCCGATTTCAGTCTCTGCTGCTGGGCCGAGTTCCCACGTCTATAACATCCATCCTGCATTTTAGGTAGCCACATTCTTGTTTGCATCTGTTTAGGCTGTATTGAATGTACCAACAAATCTTTAAGACTTCTACCTTTCCTATGCACCATTCTTGGTTGGACATTATTCAAATTCTTAAGACCAGGATCCAAACTTACCAGATGCCAGTGTTTCCTAATAATATTGCTAATTTCTCCTGACTGAGCACTATAAGTATTTATAAAATGTATTCTCTGATTTTTCAATATTTTTCTTTTTCATGACCTCTGACCTTTCCAAACTACTAACATCATTTCTAGCTTTTGTAATGAGATCCATAGGATATTTCCTTTCTTTAATCTACTTTCAAGCTCATCTGCTCTCATTTCAAATGTACTTTTTGTACTGCAGTTTCTTTTTATTCTCATGAATTGTCCTTTTGGTATACCAGCTATAGTATGAAATGGATGACTACTGTCGGCCTGTAAGAGAGTATTTCTATCTGTACTTTTTCTAAATAAATCTGTTTCTATGCCTCCCTGTCCATCTTTTTTAAAAATGAGGTCTAAGAGATTGATTTGTCTATAACCAAAGGATAGGGAAAAATGCAGGTTAGAATTACTGGCTTCTAAAAACCTTACAAATTGAAAGAGTTCATTTTCCGATCCCGTCCAAATAATAAAAATATCATCAATAAAACGCCTGTAAAGATCAATTTTATCTCTATATGGATTACCATCCATATTTCTAATGAACTCTTCCTTCCATTTTCCTAAATACAGATTTGCAAAATTCGGGGCAAAAGTTGCTCCCATTGCAGTACCCTTTTTCTGTATATACTGTCCGTCTGCAAAGGAAAAGGTGTTATTTTTCAATACAAATTCAGCCAGTTGAACCAACATTTCTGTAGGTGGATCTCTCTCTACTCTACTATCCAGGTAATACTCTAAGGCAGCCAGTCCCCCTTCATGTGGTATATTAGAATATAATGATTCAACATCCAAGGTAACAAACAGACTAGTTTCCTCAATAGCTACATCCTCCAGAACATTAATCATATCACCTGTATCCTTTATATGTGAAGGAACTGCTTGGGCCAAAGGTTTAATATGATAATCAATAAACTGTGACAAGGGCTCAGTAAGGGAACCATTTCCTGACACTATTGGACGGCCAGTTGGATCAGAAAGACACTTGTGTATTTTAGGAAGAATATACAGGCAGGCTCTCATTGGATACTGTACACTCAAAAAGGAAAAGATGTCATCACTAATCCAACCCTTTTCTTTTATTTCAGAAAGGTATTTATCTAGTTCCTTTTTGTATATTGCAGTCGGATCTACCAAAACTTTTTTATAAAATTCTGCATTCTTCAATTGTCTATGTACCTCTAAACAATATTTTTCAGTATCCATAACCACAATGGAGCCCCCCTTATCAGCATTTTTTCTGGTAATACTTGTATCCTCACTTAAAGCTTTAAGGGCTGACTTTTCAGCCATACTTAAATTTTTTCTCATGGGTACATGAATTTTATTACTTTTGTCCAGGTCCAACAAATCTTTTTCACAGCTTCTCAAAAAAATCTGTAAAGCTGGAGTCAAAGGTGGACAAAAAGTCGATGGAGGTTTAAATCTCTGAGCACTTATATCAGTATAATCAATTTCCACAGCATCACTTACCCCCATTCGTGCAGTCCCAGGATTTTCTTCCTCTTTTCGGTTGAAAAAAGATTTCAATCCCAAATTTCTAGTCAATTTATGACAATCTATTATAGTCTCAAATAAATTAAACCTCTGCTGTGGAACAAAAGATAGACCTTTACTCAGGAGGCTTATTTCCACATCAGACAAGACTCTAGATGAAATGTTTACCACATTATTTACTGATAAGTTCCTCTCATATTGCCCCTCATGTTGTTTCAGGCCCTACGGATTATGGGCAATCTGCCCAAGACGGTCTTGACACCTTGTCAGTGCCTACAGTACATAGGGACAGTACTGGACACAGCCCAGGGCTATGCTTTCTTGCCGCAGAACAGGGCAGACCGCCTGATGGCTCTGGCTCAGCTGCTTTACAACAGCCGATATGTCACGGGCAGAACCTTCCTGAGGCTCTTGGGCCTGATGACTGCAGCCATTGTCATGGTACCCCTAGCCAGGCTGCACAAGTTATCCAACACATCTGACAAAATACTGCAGTCTGACGCCACGTGGAGAAGCAGCGCAGTCAGCCAAAAGATCTACATGTTGTTGAGAACTGTAACTTTAAGTGCAGAAGCAACCACAACTGTCCTACCATAGACTGCTCTCTAAAAGAACTGTCCTCTTTGTGCTTGTAATGTTTTTTCATTCTGCTCAGCTGGCGAGGGGGCAGGCCAGCAGCTGAGCGTCAGTTGCAAAGGAGGGGCTTGTGGTAGATAAAAAGCACGCACTGTTATTTTGTGAGGCCTGTGACAGAGCAGCCCCCTTTAGATCCTTTATAGTAAAGAAGGGTCATTTACCATGGCTCTCAGAAAGCTAAAACAGGACATTAGAGTAAAAAAAAAAAAAAAACCCTCTGGAAGACGGCAAACAAAACAGTAAATGAAGTTGATTGGGAAATCTATAAAAAACATAGGAATGCTTTAAGAACAACTATTAGAAATGCAAAAAAGCAGTTTTATAGAAACAAAATTTCTGAGACAAATGATCTTAGGAAATACTGGTCCCTGATCAGATGCCTTGAAAAAACAGTTGATAAACTCTCAACTCAAATTCAGCAACAAGGTGTAGTTCAATCTGTCATTGTTTCTTTAAATATTTTAAATAACTATCTTGTTTCTTTGCCATATATTGATATCCCAACAAGGGAACTAGATACAGATTTTGTCTGAAATGTTGAAAAATCTTCAGCTGCTCCAGAATTTAGATTTAAAATAATAACTTGTAGCGAAGTTAAAACGGAGTTATGAAGGCTAAATGTTAAAAAAGCTTTTGGCCCTGATGGCATTGAAAAAATATTTTTAAAAGATTCTTCAGACTTAATGGCACCCATTTTAGCTAAATTGTTTAAATAGAGTTTAACTGACAGATTATTTCCATAATGTTGGAAAAAGGCAAAAATCATCCCAGTGCACAAAGGGGGGAATCACACTGCCCCTACAAATTATAGGCCAATAGCCATGTTGTCCATGGTGTAGCAGGTAATGGAGAGACTGATGCAGAGGCAGCCAAGTGAATACCTTGAAAGGTATTCCTTGCTGACCGTCTTCCAGTCAGAATTTTGGAAAGGTCATTCCATGGACACCGTGCTCACTAGCCTAATAGATTCAGTAACCTCCCAGTTAGAGGAGGGAGGCCAGTAGGCATGGTGTTTGTGGATTTGTCCAAGGCCTTTGACACCTGTGGACCACAGACTTTTAATACAAAACATGGGATCTTTTGGAGTGGATCTTGAAACAGTAAATTAGCTTAGCTCCTATCTATCAAATAGGACCCAGCAGGTCCAGATAGGGGACACCCTATGTAAGAAAGAAACAGTCCTCAGAGGAGTCCCACAGGGCTCCATACTAGGGCCCACCCTATTCCTTGTGTATATAAATGATTTGATCAAAACAGCATCCCAAACTACCATCAAACTTTTTGCTGATGATATAGTTCTGCTTGCTAACAGGAGAACTTTACATGAAGTGGAAAGTGAACTCCAGTTGGACTTCACAGAATTAGGGAAATGGTTAGTCCAGTCAAGACTAGTCTTAAATGGCAAGAAGACTAAAACAATGGTTTTCTATCCATCTCAAAAGAAAAAACTTAATACAAAGCAGAAAATAAACATAAAAACTTTGAAAAATGAAACTCTGGGGCAAGAAACCCAGTATAAATTCCTCGGGGTATGGATTGATGAAAAATTCAAATTTGATTGTCGTATCCTGGACATGTTAGGAAAGATAAATAAAAAACTTGGTACCTTTCACCACACTAGTTTCTGCACAAATAAAAAAGTGCATACTGATATTGTAAATCGGTTACTAATTCCAAATTTAGATTATGGCAGCCTTATTTATGGTTTAACCAACAAAACCTTATTAAAGAAGGTAGATGTAACATATAACAACCTAGCTAGATTTATACTATGGTGCGACGCTAGATGCCATCACTGTGACATGTACTAGGAACTGGGGTGGGTGTCACCCAAAATAAGAGAAAATTGCAGTCCATCTTGAAAATAGGTCTTATGACCTAAAGATGTGAACATGAGATCTTATCCTGTATAAAATAAAGCATTTACTATACTACATGAGGTCCCTCGAGTGGATCTTAGGGCCAGTGGGATCAGCACACGACCCTAGAATAACAGGTTCTGGTCAGTTCCCCAGTCAAGAAGGTTCACCAGTGGTGGATGGAACTCAGCAACCTGTTAAAGAACTTCCTTCTGCATCTCGTCCCTCAGCAGATTCTTACCATAGGCGCTTTGGGGATGGGCTGAGGGGCTCATCTGGGGCCCATCGGACTCAAGAAATGTGGACCAAAGTAGAGGCTGTCCCCCACATAAATATCCTGAAGATGTGGGGCATTCTGTATGCTTTACAAGCCTTCCAAAACCACCTGTCCCCGGGCCATCTGCTGGTGCAGACGGATGACGCCAGTGTAGTACACTATATCAACAAACACAGGGGGACTCATTCGTACCCTTTGTGCTAGGAAGCGGTGAGGGTCTGGTACTGGGCTCTAGAACACGGTCTAGAACTGTTGCACGTCCATGTTCTGCATGTCCAAACGCCCTGTGCAGACAGGCTAAGCTGGTCACAGTCCAGATTGCACAAATGGGAACTGCTGACCTCAGTAATAGAAGATCTGTTCCAACAGGTGGGGTTGCCCAAAGTCGGACCTTTTGCGTCCCCTCAACACAAAACAGCGTTTTCTGCTTGCTCGATGAGGGCCTGAGTTTTGGCAAGACCCAGTGACCGTCTGTTAGAAAGGAGATTCCTTTACACCTTTCTGCCCTTCCCTCTGAGTCAAGTGCTAATCAAGCTCCAAATGGAGGGGCCACTCTAATACTTGTGGTTCCTTTCTGGCCTTGTCAGATATGGTTTCCATTACTGCAAAAATAGTAGTGGAACCTCCAGTGCCCCTGCCCTTGTGCAAGGGCCTACTGTCTCAGGAACAGGGCACCCTGGTTCTTATGGACCTCAGATTCTCCATCACCATAAACATAGCCATTGCAGTATTTTAGGTGTTGCCAAAAGTGGTGGGCGTTCTGGTGGCTGCAGGAAGCCTTCCACCAGGGCCACTTATTCTGTAAAGTGGGCGCTTTGCACTGTGGCGACTTCCAGAATTTGAACCCTTTCATCTGTTCAGTGAATCAGATTCTGGAGTACCAGCTTTCCTCGCAGATTCTGGCCTGCAGTACTCCTCCATTAAAGTGCACTGGCTGCCATTTCAGCCTTCCAGCATGCCTGTAGATGGCTGAACAGTGGCACAACTGGAGGTGTCCCGTACATTTTGAGAGCATTCTTCATCAAGCCTCCTGTCTGTAATCCAGTCCCCCCCTTGGGACTTGAATTTTGTGTTAGAAAACTTAGTTTGGCTCCTTTTGGGCTGGCTGCTTCTTGAGAGCCACGCTTCCTGTCATGGAAAGCGTTATTTTTGGTTGCTATTACTTCTGCTTAAAGGATTTGCAAGCTTCAGGCTCTGATATGTGTGTCTCCTTATTTGGGTTTCCACAGACAGGGTGTCCTTACACACCAACCCTAAATTTTTGCCAAAGGTGGTGTCTGAGTTTACCCTGAATCAAACCATCAACCTGCCTGCTTACTTTCCTAAGTATACCAATCCAGGGGAAGCACTGCTCCATACTTTAGATGCACATAGAATATGTTCATTGCACAAAGGACTACAGGAAGTCCTCACAGCTGTTTGTTTCTTTCCGCCTGGGAAAGAGGGAATACCATTTTCTAAACAGTGCCTGACCAAATGGTTGGCCAACTGTACTATTTTCCGTTATAGGGAGTATGGTAAGGAACTTCTTGGGGTTGTGCATGGCGACTCCGCCAGAGAGTTGGCCACCTCTGTTGCCTGTTTCAGCTGCAGAGATCTGTGTTGCTGCAGCTTGGAGTACTGTCCACACTTTCACTAAACTCTACAGTCTGGACATTGCCTCTAGAAGAAAGGGCAGGCTTCAGCCTGGCTGTGCTTCAGTGCCTCCTGTCTTAGGCCTATGTTCTCCTGCCACTCAGACTGTCTCTCAGTCAGTACTGCTTGGGACTCATTCCGTACATAGTGGCCTGATGCAAAAGATACCCTTGATGAAGATAGTACAGTTATAACATAACTTACTGTAACATAGATCTTCAAGGATCTCTTGCATCTCGCCATGCAGTCCCCTCCCCTTAGCCTCAGGCTACAATTTCTGTCTCCCTCTCTCCTGAACAGTCTACCATCTGTTTCACACTACTTAGTGACAGGAACCTCTATCTCTCTCTCTCTCTCTCTCTCTCTCTCTCTCTCTCGGTTCCCCAGGAAGAGGTCCTTTGTATTTGGTCTCTGGTGGGGGAACTGAGGAGGCCTAGCAGAAAAGTTTCCTTGTGGTCCTAGTGCCTGTCGGCCATAGTTCCATAGGTGTGGGCTGATACAAGAGATCCTCTCAAAGATCTACTGTTATGCCAAGTTCTTACATAGCTGTACTTTTTAGGAATATCTGAGAAAATTATAAATACACTAAGGATGAATCTAAGGATGCCAGAAATACTGTTTTGCTAAAAAAAACAAAAAAAACTGTGATGAAATCTTTCATCAACTAACAAATCCCGTTGCTTTCAGTGACTATTAGTAATATCAGGCTCCAACAGGATCACTTCGCTAGTAATTGTCTGTCACTGACTTATAAATTTATAACTCGCACTTCCTGGAGCTGCTGACCTTTATGCTCATCTGAAGCCCCTCCTCCTCCCCAGCTGTTCAGCGCAACATAAGGCCGGAGTCGTGGGGCCCATACTATTGGGTTTACAGAAGCTCTGAGTACTAAATGTAGTGTTATACACACACACACACACACACACACACACACACATTAGATACTGGCATTTATACATTTCAGAAATGATTTGGTGAACATCATGATCTCTGTTCTTGATGACAGTTGTTATAAAAAGTTGTCACTAAGGTTTTGAATGTTGGTTGTGTTTTTGCAGAGAGCTGGAGTTAAGGAAAGAAATGCCTTGCTACATGTTCTAGGGATGGAAGCTATATGAAGCCAAAATTAAGTCTGTTACATCAGCTGAAAAGGAAATAGGGCTAGCAGTGCCAACAATTAGTGGGTCAAATGAAGAAACTATACCACTGCCAACATTTCAGAAAGTAAGAAGCAACAAGGATGACTGGAAACGTTCAATATTTGATGACAGTGATCTAGAGAAGCCTTATTTTCATGGCAGGAAGCCCCCTGGGCCTGCAGTTCCATTTAAACTGTCCGAGAATGGTGACTGCATACCATATACCATTAACAGATACTTGCGGGATTACCAGAGAGAAGGAGCCAAATTTATGTACAAACACTATGCACAAGGACAAGGATGTATCCTTGGAGATGATATGGGACTTGGAAAAACAATTCAGGTAATATACAGTTTATGCAGTGCTTTCAGTTGGATATAACTTGATTCATAACAGCTAACTGGTTCATACAAAGATAGAAAACTGCCAGTAGGAGAAGATGTTTCGGTTTGTCCAGTCAGCCCCATGAGGGTATGTATTCCTGCTTAAAGGATCATGACCATCCCGTTCCTCCATCCAACCTTCCGTGTTCCCTTGACCAGCCCTTTATGCCTAACCCACCCTGTTTTAAAGCGCCCCCATATTTTAGCAATGATCAGTGCATCAGGCAGCTTGTTCCACCCCTCCACCACCCTCTCAGTGAAGTAGTATCTCCTAACATCCTCTTTAAACCTACCCTGTACACCAGTTCCTTGCTATTCCCTTTGTATTCCTGTTGCTGTTGGTTCTGAACAACACGCTCAGGTCCATTTTGTTAATACCCTGCATGTATTTAAATGTTTCACTCCAGTCCCCCTTCTCTCTTCTGGACTCCAACGAATACATGTTGAGGCTTCCCAGTCTTTGATCATATGCCTTTTTCTGTTGCCCCTGAATCTTCTTGGTTGCTCTCCTCTGCACTGACTCCAGCCTGTCAATATCCTTTTTTAAATAAGGGTTCCAAAACTGCCCACAGTACTTCAGGTACGGTCACAACAGGGTCCTGTATAGGGGCAGCATGACCTCCTTTTTCATGCTGCTGAAGCCCCTACTAATGCAGCCTAGCATTCTGTTTGCCTTCCCTATTGCTTGATTACATTTTGTTGATGATGTTTGAGATCACCACCCCAGATCCATTTTCTCCTAAATCATAATAACTGTCCCCCACAAGCCTGTACTCTGCCCCTGGAGTTTTGTCTCCTACATGACTTATATTTCTGTCTATTGCCTGGCCTGTGACTGTGTGTGTATTTTTGACTTGTCTGCTGGCCTCCTTTGACACCTTGTAATCTTATGTAATTGCACTTTATGTGATGACCCCTTGTTCTGTAATTTCCTGCACCTCATGTTGAGGCCTGCATTTACTGTTGTCCTCCACATCTGTATTGCTTAATGTGCCATGCTATGGCTCGGGTCGTGCCTGAAAATGGTCCTTTGGATCAGTGCACACACCCGGTTATCAAAGACATAAATAAAATAAATAAACATGCATGATCTTGCACTTCTTCACATTGAAGCCCCGCTGCCAGACCCTTGACCACCTCTTGAGTTTCACTAGGTCCTCCTTCAAATCATGGATTCCGTAATCACAGTCAGCCCTGCCACAGAGCTTGGTGTGTTCTGCAAATGATTTTCACTCTGATGCCTTCTCCTATGTCACTAATGAAGGTGTTAAAAAGGACTGTCCCCAGCACTGATCCCTACAGGACCCATAGTGACTTCCCTTACATGAGAATTCCTTGTTGATCACTACTCCTCTGTCCCTCCCCCAGTCTGCTCTACACCCACTTTATCACTTTGTCCCCCACCACAGTGTCCTCTAAATTCTTGACTAGCCTGCTGTGTGGAACACATAATAATGTACTTGGGCCACAGAAACCTGGGGGCAGAATACAAGCATGAGTGGGGTGGTACTGGCTACCACCAAACAGGAAAAGACCTGGGGTAATCATATTGGATGACATATATGTGGCCAGGCAGTGCAACAAGACAGTTCGCGAGAGCTAGTGGGATGCTGGGTTGCAGATGGGGAGGGGATCATGCAGAAAGAAGGAGGTGGTGTTTCCTCAGTATAGATCACTGGTAAGACCCTCCTAAAGTACTGTGTCCAGTTCTGGAGACCACGTCTACTGAAGGACATAGAGTGGAGGTGGTCCAGAGGAGGACAGCCAAGATGGTGCAGGGTCTGCATCAGAAGCCCTACGTGGAGAGACTTAAGGATCCTTAATTTGTGCACACTGGAAGAGAGGAGGGAAAGGGGGGCTATGATAGAGACCTTCAGATACCTAAAGGGGGTAAGTAAGGTATAGGAGGGAAGTATATTTCAGAAAAAAAGGTGCTCAAGAACAATGGGGCATGATATGAAGCTGGAGGGGGCATAAATTCAGGAGAGATATGATGAAGTACTTCTTCACAGAAAGTAGTGGATTCCTGGAACTGCCTTCCGGCCAGGTGGTGGGGTGAGAAAACAGTGATGGGGTTCAAGCATGCGCAGGATAGGCACAAGGGATCTTAGTGGAAAGGAATAGGGGAGGTAGCGAACCAGAGATAGAGTAGGATCTGTGGTGATACTTTTGTTAGGGAAAATGAGCACGCTTAGGTGGGCCAAGCAGTCGTTATCTGCTGGCAGAGTCTATGTTTCTGTGTAAATGTATTACTTTATTCAAGATACAGTATATCAACTGCCTGACCTTTATTCTTAGCAGATACAGAATGATGAGAGATATGGGAGGTACTTGGAGCAGTAAGCCTATTGAGGAGCAATTATAAGATAATCATATGTTTTCTGGAAGACCGTAGTGAAACAAAAGAACATGGTATTAGTCTTGGAGCATTAATTATCGTAAATTTGTATATGTGGGGTAGATTTCAATTTTATTGCAGTACAGTACATTTTATTTTTATGATACTTTTTTATTGAAACAGTGAAAATACAAAGCAGTTCACAGCATACTTTGAATGCAGCAATGCTGTTTTTTGGGCAAATTGAAAATTATTTTTTTATTTCACAAGTTTTGCTTGGAAGGACATACTGAGCTGATAGCTTGTTTCCAGATGCGTCGGGGGTGGTGGTGGTGGTAGGGGAAATGGAGTACAGTTCATCTGACAACAATGTACAGTAAATAACATCACAGTATAAAATTGTACAAATCTAGCAAGACACCGTTGGGCATGTCAGACTTGGCAGCTGTGTGCAGTGGCAGAGTGCGGTGGGTGAGTTGCAGTCTCTGTTGGTACATTTGTCTCTTCATAGCTCTATAGCCTTTACATCTTGCATGCTAGTGAGAGCACCCACTACTGTTCGGGGTCACCAGCTGAACTGTTTCCTGGCTGCACTTTTTAGAACTGTGTCAGTGTAAAACTGACTTGAATACTTTTTGAGACTGCGTATCCTGGGGAGGGGGCTGTGTTTCAGTCCATGCTGCATTACAGAACTGTGCAGTGCTTAAACATTCTTAATTCCCGGACTGAGACCTGATATTCAGGTGCGCTCTGTGTAATCAGTTGCTGACTTGCACTAAATGACCTCAGTGTGACTGCAGACTGTAAGTTTGATCAGCACTGACTGTGATTCCCTGCATTTGCTTGCCTTACTGACAATACCTGTTTGGTTCTGTCTCTCTAGCACTTTGAACTGCTGGCAGCACTGAATCTAGTCCACATGTGACACTGTAGTCAGATGCTAATTGTTTGCCCTCTGAATTGCCTCTCTCCCTTGTTATCTCTGTTGATATTGGAACGCTTCCAGAGTTTCTACCTGACCCTACCCCTACCATTCAGCCGCAGTGGCAAAGCTGCTGTAGGTTGGGCTGAGGGTCATATATGTAAAATTGGCAAGACATGGTGGCAGACTCTGAAGGCTGAGTATGACAGCAGAGAACGGCATGTGAGTGGCAGTCCCTGTTGGTACATCTTTCTGTTCATAGCTCTATAGCCTTTAAATCTTGCCTGCTAAATGTTCACCTTGGGAACCCAGGGGCCAGATTCAATTGTCACCAGCTTGAGTTATTTTTCCTGGGTGCACTTTTGAGAACTTTGCCAGTGTGTGAACTAATTTGAACCCCTGTTTGAGACTTGATGTCCTGTTGGTCTATGTGTGGATCCTGGCTGCACTAATTAGAACTGTGCCAGTGTGTAAACAGTCTTGAATCCCAGCCTAAGACTGAATATTCTAGGGGTCTGTGAGTAATCAGTTGCTGTCCTGCACTAAACAACCCAAGTGTGACTACAAACCGCAAGTCAATCAGTATTTTAATTCCATTACTATTTTGCATTGACTGTAATTCTGTGCGTGTGATTGCAGTACAGGTGATGCCTGTTTGATTCTGTGTCCCTGGTGGTTTGAACCGCTGGCAGCGCTGAATCTATCTCATGTATGAGAGGGTAGTCAGATGCTAACTGTCCCGTGAACTGCCTCTCTCCCTTGTTATCTGCAGTGATAGCAGAATGCTCCCAGAGTCTCTGCCTCATCCTACCCACCAATCAGCCCAGTGGCAGGGCCACCGTAGGTGGGGCCATGGGCTTGATAAATAAAATCAGCAAGGCGCAGTGGCGTATTTGAAGCAGTGATGGACTTCGGCGGTGGAGTACAACAGCAGAGTGTGAAGTTAGCTGGAGTCAGTCAGATTAGATGGGGCACAGCACTTGTTACTCTGTGTGTTTGCATTTAACATAGAGAATAATGTATGGGCAACCATACACAACATACACAGCAAGGCTGTGTTTCCATCGAGGATTTGAGATGACAGCATATGAACCTCGAGAGGTCCATGCTGTCATCTTTACCCCGAGATGGAAACACATGCTGAGTTGTGTGTGGTTGACCATATTTTATTTTTTATAGTAATGGTTTTTTACACTAGAGTGACAGACCTCCACTGAAGTGAAAACAAAAAATCTTGCCATTTCTTTGTTCTTCTCGCATAACAAAATAAAATTTCTAGACTTTTGAAAGGTAAAAGGTATAATTTTGGGTACTGGGTGGTTAGTAAGTAGCTAGGTATAGAATAAATGAGAAATTTAAAATTGAATATCCTTTGAACTGTGCATAACAACTGTTCGGAATGCGCATAACACTTTGGAATGCGCATAACAGTTTAGAATATGCTTAAGGATTTTGAGCAGGCTGATTTTTATACATAACAAAGGGTAACCATATACTATGCATCTTTATTGGTAACTTGCATTATTAGTACTTATCCTGGTTTAAATCATGGGTTATGTTTGGTAGTGTCCTATTTTGTTAATTTGTACTTTGGTAATGTTACATTTGAAATGGGTCACTTACTGGGGGACAAACACTTGGTTGGGAAACTATACTAAGGGATGCTAGTCTGAGGATTTAGGGGTGAGAAATTATTTTTTTTACAGCTGAAATATTATTGCTGCAATCAAATTGTAGTGAGGTTTCAAGGTTTGTATTTATTTATTTAGCTTTTGTATACCAGGTAAGCACACTAGACAGTACTAAAGAATGTAGAATATGAAGGACCTAGTATCAAAAGATTAGTGAAAGGTCAGAAGCTCAAGCAAAGGTTTAGGGCATGTTTGTTAATTCATCTACTTTTGATAATGTCTGGCAACAGCCATGCTAACCCTTGCCCACAAGATAGACAGCCCAATGATGAGAATAGGAAAATGGATTATATATGCTAGAAAATACAAAATCACACATGCCCCCACAATGCAAAGCATCATGGGCTGCATATGCAAATCACCACAGAATGTTATGTTGGTCCAACTTTAAGCAGAATTGCATGGTGCCGAAAGGCCTCTCACACAGTTTGCAAAGGGTCCTACCTGGACTCATCAGTATGCCTTGTCGCTTGGCACCCCAGTGGAATGGACCAGCTACCCTTAAGGCAGTGTGCCTTGGATATATTGTGGTGAACCCATTAAAATAAAAAACTATTTAAAAGACAAAGAACCTCTGTGCGCAAACACTGAGACAAGGGTTTTACCCTAAAGGGCATTTGGCTGTTAAGCCAAGTTTCAAAAATACAAAATCACACATGCCCCACAATGCAAGCATCATGGGCTACTGTAAATCACCACAGAATATTGTAGATGCTATAACATTCTGTGATGATTCCATATGCAACAATGCGACAAAGAGGCATGTGGTGTATTTACATAATCCAATAAATACTGGAAATGTCTGCCTCAGTGTTTCACACAAAATTCTTTGTCTTCTTATATATACTACATTTGAATACTGGAAGTCTGCCACCAAAATGTACAGCATTCTATGTATGGGTTGACATGCTGAGGCCAGACGTTATTACCCTCACTGAAACTTGGTTTACAGTTAAAGTTGAGGATGCTGCAGCGGCTTTGGATACTTTATTCATTATTTAGAACTGATAAGATTGTGAAGAGGGGTGAGGGCTATACGATTTATGTTAAAGGTAATTTGGTTGCAGAAAAAAATGAAGTCACTGGTTGTAGTTCAGAATGTGTATAGTCATTTGTTTAACTGTAGGGCTGTGTATATCTCCCCAAAGTATAGTAAGGATGGGATCTATTATTTTAGTGATTGTGGCACAACTGAATGTTAATCATAAAAAAATATTGCGAGAGATTTTGATAATGATTGGTTAAAAAAGACAAATAATGTAGTGAGGAATAAAATAGTAGCGCTAAATGTAGTGCGGTTGGTGAAGGACTTAATCACCTCCTTACAAAGCTCTCTTACACTTGTGCCACCATCCTCTGTGATACCTAACTTTTGATCTTCTCCCACCACCCTTGTGCCACCTAACTTCTTATCTCCTCCCACCTCCCTTGTGCCACCACCCTCTGTGATACCTAACTTCTGATCTCCTCCCACCTCCCTTGTGCCACCACCCTCTGTGATACCTAACTTCTGATCTCCTCCCACCTCCCTTGTGCCACCACCCTTGTGATACCTAACTTGATCTCCTCCCACCTCCCTTGTGCCACCACCTCTGTGATCCCTAACTCTGATCTGCTCCCACCTCCCTGTGCCACCACCTCTGTGATACCTAACTGATCTGCTCCCCACCCTCCTTGTGCCACCACCCTCTGTGATACCTAAATTCTGATCTCCTCCCACCTCCCTTGTGCCACCACCCTCTGTGATACCTAACTTCTGATCTGCTGCCACCTCCCTTGTGCCACCACCCTTGTGATACCTAACTTCTGATCTCCTCCCACCTCCCTTGTGTCACCACTCTCTGTGATCCCTAACTTCTGATCTGCTCCCACCTCCCTTGTGCCACCACCCTCTGTGATACCTAACTCTGGATCTGCTCCACCTCCCTTGTGCCACCACCCTCTGTGATACCTAAATCTCTCCTCCTCACCTCCCTTGTGCCACCACCCTCTCTGATACCTAACTCTGGATCTGCTCCCACCTCCCTTGTGCCACCACCCTCTGTGATACCTAACTTGATCTGCTCCCACCTCCCTTTGTGCCACCACCCTCTGTGATAGCTAACTTCTGATCTCCTCCCACCCTTGTGCCACCACCCTCTGTGATCTCTAACTTCTGATCTGCTGCCACCTCCCTTGTGCCACCACCCTCTGTGATACCTAACCTGATCTCCTCCCCCACCTCCCTTGTACCCTCACCACCCCGTGATACCTAACTTCTGATCTCCTCCCCACCTCCCTTGTGCCACCACCCTCTGTGATACCTAACTTCTGATCTGTTCCCCACCTCCCTTGTGCCACCACCCTTCAGATACCTAACTTTGATCTCCTCTCACCTCCCTTGTGCCACCACCCTCTGTGATACCTGACTTCTGATCTCCTCCCACCTCCCTTGTGCCACCACCCTCTGTGATACCTAACTTCTGATCTGCTCCCACCTCCCTTGTGCCACCACCCTCTGTGATACCTAACTTTTGATCTCCTCTCACCTCCCTTGTGCCACCACCCTCTGTGATACCTGACTTCTGATCTCCTCCCACCTCCCTTGTGCCACCACCCTCTGTGATACCTAACTTCTGATCTCCTCCCACCACCCTTATGCCACCACCCTCTGTGATACCTAACTTCTAACATACTAAAAGCCAGCAGAATAGGCCAATAGGTCTCTCAATGTCTGCTCGAAAGCCAGCAACCTAGTGGCTGCTCACCTTACCAACCCCCATCCCTCAAGAGGGTCCCCTCTGATTTCAATTTCCCCTTGTACCTGTCCCACCCCTTCTTGAAGACCTCCACTGTGCCCTCCTCCAACAGCCTCCTGTGCAGTGTATTCCATGGCTTCACTACCCTGTCAGTGAAAAAATGCCTCCTATGCTCCCCCCTATAATTTCCCCCCCTTCAATTTCCATCCATGGCCCCTGGTTATTCCCCCCTTTTTTAGCCTAAGCAGATTCTTGGTTCCTCCTGTTTATTCTTTTACATACTTGAAACCCTCTAGCATATCTCCCCATCCCTCCCTCTCCCAGTGAGTAAAGCCCAAGCTCTTCCAATCTCTCTTCATAAATCCTCCCCTCCACGCCCTGAATCATCCTGGTCGCTCTCCTCTGAACCCTCTCCAGCAGCGCTATGTCCTTCTTCAGATGTGGTCTCCAGAACTGTACACAGTACTCTAGCTGCGACCTGACCATAGCATATATAGAGGGAGGATCACTTCCCTCCTTCTGGACGTAATTCCCCTGGGTATGCAGCCCAATATCCTGTTTGCTTTGGCTGCAATTCTTTTACAATTTTCAGAGTTATTCATTTCGACATCTACTGACACCCCTAAATCCCTTTCACCCAATGTGACATGCAGTGTTACCCCAGGAGTAAACAAGGCCCAGATTATTGACTCCCAAATTAAGTACCTTACATTTCCCAGCATTAAATTTCAGTCCCCGTCTTGTTGACCACCCCTCCAGAATATCCAGGTCCCCCTGGACTGACTCCCTCGTTTCCTCATAATCCACCAGTGCTCCCAGTTTTGAATCATCTGCAAAGAGACAAAACTATTTCTAACCCCCTCCCAATATCCCAAACATAGGCATTGAACAAGATTGGACCCAAAACTGAACTCTGAGGGACCCCACTGATTACCTTCCTGGGGAGGCGAGTATCCCACCCACCATAACTCTCTGTAAATGCCCGAAAGCCAATTTTCAACCAAAAGCTCCTGACCTCCACCTCCATCTCCCCCATTTTTGCTATCAGTCCATTATAGGGCACTGAATCAAACACCTTGCTGAACTCTAGGTATATGACATCCACTGACCTATGTCTATCCAAAGCCCCCGTCACGCAGTCATAAAACTCCACGAGGTTGGACTGACACGATCTCCCTGAGACAAAGTCATACTGTTTATCATCCTGGTGTCCTAACCTTTCCAACTGTCTTGCAAGCCTCTCCTTAATAAAGCCTTCCATTACTTTGCCTACCACAGACATCAGATTGACAGGCCTATAATTCCCCGTCTCCTCCCTAGACCCCCTTTTATGTATAGGCACTATAATAGCCACCCTCCAGTCTTGTGGTACCCATCCTGTCTGCAGAGAGCTGTTAAAGAATGCAGCCAGTGGAGCTGCCAGCTCCTCTGCCAATTCCTTAATTACCCTTGGATGTAGTCCATCCGGCCCCGGCACCTTATCAGATTTTAGCTTCCTAAGGGCCTCCCTCACCCTATCCACTGTGATTTCTCCCCCCCACCCATCCACTCCCTCATGTAGCTTTTCTACTCCTTCCAGGAGGAAGGAGCTGCTGGTATAACTAAACTTCTCTACTGGGACTATATTGCCCTCCTTTCCTCCCCTCCACCCAGAGGCAGTTCTACATTTATAGGCACATGATTTGACTGACAACAGGAAATTCCTGTTTGGGAGCAGGAAGTGAGTGATCACAGAGCCACCAAAGACTCACCATCCTAGAAGGGCAAGAGTAGCTTTCCGTCCCCCCAGCTACTGGAGGTCTGACTCTGAGCAAGTAAGGAGACTACTGAGAAATATGGAACTTCTTGTCTCAGAACAGGAAGATCAAGGCTAAAAGGCACAGTAAGTAAGTAGGGAGAGAAAAAAAAAGAAATAAACAGAGGAAAGAGTAAGTATTCCAAACAACAGTTAGGGGGGCCAGAAATAAGACATGGTGGGAGTGGTGCAGTGCAGTGGCTGTGGAGCAGCAGTCTTCCGGGAGAAGTTCTGGAGGATGCAGTGTTGTCCTATCTGCAGGCACCTCTCTGGGTTGAGGGAGGAGGTTACTCATCTCCAGGCTGAGTTGGCCAGGATTTGTGGGACCTCCTTTCCCACCCAGGGACCACCAGGGTCACTGCCGTTGCCTCAGAGGTTGCCAAGAAAGAGGAGCGGTTGGACCACAGTGGGCTCAGGGATGGTGAGGGTGGTGGAACAGAGGTGCATCCCTCTGGTTGTACCTCTCCACAACTTCTATGCCGTTCTGGAAAAGTGTGGTTCCTCTATGGAGGCACCCACAGTGGAGACCAAGGAGAATGCTGGGAACCTCCACAAAGGTGACCCACAGGAGGGTGGCATGGGACCCCACAGGGGAAGGAAACAACTCCTGGTGGGCGACTCTATTGTTAGGAAGGTAGAACTGGGGAGGAAGGGAAGGGGAGAGGGAGGTAAGGTGCCTGTCTGGCGCCATGGCTTGGAGGGACAGGGAGCGAATCCTCAGGATCACAGGAGCAGCTGCACAAGGGAGGGAGCTGGAATGTCATTGTCCACCTAGGGACAAATGACCTGGCTAAGAAAGGGATCAGAGCAGTGCAAGAAGCATTTGTAGAGATGGGGAGGGGCCTTAGACAAATAGCACGCATGGTAACCTTCTCTGAGGTGCTGCCTGTCTATGGCACGGGTGAGGCTGGGGTGCTCCACACCATGGGATTCAATCAGTGGTTGAAAAACTGGTGCAGAGCTCAGGGAGTTGGCTTTATTGGGGGACTGGGGGTCCACCTGAAGGGATGCAGGCCTATACTGGCGTGATGGTCTGCATCTGTCCAGGAGGGGAACCAGGATCCTAGGTGATAGGTTTAAATGCTTCATTTGGCAAGCATTTAAACTAACCAAGGGGGGAGGCACTAGAGAGGAGCAGGAAAATCCTATCTCTCCCCCCCCAAAAAAAAATCAGGGTACTAAGTGAGGTAGACACCAACATAAAGATGTCAATAGGGAGAAGTGCAGGAGTAAATGGAGAAAGTGACAAACACAAAAGGGGTAAGGCCATCAAGAAATGGAGGTAGTGAGTACCAACACCCATAGTCTGGGCAACAAGCTCCTGAACTGGTGGCCTTGAGAAGAAGGATGCCTGGATATCGTAACAGTCACAGAAACATGGTACACAGAGAACCATGACTGGGATGTTAACATACCAGGGTACACAACCTCACAGGAGAGACAGGGAGGGAGAAGAGGGGGTGGAGTAGCTCTCTATGTAAGGGAAGGGATAAAAACAACTGAACAAAAGAGTAAACCGGGAGGAGAGGAGGCACTGTGGGTCACCTTAAAGACTGGAAATGGCACCACAATCCGCACAGGAATTGTATACAGACCCTCATGTTGGGGTAGGGAATGGACAAGGATATGACAGAAGGCATACTTAGGATAGCAGAGAAAGGGTAGATACTCTTGATGGGGTACCTCAATATGCCAGATGTTAACTGGATTACCTTTGCTGCAGCCACATCCAAAAGCAGGGCCATTTTCGATGCCCTTCAGGTGGCATGCCTCAGAGAGCTAGTTTTGGAATCTACTCGTGAGGGAGCAATCTTAGACCTCGTACTCTCAAATGGGGACAGTGATAGGATCTCCGATCTAGAAGTGGGTAGCCATTTGGGAACAAGTGACCACCAAACAGTGTGGTTCACGATAAACTCAGCTACAGAGTCAAGCCATAGAAAAGTGAGGGTTCTGGACTTCAGCAGTGCTGACTCTGGCAAGATGGGAGAGTGCCTTAGAAAAGCACTAGCAAACAGGCTTGAAGGAGGGTTGAGCAACAGTGGGGAAATATCAAAACTGCCATCGCAGAGGCAACAAGCCTTTGTGTGAAGCAAATAAACAAATCAAAATGAAAGAAAAAGCCACTATGATTCTCAAAAGAGATGGCGGTGAAGGTTAGGGAGAAAAAGATAGCATTTAGGAAGTATAAGGAAACACAGAAGGAGCAGGACAGAGAACTGTACCAGTTAAGGCAGAAGGAAGCAGGGAGGGTAGTCAGAATAGCAAAGGCCCAAACTGAGGAAAAGATAGCCAAATCGGTTAAGAAGGGGGATAAAACCTTTTATAGGTATATCAGGGAGTGTAGAAAGACAAAGGGAGGGATAGTGAGGCTGAATAGAATGGACGGTGAGTGGGCAGAGAGGGACAGTGAAAAAGCAGGGATACTGAATGAATACTTCTGTTCAGTATTCACAAAAGAGGAGGTGAGGGAGGTGCCTAATCCAATTAACAGAAGCACTGTGGATAGGGGATCGATCCCAGTCCTTTCACAGAAGAAAGGGTTCTGAAAGAACTCCTAAAACTGAAGGTGGACAAAGCAATGGGACCAGATGGAATTCACCCCAGAATTCTAAAATAATTAAGCAGATAACTTGTGACATCATTGACTACACTTTTTAACAAATCATGGAAGGATGGTGTGGTACCTGAGGACTGGAGGAAGGCAGATGTGATTCCCCTTCACAAAAGTGGGACCAAGACAGAGGCAGGAAACTACAGACCTGTCAGTTTGACCTCTGTGGTAGGGAAAGTGATGGAATCACTTCTGAAGGAAAGAATTGTTGAGTACCTAGAGGCCAGTGGGGCACAGGACCCAAGGCAGCATGGGTTCAGCAGGAAGGTCATGTCAGATGAATCTAATTGATTTCTTTGACTGGGTGACCAAAGTAGTAGACGGGAGGGGCTGTGGATATAGGCTACCTAGACTTTGTAAAGGCATTTGACACAGTCCACACAAAGATTAATAGTCAGATTAACCAGCCTGGGGTGGGTCCCAGGGCTGGTAGCCTAGGTAAAACATTGGCTGGACAACAGGACACAGAAGGTAATTGTAAATGGAGTCCACTCTGAAGAAAGAGGGGTTACTAGTGGGGTACCAGAGGGTTCAGTACTGGGTCCAGTCCTTTTAATGTCTTTATAAGTAACATTGCAGAGGGACTGGAAGGAAAAGTATGCCTCTTTGCAGATGACACAAAGATCTGCAACAGGGTTGATACACAAGGAGGCATAGAAAGGATGAGAAGGGTCTTGGCAAGGTTGGAGGAATGGTCAGAAGTATGGCAGCTTGGATTCAATGCAAAGAAGTGCAAAATAATGCACCTGGGAAACAAAAACCCAGGGGAAGATTACACAGTTGGGGGTGGGGAGGTAGTAACAACAACAGAAATGGAAAGGGACCTGGGTATAATCATATCAGATGACCTTAAGGTTGGTAAGCAATGTGAGAAGGCAGTAGGGAGGGCTGGGGGGATACTGGGATGTATAGGGAGAGGCATCAGCAGCAGAAAACAGGAAGTTGTTATCCCCCTGTACAGACAGTTGGTGAGACCCCATTTGGAGTACTCAGTCCACTTCTGGAGACCCATCTCCAAGGACATAGAATAGAGGCAGTTCAGAGGAGGGCAACCAAAATGGTGCAGGGTCTGCAAGAGAAGCCATATGAGGAGAGACTAAAGGAGCTTAATATGTATACCCTGAGGAAAGGAGAGAGGGAAGACATGATAGAACGTTTTAAGTACCTCAGTGGAATCAACAAAAGTCCAAGAGGTTAGCATCTTTCAGAAAAGAGATATTGCAGAACAAGGGCCACAATTTGAAGGTAGAGGAGGGACTCAAAGGCAATGTGAGGAAATATTTTTTCACAGAGAGGTGGTGGGCGCATGGAACAGCCTTCCTGAGAAGGTTGTGGGGTATAAAACTGTGGAAGAATTCAAGAATGCATGGAACAGACATAAGGCAATTTTTGTGGGGGGGGGGGTAGGAAGAAATAGGCTGTTGGTTAAATAGGATCTGCAGCTTATCCTCTAGGTAGGGAAATTGGCAGACTAGGTGGGCCAAAGCAGTCCTTATCTCCCCGTCAAAGTCTATGTTTCTATGTGTCTGGATCTAGCCCAGCCTGTACCCTAGTCTCTTTCCATCCACTGATCTCAAACTGAGACAGATCTCTCACTTTGCTGTCTCCTCTTTCCTCCCATCAGACTGTAGTGATCCCTTGTCACCTCTGTAAAAAGTGAGGCAGAGTACTCATTTAGCACCTCGGCCTGTTCCCTGCTTCCTGGGCCCATCCCCCACAATCTTAATCCTATTGATCTGTGTCCTCTCTTCTGTCTTGTGTATCTACAGAATCCCTCCCCCCACCCGGATATCTGTAGCCAGATTTTCTCCATCCCTGCCTTTGGCGCTCCTTACCACTCTGATCTCCTCCCACCCTCCTTTGTGCAACCACCTCTGTGATACCCAACTTCTGATCTCCTCCCACCTCCAGCCCCTCTATTATCCCTTATTTCGGCTTTCTGTCTTCCTCTACCCTCCTTTCTCCTAACACTCTATACCTGTTACAGTCTGTCCTGCATTGCAGGCTATACTTACTCATTACTGTTCATGAATCCTGATCACTTTTGTAGTCTTGGAACAGCCAGTAAGTACTGTACCCTGCTCCTCTGTTCCCAGTGTCTGCTTTGAAATTCCTGTATACCGGACTGCTTGTACTCATGTATGTATGCACAATTTGTTTGTAATTTTGCTCATGACTGATGGCCTATTTTGTCACCTAACTTCTGATCTCCTCCCACCTCCCTTGTGCCACCACCCTCTGTGATACCTAAATTCTGATCTCCTCCTCCTCCCTTGTGCCACCACCCTCTGTCATAGCTAAATTCTGATCTCCTCCCACCTCCCTTGTGCCACCACCCTCTGTGATACCTAACTTCTGACCTCCTCTTGCCTTCTTTGTGCCACCGCCCTCTGTGATACCTAACTTTTGATCTCCTCCCTCCTCCTTTGTGCCACCACCCTCTGTGATACCTAACTTGGATCTGCCCACCTCCCTTGTCCTGTCACCTCTGTGATACCGAACTTCTGTTCTAGGGGCGTGGATATGTTGTTCATCCACACTTTCTGGCATGTCCCTTTCCCCTTTAAATTCACCAGAAAGTCTTCAGGCTGGCTCCTCCCACCCACCCGGGTGGTAAATACCTCGGCTTTGCCCCATGATGCCAGATCTTCCTTTCCGCTGGAAGATTCAGGTTCCCTCGTGCTACTTCTGCAGTTCGTAGGCCCTGGATTCTCAACGACGGTTTTCACCGCAATCTTTTTCTTTAAAACTCATCAGAGTTTACGATACCGATCCGAGCGCATTGGACATGGAGGACAATTCGTCCCCCCGGATTTCGCCAGTGTCCCTGTGAACAGAAAATATCGCGCACCAATCCCCACTTCTCGTATGTCTACCGCTTGGGTGTCATGCATGACACCACTTCTTGCACCATCTGTCTGGCCTTCCATCCCAACGTTCTGGAGGACCGCAAGACGTGCCTAAAACTGGGGAGACCGGAGCTTCGTAACCCACTGGTGAAATAGAAGGAGGCCAGGTGGGTGGTTTCTGCGGCTGTGGGATCTGCCGAGCAGCTCGACCGGATGGCGGCTTTTGAAGAGGAAGCTGGTCAAGTTTTGGCCAACTGAAGTTTTTTTGTGCCGCTGAACCTGGGTTCTACCTTCACTGGGTCCTTTCGGGAGCTGTGCCTGTCTCTCCCCACCAGGGGTGAGGCGCCCTCGGGCTCGCACTCCTTCCGCCCTAGGAAAAGAGACAAGAACCCTAAATCTTCTTCATTCTGAAGAAGACGTTCCTGGGACCAAGAGTGGTCCGATTCTCAGGACCTTGCAGTCTCGACCTCGGTCGAGATCGCTTCCTTGGCTGCCGGCTTCTTGGACCTTCTGTCAGGCCAAGGCACTGAGGCCGAGGAAATGGCTAAACTGGCCGAGATTTCTCTCTACCCGATCGAGCTGCTGTTGCCGATTCCGGTTGCCGACTCCTTGGAAAGGACACCTATCCTTTCCTTCCCCGATGAGGAGACCCAGCCCTTGGGTGTCCTGATCAAGGGAAAGGTGCCAGAACCTTGGTTCTCCCCGACTCTGGCTTCTCCCAATCGAACGAGCCGACCCCGTTAGTCTCAATCGAGGACCAGGACCCATTCAGTTGAAAAACCGAAGAAATGTCACAAGCACTCTAAGAAGAGGCATCACCATCGATCCTCATCCTCCTCGGACGAGGAGAGACTTCGACGGAAGCTCCGTCGATGTTATGAGGATCTCATGTGGCAACAGCTAATTCTGACTGGTCAGAAGCCGGCTTCGCTGGCAACACTGGCCAGTACTTGGCCTCAGCCTCTTAGGCCGACGCCGACCCCTCCGGAACCAAAGATCCGGTTCCTCCACCCAGAGGGCGGCATGCATTCCAGCTCGGCCTGGTCTCCCACCGATTTTGATGGAACCACTGCCTAAGCAGCCTCAGGGATGTGCTCCCTTGAAAGAGGATAGGACAGACACCAGCCTCCCCCGTCGTCTGTCCATTACTGTGGTCCCCGATCACCCTCAGCATATCGAGGGAGACTTAGGCAGGAGACCTTTATATCCCGATTCTTTAGACTCGGATGCCACTGGTCTACACTCGCATCTGGGGGATGACGGGTCATCAGTGGCAGGCTTGGAGGAAGGTCCTTCCTCTTTTCAGGGCATCCTCTGCCTCATTTCTGAATCAACGGAATGCCCTTGGAGCCTATTCAAAAGAAGAGTGCCCCTCACGGATATCCTCAGAGGGGATACCCCAACAGAGGCCTTTCCAGTGGCTGAAGCCATTGTTGACCCGGCTCTTGAGCTATGGCAATGCCTGCCTCCTGCCCAGCTCTGTCTGCCCACATGGCCTGCAAGTATCACGGTACTCCATGGGGTCCCTGGCGGTTTCACAGGGCATCCCTCGCCAACAGCCTTGTGGACTGCTTCTTGTGTTTAGACACACGGGTAGCTCAGCTGGCGCTAACCGCCCTCCGGACCAAGGAGTCCAAGTATATGGACCATTCTGTCTGGAAGATTTATGCAGCCTCATCCTTGGGCCTCTCCAGGCCAGCTCGGCTGTGATCATGGCACACTCTCTCATGCCCTTTGGGGTCACTAGGATGAAGTCCTCCTCATCTCCCAGTGGACATGTAGACCACGCGTGAAGCAGGTCCGTGACCAGGGTCGTGCTGTTGCCAAACAGCAGCTCCAGATGGCCCTGGACATTGGAGATTCCTGTGCTTGCTCCTTAGCAGCCACTCGCCGCAGGGCCTGGCTGAGGTTATCCTCCTTTCTGTCGGATACTCAGCACAAGTTAGCTGACGTGCCCTTCCTTGGCACTGACCTCTTCGGTCCAGGAGTGGCAGGTCACCTCCAGCGTATAGAGCAGTCCAGTGCCACTTGGATGCTACCTCTGCAAAGGGTTCTTGGGGCAAGAACCAGCAGAAGTGCAAGAATAAGCCCTTTCGGCACTCTTCCCCTGTGGTTAGACAGCCCTCCTATCAAGGAGGTCAGCAGCAACAGCAGGCTCAAGCTTGGCCCCAGGCCCAACCAGGGTCTTCAGCAGCCATGTAAAGGAGGCGAGGTGCGGCCTGAAGCCTCCTCCTCCTCCTCCTCCTCCTCTAAACCTGCTCAGTGCGGGTTGAGGTTGCCACCCACATCCATCATGCCAACACTAGGTACCTCCGTGAGGGGCCGGCTCCGTCACTTGCTTTCCGCCTGGTCCGATATCACTTCAGACAGGTGGGTTCTGGAAGTGGTCCATCAGGGTCTGCCTCTAGAGTTCGAGCAGTACCCTCCTAGCCGAGCTTGCGCCCCTCGGGAGGAAAGGATCTCAGTTTGCACTTAGTCGGCTCTTTGGGACGACATTGCTCAGCTCCTTCGCAAGGAGGCGGTAGCTCCAGTGCTGGATCCTCCTACAGATTCAGGCTTCATGTTCAGGTACTTCCTGGTGCCCAAGCGGATGGAGGGTTGGCGCCCCATCCTAGATCTCCACGACCTGAATCAATATCTTAGGTCTCGCACCTTCCGGATGGTAACTCTGAACCAGATCATACCATCCCTGGAGCGAAACATGTAGTTCTGTTCACTGGATCTACAGGATGCGTTTTTTCCCGTCCCAATCTGTCCGTCCCACCAGCAGTTCCTCCACTTCAGGGTCGAAGGGACCCTGTATGAGTTCTGAGCCATGCCGTTCGGCCTGTCATCGGCCCCTCAGGTCTTCACCAAGTGCATTGCAGTGGTGGCAGCCCATCTTCGGCATCGAGGAGTACGAATATACCCCTATCTCAATGACTGACTCCTGGCGGGTTCCTCCCTTCAGGAGGTGGAGAGATCCAGGGATGTGGCCCTCCGAACCTGCTCCCATCTAGGCCTCCTGATCAACGAGGCCAAATTGGAACTCGTACCCTTTCAGGTGATGGACTTTATCGGGGCAGAGCTTGACTCTCGTCAAGCCAGAGCCCAGCTCTCAGTGGACAGGGTGGAGGTTCTCGCCTCCTTTGCCCAATTATTTTTGGTTGGGCACTTGTGCTCTGCCCAGGACTTTCTGCGCCTTCTGGGTTACGTGGCGGTGTGCACCTCATGGTCTGTTGGGCCAGGTGGCACATACACCCCCTCCGGTGGGATCTGGCCGCCCAGTGGACTCAGCGATATGGTCACTTTGACCAGCTGATCACTGTAACCCCAGAAGATGTGGGATGCTCTCCAATGGTGGACCGTCTCGGACCAATTGCAGGAAGGAATCCCGTTTGTCCGCCCTGAGCCAACGGTCGTCCTGACGACCAGTGCCTCTCTCATGGGCTGGGGAGCCCACATGGGTTCTGGGTCCCCGAGGAGTCCCGATGCCACATCAATCTGTTGGAGCTCAGAGCAGTCAGACTGGCACTGTCAGCTTTCGCTCCTCAGCTCCGGGGTCAAGTGGTTCAAGTCCAGATGGACAATACCCTGACCATGTACTACCTCAACAAACAGTGCAGCATGCACTCCTGTCTGCTGTGCAAGGAGGTGCTCCAGATCTGGACCCTTATCAGCCGGTTGGAGGCGGATCTCCTTGCCACCCATGTGGCAGGAGTCTCGAACCAACTGGCGGATGCTCTCAACCGCTTAGGCCAGATATCCCAAGTGGTCTCTCCATCCAAGGTATCTTGCAATCTGTTCTCCCATTGGGGCATACCGTTGGTGGACCTGTTTGCCTCCAGGGAGAACACCAACCTGAGACTGTACCACGCCCACCCACCTCAGCAGGGCTCGCTGCAGGGGGAGGCTTTCTCGAGGCTGTGGGGCCCAGGCCTCCTCTACGCCTTCCCTCCATTTCCCTTGATCCACAAAGTACTACTCAAGGTGAGGAGGGACAAGGCGAAGGTGATTCTAGTAGCCCCAGATTGGCCCCACCAGTTCTGGTATCCAGATCTCCTCAGCCTCAGTTGCAGGGCCCCGGAGTGGCTTTGTACACGCCCGGACCTGATATCATTGAGCCAGGAGAAGGTATTCTATCCGGACCTTGAATCCTTGCACCTCACAGCCTGGCACCTGAGCGGCTAGAGTTCCAGGCTCTGGGTCTTTCCGAGGATGTCTACACTGTGGTGGAGGCATCTCGTAAGGAATCGACCAGGAAATGTTATGCCTTCAAATGGAAAAGGTTTTCCATTTGGTGTCAGGGTAAGAGTCTGGACTCCTTATCCTGCTCTGGGGCTAACATTTTAGACTACCTTTGGTCCCTCTTCAAAGGGGGTCTGCGGTCATCGACCCTTCAGGTGCACTTGGCAGTGGCAGCCGTCTCTGCTTACTGGGCGCGGGCCGGTCAGCCGACATTAGCACAGGAGACAGTGGTCGGGCACTTTTTCAAAGGCTTGGATCACATATCCCCTCCGGTGCGTGAACCTCCACCTCCGTGGGATCTCTTGCTGGTTTTGGCAAAGCTCATGGGCAAGCCATTCGAACCTATGCACAAGTGTGAGCTCTCACACTTGTCGTGGAAGATGGCCTTCCTGGTGGTTATCACGGCAGCCAGAAGGACACGGTGGACTCCCCTTATCTGGTCTTTCACAGAGACAAAGTTGTCCTGCACCCCCACCCGAAATTCCTTCCGAAGGTAGTGTCAGAGTTTCACCTTAACCGGGTGTTGACTCTGCCGGTATACTACCCTAACTACACCTCGGACACCGAGTACAGGCTCCGTACTCGGGACCTCAGACATGCTCTCTCCTATTAAAAGGAGAGGATGGCAGAAATTCGGGGAGAAGTTCAACAGCTGTTTGTCACCTACACTGAAGCTGCTTCTGGCAGACCTGCAGCGAAGCGGACCATTGCTAGATGGATTACATCTTGCATAGGTCTGTGCTATGAATTGGCGGGCAAGGAGCCTCCCAGAGGGCTAAGAGCTCATTCTACCCACCATACGGCTGCATCGGTGGCTGCTTCCAGGGACATCCCTATCCAGGAGCTCTGTCGGGCTGCTACCTGGAAGTCAGCAAACACCTTCATTACCCACTACCACATCAACCTTGAGTCAGGACGGGATGCTGGTTTTGGGGCCTCGGTTCTCCAATCTCTGTTTCCTAAATGGGGGTGTGCCTTCCCTCCTCCTCCCAGAGAAACTGCTTGGAGTCTGCCAGAGTGTGTGGATGAACAACATATCCACGCTCCTAGAAGACAGGTTCTCACCTGTAACAATAGTTCTAGGAGTGGTATATATTTATTCATCCACCACCTGTTCCCGACCTCCGACTTTAGGCGCCACCTTGCTTCCAGTGGGCTAAGATCTGGTGTCATGGGGCGGAGCCGAGGTATTTACCACCCGGGTGGGTGGGAGGAGCCAGCTTGAAGACTTTCCGTTGAATTTAAATGGGAAAGGGACATGCCAGAGAGTGTGGATGGACAACATATACCACTTGTAGAACTGCTGTTACAGGTGAGTAACCTGTTCATCTGCTCCCACCTCCCTTGTGCCACCACCCTCTGTGATACCTAACTTCTGATCTGCTTTTGCCTCCCTTGTGCCACCACCCTCTGTGATACCTAACTTCTGATGTACTCCCACCTCCCTTGTGCCACCGCCTCTGTGATACCTAACTTCAGATCTCCTCATGCCTCCATTGTGCCACCGCCCTCTGTGATACCTAACCTGAGCTCCTCCCAGCTCCCTTGTGCCACCACCCTCTGTGATGCCTAACTTGATCTCCTCCGCCTCCAACTCCCTCTATTATCCCTTATTTCGCTCTCCGTCTTCCTCCCTACCCCCTTTCTCCTAACACTCTATACCTGTTACATTCTGTCCTGCATTGCAGGCTATACTTACTTCATTACTGTTCATGAATCCTGATCACTTTTGTAGTCTTGGAACAGCCAATAATTACTGTACCCTGCTCCTCTGTTCTCAGTGTCTGCTTTGGAATTCCTGTATACCTGACTGCTTGTACTCATATATGTATGTATGCAATTTGTTTGTAATTTTTGTTCATGACTGACGGCCTATTCTGTTGTATATAATACTGTTCACTTCTTCTATATACTATGTACAATACATATTGTTTATCTTGTATCTTAGTAACCATTTGTAAAACTGGACATTTGTGAATCAGAGGCATTTTGCTCACATAACTTTTCCAGTTTAAAATAAACTTGATTGAGTGATTGATTGATTGATCAGTATAAATTATAAAACAAAGGAATGTTATTAGATTGGATATTGACCTCAAATTGTGTTCATATGAAAACAGTTGAAGTGCTTCAGGCATTTAAGTGACCATTCCTCCATCATGGATGATTAAAGTTGAAAGACCCTAAACCAGAAGTATCTAGTATTGGAAATCCTAATACTAAGATTGGAGCTTTCAACCAAATGATTAATGATACTGATTGGTCCTTCATGGATTGTACTAACAGTGGACCTTGGCTGTGAGTATTTTATAGTCCAGTTTAACCAAAGTTGTGACAGCTTTGCACTTTAAAGAAACATTAGAAAACGAGCATTTGTCAATACGAATTGTTGGCTTCTTGGCATTGTCACTGGTAATGCAGGAGTTAGAGATGCATAATAGGAATGGCAGTGTAGTATTGAACTAACGCCAATCCCACCTACCCTGCAGAGTGACAGGCATTGGGGCTGTGCCTTTGGATTATTGGGCATAAGCTCACGCCATTTTGTCTCACACTACCTTCAGACACCGACAGGTGTTGCGGTTGTTGGGGTCTTCGGGCCTTACACTTATCCCATTTCATAAGGAAATATGCTGAAATGGGTGCGGTACAGGAGAATGGGGTGAACGCTGGGGCCGAAGACAAGGTGTTGCGGTGTGCTTTGGGGTCTTTGGCCTTTACACTCATCCCATTCCATAAGGAGATATGCTGAAATGGGTTCAGTATAGGAGAATGGGGTGAACGCTGGGGCCGAAGACCCCAAGGCACACCTTGATGCCTGTCAGTGGCTATAGGGTGGGGATGGAATGGTGTGTGTATTATGGGCGGCGATTCCGATCGCACCCCTAATTCCTGTAAGTCTGTATGGAGTAGGGCATTATCGTTGGATAACCCTAACGCCCCAAATGTTTGTTGAAGTATTCATCCAAATTTGCAAAATGGGATTTTGTGACCCCACATCATGAACAGTGGCACAATCATTTCGTTACTCAATCTGGAAAGGGGTTTTTGCACAACGACTGCGCCATTTGGCTCTACAGGTGTGAAAACATATTTCTAGAAAGGATGTGAAAAATGACAGCTGTACTTTTCATAAGGTGGTGTGAAAAAATGGCAATGTTGAAAATCTGGAGTGAAAATATGAAAAACTGGCAAAGTTACAAACGTGTAGAAACTGCACACTGCATGCCTGTAACGCAGTCATTTTTTGGATTTTGTCCACCAAATTTTCAACATGGGTATTTTTGAACCTCTCCTCATGAACAGTGGCACTGTGATTTTCTTAATCTGCCCTGAACAGTGATTTCCCACAGCGACCACGATATTCCTGCGAATGCAGCATTTAAGCCAGGATGTGAAAAAATGTCAGCTGTACTGTTCATAAGGAGTGTGAAAAAGTGCCAATATTGAAAATCTGGAGTGAAAATATTACAGCTTCGCAAAGTTACGAGTGTGCGTAGAAACTGCGCAACACACGCTTGTAACACAGTCATTTTTGGAATTTTTTCATCAAATTTGCAACATAGGCTTTTTGGGAGCTCATCTTATAAACAGTGACACTGTCGTTTTGTTAATCGGTCCCAAAAGGTGATTCTGTGCAGTGACCGCGAAATCACCTTTTGGGACCGAATAATGAAATAACAGTGACAGAATTCATGAAGTGTGGTCCCAAGAACCCCATGTTGAAAATTTAGTGCCAAAATCCAACACTATTTGAGATTTGCACCAAAGTTGAAAAAAAACATTCATGCCATTATACAGCTTACCTGTATTTCTTCAGTTAGTAGTCGGCTTTGAAGAGTGCAGGCGTCTTCCTGGTCCACGAAGATTGTTGCGCGGGCTCTGGAGGTAAGTATGGGTGAGGGGTGTGCGAGATGTGGGTACACAGAGGGTGGGCGGGGTGGGGGAGGGGGCAATACAGCCAACGAGGGACCGTTTCTTTTTACAGGGTTTAAAAATTACATTCTTGTTTAGCATTACAGATGCAGTTTAGAAATCTACAAAATCCTAGTGCAGACTAAATAAAATATGTTTTAGATTTTTTTTTTATATAGGGAAACACTGGTCTGTAGGTGAAAATAGTTTCTTGGAGTAGGGCTTCCGATTCAGTGAACATTACGTTCCCCACCTTATTTAACTCTTGGCCGTCACAGGGGGTAGCATTTCACTTCAAGTAGTCTCCCACAGAGGATGCATGCCGTAATATTAATCTAAACATGCTATTCCTACCACTGGTATCTCTCTTAGTCAGATCTACCCTGCCTAAAATGTATAAGGCGCTGATATTGTGACGGGATACTTAGAATGGAGCAAATGGGGCTATTCAGATCATATAGCAGGGTGTTTGTATGAGATCTCCATGGTGGCGAAGGTGGCCCAGTCCGGAGTGGGGGGCACACAGCAAGCCTTTGTGTCAGTGCCGAACACTGACGACCAGCTGCGGCATGGGGAAGGGGGACAAGCACCTCCTGGCATGGCGGGCAAAGTCTTGTGACATATGTTCCATCTGGTAGAGGTCGAAACTGTGTTGTTGGTGCTGCTGCTGGTGTCTTGTGGGGAGAGGGGATGTGGAGAGAGCCTGGAATGTGCTGTCTGCTGCACACACAGTTAAGGTCAGTGGCTGATTTTCTCCTAGGAGGTCACTGGCTGGGTGTCTCAGTTTCTGTGTCTGTGAGTGTGTACTGTGTGTGGTAGTATCTCTCATTCCCTCGTTGAGCCACTGCTGTTTCTGTCTTTTGGAGCCTCACCCCTAACTCTGCTAATCAAATAGTTAGCAGCACCTTCTGCATATTCAGACCCTAAACCTTACATTCTCTGCAGCTCTGTCGTCTTGCTGTTTTTTTTAATTTTGGGAATTGCAGCTCCTGCACACATCGGGAAATTAGAAAGAAGGCTAGGGTGAATAATAAGTGAAGGGAATGTTGTTGTCCCCCCTTCCATCCCCAGTGAAGTTCAACCCTTTTTCCTCAGTGGAGCTGGAAGTGAAAGCTGTGCCTTAAATACACATTGACACGGGTGAGTTTTAACTCTGCATAATTCCTACTTCGGAACTTTAAATCATGCCCACCAGAGTGAGTTGGGCAATTATGGTATCATTTGTTTAAAAAAAAGTGCAGAAAACTTGATATGTGATTTTTCCGTGAGTATTTTCTCATGCATGCATTGTCTCCCTTTACTGGTTATATTTCTGTCTAAAAGCCTAGGTACTAGGTTATAAGCATATTGTGTATTTGAATGAAAAACATCAAAGCTGCAGGAGCATGGAATGAGTGCGTTTGAAATACATTGAAACAGCAATAAAGTGTGTCAGCTTCAGAAGTGTTATGAACACTGACACTATGTAAATTGCTGATGACAGCCACGTTACCATCGCTGATTGCAGTGGTCGTTCTCTTTCAGTTGTATGCCACTGCATCTGAAGTGCTGTCATAGACAGCTCGGCAGTTAATTGACGCGGTGTGGTCCCGCCTGCAAAATGGAGCGGGGCACTGGCAGAGCAGGGGCACACATAAAACAGGTGAGGTAATAAATTGGATTACTGGAAAAGTTAGGGAGATAATGAAAGGGAGAAAGGGATAAAGTGTGGCAGAAAATATAAAGATGGTGGGTCAAAGAGGGATAAAATTACCTATAAACAGCTGCAGAATAGGGGCAGATTGTCTATTCCGAATGCTAAGGCTGATGATTTTCTCAGAAAACAAAGGTAGGAGACATCAAATCCTGGTGAAAATAGGATAGGATTAATGAAGTTCTGTTCATCGGGCACATGGAAAGAAAGGTTAAGCCCAGACACCCAACAAAGAGATGAAACACGCCAACACCAGTCGGTCGACTGGGAAGAGGACACAACTGATACCAAGAAAGACAATCGTGCGATGCATGGTGCACATCGACTACCGGGAAGCATGGACAGTCCGACTACACTGTAACTGTTTGCTCACAGAACAATCGGAGGCTTGAGGGGATGTGGATTCCCTCCCTCTACACTTCCTTCTCCTTTTTCCATCCAAACCTACACAGTCAATCCCCACAGCCCTAAGCAAGCCTCCTCCGGGACTAAATGTATATCGTAAGTTGCTTTTTAACATACCTTTCTCCTTGTACAGAGTATGATTATAAGATCTGCCAGGGTATGAACAAGCCCCCTCCCTCATAGCGTTTGCCTTCATGCAGGCGATGAGGTTTCCCCCTCAGCCTCTCCCACCCCCTCTTTCCCGGATCGGGTTCTCAGAAGAAGCAGCCCTCAGCATAGGAGGGGTGAGACAGCTGGACCACCAGCAAAGGGCATGGCACTAGTAAATGTTGAAAGGCTAGGCTGCTGATTGGGAGCTATGTAAATAAAGGGGACAAAGGCTGATACACATCATACAAGTGATTTGGGCCTCTAAAGTTATAGAATACTTTCAGAAGACTTAGAGGTGCACAAGTGGAAACTTCTGACTCACCAAGAATGTTAATAATATACTGGGGCTCCTAGCAGCCACCCCCCCCCCCCCCAGCAAGACACCTCATCCCACCACACTCCCTCCTACTCCAACACATTCAACTGGGCTGAATAACTCCATATGGAGAGTGCTCGGAGGATACTCTCCAGACTGGCAAAGCATATGGGTCTGAGAGGGAGGCAGCACAATCAACACAAAATGCGTATACAGAGGGAAAAATGAGAATGTGTTTAATGGGGCTTTCTGCAACTGAATATTGTTGGACTGCCTGTGCTTGTGCAGTGGGACCTTGGGGAATCTGTATCAGGGATATTTGTAATTGAATGTTGCTGTGACTCTTAAGTACTCAATGATATGGTAATGAAATGTATAAAAGGGCACGGGCCGAGCTGCTGGGACTACACCCCCTTATTCCTCACAACGAGACAGTGTTTAAAAAGAAAAATGTAAGGTCCTCATTCAGCGGCCGACCACCAGTGTCACCTTCGACTCGCCGCAGAAAGTCGGGCGTGAGAGTGACCGATAATCAATGGGGAAGTCCTTTAGCTGACTGGGACTCCTTGGACGGGGCCACAGACGGAGGATGTTGAGGTGGCGGCTCCACCAAGATCGATGAAGAGGCCGATATAGGCTGAGCAATAATGGTCTTCACCCGCTCTGCAGGCGGAGGGGTGATGTCAACCGGCTCTGGAGGCATGGGCAACGGCCAGGTGATTACCAGGGACGGCTTTTGACTGGCCAGAACCAACTGTTGTCATATAATGTCTTTGTCGCGCCGATGCAACTTGGGTCGAAGCCGCTCCTCAGCGGAGGAGGACGAGGATGAAGAATAGCGGTGGCGTCGCTTCTTGTGACGCCGAGAATGGTGTCGGTGGGATCTGTTCAACCTACTGGATGAAGACAACTGAGACCTGGACTGATGCCATCGGGTGGACCGACAGGGTCACTTGGTGGGAGCTGGGGAGTGCTGCGGCTCCTCCTGGTCAACAGGAGCCTTAGAATCTGGCCCTTTGGGCTGGTTCGGCTCATCGGTCGGTATGACCGGAGTCCTGAATAGAGAACTGTCGGCGTCATCGAGAGATAGTGGGTCAACTGGGTCGAGAAAAATCTCGGCTGGATCATTGACCCACATCTCGGCAGGCTGACCTGATGATGGTACTGTGAAGCCAGCGGCTAAGGCCACGGTTTTGACCAAAGTCGAACCCGAAGTCTCCTGAGACCGAGACCACTCTTGGTCCCACGAATGTCGACGGTGAGTCTTCCCTTTTTCTCTCGACTCTGTCTTCCTGTTGTTGGAGTGCGAGCTGTGCGAAGCTGAAGGGCCCTCTTCCTTGGTTGGGAGAGACTGGCACAACTGCTTAAAGGAGCTCGAAAAGATAGAGCCCAACTTAAGAGGAACGAAAGCGGAGGCCAAAGAGGACTGTTCGGCAACCCGAGCCGCTTCCTCCTCGAAGGCCTTCATCTGTTCCAACTGCTCGGCGGACTCCGTGGCCATGGAGACCACCCAGTGGGCCTCCTTGGATTTGACCAGCGGGTTCCATTTTTCCAGACAGCCCAACTGCAAACGGGTGAGATGGTCGTTGAGCACATTAGGATGAAATGAGTGAAAGAAATTGCAAACCTGCATATCGTGCTCGTGACCCAGGCTGTAAACGCACGTGGTGTGCGGGTCGGTATGTGATATCTTCTGCCTTCAGGGGCATCGGTGGAACTTGGGCGAGGACTTTTCCTCCATCACGGTCACGACTAAATATCGTTCTGAAGACGAAACTCTTGCGAGTTTAAGTTTTGGAAGTAAATCCGAAGATTTAAGCGCCAGGGCCTACTTATCATGGGAGCAGTAAGAAAGGAACCTGATTCTTCCAGCAGAAAAGAAGACCTGCCGTTATGGTGCAGAGCCAAGAGTTATATCACCTCAGTGGGTGGGAGGAGCCAGCTTGAAGACTTTCAGGCACATCTTAAAGGGAAAGGACACTGTCAGAACGTGTAGATAGAACAACATATCCACGTCCCTAGAATCTTTTCTCTTACCCCATGGTCATAGTGCACCTTCTGCTAGTTTGAGGCCTCTTCCTGATTACTTTAGGCACTTTCAACATATTTTGCCAGTTTCTTTCTTACGGTACACATACAAGATGTAATAGATTTTTTTTCTGAGAGAGGTTACCTTCCCATGTTTCGGTTATTATGTCTAGTAGCTGTCTGGGTTGTCCACCATACAGCATTTCAAATGGTGAAAAACCTGTTGAGGCTTGTGGCACTTCTTTGTAAGCAACAAGCAGGTAAGGTAACTATTGGTCCCAATCTGTCTCGTCCTGTTTTAAAAACCTTTTTAACATGCGTGCTAGGGTTTGATTAAAAGACGGTCTGTCTGAGGGTGATAAGGGGAGGTTCTTATGGCAGTGATACCTAGTAGTCAGGACAGCTCCTTCAGTAATGCAGCACCAAAATTACTACCCTGATCAGCGCTAATCTCTTGAGGTATGTCCACCCTGCTGAAAGGTTTGGCAAGCTCTGCTTCCACTTATGAGGCTGTAACAGTATGCATTGGAACTGATTCTGGGTATCAAGTAGCATAGCCACATAATACCAGAATGAATCGATTACCCTTTTTACTTTTATCTAAGGGGCCAACCACAACTATTGCAATTCTCTCAAAAGGCACATCTGTCAAGGATAGGGGCAGCAGGGGCACCTTGTCCTTTTTAGCTACTGAGTGTACTTTCTGACATTCAGCACAAGAACTGCAATAGGTAGCAACATCTTCATGAATTCCAGGCCAGTAAAAACTGTACAGCAATCTGGCAAGGGTGCGATCACTCCCTGAGTGATCAGCCACAGGACTGTCGTGTGCTGTGTGTAACAACTCAGTTCTATACTCTTGTGGTATAACCAATTGTTCTGTCTGTTCCTGCAATTGGGGATTAACACAAACTCTGTACAGTAGCCCATTACATTTTTAAACATTGGTTCACCTTTTTTTTATTTTTTATTTTTTGTTTCGCCCCCAGCTGCTTAAAATAACCTTGAAGAAAAGCATTGTTAGTTTGCTGTGCTGTGAAACAAAATCACAATCTGTTATCAGTTTAGTTTCAGCATTTTCACATATTTACCCATTGTGTCCATCAGTCTTTTGTTGCCACTTTTTCTTTTCAGGTGTCTTCTTTCTTTCCTGGATTTCTGGATCTTGGAGCTGGGCCCAAACAAGTCCTTATGAAAGTCACCAAAAGGAAAAGTGTCCCCACCATCTGACATTTTCTTTGCCTGTGCTCTTGTTACCACTGCTGCTGAAACTGCTGGTTTCAGTTCCTCTGTGATTAACTCTGTAAATCCTGGAGAGTCATTTCCAATAATCACAGGTATAGATAACTTAGGTACTACCCCCACTTTCATTTGGTGCAACACCCCATTAGTATTCAGAGTCACTTGGGCGGTGGGATAGTATTGAGTGTCCCCATGGATGCAGATGACACCAGTACCTGGTCTTTTGCACAGCGTTTTCCCAGCACTTCAACATGCACTAGGGTCTGTCTGCTTCCACAATCAGTAAGTCCCTTTACAGTCGTATCTCCCACCTTGACATCTGTTAAATACTTGCCCCAATTTGCTAAAGCCAAATCTGCTCCAGTGTTACCCTCCTTATTTTTATGGCAGTTCCTTGCAATATGGCCTGGCTTGTTACAGTTATAGCAAATAAAGGCTTTGGGTGCAGATTTTACACCCACCTGAGTTCTTATCTGACCCAGAGTTAAATCGGGAAAGAGAGAGTCTTACCTGTCCTTGGCTGTTACTTTGCTGCTACGGTGTCTGTCTGGCCTTCTGATAGTCCTCAGCCAGAGAAACGTCCCTTTTCCCACTTTCTGGTCTTTTACCCAAAGCTGCACATCTGTAGGCAGGATGTTGATGAATTGCTCCATTGCAAATATGTCGATGATCTGTGGGACTGTTTTGCCCTCTGGTTGGAACCATTTGATAAGGGGTTGTATGAGGCAGGTGAAGGGTTTTCGAGTATTGTCGACTTGAGTGGCACTTTAGAGACCAGACTCTTTGCCTTTAGGTTTCTCCTGAGATGTCATATCTCTTCAGGATTTCTCTTTTCTCAAGTTCATAGTTTTCTGACTGGCAGTGTCCATACTGCTGTAGGCAAGTTGACCTTTACCTGTCAGGTAAAGTACCAGCCTGATTGCCTATTGCTGCTTTGGCCACTGGCAGGCTGTGGCAACCCTTTCCAGAGTTGTCATGCATGCTTCAGTATCATCCAGGGGACACAACTTTGTAAGTTTAATGTCTTTTAAGTTATGTTTTGTTGCTCTGCTGGACCTGTGCCAGATCTTCCAGCTCTGATAGCTTGCAAAGCATCCAACCATTGCTGCATCTCTTCTCTTCTCTGCTGATCTTCCTGGACATAAAGTCTCCACCACTCATTCATACGAGTGGGAGTTCGCCAGAGGCGCTAGGACCCAGTGGAGCAAACTTTTCATGAGGGCTAGCCTGAGATGGAGCACTTAAGGTAGCACCGCAAACCCCGGCTCATGCGGTAGCCAATGACTATTTCAGCGTCGACCCTCAACCGCCTCAGTTCCTCTTTTTCCGCCATCGAGTGTGCTTCAGATTCTGACGCCAGTGCGCCTGCTGGGCATTAAAACTTCACTAGCAGCAATAGTTTAGTTTCATTTCGAATCAGTACCAATTATTATTTTTAGTCTACAATTATACAACAGAAGTCTTCAGCCCTCCATTGATGGAGTCGATCATGAGCGGGTCAGGTGACGGTAGGGAGACTTCATATGAAAGCTGTTCGCTGTTCAGTCAGCCAGGCCGGGTTCGGTCTGCCGCCCTCTCTGGGGGGGTGTCTGACAACGGACGGTCCAATGCTCAGGGAGATGGGCGGTCCCCCTGAAAGCATAAAAGGAAATGGTTCCATTCTCTGCACCATTCGGCCTTGAGTTCTTCTCTGACACATAGGTCGAATGAGAAACAACATCACTCGAGGTCTCCCTCTGGTATCTCTATGCGTAGACGGTCAGTTATTAGGGCCAGGCGCCGGTCTCCACCTCTGTCGGAGTTGCCGGTTTCTGTCTCTGGTGGTCGACCTCCTCAACACCAGAGCTCCTCCCCGCCTATTGGAGGTGCTTCCGATGAGCAGTTTCACCAGTGGGCTGCTGTTATGGAGCAGTGGGCTCGGAGGTTGGTCCAGTTGCCTGAGCCGGGCAATCTGACACCGGGGTCTTGGGTCATTCAGTTTCGGAGGGACGGGAAGGGCGGTTGGACCTTCTTAGTCATGCAGCGCCTTCCTCGGTGCCGTCGACTCCACGCTCGGGTGTTTATCCCCCTCACATGGCTGCGGGCGCGAGAGTTCTACACGATGCCTCTATCACCTACCATTTTCCCTCTTTTTCTTCAAATCGCAGTTTTCAGACCCCTATGACACTCTCGGCGCCGTCTGCAGTGCCGGGGGCTCTGTTTCCGATGGCACCTCCTTCCTTGTTCTTGGCACCATTTTCCTCTACGACGGGGATTGGTGCAGCACCGTCCAGTCTTCAGTGGTTCTTGACTCCGATTCTTTCTTCTTCTGTTCTTCCTCCTGATTTTCACTCCTTTCCTGTCCATACAGTCCCCTCTGGACTGTCAGGAGATGATTTTGAGCCTGATCCAAATCTTCACCTGGGTGATGATACTGATGACACTGCCCTGGGAGCAGGGATCAATCCTTCTGCGGAGCCTGTGGTTGAAGACCTTTCCTTTAAGACTCTGCTCAAAAATTTAAACTCTACTCTTTCTCTCCAGACTACAGAAATCGATCCTGGGAGGCTTTTGCGACTCCAATATCTTCATGTCCCGGAGATCCCTATGGATTTAACCCCTCCGGTACAGCCCTCTTTCGAGATCCTCTCACAGATGGTGTGGAAGAATCTGGCTCTTATTCCTTCTGTGGCCAAGTCCATAGATTGGAAGTATGCCCCTCCCAAGGATCGCCCCATTTTGGCCTCACAAGCCTTTGCTGATGCCATTGGAGTCTTGGCAGAGAATGATAAGGCTGTTCTTCCTCAGGGATCTACAGCCCGGCCTATGAACAAAGAATCTCGCAAGATAGACACCTTAGGTAAGAGACTCTTTACTGCCTCAACCCTGGGTATACGCATTGCCAGCTACCAGGGCTATTTTTCTCAATACGAGTGTGTCTTTTGGCATTCCCTTAAAGAAATGGTAGAGGCTCTGCCCGAATCGGAAGTTAACGCTGAGCTACTTCAAACCATAACTAGGGGTATCAAATCCAATAACCAACAGGTTAAAGCTGCAATGGACGCTTACGATACCGCCTCCCGGGCGTCGGCGGCTGGCATCTGCATCCGCCGCCACTCTTGGCTGCATACTGCGGGCTTCACGAATGACGCCCAGCAGCAGGTCATGGCCTTACCTTTTGATGGTATGTATCTGTTCGGCCCTCAGTTAGAGCAAGCTCTGGAGGCCACGCAGAAGACTAGGTCTGCCATTAAGACAGCTAGACCTGTGCCGGCCCCCTCCTGAGGGGGTGCGAACAAATGTCAGTTTCGCAACCATCAGTCCTTCGAGACAGAGGGTTTTAACAAAAACACATCCCTCAGCCCCAAAGAAAGCACAGCAGAGCCTGGGCCCAGCGCCCAGTGCCACCTTCTGCGTTCTGGCTAGGTCACCTCAGCTGCCCAAGGGGACTCCTCCTCAGAGGTGGGAGGACGTCTGACTCAGTTCTACAATCAGGTGAAGCTATAACATCAGACAAATGGGTCCTCCGGATAATCTGCAAGGTACTCTCTCAATCTTTGGAAATCCTCCTATCATCCTCCCAAGCGACAGCCCAGGCTGTCGGCAGTACAGTCTGACCTTCTTGCTTCCGAGTACAAGGCCTTCTGAACAACAGGGCAGTAGAAATAGTTCCGCTGGACCAACGAAACACAGGTTTCTACTCCCATTACTTTCTGGTCCTGAAGAAAACCGGCGGCACGCGCCCCATTCTGGATCTCAGAAAGTTAAACAAGTTCCTTCACAAGGAGAAGTTCAAGATGATATCACTAGGGTACCCTGCTACCTTTCCTTCATCGACACGATTGGCTAGCCTCCCTGGACATTCTCATACACCCAAAGCACCACAAATACCTAAGGTTCGTGGCTTTGGGTCAACACTATCAGTTCAGAGTCCTGCCCTTTGGGCTATCCTCGGTGCCTCAAGTTTTTACAAAGTGTTGTGCAATTCTCGCGGTGCACCTCAGGAAAATTGGAATACAAGTGTTCCCACATCTGGACAACTGGCTCCTGGCAAGTCCCTCCAGGCAAGAGACTCTGGAGGCCATGGCCACGGCCTCAAACTTCCTCACGTCCATGGGAGTCCTGCTGAATCTCAACAAGTCGCAGTTGCAGCCCTCCCAGAAGCTCCTCTTCATAGGAACTCTTCTGGACCACCTCCTCTGTGAGACTTTTCTTCCAGAGGACAGAAGAAACCTTGAAACATGAAACATATAGGCTTTTGACAGATGAGGACAAGCAGCCCACCTAGTCTGCCCATTTCCTACCTAGAAGATAAGCTGCAGATCCTATTTAACCAACAGCCTATTTCTTCCTACCCCCCACAAAAATTGCCTTATTTCTGTCCCATGCATTCTTAAATTCTCCTACAGTTTCAGACCCCACAACCTCCTCAGGAAGGCTGTTCCATGCGTCCACCACCCTCTCTGTGAAAAAATACTTCCTCACATTGCCCCTGAGCCGTCCCCCCTCTATCTTCAGATTGTGTCCCCTTGTTCTTGCACATCTCTTTTTCTGAAAGATGCTACCCTCTTGGACTTTGTTGATTCCACTGAGGTACTTAAGACGTTTCTATCATGTTCCCCTCTCCTCTCCTTTCCTCAAGGGTATACATATTAAGCTCCTTTAGTCTCTCCTCCTTGTGGCTTCTGGTGCAGACCCTGCACCATTTAGTTCCCTCCTCTGAATTGCCTCCATCCTGTCTATGTCCTTGTGGAGATGGGGTCTCCAGAACTGGATGCAGTACTCCAGATGGGGTCTCACCAACTGTCTGTACAGGGGATAACAACTTCCTGTTTTCTGCTGGTGATACCTCTCCATATACATCCCAGTATCCCCCCAGCCCTCCCTACCGCTTTCTCACATTGCTTGCTAACCTTAAGGTAATCTGATATGATTACCTCCAGGTCCCTTTCCATTTTTGTTGTTGTTACTACCTCCCCCCATTGTGTAATCTTCCCCTGGGTTTTTGTTTCCCAGGTGCATTACTTTGCACTTCTCTGCATTGAATCCAAGCTGCCATACTTCTGACCATTCCTCCAACCTTGCCAAGTCCCTTCTCATCCTTTCCACGCCTCCTTGTGTATCAACCCTGTTGCAAATCTTTGTGTCATCTGCAAAAAGGCATACTTTTCCTTCCAGTCCCTCTGCAATGTCACTTATAAAGACATTAAAAAGGACAGCACCCAGTACTGAACCCTACGGTACCCCACTAGTAACCCCCCCTTTCTTCAGAGTGGACTCCATTTACAATTACCTTCTGTGTCCTGTTGTTCAGCCAATGTTTTACCCAGGCTATCACCCTGGGACACTCCCAGGCTGCTTAATTTGACTACTAATCTTTTGTGGGACAGTGTCAAATGCTTTGCTGAAGTCTAAGTAGGCCATGTCCACAGCCCTCCCTGGTCTACTACTTTGGTCACTCAGTCAAAGAAATCAATTAGATTCATCTGACATGACCTTCCGCTGTGAACCCATGCTGCCTTGGGTCCTGTGCCCACTGGCCTCTAGGTACTCAACAATTCTTTCCTTCAGAAGTGATTCCATCACTTTCCCTGCCACAGAGGTCAAACTGACAGGCCTGTAGTTTCCTGCCTCTGTCTTGGTCCCACTTTTGTGAAGGGGAATCATATCCGCCTTCTTCCAGTACTCGGGTACCACACCATCCTCCCATGATTTGTTAAAAAGGGTAGTCAGTGGTGTCACTAGTTCTCTGCTTAATTCTTTTAGAATTCTGGGGTGAATTCCATCTGGCCCCGTTGCTTTGTCCACCTTCAGTTTTAGGAGCTCTTTCAGAACCTTTTCTTCTGTGAAAGGACTGGGATCGACCCCTCTCCAGAGTGCTTCTGTTAATTGGATTTGGCACCTCCCCACTTCCTCTTTTGTGAATACTGAACAGAAGTATTCATTCAGTATCCTGCTTTTCACTGTCACTCTCTGCCCACCACCATCCATTCTATTCAGCCTCACTATCCTCCTTTGTCTTTCTCGACTCCCTGGTATACCTATAAAGGTTTTATCCCCCTTCTTAACTGAGTTAGCTATCTTTTCCTCAGTTTGTGCCTTTGCTATTCTGACTACCCTGCCTGCTTCCTTCTGCCTTAATTGGTACAGTTCTCTGTTCTGCTCCTTCTCTGTTTTCTTATACTTCCTAAATGCTATCTTTTTCTCCCTAACCTTCACCGCCACCTCTTTTGAGAACCATAGTGGCTTTTTCTTTCATTTTGATTTGTTTATTTGCTTCACACAAAGGCTTGTTGCCTCTGTGATGGCAGTTTTGATATTTCCCCATTGTTGCTCCACCTCTCCTCCTAGCCTGTTTGCTAGTGCTTTTCTAAGGCACCCTCCCATCTTGCCAAAGTCAGCCCTCCTGAAGTCCAGAACCCTCACTTTTGTATGTCTTGACTCTGTAGCTGAGTTTATCGTGAACCACACTGGAGAGATATCTTGCAGGTGGCCTGATACAGCAGAGAACACAGCTCGGTTCGAGCTATGTCGATGCAGCGGATGCTGGTCCTCATGGCATCCTCGGTGTTCACTGTACCCTTAGCTCATCTCCACATGAGAACCTCTCAGTGGATGCTCAGTATTCAGTGGTCCCCAACCACTCACCCTCAGTCCTTTCTCATCAAAGTGACGGAACCTCTGAAGAGGTCACTTGCCTTGTGGTCGCAGGAGGACAATCTTCTCGAAGGATATCCCTTTGCCCCTCTGGATCATCAGATCTCCATTACCACGGACACGTCCCTGATGGGTGGGGGAGCCCACTGCCAGGATCTCCACACCCAGGATACGTGGACTCAGGACGAGTCCCAACTTCACATAAACATCCTGGAAATGAGAGCCGTCCTCTTTGCAGTCCAAGCCTTGAAGGACATACTCTGTCACAAGAACATTCTCCTTCAAACAGACAACAAGGCAGTGATGTACTACATCAACAAACAGGGCGGTGCACACTCTTACCCATTATCCAGGGAAGCAATGAGAGTGTGGGAGTGGTGCCTGGAACACAAGGCTCTGATTCAGGCAGTTTACCTGCCAGGAGCACAATACGAGCTGGCAGACCGTCTCAGCAGAATGGGGACAGATCCTCACGAGTGGTCTCTTGACTTAACCGTCGTTCAGTCACTCTTCAAAGGATGGGGAACTCCAGACCTGGACCTTTTTCAACGCAAAGCTGCCTCTCTTCTGCTCCAGAAATCCAGGACCTTGCATTTTTTGTCAGGATGCGGTCAGGCTGCAGTGGACAAGATGCTTTCTATACGCCTTTCCTCCTCTTCCCCTAATTCAGAGGGTACTACTCAAATTGGAGTCTCAGAGGGGCAGACTGAATCTCATTTGCCCCCTTCTGGCCTTGGCAGATATGGTGCCCGCTACTCAACAGTCTATCGGAACCCCCAAGATGCTTCCCCTTCAGACAAACCTTCTGACCCAGGGTACCGTGGTCCATCCCAATCTGAGGTCGCGTCACCTTCACTCTTGGCTCCTGAAGAGATAGAGGTGAATAGGTTCAATGTTTCTTGTAGAGTTTCAGATATTCTTTTGACTGTGCGCAAGCTGGCCACTAGAAAAACCTACTCAGCCAAATGGAAGCGTTTCTCTATCTGGTGTGCAAAATCCTCTTGGAACCCTTTTTCCTGCCCACTGAATAAAGTCTTAGAGTACCTTTTAGACCTGTCAGATACAGGTCTGCAGTCGTCGGCGATCCCTCGATTCGAGGATGATCTCTGCCATGGTTCACTGATGGGTCCTGAGGTGGCTCAGTAATTCAATCCTAGAACCACAGATTTGTCTGCAGAAATTGCAGATGTTTCCATGTGTGGGCTGCCCGTTGGCTGGGGTTTCTTTCCCTTTCCTTCCTACGCTCTCTCTTTTCGGCTTCGAGGGAAGGCGTTTCTCTTCAAAGCAGACCCCTGCTTGATGGAGGTTCTGGCGCCATTGAGATTGGTTGGTGGCCAGCTCCTCCCAGCTTGTAATAATCATATCTATTTTCTTGAGATATGCCTTCAGTGTGTCTTTATAGCATTTCCTTTGACCACCACGGGATCTCTGCCCATGACTGAGCTGGGCGTATAAAATTTATTTGGGGAGTCGAGAGTTGGGCATCCGTACACAGTGTCCAGTCCAGCGGAATTGATGTCTGAAGATCATTGCCTCAATGCTGGTGACATTGGCCTCAGCAAGAACATTAATGCGGTGGTCTTCCCTCTTGATGCGGAGGATTTTCTGGAGACATCGTTGGTGGTACCTCTCCAGGCTGTTTAGATGATGTCAGTAAGTCACCCAAGTTTCACGTCCATAAAGAAGGGTAGGGATGATAACCGAACTGTATACCTGGATCTTGGTGTCCTTTCATATGTCATGGTCAGTGAAGATGCTCCGAAGCAGTTTCCTAAATGAGGTACTAGCGCAATGGATCCTGCGCTGAATCTCATTGTCGATGTTTGCTGTTAGGAGAGGTGGCTACCGAGGTAAGGGAAGTGCTCAACTGTCCCCAGGGTCTGTCCCTCGATGGTGGATTGTGGAGGGTCATTTACAAGGCCTTGAGCAGGCTGATAGAGCACCTTGGTCTTCTTGATGTTAAGTGAAGTCCCAGACTTGATAGCTTCATAAAGAGATCTAAGCGCAGACTGGAGTCGCTCCTGGTGTGTGCAAGGATGGCACAGTCATCAGCGTACTGGAGGTCAATGACGGATGCCTTGCAAACTTTGGTCTTTGAACGGAGACATCCAAGATTTTAGAGCCCTCCATCCATTCTGTATTCGATGTCAATTGCAGTGGGAAGGCGGCCTTTGGTGAGAACTAGGATGACTGCTAGGAAGATAGAGAACAAGGTTGGAGCGATGACATACCCTTGCTTGACCCCAGTTTGGATGATGAACGCATCTGTCTTTGAACCATTATGGAGAACACTGGCAGTCATCTGGTCATGCAGAAACCTCAGGACCTTGATGAATTTTGTATAGCAGCCAAATCTGGCCAGTACCTTTCACAAGGCTTCACGATTGATGGAGTCAGAGACCTTTGTCAGGTCAATGAACGCCATGTACAGGTCCTGATGTTGTTTTCAACACTTTTCTTGGATCTGCCTGGCAGTGAAGATCATGTCGGTTGTCCCGTGAGATGGTCTGATTCCACACTGAGATTCTTGCAGGACTACTTCAGCAATGGGAAGGAGACAGTTCAGAAGAGTACGGGCGAGGATTTTCCCTGCGGTGGAGAGTAAAGCAATGCCTCGATAATTTCCACACACCGACTTGTCTCCCTTCTTGAAGATGGTAACAGTTTTGGCATTTCTCAAGTCCTCTGGAATCTCCTCATTGTTCCAAATTCGGAGAATGAGTTTGTGGAGCTTTAGTACCAGTTCCTTGCCCCCAGCCTTGTAGACTTCAGCCGGTATGCTATCTGGTCCCGCAGCTTTGTTGTTTTTGGCCAGCTTGATGGCATGTCTTACTTCTTCGATGGTAGGAGGGTTGGCAAGAGATTGTCTTTCATGGTGTTGAGGGACAGAATTGATAGTGGCATCTGTCACAAATGACTCGTGGTTCAGAAGTGTCTCAAAATGCTCCTTCCATCTAGCTTGAATGCCTTCATTTCCCTTTAGGAGCATCAAGCCATCTTGAGATCAGAAGGGAGTGGGACCATGGGAGCTTGGACCATAAATGGCCCTTGTAGCCTGGAAGAAGCTCTGCATGTCATGTTTGTCAATATAGAGTTGTATCTCCTTGGCCTTTTCTTGCCACCATTTGTTTTCGATGTCTCGGATCTTCCTTTGAGCTTCTGCCTTGAGCTGCTGGTATGACTCTTTCTTTTGCTGGCATGAGATGTCATCTTGCCATGTGCAGTGAGCTCTTCTTTTCCGGTTGAGCAGGTCTTGAATCTCAGTATCATTTTCATCAAACCAGCCCTGGTGATGCCGGGGGATGTAGCCAATAGATTCAGCGCATGCCGAGTGGATGGCGGTCTTGAACTCCTTCCAGTATCTCTCAATGTTATCATCAGCTGCGGGCATGGCAGAGAGCCTTGCTTGGAGACATTGCTGGAAGTCCTCTTGAACCACTGGGTCTTGAAGGGAATTGATGTTGAATTTCCTTTGCATTGATTTTGGCTGCCTTTGATTTTTCTGAGTGAGCCGGATGTTCATGACAGATCTGACAAGATGATGGTCTGTCCAGCAGTCAGTGACTCCTCGCATGGCCCTCATGAGGATGTAGACATCTTTTCGATCACGGGTTGTGACAAGGACGTAGTCAAGGAGGTGCCAGTGCTTGGATTGAGGGTGTCTCCAAGAAGTCTTATACTTGTTGCTCTGTCTGAAGATGGTGTTCATGATGACCAGGCCATGCTCTGCACATTTGTTCAGGAGTAGGATGCCACTGGAGTTTGTCTTTCCTACCCCCTCCTTCCCAATGATACCATTCCAGAGATCTGAATCACGCCCAACTCTGGCGTTGAAGTCACCAAGGAGAATGGTCTTGTCTTCCTTAGGGGTGTTGATCAGGACTCTGTCAAGGTTGGAGTAGAACTGTTCCTTGACATCCTCGTCAGCATTAAGTGTCGGGGTGTATGCACTGATGACAGTGGCATGCTGATTGTGGCTGAGCTTAAGATGAAGGGTCATGAAGCATTCGTTGATGCCAATTGGGAGCTCTGTAAGCTGGTTGATGAGCTTGTTCTTGATGGCAAGGGCAACACCGTGAATGCATCTGTCTTCAGCAGGCTTCCCTTTCCAGAAGAAGAAGGTGAAACCTCCACCCTCTTCTCTCAACTGGCCTTCATCTGGTCATCTTGTCTCGCTTAGGGCAGCAATATCAATGTTACATCTTGCAAGTTCCCCAGCGATAATAGCAGATCTTACTTCGAGAGGGCTCTTGCAGTAGGTAATTACATATAGGACTGACGCCGGCCGGTGGCAGGACCCCACGGAAAAGTTTCTAGCTATAGCAGTCCTGGCGGAGCCGCTCAAGTCAGGTGACGGCGTCACCGGACGTCGGTATAAAGGCGGTCCCAGGCGCCCGCCTCTCAGTTCTTTCCGCCATCAGCTCGTGCAGCATCTCGCGTTAAGTTCTTATCGCTCAGTCCTGTTACTTTGTCGTTTTTTTCCAAAAAAGTTTTCAGTATTGTATTTTATACTTCTGTCGTCAGGTGAACGTCGGTATATGTCGTCCCCTTCACAGAATAAGTGCGACTCATCCGGCGCCCAACTGCCTCACAAAGACGGTCACTCCCTCTGCCTTTTCTACTTAGACCCCGACCACGCGGTTGACAAATGTCCGCACTGCCTTCGTTTTAACGCAGCCACCCGCAGACGACGCCAGCAGTCCCTCGAGCCCATCTCCTCAAAAGAAGATGTCCGCGATGGAGAGGAGTTGAAGAAACCGGCAGGCGTTGACCTCCCCTGAAGGGCATAAAAGCGGGACAGGAAGGGCACCGGGAGAGGCCTCCTCTTCCGCGACTCCGGCCGAGTCGCGGCTACTCTTTATCCCTCGGGGATAGCGCCGGCAGCCTCAAGGCTTTGGAGGCGTTAGCCCGCCCGTCAGGTTCGGCGTTCGAGCCGCGGGTGCCCTCCGGGCAAGAGGCCCCAGCCCCAGTACTGCCGCGGGCTTCGCGGCCTACTGGTGCGGGCACCTCCCTTAAGCGGACGTCGGCTCCTCCTACATACGCCGGGAAGGCCGCTAAGGCCTTCGACCTGCCGAGCGGCGCCAGCAGTGTCCCCTTGGACCCGGGCCTCCTGTCCTCCTCGGCCCATCTCCGGCGAGGACCTCCGAGTTAGACGCCCGGCTCCTCTGGCGTCCGCGGGGTTCGGCCCCTAAGCCACCGTCGGTTCCTCCGGCGTGTGCCGGCCTCGGAGCCCTCGGCAGACCCTGCACCGTTTGTCGTACCAGGCTCTCCACGGCGCTCGCTGCCGTCAGGAGGCCCCAGTCCCCCTGCCCGACCCGGGACTTTTCCCTCCGTCCCCGGATGAGACTCGGGATCCTGGGCTACCGTCTGATCCTCCTCCTAAAGAGCCGGATCTGACGTCGGCTCCCCTGACGCCGGCCCTGGCGCCGGCTCCTCCAACACCGTCCCTGACGCCAGTTCCGACACCGGCCGCTCCGACGCCAGCGGGGGATATTCCTCTTCCATCGGGCCCTCCACCCCACGGGCCTGTCCCGGCTGATCCACCCGTGGGTACCGGCTAGGCCGTCTGCTCCGGTAGCTCCTCCAGTGCCTGGGTATCCGCCGTCCTATCCGGCGCCAGTTTTCCCATATCCGCGGTATCCTGCGCCGCGGTACCAGCGCTGGCTCGCCGGCCCGCGGTACTCGGCTCTGGTATATCCGCAGCTGGGTTCTGGATACTCCCCTATGGTTTCCTCCGTACAACTATCCCTTCCTCCTCCTCCACACGCCCCTAGGCCGTCAGTGGATCTTCAGGAGACTGTTGCCTCCTGGTGGGCTGAGGCCAAGGCTCAGCTCACCAAGGAATCGAGCAAGTCTTCACGGTGGCTGGTGCCACCCGGCTCCGTCGCCTCAGGCAGCGCTCTCTCTCTTCTTCGGTTCCCAGCCTTTGCCCTCGGGATCAGAGAGCAGGACAGCGTTCTGGGATTTCCCCTAAGGAACCCGTTCCTCCCCCTAGACGAGCTAGGGAGTCTTACTCTGCTTCAGATTCTTCTTCCTCTTCTCTCTCGGACTCCTCGGAAGCTTCCGGTGGCTGTTCTGAGAAAGATGACGAGCAGCGCTCTCCGTCCAAGCCCCGGCCGAGGACTCCTCCAAAGTCCCCTCCGGAGGATCCTTCATTTTCGGAGTTGCTCAGGAAGATCCAGGAAGTCCATCAGTGGCATTCCTTAGAGCCAGATCCTCAACTGGTTAAACTCGCCGAACATCTGGACTTGCCCCTTACGTCTCCTACTCTTGTGCCACCCTGGATCGAGCCTCACGCCCACCTTGTTTCCACTATTTGGAAGCAACCATCGGCTTTAGCCTCACTTCCCAGGAAGTCGAACAGGCTATACCAGGCTCCGGAGGGTGTAGACTTCTTAGACTGTCACCCCCGTGCAGACTCGGTTGTGATTAGCGCCGTTCACGGCCGGTCAGCACACCCGAAACACTTGAGCTTGTCTCCCCCGGTTAAGGAATCCCGCCTTCTGGATCAGTATGGAAGGAAGATCTACGCTTCTTCCACACTGGGGATTAGGGCCCTGAATTATGTAGCACATATGGGGGATTACCAGAAGGCTGTCCTTACCCAGGCGGAATCTAAGATTGACTCTTTGCCATAACTCCCAAGTCAACCAGGAGTTAGCCGACCTGGTCCGCTCTGCCCGTTCGGCCAGTCGTCATATTTTGAGGATGACCTACGATGCAGTGGACACCGCTGGACGGAGCTCTGCGTTCACCGTAAGTCTTCGGCGTCATGCATGGCTCCGTGTGTCAGGTCTGGTCCCGGAGGTGCAGTCAGCGATCCAAGAAGCACCTTTCAGGGGTTCTGTGCTTTTCGGTGGTGATGTCAAGGACATCATCACTGATTTGCAGGAGAAGGGGATGGCCCTTAAATCTGTTGATTCAATGTACCGTCCCCATCCCCTCAGCGCCGTCCCTTTCGCAGAAGCAGCCGGCCTCAAGCGAAACCTCAGGGAAGGCGGGCCACTAAACGCCGGGCCCCCACAGCTGCCAGGCCCCCACCGCCCAAAAAAGCGATGGGTACCCCAGCCGCGGCGCTGTCTCACACCACCTGACTCCTTCCCTCTCCCACTGCCTCTGGACACCCCGGAGGAACCAGTAGGAGGGAGGTTCTTCCTCCACCTTCCGGATTGGGAGAGGATAACTACAGATTCATGGGTGCTTCAGATCATAGCAGAGGGGCACTCTATAGAGTTTCTACAGAAACCTCCACATCACCCCTCTCTGAACTCCTCTTACTCAAGGGACCATCTTCTTTTGGTCAGGAAAGAAATCTCTGCTATCCTTGCGAAGCGAGCTGCCAAAGCCCATCCCCCTCATCTCCACAGGGCGGGTTACTATTCCATTTCTTCACCGTGCCAAAGAAGGCGGAGATCTCAGACCCATTCCGATCTCAGCTCCCTGAACCTATATATGGAATACGAGGTTCAGGATGCTCTCCCCTCCGAACCCTCTTGCCCTAGCTTCAGCGGGCCCAGTAGCTTTGTGCACTGGATAGCAGGATGCGTGCCTGCACATTCCCAATCGCCGCCACTTGGAAAGTACCTCAGTTTGCATTCCGAGGACCACTACAATTCAGGCGCTCCCATTTGGTCTTTCCTCGGCTCCGGTATTTACCAAATGCCTGGCGGTGGTAGCGGCCCACCTCGTTCTTTGGAGCTCAGGTTTCCCTACCTGGGCGACTGGTTCCTGGCGGCCCGTCCAGAGAAACTCCTGTATTTTCTCTCCCTCACCCAGCAGGTTTCACTGGCCTGGGTATTACCATCAACCATTCCAAGTCTCACCTGGACCCTTCACAGAGGCTCCAGTTCATCGGGGCAATCCTCGACGCATGACATTGTGCAAGGCCTTCCTGCCTCCGGACAGGGGCCTCCTCAATCCCAGATTTCCTCCTATCAGACACAGGAGGGGTTCCAGCTGAGTCGGTGCTCTGTCTGCTGGGGCTTATGGCAGCGGCCATCCTGGCAGTTCCGCCTTGCGCCTCCACGCAGGAATCTCTCAGTGGACTCTCCGATCTCAGTGAGATCAGCAGTGAGCGACCTAGATCATCTGGTCCTGATCTCCTCGCCGATGGCAAGAGACTTACAATGGTGGATGATTCGAGAGAACCTATTCCAGGGGGTCCCCTTTTTTCATCCTCCCCCCAATCAGAATCTGACCATGGACGCTTCAGGCGAAGGTTGGGGGGCCCATCTGGGTCCTCACCAAACCCAGGGCCTATGGTCAAAGCTGGAGATAGTCCTCCACATCAACGTGCTCAAGCTCCGAGCAGTGCTGTATGCTCTCCAGGCCCTTCACCAATACATCTTTCCCGGTCACCTAGCTGTCCAAACGGACAACATGTGTGTGGTGTGGTACATCAAGAAGCAGGGAGGAACTCGGTCCTACCTGCTGTTCAGGGAAGCGATGAGGGTTTGGGATTGGGCAACGCTCCACAACCTTCACCTCACGGCGATCCACGTTCCGGGAGTCGACAACATCCTGGCAGACAGACTAAGTCGCTCGTCGGCTCTACCACACGAGTGGGAGTTGAATGGGAAAAGTCCTAAAAAGCATCTTCCAGATTTGGGGACTCCTCAGATGAACCTGTCGCCTCCTCCCAAAGCATAAAACTTCAAATCTTTTGCCGCTTGCTCCAAGCGAGGCCGCTTTCTGGGCGAGCTCTATTTCTAAGCTGGAAGGACAGATTCGTCTATGCTTTTCCCCCAATTCCTCTGGTACCTCGTGTGCAGAAGCTTGCCTTGGAAGGAGCGAGAATGATTCTGATCGCTCCTTTTTGGCCCAGGCAAATCTGGTTCTCTCTTCTACAGCAATACTCAGAGGTTGCTCCTCTTCCTCTTCCTTTATCTCCGGGATTGCTGACCCAGGATCAGGGGACACTGGTCCATCCGGGACTCAAGTCCCTTCAACTTCATGCATGGCTCCTGCAGACCTAGCTCAATCTCATTTTGGCGTCTCTCCTAAAGTGGCCGAGATTCTGGTGGAGGCTAGGAAACCCTCCACTAGGTCCACCTACGCCATGAAATGGAAGAGATTTTCTATCTGGGCTGCGTCCAGGAACATGGAGATCTTTTCCTGTCCTGCAACCATTCTGCTTGAGTACATGCGTCATCTTTTTGACCTGGGTCTCAGTCACTCCTCTTTGAAAGTTCATATGGCGGCTATCTCAGCCTACCATGTCCCTTTCGCTGATAAGGCATTTGCCCAGCTGGAGGTCTCCAAAACTTTCCTTAGAGGGGTCCTTCATCTCAGGCCCCCTGTCCGAACCCCAGCTCCGCCTTGGGACTTAAACTTTGTCCTCGAGAAACTTACCCTTCCTCCCTTTGAGCCTGCAGCTTCCGCAGACTTGAAGTTTTTATCATGGAAGACGCTCTTCTTGGTGGCCATTACTTCTGCTCGTAGAATTTCCGAGCTCCAGGCCCTGATGTGCAAAATCCCTTATTTGATTTTTCACAAAGAACGAGTAGCTCTCCGCACGAATCCTAAGTTTCTTCCGAAGGTGGTAGCGGAATCTACCTTGAATCAGTCTATTGAACTACCTGCTTTCTTCACTCAGTACTCCAATCAAGGAGAATACCTACTCCATACCATGGATGTTCACAGGATTCTGAGATACTACACCGCTAGGGCAAAGGATCTCAGAAAGACTGATCAGTTGTTAGTCTCCTTTGCTCACAAAGAAGGCAATGCTGTTTCTAGGCAATGCCTATCGAAATGGTTGGCCATTGCATCACTTTCTGTTATGACAAGTACAACAGGACCCTCCCAGGTCAAGTCAGAGCCACTCCACTTCGTGGAGTTGCCGCCTCTTGACTTGTTTCAGAACATGTCTCTGTGAGATATCTGTGCTGCTCACTTGGACTTCCGTCCATACCTTCACTAAACACTACAGTTTGGACATTGCCTCTCGCCGTAGAGCAGGCTTCGGGTTAGTGGTCTTGCAAGGCCTCCTATCTTGAGGCATGCAAGGTTGTTTGCTATTTTTTAGAGTAGTTCCTCCTCCCGGTGCTTTTCATTTGTTCCAGACTGCTTGGGATTCTGTCCTGTATGTAATTACCTACTGCAAGAACCCTCTCAAAGTAAGATAGTACAGTTATGTAAGAACTTACCGTAACAGTAGATCTTGAGAGCTCTTGCAGTAAATGCTCTAGCATACTCCATCCCCTAAACTTCTTCAGCTCCTTTTCCATTGAGAAAGTATCTGCTTCTCTCGTCCGGGCCTGTGGCGGGAAAGAACTGGAAAGCGGGTGTCTGGGACGCCCCTTTATACCGGCGTCGTGTGGCGCCCAGTCACCTGGCGTGGGGCAGTCCCGCCAGGGATTGCTAGCTAGAAATTTTCCATGAGGGGTCCTGCGCGCCGGCGTCAGTCCTATATGTAATTACCTACTGCAAGTGCCTCTCTGAAGATCTACTGTTATGGTAAGTTCTTACGTAACTGTACTTTCTTCTTTCTGATCGTTCGCTATACTGGTTGTCCATCAGAGTACGAGCATTCCATGTCGCAAAAATCATTGTCTGTTTCTTGTTTCAACCGCAGAGAGAGTGATCCCGCTGGACGTGGCTATCCAGCTAGGAGAAGGTGAGACAGCCTAGGTTTAGGACACCTTTTCTAGCCCCTTCCCCATGCGGGGTGAGCAGAGGGGATCCTAAAGAGGACTGCTCAGTCACAGTAGCAGCTGCTGAATTGTACCCCTGTCCCAGTCCAGGTGCCAGACGACCATCAAACTACCACCGCCTATGTGCAGATTTGTGGCTAGAGACTGCCGGATTCACTGGTCCTGTCCCCGTCACCACTAGTCTGTCTCCGCAGGGCTTGGAAGGTTGGTTGCGGGGATGTTGTTTCCCATGGTAGAAGCCTGCGCATGACTTCTTTTAGTGTGGGGAAGCTGGTACACCTACAGCAACCACACAAACTTGACAAGCAGGAGATCTAGTGCCCAGTGGCAAGGTGAGTCCAAGACAACTGGAGATCCCCATCATGTTGCAGCCTTCTTCCGCCTTCACGGCCGTTGAGATCCTAACATCATCTTCAGCCTGATTCACCATTGAGGACTTTGGAGGTTGGACTGCACTTAGTCTGGGACCTCGCCTCATGCCTGTTCACCATGGGTGACCCTACCAGGAGTACAAGACTCCAGACGACATAGCCCTGAGGGTCATTGGAACACACAAGCCTTTCCACCACGGCAAGGTCTCAGTCCAAGGAGAGGTCTGTAGTACTTCACAGTCAAAGTTCATTTTTGTGCCATTTCGGCATATCATGAGCCGGTACTTTCCATGTCTCTGGCTCAGTTGCCTGTGAGGTTTCTCAGGGGTATTCTGCATACTAGACTTCCTATCAGACATCCAGTCGCAGCCTGGGACTTTAACCTTGTGCTAGACATGCCCACTCATAAACCTTTCGAGCCTCTAGCTACTTGCGACTTGAAGTTCCTCACTTGGAAGACGGCGTTCCTGGTGGCCATTACTTCAGCCCATAGAGTTTCTTAAATACATGCACTGGTTACAGACCCCCTGTACACTGTATTTCACAAGGACAAATTAGTTCTTAGGACTCATCTTAAGTTTCTCCCTAAGGTTGTCTCAGAATTCCATCTAAACCAACCTTTAGTCCTTCCTACCTACTTTGCGAACTTCCAGAATGAAGAGGAGTGTACCCTTCATTCACTGTTTGGATGTTAGGAGAGCACTGCGGTTGTATCTAGATGGAACAAAAGAAATTTGCAAGGCTCAACAACTGTTTGTTTCCTTCAGCGAGACCCGGCTGGGTCAACCTGTTGCTATCAGATGCATTTCAGCATGGCTGGTGGCATCCCTTCACTACTACTATTCTATGGCACAGGTCAAGCTGGAAGGCAGAGTGTACGCTCACTCTACCAGAGCCGTCGTGGCATCTCTGGCGGAAATCATAGCGTGTCCATCGCAGATCTTCCTTGTCAATCTTCACCATTCATTACTTCCTGGGTGTAAGCGGGCGGCGCCATCACGAAACTTTTTTTTTTTTTTTTGGTTGCCTATGACCCGCCCTCGAGGCGGCGTCATCGGCGGCGGCGGTTCGCGACCGACTCCTCCTCCAACTCAGTTCTGTTTCTCCCTTGCGTCGAGGCAGCACCTGTTCGGGCGTCCATATTTTCCTGACTCGTCTGCGCTCCTCTTTCCCGCACACTCGTGTAATCGGTAAGACCGTTCTTTTTTATTTCTAAGCGGCGCGGGTGTGCTTTCCTACTATTTTTTTCTTGGTGATTTGGCGTTGTCGGTTCCGGAGCTAAGCGTGTTTGAAAGGCAGGCGGCGCCCTATCGTCAGTGTTACTGTGGCGGCATTTCTCCGTCTCGGACCGGCATGGCGTTTGTCTTGCGTTGCCTGGGACCCAACCATGACATGGATTACGTGCGGCGCCTGTTTCTCCATGGACCGCCGTGTCCTCGAAGTCCATGGCGTTCAAACGCGGCAAAGCCCGCCGACCTTCGAGACGGCGTCGGCCTCAGGGATTCTCAGGTAAGGTCTCTAGGCCTTCGGGTCCCCTCCGGGCCTATCTGATCTGAGGAGGAGGGGTCTCCTCGTCTTTTCTTGCGAGGAGGCCCTTCCAGCGGTGTCGAGGCGTCGTGGTCCCTCCAGGGCCGCTGAGCGCCAGAAACACCGCCTCGGCAGTCACCTCTTGAGTGCAGGCTTCCCCGTGGCGGGGCCCTCAACTTTTGGGCCTGGCTCGGGAGACCCTCGACGCCGCCCTTGGCGCCGTTCGGATCCTGGTGCCGTTCGCGGTGCGGTGATCGTCTTGGCGCCGTTCCGGCTACCGCTTAGGATCGGCGCGCAAACAGCGCCCGGTGATCGGCGGCGCCATTGGCGGTGCCGCTTTGGGCCCAGTGCCGTTCGCGGCGCCGATGGACAAGCGGCGCCGTCGGCGATGCCGCTTCTCGCTTTCCGGCCAGCGCCCGGCGCCGTGGGCCTTGTCCTTCCTTCAGGCGGTGCCGCTTGCGGCGCCGTTGAGTGTGGAGCTAGGCCTGGCTGCTACCGGGCGTGAAGGGCGGCGCCTCCCCAGTACCGGGGCGTTCGCGGCCCGGTAGCCTCAAGGACCCCTGGGGTGGCCCAGCATTGAGGTCCTGCTGATCTGCGTCCTCCTCGGAGGCGATGATTCAAACGTGGACCCATCCTGGCACCCTCCTCGGAGTCTGGGTCCACGGTGGCTAGAGGTGCCAAGCGGCGCGGCAGGCCCCTCCTCTGTCCCCCCCTTCGTCCGTCTCCTGAGGGTTCCCGGCTGGGGTGGCAGGGAGCCCGGGGGGCAGGCGTGGGGAGCGCGGGGGCTCCCCTCTCTGGAGGCCGGTGACAGCTACCTTGCAGGCTGTTGCCCTCTCTAGGGACAGGGGCGCTGTGGTGGGAGGAGGGCCCTCTCGAGTCCGAGGGTTGAGGGCAGGGGTCTGCTGCTCGGTCTTCTTTGGCCACTCAGGGGTGGCCAGGGCAGTGCAGAGCCTCGCCCCTCCCTCAGGGATTCTAGGGGTGTCCTCCGGGGCGTTTGTGCGGACTGCCCTTCTGGATCCATGCAGTCGGCGTCGTCATCAGGGAGGTTCTCCCCAGGGCTCTTCAGGCTCCGCTTCCCCAGAGTTCCGTTCTGCGGCCTGGTCTGATATCCGGGATCCCTCTTCCAGGGCCCTTTCCCGGTTCCAGAGCCCTCGCAGAGGCAGTTACCTCAGCGGAGGTGCCCCTCTCCCATCTCTCTGCCTTCACCACCCGCTCCCAGGCCATGTCGGTCCCTGGGTCCGTTATCCTGGGGGCAGTTCAGGGAGTTCTCTGCTGACCTTCCCTCATATGTTAGATACATGCATGAGCGGGTCTTTCGACTCTCCCACCGCCCTAAGGAATCCTCTGGGCATTCCAGTTCCCATCATCCTCGTCTCCCTCCTCAGGAGAGAACCCTGCTCATCTGTCCTCCGATGCTGTTTCACAGAATATCAGCGTTTCCTCGAGGATGGTGAGGGATCTCCGGTTCCCTCGTTCGAGAACAATACCAAGCGAGGCAGCGTGAATTCCTTGGTGAATTCAGTGCCCAGCATCTGGTGGTACCTTCCTGGCCTATCCCCTTCCAGGAGGCATCTATCCGGTCATGGCGGTCCCTGCCGCTTCTTCAGCCCGCGGACTGCCAGCGTGGGTATTATGCCCCTCTGGTCTCTAGGTTCCCTTCCCAACCCGTCCTCAGGTTTGGTATACCTGGATACTCCTTCTGGGCGCCGTTGCCTGGCGCCGACCGCCCACAGATTCGGACTCTCTCCAGTTAGGCCGTTGGAAGCGAAGAGTGTTCTCTTCTTCGTGCGAGTGTATTTGCATCATCAGGCTCACCACGCTGCCTACAACGGCATCTGCTAGTGATGATGTCCCAGCTGCTGGCATCTATGCCTGATCTGAACAAACCAGACAAGCCGTTGCCCTCTCGCGGTAGGCCTGGAGCTGGCAAGACACCAAGCAAGGGCATCTTATGGCGAATGGGGTGGCTTCAGGCTTGGGGGACAGCGATCTGTATCAGGCGGGCGGACGTAACCCGTCTTTCAGGTTGTCACCCTGGCCCGGCGTAGGGTGATTCGCTCCGCCTTCCGGGGGACCCGTCTTTTCTCTTCTAGAGCTAGGAGACTTTTACAGGGGCTCCCTCCGTCTCCTCGTCCTCGGGAGGCACCTCCTAGCTCTTCTCCCACTTAGGCTTTCTGAATAAGCCAGGGTCTTCTCCTTCTGTTTCTCACCAACAGAAGGCTGGGGGTCTTGTTCCCTCAGGGTATGGCCTCTTCCCCCTCCAGGGGAAGAGGAGCTTGGTACTCACCCAGGAAGTAATGAATGGTGAAGATTGACAAGGGAAGATAGGAAAATTACGTACCTACCGTAATTCTTGATCTTCTCTTGTATCTTCACCATTCATTACTTACACCCGCCCACCATCCCCTCAGTGGCCTCTTCCTGTGGCTTCTCCACCTCCAGTCTCCTTCCTCTCTCTGCATTTATATAAAATATAGGGAAAATTGCTTCATTTTCCAAAAAAAAAAAAAAAATAACAAAAGTAAAAAAAAAAAAAATCTTCTGGGGGGTTTAAAATCCAGAAAAATTATTTACTCTAAGATTCATGGGCCATCTCGTGGATTGCATTGGCGATCAGACTGCACAACTATCTCTTGCTATTCTTATGGCAAGATACCTCTGGGGTTGTTTGGCCTGGCTCAGGCTATTCAGTTTTGATCCTGCAATCCCGTGTTCAGATAGTTGCCCTGAAATCTAATCCCCCCCCCCTCTATTCTTGCCTTGCAGAGCAGAGCGCAATCGTCTGTTCCTTTCTCTTCTAAAAAAAAAAAAAAGCTGAGGAACTCTCTCGACTGCTATAGGCATCTTGGTATCTGGGTCATGCATCTAGTAAAAAAAAAAAAAAATTTTTATCTGTAAAAAAAAAAAAAAAAGGAAAAGGAGAAATCAAACAAGAAGGCAAATGAGAAGGTAGGCTATCCTTCGCTGTTTTGCTAAGTGGTTTCTCCTTTTAAGTATCCTCCTGGACAATTTTACAGTAGAGCTCTGCTGACCATATCCAATCTTAGCCAGCCTAAGCCTTGGCGGCCTTAGCCAGTCAGTCTGGGTCCCGTTTCTTTCTTGGAGCCTAAGAGAAGCTTACATTTTCCATTTCTAAACCCCTGAGCAGCTCTCATGCTGAGGGTTTTATTCTTCCCTCCTCGGCTGTCCTCCAGTTAAAGGCCTTCCACGGCCAGGAGCCGAGGTGGGTGTCAGAAACAATGGCATGTTGAAGATGAGGACTATGCCCTTCTGAGTCTGTCTAAGCGGGTTCGGTGAACCTTCTCTTCAGCTCTATCTCCGAGGATTCTTGCTTCCCTTTAGTGAGCCTTCAGCTACAAGATAACTATGCTGGGTTGGGCATTCTGGTCCCTTCAACATCCCATCTCTCTCTTCTCTTTCTTCTTCTTCTATTTTCTCATTTCCTTACTCATCTCTCCTCTAGAGTCGCCCAGGTAAGGAGGCCCTGCACTCCTAGGCTAGGGATGTTCTTATCTCCTCTGTCCTTCCTCCATCGGCTTATTCCTTTTCAGTTCATTCTTCCTTGCTTTGCTATCCCTCGGCTATCTTGCCTCGCTATCTATATTTTCTGCTTTCATTTTGCCTCTCCGGCTCACAGAACTGAGTTGGAGGAGGAGTCGATGCTTCTGCTTGGCCGCCCCTCGCGCATGCCGTGTGACATCGCCTCGAGGCGGGGCCGTTGAGGCAACTTTAAAAAAAAAAAAAAAAGCTCCCGTGGCGGGTGCGCGCCTCGGCTTACACAGGAAGTAATGAATGGTGAAGATACGAGAAGATCAAGAATTACGGTAGGTACGTAATTTTCCTATATTTGCAATGTGGCTACTTGGAGCTCCGTGCATACTTTCATTAAGAACTATGCTTTGGATGTCCATGCCAGACGATATCTGTCGTTTGGCAGAACCATTCTTAATGGACTTCTGTCCTAAGTATGTGAGCTCTTTATCTCCTGCCGCCTGTCTCGGGGGATTATTAGCTCGGTACTCTCCCATTTGTGTGAATGAGAGGTGGAGACTTTATGTCCAAAGATATGGAAATTGCGTACCTACCGTAATTCTTGATCTTCTAACCCCAGTAATACTCAGGTATTCATAACGTTTTGCAGTAAGCCTGGAGGGTTGGACTGCCCGGAGAGAATGGAACATATGCAAATAATGGAATCATCTGCACGTGATAACTTTTCAAATGCTGCCCTATACTAACTGCCAGTGTTCTAAACCTCCTCAGATTTTACTCTCCGCCTGAACAGTCTGGTTACGCGGAGTGTCGCTCTTCATCATCTGTCTGAAGTGAAGAAACTTATAAAAAATATATAAGTATTGCTTTATTTTTCATTTGCAGCTTTATATTGATTGTTTTATTTAGCCAAACTTGTTTTTGTAGTTATTTAGTTCTTTTTGCCGGCTCCTCTCGGTTCGGAATAACCGGGGTAGTTTTTATATTCTAGGGGTTTTTCTAACATAAAACCCACTTTATTTTTGTTTAAAATATTGTTTAAAAGTGTTTTTTTGTAACTGAAGTTATCTGTTACTGAACCTCTAGTACCAGTTCCAAAATTTCTGTTGGTTCGGTTCCTCCGATTCTCTTTCGGTTCAGGAACTGACCACAACCACATTGTTATTATTTAAAAATGTTTGCCTTTTGTGGCTCTCTTTTTATCGGTTTAAATGGCGGAAAAAAATGAAGAAAATGACCGGCGAGCCCGGTTTTAAAAGTGTACTCAATGTGGGGACGTTTTTGTAAAGGCAGATAAGCACACTATGTATGTCGCTTGTCTGGGATATGAGCACCTTAAAGAGGATTGTCAAATCTGCCTGACTTTCCCTGAAAAAACTATTGAAAAATGCCTGGAACAGCTAAAGAAGAAGCTCCCCAAGGGTCCCTCTGGCTCTGACCAGTAGATACCCTCTGTTATTGTGGCCGAACCCACATCTGTTGTTACTTCTACCCCTGATATGGGTGATAAAACTGCTAAGAGGACTTCTGAACCGGCTAGTTCCCCGGTTCCCTCTAAAAAAGCACGCAAGCTGAAGCATACAGAACCCCCAAATATTAATCAGGGAGCTTCTGTATCTGCTAATGTCATGGCAATTCCTCAGGAAATTGCACAGACTTTTAAAGTCATTCAGGCTTTGCTGGGTTTGGTGCCCCCTGCCCAGCAGCCACCTGTCATGGCATGACAGCCTGGCATTATTCCCCCTAGTGAAGAGGAGGAATGCAGCGAATATGAGGAGGATGAAGGGGAACCCATCTTACCTCACGTCTCCCTGGAACAGGAATTTGGATCACCCCCTAGGACATCTGAAGATTTTTCTTCTCACTTTACCTTTGTGAGAAAGATGGCAGATGCCCATGACATCTCCACAAGGGAAGAAGTAGAGGATGAGGAGGAAATAGAATATCTGGAAATGATGGATTTAACTCCCACCAAAGCCCTCCTCCTCCCAGTCAATACATTTTTTAAGAAAGATGCTCTGAAGTTGTTGCAGACCCCAAATTCTATCCCCCCTCTGGATAAGAGCATGGACAAGAAATATCAGTTGTAGAGGGAAGGGGCAGAGTTCCTTTTTTCCAATCCAGATCACTAAGGAGTCATTCAACAGGCAGCCTGTGATAAGGCTAGAGTCCCTCTGGCATCCCACCCACCAGATAAGGACTCTAGGAAAATAGATAGCATGGCGAGGAAAGGATACCTGTCAGCCTCCCTAGCCATGTGACAGGCTAACTTCCAGGCCTACGCTGCCTAGTACCAAAAGTCCCTGTGGCAGTCAGTATTGTCCATTTCACAGAAAGCAATTCCAGATGGCTGCTGATACCAGCAACACTGCAGTCAGATGGATGGCAAATACGGTAGCCCAGAGGAGATTTGCTTCGCTGAGAGCCAAAAATCTCACTGCTGATACACAGTCTTAAGGCCCTGGATTTTTCTTTAGAAGGAAATGCTCTTTTCAGAGAATCCTCAGTGACATACATGAAGAAGATGGATGAGTACAAGGCCACCTAGAGGAGCAACTCTAGTAGAGAGAGAGCTTCTCCATCCACCAGGCCTTATGGAAGGGGAGGCCAAGGCAGGTCCTTCCACACCAGGCCCTTTGCCCAGCCTGTGCCCATACCCCAGTACCAGCAGTACCCACAGCAGGGGTACTTTAGGGGCAGGGGTTGAAGGGGATCTAGGCGTGGAGCTCAAGCACAACCTCTGCCCCAAGCTAAGCAGACTCCCTGAAATACAGGCCGCCTCCCCACTCCCTGTCAGAGGCCGACTTTCCCACTTTCTCCAAGCTTGGCTGACCATCACCACAGACAAGTGGGTCCTGGAGGTAGTCAGTCTGGGTCTGTCTTTGGGTTTCAAATCCTTTCCTCCTCTAACAGCCAAGGGTTTCAGTGCACCTTCTCTGGCAGAAAAGATTATGCTGGAGGCAGAGGTCCAGAAACTGCTACTTTTAAAAGCAGTGGAGGCTGTCCCAAGCCCATTGAGAGGAAGGGGCTTTTACTCTAGATACTTCCTCACCACAAAGAAAAGTGGGGAGTGGCGGCCTATATTGGATCTCAGAGCCCTAAACAGGCATCTAAGAAAGCCAAAGTTCAAACTGGTAACGTTGGCATCACTGGACTTGAAAGACGCCTATTTCCACATTCCCATAAGGGAGTCTCACAGAAAATATCTCAGATTCAAACTCCCTTCAGGTCACTTGCAATTTTCAACCCTGCCTTTTGGCCTTTCTTCGGCCCCAGGGGTGTTTACAAAGTGTCTAGCACCAGTGGTAGCACACCTTCGAAGACAAGGTGTAACAGTTTTTCCATATTTGGATGACTGGCTGTTGGTGGGCAAGTCACCACAACAGGTCATTCAGTAACTAAGCCTTACCCAAGATCTCCTGGAATCCTTGGGATTCATTATCAGTTTCGAAAAGTCAGTCCTGACTCCTGCATAGAGGTTGCAGTTCATAGGGGCAGAGATAGACATCCTGCAGGGCAGGGCAGGGCAGCCCTCCCTCTGGACAGGGTCAGAAATCTTCAGCTGGTAGCAAATTCCTTCACCTTGAACAGGTGCAAGCCTTCAAGACAGTTCTTGCAACTTCTGGGTCATATGGCTGCGTCCACAGCCACAGTGCTGTGTTCAAGGTTTCAAATGAAGGACATTCAGTTCCACCTCAGGGCTCACTGGAGACAGAAAAGATTCTCTGTCAAAATCCATTCTGGTCACAAGAACTCTGCTGCAAGCCTTGCCGTGGTGGAAGGAAGTACCCAATCTAAGAGAAGGTGTTCCCTTTCAGAAAGACAACCCCTCAGTTTTTCTCACAACAGATGCATCCCTTTTGGGCTGGGGCACCCACTTGGGAGATCATACAGCCCAGGGTACCTGGTCAGCCTCAGAGTTCCTCCAGCACATAAACTTGTTGGAACTCAGGGCTGTCCTTCTGGTTCTAAGGGCTTTTTCAGGTTTGGTGCAGTCAAGGGTGGTACAGATCAGGACAGACAATACCACCACCATGTACTACATCAGCAAGCAGGGGGGCACCAGGTCAGGGCCTCTTTGCACAGAGGCCATGAAAATCTGGACTCTGGAGTATTCTTTGAGTGCCTCCCTGCAGGCAATCCATCTACCAGGAAAGGACAGTACCCTAGCAGATGCCTTAAGTCGGATCAACCAGGCCCATCACGAATGGACTCTGAACAAACAGGTGGTGGACATAATTTCCAAAGGTGGGGCACTCTGGAGTTGGACTTGTTCGCATCCCACCAGAACCACCACTTGCCTCAGTATTGCTGCAGGCCACAAGATCAGGGCACTTTGCCCCTGGATGCCCTGACTCTAGATGGCCAGGGAGGTTCCTGTACGCTTTCCCTCCTTTTCCCCGGTCTTCTGAGTGTTACTCAAGTTCAGGTCCCATTCAGCATCTCTGATCCTAATAGCCCCGGACTGGCCCAGGCAGCCACGGTACTCTCTAATGCTCTCAATGTCTGCAGCCAGACCGATACGACTCCCTCTGAGGCACAATCTATTGACCTCCAACAAGGGGACCCTGTTATACCCGAACCTCAGGTCCCTCAACCTCAAAGTTCGGCTCTTGAGGAGCTAGAATATGCTGACTTGCAACTCTCTGAATCAGTGCTTCACATTATGAGGGGCTATAGGAAATTCTCTACTAAGAAAACGTATTCTTCTAAATGGAAAAGGTTTTCAATCTGGTGTTCGGCTAGGGATTCGATTCCATTACAGACTGGGGTCCCAGCTGTTTTGGATTACCTCTCTCATTTGCATTCTTTGGGTCTGCAACCCAGTTCATTCAGGGTACACCTTGCAGCACTGTCTGCTTATGTTTCAACTGGTGCCAGGGTATCACTAGCTTTAGATCCCATTTTTAAAAGGTTTTTCAAATGTTTGGCCCTCTTGCACCCTCCCCACAGGGCACCTGTGCCAGCATGGGGCGATAATTTTGTATAGCCAAGCTCATGGATCATCGAGCTTATGGCTACGGCTCATCTCAAATATGTCACTTGGAAAGCAGTCTTTCTAGTGGCAATTACTTCTGCAAGAAGAATAAGTGAACTACAAGCTCTCTCTGTGGAGTAGGATTATCTCTCTTTTCACAGAGATAAAGTAGTTTTGAGAACAAATAGAAAATTCCTACCAAAGGTAGTCTCAGATTTTCGCATCAACCAATCCATTTACCCTATCTGTCTTTTTCGCTGAGCATTCTACTTCTGGTGAAAGAAGACTTCACAGTCTAGATGTGAAGAGAGCTCTTAGCTACTATACTACAGCCACTAAGGGCCATAAGCAGGACAGAAAACAGCTGATCTTACTTCGAGAAACAGTTCTTGCAGCAGGTTACACCATTAGGACTTATCCCTTTTGCAGACCACCATTCAGCCTGTGTCAGGTGCCTGGGCCCGGAGCATGACACCCAGGCCTGCTCAATTTGCCCGCAATTTAATAGCAGGACCCAGATCCACCACCAAAAGGCCCTTCAGGGATACTTCCTTGAGGATAAATTGAAGAAAATACATTCCTCCAAACGGGAATCTTCCCACAAGTCAGGGAAACACCAGGACAAGCATCGGGACTCGGATAGGGCGAGATCCCCCAGCAGAGCCTCCGAGTCCAGGGTCAGCTCCAGCTCTACCCAGTCCGACAGGTCTCCTTCTCAGGCTCGTTCCCAACCTCCCCCGGTAAAGGTAAGGTCTTCAGGGGGCTCCTCTGCCTCCTTACACCCGCTCAAGACCTCTTGGACACCGGACGCCTCCCAGCCTGATTTCTCGGACAGGCACAACAAGTCCTCCTCTAAATCGGGGGATATGTCTTACTGACGCTGGGACACCGACTTCAGGTCTGTCTCCCAACCTCCGAAGGCTCCTGAAAGGAAGACTGCTGAGCTGACGTCCCTCAAGTGAATGACGGAGGCCAAGAAGGCGTCCGACCCAACGACCACAAAACAGACTACCCCGTCGACAGTTAGTACCGACTCCGGTGGACACCGGACGTCAGGGGTCCTAGGGTGAAGAAGCTACCGTGCCGCTTCATAACCAGACTGGTGACACGGAGGATGCCGGCCTACCCAGGGAACCGTCACCGAACCCAGTGGTTCCTTGGGACCCAACGCCTGACCCCGGTGACAGGCCCACACCGACGCCAGGCCCGTCGTCAGGTATGAATATTCAGGAGGTGAAGGAACTGTTCGCCTTCTGGTGGGAAACCATAAGAAAGGACGTGGTTCCCCCCCAAGCCTCAGCCACCTCCACCAACTCCTCCTCAGGGCGCCGAGGGTGCCGGACCCCCAACTCCCAAGGAACCAACTCCACCTCCTCAGGGCAGATCAAGAGACAGAAAACACCCATCACAGTCTCCCTCAGGGTCCCCGAGGCCAAAGAGACCCAGGGGCAGACGTCACTCACTGGGAGATGACTCCAGACCGGATACGTCCAACACCTCCAGGTCTCCATCTCCCTTCAGTCCCCCATCTCCAGACCCACGGGACCTTCCAAGGTCGCCTCCGGATGATCCCTCCTTTTCAGAAATCATGAGGCACATCCAGGAAAATATGGGGTGGGAGACAGAAGACTTAGACCCGAGAGACAACGCCTTGCCCGTTACCTCAAGCAGAAAGACCCGAAACCAGTGGTGGTCCCACCTTTGGTGGACACCTTTACAGACGTCACCAAGGCAGCTTGGAAGCGTCCGCATTCCATACCGGCTACTCTGAAGAAGGCTGACCGCCTCTACAGGGCTCCCACGGAGGACCTGTATTTGGCACAACAACCCCTGGCCGACTCCCTGGTCATCACTGCATCTCATGATCGGTCCCAGCGGCCTCAGCATTTGAGTACCCAGCTTCCAGACCAGAAATCTAAGCAATTAGATTCTATAGGAAGTCGCATGTATGCGGCTGCTACATGCTCAATTAGGTCTCTAAACTATCTGACGCACATGGTGCAGTTTCGGAACGCCCTTTGGGAACAGGGCTAAGACCTCCTAAAAGACTTTCCAGATGGTGAAAAGAAGGAGGAGCTGCTAAACCTCCTCCATACTGGGTCAGACGTGGGGAACCAGGTTCTGCAAGATGCTTACGACTCAGCGGACTTGGCAGCCGGGAAGCAGCCACAGGCGTTTGTCTCCAGAGACACTCGTGGTTGAGAGTCTCCGGATTTACCCCAGCCATCCAGAAGAACATCCTAGGCGTCCCTTATAATGGAGCGGTCCTGTTTGGTGAGGAGTTCGAGAAGGTAATCACCAAACTGCAGGATGCTGGGAAGGCAGTCAGGACTGTACAGGCCATGTACAGACTGAAATCTGGTTCCTTTCATAGGAACCAGAATAGTTTTCTCGGCCGCCAACAACGTCATCAGCCACATTCCGGCCAGCAACCCAGGGGCAACTTCGGTCACAAAAATCAAGTCAGGGTTCCCCTTGGGCCAGGGCCCAAAGCAGCCCAGCTCGCGGGGTCCAACAACACCACAGCATGACTTCTTCCCTGCCCCTGGCCCTCCTCTGGATCAAAGGGTCGAGAAGGTCAGGGGTCGCATCTCTCATCACCTTTCGGGATGGCAGAGGATAACCTCCAACCAGTGGGTGTCGCAGTTGGTCGAACAAGGTCACTCTATAGAGTTCCTCGATCACCCACCATCCACACCTCCCCTGCTCTCCCGCTATTCGGATCAGCATGCCCTGCTTATTCAGCAGAAGATCTTGGCCCTCCTCGACAAGGAGGCCATAGAGTACATTCCACTGAACCAGAGAGGAAAAGGTTACTATTCTCATTTCCTCCTGGTTCCAAAGAAAACAGGGGACTTGCGCCCGATCTTGGATCTCAGCGACCTCAACAAATTTGTGTTGTGCAAGCATTTCCACGTGGTGACCCAACCGGGTCTTATTCCCATGCTCAAAGAGGGTGCTTGGCTGGACGCCTACCTACATCTCCTGATCGCTGGAGCTCACCGGAAATTTCTGTGCTTCGAGTTTCTGGGACGCCACTACCAGTTCCGAGCCCTCCCTTTCGGGCTGTCTTCGGCACCTCTAGTGTTCACGAAGTGCATGGCAGTCGTGGCAGCAGCTCTCGGGAGAAGAGGCCACTATGTGTTTCCTTATCTAGACGACTGACTCCTCATGGCACCCTCACGGGAGGCCCTGATGTCCGCGATACAAGATACCTGTTCTCTCTTCCTATCGCTGGGCATCACTATCAACCAGGAGAAGTCGCACCTTGTCCCGTCTCAGAACTTGCAGTTCATAGGAGCAGTTCTAGACACCACTTGGGGAAGGGCATTCCTTCCTCAGGACAGGGCGGAATGCATCAGATCCCTCATAGGGGACATAAAGGAAAACAAGACGGTACTGGCCCAGTCCATCCTTGCCTGTTCGGACACATGGCAGCTGCCATTGCAGTGGTTCCCCTAGCTCGACTCCATATGCGGGTCACCCAGTGGATGTTGAGGGCACAATGGGACCAGAAGCAAGATCATCTGCAGCATCCAGTCCAGATCACGAATGCCGTCACCCAAGACTGGAATTGATGGCTTGTCCCAGACCACCTCTCAATGGGAGTCCCCTTCATTGTGCCGCCTCCTTCAGCGACTCTCTCCACGGATGCCTCGGGGTCCATATGGGGAGCTTACCTCAGGTCAGGACTCAAGGCTCCTGGTCGTCTCTGGAGTTCCAGCTTCACATAAATATTCTTGAGATGAAAGCTGTCCTTTACGCCCTACAGGCATTCCAGACGGAGATTCCACCGGGTACTCTTCTGGTGCAAACAGACAATACCGCGGTGATGTACTATCTCAACAAACAAGGAGGCACTCACTCCTACCCCCTTTGCAGGGAGGCTCAAAGGGTTTGGGAGTTGGTACTGCAACACAGCGCAGATATCATTGCAGTGCATGTTCCCGGAGTGGACAACACTATCGTGGACAGTCTAAGCCGATCGCAGGCTAGAGTCCACGAATGGGAACTGCTTCAGGAAGTAGCAGAGGACCTGTTCCGCAGATGGAGGACACCAGAATTAGACCTCTTCGCGTCCCCATACAACACAAAACTGCCCAGTTTCTGCTTGCTAGATCCAGGGCCTGGTGTTTTCTGTCGAGACGCGTTGTCCCTCTCCTTGATGGGCAGGTTCCTCTATGCTTTCTTGCCCTTCTCTTTGATCCAGAGGGTTCTATTGAAGCTCCAACAAGAGCAGGCGTGCCTTATTCTAGTAGCGCCCTTTTGGCCCAGACAAATTTGGTTCCATCTCTTACATCAGCTGGCCCAGGAACCTCCGGTGCCTCTGCCATTCAGCTGTCATCTTTTGTCCCAGGAGGCAGGCTTCTTGGTCCATCCAGATCTTCGGTCTCTGAACCTACATGCCTGGCTCCTAAGGACATAGCAGTCCTGAGATACTGGGTCTCTCAGGAAGTTGTGGACATTCTGGTAGCAGCCAGAAAACCATCCACCCATGCCACTTACTTCATGAAGTGGCGCAGATTCTATATTTGGGCTCAAGCTCATGGATTGACCTCATTGGATTGTTCTGAGAGGTCTGTTTTGGACTACTTTCTATCCCTCTATGAGGCCGGTCTTGCCTACTCGTCCATTAAGGTGCACCTATCGCCATTCGGTACCATTCTCCAATAGGTCACCGGTCTCTAGCTCAGTTAGAGGCTTCTCGCACCTTTTTGTGCGGCATCCTGCACTTGAGACCTCCCATCAAAGACCCGGTTCCACCTTGGGATCTTCCTTTCGTTCTAGAGCAGCTTATGCTGCCGCCTTTTGAACCAGCCGCAGATTGCGAGCTGCGTCTCCTTGCTTGGAAGACGCTTCTTTTAGTTGCCGTTACTTCTGCCAGAAGAATATCTGAGCTTCATGCACTTATGTGCAAGGATCCTTATTTGTTTTTCACAAGGACAGAGTGTCCTTAAGAACAAATCCTAAGTTCCTTCCCAAGGTGGTCTCAGCTGTCACTCTCAACCAGGATACAGACCTGCCAGTGTACTATCCGAATCAGTGTAACAGGGGGAGGCCCTGTTGCATACTCTGGATGTGCATAGGTGTCTCAAATATTACCTGACCAGAACCAAGGCACATCGTAAGTTGGACCAGCTCTTTGTTTCCTACGCACAAAGAATGCCTGGTGCTCCTGTTTCCAAACAGTCACTTTCTCAATGGCTGGTAAAGTGCATTATGTTCCATTACCAGAAGCGCAACAAGTCTTTACCGGGACTGGTAAAAGGTCATTCTACGAGGGGGGGTGGCTACCTCCTTCACTGCGCTCAAAAATGTCTCCACTTCAGCCATCTGTGCAGCAGCAACCTGAAGCACTGTACACCTTTATCAGGCACTACAGTTTGGATATTGCCTCTAGACGCAGAGCTGGTTTCGGCTTGGCTGTCCTTCAGAGACTTTTATCCTGAACTCTGAGACATCTCTCCTATCCTCCTTCCGATAAGAATTTGCTCCCTTACTGCTTGGGAATCAGTCCTAATGGTGTAACCTGCTGCAAGAGCAGTTCCTCGAAGTAAGATAGTACAGTTACGTAAGAACTTACCGTAACAATAGATCTTCGAGAACAACTCTTGCAGCAGGTAGTTTCCCTCCCACCTTCCCCTCTGGAGATTGAGTCTTCTGACCTAGTTTCTAGGCTATTGCGTCTTTTGACGCCTGTTACAAACCTTCCTTTGGAAGCAGATCCTCGGTCTCCCCTTCAGATGTCACCTTTGGGCCGGGAGTCTCCGGCAGGAGAACTGGGGATGCTGGGGGACCACCCCCTTTTATGTGATGCCTGACGGGGAGGGGCCGACGTCAGGGGCGGTCCCCCGCTGGATACTGCTAGCTAGAATTTTCCGTGGGGTCCTGGCACCCGCCGTCTTTAGTCCTAATGGTGTAACCTGCTGCAAGAGCTGTTCTCGAAGATCTACTGTTACAGTAAGTTCTTACATAACTGTACTTTTCTGACCTTTGGGGATGTGGGAAAAGGTAATCCAGCTTCTAAAAGATCTATTTCTCGTTGGATAGTTCAGTGTATTCAATTCTGCTATATAAAAGCTGGTAGAGAGCCCACAGCAGGGTTGAGGGCGCATTCCACCAGGGGAACAGCTGCTACGCTTGCAGCTGCAAGGGATGTTCCACTGGTTGGTATCTGTAAAGCAGCTACCTGGAAGATAGTACACACCTTTACAAAGCATTACAGTCTAGATATCCAATCTAGAAGTGATGCTAGGTTTGGCACAGCAGTCCTGCAGAGTCTATTCCTCAAGTAAATGTTCTGTGCCCACCTCCAGTGGTACTGCTTTGTAGTCTGCAGAAAGTTATGAATACCTGAGTATTACTGGGGTTAGAAGAATAAATTACTCACCTTAGTAATTCTGTTTCTTCCCAGTGATACTCAGGTATTCATAACTTCCAACCCTACCTCCCCTTCCAGAACTCATGCCCCTGCACTCCCGCATGCTGCGCTACCACAAAAGGGTACATCACAATGTGTGTATACATGTTGCCACATAGTGGTACAAGTTGGTAAACAAGGCTCATTGTCTTATTTTCTTCACATCTTTTTCCGACATACTGACTTTTCAGTAATGTTTTTGTGTTTTTCTCCAGTTGGAGTTTTTCTCTTATGACTAAATTGGGGTCATTTTGGATTATCTTTTTCTTTTTGAATTATTTTTGGTTTTTACTTAGTTGCTTGTCTATTCAGGCTCCTAGGAAATCTGAGGAGGTTTAAAACACTGGTAGTTAGTATAGGGCAGCATTTGAAAAGTTATCACATGCAGATGATTCCATCATTTGCATATGTTCCATTCTCTCCGGGCAGTCCAACCCTCCAGGCTTACTGCAGAAAGTTATGAATACCTGAGTATCACTGGGAAGAAACAGAATTACTAAGGTGAGTAATTTTTTCTGCTTGGACAAAGTCTCCATGACTCATTCACATGCCCACCCATCATCCCCCGAGCTCACTTCTGTTTCAAACAACATGAAGTCTTGCTGTATTCTGACAAGTTGCAGTTAGCTCCAGCTCTTGAACTGCCCTGGAGAGTGAAGGGTTAAATTCTATGCCAGGCATAGAACGTTGGGTCCAAGCTCGGTTGAAAACTGTGTCTGTGTCCTTTCAAACCCAAACCGTCAGATTCTTTACTCCGCCTCACTGAACAGTCGCTCCGGAGATTTCTCCTTCTGCTCGGTTCAATCACGGTTAAAGTTTTGTTTTCTGTCCGACTTTCGTTCCGTTTTTCGGTTCGAGACTGTCTGTGGTATTGTAAGTACTTAGATTAGTAGTTGCTGTGTGGAAATTGTGAAAAATCTTAAAGGAAAAAGCTAGTGCGTGGTTACCGGTCCATATCGGTTTTAAAAAACGTAGTTTAGCGTTTTTTTCCCATCACCCGTGACACGGTGAGAAACCAATAGGGGAGTCTTGCCTGGCGGTTGCCGTTCTAAGGGTAAGTTGGTTAGGTTGGCCATGTCTGAGAAACCCAAGAAAAACGGCCCACTAGGTTTCAGCACTGCAGTGTGTGGGGAGGTCTTTGCGCCGATCCCCACACCACCTGTGTTACTGTCTGGGGTTTGACCACCTCGATTCAGACTGCCAAATTTGTAAAAATTTCTCTAAGTCTACCCTGGAGAAAAGGTTAGGTAGACTTATGGATAAGGCGGCCGAGAAATCCGCTGACCCGGAAGGCCAGCCCGGTTCGGTTCCGGCCGAACCAGAAGGCGTGCCCTCTGAGCAGGGCGATACTCCTTCAGGCAAGAAGAGGGACGATCCTGAGGGATCGGTTCCTACAGAGAAAAAAAGAAAGGATAAATCGGCCGGTTTGGATCCAGAGCTGCATGTTCTGACCGCCGAAGAAATAGCCAAACGATTAAGATTGTGGAGTCACTTAGTCGGGTTCTGACCAATCCGGCACCTTCTGGCAGGGGCTCGGTTCGGTCAGTTCCCCCGGTTCAGGATTATACCCCTGAAGATTTTTATGAACCGGAGTTTGATGAGGAGGGGGATTTTGAAGAGTATGATCACGATGGTGAAAGTCTGGATATGCCTGTGGAACTGGACATCTCCCCAGACAGACCTTCTGGTGTTTCCCCTCCTAGGCTTTCTGAGTCCCTTCCCCATTTTCTGTTCTACAGAAAAGTGGCTCAAGCCCTTCAGCTTCCTATTGAGGAGGCTGTAGAGGATCAAGAGGAGCCTGACTTCGTAGAGATGATGGACATCCCAGAGTCCAAGAGACTGTCTGTTCCCCTCCATAAGTCATTTCGGAAACAGACACTAAAAATTCTTAGGTATCCTAATTATGTTCCTCCTGTTGACAAAAGAATGGACAACAGGTATACCTTGTCAGGCTTGGATACGGATTTTCTTTACCACCAATGCAGCCATGTTGGGGTAGTGCAGGCTGCTGCCTGTGACAAGGCAAACATGCCCTTGGCTTCACACCCCCGAGATAAAGTTTCCAGGAAGATAGATGCCATGGCAAAGAAACAGTACTTGGCATCATCTTTGGGACTCAGACAGGCTAATTATATGGCCTACACAGCCAGGTACCAGAAGTCCAGGTGGGACACTGTACTGGCACTGGCTAAACAGGCTTCCCCCAGCTAGCCAAGGAGCTGTAGACGGTGGCTGCTGATGGGATTGAGGCATCAAAGGTGTAATTTCATGCTGCTGTGGACTCCAGTGATGCGTCATCGAGAGTCATGGCTATATCTGTGGCTCTTCGGAGAATGGCCTGGCTCAGATGTACTAGCCTCTCACAGGACACCTAGGCTAAGGCCATGGATTTTCCTGTAATGGGTAATTCTCTGTTTGGAGAGCAGACAGAGAATTACATGAAGAAAATGGATTAATACAGGACCACTTATAGGAGTGCCCAGGCCAAGGAGAGGCAGGCAACTCCTCAGAGGCAGCAGTCTAGGGGCAGGGGCAGGCCTTTTCATAGGCCTTTCTACCAGGCACAGGCCTCCTCTTCTTTTTCCCAGAGGGGGTTCTTCAGAGGGAGAGGCAGAAGGGGGATGTGCAGGGCTGCATCCACTCCTCAACCTAAGGCTGCTACCAAGCAGACACCCTGATGTGTCAGCCCGGGTCGACTCCCCCATTCCAGTAGGAGGCAGGCTGGCTTACTCTGTCCAGGACTGGATGTCTGTTACTTCAGACAAGTGGGTCCTGGAGGTTGTAAGCCAGGGGCTGGTTCTCAGTTTCAAAAGTTTTCCGAAACTGAGACCCAGATCCTTTCCACCTGCAAGTACATCAGAAACCGTTGCCCTAGAAGCAGAGGTTTTGTCTCTACTGGATTTAAAGACCATAGAGAGAGTTCCTACTCCATTCAGGGGCAAAGGTCTGTACTCCAGGTATTTTCATACCCCGAAAAAGACAGGGGAGTGGCGACCCATCCTAGATCTAAGATACTTAAACAAGCACCTAGTAAAGCCAAAATTCAGGATGGTGGCTCTGGGAACAATTCTTCCTTCTCTGAGGCCAGGAGACTGGTTAGCCTCCTGGACCTCAAAGATGCCTGACTTACATTCCCACAACAGTGCTCCCACAGAAAGTACCTCAGGTTTGAATTGCCTCAGGCCATTACCAGTTCAGACAATGCCCTTTGGCCTAACTTCAGCTCCAAGGGTGTTCACAAAGTGCCTAGCAGTAGTGGTAGCCTTCTTAAGAAGAAAAAGGATTTCAGTCTTCCCGTATCTGGATGATTGGCTCCTTGTGGGCCAGTCCCCAGACCAAGTCCAGTCAGATTTGCAGGTTACTCAGAAAGTTCTCACTTCCTTGAGGTTCCTTCTCAATCTCCCCAAGTCAGTTCTCGAACCAGTACAGCTCCTCACTTTTATAAGAGCAGAGTTGGACACCCTCAAGGCAAGAGCCTTCCTTCCTCTGGAAAGGGCAAAAGCCATCTCTCAGCTGGCCTCTTCCTTTCTTCTTCTGGTTTCTCGACCGGCAAGGCATTTTCTGCAGCTTCCACAGCAGTGGTCCAAGGGGACAGGTTTCAGATGACGGACATTCAGTTCCATCTGAGAGCCTTTTGGTCCCAAAGGAAACATCCTCTTACCAAGCTAGTTCCTGTCACTCAGACCTTGATTCAGGCCCTTCAGTGGTGGCAGGACCTGGACAATCTGAGGCAAGATGTTCCATTTGTCTCTCAGATTCACTCTGTGGTTCTTACCACGGATACCTCCCTTTTTGGGTGGGGAGCCCATCTGGGGGCTCTCACTGCCCAGGGACTGTGTTCCCCTCAGTAATCCCTTCTTCATATCAATCTTCTGGAGCTCAGGGCAGTACATCAATAAGTAGGGAGGCACTCGGTCCATGGCCTTGTGCACGGAGGCCATGAAAATATGGTCCCTGGCTTATTCCCTACACACCTCTCTGGTAGCAGTCCACCTCCCAGGAAAGGACAATGTGCTAGCAGATGCATTGAGCAGGATTTCCAAGGGCCATCATGAATGGTCTCTGGATCCCTTGGTATTGAAGGTGATTTTCTCAAGGTGGGGCACTCCAGAGATAGATCTCTTTGTAGCCCCAGACAATCACTAACTTCCTCTGTTATGTTGCAGACCCCCAGTTTTGGGCTCAGTCCCTCTGGATGCTCTGATTTTGAACTTGGAAGGGAACTTTCTCTATGCCTTCCCTCCCTTCCCTTCCCTCTACTGTTCAAGGTTCTAGTCAAGGTAAGGTCACAGCCTTGCAAAGTGATTCTGATTGCTCCAGATTGGGCCAGGCAACCTTGGTACCCCTGTTGCTGTCCCTAGCAGTCCATCTTCCCTGTCTGTTCCTAGGAATTACAACCTGTTAACCTCCTCTTGGGGAGGATTTGCTACCCAATCTTGGTCACTCAGTCTCAGGGCATGGCTCTTGAAGAGTTAGAGTATAGATTTGCACCCATCCCAAGGGGTTCTGGATATTCTCAAAGCTTCTCGAAAGCCAGCTACCAGAAAACTTACAACTCAAATGAAAAGATTCAGCATTTGGTGTGCAGAGAACATATATCCCCAGATACTGCTGACTTGTCTACAGTTCTGGATTATATGGTTCATTTTAATGGCCTAGGCCTCAAACCAGCTACTTTCAAAGTTCTGCTTTCCTGTCAGTGGGGAAATCTTCCCCTCTGTCATCTCACCCTGTATTCTGTAAATTTTTCAAGGCTTGCTTCATACCAATCCCCCATTTAGGGATCCTGGCCCCACCTGGGATTTGAATATTTGTATTGCTCAGTTTATGCAACCTCCCTTTGAGCCTATGTCCTCAGCAGAGCTCAAGTACTTGACTTGGAAAACTGTTACTTCTGCTAGACATTATCAGTGAATTGCAAGCCCTGTCAGTGGAGCCTGACTTCATCTCTTTCCATAGGGATAAAGTGGTCCTTAGAACCAATAAAAGGTTCCTACCTAAAGTGGTTTCTGATTTCCACTTAAATCAGTCTGTGTCCCTTCCTGTGTTCTTCACTGATCACACCTCCTCAGGGGAACGGAGGCTACACAGTTTAGATGTTAAAAGGGCCCTTAGTTACCACATGGAACATACAAAGGGTCACAGGTTTGACTCCCTTCAGTTGTTTCTCACTTATGGGGAAGTAGGTAAGGGAAAACCTGCCACCAAGAGAACCATTGCCAGGTGGATGTGTCTCTGTATTCAATTCTGCTATGAAAAGCTGGGAAAAACTGCACCTTCAGACCTGAGGGCTCATTCCACTAGAGGTACAGCTGCATCTCTGGCTGCAGCTAGGGATATCCTTTGTTAGAAATCTGTCAAGCAGCCACCTGGAAAACAGTTCATACCTTCACCAAGCATTACTCTCTGGATGTCCAGGCTAGGAGTGATGCTAGGTTTGGCACAGCAGTGCTTCAGAGCCTATTCCCAAAGTAGGTTCAGTCCCTCTTCCTTGGCGGTACTGCTTGGTAGTCTGCAACTTGTTAGAATACAGCAAGACTTCATGTTGTTTGAAGAAAACATTACTCACCTTAGTAATTGTATTTCTTCTAATGGAGTCTTGCTGTATTCTGACCTCCCTCCCTGCCTCCCCTCTCAGAACCTGTTTTTAGGAAGTGGGTGGGCAGGTGCAGTGTCGCACCCCAATGGTTGTCTTTTCCCCACTCCTTGTGTGGGGTGCTTTGTATTGTTTAATTAAGAGTTTTTTGTTCTTATTATCTGGTTTTGGTTTTTTTGGGTTTCCCGATTTGAGTCTTTTGGGGAATCCAAAATCTTTATTGCGATTAGCTACTAGGGTTTTTACAATTTCACATTTAGTCAGTAAGTTTTTAGCTCTTAAGGTCTGACGGTTTGGGTTTGAAAGGGCGAGAACACAGTTTCCAACCGAGATGATCAATGTTCTATGCCTGGCATAGAATTTAACCCTTCACTCTCCAGGGCAGTTCAAGAGCTGGAGCTAACTGCAGCTTGTCAGAATGCAGCAAGACTCCATTAGAAGAAATACAATTACTAACGTGAGTATTTTTTTCTTTTGGTCTTCACTCCCTCAAGGGCTGAGCTGTGAAGATTTTATTGTTTACCTTTTTTACACGGGTCATTCAGACTATCTTATGTCCGATTTTTAGGTTAGTCCTTCTAGGTTAGTTATGCTGTACCTCCTCTGAAAAAAGGTATTGAGGCGGTTGGAGGGTCGACGCCGAGATAGTCATTACCGCACGAGCCGGGACTCACGGTGCCGCTTCCTGACGGCTCCATCTCAGGCGCCAGTCCTCTTGAAAAGGTTTGCTCCCACTAGGTCCTAGCGCCTCCGGCAAACTCCCATTTGTGTGAATGAGTGGTGGAGACTTCATCCAAGAAGATCAAGAATTACAGTAGGTATGTCATTTCTATCTCCTGTAGCTGTATCTCTTCTCTGCTGTTCATGTCGCTGCATTTCTTCTCTTCTCTGCTGCTCCTGTCGCTGCATCTCTTCTTTCCTCTGCTGCTCCTCTTTTTTCCTCTGCTTCTCTGTCTTTATTGTATAACCCTACATTTGAAGAAGACAGATAACCTTTCAGGTTCTGTCCTTGATTGTTCTTCCTCTTTCATCACTGGTTCTGGCTGTACAGTCTCACTTTGGACTTTTGTTTCTGCTTCTAGTTTGGCTGCCATTCTTGTGATAATCACTCCTGGGCTTGCTGTTGCAGGATCCATGCCTTTTTTCTGTGTCCCTCGTTCCATGTCTAGTACCCATGGACAAAACTCCTGGCTTAGAGTACGCACGGCATAAATCCCACCCTTAACACCATCTGTCATTGAGGCACAAGTTAGGAAGCATAGGAGAACCAGGAGCAGTTATAAAATTTGCAAGTAGTGTTTTATTATTATCAGTAACAGTAAAATAAAAAAATAGAATTGTTCATTTTAAATGTTCACAAAGGTAACACAAACAGAAAACAAAGTCCTTCATCTGAGGAGTATCTCTAATTCTAAGTTTCACTCTCTTCCTCTAAAAAAAGATTGCTGATCTTTTTATAAGTCTGTGTCTGGCAGCCAACCTCTGCAACCTCATCTCATCAAGAGGCATCCTGCTTCTCACAAAATGCATCAGAACTTTGTCAGTTTCCTTGCAGATGCAACAAAATAGAATATGGTGTCCCAGAACTAACTTCCTGCTGACAGCTCTGCAAAGGAGTTTGTGGAGGTTAAACTGCATTTCAGAGTCAATATTTTAAGTTCCAAATAGCTTCCTACAGCCATACACATTTTCAAACCAAGGGATTCCAGTTTCACACAAAGATCCACATACATTTCACAACCGCATATCTGCAAGGGGAAAGAAAAGACGGAAAAACAAGAAACAGCATGTGAAGGCAGGGAGACAGCAGGAGGGGGAGAATTGTGAAATCATTAGAGTGATCGGTTCCCAGGTCTCACAAGAAAATATGACTGTGCAGTCAGACAGACAAGAGACAGAAAAGCAGAGGATAGAAAGATCCTTGCGTTTATTTCTGCATAAGAAATCGAACCAGGCCTTATTCAACCCTGTCACGACCACCTCTTTCTGTGACATCAAAGCAATTTGCCTTGTGGGTTGCTTCTCACCATTTAGATTAGTTCACTCATACAGTAAACTAATGTCTGCAATCTCTGCTACCCTCATGAGGGGCAGGTTTCTAACGTGCAGTCTTGTGTTGTTTTATCTTTCCATGTGTGTGCCGAAAGCCATACAGTCACCCGGCTGATAGGAGCCCATATATTTTTGAAGAGGCCTATATTGTTAAAAGCCTCCTATTTGTACCCCAGTCCTAGCTTGGAGAAACTTATTTGGCTCCCTTGGAGGCTGCTGTCATATAAGGCTGCTGCCTTGTTTCTTGAAGACAGTTCCTTGTTATTGCGATTTCTTCAGCTTAAAGAATGGCACAGTTTCAAGCTCACGTACAAGCCTTCTTATTCTCATTTTGCACCAAGACTTGGTGTCTTTGAGTAGCTCCCTGAGTTTTTTATCAATATAACATATATTCCGTTATTTTATACACCACACGACTGACTCCGAAGAGTCATCACTGATTTTATTTCAGCAACCCTTGGAAAACAGAGTACTTTAATCTCTGCCCAGATGACTGGTCCATTATATTATTTTTCTATTACAAGTGGTATGGGTACAACTTCATCTTATCTGTGTCAATCTTCACCATTCATCACTACTTGGGTATAGCTCACCGGAGCTAGGACCCCATAGGAGACTTTTTTTTTCCATGGGTGGAGTTGACGTCGGGCTGGCACCGCCCTCGAGGCCGACGTTCCACATGGCGCTTGAGGGTTGGCAGTTAGCCGTTGTCGACTCCACCCCAGCCCCAGTTCTTTCTCTCCCACCGTCGAGTGAGGATCCTGCATGCTAGACTGAAGAAATTTCTGCAGCCTAGTCCGTCGTCGTTAGTGTTGCCTCGGTTCTGACCGTCTGCTCGACGTCGCTTCTTTGACTCCGATAAGATCTTTCCATTTTGTAAAGTGGCGTAAAGTACTGTATTTTGTTTAATTTTTCGTCCGGTCATGTCTCGTCCAGGGGGCAAGAAGGCGTCGAAAGCGGGGCGGCCCCCCTCCATGCGTCAGTGCACCTGTGGCCGCCTTTACTCCGTAATGGACCAGCATGACCATCGCCTCTCCTGCCTTAGCCCCGGACACGATATGGATAACTGCAATATCTGCTTCTCCATGGACTGCCGTGTCATTGAGATTCGTGCGTGGAAAGTCGGACGTGCACCACCGACTTCCGGGGGACGGATTCACAGTCATCAAGCCAAGGTCAGGACTATCTGCCCTTCCTCTGGTTCCCCTCCCGGTCCTATATGGCCCATGGAGGAGGGAACCTCCGCCTCTTCTAGCCTTGACACGGCGGGGGTTTCTTCCACGGTGCAGGAAGCCCAGGCTGGCCCTCTTGGGGGTCAGTCAGGAGGCACCATCCTGGCAGTCACTACTGCATGCGAGGCTCCTCTATGTCACGCTCCGGTCCTCAGGCTGGGCCAGCACCTTCCTTGGGCCATCCCGGTGTCGCTTCGGTCCTGGCCGCTTTCTGGTGCCGTGGGCTCCCGGAGGAGGGGCTCGGCGGTGTCGGGCTGTCCTCGCGCCCGTCGTGGCCCTGATTCTGCTAGCGGCATTAGGGGTTAGTAGCTTGGAGCTTTCTGGGCCTGATTCTGGTCCCAGCGCCGTTCATGATGCTGGGGCAGGAGACGGCACCATCTCTGTCCTCACTCTCGGCACTGGAGTGGTGTGCGGAATCAGGCTCGGCGCCAGGTCTACCTTTGGTGTCGCTCATGGTGCCAGGGTGGATGGCACCGAGCACGGTGCTGCTTTGGATTTGGCACTCAGCGGTGCCGGGGAGGAGTGTGGAGCTGTGCTCAGGGTTGCGCCCGACTCCGGCGCAGTTCGCGGCGTCGGGGAGGGTGTCAGCACTGGGCGGGGGGCTGTGCTGTTCTCTGCTGCTACTGGGGGCTTTGAATCTCAGGGTGCCCGACCTCAGGGCCCGGGAACTGGAGGAGCCCGTGGGGTGGTCTGGCATCAGACCTCAGTGTCTACCTCTTTGGAGGCAGATTCTGGATCTGATCCGGACTGGATTCTTCGGGATCTTCGGATCCTTCTGTCTCCAGCACCTCGGCCCCTGCTCTCCTCCCTTCTGGAATTCAGCTCTCACTGGTAGACCTCAGGGTCAGGGGGTCTGACCAGCCAGCGGTAGCCCCTGTGGCTACTGCTGAGCAGCCTGAGGTCACTAGTGAGGCTGTTTCTTCAGTTGAGGTACCCCCCTCCTTGATGTGTTTGGACAGTCCAAGTTTGGGGCAGCCCGGGGCACATCAGGAGGGGGAGGGTACGGTTCCCTGGGTAGACTCCTCAGAGTCTACTCGGGGATGCCAACTGCCTAGGTTAGTGGCTAGGAGGACAAGGTCCCTCTCTGACTCCAAAGGGTTGAGAGGGAGAGGTGTGGCGCAGTAGGCCCTTCCTAGGTCCCAGCCGGGTCCTGGTAGGAGCGGTAGCACAGGCCCTCGCATTTCCCTGACAGAGTCCATGAGGGGGACTTCTACTTCTGAGGTCAAGGGCCGTCCTTCCGGACTCTCACGGCCCCAGTCACCTCATGGGGGGATTTCTTCTTTAGGGCACAGCACTGACCATTCTGACCCGGTTGAACGGCTGTTAGCTGCAGCGGCTTTGGGTTCCCCCTCCTTGCAAAGGGCTTCCTGTTGGCCTCCCTCCCCAACAGAGACCATTCTCCTGTTGCCAGGATACTGTCCTCCTAGCCTCTGTCTCCATCCCCGGTAGTCCCAGGTGTTCCAGGTCCTCGTGGACCTCTTACTTCAGAACAATTCAGAGGATTGGCTGCATTTTTTCCCACCTACCTCCATGCCCTGGACCAGCAGGTGTTTCACAATGCCCCCGTGCAGCCAGCCCCTGAACTGGGTAGCTCGTCTTCCTCCTCTTCTCCCTCTACTGAAGGAGAGGAACCCTCGGTCCACATATCCCCAGCGTCTGATCTGTCCTCCTATCAGTGCTTCCTTGTGAGGATGTTGGACGAGCTACACCTGACCCCCGTATTTATCAGCAATCCCGAGCATGTGACGCAAGCCTTCTTGGGTGAATTCAGTGTGGCCCCCTTGGTGGCTCCCGCCTGGCCGATTCCTTTTTAGGAAGCATTGCATCGGCTCTGACTTCGTCCCTTCTCCACTGTTCCAACCCCAAGGGACTTACGCCAGCGGTATTGCACTCCCCCAGAGTCTCCAGGTTCCCTGCCTCATCCCTCTTTGAGTTTGACCTCCCTGGACACCTCTCAGGGCCTCACGCCCCCTACTGTGACTGCCCTCCAGATTCAGACTCTGCAGACTTCGACTTCTGGGGGAGACGAGTGTTCTACTCGGCACGGATCTCCCTGTCAATTGCAGCACATCAGGCCCACTTTGCAGCCTATGATAGGTTCTTGTGGTCCAGGCTTGGACAGCTCCTAGCTTCGATGCCTGATTTGGAAGAAACCAGGCAAGCCATCACCCTCTCTACGCAGGGTCTGGAGCTAGCAGGGCATCTTATGATGCCAGTGAGGTAGCTTCCAGAGTGGTAGGGACAGCAATCTGCCTTCGGCGGACGGCATGGCTTCGCCTATCACGGTTGTCACCCCTGGCCCGGTGTAGGGTGATTTACTCCACCTACCAGAGAACCCATCTCTTCTCCCGACAGGTGAGACGGCGACTTTCTGGGTGCCTTCCTTCCCCAACGGGGGGATCTCCGTCTCACTTGGACCAGTCTCAGGCCTCCCCAGGCCTGTAAGGGTTCTCTACTTCAGTGTCTCACCCACTGGAGGCTAAGGGACCTGGTCCCTTAGGGTGTTCTGGTTATCAGGCTCGGTACTCACCCAAGTAGTGATCAGTGGTGAAGATTGATACAGATAAGATATGAAAATTACATACTTACTGTAATTGTTGATCTTTCTATGTATCTTTACCATTCATTACTGAATCCCACCCTCCTTTCCCCTGGGCCTCAGTCTCTGGACTCCTCCCCTCCCCTGTGTGTCTTTGTTTTCCTCGCTGTCCTCTCCCTTATGTGTAGGCGGGAGGGGACTGTGGAGACACATTGGGTAAAGCCTTTAGCTTTATTGAGTTTGGGAAGGGCCTCACCTCCCCCACCTCTTCCCCCTTTCCAGAGGGGTCCCAGAGTGGGGGAGGGGCATTCTCCTTTTGTCTCCCTGTTTTATATTTTGATTATTAGTGACCTCAGATTGAGGCCACATTGTTTCTTTGAAGCCTCTGGCTGTTAAAACCTTTTTCCCCTCCTTTATTTTGGTGTGGGGGGGGAACTGAGACGCACCCTCAGCTTGCACTCCTTGTGGGTAGTCTTCAGGCCCACGCTGCGACTTTCGTCCGGCAGCTGTCCTTTATACTTCAGGTCTGGACCTTGTTCCTGAAATCATATTGTGCATCTCCGCTTCTGATATGTGCTGCTCTTCCCCACCCATTATTTTTCCTTCCTCACCCTTCTCCTTCTTCTCCTTCCAGAGATTGGGGCCTCCTCTCCCAATTTCCTTTTCTAAGTCTCCTCCCTGTGTCGCTTTAGTCATTTATTTTCTCCTTTGGTTTATTCTTCCTTTCCTTTTATCTATCCCTTAGGCTGTCTTGCCTCATCCCACCTCCCTTCTGTACACCTCTACGGTCAGAATTAGCTGGGGCGGGAGTCGACAATGGCTAACTACCAACCCCCGAGCACCACGTGAGAATATTGACCTCAAGGGTGGTGCCAGCCCAATGTTGACTCCACCCATGGGGGGGGAATCTCCCACGGGGTCCTAGCTCCGGTGAGCTATACCCAAGTAGTGATGAATGGTGAAGATACAAAGAAAGATCAACAATTATGGTAGGTACGTAATTTTCATTTTATTGTTGTTTGTGGTCATTTCCCTAGAGGCATGGCCACCTCTGTTGCATGTTTCCCCCATGCATCTGCTGCGGGGTCATGTGCAGATACCAACTAAAGTACTGTCCACACTGTCGCTAAACAACACACTCTGGATGTTGCATTCCGAAAATGGGATGGCTTTGGCCTGGAAGTTCTTCAAGGCATTCTTTCATAGGCCAGTGGCCTCCAACCACCCAGGCTGTTATTGGTCAGTACTGCTTGGTACTCATTCCATAGATGTGGCCTGATGAAAGAGAGATCCTCAAAGAAAATAGAACAGTTACGTATTTATCATAACAATAGATCATTGAGAAAATCTCTTTCATCAGGCCATGCCGACCCACCCTCCATTCCCCCTAGGGATCTACAGATTGTAGATGCTGTCTCCTTCTGTATGAAGGCTTATCAGAGGTCTTCTTGCTGTTTTTTCTGACTCACTTGTTTGGCAGAGCCATGCATTCTTGCCTGGGCATTCTCTCCTGGTTCCCTGAGTAGAGGTCTTCCAAGCATGATCTCTGGCAGGGAACTGAGGAGGGACTGGTGGACTGCTTGCAAAAGTTTCCATGTGGTTCTTGAGCCTGGTGGCCATAAGTTTCATAGATGTGGCCTGATGAAAGAGATTCTCTCTAAAATCTACTGTTACGGTAAATAAGTAACCGTTCTTTATAAATGCGGGACCACACTAAAAACGAAATACCACATCTCACCTCTACTATCCTGTGTAAATGCAGTATAAAACTATAAAAGCAGGACCCCATTGTGAGTGACCTATTTTAGGAGCGTGGATATGTTGTTCATCCACACTCTTTGGCATGTTCCTTTCCCTTTAAATCTCGCCGGAAAGTCTTCAAGCTGGCTCCTCCCACCCACCCAGGTGGTAAATTCCTCAGCTCTGCCCCATGACGCCAGATCTTCCTTTCCGCTGGAAGAATCAGGTTCCCTCATGCTAACTCTAACCATCGTAGGCCCTGGATTCGCATAGTCTGTTTTTACCGAATTTATCTCTCAAACTCGTCAGTTTTCGATTCTGATAATAGCGTATCGGACATGGAGGACAAGTTGTCCCCTGGATTTCAACGGTGTTCGTGCGGCCAGAAAATGTCGCGCACCGATCCTCACCTTACCTACGTGTACTGCCTAGGTGTCAGTCATGACACCACCACCTGTACCTTTTGCCTGGCATTCCATCCCAAAGTCCTTGATGACCGCATGGTGTGCCTTAAGCTGGGAAGACCAGAGAAAAGGAACCTGACGGTTAAATAGAAAGAAGCAAGGTGGGAGACTTCCACGGCTACGGAATCCGCCGAACAGCTAGAGCAGATGAAGGCCTTCGAAGAAGAAGCTGCCCAAGCTTCAGCCAGCAGAAGTTTCTTTGTGCCTCTCAACCTCGGTTCTTCCTTCACAGGTTCCTTCAAGGAGCTGTGCCGGTCTCTCCCCACCAGGGGTGAGGCGCCCTCGGGCTCACACTCCTCCTGCCCTCGAAAGAGGGACAAGGATCCAACATCTTCTAAAGGAGATGTTCCTGGGACCGAGAGGTCCGAGTCCCAGGACACTGCAACCTTGACTTTGGTTGAGATCGCTTCCTCAGCCACCGGCTTCACGGATCTTCCGTCTGGCCAGGCAGTGACCGAGGAATCGGCTGATCTGGCCGAGATTGTTCTCAAGCCAATTTCGCTGACTCTGGTCGACGATTCTTTAGGGAGGACCCAGGCCCTTTCTTTCCCCGATGACGAGACACTTCCTTCGGGTGTCCCCATTAAGGGAATTGATCCGGAGCTTCGATTTTCCCCAAGCGCAGTTTCTCCCGATTCTGGCTGACACCATCGGTCTCGATCGAGGACTCGGTTGCCTTCTTCAGTGGGAAAACCGAAGAAAGGCCACCGGCATTCAAAAAAGAGGCGCCACCACAGGTCCTCATCTTCCTCGGACGAGGAGAGGCTTCAACGGAAACTCCATCGATGCTGTGAGGAGCTTATGTGGCAACAGCTGATTTTGGCCGGGCAGAAGCCGGCTACGCCATCCACGCTGGCCATTACTTGACTCGCACCTCAAGGGCTGACGCCGACCCCTTCGGACCCGAAATCTTCGGTTCCTCCTCCTGTGGGGCTGGCCATTGTTCCAGATGAGCCCACACCGGTCTCACCACTGATTAGGGTGGAACCACCGCCTAAGCAGCCTCTCTCTGGGGCTCCCTTGAAAGGGGACCATCCAGACACCGGGCTTCCCCAACGCCTGTCCATCACGGTTGCCCATGACCGCCCTCGGCGTATCGAGTGGGACATAGGCAGGAGACCGCTGTATCCTGACTCTTGGAATTCGGATGTCACCAGTTTGCACTTCCATCTGGGTGATGAGTAGTCACTCTCGGCAGGCCTGGAGGAAGGTCCTTCCTCCTTTCAGGGCATCCTCCGCCTCATTTCTGATTCCACCAGAATGCTCCTGGAGCCTATCCAGAAAAAGGTGGAGTATCCCGTTACGAATATCCTTAAGAGGGGGATACCCCAACGGAGGCTTTCCCAGTGGCTGAAGCCATTACTGGTCCAGCCCTTGAGCTTTGGCAGCGTCCAGCCTCATGCCCCGCACCGTCTGCCCATGTGGCCCGTAAGTACGCGGTGCCTATGGGATCCCTACCGGGATTCATGGAACATCCTTCGGCTGAGAGCCTGGTGACTGCTTCTGTCTTTAGACGTACTGGTAGCTCGGCCGACACCGACCGACCTCCGGACAAGGAGTCCAAGAACATGGACCACGCGGCCTGTAAGGTCTACGCGGCCTCTTCCTTGGGCCTTCGTCAGGCCAGTTCGGCTGTGATCATGGCACACTTCTCCCATGCCCTCCTAGGGTTACTGGATGAAGTACTTCCTCATCTCCCACGGACTTGCAGACCACGGTTCAAGCAAGTCTATGATCAAGGCCATACTGTGCCAAACAGCAGCTCCAGATAGCCCTAGACTTCGGGGATTCTTGTGCCAGCTCTTTAGCAGCCGCGGTGGCCACCCACCGCAGGTCTTGGCTGAGGTTATCCTTCCTTTCTCGCGGATACCCAACACAAGTTACCTGATGTGCCTTTCCTTGGTACCAACTTGTTCGGCCCAGGAGTGGCAGGACACCTTCAGCGTATTGAGCAGTCCAATGCCGCCTTGGACACCACTTCTGCTAAGGGTTCCTCGGGCAAGAACCAGCAGAAGAGGAAGCCTTTTCATCAGTCCTCCCCTGTGGTCAGGCAGCCCTCCTATCAAGGAGGTCAGCAGCAGCAGGCTCAAGCTTGGCGCCCTAGGCCCAAGCAGGGCCCTCAACAGCCCCGTAAAGGAGGCCAAGGTGCTGGTCCAGGAGCTTTCTCCTCCTCCTCTAAGCCTGCTCAGTGACGGGTTGGGGGTTGCCACCCCTACACTCGTCACGCCTGCCCTGGGTCCTCCCATGGGGGGTCGGCTCCGCCACTTTCTTTCCGCCTGGTCCGATATCACCTCGGACAGGTGGGTTCTAGAAGTGGTTGGGCGGGGACTACCTCTGGAATTCGAGCAGTACCCTCCCAGCCGAGCCTGCGCCCCTCAGGAGGAAAGGATCTCCGCTTGCCGCAGTCAGCTCTTTGAGGCGACATAGCTCAGCTCCTCCGCAAGGAGGCGGTAGCTGCAGTGCCAGGTACGCTTGTAGACCCAGGCTTCATATCCAGGTACTTCCTGCTGCCCAAGCGGATGGGGGGTTGACACCCCATCCTAGATCTCCATGACCTGAATCAGTATCTCAGGTCTCGCACCTTCCGGATGGTAACTCTGAACGAGATCATACCATCCCTGGAGAGAAACATGTGGTTTTGTTCACTGGATCTACAGGACGAGTTCTTTCACATCCCAATCCGTCCATCCCACCAGCGGTTCCTCCGCTTCAGGGTCGAGGGGACCCTGTACAATTTCTGAGCCATGCCGTTCAGCCTGTCATCGGCTACGCGGGTCTTCACCAAGTGCATTGCAGTGGTGGCAGCCCATAGAAACATAGAAACATAGAATTTGACGGCAGATAAGGACCGCTTGGCCCACCCAGTCTGCCCATTTCCCTACCTAATGGATAAGCTGCAGATCCTAGTTAACTAGAAGCCTACTTCTTCCTACCCCACCCCCTAGAATTGCCTTATGACCGTTCCATGCATGCTTGAATTCCACCACTGTTTTTGACTCCACAACCACCTCCAGAAGGCCGTTCCATGCATCCACAACCCTCTCAGTGAAAAATACTTCCTTAAATTACCTCTGAGCCGCCCCATCTTCAAATTGTGCCCCCTTGTTCTTGCACACCTCTTTTTTTGAAAGATGCTACCCTCTTGGACTTTGTTGATTCCCTTGAGGTACTTGAAAGTTTCTATCATGTCCCCCTCTTCCCTCCTTTCCTCGAGGCTATACATATTAAGCTCCTTAAGTCTCTCTTCATATGTCTTCCGGTGCAGACCCTGCACCATTTTAGTTGCCCTCCTCTGGACAGCTTTCATCCTGTCTATGTCTTTGCGGAGACTGGGTCTCCAGAACTGCACGCAGTACTCCAGATGGGGTCACACCAGCTGTCTGTACAGAGGGATAATAACTTCCTGTTTTCTACTGGTGATGCCTCTCCCTATGCATCCCAGTATTCCCCAGCCCTCCTTGCTGCCCTCTCACATTGCTTGCCCACCTTTAGGTCATCTGATATGACTACCCCCAGGTCCCTTTCCATTTTTGTTGTTGTTAGTATCTCATCCCCCATTGTGTACTCTTCCCCTGGGTTTTTGTTTCCCAGGTGCATTACCTTGCACTTCTTAGCATTGAATCTAAACTGCTATACATTTGACCATTCCTCTAACTTTGCCAAGTCCCTTCTCATCCTTTCCACCCCACCTTGTGCACCAGCTCTGTTGCAGATCTTTGTGTCATCTGCAAAGAGACATACTTTTCTTTCCAGTCCCTCTGCAAGGTCACTTATAAAGACATTGAAGAGGACCAGTCCTAATACTAAACCCTGCGGTACCCCACTAGTAACCCCCCTTTATTCAGAGTGGACTCCATTTACTATTACTCTCTCTGTCCTATTCTCCAGCCAATTCTTTACCCAGGCTGTCATCTTGGGACCCACTCCCAGGCTGGCTAACTTGTATATTAATCTTTTGTGTGGGACTGTGTCAAATGCCTTGCTAAAGTCTAGGTAGGCCATGTCCACAGCCCCTCCCTGATCTACTACTTTGGTCACCCAGTCAACGAAATCATATTTGTCTGGCATGACCTTCCCACTGTGAATCCATGCTGCCTTGGGTCCTGTGCCCCTCTGGCCTCTAGATACTTGACAGTTCTTTCCTTCAGAAGTGATTCCATCATTTTCCCTACCACTGAGGTTAAACTAACAGGTCTGTAGTTTCCTGCTTCTGCCTTGCTCCCACTTTTGTGAAGGGGAATCATCTGCCCTCCTCCAGTCCTCGGGTACCACCCCATCCTCCCATGATTTGTTAAAGAGGGTAGTCAGTGGTGTCACTAGTTCTACTCTTAGTTCTTTTAGAATTCTGGGATGAATCCCATCAGGCCCCATTGCTTTGTCCACCTTCAGTTTTAAGAGTTCTTTCAGAACCCTTTCTTCTGTAAATGGGCTGGTATCAACTTCTACAGTATATCCAGAGTGTTTCTACTGTTTGTTTTAGGTACCTCCCCCTCTTCCTTTGTAAATACTGAGCAAAAATATTTGTTTAGTATCTCTGCCTTTTTACAGTCACCCTCTGCCCACCCTCCCTCCCTTTATTAAGCCTCACTATCCCTCCCTTGGTCTTCCTTCGCTCCTGATGTACCTATAAAAGGTTTTATCCCCTTCTTAACTGAGTTGGCTATCTTTTCTCGGTTTGGGCCTTTGCTGTTCTAACTGCCTTCCAGCTTCCTTTTGCTTTAACTGATACAGTTCTCTGTCCTGCTCCTTCTGTGATCCCTTGTACTTCCTGAATGCTTTCTTTTCTCTTGAACCTTCACTGCCACTTCCTTTGAGAACCATAGTGGTTTCTTACATCGTTTCATTTGTTTATTTGCTTTACACAAAGGCTTGTTACCGCTGTGATGGCAGTTTTTATTATTCCCCATTGTTCTTCCACCCCTCCTTCCTGCCCATTTGCTAATGCATTCCTTAGGCACTCACCCATTTTGGCAAAGTCAGCCCTCTACCTTTGCCTTTGTATGGCTTGACTCTGTTGTTGTGTTTATTGTGAACCATACTGTTCGATGGTCGCTAGTTCCCAGATGGCTACCCACTTCAACATCTGTGATCCTCTCTTCATCTCCATTTGAGAGAACCAGGTCTAAGATTGCTCCCTCTCGAGTGGCTTCCAATACTAGTTGTCTAAGGCATGCCCCCTGTAGGGCATCTAGAATAACCCCACTCTTCAAAGTGGTTGCTGCAACTGCATTCCAGTTAAGATCTGGCAGATCACCCATCAGCAATATCTCCCCTTTTTCTGCCATTCTAAGTATACTTTCTATCATTTCCTTGTCCATTTCCTCCCCCTGAGGAGGGGGTCTGTATGCAACCCCTGTGCGGATTGTGGTGCCATTGCCGGTCTCCAAATTTACCCACAGTGCTTCTTCTTCTCCTGTTTCACCTTTTGTTCTGTTGCTTTGATTCCTTCCCTTATGTAAAGAGCTACTCCTCTCCTCTTTTACCCTCCCTGTCCCTCCCTGTAGATAGTGTATCCTGGCATGTTTCGTCCCAGTCATGGTTTGTGTGGACCATGTTTCTGTGACTGCCACGATATCCAGATGTTCCTCCTCCATCAAGGCCACTAATTCAGGAAGCTTGTTACTCAGACTACGGGCATTGGTACTCATTGCTCTCCATTTTTTGATGGCTTCACCTTCTGTTGCAGCATCCCCCACTGACCTTTCTACCTCGGTCTTTTTCTCATTTAGTACCCTGTTTTGTAGGGAGAGGCTGGGATTTTCCTGCTGCTTATCAGTGCCTCCCCCCTTGACTAGTTTAAAAGCTTGCCAATGAAGCATTTAAACCGATTGCTCAAAAGACTTGTTCCGTTCCTGGACAGATGCAGACCATCCTGCCAGTATAGGCTGGTGTCCCTCCAGGTGGAACCCCAGTCCCCAATGACAAACCCCTGTGCTCCATCATTTTTCAACCATTCATTAAACTGCATGGTGCAAAGTACCCTCGCCTCACTCATGCCATTGACAGGCAGTACCTCTGAGAAGGATACTGTGTGTGCTACTTGTCTTAGGCCCCTCCCAATTCTACAAAGTCCTTCTGCATTGCTCTAATCTCATGATGAGCCAAGTCATTTGTGCCTAGGTGGACAATGATGTCCAGCTCAGACTCCCATGCAGCTGTTCTCGTGATCCTGAGGATGCGCTTCCTGTCCGTCAAAGCCATGGCACCAGGCAGGCACCTTACTTCAGTTTTCCCTGCTCCCCCCAGTTCTATCCCCCTAATAATTGAGTCCCCCACCAGGAGCTGCTTCCTTTCCTTGTGGTGTCCTCTGCCTCCTTCCTGTGGGCCTCCCTTGTGACAGTTGTCTTCAGCCTCCTTAGTCTCCTCTGCGGGTGCATCCATAGGGGAGCTATGCTCCCCCAGAATGGTGTATGGATTGTGGAGTGGAACAACTGACTGGGTGTGCCTCTGTTCCACCATCCTCACCCTCCCTGAGCCCACTGTGGTCCAACTGTTGTGCTTTCTTCGCAACCTCTGAGGTAGTGGTGGTGGCTGTGGTGCTCCCTGGATGGGGGAGGTTCCCTTCCTACCATCCAGTGTGACCTGGGGGAAGGTTCCCTTACTACTGTCCAGTGTGGCCTGAAGACGGGCAACTTCCTCCCTCAGGGCAGAGAGTTGTCTGCAAATAGGGCAGCATCTCAGCCTCCAGAAAGACTCCCAGAAGACTGCTGCCCCACAGCCATTACATTTCACTGCTCCCCACATGTTTATCTACTTTTTTTTTTTGTGTGTGTGATTGGTTTGTTATATAGAAGTATAATATATTATACAGTGTGTATGCTTATATTGTCAGTGCAGTGTGCTAGAGAGGATATGACAGTGATATGCACCTTGCACTCTTGAGGAAATGATGTCAGAACCCCAGGTATAAAGGAACTATTTCAGGGTGGGTGGGGTGAGGGTGGGAAGGGTTGGGTCTAAACTGTGCCCTCACAAAACAATCAGCTAAAAGCTCTGACCCATCACTGTGATGAGTGCCTTCCTGTCAGCAAGATGCCCTACACAACAATTTGACAGAGAAAATACCCTGCTAATCAAACAGAGAAAAATCCAGACATCCAAGTCAGACACAGCTAAACCTCCCCAGCCCCAAAACAGCCTGGTGGTTTGTGCTCTGAAAACAGTCAGCCCCAAAATAAGTCAGCTGTGCTTTAAACTCTTCCTGCACTGAAAATCTTAAGAATTGTAACCAAAGTAAAGCTAGATCCACCTCCCTCTGTTGCTTGAAAGACTGTCTTTTCCTGATAATTCTAAGTTCCTTATTTCACCTTTCAGTTAAGTAGCCTCCACCTGCAGAATATCTGCTACAAACCAAAGACAATTGTAAGGTTCACCTCCCTCTGCTGTGAGCACAACAAGCTTTCTTGCAAATCCTATGTTCAGTATTGCAGCTTCCAGCCAGAGGTAGTTTAGCTTGCAGAATATTTTCTTCTGCGTCGAGGAGTTTGAATCTATCCTTATCTCAACGACTGACTTCTGGCGGGTTCCTCCCTTCAGGAGGTGGAGAGATCCAGGGATCTGGCTCTCATAACCTGCTCTCAGCTTGGCCTCCTGATCAATGAGGCCAAGTCAGAACTCGTGCCGTCTGAGGTGATGGGCTTCATCGGGGCAGAGCTCGACTCTCATCAAGCCAGAGCCTGGCTTCTGGCGGACAGGGCAGAGGTTCTTTCCTCCTTTGCCTGATCATTTCTGGTTAGGCTCTTGCACCCTGCCCGGGACTTTCTGCGCCTTCTGGGTTACGTGGCGGCGTGCACCTCAGTGGTCCATTGGCCCCGAGCCGACAGTCATCCTCACAACCAGTGCCTCTCTCTCTCATGGGCTGGGGAGCCCACATGGGGGACGACAGGGCCCACGGGTTCTGGACCACCGAGGAGTCCTGATGCCACATCAACCTGCTGGAGCTCAGAGCAGTCAGACTGGCACTGTCAGCATTCGCTCCTCAGCTCCGGGGTCAAGTGGTTCAAGTCCAGATGGACAATACCACGACCATGTACTACCTCAACAAACAGGGTGGCACGCACTCCCATCTGCTGTGCAAGGAGGCGCTCCACATCTGGACCCTCGTCAGCCGGTTGGAGGCGGATCTTCTAGCCATCCATGTGGCAGGATTCTCGAACCAACTGGCGGATGCTCTCAGCCACCTAGGCCAGACATCCCATGAGTGGTCCCTCCATCCAGAGGTCGCTTACAGTCTGTTCTCCCATTGGGGCAAACCATTGGTGGATCTGTTTGCCTCCAGGGAGAATGTCAACCTGAGTCTGTACCATGCCTGCCCCCCTCAGCAGGGCTCGCTGCAGGGGGATGCCTTTTCCAGGCCATGGACCTCAGGCCTCCTCTACGCCTTCCCTCCATTTCCCTTGATCCACAAAGTGTTACTCAAGGTGAGGAGGGACAAGACGAAGTTGATTCTGGTAGCCCCAGATTGGCCACGCCAATTCTGGTACCCAGATCTCCTCAGCCTCAGCTGCAGGCCCCCGGAGTGGCTTTGTACACACCCGGACCTGATATCATTAAACCAGGGGAAGGTTTTGCATCCAGACCTTCAATCCCTGCACCTTACAGCCTGGTACCTGAGCGGCTAGAGTTCCAGGCTCTGGGTCTTTCCGAGGATGTCTGCACTGTGGTGGAGGCATCTCGCAAGGAACTGACCTGGAAATGTTATGCCTTCCAATGGAAGAGATTTTCCATTTGGTGTCAGGGTAAGAGTCTGGACCCCTTATCCTGCTCTGTGGCTAACATTCTAGACTACCTTTGGTCTCTCTCTCCAAAGGGGGTCTGCGGTCATCAACCCTTAGGGTGCACCTGACAGCCATTTCTGCTTACCGGGTGCGGGCCGGTCAGCCAACAGTGGTCGGGCGCTTCTTCAAAGGCCTGGATCACATATCCCCTCTGGTGCGTGAACCTTCACCTCCGTGGGATCTCTTGCTGGTTTTGGCAAAGCTCATGGGCAAGCCATTCGAACCAATGCACAAGTGTGAGCTGTCACACTTCTCGTGGAAGACGGCCTTCCTGGTGGCTGTCACATCAGCCAGAAGGACCGGGGAGCTCCAGGCGCTTTCCTTGGACTCCCCTTATCTGGTCTTTTTCAGGGACAAAATTGTCCTGCGCCCCCACCCGAAATTCCTTCCGAAGGTGGTCTCAGAGTTTCACCTTAATCAGGTGTTGACTCTGCCGGTATACTACCCTAACTACACCTCGGATGCCGAGTACAGGCTCCATACTCTGGACCTGAGACATGCTGTCTCCTAGTATAAGGAAAGAACGGCGGAAATTCGGGGAGAGGTTCGCCAGCTGTTTGTCACCTACACTGAAGCCGCTTCTGGCAGACCTGCAGCCAAACAGACCATTGCAAGATGGATTGCATCATGCATAGTTCTGTGCTATGAGTTGACGGGCAAGGAGCCTCCCAGAGGGTTAAGAGCTTATTCTACCCGCCATACTGCTGCATCGGTGGTTGCTTTCAGGGACATCCCTATCCAGGAAATCTGTCGGGCTGCTACCGGGAAGTCAGCAAACACCTTTATTTCCCACTACCACATCGACCTTGAGTCACGCCGGGATGCTGGTTTTGGGGCCTCGGTTCTCCAATCTCTGTTTCCTAAGTAGGGGGTGTAAGCCTTGCCTCCTTCCTCCCGGAGAACTACGTGGAGTCTGCCAAAGAGTGTGGATGAACTACATATCCACGCTCCTAGAAGAACAGGTTACTCACCTGTAACAGTAGTTCTAGGGTGGTATATGTTGTTCATCCACACGCACTAACCAACCTCCCGGCTTTAGGCGCATCTATCTTGCTTCCAGCAGGCTAAGATCTGGCATCATGGGGCGGAGCCGAGGTATTTACCACCCGGGTGGGTGGGAGGAGCCAGCTTGAAGACTTTCTGGTGAGATTTAAAGGGAAAGGGACATGCCAAAGAGTGTGGATGAACAGCATATACCACTCCTAGAACTACTGTTACAGGTGAGTAACCTGTTCTTACATCTCATCTGGTCTATCTTGGGTAAATATTATAGAAACAGTGTGTACAAGTAGGTCCTGGTACAGCAACTGGGTAAGCAGCGAGCATTCAGCATTGGCAAATGTTTGTTGAAGATCTAGAGTTACAGTTTTCAACTTTCCTCTCAGCAGCAATAACAAGGTATTGGGAGGAGAGTCCAGCAATGGAAAGGAGATCTGTGAATTTGGAAAGAAAGCTGTATTAGGCTTTGGTGGGTAATAGGTAACAGAGTTTAAGGTTAGATGGGGAGGAAAAAGTGGAAGAGGTGCTGAACAGAAAAGAACACCCGAGGTGAAAAGGTGACAGCTTGAACTCATCTGCAGCAATAACAGCAGTGCCTCTGCCACAACCAGAGCTTGTAGTTTGTTTAAGGAGAGTGTACCAGGTGTGGTTTCAGTGAGAGATGAAGTCAAATGGGGGAGTACCAGGTCTCAGTGTGACAAAAGATGCAATAGCTAGATCACAGATAAGCTCGAGGAGAGATTTGCTGATGAGGGAACTGATGTTGTGGAGGGTGAGCTTGATATACATTGTTAGCCATAAAAAAGTTCCCTCTGATTGTACCGTGTCTTTAAGGTACCCAGACCATTAGTTCTCAGACTTTGTTACAGTAAGCCTCTCCCAAGCTGTGGAAAAGATTTTGACCTCTGCCCCCAAAAATATGAAAATATTCCTGGGCCTCCTCATAGAAAGATACCATACTTTGCACAGTTCACCAGGAAGAAGGTGAAATGCTTTTGAGTAATTGCCCAAGTTTATTCTTTCTTTATTCACCGCATTATTCTCCCCACTCCAGGTTATTCTACTGATACCTGTATTCCAGCTCCTGCAGTTGTTGCCCCTCATTGCAATGTCTCCATTGATTGGACTACTTTCTCTGTCCACTTCCCCTCTTTCTGGAACAACTTTCCTACTCATGTTTATCTGTCCCCCCTTACCCTGCTCTCAGTTAACTTCTCATGGATCATTTTGCTCCCTCCTGCTCCTACTTCTTGTAAGTACCTCTCTACATAGCGCTTGCATTTTGTGCTGTTCTTCCACCACTGTAATGGTCAGTTATCCTCTTGTAATTTGCAATGTTCATATTTGTTTTCACTATAATGTTTTTTGTTTCACCGTTAACTGTGAATTGGATCACTTTTAAGTACTTTTCCCCAGGGTCGCGCCAGGAAACGAACCTTAGCTCAGTGGACCTTTTCTGGTCACCGGTTTATACATAAATAAATACATGGGAATGAGCCTTTTCGCAAAGTGCCTCTTCTGGTCACCAATTTGTACATTATTAAATTCATCTGTCATTATCTATTTTATGTTTGCCTCATCCCTTCACACAAAATATCAAACATTTAAGTACGTTTTCAGGCTTGCCTGGGGCAGGTTAGAGCCTTCTCTGGGAGCTGGACTCACCATTTGATAAACACTGACCTAGACTAATTGGATTAACTTCCCATTGAAAATATTGGAATTGCTGCAGTGTGTAGTACCTCATTTCTTGCAGAATTATTCCTTAGCAAGGGGAGTTTTTTTTCTGGCCACCTCTCTAGGAACAAGAAATGAGAAAGGAAATGGAGAAGGTCTGATATAAATTACTTTATCTGGTTAGCAGGGTAATAGAGTGGGGATGAGGTGTGTAACATTGAGGAACTGGGAGAGGGTGTGCATTAAAGAGGGTTTTTATCTGGGAAGTCTAGTTTGGGGGCTGGTGTGCATTAGAGAGGACTTTTATGTGGAGAAGCAGCTTTGAACGAAAATATGGAAGGAGTTAAAAGTGAGGAGGACCAGCTCGGCAGTCATGACAGGGAGACTGAAGGATGCCACAGTCTTTACAGAGGAGGGTGGGAGGTAGCGGAGTCGAGAATAGCATTGGCCCTTGACCCTTAAGGGAATGCTGACCAGCAGGGAATAAAGAAACAGGCATTAAGAGTGTAGCTAGTAGAGAAAAAGGCAGAGGGAAGGAAAGGGAGAAGAAGATGGAGGACAGGAAGTTTTTGGCAGAGCATATAAAAAATGGAAAGTTGTAAGAGAGTATGACGGGAGAGGCAGTAGCACAGTGACATTTCATTGCTAACAAATCACTGAATTTGACAATTGAAAGTAATGGAGAGGTTTGTCCCAGTGTTACTGTCTCTTTCAACTACTTGACCAATTTGACAGTTGTGGTATTCAGAACAAAGAATGTCTTGTTCACATGGAATATTGTTAAATATTTCATAATGTAACCGTGAGCTTCTGAAAATTGTTTTAAAGATTGGTGTACAGTGTCAGCCTAATGCCGGGACAGTAGCACTTCAAGCTGCCACTTGTGAGACTGAGATCCATATGAAGTGCCCAGAATCCCATGCCAAGCCCAGCTGAGGGGTGAGCATTTCACAAAGGTGAAACATTTGCTTCCTGTGGGCATGAGATACCCAACATTCTTGCACCATCAGCTGGCTGAACAAGGAGTGGCATTGGCTGTTAGAGGCAGGTGCTTGCCCGCCCTCCCAGCCACAGTAACGGAGCAGCCAAGCTGACTTTGATTAATGGGATGGTGACAGGAGGGAAGAAGGAAAACAAATTTATATTCTAGCTGTAGAGTTCTGCTGTGTTCTGTTGACAGTTCTTAAAATCTGATTTATACTTAGCAGCTATTTTCTGCACTAAGCTACTGTTTTGTTTTATAAAATCATACACTTTTTTAAATTACAGAACATTTTTACCATGTTACATCAACTGCTCACATTTTCTCTAGACCCCCTCTTTATGTAGTATAATACTTTATTGTCCAGAAGGGGCTAGTGTTTGGTCCCTGATGCAGCTGGACATATTAGATTAGAAGTTATAGGCTAAAGTGAATGTCTCTATAAACCAAGTAGTGGTAGTGGTGGGGGGAGAAAAATCATTGCCAATTCTTATCAAACATTAGCCCAGTGCCAACTTGATGACTCTCACAGTGGAGCTAGTGACCACCTTCATTAGTTCGTGTCAGTGGGCACTAGTAAATAGGAGTTATTTTAGTAGAAGAAATTGAATTTGTGGAAATTAGTTCAAATAAAAAAAAATATAATTTATTTCTGATCCAAAGATTGGTTGAATTTTGAATGCTTTTAACTGGCATAGATCTTTTCTTTCTAGACTGCAGAGCTAGATTGTGAAGACCAGGAAGAAAATCCTGAACTAAAAGATGAACTGGAAAAAAGAAGTCTGATGGATAAAAGAGAAACCGCATTAATGTTCGATTTTAGCAGTGATAGTGAGGATGAACCTGGAGGTGCCACTGTTACTAAACCAAAGGCTGATAAAAGTCGTATTTCAGAAACAGACACTTGTGCCAACTCACGGGGACAACTCACTCTATTACAGTGTGGGTTTTCAAAACTGCTGGAGGGGAAGAAAGGAGCTGTCATGGAATGCAGTGAAAGTGATAGCCCTTCTGATGACTCATCTTCTAGTCAATCAGATAGCCAAATTCCAGAGAACAGTGTCAATGCCACTGATTTAAAGAAAACACATGGTCCCAAAGATGGCTTCCCAAGACAGCAAGGAACTCCACAGTTATCTTGCCGCACTGAAAAAATAGAGAGGCATGAACAAAAAAAATATAGGATAAAAACGCTGATGCTTCTAGCAACTGTGAGGAGATGAAAGAAATAGGAAACAAACAAAGGCGGAATGACATTTCAGAGAAGGCTACTGTTGTCATGGAGACTGATAGCAGCTCAGAAGAGAGCGATGATGCTATCTTTCCTTCTCAACATCAGCCTCAAAGAAAACGAAGCTTACCAAGAAGAAATTAAGATGTGTCCTCCTTCAGAATATTCTGTGGGCTCAAATAATGAAAAACTATACAAAAATTTCCCTGAAGGAAGTTGTGTTTTGACTTCTAAAAGGGGTTCCAGACAAGGAGACATCTTTTAAAGCAGCCAAGGAGAATTCCTTGAGCCATATTAAAAGCACTCTGCAGTCCAGAGGCACAGATGGAGTTAGTGATGAGTCTGATGATGTTGATTTTGCTACATTAAGAAATATCAAGCAGAATCTGTTAGAAAAGAGAAGTAAAGGAAATGTGGCTCCTTATGACATTCTTGACAAGCGTACAGAAAGCAGAGTGAGATATCATAACCGTGGTAATGTTGAAACACAGTCTCAGAATATAGTTGATTTTTCATCTTCAGAAGATGAACTGCCCACTAAGAAATTTAAGTTTAGTAAACAAAACCATAAGTTTTTCAGAGGAAGAATGTACAGCAGACTGCAGCTTACTAAAGAGAACTTGTTCAGAAATGCCAGAGGAGAAGTCAGGATCATGTCATCTAATTTAAACAATGTTCAACTTCACACAGCATCTGTAGAGGAGAAAATAATGGTTAACGAAGAAAATAACACTGGATCCATGGACAGATTTCTGGGTAATCATTGTTAAATTATTTTAAAGTGTATCTCTGGTGTTTCTGATTCTCCCAAGTTTTAGTTACAGTATCATCCATGACTATTTTTTTTTTTGCATTATTTATTTATAAAGTTTGCAAGAAGTACAGTGATAAAGATAAACCACTACATTCTCTGAACACAGGATGTGAAGAAACCCTTCCCTTGCGTTACAGCATAGGGAGAATTACACATACATGCAGCAGTAACACACAAAATGTTATCGAAAGCATGCAACGCAGAGCAAAGGGTAGGATGAATTTAGAACAAAGTCATAGAGCTCTTCCATTTAGGTATTATCACCCCATCATCCCAATAGGTAAAAATAATCAACACTAAAGCTTATCAATTGCCTGGGAGGAACCATTAATTACCATCATATAACTATTTAAACATTTGCTGCAACATCAACAAAGTCATTCAATCAATAGGGACACAGTATAGCTATCTAAAATAGCAACTGTGAGCCAGAGACATTAATAAGAAGAAGGAGAGAAAACAAGGGGGCCTCAACAGAAGGACGTTGTGCATCTGTCACACCCCATACAATAGCACGGTGGGGGGTGGAGACTCTCATTGCTCAGGAGTCAGAGGCATTCTGATGGCTTCTATATGAGCAGTGCCACCAACCAATGCAGGCAGCTGTATATGAAGGGATAATCTCTGCGCACTCACAGGCCATGACTATTAAGTAGGTTCACATCAGTGATTATCGTACTCGCCTCAACAGCACACTAACGGTCATATTTAGCATATGAAGTGCCATTTACTTGCCTGTGTAAATGTATGTGTTTTGGGGATAGAAATATGGTTGCCCATAGGTTCCACTGATAAGAATGTAAAACTTATAAAGTTATGTAAAGTTCTCCTTGGTTACAGAACCCACCAGAGATGGAGCAGTGCTGAACCTGGGATTTACAAATGGGGACAGCACTGGAGATGTTATAGTGGGTAGTCCATGGGTAAAATTGATTACTATACTGTGTGGTGTGGCATATGGATTGGGCAGGAGAAAAAACACACTAAAATGAGGGTTCTGGACTTCAGGAGGGCAGATTTTAAAGAAATGAGAAATACCTTGGGAGATGGTCTGGAGGAATTGTGTTGTTGGATTGCCTTATAGAGTATTGTGGACTCGCCGGTACTGTCATCAACTGGTTTGAGTCCTTTCTCTTGGGCAGGAAGCAGAGGGTAGTGATGGGGAGTTTCTCCTCCTCACCGATGCCCCTGACCTGTGGAGTTCCTCAAGGTTCGATCCTGTCACCGATGCTGTTTGTGGTATACATGCTGCTCCTGGGGACGCTCATTAGACAGTACAGTCTGAGTTTTCACTGTTATACAGATGATAACCAGCTATACGTGTCTTTTGTACCAGGGACAAATGGTGCAGTTGAAGTGCTGAATAAATGCCTAGTCGAGATCCAGAATTGGATGAACTCTTAAGTGGCTGAGACTTAACCCAGACAAGATGGAGGTACTGGTGATTGAGCCATGTCACGGGCATGATGATTCCGGGATGGCAGCAGGTTTGATCCTGGGGTGAACCCTATTAATGGCATCCTCTAGGGTGAGAAATCTGGACGTTTCCTCGACATCAAGCTGACATTTGAAGTTCAGGTGTCGACTGTCGTCAAAAGTGGTTTTACCATCTGAGGAACATCGCCCGGATTAAACCTCTAATTCCACCCGAAGACCTGCCCTCACTGGTGCATACCTTTGTAACATCGAGACTCAACTGCTGTAATGCTGTCTACCTTGGGGTCAGTGGAGGAAACCTCCACCGGCTGCGGCTAGTGCAGAATGCAGCGGCCAGGCTGCTGATGGGACTGTCAAGGTCCTGTCATGTGACCTCGGTCCTGCGGAGTCTGCACTAGCTGCCAGTAAGGTGGCGGATTCTCTTCAAGGTGGGCTTGCTCGCTAGAAGGCTCTTATACGAACTAGGCCCTGGCTTCCTGTCAGATCTCCTTACTCCTACTATCCCGGCTTGTTCCCTTCCTTCCTCCACCGAGGGCCTCTTGGCGGTTCTGAGGATCAGGCTGAAAACCTCAGGTAACCCTTCATTTGAGGTGGCCAGCCCAGTCCTCTGGAACTCGCTGCCAAGACCTTTGAGAAAGGCCCTTACAGTGGAAGCGTTTAGGAGGGGACTAAAGACTCACCTTTTTAGCCTAGCCTTTCCTGCAAATGTCTTTTAATTCATACAAAATATTTTCATAATTTTTATCTGTTGTTAATTGTTTACATAATCTGACTGATCTTCCTGGACATAAAGTTTCTACCACTCATTCACACTGATGGGATCTACGCCAGAGGTGCTAGGACCCAGCGAGAGCAAACTTTTTTGCAGGAGGGTCGGCTCCAGAGATGGAGCGGCGCCGCAAGCATCAGCTCGTGCGGCAATGTCTATCTTGGCGTCAACCCTCCAAGCGCCTCAGTTCCTTTTATCCTGCCGTCGAGTGCGCTACAGTGATGACGTCACTCGCCCGCTGGGAGTTAAACTTCAAACCAGCAGCATAGTTTTCAGTTCTTTTTTTCATTTTGTAGTATTTCTTGAATAAAGTACCGCTTACTATAATTTATTATAAGAAAGAAGTCTCAGCCTACATTGACGGAGTCGATCATGAGCGGGTCAGGTGACAGTAGGGAGAATTCGTATGAAAGTTGTTCAGTCAGCTGGGCTGGGTCTGGTCCACCGCCCTCTCCAGAGGGGGGGTCTGACAACAGACAGTCCAGTGCCCAGGGGGAGAAGCAGTCCCCACGGAAGCATGAAAGAAAACGGTTGCACTCTCACCACCGTTTGGCCTCGAGCTCTTCTTCAACCCATAGGTCCAGAAAGAGAAGGCATCACTCGAGGTCGCCTTCTGGTATGTCTGCACGTCGACGGTCGGTCATTGGGGTCAGTTGCTGGTCTCCTCCAGAGTCGCCGGTTTCTGTCTCCAGTCTCTTCGACATCGGAGCCCTTCCCCGACTTCTGGTAGGGCTTCAGATGAGTAGTTTCATCAGTGGGCTGCTCTGATGGAGCAATGGGCTCGGAGGTTGGTCCAGCTGCCTGGCCCGGTCACTGAAGGGCCCTCAGACCCTTTGGGAGATCGGGTAGGGCAGTTAGGCCTCCCTAGTCGCGTGGCACCTTCTTCGTTGCCGTTGTCTCCACGCTCAGGTGTTCTCCCCCCCCACATGGCTGCGGAGTAGGGGGCCACACTGATGCCTCTATCTCCTGCTTCTTTTCCTTCTTTTGCATCAAATCTTGTTTTTCACTGCCCTACGTTGGTTTCGGCGCCATCAGCGAAAGTGGGTCGCTTGGTGCCATCCTCAGCATCGATGCATCTGTTGGCATCATCCTCAGCACCTTTGGGATTGTCAGCGCTGCCCTCGGCGCCGTGTGGCTTATTGGCGCTGTTGGGCTTGTCAGCACCGAGGGCTCTGTTGGCGCCGTACACTGTGCTGGGCCAGGTGGCACCGTGCTCTTCTTCGGCGCCAAGACTTGGTGTGATGTCTTCCAGTCCTTGACTCCGATCCCCTTTCCCTCCTATTTTCCTCTGATTTTCACTACTTTCCTGTCCATACAGCCCCTCCTGGGCTGTCAGGAGATGAAATTGAGCCTGACCCAGACCTTAGGCTGGGTGATGATGTGGAAGGAACAGGATCTAATCCTGCTGCAGAGCCTGTGGTCGAGGACCTGTCATTTAAGTCTCTGCTGAAAAATTTGAATTCCACTCTTTCTCTCCAGACTATGGATGTCGATCCTGCTAAGCTTTAAAGACTCCAGTACCTTCATGTTCCGGACATCCCTATGGATTTAACTCCCCCGGTACAGCCTTCCTTTGGGATGCTTTCTGAAATGGTGTGGAATAATCCTGCTCTCATTCCTTCTGTGGCTAAGTCCATAGATAGAAAGTATGCTGCTCCCAAGGATCGACCCATTTTGGCCTCTCAAGCCTTTACGGACCCTATTGTAGTCTTGGCAGAGAATGATACAGTCGTCCTTCCTCAGAGTACTATGGCTCGACCTATAAACAAAGAATCTCGTGAGATAGATACTTTAGGTAAGAGAGTCTTTGCTGCATACACCCTGGGTATGCGTATTGCCAGCAACCAGGGCTATTTCTCTCAATATGAGTATATTCTTTGGCATTCACTCAAACAAATGGTTGAAGCTCTACTGGAGTCGGTTGCTAATTCAGAGCTTCTTCAAACCATAACCAGGTGTATCGAGTCCAACAACCAACAGGTTAAAGCAGCTATGGACGCTTTCGATACTGCATCCCAAGCGGCGGTGGCAGGCATTTGTACCCACCGTCATTCCTGTCTGCGCACTTCAGGCTTCACAAATGATGCCCAGCAATAAGTCATGGCGTTGCCCTTCGATGTTGTGTATCTCTTCGGTCCTCAAGTAGAACAAGCTCTAGAGGCCACACAAAAGACCAGGTCAGCCATTAAATTGGCTCGACCTGCTCCTGCCCCTTTTTGGGGGGTGTTAATAAGTGCCAGTTTCACAACCATCAGTCCTTTCGAGGCAAAGGCAGAGGAGGTTTTAATAAAAAACAAGCCCTTCAGCCTCCAAAGAAAATGCAACAGAAAGCACAAGGGCCCAAAGTGCCCAGTGCCGCCTTCTGAGTTTCTGGCCCAAGTCCCACCTCAGCAGCCCGAGGGGGACTCATTCTTAGTGGTGGGAGGTCGTCTGACTCAGTTCTACAACCGGTGCACGTCCATAACATCGGACAAATGGGTCCTCCGGATAATCCGCGAGGGATATTCCCTCAATCTTTCAGAGAACCCTCTGGATTGTCCCCCCAAACGGCAGCACAAACTGTCAATACTTTAGTCAGAACTTCTCGCCTCAGAGATACAAGGCCTTCTCAACAACTGGGGAGTAGAAGTAATTCTGCTGGATCAACGAAACACAGGGTTCTACTCCCATTACTTTCTAGTTCCAAAGAAAACCGGGGAGCATGCACCCAATTTTGGACCTCAGAAAACTGAACAAATTTCTTCCCAAGGAGAAGTTCAGAATGATATCGCTAGGAACCCTGTTACCCTTGCTTCATCAGCATGGCTGGCTAGCCTCTCTGGACATGCAGGATGCTTACCAACATATTCCTATTCACCCAAGGCATCACAAATACCTAAAGTTCGTGGCTTTGGGCCAGCATTATTAGTTCAGAGTCCTGCCCTTTGGGCTATCCTTGGCGCTGTGAGTTTTTACAAAATGTTGTGTAATTCTTGCAGCGCACCTCAGAAAGATCGGAATACAAGTGTTCCTATATCTGGACGACTGGCTTCTAGCAAGCCCTTCCAGGCGAGGAACTCTCGATGCCGTAGCCGCAGCCTCAGACTTTCTCACATCCATGAGAGTCCTGCCAAATCTCAAGAAATCACAGTTGTAGCCCTCCCAGAAGCTCCTTTTCATAGGAACTCTTCTGGACACCTCCTGTGTGAAAGCTTTTCTACCAGAGGACAGAAGGAGCAATATCCTACAGATGGCCCAATCAGAGAGAACAATTCAGTTCGAGCTATCTCGATGCAACGGATGGTGGGTCTCATGGCATCCTCGGTGTTCACTGTACCTCTAGCATGCCTCCACATGAGAACCTCTCAGTGGATGCTCAGTACTCAGTGGTCCCCAACCACTCACCCTCAGTCTTTTCTCATCAAGGTGACAGAACCCCTGAAAAGGTCACTCACCTGGTGGTCACAAGAGGACAATCTTCTGGAAGGGTATCTCTTTGCTTCCTTGGATCATCAGATTTCCATTACCACGGACGCGTCCCTGATGGGTGGGAAACTCACTGTCAGAATCTCCACATCTAAGGTACGTGGACTCAGGATGAATCCCAGCTTCATATAAATGTCTTAGAAATGAGAGTCATCCTTTATGCAGTCTGGGCTTTGAAGGACATTCTCTGTCACAAGAGCATTCTCTTTCAAACGGACAACAAAGCGGTGATGTATTGCATCAACAAGCAGGGCGGTGCTCACTCTTACCCTTTATGCAGGGAAACAATGAGAGTGTGGGAATGGTGCTTGGAACACAAGGCTTTAATTCAAGCGGTCTACCTGCCAGGAGTGCAGAACGAACTGGCAGACCGTCTCAGCAGAACAGAGACAGACCCTCACGAATGGTCTCTCGACTCAACCGTATTTCAGTCACTATTCACAGAGTGGGGAACTCCAGACCTGGACCTTTTTGCATCCCCACTCAACACAAAACTGCCTGTCTTCTGCTCCAGAAATCCAGGGCCAGGTATTTTCTGTCAGGACGCGTTCAGGCTGCATGGACAAAATGCTTTCTATACGCCTTTCCGCTTCTTCCTCTAATTCAGAGGGTACTTCTCAAGTTCGAGTCCCAGGGGGACAAAATGATCCTCATTGCTCCCTTCTGGCCTCGACAAATATGGTTCAAACAACATGAAGTCTTGCTGTATTCTGACAGTCTGCAGTAAGCTCCAGCCTTTAAACTGCCCTGGAGAGTATAGGGTTAATTTTCTATGCAGTGCATAGAACGTTGAGCTTGAGCTTGGTTGAGGTCTCTGTCTGCAGCACTTTGAAACCCAACTGCCAGATTCTTTACTCCGCCTCACTGAACAGTCAATCCGGAGATTTCTCCTTCTGCTCGGTTCAAAGTCAAGTTAAAGTTGTTCGCTCTTTCCGAATTGAAATCCGAAATTAATTCTGCATTGTCGGTTCAGGCCCTGTCTGCATGTACCGTAAGTACTTAGATAGTTTTCTTTACTTTGTGGAAATTGTAAGACTTGTTCGATCGGTTTGGCTGAACCGATCCATTAGTTTGATTTCTTGTGCTTTCTTTTAGTGTGTGGTTACCGGTCCTTATCGGTTTAAAAAAAAAAAAAAGGTGTTTTAACCATTTTTTTTTCCAGTACCAGCGGACACGGTTAGAACCAATAAGGGAATTTTGCTGGTTGCCAAAAAGGGTAGGTTTGGTTATGTTGGCCATGTCTGAGAAACCCAAGAAAAAAACCGGGCCCACTGGGTTTCAACACTGCAGTGAGTGTGGGGAGGTCTTTGCTAAGGCCAATCCCCACACCACTTGTGTTTATTGTCTGGTGTTTAAACACCTCGATACAGACTGCCAAATTTGTAAAAACTTTCCTATGTCTACCCTGGAGAAAAGATTAGGTAGACTTAGGATAAAGGAGGCCGAGAAGTCCGCTGACCCAGATGGCCAGCCCGGTTTGGTTCCGACCGAACCAGAAGGAGTGCCCTCTGACCAGGGCGATACTTCTTCCGGCAAAGAAGGAGAGCGTTCCTGAAATCAGTTCCTACAAAGAAAGCGTGGGACAAGTCAGCCCGGTTGGATCCGGAGGGTCATGTTCCGACTGCTGATGATTGCCTGAGTGTATTCAGATTGTTGAATTGTTTCACCCGGGTTCCGCCCCTATCCGGCTCCGGCTAGGGACTTGGTTTGGTCAGTTTCACCAGTTCAGGATTATGCCCTGAAGATTTTATGAACCAGAATTTGAGGAGGAGGGGATTATGAACAGTATGATGACTACGATGCAGCAGAAAGTCTGGATGTGCCCATTGAACTGGACATCTCCTGACAGACCTTCTGATGTTTCCTCCTAGGCTCTCTGGAGTCCCCTCCCACTATCTTTCTATAGAAAGTGGCTGAAACTCTCCAGCTCCCTATGGAGCAGTTTTCACAGAGGATCAAGAAGAGCCCTGATTTGTTGGAATGATGGACATCCCAGAGTCCAGGAGGCTGTCTGTTCCACTGCACAAATCTTTTGGGAAACAGACACAACATTTTTTAAAGTCTCCTAATTCTGTACCTCCTGTTGATAGAAGAATGGACAAGAGGTATACTTTATCAGGCTCATACACGGAGTTTTTCTGCCAGCAATGCAGCCATGTTGGGGTTGTGCAGGCTGCAGCCTGTGACAGGGCTAATGTTCCCTTGGTTTCACACCCCAGATAAAGACTCCAGGAGGATGGATGCCTTGGCAAAGAAGCACACATGGCATCCTCTTTGGGACTCAGGCAGGTTAATTATATGGTCTGTGCAGCCAGGCACTAGAAGTCCAGGTGGGACACTGTACTGGCACTGGCTATACAGGCCTCCCCCCAGCTGGGCAAGAAGCTGGAGGAGGTGGCTGTGGATGGGATTGAAGCATCTAAGGTACAGTTTCATGCTGCTGTGGACTTCAGTGATGTGTCATCAAGAATCATGGCTACATCTGTGGCTCTTCGGAGAATGGCTTGGCTCAGATGTATTAGCCTCTCACAGGACACACCCAGGCTAAGGCCATGGATTTCCTGTGAAAGGTAATTCTCTGTTTGGGAGCAGACAAGAATTACATGAAGAAGATGGAGGAAATAGGATCACTTGCAGGAGTGTACAGGCCAAGGAGAGGCAGGCAACTCTTCAAGGCAGCAGACTAGGGCAGGCTTTTCATAGGCCTTCTGCCAACACAGGCCCTTCTCCCTTTCACAGAGGGGTTCTTCAGAGGGAGATGCAGAAGGGGATGAGCAGGGCTGCATCCACCTCAGCCTAAGGCCCCTGCCAAGGTGACATCCTGATGGGTCTGCCCGGGTCAGCCTCCCATCACTGTGGTGGCAGGCTGGCTTACTGCGTCCAGGACTGGGTGTCTGTTACTTCAGACAAGTGGGTCCTGGAAGTAGTAAAGCCAGGGACTGGTTCTCAGCTTCAAAAATTTCCAAAGATGAGAGCCAGATCTTTTCCACCTGCAAATCTCTCTGAAACCCTTGCCCTAGAGACAGATGTTTCATCTCTGGCCTTAGAAGTCATATAGAGAGTTCCCACTCCTACACTGGGGCAAAGGTCTGTACTCCAGGAATTCCTCACCCCCAAAAAGACAGGGAGTGGCGACCCATCCTAGATCTAAGATACCTGAACAAACATCTTTTGAAAACCAAGGTTCAAGATGGTGACTCTGGGAATAATTCTTCCTCTCAATGCCAGGGACTGGCTAGCCCCTGGACCTTAAAGATGCCTACTTTACATCCCCACTGTGGTGCTCCCACAGAAAGACCTCAGGTTCAAGTTGCCATCAGGCCATTACCAGTTCAAAGCAGTGCCCTTTGGCCTAACATCAGCTCCAAGGGTTTCTACAAAGTGCCTGGCAGTAGTAGTTGCCTTTTTAAGAAGGCAAAAGATTTCCATTTTCCATATCTGGACGACTGGCTTCTTAGTGGGTCAGTCTCCCAGACCAAGTCAAGTTAGACCTGCAAGTGCTCACTTCCTGTGATTTCTTCTCAACCTCCCCAAGTAGATTCTTGAACCAGTACAGCTTTAGCTTTATAGGACAGAGCAAGATACTGTCAGCAAGAGACTTTCTTCCCTGAAAGGGCAAGAGTTCTTATAGAACTGGCTTCCTCCTTCAGCCTTCAAGTATCCCGACCAGCAAGGCATTTCCTTCAACTCTTGGGCCACATGGCAGCTTCTACATTAGTGGTCCAAGGGGCAAGATTCCAGATCAGGGACATTCAGTTCCATCTGAGGGCCTTTTGGTCCCAAAAGAAGGATCCTCTTACCAAACTGACTCCAGTGACTCGGACACTGATCCAAGCCCTTCAGTTGTGGCAGATCAGGACAATCTAAGGCAAGGGATCCCATTTGTTACTCAGTCTCATTCGGTGGTCCTTACCACGGATGCTTCCCTTTTTGGGTGGGGAGCCCATCTGGGGGCTCTCACAGCCCAGGGACTGTGGTCCCCTCAGGAATCCCTTCTTGATATCAATCTCCTGGAACTCAGGGCAGTTTTTCTGGCCCTGCAAGCTTTCTCTCAGTCAGTGCAGAACAAGGTGGTTCAGGTCAGAACAGACACCACCACCACCATGTGGTACATCAACAAGCAGGAGGCACTCGGTCCATGGCCGTGGTACATGGAAGCCATGAAATTGTGGTCCCTGGCTTATTCTCTGCAGACCTCTATGACAGCAGTCCACCTTCCAGGGAAGGACAATGCGCTAGCAGATGCTCTGAGCAGGATCTCCTGGGCCATCACGAATGGACGCTGGACCCTCTGGTATTAAAAGTGATTTTCTCAAGGTGGGGCACTCCAGAGCTAGATCTCATTGCAGCCCCAGACAATCACCAACTCCATCTGTTTTGTTGCAGACCTCTGGTCTTGAGCTCAGTCCTCTGGATGCTCCGATGTTGAACTGGGAAGGAAATTTCTCATGCCTTCCCTCCCTTTCCTCTACTGTTCAGGTTCTGGTCAAAGTGAGGCCACAACCCTGCAAAATGATTCTGATGGCTCCAGATTGGGCCAGGCAGCCCTGGTACCCCTCTACTGTCCCTGGCAGTCCATCTTCCTTGTCTCTTCCCAGGAATTACAACCTGTTAACCTCCTCTCAGGGGAGGATTTGGTACCCCAGTCTTCGGTCCCTCAATCTCAAGGCGCGGCTCCTGAAGAGCTAGAGTATGCAGACTTGCATCTGTCCCAAGGGGTTCTGGATATTCTCAAAGCCTCTCGAAAGCCTGCCACCAGAAAGACTTATGACTTCCAATGGAAAAGATTCAGCATTTAGTGTTCAAGAAGCATATATCCACAGACACTGCTGAATTGCCTACAGTTCTGGATTATCTGGTCCATCTTAATGGTCTAGGCCTCAGACCAGCTACTCTCAAGGTACACTTGTCAGCTGTTTCTGTTTTTCTGTCAGTGGGAAAGCCTTCCTCACTGTCATCTTACCATATTCTGCAAGTTTTTCAAGGGATTGCTTCATACCCATTCTTCCTTTAGGGATGCTGCCCCTGTCTGGGACTTAAATGTTTGCATTGCTCAAATTATGCAACCCCCATTTGAACCTATGTCTTCAGCAGAGTTTAAGTATTTGACTTGGAAAACTGTGTTTTTGGTAGCCATTACCTCTGCCAGACATATCAGTGAATTGCAAGCCCTGTCAGTGGAACCTGATTTTATCTCATTCCATAGAGATAAAGTGGTCCTTAGAACCAATAGGAGGTTCTTGCCCAAAGTAGTTTCAGATTTCCATTTGAATCAGTCCATGTCTCTCCCTGTTTTCTTCACTGATCCTTCTTCCTCAGGGGAAAGGAGGCTACACAATTTAGATGTTTAAAGAGCCCTTAGCTACTATAGAGCGTACCAAGGGTCACAGGTTTGATTCCCTCCAGTTGTTCCTCACTTATGGGGAGGTGGGAAAGGGCAAACCTGCCACCAAGATAACTATTGCCAGGTGGATTGTTTCTTGTATACAATTCTGCTATGAGAAACTGGTAAAAATTCCCACCCTCAAGCCTGAGGGCTCATTCCCACGAGGTAATAGCTGCTTCCCTGGCTGCTGCCAGGGATATCCCTCTGTTAGAAATTTGCCAAGCAGCCACCTGGAAAACAGTCCATACCTTTGCCAAGCATTATTCTGTGGATATCCAGGCTAGGTGTGATGCTTAGTTTAGCACAGCTGTACTTCAGAGCCCATTCCCAAAGTAGGTTCTGTCCCTCCTCCATGGAGGCTTGGTAGCCTACAAATTGTCAGAATACAGCAAGACATCATGTTGTTTGAAGAAAACATTACTCACCTTAGTAATTGTGTTTCTTGTAATGAGTCTTGCTGTATTCTGACCTCCTCCCTGCCTCCCTCTCAGAACCTGTTTTTTAGGAAGTGGTGGACAGGTGCAGTGTTGCACACCAGGGTGTGTCTTCAGCACACACCTCTTTACTTGGGTGTTATATTATAATCTTTATTTGGATAGGTTTTTGGTTTTGGGTTTTCTGACTTGAGTCTTCCTTTGGGAATCCAAAACTTTTTGTTGCCAGTTGGCTAGTTAAAAATTTTACAATTTCCACATAGTTAGTCAGTGAGTGTTGCGTGTAAGAATCTGGCGGTTGGGTTTCAAAGTGCTGCAGACAGAGACCTCAACCGAGCTTGAGCTCAACATTCTATTCACTGCATAGAAAATTAACCCTATACTCTCCGGGGCAGTTTAAAGGCTGGGGCTAACTGCAGATTGTCAGAATACAGCAAGACTCCATTAGAAGAAACACAATTACTAAGGTGAGTAATTTTTTCTTTCCATTACTCAACAGTATGTCGAAACCCTCCGAAAGCGCTTTCCCTTCAGACAAACCTTCTGACTCAGGGGCCTGTGGTCCATCCCAATCTGAGATCGTGGTCACCTTCACGCTTGGCTCCTGAAAAGATAGAGGTGAACAGGTTCAATGTCTCTCGCAGAGTTTCAGATATTCTTCTGGCTGCACGCAAAGCCAGCCACTAGAAAAACTTACACAGCCAAATGGAAGTGTTTTTCTCTCTGGTGTGCAAAATCCTCTTTGAATCCTTTTTCCTGCCCACCCAATAAAGTTCTAGAGTACCTTTTAGACCTCTCAAATTCAGGTCTGCAATACTCTACAGTCAAAGTTCACCTTTGTGCCATTTCAGCTTATCATGAGCCAGTATTTTCTTGTCACTAACTCAGTTACCTGTGGCTAAGAGGTTTCAAGGAATTCTGCATACCAGACCTCCCATCAGACGTCCAGCGCAGCCTGGGACATTAATCTTGTACTAGACATGCTCACTCGAAAGCCTTCGAGCCTCTAGCTACCTGTGAGCTGAAATTTCTCACTTGGAAAACGGCCTTCCTGGTGGCCATTACCTTGGCCCGCAGGGTCTCTGAGATACATGCCTTAGTCACAGACCCTCTGTATACTGTGTTTCATAGAGACAAAGTAGCTTCTTAGGACCCTTCCTAAGTTTCTCCGTAAGGTTGTTTCAGGAATGCCATCTAAACCAACCTTTGGTCCTTTCTACTTACTTTGCAAACTTCCAAAATGAAGGAGAGCGTACCTTTCATTCTTTGGACGTCAAAAGAGCTCTGTGTTTCTATTTAGATAGAACAAAGGAAATTCGCTCAACAACTGTTTGTTTCCTTCAGCGAGACCCGGCTGGATCAACCTGTCACTATCAGATGCATTTCAGCATGGCTGGTAGCATGCCTTCGCCACTGTTATTCCATGGTGCAGGTTAAGCTGGAGGGCAGAGTGTACGCTCACTCTAGTAGAGCAGTCGCGGCATCCCTGGTGGAAATCCACAACGTGCCCATTGCAGATATTTGCAATGCGCTACCTGGAGCTCAGTGCATATTTTCGCAAGCACTATGCCTTGGATGTCCATGCCAGGTGACATATTTCATTTGGCAGAACTATCCTAACGGACTTCTGTCCTAAATTTGAGCTCTTGGTCTCCTGCCGCCTCTCTGGGATTATTAGCCTGTACTCTCTCATCAGGTGAATGAGTGGTGGAGACTTTATGTCCAGGAAGATATGTGAAATTATGTACCTACCGTAATTCTTTGATCTTCTTGATCAAGTCTCCACCACTCATTCATCGCCCACCCATCATCCCCGAGCTCACCTCTGTTATTGGTCTTCACCCTCAATCTTTAGGCTGTGAAGACTTCCTTCTGACCCTTCTTATACAGGTTTTCCAGACTGTCTTATGTCCAGTTTTTGTTAGCTTATCCTTCTAGGTTAGTTACGCTGCAGCTCCTCGGAAAAAAAGGTACTGAGGCGGTTGAGGTCTACACTGAGACAGTCATTGCCGCATGAGCTAAGGCTCGTGGCACCGCCCTCGCAACTCTGTCTCTGGCGACTCCTCCTGCAAAAGTTTGCTCCTCGCTGGGTCCTAGTGCCTCCAGCGTAGATCCTATCAATGTGAATGAGTGGTGGAGACTTCGGCCCAAGAAGATCAAGAATTACTGGTAGGTACGTAATTTCCATTTTTTAACCCTGTTAAATGTTCTACTGTATGGTGCCCACAGCCTCTGGGATAGAGCCTAACAAACAAAATATTACTTACTTATTGGAGACTCGATGGAGAAGGATTAAGGAAATGGTCATGCTAAAGGCATGTTGTTTAAAAGAAGTTAGCAATGGCAGGAGGAGGAGTAGACCACTGTGGTTCTTGAGGAAGTAGCAGCCGGCAGTGAAGGAGATGAAACAGCATTTAGGAAGTACAAAGAGACCAGACAGAAGTAGTCAGGGAGGTTTATCTGGTAAAGCAGAGGGAAGCAGGAAGGAAGGTGAGGGCAGTTGAAGCAAAGACAGAGAAGAGAGGATAGTTAAAGTCAGAAAAAGGGACAAGACCTCAAGGTATGTGATTGAAAATAGGAAGACAAGGGGAGGGATAGTGAGAATCAGGAGGATGGTGGGATATGTGCAGAGGAAGAGCAAGAGAAAGCCAACATTTTAAATTATGACATCTGACATCTATATGGTCATCTGTATGGTCTTAATAGTAGAGGGAGGTGGGATGGGTCAGAATATAGCGACAAGCACCAGGGGGAGGGAGGAGAGGAAACAAGTCCATTTTCGGTAGAGAGAGTTCAGAAGTAATTGGAAGCCCTTAAGGAGAATAAGGGAATGGCACCAGATGGGATTCGCTCAATGTGTCCTAAAAGAATTGGACATAATGCTAGCTGCCCCTCTGGCAATGGTATTCAGCACCTCATTAGAGATGGAGGAGGGTTGATGTGGCCTTTGCATGAAAGAGGTAGCAGGGAGGAAGCTAGCAACTATGAGCCAGTCAGTCTCACATCAGTGGTGGGGAAATTAATGAGACCTGCTGGAAGGAGAGGCTTATGGAGTATCTAGAGACTAATGAGCCGCAGGACAACTGGCAGCACATTTCAATAGGAAGGTCATGTCAAACAAATCACAGATTTCTTTGACTGTGTTACTAGGGAGGTTGATCAAGGAAGACCAGTGGATGTGGCCTATCTTGACTTCAGTAAGGCTTTCTACACTGTACAACACAGGCGACTAGTTAAGAAACTAAGCAGCCTTGGAGTGATGGGAAGTGGTATGCTGGGCATCTGACTGATTAAAGGATAGGAGGCAAAGAGTGGTGATAAATGGCAGGCACTTAAGGGACAGGAAAGTGACTAGTAGCGTGCCACAGTGATTGATGCTGGGGCCAGTCCTCCTCAGTATATTCATAAGTGACATTGCTGAGGAGCTGGGAGGGGAAGGTGTGTCTGTTTGCAGATAAAAGAAAATTCTGCAACAGAGTGAACACTCAGGAAGAGGTGGATAGAATGCAAAGGGTTCTGGATAAACTAGAGGAGTTGTTTAGGGTGTGGCAGCTGGGTTTCAATGCCAAAATGTTATGCACCTGAGACGGGGAAACCCAGGAGCTGCATATATGTTGGGGGAGAGGCACTGATAGTCATCAAGCAAGAAAGAGTCCTGAGGGTCATGATATCTGATGACCTCAGCGTAGCTGGTCAGTGTGATAAGGCAATGGGAAAGACTAGCAGGATGCTGCTGTGCATTGGGAGGGGGATGTCTAGCAGGAGGAGGGAAAGTGGTGCTGCCATTGTGTCGCTCATTGTTGAGGGCCCACCTGGAGTACTGTGTCCAGTTCTGGAAGCCACACCTCTGTAAAGACATTGTCAGGGTAGAGGCGGCACAAAGAAGGGCAGCCAAAATGGTGCAGGGGTTGCACAAAGAGCCATATGAGGAAAGACTGCAAGAACTCAACATGTACTGTCTGGAGGAGAGGAGAGGGACAAGAGACATGATTGGTACCTACAGGTGCCTCACTAGAGTGAGCAAAGTGTTGGTGGGCTGTCTCGTTCAGAGAAAAGGTACTAGAACACAGGGGCATGCAGTGAAGCTAATGGGGAGAGGTTTAGGAGAGATCTGAGGAAATTCTTCTTCAGAGAAAGGGTGATGGACAACTGGAACAGTCTGCCGGAGGAGGCAGAGGGGCAAAGGCTGTGGGGAGTTTCAAGCCTGCGTGGGATAGGCACAGGGGCAAATTGAGCAGAGAAAGGGAGGAGGCATGCCATTGACCAAATAGGATCAGAGGCATCGGAATAGGTAGGACAAAGGGGCAGACAAAATGGGTCTACTGGTCCTTTTCTGCCAACAGTCTGTTTCTTTTTTTTTTTTTTTTTTTTATTTATCTCTTTTTTGCCCCTACTACTCCCGTCAGTACTATCTGCTCTGGTCACGGACCCCGCTGCCCCCACCTCCGGACATGACCGTATCCCTCTCGGTTATCCCTGGCTTTCCCCCAGAGAGCGGGGCAGCAACACTCCCCCTATATCGGAGCCGCGGACATGTCCTCCAGTCGGGATCGCCCGAGGCTAATCGGGGCACCCAGGCAGAGCGCTATGAAGACGGCGAGGTTCGGATTTTGGCCCCTCCCGTTAAGCAGGATGGGGACATGCAATGACGACCTGCGTCCCGCCCCATCCTGATGCACTGCTGAGCTGCCGACATGGTGCGGCCACCCAGCCCTCGCTAGGCGACTTACGCCTGATGCTACCCTGCCCCTCCCCAGAGAAGAGAGCTGTCCAAAGGGCGCTTGATCCTTCTCCCCCGTCTGCCCTCCGCTAATCGATACCGCTCCGTTCCCGAACCCAGGTCACCGGCGTCGCAAGCGGAAATCCAACTGCTGCGCCGACGGGCCGGTTAACAGTCTATGTTTCTAAAGTGATGTCCATTGAAATTTTTGGCACATTTTTTCTGTCATAAGACATGTTTTAAAATTTGTAGTTCCAGCAAGTTGCACCTTCCAGTGTCCTGAATATATGGCAGCAGGGTAACACTACACCCTTCATATCTACTTATCTTCATTTCTTTCCAACATATTGATCATCAATGTTTTGTTGGCTTTTCATCTATACATACAGTACAACTAGTAAAGATAAAACTAACATGGAGATATGCCTTCACATATACTGTAATAAATGACAACCACAGATTTTTATATTTTTGTTCATTTAATTAAGAATGTTTTGTAACACAAGTAACATTTTACTTTATAGACGCCATTTCTTCTAGGAGCGTGGATATGTTGTTCATCCACACTCTCTGGCATGTCCCTTCCCGTTTAAATCTCACCAGAAGGTCTTCAAGCTGGCTCCTCCCATCCACCCGGGTGGTAAATACCTTGGCTCCGCCCCATGACGCCAGATCTTCCTTTCCGCTGGAAGATTAAGATTCCCTCGTGCTACCTTAGCAGTTCATAAGCCCTGGATTCTCAACGTCTGCTTTCACCGCCAATTTCTTTAAAACTCATTAGAGTTTACGACTCCGATCCTAGCGCATCGGACATAGAGTACAAATCGTCCCCCGGTGTCCCTTCGGCCAGAAAATGCCGCGCACCGATCCCCACCTCTCGTATGTCTATTGCTTAGGTGTTGTACGTGACACCACCTCTTGCACTATCTGTCTGGCCTTCCATCCCAATGTCCTGGGGAGACCGGAGCTTCGCAATCCACCAGTGAAATCGAAGGAGGCAAGGTAGGCAGTTTCCGCGGCCACGGGATCCGGTAACGCTCAAACATATGGCTAAGCCGAGGAGGAAGCTGCTCAAGCTTCGGCCAGCCGAAGTTTTCGTACCTCTCAACCTTGGCTCTACTTTTACTGGGTCCTTTTGGGAGTTGTGCCAGTCTCTGCCCACCAGAGGTGAAGGGCCCTCAGGCTCGCACTCCTCCCACCCTCGGAAGAGGGACAAGGATCCTAAGTCTTCTTCCTCCAGAAGGAGACATTCCTGGGACCAAGAGAGGTCCGACTCACAGGAACTTGCAGTCTCGACTTCGGTCGAGATCGCTTCCTCAGCCACTGGCTTTTTGGACCTTCTGTCCGGCCAAGGCACCAAGACCGAGGAAACGGCTGAACCAGCCGAGATCACTCTCGACCCAATCAAGCCTTTGTCACCGACTCCAGTCAATGACTCCTTAGAAAGGATGCCTGTCCTTTCCTTCCCCAATGAGGAGACCCTGCCCTCAGGTGTCCCGATCAAGGGAAAGGTGCCAGCACCTCGGTTCTCTCTGACTCTGGCATCTCCCGATCGAACAGGCCAACCCCGTTGGTCTCAATCAAGGACCAGGACCCCTTCGGTCAAAAAACTGAAGAAAGGTCACAAGCACTCCAGAAAGAGGCGTTGCCATCGATCGTCATCCTCCTCGGATGAGGAGAGACTTCGACGGAAACTCCGTCAACGTTATGAGAGGATCATGTGGCAACAGCTGATTCTGACTGATGAAAAGCCGGCTCCACCGGCAGCACCGGCCATTACTTGGCCCCCACCTTGCAGGCCGACGCTGACCTCTCTGGAACTGAAGGCTTCTGGCACGTATTCCAGCTCGGCCTATTTCGGTCTCCCCACCGATTTTTGGTGGAACCACCACCGAAGCAGCCTCAGGGATGGGCTCCCTCAAAAGAGGGCCAGACAGACACCGGACTGCCCCATCGTTTGTCCATCACTGTTGTCCCCGAACGCCCTCAATGCATCGAGGGAGGCATAGGCGGGAGACCGTTATATCCCGACTCTTCGGACTCGGATGCCACTGGTTTGTACTCACATCCGGGGGATAACGAGTCATCAGTGGCAGGTTTGGAGGAAGGTCCTTCCTCTTTTCACAGCATCTTCCACCTGATTTCCGTATCTACTGGAATGCCCTTGGAGCCTATCCAAAAGAAGACGGAATACCCTCTTACGGATATCCTCAAGGGGGGGATACCCTGACGGAGGCCTTTTCAGTGGCGGAAGCCATTGCTGGCCCGGCCGTTGAGCTATGGCAGTGCCCTGCCTCCTGTCCAGCTCCATCTGCCTGCATGACCCGCACACACAGTACCATGGGGTCCCTGGCGGGGTTCACAGAGCATCCCTCAGCTGAAAGCCTTGTGACTGCATCTGTGTTCGACACACTGGTAGATCAGCCGACACTGACCGCCTCTGGACAAGGAGTCCAAGAATATGGACCATTCTGCCTGAAAGGTCTATGCGGCCTTATCCTTAGGTCTTTGTCAGGCCAGCTTGGCTGTGATCATGGCACACTTCTCTCATGCCCTCTTAGGGTCATTAGATGAAGTCCTCCCTCATCTCCCAGCGGACATGCAGACCACGGTGAAGCAAGTCCATGACCAGGGCCATGCTGCTGCGAAACAGCTGCTCCAGATGGCCCTGGACATTGGAGATTCCTGTGCCCACTCCTTAGCAGCCACAGTGGCCACTCACCGCAGGGCCTGGCTGAGGTTATCCTCCATTCCGGTGGAAACTCAGCATAGTTAGCTTGACGTGTTCTTCCTAGGCACTGACCTCTTCGGGTCCGGGAGTGTCTGGTCACCTACAGCGCATAGAGCAGTCCATCACCACCTTGGATGCTACTCTGTGAAGGGTTCTTTGGGCAACCAGCAGAAGTGAGAAGAAGCCTTTTTCGGCACCCTTCCCTGCGTTAGGCAGCCCTCCTTTCAAGGAGGCCAGCAGCAACAGCAGGCTCAAGTTGGCACCCCAGGCCCAAGCAGGGTCCCCAACAGCCCTGTAGAAGGAGGCCAAGGTGCTGGTCCAGGAGCCTCCTTTAAGCCTTTTCAGTGATGGGTCGGGGTTGCCACCCTACACCCGGCCACGCCAGCTCTTGGTCCTCTCGTGGGGAGCCAGCTCCTACTTTCTTTCCACTTGGTCCAGTATCACTTCAGACAGGTGGGTTCTGGAAGTGGTCGGCCAGGGATTGCCTCTGGAATTGAGCAGTACCCTCCCAGACGCCCCATGCCCCTTGGGAGGAAAGGATCTCCACTTGCACTCAGTTGGCCCTTTGGGACGACATTGCTCAGCTCCTCCACAAGGAGGCGGTAGCTCCAGTGCCGGATTCTCCTACAGACCCAGGCTTCTTGTCCAGGTACTTCTGGTGCCCAAGCGATGGGAGGTTGGCGCCCATCCTAAATCTCCACAACCTGAATCAATATCTCAGGTCTCGCACCTTCAGGATGGTAACTCTGAACCAGATCGTACCATCTCTGGAGCAAAACATGTGTTCTGTTTACTGGATCTGCAGGACGATTCTTTCATGTCCCAGTCAGTCCGTGTCACCAGCGGTTCCTCCGCTTAACGGGTCAAGGGGACCCTGTATGAGTTCCGAGCCATGCCGCTCGGCCTGTCTTCAGCCCCACGGGTCTTCACCATGCATTGCAGTGGTGGCAGCCCATCTTCGCGCCGGGGAGTTCGGATATACACTTATGTCGACGACTGGCTCTGGCAGTTTCCTCCCTTCAGGAGGTGGAGAGGTCCAGGGATCTGGCCCTCAGAACCTGCTGTCAACTTGACCTCCTTATCAGCAAAGCCAGTTCGGAACTCGTGCCCTCTCAGGTGATGGGCTTCATCGGGGCAGAGCTTGACTGTCATCAAGCCAGAGCTCGGCTCCCAGCAGACAGGGCAGAGGTTCTTTCCTCCTTTGCCCGATCATTTCTAGTTGGGCACTTGCGCCCTGCCCGGGACTTTCTGCGCCTTCTGGATTACATGGCGGTGTGCACCTCAGTGGTCCGTTGGGCCAGGTGGCGCATGCACCCCCTTCACGTGGAGCTGGCCGCCCAGTGGACTCAGCTCCACGGTCATTTCGACCAGCTGATCACTGTAACCCAGAAGATGTGGGGCACTCTCCAATGGTGAACCGTCCCAGAACGGTTGCAGGAAGGGATCCCTTTTGTCCGCCCAGAGCCGACAGTCATCCTGATGACCGATGCCTCTCTTCATGGGCTGGGGAGCCCACATGGGGGACAACAGGGCCCATGGGGTCTGGACCCCCGAGGAGTCCTGATGCCACATCAACCTGTTGGAGCTCAGAGCAGTCAGACTGGCACTGTCAGCTTTCGCTCCTCAGCTCCGGGGTCAAGTGGTTCAAGTCCAGACGGACAATACCACGACCATGTACTACCTCAACAAACAGGGCGGCATGCATTCCAATCTGCTATGCAAGAAGGCGCTCCGGATCTGGACCCTCATCAGCCAGTTGGAGGAGGATCTCCTAGCCATCCATGTGTCAGGAGTCTTGAACCAACAGGCGGATGCTCTCAGCCACTTAGGCCAGACATCCCACGAGTGGTCTCTCCATCCAGAGGTAGCTTACAATCTGTTCTCCCATCGGAGCAAGCCGTTGGTGGACCTGTTTGCCTCTGGGGAGAACACCAAGCTGAGTCTGTACCATGCCCACCCCCCCTCAGCAGGGCTCACTGCAGGGGGATGCCTTCTCAAGGCCCGTGGACCCCAGGCCTCCTCTACACCTTCCCTCCATTTCCCTTGGTTCACAAGGTGTTACTCAAGGTGAGGAGGGACAAGGCAAAAGTGATCCTGGTAGCCCCAGATTGGGCCCACCAATTCTGGTATCCAGATCTCCTCAGCCTCAGCTGCAGGGCCCCGGAGCAGCTTTGTACACACCCGGACCGGATATCATTGAACCAGGGGGAAGGTATTCCATCTGGACCTTCAATCCCTGCACCTCACATCCTGGTACCTGAGTGGCTAGAGTTCCAGGCTCTGGGTCTTTCCGAGGATGTCTACACTGTGGTGGAGGCATCTCGTAAGGAATCGACCAGGAAGTGTTATGCCTTCAGATGGAAAAGGTTTTCCATTTGGTGTCAGGGTAAGAGTCTGGACCCCTTATCCTGCTCTGTGGCTAACATTCTAGACTACCTTTGGTCTCTCTCCAAAGCGGGTCTACAGTTATCGATCCTTCGGGTGCACTTGGCAACCATTTCTGCTTACCGGGCATGGGCCGGTCAGCCGACATTGGCTCAGGAGACAGTGGTCGGGCGCTTTTTCAAAGGCCTGGATCACTTATCCCCTCCGGTGTGTGAACCTCCACCTCCGTGGGATCTCTTGCTGGTTTTGGCAAAGTACATGGGCTAGCCATTCGGACCCATGCACAAGTGTGAGCTCTCACACTTGTCGTGGAAGACTGCCTTCCTGGTGGCTATCACATCAGCCAGTAGGACTGGGGAACTCCAGGCACTTTTGGTGGACTCCCCTTATCTGGTCTTCCACAGGGACAAAGTTGTCCTGCGCCCCCACCTGACATTCCTTCCGAAGGTGGTTTCAGAGTTTCACCTTAGCCAGGTGTTGACTCTGCCGGTATACTACCCTAACTACACCTTGGACGCCGAGTACAGGTTCCATACTCTGGACCTGAGACGTGCACTCTCCTATTATAAGAAAAGGACAGCGGAAATTCGGGGTGAGGTTCGCCAGCTGTTTATCACCTACGCTGAAGCCGCTTCTGGCAGACCTGCAGCTAAATGGACCGTTACAAGATGGATCATGTCATGCGTAGGTCTGTGCTATGAGTTGGCGGGCAAGGAGCCTCCCAGAGCGATAAGAGCTCATTCTACCCACCATACTGCTGCATCAATGGCTGCTTCCAGGGACATCCCTATCCAGGAGATCTGTCGGGCTGCTACCTGGAAGTCAGCAAACACCTTCATTACCCACTACCACATTGACCTTGAGTCACACCGGGATGCTGGTTTTGGGGCCTCGGTTCTCCAATCTCTGTTTCCTAAGTAGGGGGTGTGCATCTTGCCTTCCTCCTCCCAGAGAACTGCTTGGAGCCTGCCAGAGAGTGTAGATGAACAACATATCCACACTCCTAGAAGAACAGGTTTCTCACCTGTAACAGTAGTTCTAGGAGTGGTGTATGTTGTTCATCCACACGCACCCACCCGACCTCCCCAGCTTTAGGGCATCACCTTGCTTCCAGCAGGCTAAGATCTGGCATCATGGGGTGGAGCTGAGGTATTTACCTCCCAGGTGGGTGGGAGGAGCCAGCTTGAAGACTTTCTTCCAGTAGATTTAAAGGGGAAGGGACATGCCAGAGAGTGTGGATGAACAACATGTACCACTCCTAGAGCTACTGTTACAGGTGAGTAACCTGTTCTTTCCACAGGCCCTTCTTACACTGCTTGTGCAAGAAACTTTACTACAGAGAATGGTATTTCAGAGGTGTGTCACTGACTAGTCCAGTGCAGGTCAAACTGTGTTAGGCTCGGTCCTGACAGACCAATGATCATGCTAGCTAAGTATGACAGTGGTTCACAGTGTAACGGATGGAAAATTTGTGTAGTTGAGACAAATGAAGCACTCCAATGACAGAGCACTTTGTCCATTTCATTTGCATAACGCCATCCCTCCTCTCCTCCATCACTCCGTTTTCCTTGCTGTCTCTGGGCGCCATTAGGGGGTGGACATTCGGGGCTTGAAATAAAACAAATGTCATGTTCCCCAGTAGACTGTGGCATCGTTCCCTGATTCCCGTTCTCTGTTTTAATACAAAACATGTCATGTTTCCCGGTAGATAGTGGCCCTGTTCCCTTTGTAATAAAAATGACCTGCTTCTAGTGTCTCCCCAGCCCTGATCTCCCATAATAATATTATTATATCCCTGGTGGTCCAGTGGATTCCCAATCCCCTGTAAATTTCAAAGCCCACATACCTGGTGGTCCATTGACGCCCCAGCCCGATCCCCCATAAATTGCAAAGCCCACATACCTGGTGGTCTACTGGACCACCACCTCGCATGACCCTACCTCTCTGCCTCCATCCCGTAACCAAGCCGGCGACTGGCTCAGCCCACCACTCACCTCTGTGGCCAGCTGCTGATTAAGCGCTGAATGAGTGCATACTGTATATAGTACGCGCTCAGTGATTGACAGCTGCTGTCATTCACTGGGCCCCTAAAATAGACAGTATGCAGTCATTCAGAGTTCAGTCTGCAGCTGGCCACGGAGGTGAGCGGTGGGCTGAGCTGGTCACTGGGTCGGGGTGATAGGGCAGTGGGGCGTCCACTAGACCACCAGGTATGTGCACTTTGCAATTTATGGGGGGGTCAGATTCTTTACTCCGCCTCACTGAACAGTCGCTCTGGAGATTTATCCTTCTGCTCGGTTCATTTTGTCAGTTAAAGTACTGCTTTTCTCGGTTTTCAACCAAATTTAAACCGCAACCGGTCGGTTCAGTCTCTGTCTGTGGTATTTGTGAGTACTAGATAGGTTTTACATTAATTCTATTCTGTGTGGAACTTGTAAACGGTTTATCGGTTTGGTTTGAACCGATCAGGTTGTTTAAAATATCTTAATCTGTGATTTAGAGTGTGGTTACCGGTTCTTATCGGTTCTAAAAAACGGATTTTATTACATTTTTTTTCACGACCCGTGACACGGTTGGGAACCGATAAGAGGGTCTTACTGGCTGGATTGCCATAAACGGGTAAGTTTGGTTAGGACTGGCACTATGTCTGAGAAACCCAAAAGAAAAACCGGGCCCACTGGGTTTCAACACTGTAGTGTGTGTGGGGAAGTCTTTGCCAAGGCCGATCCCCACACCACCTATGTTTATTGTCTGGGGTTTGACCACCTCAATGCAGACTGCCAGATTTGTAAAAATTTTCCTGCAGCTACCCTGGAGAAGAGAGTTGGTAGGCTCAGGGAAAGGGAGGCCAAAAAGTCCACTGAACCAGATGGCCAGCCCGGTTCAGTTCAAACCGAACCAGAAGGAGTGCCCTCTGACCAGGGCGAGACTTCTTCGGGCAAAAGGAGATCTGACTCTGAGGAGTTGGTTCCAGCAAAAAGGACTAGAAATCAGCTGGTGTGGAGCCAAAACTTTCCTCTCCAACCGCTGAAGAAATAGCCAAAGCGATCAAAATTGTCCAGTCGCTTTCCGTTCTGACCGAACCGGCATCGTCAGGTAAGCCCGTTCCTTGCCTTTTCATAGGCCTTTCTACCAAGCCCAGGCCTCCTCTTCTTCTGCTTATGCCCAGAGGGGGTTCTTTGAGGGAGAGGCAGATGGGGTACACGCAGGCCTGCTTCCACCCCTCAGCCCAAGCCCCTGCCAAGCAGGCACCCTGATGGGGTTGCCAGGGCTGATTCTCAGCTACCTGTAGGGGGCAGGCTGGCTTACTTTGTCCAGGACTGGGAGTCTCTGACATCAGACAAATGGGTCCTGGAGGTAGTAAGCCAGGAACTGGTTCTCAGCTTCAGAAAGTTTCCAAAGATGAGAACCAGATCCTTTCTGCCTGCAAATCCATCAGAGGCACTTGCTTTAGAGGCAGAGGTCTCTTCCTCCTTGCTCTCAGAGCTGTGGAAAGGGTTCACCCCTACACCAGGACAAAGGATTGTATTCCAGGTACTTTCTTACCCCAAAAAGACAGGAGAATGGTGGCCCATCCTGGATCTCAGATACCTAAACAAGCACCTTTTAAAACCAAAATTCAAAATGGTGACTCTGGGAATTATTCTACCTCTCTAAGGCCAGGGACTGGCTAGTGTCCCTGGACCTCAAGGATGCCTACTTCCATATTCTCATCAGAAGCTCCCACCGAAAGTACCTCAGGTTCGAGCTGCCCTCTGGCCATTACCAGTTCAGAGCAATGCCCTTTGGCCTCACCTCTGCTCCAAGGGTATTCACAAAATGCCTGGCAGTAGTAGTTGCTTTTCTAAGAAGGCAGAAAATTGCCATTTTCCCTTATCTGGACGACTGGCTCATAGTAGGCCAGTCTCCAGACCAAGTCAAGTTACACTTACAAATAACTCAGCAACTGCTCACTTCTTTGGGTTTCCTCTAAATCTTTCAAAATCAGTTCTAGAGCCTGTCCAGCTCCTCACCTTCATAGGCACAGAGCTAGACACAGAGAAGGCCAGGGCCTTCCTTCCGGACCCTGGTCTCTCTGGCCCTCATTCACCCTGCAGGTGTCTCTACCAGCAAGGCATTTTCTACAACTCCTGGGGCACATGGCTGCTTCTACAGCAGTAGTGCAGGGAGCAAGATTTCAGATGAGGGACATTCAGTTCCATCTGAGAGCCTTCTGGTCTCAAAGGAAGGACCCTCTGACCAAACTGATCCCAGTAACTCGAACCCTGATCTAGGCCCTACAGTGGTGGCAGGATCAGAACAATTTGAGACAAGGAGTTCCCTTTGCCACCTAGTCTCACTCTTTAATCCATACTACAGATGCCCCCCTCTTGGGGTGGGGGGCTCACATGGGCGGCCTCACCACCCAGGGGTTGTGGTCCCCTCAGGAATCTCTGCTCCATATCAACCTGTTGGAACTCAGAGCAGTATTTCTAGCACTTCAAGCTTTTTCCAAAGCTGTTCAGAACAAAGTTGTACAGGTCAGAACAGACAACACCATCACAATGTGGTACATCAACAAGCAAGGAGGCACTCAGTCTATGGCCTTCTGCACCAAAGCAATGAAGTTGTGGTCTCTGGCTTACTCCCTGAACACCTCCCTCACTGCAGTTCACCTACCAGGAAAGGACAATGTCCTGGCAGATGCTTTCAGCAGGATTTCCCAGGGCCATCACGAATGGTCACTGGATCCCTTGGTCTTGGAAGTGATTTTTTCCAGATGGGGCACACCACAGATAGATCTTTTTGCAGCCCCAGACAATCACCAACTTCCCTTTTTTGCTGCAGACCCCAGTGTTGGGCTCAGTCCCCTAGATGCCTTAGTCTCAATTAGGAAAGGAAGTTTCTATGCTTTTCCCCTTCCCTCTCCTGTTCAAAGTGCTAGTCAAAATCAGATCTCAACCATGCAAGATGATCCTGATTGCTCCAGACTGGGCCAGACAGCCCTGGTATCCACTCCTACTGTCCTTAGCAGTCCTTCTTCCCAGGAATTACAACCTGTTAACCTGTGTTTAGGGGAGGGTTTGGTACCCGAACCTCAAATCTCTCAATCTCAAGGCCTGGTTCTTGAAGAGTTAGAGTTTGCTGACTTACACCTCTCCCAGGGTGTAATGGATATCCTGAAGGCTTCTAGAAAACCTTCCACCAGGGCTACTTATAATTCTAAATGGAAAAGATTTTCCATATGGTGCTCTGGGAAGCATATTTCCCCAGAATCTGCTGATGTGCCCACAGTCCTTGATTATATGGTCCACTTAAATAGCTTGGGGCTGAGACCAGCTACACTGAAAGTGCATCTGGCAGCTGTGTCTGCTTTTATTTCAGCAGGTAAGCCCTGTTCTCTCTCAGCTCACCCTGTTTTCTCCAAGTTTTTCGAGGGATTGCTTCACACCAACCCTCCATTCAAGGACCCTGCACCTGCCTGGGACCTCAATGTTTGCATTGCTCAGCTTATGCAACCCCGTTTTGAGCCCTTATCTTCAGCAGAGTTTAAGTACTTGACTTGGAAGACTGTGTTTCTGGTAGCCATCACTTCTGCCAGACGCATAAGTGAATTACAAGCTTTGTCAGTGGAGCCTGATTTTATCTTCTTTCATAGAGATAAGGTGGTCCTCAGGACTAACAGGAAGTTCTTGCCTAAGGTGGTTTCAGATTTCCACCTTAATCAATCTCTGTCTCTTCCTGTGTACTTCACTGACCATTCCTCCTCTGGCGAGAGGAGACTGCACAGTTCAGATGTCAAAAGAGCCCTTAGTTACTACATAGAGCGTACCAAGGGTCACAGGTTTGACTCCCTCCAACTGTTCCTCACTTATGGTGAGGTTGGTAAAGGGAAACCTGCCACTAAAAGATCCATTGCCAGGTGGATTGTCTCCTGTATCCAATTTTGCTATGAAAACTGGGTAAGGTTCCTTCCTCAGGCCTGAGGGCTCACTCTACCAGAGGTACAGCTGCTTCCCTGGCTGCTGCCAGGGACATCCCTATTCTAGAGATATGTCAAGCAGCTACCTGGAAAACAGTTCACACTTTTACCAAGCATTACTCCCTGGACATCCAGGCTAGGAGTGATGCTCGGTTTGCACAGCTGTGCTTCAGAGCCTATTTCCTAAGTAGGTTCTGTCCCTCCTCCATGGAGGTACTGCTTTAGTATTCAGATATGTCAGAATATAGCAAGACTTCATGTTGTTTGAAGAAAAATTACTCACCTTAGTAATGTTTCTTCTAATGGAGTCTTGCTATATTCTGACCTCCCCTGCCTGCCCCTCTCAGAACCTCTGTTTTGGGATGTGGGTGGGGCAGGTGTGTTGGCACTTAGTAGGTGCCCACCTTTTTGTTTTACCTCTTCTTTTTGGGGTGAGTGGGTGTTGTGTTTTTCATTTTTGGGTCTCCTGACTTGAGTCTTTGTTTTGGGACCAAAAAATGTGTTTTGTGTTTAGTAGCCAGTTGGCTAGTGTAGGTTTACAGCTTCCACACAGGACCTTAGTGAGTTTAGCCATAAAGATCTGACGGTTTGAGTTTGAAGAACAACAGACAGAGTCTCAACCGAGCTCGAGCTCAGCTGCTCATGCCTGGCATGGAAAGTTAACTCTTTCATCTCCGGGCAGTTCAAGGTTGGGACTCACTGCATATGTCAGAATATAGCAAGACTCCATTAGAAGAAACAACATTACCAAGGTGAGTATTTTTTCTATTGTCTTTAACTACCCTTTGGCTGCCCTTTCCTCTGTTTGTGCCTTTGTTCCCCTCACTGCCTTTCCTTCTCCCTCTTTTTTACTTGGTACCTCTGTGTCTTCCTCCCTCTGCATTTCCTTATATCTTCTGAATGCCACCCTGTTTTCCCTCACCACCTTGGCCACTTCCCTAGAGAATCTTAACAGTCTCTTTTTCCTTCTACTTTTACTCACTTCCTTCATGCAGAGGCTGGTTGCCTTAATCATGCCCCTCTCTTATTTTCCCCACTGTGCTTGTACCCCTCCCTGGCAAGCCCCCCTACAAGACAGATCTTACTTTGAGTGGGAGCTCTTGCAGCAGGTTACACCATAAGAACTGAAGCCAGCAGGTGCGGGACCCCATGGAAAACATCTAGCTAGCAGTCTACAGTGGGGGACCGTCCCCTGACTTCGGCCCACATCCGACGTTGGCCAGTGGCATAAAAGGAGCGGTCCCCCAGCCCTACCCCAGTTCTTTTCCCGCCGTCAACCTGCACACATCAGTTCCATGGACCCTTTTGGTCTAGTTGACCACCATTTGTCACACGTTTTCCAGCATTTCATTATTTTTTCTTCATTCCAGTGTTTTTTCCTCTGTATATCTTCTTCTCCATCTTCCACTATCGAGCAGTACCAATCCAAGTGTGCCTGCGACAAACAAATTCCATTTAAGGATGGCCATTCAGCTTGCCTCTTTTGTCTAGGCCCAGACCACAACAATGAGGCCTGTCAGCATTGCTTGAAGTTCAACAGCAGGACCAGGATTCGCCACCAGAAAGGCGGAGGCTCTTCAGGGTCCCAGGCTTTGTCCTTGGCCCTTCAGCCCCTGCAGCTCAGGCCCTTTTCCCAGACTTCGGGTCCTAAGGCAGGTGGCGCAGCCGGTTCTTTTTAGGGCAGTGGACAAGTAGCACACACAGTATCCTTCTCTGAGGTGCTGCCTGTCAATGGCATGAGTGAGGCGAGGGCATTGCACCATGCAGTTTAATGAATGGTTGAAAAAATGGTGTGGCACACAGGGTTTGGCTTCATTAGGACTGGGGTTCCACCTGAGGGACACCAGCCTATACTGGCAGGATGGTCTGCATCTGTCCAGGAAGGAACAAGTCTTTTGAGCACCGGTTTAAATGCTTCACTGGCAAGCTTTTAAACTAGTCAAGGGGAGGCACTGATAAGCAGCAGGAAAATCCCAGCCTCTCCTACAAAACAGAATGTACTAAATGAAAAAAGACTGAGGTAGAAAGGTCAGTGGGGATGCTGCAAAAGAAGGTAAAGCCATCAAAAATGGAAAGCAATGAGTACCAATGCCCGTAGTCTGAGTAACAAGCTTACTGAATTAGTGGCCTTGATGGAGGAGGAACATCTGGATATCGTGGCAGTCACAGAAACATGGTCCCACAAAACCATGACTGGGACGTAAACATACCAGGATACACTATCTACAGGAGGGACAGGGAGGGTAAAGAGGAGGAGGAGTAGTCTTTACATAAGGGAAGGAATCAAAGCAACAGAACAAAAGGGAAAACAGGAGAGAAGAAAGCAATGGGTGGAATTTGGAGACCGGCAATGGCACCACAATCCGCACATGGGTTGTATACAGACTTCTCAGGGGAGAAATGGACAAGGAAATGATAGAAAGTATACTTAGAATGGCAGAAAAGGGAGATATTGCTGATGAGTGATCTGAATATGCCAGATGTTAACTGGAGTGCAGTTGCAGCGCCACTTGAAGAGTGGGGTTATTCTAGATGCCCTACAGGGGCATGCCTTGAACAACTAGTATTGGAGCCCACTGAGAGAGAGCAATCTAGACCTGGTTCTCTCAAATGGAGATGAAGAGAGGATCACAGATGTAGAAGTGGGTAGCCATCTGGGAACTAGCGACCATCGAACAGTATGGTTCACAATAAACATAGCAACAGAGTCAAGCCATACAAAGGCAAAAGTACTGGACTTTAGGAGGTCTGACTTTGCCAAATGGGTGAGTGCCTAAGAATGCACTAGCAAATGGGCAGGAAGGAGGGTGGAAGAACAATAGGAATAATAAGAACTGCCATCACAGAGGTAACAAGCCTTGTGTGAAGCAAATAAACAAAACGAAACAATGTAAGAAACCACTGTGGTTCTCAAAGGAAGTGGCAGTGAAGGTTCAAGAGAAAAGAAAGCATTCAGGAAGTACAAGGAATCACAGAAGGAGCAGGACAGAGAACTGTATCAGTTAAAGCAAAAGGAAGCTGGGAAGGCAGTCAGAACAGCAAAGGCCCAAACCGAGGAAAAAGATAGCCAACTCAGTTAAGAAGGGATAAACCTTTATAGGTACATCAGGGAGCGAAGGAAGACCAAGGAGGGATAGTGAGGCTTAATAAAGGGGAGGAGGTGGGCAGAGGTGACTGTGAAAAGGCAGAGATACTAAACAAATATTTTTTCTCAGTATTTACAAAGGAAGAGGGCGAGGTACCTAAAACAAACAGTAGAAACACTCTGGATACAGAAGTTGATACCAGCCCATTTACAGAAGAAAGGGTTCTGAAAGAACTCTTAAAACTGAAGGTGGACAAAGCAATGGGGCCTGATGGGATTCATCCCAGAATTCTAAAAGAACTAGTGACACCATTGACTACCCTCTTTAACAAATCATGGGAGGATGGGGTGGTACCCGAGGACTGGAGGAGGGCAGATGTGATTCCCCTTCACAAAAGTGGGAGCAAGGCAGAAGCAGGAAACTACAGACCTGTTAGTTTAACCTCAGTGATAGGGAAAATGATGGAATCACTCTGAAGGAAAGAACTGTCGAGTATCTAGAGGCCAGAGGCACAGGACCCAAGGCAGCATGGATTCTACAGGGGAAGGTCATGCCAGACAAATCTGATAGATTTCTTTGACTGGGTGACCAAAGTAGTAGATCAGGAAGGGACTGTGGACATGGCCTACCTAGACTTTAGCAAGGCATTTGACACAGTCCCACAAAAGATTAATATACAAGTTAGCCAGCCTGGGAGTGGGTCCCAAGATGACAGCCTGGGTAAAGAATTGGCTGGAGAATAGACACAGAGAGTAATAGTAAATGGAGTCCACTCTGAAGAAAGGGGTTACTATTGGGTCACCGCGGGTTCAGTATTAGGACCGGTCCTCTTCAATGTCTTTATAAGCAACATTGCAGAGGACTGGAAGGAAAAGTAGTGTCTCTTTGCAGATGACACAAAGATCTGCAACAGAGTTGATGCACAAGGTGGGGTGGAAAGGATGAGAAGGACTTGGCAAGGTTAGAGGAATGATCAAATGTATGGCAGCTTAGATTCAGTGCTAGAAGTGCAAGGTAATGCACCTTGGAAACAAAACCCAGGGAAGAGTACACAATGGGGTGAGATACTAACAACAACAAAAATGGAAAGGGACCTGGGGGTAGTCATATCAGATGACCTAAAGGTGGGCAAGCAATGTGAGAGGGCAGCAAGGAGGCTGGGGGATACTGGGATGCATGGGAGAGGCATCACCAGTAGAAAACGAAGTTAATATCCCTCTGTACAGACAGCTGGTGAGACCCCATCTGGAGTACTGCATGCAGTTCTGGAGACCCAATCTCCATAAAGACATAGACAGGATGGAAGCTGTCCAGAGGAGGAACTAAAATGGTGCAGGGTCTGGCACCGGAAGACATATGAAGAGAGACTTAAGGAGCTTAATAAGTATAGCCTCGAGGAAAGGAGGAGAGGGGGACATGACAGAAACTTTCAAGTACCTCAGGGAATCAACAAAGTCCAAGAGGGTAGCATCTTTCAAAAAACAGTGTGCAAGAACAAGGGGCACAATTTGAAGATGGGGGTGACTCAGAGGTAATTTATGGAAGTATTTTTCACAGAGAGGTTGTGGATGCATGGAACGGCCTTCTGGAGGAGGTTGTGGAGTCAAAAACAGTGGTGGAATTCAAGCATGCATGGGACAGTCATAAGGCAATTCTGAGGGGTGGGGGTAGGAAGAAGTAGGCTGCTGGTTAACTAGGATCTGCAGCTTATCCATTAGGTAGAAATGGGCAGACTGGGTGAGCCATGGTCCTTATCTGCGTCAAATTCTATGTTTCTATGTAACAGTGGGTTTGAGTTGAAACCTTTTTTAAAAAGTCATAGGAAGTGATCAAAAATTATAATTCATATTGTTTTTGATTCATATTAGTGACAATAGCAGTCATATAAGGCTATTTTGTTTTAGACCCCTTTTCTTCCCCCTCCCGTTTTTTTCCTCCCCTTTCCTCTCCTTCCCTTCCTGTTCTCTCTTTTATATATGTATACTGATATCTGCATGGATTTATTCAAAACTTTTACAAATGAGATTTCCTCATTCGTTGGTTAGTGTGTCATGTGTTTTCAGTTTTAACAAGTGTATGTTGTCAAGTGTGATGATTCAATGAAGTGATGTCATAATGCTGTAGGGTATTTAAGAGTCATTGTTTTAAATGTTTGTTAGCCTTTGAGAAAGGATGTAATGTCGGAAGCGCGTCAGGCTGATGCCTTCATGTAATAAATTTTTATTTTATGTTAAGAGACTGGTGCCCTTGTGAGTTAATGGGTTTAGAGTGCTCTGCTTTGTTGTATAAAAGCTCTGCAAATCTTTCCAACAGGCACAGAGTGTACAATATATCTGCCAGGAACTGGCAACCACTCAGGTGAAGTGGCATATACCTTGCCCTCCAGTTTAATTTGAGCCACAACATAGCAGTGGCAAAGGCAGTTTACAGTCAAGGCAGAATTGCAATTGATTGTGACAGGCTGTCCTTTCAATTGGGGCTGCAACAGACAAAGAACTGTTTTGTCTGTCTGAAGTCCTTAGTCTTGTCCAGGTAAAACCAAGGACCCTCTTAACATCCAGTGAGTGGAAAGTCCTTTCTCCTATATTCTGGTAGTTAGCAAAGTAGGTGAGACAGATTATAGCCTGATTAAGATGGAATGCAGACACCACCTTAGGTAGAAACTTGGGGTGTGTAGGAGAACTACTTTATCTTTATGGAAAACAGTATATGGAGGACCTGTGACCAAAGCATGGATTTCAGATACTCTGCATGCAGAGGTGATAGCCACCAGAAATTCTGCTTTCCAAGTGAGAAACTTCAAGTCACAAGTCACTATAGACTCAAAGGGCTTGCAAGAGAGCCTATACAGCACAAGGTTGATATGCTAGGGTGCCACTGGCTTCCTGATGGGATGCCTTGTGGGCAGAACACCTTTGGGGAACCTCTTAAATAGTGGCTGCTGTGCAAGGTACTGGGTACCTACAGGTTTGTGGTATGTTGGAACAGCACACAGGTGAACCTTAACTGTGGAATACTACAAATTAGCATCAGAATGGTCCAGTAAATACTACAGAACCTTTTAAGGTGGACACCAGCAAGGGTGAACTGAGGTTTTGGAGCACTAGACGGAAAATCTTTTCCACTTGGCTGAATACGTCTTCCTGGTGGAAGGTTTACAACACCCTGCCAAAATATTTCATAGACTCTCTGAGATACCTTTTACCTGTTTACTTCTGTCTCTTCAGGACAGGCCTGGGGATGAGGGAGAACAGGCTGGGATGGACCATATGACCCTAAGTCAACAAGTCAATTTGGAGATAGAGCCCTGGGTCTGCTGACTGAAGATTGATTCAGTAGAGAAACCATATCTGCTGAGGCCAGCAGGGCCAATAGGATCATCTTGCCCTGGGTGCCTCAGTTTGAACAATACTCACTGGATGAGAAGAAATGGAATTACGCACTACCGTAATTCTGATCTTTTGTATATCTTCACCAGTCATCACTTTTAGGTACTTGGCGGAGGTCATGACCCGTGGGAGCTTTTTTGGATGGGCAGGTCAGCCTCATTGGCGCCACCCTCGAGGCTGACACACTCGTGGCACTGCGGTTGGCCATTATGTTACAGACTCCGCCCTCCCACCAGTTCTGAGTCGCCATAGAGGTTAGAAGAAGGTTGGGAGGGTGGGACAAGGAAGTCCAAGGACAGACAAAGGAAAATATATAAAACTGAAAGGTGAAACACACACTGAGAGGACAGAAGAAGTTCAAAGACTAGGGGGATTGGGTAGGGGCCCCAATCTCTGGAAGTAGAAAGGAGGAAGGGAGGGTTAAGGATTTTTAGAAGTAAGGATAAAAGTGAGAGGAGGGAAGACAGGAGAAACATACCCTGTAACCTTGCTCTGTCTCCAGGTTGTATAGGAACTGCGAAGGAGTAGCCAAGAGGCTAACTGCCACAACTGAAGGCACAGAATCACTGGCAAATACTCCTACAAAGCAGAATCGGCTATTCTGGAAGAAAGGACAGGATACCGGGATATCTCACCCCTCTCAAAAGGAGATTTTGGTGCAAGAAACCTAGTTTCTAAAATTAATTGAGGTTATGCCCACAGGACAAGGAAATCAAGGACTGACGGGGAGAAGGAAAGAAAAGAGGGCAACTGCCATCCCCCACCCCACAGGGGTGAAGTCAAAGCGCTGAAGAAGGAGTGCCCCCAAACCTGATCACTCTTCCCCTAAGAAAATTATCCCCCTATGTGCCCCAGTTTACCCCGCTCCTGACAAACAGAAAGGAGGGGGGTAAGACAGGGGGTACAGAGAGGGAGGGGGACCCAGAGACTGAGGCCCCAGGGGGATGGAGGTTGGGACTGTGATGAAGATACACAGAAAGATCAGAATTACGGTAGGTACATAATTCTCATATCTTATCTGTGTCAATCTTCACCATTCATCACCTTTGGATGAGTGCCGATCCCCCCGAAGGGGGCTTATTACCCTAAGGGTCTGAGTCCTTAAGCTCTCAGTGGGTGACACACTAAGAGGGAGAACCTTCACAGGTCTGGAGAGGCCCGAGAGTGGGGAGCGTGAGACAGGGACCCCCCTGGAGGGGGTAGGAAGTTGCCCTGACAGACGCAGCCTCACTCTACGGGAGAAGAGATAGGTTTTCTGGTGAGCGGAGTTAATCACCCTACGCCGGGCCAAGGGTGACAACTGGGAAAGACACAGCCATGCCGTCCGCCTAGTGCAGATCGCTGTCCCTAGGACCCTGGTAGCTACCTCAATGGCATCATACGATGCCCTTGCTTGGTGCCTTGCTAGCTCCAGGCCACGTGCAGAGAGTGCAATGGCTTGTCTGCTTTGCTCTGTGTCAGGCATGGAGGCTAGGAGCTAACCCAGCCTGAACCACAAGAACCTGTCATAGGTTGCATAGTGGGTCTAATGTGCTACAATAGAGAGTAGCAACCATGCTGAGTAAACGTCCTCCTCCCAGAAGTCAAAATCTGAGGAGTCCTGATTTGGGGCGGTCACGGTGAAGGGCCAAGCCCATCAGGAGTGTACAGTTCGTCAAATCCTGACTGAGGATGAGGCATGGAACCTGAGACTCCAGGGGCACAATACCACTGGCAGAGATCCCTAGGGGCAGAAACTCCGGAAAAGGGTCTCTGTCAGGAACGCAACGATGCCTCCTGAAAGTGAGCAGGCCGAGGGGGGGCACCACATGGGTGTCCTCACTGAAATCGCCTAGAAAGGTGTGTGCCGTGTGCTCGGGATTGTGTTGAGTGGGAGGGGTGATGTGCAGGTTCTCTAACACCCTCATGAGGTATCGCTGATACTCAGCGAGATCAGCAGCTGGAGAGATATGAACAGATGGCTCCTCTCCCCAGAGGGGGATGAAGAGTCAGAGGACCTCGAAGATTCAAAGCTGTCTGTTCAGGGAAGGTTGAAAACCTGTCTGTCCATAACCCTAACGTAAGAGGGAAACTGAGCAGCCTGAGCTCTGAGCTGCTTCCAGGATAGAAGTCTGCTAGGACAAGAATGCCTGGGAGTACAGGAGAATGTGGCAGAGGAATAGGGCAGAGATGACACGGGATCGGCTGACCTCTGCCTGGGCTAGTGAGTGCACCAGGAGCCCTAGGGAAGGAAGGAGCTCTGGAAAACTCCACAGTCGACAGCTGATCAACCAAACTGGAACTGCCTAGACTGCACCCTGAAGAATCCCCGTGAGACGACCAGAGCCGTTTAAGTCCAGAAGGACGGTCCTCTACATCAAAGAACGACACCCTCTTGAGGAAACCGAAAGGGAAGGGTGGGAGTTCACACTATGCTACTCCCAGAGCCTGGGTGGGTTTCGGAAAAGGCCGCCACACAGACCCCATGCCCTCGACCCTCAGATTCCCGAGGTGCCTCCTCCTTGAGAGAGCCAGCCTAGGCAGCTGACAGCTCTGGTCGGCCTCTCGAAAGGGCTATCTAGGGAGCAGCACCCTCCCCTCCCGTGGGTGCTCCGATCGGCCCCAAAGTTGGGCGATCCAGGCACACCACCTGAAGGGGTACCACCACTGAGGGGTCAGAGAACCCTCTGAGGCCAGGTTGCAGGGCAATGGTGGCCTGCAAAACTGCCTGCTGGTCAGAACCCGACCCTGGCCCCGGTAGTCACTGTCCGCTCCTCAGAGGGGGGCTGACTCCGGCCTGTCGAGGACACTACCAGGATGTCCACACCAGCAGCCAACTTCAGGGAGCCAGACTGCCTGTCTGACTTGAAGTCCGACTCCTCCTTCGAAGAGGTGGAGATCAAAGTCCTGTGCCAAACAGTGCGTGGACGCCTGCTGCCATCCCCACTGAACAGGGCACCAGAACTAGAGACTGCACCAGAGTCAGTGCTGGTGCCCCCATCTGCACCGTGAATGGTGCCAGAAGAGGACACGGCTCCAACAAGGGCAGCAGCCTCAGTGCCAGATCCTGTCACGGCGCCATCCTGACCTGCGGCATTGAGATCAGCAATGGCGCTGATGATGGCTCCAACCGCTTTCTTGTCACCCAGGCCGGAGACCCCGATGGTGTCGACCGGCCCCATGGCACTGCGAGCAGTGCTGAGGACAGAGATGGTACCGATGACGACCCCGACAGCACTCTCAGCCGAGCTCCGAAGCCCCCATGGCACCATGTCCCTGCTCGGAGCCTCAGAACTGGACACACTGCTGTGCTCAACTACAGCGGTGCGAACGGTGCCGGGGTGAGAAACAGTCAGGGACAGCGCCGTAGAGCCTACCATGGCACTGACAGCACCATCGGTGCCGCGAACGGCGCCGCCGACGGCACCATCAGGGCCCACGTCACCACGAATGGCGCCGACCCAGGCCTTCGACCGCAGTGCGACACTGGGGAGCTTCGCCCCGAAGAGGTGTTGCCAAGGCAGTACCTCCTGCCTGTCTCCGGGGGACAGATCGGGCCTCCTGCACCATGGGAAAGGGCCTCTGCCATGGCTGGGCTACAAGAGGCAGAGAGCCCTCCTCCTCGGTCCATATAGGATGGGAGGGACCCAGAGGAAAGGCCTAAAGAATGCGGCTTGTCCCGGCAGTGCACGCCCGACCCCTGAAAGGCGGCTGAGCTCGCTCCACTTGTCATAGCGTTGCTCGATGACGGCGGTCCATGGAGAAACAGGCGCTGTAACATCCATGTCGCGGAAGCGGCCACACACGCACAACGGTCGTGCTGGTCGGTGATGGAGTACTTACGGCCGCAAGGGCACCGTCGCATGGGGGGCTGTCCCATGTTGGAAGTCTTCTTGCCCTCCAACCTAGACATGACCTACAAGAAAGAAACACCAAACTAGACTCAAAGTCGCAAAATAAAATAAACAAGGAACAGTCTTACCAGGCGACATCGAGTAGACTAACAGAACCGGCAGGAAAAAGGGAACCGACGGACTTCAACACGGGGTTGACACAGAGCCGAAGAAAACTGGACTGTGCAACTGAAGGCTTCAACAGTACTCCTCTCAGTAGTAGATTCTTCTCAAAGCGTCCCACAAGGTGACCTCGATGGCGAGGAGACAAAGAACTGGTGGGAGGCGGGTCGACAACACCTAACGCCAGCCAGTGAGCGCCATGCAGTGTGCTGGTGCCTCGAGGGCGCGCCCGATGGTGCGTTGACTCCGCCCCATCCAAAAAAAAAAAAAAAAGCCACAGTGAGTCAAGAGTTAGCTCCGGCCAACTACCCAAAGGTGATGAATGGTGAAGATTGACACAGAAAAGATCAGGAGGGAATGCATACAGAAAAAGACTTTGCCATGGCAGTCCGAACACATTCTGACAGAAAGCACCACGTCCTGGATTTCCACAGCAGAACCAAAACAGCTTGCCGTTGAGTGGGGATGCAGAAATGGTCCAAATCTGGGATGTCCCATTAGTCGAATAGCGATGTCATAATGTCTGGTGCTAGTGACCACTGGTGAGGATCAGCCTCTGTTCAAATGAACTTGTCTGCCTGACTGCTCACAACTCCTGGAAGTTAGATTGCTTGGAGCAGGAGCCCCTGCTCCAGGCAAAATTCCTACACTCTCATTACCTCTCTGCAGAGTGGGTAAGAGTGTACTCCTCCTTGTTTGTTGACATAGTACATGACAGACTCACTGTCCATCTAGAGGAGAACTGTCTTCCGGCTAACCAAGTCCACTATGGCTTTCAGATTGTATAGAACTGCACGCATCTCCTGTACACTGATGTGGAGATGTGCTTCTGATGGGTCCCAGACAACTTGTATCTGAAGACCCTTGCAGTGGGCTCCCCACCCCAGCAGGGAGGCATCTGTGGTGAGGATCATCTCTGTCTCTGGTGGGAGAAGGGCAAGTCCTGGAGGAGGTTATCCTCCATTGACCACCACCATAAGGGTCACCTAAATGAGGTAGTTTTTTTTTTATTATGTATTTTATGGAGTGTTTCCCCCGTTTTCTCCCCCTGCTCATACGTCCTTGGTGCAAGCATGTGCATGTGGAGGCACGCGTATGTCACACACTGTGAGATGCCCCACCCTACCGGTCGCTCCTACCCACCTGTGTCGCCACCGGACCTCCACCTGGTGATGGCGGGACTGCGGGAGGGTGACTCCCTACCCCGGGAGAGGAAAGCCACAGCTCAATCCTGCTCCCACCCTCTGTGCAGGCACCCCAGCGACCCGAGGTTGTTCCTAAAACCAGGTCGCTGGCGTGACGTGAGGTGTGGCATCCAGTGCCTCAGCCCTCAGTGCCACTGGGCCAGCTGAATGAGGTAGTTTTGAGGGAGTTATGCCTGTGACTACTGGGTATGGAGCACTGAGTTGTCCCCATGTGCAGCCTTGCCAAAGGCACTGTGAACACTGAGGAGGCTATTAGGCCCAGCACGCATTGCATGAAAGGGGCTGTCATAGTCTTGTGTTCCATGATGTAGCATGCCATCTGCAAGATTATCTGTAGCCTGCTGTCAGGAAGAAAGGCCTGGGTTGTGTCCAGAACAGCTCCTATGAACAGCAGTTTCTCGTCGAGTTCCAGCTGAGACTTTAAAGGATTTTGCAGGACTCCCACGGACATTAGGAACTGAGAGGCAGTGGCCACTGCCTGCTCTGTCTCCTGTCTGGACACACTGTCCCTCAAGATGGACTCCCCCTTATGGTAAAAGTGGATCAGATGCCTCCTACTGTGGAGGAGAGGGCTGCCTCAGATGACTGAAGCGGTTCAAGGACCGAAGCTTCAGATGGTGGCACTGAGCACTTTTGACTCCTATGCCTTCTGTGCACTTTCTCTTGGGGTTGGAGAGGCTGCATTTTATTATTATGGGCTCCCTTTCCATGAAAGGATGGTTGTGAAAACAGTCATGCCCTCTACTCCTCTGTGAGTTATAGGGAGCTGGCTTTGAAGTCTTAAAGAGCCATTCTCATTTCGTTATACTCTAACAGACTGCTTTACCAGCTGTTTAATCAGATAAGTGCCACTGAAGGGCACATTCACGATCTGTTGCTGGTCTGAGGTGAAGCCAGCCAGTCTGCAGCCAGGATGCCACCTGATGCAAATACCTGCAGCCACGGAGCCAGCTGCTACATCAAAGGCATCCAAGAGGTTTTAAGCTGGTGGCTGTTAGATGCAATACCTTGTTAACAGAAAGCACATGTCTTGTTTTGCCTCTGTGTCTGGAAGGGCCTCAACCAGAGACTTAAGCTTGCTCCAGAGGGCACACTCGTACTCAGAGAAGTGACCCTGGTAGCTAGCTATCCTCATGCCAAGGGTAGCGAGGCGGAACCATCTGCCTATGGTGTCACCTTCCACGACTCCTTATTAGTGGCTTGCACCATGACCTCCCTGGGGCACTATGGCTTTCTCATTCTCAGCCAGAATAACAATGGCATCCACTATTGGCTGAGGGAAACACACAGGCTTAGATTTAGTTGCCACATATTTCTTGTTTGCCTGTTTAGGGATAACTGCCACAGCAGAAGGCCTCCTCAAGCTGCCCCTGAGGTGTCTCTGGGGCTGACTTGATGTGAAGAACTAAGGAGACAGGGTATTAGGCATGTTTAAAGCCTCAGTTGGATGTGCGAGCCTGGTCTGTTGCTGCTGGCTTGAAATTCAGTACAGAATGCGTATTTTCTGAGCACAGACTGGAGGAGATATCCTCCTGAGCAAAAACAGAGACACTCCAGGTACTCAAAAATATAGGTGGCAGAAAACAAACATGAACTCAATTGAGTCATATGATCACCTCTGGCGTTCATCAGGTCTGTCATTAACCAAACAGTACACACCACTGAAAACAAGAAAGGAAGACCAAAAGAGACCAAACTGTAAGCAATTTTATTCATACTCACATACCTCAATGAACCTAACATGCTTTCTTCCAGGTAATCCCCGCAAAGTTTATCCTCCCCAAAAGAATTTAGGCCCCACCCTCATCTGGTAGACCATGGAGGGAATTCCTCCTGGACTCAAAACCCAATTTTAAGTCCTAAGTAGCCTAAAAGCCTGTGTGCACTGAAAATATCTTGTTGGGTCAATAAAATGTATCAAATTATATACTTTGTTCCCCTGAGACGGCAAAACTTGGTGGTCAGTCTCAGTACTGGGGCAAATTTTTGAACAGGTTTGGTTAAAATCGTTTAGGCAGTTCAAAAGTTACTAACTGGTGAAACTATGTAAAAATCCCCAAATTTAGTCTTTTTTTCCCATTGGATGGTGAAAAAACAACACTGAATTAAATGACAAACCATACAAGTTCATTAGAATTTGTTCGAGAATAGGCCTTTCATGGTTTGAAACAAATCTTTTCATTTTATTTAAATTAGAAAATTTTAGAGCTTTAAAATCTTGTGCATGCGTGAAACACTTGAAAAACACAGCTAAAAATGTGAAACATTTGTCAGAGTTAAAGTGGCATGAACAAAAACTTTAAAAGCTAAAAAACAACAAGAAAAACTTAACTCTGAAGACTGACAGTTGTATGGTTCATCAGAAGACAGTCTAATGAGACATCTCACCTTGCAAAAATAAAATTAACTAGAATTAGTATTTTAACTAGCAAAAACATTGTTTGTGATTCACTCATAAAAATGGCAAAATATGCAACCGAGAAAACAGGATGTGTATGTGATCTTTTAACAAAGCCCAGATAGCTCAGTCGGTAGAGCATCAGGCTTTTAATCTGAGGGTCCAGGAATCAAGTCTCTGTCTGGACAATAGTTATGTCCTGGGTCCTTCAGTCCTCTTCAGTATATTCATCAGTGACATAAAAGAAGGAATTTAGGGCAAGATGCCAGCCTGCTGGCAAGGCAATGCGTCCGCTTGCAGTGTCGACATCCCGAGTTCGGTGACGGACTCGGGAGTCAGAGGGCTGGCCGGGGGAAGAAGGATTGAGTGTCCCAGGACTACTTCCTTCTCTGAGGGAGGAAGAAGAGTACCTGACGCTATGCAGACCTCTGGCAGGCGCTGGGGAGTACCGTCACGGCCGGCACCACATGCTGGGGTGGGTGGGCGGCAGTCTGCTTCATTGCATCCCCACCCCCAAGGAAAAACTCTCAAAAAATGTCGGCCCGGAATGATGGCCCCGTCTCTGTCGCTGCTCCGCTACAGATCAAGGTCCGCCAGGGGTCCCACTCCGTGGCCCCCCACCCCGGGTGAGCAAGCCAGGGCTTAGGATAAAGTTCCTTGGGAGGTCGCCTGCCTGGCAGCACCATGAGGTAAACCTGGGGATGGAGGGGTGGTGGCGGGAGACCCGAAACCTCAAGTGTCGGGGGATGGAGCCCGTCTAAAAAAAAAAAAGGAATTTAGGCAAGATGTGTCTCTTTGCAGATGGCACTAAGCTCTTTGGTTGGGTAGATCAGCGAGGAGGTAATCAGGAAAATGTGGTGGGACCTGCAAAGACCAGAGAAGTGGTCTAAGGTTTTCCAGACTAAATCCAATGCCAAAAAGTGCAAGGTGATGCACTTAGGGAACAAGAACCCCAGGACAGAGTACTGGATGGAAGAGTACAGCTGAACACTACTGTTGAGGAAAGAGACCTAGGAGACATAATTAATGACTCAATAACAATTGATCCAGTGTAACAAGGCCAACAGTAAGGTAAACAGGATACTGAGTGTACGAAGAAGTGCAACAGCAGAAAAAGAGATGATACTGCCCCTCTATATATCGGTGGTGAGGCTACACCTGGTATACTATGCCCAGTTCTGGAGTCCCCACCCAAGGAATGATAAGGACAGGCTGGAGATGGTGAAACATAAAGTGACCAAAATGATTCAGGGCCAGTGGGGCAGTTATTACAAGGATCGGCTCAAGGCACTGAACACGCACTCACTGGAGGCCAGGCAACAGAGGATATATGACAGAGACTGTCATGTTCCTGAAAGGAATAAACAAGGTAAATTGTAAGGAACTATTTAGTATGAATAACAATTCAAGAACACAGGGGCACGAGTGAAAACTGGCAGGGGGTCATGAAGAGCATGAAGAAAGTTTACTAAACGTGGCAGAGTCATGATAAGGACTGCCAGCTGATGTGGTGGGCACCAAAACCATCAATGGTTCAAGCACCACTAGGACAGTTTGAAGGGTCTAGAGGTTGCTCAGAGTGGTAGCAGTAGGGCTGGGTGTATGGGTGTGGATAGTGAAGGCTAGAACCCTGTATGGGCAATAAGATTCTGAGTTTGATAGGGTGCTACGGGCAGGCTGGATGGACTATTTGGTCTTTCTGTGTCATCACTGTCTATGTTTCTATGGATTTCAAAGAAATTGGCATGTGCACAACAGATGGCAAGGCAAAAGCACGTTTATTTATATGGCTCCCAATCCCGAAGAGCTCTGTGCACTTTACATAAAATAAACAGGTAGGGTTAGTGCAATAAAATAAGATGCAAACCAAATACCACATATAACATATGATACAGCATTAAAACAATAAATACAGAGTCTTAAAAACATGGTATCTTAAAATTATACTAGCTCTGGTTAGTCTGATTAGTCTGGGAAGGCCAAGCAAAATAAGCGAGACTTTAGACCCCACATGCGCTTCATAGGATAGGACAAAAAAAAAAAAAAACACAGCGATAACAACAGTCGAGAACACAACCAAAAAAAGAGAAACACATTTGTTTTTTTTGTTTTGTTTCATGTGTTTCTACTGGAACTGTAAAATATCTTGCACATTTTTTAAATCTCACATGAAATGGAAATTACATACCTACTGTAATTCTTGATCTTTTGGACGAAGTCTCCACCACTCATTCACACTAATGGGAGTACACCAGAGGCGCTAGGACCCAGAGGGAAGGCGCCTGAGATGGAGCCCCTAGGAAGCAGCACCACAAGCCCTGGCACGTGCGGTAATGACTATCTCGGAGTCGACCCATCAACCGCCTCAGTACCTTTTTTTCCGAGGAGGTGCAGTGTAACTAACCTAGAAAGGACTAACCTAAAAATTTGGACATAAGATAGTCTGAATGACCTGTGTAAGAAGGGTCAACAACAAAGTCTTCACAGCTCAGCCATTGAGGGAGTGAAGACCATAAACAGAGAAGTGAGCTCAGGGGATGGTGGGTGGGCATGTGAATGAGTAGTGGAGTCTTTGTCTAAGGAAAGATCAAGAATTACAGTGAGTACATAATATCCATATCTTCCTGGACATAAAGTCTCCAGCACTCATTCACACTAATGGGAGTACCGAGCTACAAAATCCCCGAGGACAGGCAGCAGGAGATAAAGAGCTCACGTGCTTGGGACAGAAGTCCGTTAAGAATGGTCCTGCCAAGCGACAAATGTTGTCTGGCATGGACATCAATACATATTACTATGAATGTATGCACAGAGCTCCAAGTAGCTGCATTGCAAATATCTGAACTGGGCACATTACGGTTTCTGCCAGAGATGCCGCGACTGCTCTGGTAGAGTGACGTACACTCTGCCTTCCAGCTTGACCTGTGCCATAAAATAGCAGTGGCGAAGGCATGCCACCAGCCACACTGAAATGCACCTGACAGCAACAGGTTGACCCAGCCGGGTCTCGCTGAAGGAGACAAACAGCTGCTGAGCCTTGCAAATTTCTTTTGCTCTGTCTATATAGAACCACAACGCTCTCTTAACATCCAGCGAATGAAGGGTACGCTCTCCTTCATTCTGGAAGTTTGCAAAGTAGGTAGGAAGGACTAAAGGTTGGTTTAGATGGAATTCTGAGACAACCTTAGGGAGAAACTTAGGATGAGTCCTAAGAACTACTTTGTCCTTGTGAAATACAGTGTACAGGGGGTCTGTGACCAGACATGTATTTCAGAAATTCTACGGGCCGAAGTAATAGCCACCAGGAAGGCAGTTTTCCAAGTGAGGAACTTCAACTCGTAGTAGCTAGAGGCTCGAAGGGTTTCTATAGTGAGCATATCTAGCACAAGGTTAATGTCCCAGGCTGCAACTGGTCATCTAATAGGAGGTCTAGTATGCAGAATACCCTAAGAAACCTCTTGACTCAGAGCCAGTGACATGAAAAGTGCAGCAGATATGCGAAATGGCACAAAGATGAACTTTGACTGTGAGTACTGCAGACCTATGTTTGAGAGGTCTAAGAGATACTCAAGACTTTATTAGGTGGGCAGGAAAAAGGGTTCCAAGAGGATTTTGCACACCAGACAGAGAAATGCTTCCATTTAGCTGTGTAGGTTTTTCTAGTGGCCGGCTTACGCGTGGCCAAAAGAATATCTGAAACTGTATGGGAAACATTGAACCTATTCCCCTCTATCCTTTCAGGAGCCAAGCGTGAAGGTGAAGCGACCTCAGGTTGGGATGGACCACAGGACCCTGGATCAGAAGGTTCGTCTCAAGGGGAAGCGTTTTCGGGGGGTTCCGATAGCCTGTTGATGGCGGAACCATAACTGCCGAGGCCAGAAGGGGCAATGAGGATCATTCTGCCCCTGGGACTCCAATTGAGCAGTGCCCTCTGAATTAGGGAAGATGAGGAACAGCATATAGAAAACGTTTTGTCCACCAAAGCCTGAACGCATCCTGACAAGAAACGCCAGGCCCTGAATTTCCCGAGCAGAAGAGAGGTAGTTTTGCGTTGACTGGGGATGCAAAAAGGTCCAGGTCTGGAGTTCCCCACTCCTTGAAGAGTGACTGAACGACGGTTAAGTAGAGAGACCACTCGTGAGGGTCTGCCTCCATCCTACTGAGATGGTCTGCCAGCTCATTTTGTACTCCTGGCAGGTAAACCGCCTGAATCAGAGCCTTGTGCTCCAGGCACCATTCCCACACTCTCATTGCTTCCCTGCATAAAGGGTAAGAGTGTGCGCTGCCCTGTTTGTTGAAGTAGTACATCACTGCCTTGTTGTCCATTTGAAGGAGAATGTTCTTGTGACAGAGTATGTCCTCCAAAGCTCGGACTGCATAGAGGACGGCTCTCATTTCCACGATGTTTATGTGAAGTTGAGACTTGTCCTGAGTCCACGTACCCTGGATGTGGAGATCCCGGCAGTGAGATCCCCAACCTATTAGAGATGTGTCCGTGGTAATGGAGATCTGATGATCCAGAGAGGCAAAGGGATATCCTTCCAGAAGGTTGTCCTCCTGAGACCACCAGGTGAGCGACCTCTTCAGAGGTTCCGTCACCTAGATTAGAAAGGACTGAGGGTGAGTGGTAGGGGACCACTGAGCACTGAGAGGTTCTCATGTGTAGACGAGCCAAGGGCACGGTGAACACCAAGGATGCCATGAGGCCCAACATCCATTGCATCAAGATAGCTCGAACCGAGCTGTGCTCTCTGCTGTGTCGGGCCATCTGTAAGATATCGTTCCTTCTGTCCTCTGGAAGAAAAACCTTTGCACAGGAGGTGTCCAGAAGAGTTCCTATGAAAAGGAGCTTCTGGGAGGGCTGCAACTGCAAATTGTTGAGATTCAGCAGAACTCCCATGGATGTGAGGAAGTCTGAGGCCGTGGCCACGACCTCCAGAGTCTCTTGCCTGGAGGGACTTGCTAGGAGCCAGTCGTCCAGATATGGGAACACTTGTATTCCGAGTTTCCTGAGGTGCGCCGCGAGAATTGCACAACACTTTGTCAAAACTCGAGGCGCCAAGGATAGCCCAAAGGGCAGGACTCTGAACTGATAGTGTTGACCCAATGCCATGAATCTTAGGTACCTGTGGTGCTTTGGGTGTGTGAGAATGTGCTGGTAGGCGTCCTGCATGTCCAGGGAGGCTAGCCAATCGTGTTGATGAATCAAAAGTAGCAGGGTACCAAGTGATATCATCTTGAACTTTTCCCTATGTAGGAATTTGTTTAACTTTCTGAGATCCAGAATAGGGCGCATGCTGCCAGTTTTCCTTGGGACCAGAAAGTAATGGGAGTAGAAACCTGCGTTTCGTTGATCCAGCGGAACTACTTCTACTGCCCTGTTGTTCAGAAGGCCTTGTACTTCAGAAGCAAGAAGGTCTGACTGTACTGCAGACAGCCTGGGCTGTCGTTTGGGAGGATGATCCGGAGGGGTTTCCAAAAGATTGAGAGAACACCCCTCGCGGATTTTCTGGAGCACCAATTTGTCTGATGTTATAGATTTCAACTGATTGTAGAACTGAGTCAGACATCCTCCCACTGCTGAGGAAGAGTTCCCATCGGGCAGCTGTGGTGGGACCTGGGCCAGAAACTCAGAAGGTGGCACTGGGCGCTTTAGGCCCTTGTGCCTTCTACTGCGCTTTCTTTTGCAGCTGGGGGTTCTGGTTTCTGTTAAAACCTCCTCTGCCTTTACCCCAAAAGGACTGACAGTTGTGAAACAAGCACTTGTTCCCACCTCCTCGGGAGGGGGCGGGGGCGCAGATCTGGCCATCTTAATGGCAGACCTAGTCTTCCGTGTGGCCTCTAGTGCTTGCTCCACCTGAGGACTGAACAGATACATACCGTCAAAAGGCAAGGCCATGATCTGCTGCTGGGCATCATTCGTGAAGCCCGAAGTACGCAACCAAGAGTGGCAATGGGTGCAGATGCCAGCCGCCGCAGCCCGGGAAGCGGTATCGAAGGCATCCATTGCAGCGTTAACCTGTTGGTTACTGGACTTGATACCCCTAGTTATGGTTTGAAGTAGCTTTGAGTTAACCTCTGATTCGGGCAGAGCCATTGCTTTGAGTGAATGCCAAAGAACATACTCATATTAAGAAAAATAGCCCTGGTAGCTGGCAATGCGCATGCCCAGGGTTGAGGCAGCAAAGACTCTCTTACCTAAGGTGTCTATCTTGCGAGATTCTTTGTTCATAGGCCGGGCTGTAGATTCCTGAGGAAGGACAGCCTTATCATTCTCTGCCAGGCCCACTATGGTATCAGCAAAGGCTTGAGAGGCCAAGATGGGGCGATCTTTGGGAGGGGCATATTTCCCATCTATGGACTTGGCCACAGAAGTAATAAGAGCTGGATTCTTCCACACCACCTGTGAAAAGGTCTCGAAAGAGGGCTGTACCGAAGGGATTAAATCCATAGGGATTTCCGGGACATGAAGATATTGGAGACGTAAAAGCTTCCCAGGATCAATTTCTGTGGTCTGGAGAGAAAGGGTAGAATTTAAATTCTTGAGCAGAGACTTAAAGGAAAGATCCTCAATAAATACAGGTTACTCACCTGTAACAGGAGTTCTAGGAATGGTATATGTTGTTCATCCACACTCATTGGCAGGTATCCTTGCCGCTTTAAATCTTGCCGGAAGGTCTTCAAGCTTGCTCCTCCCACCCACCCGGGTGGTATAACTCTCGGCTCCGCCCCATGGCCCCAGATCTGCCGCTGGAAGCTCAGGTGAATGTCGAAGCCGGGAGGTCGTGGAGTGTGGGATGAACAACATATACCATTCCTAGAACTCCTGTTACAGGTAGTAAACTGTATTTCTAGGGACATGATATGTTGTTCATCCACACTCATTGGCAGACTCCTAGCAGTTCTCCGGGAGGAGGGAGGCAAGACGACACCCCAATCACTTACTTGGGAAAGAGACTGGAGGAACCGAGGCCCCAAAACCAGCATCCCGGCGTGACTCAAGGTCGATGTGGTAGTGGGTAATGAAGGTGTTTGCTGACTTCCAGGTAGCAGCCTGCAGATTTCCTGGATAGGGACGTCCCTGGAAGCAGCCACCGTTGCAGCAGTATTGGCGGGTAGAATGAGCTCTTATCCTCTGGGAGGCTCCATGCCCGCCAACTTATAGCAGAGATCTATGCAGGAGGTTACCCACCTGCTTATCGTCCGCTTGGCTGCAGGTCTGCCAGATGCGGCTTCAGCGTAGGTGACAAACAGCTGAGAACCTCTCCAATTTCAGCCGTAAAGCCCTTATAATAGAGCGCCCTTCTAGGGTCCAGAGTATGGAGCCATATTCGGCCTCTCGAGGTGTGATTGGGGTAGAACACCGGCAGAGTCAACACCTGGTTAAGGTGAACCCGACACCACCTTCGGAAGGAATTTCGGTGGGAAGCAGGACAACCTTTGTCCCTGTGGAAGACCAGGTAAGGAGACTCGATGGAAAGCGCCTGAGCTCTCCCATCCTTCTGGCTGACGGATAGCCACCAAGAAGGCGGTCTTCCACGACAGGTGAGAGAGAGCACCTGTGCATAGGTTCAATGGCTTGCCCATGAGCTTTGCCAGTACCAGCAGTAGATCCCACGGAGGTGGGGTTCTCTGACTGAGGGAAATGTGATCAAGGCCTTGAAAAGGGCCAGACCACCTTCCCCCAGCACTGCATCGACCTGCCCGGCCCGCCAGGCAGAGATGGCTGCCAGGTGCACCCTTAGGTCGCTTTACCCAAGCCCTGACTAGAAAGGGACCATAAATAGTCCAAGATGCTCTGCTATGGAACAGAGGAAGGGTCCAAGCCTTTGTTCTGACACCAAATGGAAAACCTTTCCATTTGAAGGCATAGTATTTTCTGGTCGACTTACGGGACGCCTCAACTACATTGAGGACCTCGTCGGAAAGACCCAAGGTCTGGAACTCTGCCGCCAGGAACCAGGCTGTCAGGGTGCAGGATTGAAGGTCCGGATGGAACACCTTCCCCTGATTGACTGAGAGCAGGTCCGGTGAGCTGAAGCTGCCCGAGTCCTGGAGCTGAGACTGAGGAGATCTGGTACCAGAACTGGCGAGGCCAGTCTGGGGCTATCAGAATCACCTGCGCCTTGTCCTCCTCGCCTTGAGAAGCACCTTGTGGATCATGGGAAATGGGGAAGGCATAAAAGAGGCCCGGGGTCCATTGCCTCGAGAAGGCATCCCTGCAGCGAGCCCTGCTGAGGGGGCGGCATGGAACAGACTCAGCCTGCTGCTCTCCTGGAGGCAAACAGGTCCACCTGAGGTGTGCCCCAAAGGAGAACAGATGCTGTACTACCTCGGCAGGAGAGACCACTGTGGGATGCAGCCCCATCCGGCTCAGGGCATCGGCCAGGGTGTGGAGGCTCCCTGCCACGTGAATGGCTAGGAGATCCGCCCAGGCTGCGACGGTCGACCAAATGCGAGAGCTTCCTGCATAGAAGCTATGGGAGCGGGCCCGCCTGGCGGTTTGATAGTACATGGTCGTGGTATTGTCCGTCAACGACTGGACCACTTGACCCGGAGGAATGGAGCAAAGGCGGTGAGAGCTAGGCGGACCGCCTGAGCTCCAGCAGGCTGATGTGGCATCGACTCCCGCTGGGACCAGAGGCCATGAGCCCGGTGTTCCCCAGATGGGCACCCCAACCCATCAGAGAGGCATCGTCGATCAGAGAGACCGCCGGCTCGGGCGGACGAACGGATGCCCTCCTGCAAATGATCTGAACGTCCACCACTGGAGAGCTGCCTACATCCCCTGTGTCACCGACACGAAGCTGGTCCAAGGGATCGCAGCGTCGAGGACCACTGGCTGGCCAGTCCCCACTGAAGGGGACGTGATGTTCCAGCGGCCCAACGGACACACGCTGGTGCAGGCCGCCATGAGACCCAGGAGGCGAGAAGTCCGGCAGGGCGAACTGCCCAACCAGAAATGATCGGGCAAAGTAGAAAAGAACCTCGCCCTGTCCGCCGGAGCCGCGCCTGGTCAAGAGAGTCGAGCTGCGCCTGGCTGAATAGAATCACCTGCTTCGCGTCGAGGTCCTGCTTGGCCTCGCTGATAAGGAGGCCCAGTTGAGAGCAGACCTGGAGGGCCAGATCTCTGACCACTCCGCCTCCTTCCTGAGGGAGCTGCTATCAGCCAGTCGTCCCAGGTAAGGGTACACCGGACCTGCGCCGCAGGAATGCTGTCACCACTGCCATGCATTTGGTGAAGACCCTGAGCTGGAGACAAGCCGAGGGGTATGGCTTGAACTCAAGAGGGATCTCTCCGGAAGCTGATGAATCTCTGGTGAGACGGACGGATAGGACGTGAAAAACGCTGCCCTGCAAGTCCAGAGAGCAGAACCACACGCGCTCCAAGGATGGTATTATTCGAGCCAGAGTGACCATCCTGAAGGTTCGAGACCTTAGGAACTTGTTTAGGTCGGTAGGTCGAGAATGGGGCGCCAGCCCCCGTCTGCTTCGAACCAGGAAGTACCTGGACACAAACCCTGGGTCTGAAGGAGGGTCCACCACCTCTTACCACCTCCTTCTGGAGGAGGAGAGCTGGTGTCGGCTCGACGAGCCGCCAGTGAGGCTGGGATCTCAGCCTCCGAGGGGCGACGGCTCTGAAGGGTGGTGCCTGCCTCAATTCCAGAGGCAGGCCTCTTCCCACCACCTCCAAGACCCACCTGTCCATGGTAACAGCGGACCAGGGCGGAACGGCCGGAGCCGCTTCCACGGGGACCCAGGGGTGTGACGGAATGGGGCGACACCCCTCAGCCTGTCACTGGGCAGGCTTGGAGGAGGGACCGCCGAGGGACCTCCTGGGCCCTTCCTCCCTGCCTCCTGTTAGAGGAAGCCGTGGCTTGGGTTTGGGATGCCAAGGCCGAGCCTGCTGGCCCTGACGTTGCTGGGCCGGGCGCTACAGTGTGAAGGACGAAGGGCTTAGGCTGTGGTTTATGCCTTTGTCCTTCTGAGCGGAAGAGACCGAGTCCAAGGTAGCATTGGACTTCTCGATCCTCTGCAGGTGACCTTCCACCCAGGGTCAAGAGGTCAGTCCCCAAAAGGAAACATCCGCCAACTTGTGCTGGGTATCCGGCAAAGGTGGATATCCTCAGCCAGGCCCGCCGACGATAGCCACCTGCGGCCGCCACCGATCTGGCACATGAGTCCCCTATATCCAAAGCAGTCTGGAGCTGCTGTTTGGCCACTGCTCTGCCCTGGTCCCGCACCTGCTTAACCGTAGTCTGCAGATCGGGCGGAAGATGAGGGATGACCTCATCCAGGGAGCCCAACAGGGCATGAGAAAAATGTGCATGAGGACGGCCGAACTGGCCTGACGAAGGCTGAGAGAGAGACGAGCGAGACTTTTCACCAGAGATAGTCCAATTCTTGACCCTTGTCAGGAGGTTTGTCCACATCCCTGGCATTGCCGGCGCGTCGAAAAACGCTGTCATAACCAACCCTCAGCAGAGGGTGTTCCAAAACCGACAAGGAACCGGGACCGGGACATTCCTGGCCATCCTGGTCAAGGCGAGGGCAGGAAGCAGGGCGCTGTTAAAGCTCCAGTGCCGGACCCACTATGGCCTCGCCACCGGAAAGGCCTCCGTCGGAGAATCCTCTCGGTCCAGAATCTCCGTGAGGGATACCTGGCCCTGCTTGGAACGGGTTCGAGCCCATCCCGGTGGACTCGAGATGAGCCGAAGCAGTCCTAGGAAGGACGACGGCTATCGTCCATTGACTGACCTCCTGAAGACTCCAAGTCCAGTCGCTTGGAGAAAAAAGGAATCATCTTCGGACTCGGAAGAGTCCTGAAGAGCTGCTCTGGCCTGAGCCACCCTTCACCTGCCGAGGTCGGTCGGGAGTGAGGGTAACTGACAGCCGATGGTAGACCTTAGCCACCGAGAATCCTTGGTCGAGCCCCAATTGGTGGCTGTGAGGAGGTTCCACCGAATCGTGGAGAAGCTGGTTTTGCCGAACCGCCTGGGTATAGCGCCTCGGATAAGTCGAGGGGTTGTGCCGCCGCCCGTGACAGTTACTTAATGGCCGGGAAGCGACGGGTCCGGCTTATTCCGGCCAGGAGGAGCTACAAACACAGGTCCTCGCACTGCCGACGACTTTACGCGAAGCCTCCTCATCCGAGGGGAGGAGGACGAGCGGCGACGCCGCTTATCGCGGTGCCGAGACCGAGACCGCCTATGACGGTGGGATCGGCTGGACCGCGAAGAGGTCCGAGACCGAGACCGAGAGTCCCGGAATTTCCGAGGTCGGTGCGGGGAGGTGTCGGCCGGAACCGGCACTCCCTTCGGCTCGGATGGTCCATCCGAGGGCTCCGGAACCGGAGGCACAGGCGAGCCCACGGGATCCTCAACTCCTCCCGGGGGAACCGGAGAGGGAATCTTGGCTGCTAAAGGCGACAGCTCGTCTCAATGGGTCGAGAAAATCTCGACTTCATCGGTGGGAGTCTCGGTCAACTGACCTGACGGGGACACCGTGAGGCCAGTGGCCGAAGCCGAGCGGTCGACCGAAGCCGACGGTCGACGGCCCGGGGAGAGGGACCTTTCCCGCTCCCAAGAGCGTCGACGGAGGGACTTACCCCTGTCCCTCTTTTTGGACCGAGAATAAGGTCCCGCAGACGTAGGTCCTTCTCCTTTAGTGGAGAGGGACAGACAAAGCTCCTTAAAAGAAGCCGTGTAAGAAGAGCCCAGAGAGAGCGGGATAAATGCCGCGGCCGAGGAAGATACGGCCCGCGCCGCCTCCTCTTCGAGGGCGACCATCCGCTCGAGGTGATCCGCGAGCAGCGCCCGCCAGACACGCCAACCGCCCTTGGACTTCACCGGAGGGAACGCCGGACGGCCAGCGGTAATCGGGCAGCACGGGTCTTCGAGGACGAGGCCGAGAAAGATGAGCACAGGTCGCAAGCTCGCGGGTCGTGCTCAAGGCCTAAGGCAGTTAACGGAGTGTGTGGATCCGTCCGAGACATCTTCTGCCCGCATGGGCATCTCCAAACCGGGAGTCGATTTGTCCATCGCAGCCGCGAGGATAGAAGACCAAGTCTTTTGCAAATTTTATTTTTAAATCCGCAAACGGAGAAATAGGAACCAGTCTCAAACGCAGAGCGTTAAGAAGGGAACCTGAGCTTCCAAGCGGTAAGGAAGATCAGGCGTCATGGGGCGGAGCCGAGAGTTATACCACCCGGGTGGGTGGGAGGAGCAAGCTTGAAGACCTTCCGGCAAGATTTAAAGCGGCAAGGATACCTGCCAATGAGTGTGGATGAACAACATATCCATGTCCCTAGAACAGGCTCTGAAGTAGGATTGATCCCTGCCCCAAGGGCAGTATCAGCATCAACATCATCACCCAGTCTAAGATCTGGATCGGGCTCAAAACCATCTCCTGACAGTCCAGGAGGCACCGTATAGACAGGAAAACCAAGAGAAAGGAGAATGAATCAGAGTCGAAAACCTTTGAAAACTAGATGGCGCCACACCCATCCTCAGCGCCGTCGAAGAAAACAGCGCAGAGAACAAAGGAGGAGCCGCCATAGAAAATGGCTTTGCATACGGTGCCGACAAAGAGCGCGACACTGCACCTGGTGCTACCGGCACCGGAAGCACTGATGGATAGCGTGGTGCCACGCCAGGTGGTGCTGCCTGCCCCGACGCCGAGGACAGCGCAGATGGCACCGACAACACTCGCGGTGCTGCAAGGGACCTCGACACTGGAGAAGTCGGCAGTGCAGATGACGGCAACGTCCCAGAAGTCTGAGAACTGTTTTTTGAAGTTACAGGATGAAAACTGACAGGAGATAAGAGCATCAGTGTAGACCCCTGCGCCGCAGCCGTGTGAGGGGGATATACACCAGAACGCGGAGTTGACGGCACCGAAGAAGGCACCGTGCGACTAGGAAGACCTAACCGCCCCACCTGCCATCCCAGAACCGAAGGGTCCAATGTCGGACAGGCTGGTTCGGGCAATCGGCCAACCTCCGAAGCCCACTGCTCCATAAGAGCTGCCCACTGGTGAAACTGCTCATCGGAAACCCCTCCAATAGGTGGAGAGGGCTCCGTTGTCGAAGAGGTCGGCCATAGAAACAGGAAACTGGCGACTCCGACAAGAGGTGGAGACCGGCACCTGGCCCTAATAACTGACCGTCTGTCATAGGCGTACCAGAGGCGACCTCGGTGATGCGTCTCTTCTCTGACCTGCAATAGTCAAGAAGAACTCAAGGACCGAATGGTGCCGAGAATGGGACTGTTTCTTTTTATGCTTCTGGGGAGACCGCCCATCTCCCTGAGCATTGGACCGTCTGTTGTCAGACACCCCCTCCGGGAAGGGCGACGGATCAGATCCGGCCCCGCTGGCTGAACAGCTTTCATACAAAGTCTCCCTACCGTCACCTGCCCCACTCATGGTCGACTCCATCAATGGAGGGCTGAAGACGTCTTTCTTGTACAAGAATTTATTAAAATATAATCGGTACTTATCAATGATAAAATACAAAATAATAAATTGAAAACTAAGCTGCTAGTTTGAAGTTTGACTCCCGGTGGGCGAGTGACGTCACCACTGAAGTGCACTCAACGGCAGGAAAAAGGAACTGCGGCAGTTGGAGGGTCGGCCTTGAGATAGTCATTACTGCACGTGCTGGGGCTCAGGGTCCCGCCTCGTGGCTCCATCTCAGGCACACCACCTCCTGAAAAGTTTGCTCCCGCTGGGTCCTAGTGCCTCTGGTGTACTCCCATTAGTGTGAATGAGTGGTGGAGACGTTATGTCCAGGAAGATCAAAAGATTTAAAGGTGCTAAACAAAAAGTAGTCGTGAACAAAAAAAAGCATGCATCTTATACTACAATTAAAGTCATATATGAACAAAATATTAAGAAACATATGCCTCATTTCCTGCTTCATGCAAAGTAAGTTTCTGTAGGACTCATGTAAACAGGGTCCAAAGGGCCTTGTGTGAGGCAAGTTAGAACATCATGCTACATGCGGGGCCCACAGAGCCCTGCACATTCTACCTCACGCAGGAAGTGAGTCAGAACTCATGTCTCACTTTTCACAAGGTCCAAAACAAGTTAGATTTCATGTCCTGCTTCGCACAAGGCTTTCTGGACCTTGCTTGAAGCAAGCTACTGTATGACTACTTTCTCAAAAAGTAAGAGAATTCATTGCAACAAAAAAAAAAAACTATGTTAATGCATCTTTAAGGTTTCAGAGCCACTAAAGGAGAAAAATGACAGTGTTTTTTCAACCATAACAGCCACCCCCTCCTCCATCTGCTAGCCTAGTGCCCAAGGCTATGCTACAGGTCCAAGCATGACCCATGGGTCTGTTACTTGTGCATCCAGTTGAGGACATGTCATCGTTCGAAAGCATAGCCGTGCGTGGGGGTCTAGATGCTGGTTGCAGGATCATCCCTGTTTACTGGCCTCCGGAGAGCAAGGGAAACTTTCTGCAGGAAATGAAAATTACATACCTACTGTAATTCATCTTTCCGTGTATCTTCACCATTCATCACTGCTGGGTTCTGGCTGGAGGATCAGGACCCCGCAAGAGCTTTTTTTTATGAAGTGGGAGGAGCCCGGCGTTGAGGTTAGCACCGCCTCAAGGTCGACACATTGCGTGGTGCTCACGGGTTGGCCACTAATGCTGTGACCACTCCCAGCCCCAGTTCTGCATGCCGGAGAGAAAGATAGAGAAAATAGAGAGTGGGCAAGGGGCCGAGGGACAGAAAAATGAAAGGATATAGAATCAAAAGGAGGAATAAGGCCAGAGAGAGGACAGAAAGAGAATGCGGCCTATGGGAATGGGGCAGGAGGCCCCAATCTCTGGGCGAGTAAGGGAGGGTAGAAAGGAAGGGAAGGGAAGAAAAGAAGAAGAAAAGAGGGAAGAGGGGGGAGACACCGCACCGGTCAGGGCCCAGAGGGCTGCTTAAGGTGTATGGATAACAAAGCCCCAGGAAAAAACTCTTCTCCCAAGCCAGAGAAGGGCCTGAATAAGGCTGTGAAGCAGCAGGCTGGCACACAACCCAGAAGAAGGAAGCTGTTTGAAGGTCCCATACAGAGGGTCAAGGAACAGGCGGTGTTTCCCTTTCTTGCAGAGAGGTATCAAAGTGGGGACAGGGCCACTTGAAAAAGTATCCTTTGGAGGTACAGGATTTTAGATTTTAAGAGATGTCACCTTCAGGAGGAGAGCTTTACAGTGGAGGGCTTATTATTCTTTGAAGAGAGAAGAGATTCCAGGGGAACCTCATCAGGGAGACCGCTTATGACGCGGTTGGAAAGGAAGGGGAAAACTAGCTGAAGGAGTCACCAGTGTCCCCCCCCCCATACTTCCTCAAGACCAAAATTGGAAGAAGAGGAGTAAGCCCCGGATAGAGAGGTCTATCTGGACCGAGAGGGGGCCCTGGAGACTCCCAACAGAGGGTTGCCTCCCTGTCTTCCCAGAGAAACCCACACCCCTTGAGTGGAGGTGCTGGAGAAAGACCAAGATCCTAGCTGAGAAGCAAACAGGGGGGAGGAGGATCGCCCAGAGACTGAGGCCTAAGAGGGGAAGGTGGGCAGGAGTCAGTGATGAATGGTGAAGAAACACAGAAAGATCAAGAATTACGGTAGGTACGTAATATTCATATCTTATCTTTCAGTCTTCACCATTTACCACTGTTGGGTGATTACCACGCCCCCCCGAAGGGGGCTCAGAACCTCCATAAGGGACAAAATCCTCGGCCTCCAGTGGCGAGACACCAAAGGAGGAATCTATCAGGCCTGTTTAGGCCTGAGACTGGTCTGGGTGAGGTGGGGTTCTCCTAGCAGGAGAAGGAAGGCACCCCTGAAGTTCCCGCCTCACCCTGTGGGGAAAAAAAGGTGGGTTCCCCGGAAGGAGGAGGCAGTCACCCCACGCTGGGTCAAGGGTGATAACCGGGAAAGATGAAGCCACGTCGTCCGCAGATCGCTGTCCCCGCCAGCCTTGAAGCCACCTCGTTGGAATTGTAAGACACCCTTGCTTGATGCCTTGTGAGCTCCAGGCCCCGCATGGAGAAGGCAATGGCTTGTCTGGTCGCCTCCGAGTCAGGCAAAGAAGCTAGGATCTGACCTAGCAGAGACTATAAGTGCCTATTATAGGCAGCATGATGGGCCTGATGAGCTGATAAGACATAAAAGGAGGCGCGCAGAAGAGAAGTTCTCTACCCTAAAATCAAACTCAGCTGAATCAGATTCTGGGGGTCAGTCATGCCTTGGGCTTCTATGCCTGAGAGGTGTATCCAGGAGAGTCAGGCCCGAGGGAGGCGAGGCAAGAGCTCCTAGAGACCCAAGGGTCGCATACGCTCTGGAGGTCCCTTGGGGCTGGTGCAAAGACTGAGGGACGTCGCCAGGTGTGGTATGACGCCTCCCAGAAGGGAGTAGGCCAAGCAAGAACCAACAGGTTGGCTGCACTGAACTTGCCCAAGAAGGCACACGCTGACTGGTCAAGATTGCGACTGCCTAAGGTGGAGATATGGAGTATGTCGAGCAACCCCGACAGGAAGTGCTGATAGCTGGAAAGATCAGCCGCGGGGGATAGGTGGACAGAAGACTCCTTTCCCTCAGAGGAGGAGGAGGAGGAAGATGAGGGAGCCGACGAGTCGAGAGAGTTAGGTTCAGGCTGCACTGGGGAGTGGTGGAACACCTCCTCATCCATGGAGCGGTAGTAGGCGAGGAATAGCGCAGCCGTGGATCTAAACTGCTCCCAGGTAAGAGGTCCCATAGGACCAGAGTGGGCTGGGAGTGAGGGAGGGGTTGGCAGAAGCAAAGGGGCCAGGCACCTCCGAGGAGGAGCGCAACCTCTGCCAGGGCTGGGGACCACATAGGAGATCTCAAAGGAGGAGGAGACCCAATGGTCCCAGCAGTCGAAGGCCGCTCAAAGGAGATGGAATGGCCAAGTCTGACCCCAAAGAGAGAATTCCCCCCACGAGGCGACTGGGGCCGCATGAGCCCAGAAGGGTGGCCCCTAACCTCCAAAGATGAGGGCCCTCTCGTGGAGAACTCGGGGGAGAATACCGGACCAGCGTTGCGACTCCTCCCTGAACCCTGCGGGTTCCCAGGGAAGGACACTGCCCCTGATCCTGCCCCCTCAACCCTTCGGACTCAGAGACAGCCCTCTTCCTCAGCATCAGCCTAGGTAACTGGATCCACGCAGCTGACTCCTGCGAGACAGCCACTGGGGGAGTACTCTCCCCTACCTGAGACACTCCAGTCGGCTCAAAAGTAGGGCCAACAAGAGCTGTCACAGGAGGGGGTACACCTCCCAGGGGAGCAGATGAACTACCGACACCAGGCTGCCCTGCAATGCACCCCCCCCCCCGGAGCACCTGAGGACTGGTCAGTACCACCGACCCTGGAATCAGTGGAAGCTGTCAGCTTCCTGGAAGGGGCTGAACCGAGCCGATGCACTGGAAGAAGAGGAACCGGAGGATTCCAAAGAATCCAGGAGCCAGTCTGGGTCAGCCTCAAGCCCAGACAACTCTCGATCCCCAGCCCGGCACTGCGAGCAGCACCGTGAGCCAGCTCCCGCTGCCCATGGCTCCGCCTCGTCCCTATGAATGGCGCCAGAATCAGGGGTGGCGCCAAGGATGGCACTGGACCGGGACCGGAGGCCCCAGGCCGTGACACCGGGGTTGCCCTCGCCGCCAAGGAGGCGACTGCCAGGACGATGCCTCCCGCACGAACTCCAGAGGGGTCAGACCAGGCCTCCTGCACCATGGAAGGGGTTCCTGCTGAGGCAAGGCTGAGAGAGGCGGAAACCTCAACCTCCTCCATGCGCTGTATCGGACCGGAAGGGGACCCAGAGGAAGGGCCAAGAACTCTGCATTTGGATTCGCGAGTGCGAGCCTGTCCACTGAAAGTCAGTGGCGCACGTCATACTTTAAGCATGCGCAGTTGAAGAACATGACGGTCCATGGAGAAGCAGGTGTCGCAATGATCCATGTCATGGTAAGGGCCCAAGCAGGTCAGACACCGGTCATGCTGGTCTGTGACGGAATAAAGTCGGCCACAGGGACACCTCCACATAGGAGGCCGACCCTCCTTAGAAGATTTCTTTTGTCCCCGGAACGAGACATGAACGGACGAAAAATAATAAACAAAACACAGTACTCGGCGTGGACAAAAGAAATGGAAAGATCTTACTGGTCGAACGTCGAGAAATCACAGCAGAGCAGAACTACGACTACGGTACCGTTGGACTAGGTCACTGGTGCAGGAGAAATATGTCACTCACTCATGAGATCATGCTCACTCGATGGTGGCAGAAGCAGAACTGGGGCTGGGAAGGGGTCAGTGTCGGTTACTGGCCAACCCGTGAGTGCCATGCAATGCGTCGGCCTCAAGGGCAGCACTGCCCCGACTCCTCCGACTTGCAAAAAAAAAAAAAAAAAACTCCTGCGGGGTCCTGATCCTCCAGCCAGAACCCAACAGTGATGAATGATGAAGACTGAAACAGGTAAGATACAGCAGACCTCATCGCCGACAATGTGTTGGAGTCACCAAAGTGGAATATTCTGGGCAACTTCGATGCCCGAGTCGATGAAGAACTAGCGCGTTTTCGGCAAGATTTCCTTCAGGGAATGAAATCCCTGGGGCTAGCACAGGCAGTTGCCACCACGACTCACCAACACAGGCACGCCTTGGACTTGGTGTTCTGCCTGGGGCTTGAGGTGGAAACTTCAGGATTGACCTAATTAACTGGTCAGATCATTGAGCTATTATGTTGTAGCTGCGGGCTCCGGCTGTTGAAAAACTACCTATTTGGTCTTTTTTATACTTTTTTGTTCTGTGAGTGCTGCCTTTGCTTTGTGTGGTTTGTTCATTGAGCTATTAGGTTCGATTTTAGGGCACCCCTCTGTAGTCCTCTAGTCCACTCCCTGTGGAGGTGGTCCAGTACTGCCATTTAAGAGGGCTTAAACCTGATGGACTTATGGTGGTGCTGGACATCTTGGGTCTCTTGATGCAGGGTTTTAAATAAACTGAAAAAACTGACTAGCAGTTTGACGCTTGAAAGTGCTAATCAGTTTTAATAATGCATAGCATTTGGCACAGATTGAGTAGCAACATTTTAAAAAGTTATATAGTTTTATTAATGTTGTGTACTGTGTCACGAATTCACAAAAGAAAATGGTTAGCAGTCTACTGCTAAACATTTCTGAAAATGGTTAGCATTACCCCTATTTTGCTTAGTGTTTCACTATGCTATACCAGCTATATAAAACCCTGTGACGGCATGCAATCGGGGTGCGGAGGAACAGCAATGACTTATAATAGGGCTGTCAGTGCAGCCTTCAAGGTTGTAGCACCAGTCTGTGTACGCCCACTGGTTTCATGATTTGGCTCACCATTGTTTGATAGCGAGCTGACGGAGATGACAGCAAAGGGGCGGAGGTTGTAGCATTGGCAGAGGAGATTGAGGGCCGAGGAGGACTGGCTTTGAATATTCACTATGGTGAAAATCAAAGGGCAATCTCCCATAAGAAGGCTGAGTTCCTGTCCAGGGGAGATTGCGGCTGGAAGGAACTGACCAGCTCAGTTTTCTTGGGTGGTGGACAGGCTTCTTCATCCGGCTTGTCTGGAGCCCATGAAGGCTATTTCAGTCACTAAGTGCGAGGAGTTTGCTCAGTTCTTTTTAGACAGAGTGTCCTCTACTAGGGCTGTGATGTCACCGAGTGAGTTGTTCTGGCCCAACAGTGTTGAGCAAATGAGACACACTAACAGTCGGTGGTCCTGGGGAGCATTTCAGCTGGTGACAATGGATGAGGTTATGGAGGTGATCTCGGAGTTGCGGCCCACATCTTGCGAACTGGATCCAGGCCTGACTTGGCTACCAGTGGGCAGTGTCGGGCAGCTGGGCCTGGTGTTCACCAAGATTATCTGATGTTCCTTATCAAAGGGGATCTTCTCTTCAGCATTAAAAATGCACTGATGAAGCCCTCTTGAAAAAAAACATCATTTGACCCAGATATCTTGGTGAATTACTGACCTGTCTCTAACCTGCCTTTTTAGGCAAGGTTATTGAGAAGGTTGTCGCACTGAAACTTGAGGCACACCTCACAACCTCTGACATCTATTGGCCTCTCCAGTTTGGGTTTAGGTCAAAGCACAGCACGGAGACCATGGTGGTCAGGGTACATAATGACTTGCTCAGGGTGAGGGACAGAGGAGAGCGGTCAGTTCTTGTCCTCCTCAATCTTTCCTCAGCATTTAATACAGTGGACCATAGGCTTTTATTGCACTAACTCGGAGTATGTAGGACTCACTGGCAAAGTCACCTGCAGGTTTAAGTCCTTCCTCATGAGCAGGACACAGAGGATAGTGATGGGAGGTTTATCCTCACTCTCAATGGACCTATGCTGTGGTATACCTGAGGGGTTGGTGCTTTTGCCCATGCTGTTTCTGGTGTACATGCTACTGCAGGTAGGCTCAACAGACAGTATGGAGTTGTGTTTCACTGCTATGCAGATGATACTCAGCTCTGTCTTCTTCATCTGAGACAAGGGGTGTGGTGGATGTGCTTGATCAGTGGTTGGCTGAGATCCAGGACTGGATGTCATCGAGCTGGCGGAGACCTGACCCGGACAAAAATGAAGCACTGATGATTTGGCCAGGTCAGATGGGGGAAGGGACAATGGCTGTGAGTGAGACAGGGCTTTGTCTCAGCACGTCTAGGCTGAGGGCTGTTGTTAAGGTAAGCATCTGGATGTCACTCTGGATGAAGGGCAGACATTTGAGGCTCAGGTGATGGCAGTAGTCTGGAATGGCTTTTACCATCTGAGGAACATCAGCGGATTTGAACCTTACCCCTCAGAAGATTTGCCCTCACTGGTGCGCTTTTGACCTCATGGCAGGAGTACTATAATCCTCCATATCTTAGGGTCAGTGGAGGTACACTGCACCTGCAGTTGGTGGAGAACTCAGCTGCTACTTTGTTGACTACACAGTACCAGATCTCCGCTGCACTCCCGAGGAATAATGTCTGTCCACACAGAACTTAATTCAAAAGACTTTATTCAATGCTCATTGAAAACACTTTTAAAAAAAAACAGCAGTGGACCAGAAACCTATAATCAAGCACAGAGGGAGTATCTCACCGCTTTGCTGTTATGGCTTTGTCAGGGGGCTGCTGCTGACTGGCCTTCCGAGGTCGAGTCACATTTCCTTGGCACTGCATGAACTGCTGGTCAAGTGGCGTATCTCTTATAAAGTTTGATAACTACCTTATAAGGCCCTGCACAAGCTGGGCCTGGGTTACCTGCATGATCTCTTGTATCCTTGCATGCCTGCACACCCCTTCCTCTCCTCTGAGAAAGGTCTCCTAGTTCTTCCCAGGGCTAGGTTTAAAACCTCAGGGGACCATTCCTTTGAGGTAGCAGGACCGGCTCTGTGGAATTCAATCCTGAGGGCCCTGAGGGAGACTTCCCCAGTGGAGGCCTTTATAAGAGGTCTTAAAACATACTTATATACATAGGCATATGGGGAGTGAGAGTCCCGATTGGTTTTAAAATGTGAACAACTAAGAGAGTTAGCAGTGCAAATTAGTTGGTTCTTATGATTTTGTTGTTATAAGGAGTTATTTATGTATATTTTTATTCTATTTGGATGGTATTTATTATTTTGTGTGTCGCCCACACCGATGTCAGGCTCCAACACCCTATATAAGCATGGCGGCCACACTCCGGCCTCAGTTCTTTCCCTAGCTGGAGGTCATGAGAGACAGGAGTCCCACTAGGGAACTGAGGAGAGAGACAGAGAGAGAGAGAGAAGGTGCCCAGCAAGCAGAAAGGCTGGAGCAACAAGACAGCTAAGCTGGAGACAGAAAGAGAGAAAGGGGATGGAGGAAGGGATGGCAAGACCTGAAGACAGAGTTCTCTCGAAGATCTACTGTTACGTTAAGTTCTTCCAAAACTGTGCTATATTCTTGGGACATCTCTGTCATCGGGTCACACCTAGGAACAAGTCCCAAGTAGTGCTGAGAGCAAAGACAGTCAGGGTGGTAAAGGCCCTGAAGTTATTGCAAGGCCAAAGCCTGCCCTTCTTCTGGATGCAAGACTGCAGTGCTTGGTGAAAGTGTGGACAGTACTCCAAAGGCAGCAGAGCAAATCTTGGCTGCAGACACACCCCTGAAACAGGCAACTTGAAGTGGCCATGCCTCTGGTGGAATGGCCTTAACAACCCCAGGAAGTTCCTTGCCATACTTCCTGGAGAAGGCCATGCAAAATGACCATCTGGAACTTTTTCTACTGGATAAAAAGGTTCAGCTCCTTGAGGTCTAGGATAGGCCTCAAGTCCCCTGTTTGTTTAGGAACCAGGAAGAACCTGGAGTAGAACCTCTTGTTCCTTTGTCACCTAGGCACTGGTTCTATGGCCTGTTTGCACAGCAAGGTGAGGACCTCCATGATGAGCACCTCTGTGTGATCTGGGGGGTAAAACAGGGGGACTGGGAGAATGTCTGGAGGCTGCTCTAGAAGCTCGAGAGCATGGCCCTGTTCAATTATATGCAGGATCCAAGCATCTGTTGTGATGGTTCTCCACTGGGACAAACAGAGGGAGAAACGGCCTCTGACCGCCAGCTCCTGGCTTGGGGAAGGAGCAGAGGGGTCTGTCAAGGAGTCAGGTGGAGGCTGAACTGGCAGCCAGGGCCACACCCTCTCCTCTGGATTGCTTGGCAGAGGGGCCAGCTGAGGAAGAGGGGGCAGGCAAGACGGAACTGGCTCTGAGTTTGCCCTGATGCTTGGCTCCAGGACCCGACTTGTGAGATACTTTCCGAAAGGAGGATCTCCAGCCTACTCCTGGGCTGTGTATGATATAAGAAGTGAACAGATCGGATGGCCCTGCCAGAAGCCTTCAGTTCATTGATAATATTCTGCACATCTGGACCAAAGAGATTGTGACCCACAAAAGGGGCATTCAACACCTTTTGCTGGACATCATTCGCAAAGCCAGGAGTGCTGTCTGAGGCAAATCCCTGAGGTAGCTACCCTGGCTGTAGTGTCAGCCATATCATATGTGGCTCTGTGGAGATGCTTACTAACATCCCCTGAGGCCTGAAGTACCTTGAGAAGCTCCTGTTTGTGAGAACCCTCAGGGAAGGGTGTTTTACTATTTAATAAGGTGAGCCAAATAACTGGCAATCCTAAGGATAAGGGTGGCCGAGGCAAAAGACCTCTTACCCCAGAGGTCCAACCTCCTGGACTCACGGTCGGGGGGGGGGCAGAGAGCTAAGGTGCTTAGGGACCTTAGTTCTGTCATGGGCAACTTTGATGACCATGGAGTCGGTCTCAGGTTGGGCCGCATAGAAGAGCAACCCTTGAGGCACCTAACAGAGCTTGTCAGCCTTTCTGGGCATGACTGGCACCATATTAGGCCAGCATCAGGCTGCAGTGGCTACATCATTTAAGGCTGGCAGCAGGGGAGGAATAACCTTTGGTGGAGACTCAGGGATCTGCAGGAAGTCCACCAGATTCCTCCTGGTTTCATCCTCCTCCTCCTCCTGTTTGGAAACCCATAGTGGAGGAGAGTTGCTTCATGATGTTAAAGAAGAAGGGGTCCTCGGGGCGGGGAGAACTAGGAGTGTGCTTGACAGACTCCTCCTTCCCTGAGGAGACAGTGGACCTGTTAGAGGTTTCACATCAACTTCATCCTCCTCTTACTCTTTCTCAGGAAGGATAAGATCAGGATGGTACTTCTTCTAGGGCATCGGCCTGCTATGAAACGCAGGGACCAACAAACAATGCACCAATGTATACTCTTGAGGGGCAGGCGCGGGTCGAACAGACGTTGATGCTGAAACAGCCGACAACAGCGCGGGCAACGATGGCCCGGGCTGTGGAAGTAGCTGCTGGAAGGGAGACGTGGTGATAGAAGTATAGTACAGTACTGAGGTCAATGGCAGGAAAGGGAATTGTCATCAAACACAGGTGTCGATGGCGGGGGTGGGAGACCCTGGTCTGATGACGACCCATTAACTAAAGTGGTAGTGGGAAGGCCCTTGGCCGATTGAGCTCGAGGGTGGGGCGGGTGCTGATGACCTGAGGCCAACGGCCCCTCCATAGCCCAATGATGGCCATGACAGGAATCCACCATGGGGGCCTGGAGTAGCAGGACTGCATGGGGGCGAGGCACCGATGCTGAAGCTGTCGATGGGGCGATCCAGGGACAGGAAGTAGAGGAATCCAGGAGGGATCAGGATTGCTGAAAGGGAGGCGGTCTTTTGGCCATTCCTTGTCCTTGAGAGTGTTTCCCTGAGGAGTTTGTCCTGGGCCTTGGCTTGTGAGCCGAGGAGGATGCCGGCGACTGGGGGGCTACAGAAGACCCCTGATCTCCGCTTGCTGCCTGTTGCTCCATAAAGAACTTCTGCAGAGCTTCCTTGCTTCGGCGCTGGGTGGTGAGGTTGAACTTCTGGCACATCTGCAAGATTAACTGCACTTTGCTGTCTGGAAGGAAAGCCCAGGCCATGTCCAGAACAGAAGTCCCTCCTGCTGTCTGGAAGGAAGGCCCAGGCCATGTCCAGAACAGAAGTACTTGGGAGGGCTCCAGCTGAGACTTGGAAGGGTTCAGCAGAACTCTCATGGACATTAGAAACTGCAAAGCTGTGGCCACTGCCTGCTCTGTCCTCCTGCTTGGATGAACCTTTCAGGATCCAGTTATCCAGGTACGGGAAGACCTGTAGACCTAACTTTCAGATGTGCTCTAGGAGTACTGAGAAGCACTTTGTAAAGACATGTGACTCCTTATTACAAGGGTGCGCCATGACCTTTTTGGGTACAACAGCCTTGTCATTCTCAGCCAGGATAACAAAACCATTGGCTAGTGGCTGAGTAAAATATGTGGGCTTAGACTTAAGGACCACATATTTTCTGTCCGGCTGTTTGGGGACTGTGTTCACAGCAGAAGGCCTCCTCCAAGCAGCCCTTGAGATGGTCCCTAGGGCAGGCTGAATGGGAGGAATGATAGAGACCAGGATATTAGGTACATTTAAGAATGCCAGCTGGAGGCTCCTAGCCTGGTCTATAGCTGCTGTCTCAAAACGTAAGGTGCTATGCATGATTTTGAACAGAGCATGAAAGGAGATCTTCTTGGGCCACTAAAACTGGAATGGTATCAAGGTTCCCAGTGACATAGATGTCATTGTCCTGTCGGTCCAAACTAGGTCTGGATCCTCCTTGCATCCTTCTACCTAGGAAAGGCAGAGGGGATCCTCTGATGGAGCTCTAGCAGGCGAAGCGCCAGGCCATCTGGGTATGGTCTAGCAGCTGCTAGAATTCTGCAAGTGTGGTGTGCTACTTGGTGTTTCTGTACCAATAAATCGTACAGCATTCTGCAGATTGTGACTTCATGTATTTTTACATCTTACCACACACTACAGCTCCCGAGTGCGGTTGTCCTGGTATACTGTTGATTAGTTGGGTTTAGCAGAACCCTCAGCCTGCACCACACAATAGCCCAGTGAGTGCCGGAAACCCCTTGAACCGTTTTCAGCCCAGATCACTCTGTTGGCAGCGTGTACTGCAAGACATGACTGTAGTCTGCTATCGCTGTACTATATGCAACCTGAGCTGCACTGTAAAGTTTTATTATGATCAAACATGAATGTCTCCTGTATCCCTGTTTAAAAACTTTGAAAAACCTTAATACACTTCCAGTTAAAAAAAAAGGATAATGGAACATAATCTCCAGAATGTCTTCTTACTGTAAACAGCTTGTTCTCTCCTCAATGAATCCCACACTTGTATAAACAAACTGCAACTGAATCTATTATAGTTGTCAAAGCTCTTATCTAAGCAATTTAGAAAGTGTCACTCAAATACAAATACAATAAAGCAGAGTTCTTTATAACATGACTCATATTTACAGTAGTCTGGTTGGCACAAAAACCTCCTCTATGTGTACAAAGAACACGTTTTTCCCAGCTGACAGCAAGCTTTGTTTTTTCATTTGCACCACACCGCAGAAGCATAAAGAAAGGTTTAGTATTAATTCAGGTTTCACTGAAAGAACCTCCCCATTCTTCTGACAAACACTGGAAAAATGCAAGTGTCTGTCATCCGTTTCAAGGGATTACTCGTTTTTAATGGGCTATTACTTGTACCAATCCATGAAAAACAGAGAGATAGTTTCCTAGATTTTGTCCTGGTCTATATTTTGTCCTAGATTCAAAATGTATAGGTCGAATACAGCAGCTGGCAGGAAGCTGAGTAGAGAATACATTCTCTCCTTTTCACTCACCATGTTTTTTGTAACCATGGTAACTAATCCCAAACTGAATGGTCCTCTTTGTGCATCACTTCATGCCAAAACTTTATGCAAACTTAGGTGGAAAACACGCAATTAATTATAAAAACGAAGGTAACACATAACCAGCAGGTACATGTACTGTGGTTAAAACACTGTTATGCACAAAATATGCCTAATAAAAGGTACTTCTCTGTTTTTTCTACTAGTTTGGAAAGCTAAAAGACTTGTTACCTCTTCTTTTTATTAGTGGCTAGCGCTTCTTCCTCCTTGAAGTTTCTTCAAGATGTTTTATTCCCTTGTACTACAGAGGATTATTTCAAAGAGGCCAACAGAGAACGTAACCTTGGCCAACTGCAGCGTTTTTCTGAGACAGCAATCCTATAAATACTTAAATTCAAGATCCACCAGGCTACATTCTATAGTTTTCAGATATTCTGGTGCCCAAAAACTGTCACATGAATGGGATTTACAAAACTGATTAAATTTCTAGAGTTGACACAGACCCTTTTTACAGTATGTTGTATATTTTTAAATTTACCTTTGTGTAGTTGCATTAATTTATTAAGGAAATCATAATAAAGATTCTGTAGTTTTTGCCTACGTGAGGTAAACAGAGGCTACACAATAACTAGATGCAAAATATACAGTTTACCTTGGTGTGTGACAGGTTAGAGCCATTACGTTATGAAAGTCCTGCCTCAAAAAGTAGTGATAAATTGTGCATATTGAGTTATGTCATTATGTATTTGATTTATACCATACTACACTCAAAGTAATAACTTTCAAATCAGTTACCTGGGTAAACAGCAACTGTGTTCATTTAGGAAAACATTCTCAAGCCCCACACTGTTGCCTTACCTCACTGGAACTCAAACATTCCTTATCCATTAAGTAGGCAATAAGACACGATGGGCTGTGCACTGAACAGATATTACCGCAGGCCCAAGGGCATGTTGAGGCACAACGCTACAGGCCGAGTGCCTTCAGCCCGTAGAAATTCAGTAATATCTGTTCAATGCACCCCGGAGTGTCTTATTGCTCTTATAAAACGGGCTACCTTTTTCTTTCACTTTTTAATGCAAGAAAAACTATATATATGCGTGTATATATATATATATATCTCGAAGATCTACTGTTACAGTAAGTTCTTACGTAACTGTTCTATCTTCTTCTGGGATACCTCTATCATCAGGTTACACCTATGTATCGAGTCCCAAGCAGTGCTGATAACAAAGACAGTCTGGGTGGCAGGAGGCTAGAGACCTAAGAAAGAAGGCCCTGAAGCACAGCTAGGCCAAAGCCTGCCCTTCTTCTGGAAGCAATGCCCAGACTGTAGTGCTTGGTGAACATATGAACAGTACTTCAAGTGGTAGCAGCGCAAATCTCGGCTGCAGACATGCCCTGAAACAGGCAACTATGAACTGGCCCATGCCCCTGGTGGAATGGCGCTAACAGATCTAGGAAGTTTCTTACCATACTTCCTTTAACAAAAAACAATACAGATGGCATTGTTTTGAAACTGGGGCGCCCTCTCTGCTGGTGCAAAGACACAAACAACTGAGAGGACTTCCTGCAGTCCTTACGTACAGTATGTATAGTGTAACACAATTCTATGCACATCAAAGTATGGAGCAATGCTTCCCTGGCTTGGCATGCTCTGGAAAATAAACAGGCAAGTAGATAGACTGATTTAAAGTAAACTTGGATTCCTCCTTAGGAAGAAATTTAAGATTAGTACGCAAAGAGACCCTGTCTTTGTGAAAAATCAAATAAGGCTGCTCACACGAGGGCCTGTAGCTCTGTGATTCTCCGAGCAGAAGTAACAGCAACTAAAAATAACACTTTCTACTACAGAAAGTGTAGCTTGCAAGATGCAGCTGGCTCAAAAGGAGGCAGGGTCAGCTTCTCTAGAACAAAATTCAGGTCCCATGCCAGAACTGGATTATGGATAGGAGTAGAGCCCAGGACTGCCCCTATGTACTGCAACCGTTGAGACGGGGTCAGCACAGACTTGGGCTGATTGACAGTGACGCCCAAGGACTTTAATAACTGCAGTGTGTGTTCTAGAGTCAACAACAGGAGCTCCCTGGACTGGACTTTCAGTAACCAGTCGTCCAGATATGGGAACACGTAGAGGCCTTTGCACCGGAGGGCCGCTGCTACAGCCACTAAGCACTCAGTAAAACCCCATGGTGCAGAGGACAAGCCAAAGGGCAATACTCTGAACTGGTAATGCTCCCCCTAGAACAGGAACTGCAGGTAATGTCTGTGAGCGGGGCAGACCATGATAAGCAGAAAAGCATCTTGCATATTGAGGGAGCATAGCCAGCCACCCTGCCTGTGCAGAGGAAGAAGGCCATGCAGAGTGAGCATCTGGAACTTTTTGTATTGGACAGAAAGGTTCAGCTCCTTGAGATCCAGAATGGGCCTCAAGTCCCTGTTCTTTTGGGAACCAAGAAGAACCTGGAGTAGAGCCCCCTGTTCCTTTGGGTGCTGGGTGATTTCAATGCCTGGATCGATGATGAACTCTCGCCGTTTGGTCAGCACTTCCTCCAATTGATGTGTTCATTGGGCCTCTCACTGGTAGTTACCTCTGCCACTCATAATCTGACCACTCACTCGATCTGGTCTTCCTGCTGGGGTTGGAGGCCTCCGGGGGTGAGTGGAACCAGTCGGGTTGGTCCTGACCACTGCACGGTGAGGTTCAATTTTGGCACCCCTCGCGTGAGCCTACCCCAGTGGAGATGGTCGTACCGCCCTTTACGGGATGTTACGCCCACTGGTCTAACTGCGGTTCTTGACCTGTCAGAGTTTCCTGGGTTGAGCCGAATCCGGAAGAAATGGTGCAAGCCTATAATAAGGCTGTCACCTCTGCTCTGAATTTAATTGCTCCCACCTGTGTGCACCTCTTTCCTTCGCCCCGATCCCCATGGTTTGATCAGGATCTGAGGGAGTTGGAGACTTGGTTGCAGGTTGAGAGAGGTTGGCGGAAGTCCGCTCTGATGCCGACCATCTTAGACTTCTAGAGCATTATAAACTCTACCAGTCAGCAATTACTCATAAGAAGGCAGTGTTCCTGTCCGGAGAAATTGCTGCCGCTCAGAATCGACCAGCCCAGCTCTTCCGAACTGTGGACAGGCTGTGCAACCCAGCCTGTCTGCAGGTCCGTCGAGCTTTTCACAGTTACAGTGTGAGGAACTTGCTCGATTCTTTGCTGATAAGCTGGCCGACATCAGGGCCGAGATTTGCGCTGCCTCCTCCATAGGAGTTGCAGTGGTCCAGCCTATGGTTGCAAGCACCTTGTCTACCTGGAGTTCCTTCTCAAGGCCAGAAATTGAAGATATTATGAGGACTGTCCTAGGTATATGCACCACTAGCTGTAGTTTAGACCCAGGTCCCACAGGCCTGATTGTGGGCTGTGGGGATGTCATCATCCCGGTTCTTACCAGGATAGTCGGGTGTTCCCTGGACACTGGTGAATATCCCCGCTCCCTGAAGGAGGCGGTAGTGACACCAGTGCTGAAAAAGACATCTTTGGACCCCGACTCCCTGGTAAACTACAGACCCATCTCGAACCTCCCCTTTGTTGGGAAGGTTATCGAGAAAGTGGTGGCAGCCCAGTTAGACAACCATCTTACCATCCATAATATCTACGATCCTCTTCAATCAGGTTTTCGTAAGAGACACAGCACTGAGACTGCGCTGGTTCGGGTCCTCAATGATCTCTTGATGGCGAGAGACCAGAAAAACGGTCCATTTTGGTCCTTTTGGACCTGTCAGCAGCTTTTGACACCGTAGACCATGGGGTGTTGCTTGAGCGCCTGAGATACATCTGTGGGCTGTCGGGCTTGGTCCTCAGATGGTTTACTTCCTTCCTCACAGGTAGAACTCAGAGGGTGGTATCGGGGATTGTTTCCTCTGAGACTACTGCTCTGACCTGTGGGGTGCCTCAGGGCTCTATGCTTTCTCCCATGTTGTTTGCGGTGTACATGCTTCCCCTCGGAGACATTGTAAGAAGATATGGGCTGGAGTTTCATTGTTATGCCGATGATACCCAGCTCTATCTATCTTTTGTACCTGACCAGAATAGAGCTCTCTCAGTGTTTAACAGCTGTCTCAGGGAGATCCAGGATTGGATGAGGTCCAGCTGGCTGAAATTTAACTCTGGGAAGACTGAGGTGTTGGTTGTGGATCCTGGTCAGCGGATTAAGGGGTCGGGTGGATGCCTAGCCTCCGGCCTATTCTTGGGAGGTGCGGGCTCCGACCTCTGAAAGGTGCGAGATCTGGGGGTGATTCTGGACAATCAGCTGACTTTGCATGCTCAAGTGTCAGCGATCGTTAAGACAACCTTTCTACCATCTTAGGAACATCGCCAGGATCAAGCACCTTGTTCCATCTAGCGACCTACCTACGCTGATCCACGCCTTTGTGACCTCTCACCTGGACTACTGCAACTCCCTTTACTTTGGGCTGTCTGGGGTAGATATCCGCCACCTGCAGCTAGTGCAGAACTCGGCAGCCCAGTTGTTAATGGGGACTTCTTGTTCCTCGCATATCACACCGGTGCTCCGAGATCTGCACTGGCTACTGATTCAGTTGCGGATCACCTTTAAAGTAGGTCTTCTGACTTATAAAGCCCTACACGGGTTGGGCCCTGACTACCTGAAAGAGCTCCTGGTGCCTTACTGACCGACGCGTCCACTCCGTTCCACCAACGAGGGGTTGCTAGAGATCCCGAGGGTTAGTTTAAAATCTTCTGGTGCCCGAGCTTTTATGTTTGCGGCACCCACTCTCTGGAATTCTCTACCACGTTGGATTCGAGAGTGCATGACGGTGGAGGGTTTTAAAAAGGGCTTAAAGTCCTTTCTATGGAACAAGGCATTTTCAGATAATGCTGATCTAATTTAATTGCCCCACTGTTAATTTTAGTCATATGAAGTATTGTATGGTTTTAGAATGTTTTTATCTGTAATTTATTGTAATGCACCTTGGTTTTAAGAAAGGCGCAGACAAATAAAGTTTATTATTATTATTATTATTTCCTATCTGGGCACTGGTTCTATGGCCTTTTTGCACGCCAAGGTGATTACCTTCTCCCTGAGCACCTCTGCATGGTCTGAAGGATAAAAGGTGAGGACTGGGGGAACATCTGGAGGCTTTTCTAGAAGTTCTAGAGCATTGTGACATCCTCTTCTTCAGTCCGGAACCCCACAGTGCAGTAGAGCTACTTTATAATGATGAAGAAAGAGGGGTCCGCCAGAGGGGACCTGAGGGTGTGTTTGACAGAGTCATCGCTCCTGGAGGAGACAGTGGACTTGTCAGAGGATTCCACTTTAATGTCTTACTCCTTATCCTCTTCCTCAGGGAGGATAAGGTCAGGGTGGTATTCTTGCTTGAAGTTGGCCTGCTCTAAAGCAGAAACCGGACGGTGGAGTACCAACAACTCTCTAGAAGGCGTGGGGTGAACTGGTCAAACTGGCATCAATGCTGAGGCAGCAACCGTTGCGCGGGCAATGATGGACCAGACTGTTGTATGAGAGACAAGGTAATGGAGGAAAGAATAGCGTTAATGTTGACGGCATGAAAAGGAATCGTTGTCAACACCGGGACTGATGGAGGGGGCACAGAGCCCAGTTCCGATGACACACCGCTGTATGCTGCTGCTTAAATAAATTGTTATAGTCTTCAGTGAATTATTGCTTTGGACATCAGTTTTTGTAAAGCTGGGTGGAGTTCCGTGACTGTTTATGGTTTAGCTATACTTCCTGTCAAAGTGAACTCGTTCGTGTTGCAGCTTGTTTTCTGCAACACAGCTAGCAATATTGGAAGCGGTTGGGCTCAGCATGTGTGGATCCTGAGCTTCAAGATGTTGCAACGGCAGGACTGGGACTGACGACTGAGAGGCCAAGGGCTCCTCCGCAGCCCTGTGACAGCTGGGAGAAGACTCCTCCATGGAGGCCTGATAGAAGCAGAGGCCTGCACAGAGCGAGGTGCCAACACCGAAGTGGTTGACGGAGCAATCCCGGGAGAAGAGAAGGAAGAATTCAACACGGACCGGGATCACTGATGGAGGGAACAGTCCTTAGGCTGGTCCTTGTCCCACTGAGAATGTTTCCCCAAGGATTTTTCCCCAGGCCTTGGTGGCCTGAGAGCCCAAAGAAGACACTGGCAATTGGGAGGGGTGGAGGACCCCTGCTCTCCACTGCTGCTTGTTGCTCCATGAGGAGCTTTTGCAGGACTTTTCTTGCACTGGTGCTGGGTCGTGAGGTTTAACTTCAGGCAGAACATGTGTACACCTTGGGAGGGTGCACTGCAGGTTTGAGTGAGAGAGGGATCTTGGGGTGGTAGTGGATGCCAAAATAAACAACTCAGAGCAGTGTAGAAGGGCTGCGGCAAGGCGAACAAAATGCTGGGGTGCATAGCCAGGGGGATAACCTCAAATCCGGGAGGTGCTCCTGCTGCTATACAACTGCCTAGTTAGACTGTACCTTGAATACTGCATCCAGTTTTGGCATTCATACTTAAAAAGGGATGTTGCACTCCTGGAGAGGGTCCGGGGAGGGTTACCAGGATGATACGGGGTCTGGAGGAAAAATGCCATGGGGAGAGACTTTGGGAGCTCAACCTATACTCCCTGAAGGAAAGGAGGGACAGAGGGGACATGATTGAGGTCTTCAACAGGGCAAGCCAGGATAGGGTGTTCCAGCTGAAAGAGGAGGGGTCCACCAAGGGACACCCTATTAGTCTGGTAGGTGGGAGACTCAGTGGGGGAAGATGAGGAGGCGCTACTTCACTGAAAGGGTGGTGGAACTCTGGAACATCCTACTGGCTGAACTGGTGGCTGTGGATACTGTGGAGGGGTTCAAGAGGGGCTAGGACAGGAATAGGGGGAGGGTGCATCTAAACGGGGTCAGCATCGGGGGGGAGCAGCCCAGTCAGGGGAAGGGGGAGTGGGACTTCGGGGAGGAGGAGGAGGGGGTGGAGAAAATAGTGCCCTAGAACCTCAAGCACACTCGATAGACCATAGGGCCTACTCTGCTGGCTTCTTAGTATGTTAAAACTCACAGGCGAGAACATTGTGGCCAGGCCCAAGACTGCAGACACAGAGTTCGTGGTCGTCAGTAGAATAAATCTTCTTTCCCCAGCAGCGACGGAAGAGAGCTGACCAGAGATTAGTTCTCAACATACAAAGGACAAAAGAGTCACTTTAAATGAAAGTGATCCAAAAGCAAATATCAAAGAAAAAGGTAAGAAGTTTGGCGGTTGAACTGGCGATGGCGCTTCCACTGAAATCTGTGCGCAAATGGTTGTGGCGGAAAGAACTGAGGAGGAGCAGGGCCACCAGTACTTACATAAGGTGTGTGATGTCAGAGCCAGTCTTCAGCGTGGTGGCCCTAATAGACTGCTGCAGAAAAACTTGTGTGATCCTGATGACTAAGTTCCATAGGTGTGACCTGATAACAGAGATATCCTCAAGGAGAGCTGGTGCACTTTAAACAATACACAATAATCTGACTCAAACTGTAGTTTACCTTACATGCGTGATGGGTCAAAGTTACTATGTTAAAGTCCTGCCCCCTCAGAAGTGGTGATAAACTGCATATACTGAGTCATGACATTATGTATTCAATTTATACCATATAGGCTTCAAAGATGGACATTTTAAAGGGGACAGGAAATTAGTGCTAATTGACAGCAGTTAGTAATGTTTCATTCATTCTTTTTTTTTCATTTATTCTTTTTATTGGAAGGTAAGATTGAGAGTTTAACTCTCTTTTACAACTGTGTCCAGTATAGATTGGACAATACAAAACAGTACAAACATTATAGTTGCAACAAGGTCCTATTATCGAAGCAAAAATTCTTGTTTACAGCAATGAAATTCATACCTCCAAATGATCCACAGCTAACTGTACCTGAATAAACACTGATGTAAAAAATGTGTTTTCAATGTTTTTTTATGGGCAACATGCTATAAAGTTCTTTTCATGGAACCTGTAGTTTGGAGTTTTTACCATGTTACGGTTTGTGTACAGAATGCTAATTACAGTATGAGCTGTTGACCTATTAGAACCTTGGTCAGAGTTCTGTGCAGGGTGACATAGTTAAAACTCCAGATCACAGGTTCCATGAAGAGAACTGTAACAGAATGCTGCCTATAAATAAAACATAGAAAAATACATTTTTCATATTATTTTTATTCATGTACAGTTTAATATGGATACTTTAAGAAAATGGACATAATTTCTGAGAATTAGAACTTTTTAAAACAGCTGCCAGTTATAAATGATTTCCTGTCCTCCTTAAATCAGTTTTCTGAGAGAAGATCTAAAGAGCCCCTGACGTCTCAGAGACCCGAGTCAGCTTACTTTTATGTTCAGTATTTTGCTTCCTCTTTTCCTTTCCAATCACAGTATGTGCACCAACTTGAAAACAGGATTACTGACCCCTGGACCTTCATCTGCACTAGCTGCTTGCTTACACCTGATATCATAATACCCTGCTTGTGAGATCACAATACATTGCTGTGAAAATGATTATGATGAGGGTCAGTAATGGAATGATAGAACCAAATACTCACGAGGTTGTCTGCACCTCAATGGAAAGGGTAAAAGATTTTAAGAGTGAGATCTCTGAGGCAGTATAGCGCAGTGGTCTAAGGCTCTGAGCTGCAAATCTGGTAACATCCAGCAGACCAGACCTGGGTTTGAATCCCACAGCTTCCACTTGCATACTGTGTGACCCTGAGCAAGTCACTTAACCTCCTTGTGCTCCCAGGTCGCTCCTGTAAAAAAGCTTTCAGCTTAGTGTGCTATACCTGGTTAAACAACTAAATTAAAAAAAAATAGGTGAGTGCTCTGTGCATACAGCAGTAATTTTAACTTCGGGGGGGGGGGGGTTATCAGAAACAATGTCCTCTAAGGATGTTGACAACAGGACCCTTTCCCCATTTCATTGAACTAAGTAGGGAGGGACTAATGCAGGGAAAAACTGATGCTTACAGAAGGGGGATGGGGTTAAAACAAAATATTCAAGGGCTTATTCAGTGTGGATTTAGGAGTAGTGGAGGTAATGGTTTGAAGCAGCACACAGGTACACTGAAGTATGAACACATGACAAGAGACTCAAGTGTTCTTAAAACAAAACATTTTGTTAAAGGAGGATTTGCTGGAAAACAAACTTTCTGGAGAGTGGTATACATCAGCCCCAGGAGTTTAGGTAACAAAATGGGGGACCTCCAGGCTATAGGAGCAGAGAGTCAGGTAGACTCAGTAGCGGTCACTGAGACATGGACACCCCAGTACCATGACTGAGACATGAATATACATACGTACTCAAGATACAGAAGGGACAGACTAGAAGGAGAAGGTGTTGCTCTTTATGTTCCGGAGGGTATCAAGGCCACATGAGAGGAGCTGTGGTACTGGGACAGAGACCCTACGGGTCCTTGTTGAGTCTGAAATACGTAGAAAAGTGAAGGTAGTAGCAGTAGTAGAGTTTATTTATCTCGGGCGCCCGTCCCCATAGGCTCAGGGTGCCCTTACAGAATATAAAACAAACAGCATTAGGACACAGCATACATAAAACTCATAATAAAATACAATACATACAAAATCCGTTAAATACAACCTCCAATTCAAAGTGAGAAATCAGATAAGGATCTTGAGTGAGAGGATTAGGCAGATCACAAAACAAGCAGTTGTAGTCATTGGAGACTTCCGTATGCCAGATGTACGCTGGAGTTTAGCAGTTGCTAGCAGTGGCAGAAGTTGGTCTCTCCTAGATGCATACCAGGGTGGTTTCTTAGTGCAGGAGGTTAAGAAACCTCCTAGAGATAGGTCCATCCTGGACATGGTGTTGTGTAATACTGATTTTGTTAGGGACATCTGTGCCAGAGTGACAGTAACCACTTTGTGATCAGGTTTAATCTGGAACTGGGGAAAGAACACCTAAACTTTAAAACTCAGTGCTTGATTTAAGAAGGGAAACCTCAATGTCATGAGGGAGAAAATTCAGGAGCAATCAAAAAGACACAAAACAGTAAAAGGTGGAAAGAAAGTGGAACATTATAAATGATGGCGTCCATATAATAACAAATTCATGTCTAAAACAAGTACGTAAACAGAAAAGATAGAGTAAACCAATGTGGTTTTCTTAAAAAGTTAATATGGCAGTGAAACATAACAGGTCAATCTTCTGAAAGATAAAAGAAGTGGTAAGGAAGAAGACCAAACAGAACACCTTCAGATACAGAGAAAGGTTAAGATCATAAGTAAACCACAGGCTAGTACAGAATTAAAGATAGCTAAAGGTGTAAAGGAAGGTGAAACGCTTTCTTTTGCTATATCAGAGAAAAAAGACAAATGAAGGATGGTACTGTAAAGCTTAAGTCTGAGGAAACCTGGGAGCAGGAAGACATATGTAAAGCAAAAATATTAAATCAATACTTCTGCTTGGTGTTTATCAAGGAACAGAAAGGGCCTTTACCTCAGGTATGAATCAGCAGGAGGGGGAAGTAGAGGCATCGAAAGGGTATAAATTATCACAGCTCAGAGGGTTGTGAAGGGGCTTTTAGCACTGAAGGTGAACAAGTCCTCGGGACGAGATGGGGCTCATCGAGAGTGCTCTTTTGCATTGTACTGTACAGGATAATGATCGAGAGTTATGTATGTTGCGAGAGAACTGACGGGCTGAAGAAGGATAAGAGGCAGATTTTGCAAATGAATGATTTGTTGGGTGAGATGAATGAGTCTTTGCGTGAGGAGAATAAGAAGTTTTGAGGGGACGTGAAATGGGTAAGTGATGAGTTGGATAGAGACTTAGGGACAACTGTGAATTGGCGCTGTGTATAGAGTGTTACAGAAAGAGGTTGCAGGTGTTGGGCAGAACAATGCAAAAGTAGTCACATACAGTGCAGAGCTAGATAGCAATGCATCATCAGCGAGAGGGTGCTGGCTGGTCACGTCAAAGCGATAAGTGAGGTTCCATTACACCCATCGATTTTACATCATTCGAGATAGCGATTCTGGTGACAACAGCAGCCAAGATGGTGCCCAACCACTCTCAATATGGTGCTTCCCCCACCCGCCATTCACAAGACGGCGGCTCCCTACACTGTTACAGTGTGACCCTACGGCATGAGAAATATGGCGACTATCATGTGTGACGCCATGAATGGTGACCCCCATGATGGAGGGGGTTGAGGCCGAGCCCCTCTGATTGCCATCCTGTAAAAGGAGGACAAAACGGAGATCAATCAGATGATCAAGGCAGCCCTCGTTAGGACACAGATGACTGAGGAGCAAAGACAGGTCTTCCGGGAACACATGGAAAGCATGTTGAAGGAGGCCGCTACTCAGCAATCGACTGTCTGCTCTGTGGCTGACGCTGCAGTGGAGGCCACCCTTCACGGTGCACACTCCAACCCTTTTCCTGATTTGTGTCCTGCAGTTCACATTAATCCCCTGCAGGTGGCTCACTCTGTACAAAAGATCACTGACAGCATAGGCTGCATGACCCCCAATGACAATCTCAGCTGTCATTTGGACAAGGTTTGTTCCAAATATGAGATGCTCAGTGTATCGGTGGGCTACCAAGTACAGATCCTCTGCAGACTGTAGACCCTAGGCCACCAGGTGTGGTTGGTGTTATGTTGGCCCATCCTGTCAAACAGTATGCCAAGCACCGGCCGGTGGCGCTGAGGTTGAGGCGCTGGATGTCATTCCTCGCGTCACACTGGCGACCCGGGTTCGGAAGCGAGACTGGGTTGTCAAGGGTTGGTAGGGGAGGATAGGATTGAGCGTCTGAAGGACTGCTCTCCTATCCTGGGGAGGGATGTGGGTTTCCACCACTCTGCAGCGGCCCTTGGGGAAGCCTGGAGGCACTGCTAGAGTCGGTGCAACAGAGGAAGGAGTGCAGTGGACGTCAACACGTCAGTGCTAGGCGTCACTGCAGGTCTGCACTCTTGCGGAATAAATCGGAGGAAAAAACAGCAGCATCACTCACGGCAGCTTGATGGCGTAGCTTGCCAGCCAGTGGCTAGGATGGCCTCACCGCGGTATTGGATCCTGGCCTGTACGGGACCAAGGAGGGTCTCTTGTGGGTACAGCAGCATATGCCGGCTGGTTGTGTGGGGCGCCCGGGGAAGCAGGCGGTGGCTGGATGTAGGGCAGAGTGGTGCCTGCACAGGAGATAAAAAAAAAAAAATAGTATGCCAAGGGCGGTCCAACATCATACCGTCACAGGTTGGCCTACCGTACTGGCAAAGTGCTCTCACAAGAGATAGCGAACAGAGACCAAACTGAATACAAGACCTTGTTTATTTGGAATATGATTCCGGACGTGCTTGACAAGGTCGAGCCTGCGTTTTTCACCAGAACTGACAATTCTCAGACATTCTCGCGAGGACAGAGCGTGTCTACCAGCTCTACCTTTGATATTTGAATTCTAGTGAAAGCCAAGGTGGCTGCGGTACAACCTGCCAGCGAGTCCACAACCCACTACACAGTGGAGGGCAAGGCCCAGGACAACAAGGCTGCGCCTCTGATGACAAAAAGACCTATAAGACGGAAGGGAAACCGCAACAGGAATAGGAACAGATAAAGAATTTGGAATAACCCTAATTCTGATAAGAATGACAACTGGGGCAATCAAAATAATCGACAAAGGCCTTCCTACCATTATGTAGTAGCAGAGAATAATAACCTCTGTACACTCCTAGGTAAAGTCCAATCAGTGGCTGAATCTATTCCAAGGCAGAACGTTGCAACGTTAGCTCCTGTAACCCAGTCTTTACAAGGCCAAGGAGATAGTGGAACCTCCTCTGACCTGGCTACAGCAGGCCCTAATCTTGAGGCCTTGTCAACTGCAGCTACTACCAGTACTCTGGCCTCCCTGTATCCTATGCAGGACCTGGAAGATGCCAGGCAAGATCCTGCTGGCGTGCACTTTCAGGACCCAGCTGAAGACACCAGTAACAGTTCAGACTGGCAATTACAGGCCCCAGTCCGTACTGTGAACAATATTACTACTGACACAAATGGGCGACCTTGTACCAAGGCCACGGTTGGGGGCCACCAAATTGTTGTACTGCTAGATACGTGAGCGGCTGTGTCTGTACTACATGATGAGGATCCAGCTACTTCCTCCTGGTCCACCGGATGGAGGACCAACACTCAAGGTGTGGCTGGCACTAGATTGACTATCTACTGCTCTACTGTACTCAACGTGGTGTTGGGTACCCTCAGCACGAATCACACTTTTGACCTCATGGTGTTACGTCATCACACCAGCATCCTAGGAATTGATTTCCTAGCACTACACAGCTGTGTAGTAGATTTGGCCAATCGACTCAATTCACATCAAAGGACAATACCATATGGTCATGATTCCTGATTCCCACGTGGTTGCCACCACTGCAGTCAATGACAAGGAATATGATGTCACTGCTTTATTCCAGTCACATGAAGTCTTCAAAGAACTGTTACCCATTCTACAGAAGCATCTTGATGTTTTTGCAACACACAAACATGACTGTGGGAGAATGCAAACCATCACTGAAGTTCCAGGCCCTGCCAGCCTGCCAGCGCTGCGGTAGGGTTACCACTCGTGGCGCCAGCGACCCAGATTTGGGAACGGACTCGGGCAGCTGGAGGGCCGGCCGGGGGAAGGAGGATCGAGCACCCAGAGGCTGCTCTCCTCCTCCGGGTGGGGTGGGATGCGGGTCCCCGCTGCGATACCGCCACCTGGGTGACCATGGGTGGTGGTGCAGCGAGGACCGCATGTAGCAGGGAGGGAGGACATCTGCCGGGAGCCGGAGTGTTAGCACGTTGTGACGTGCGTCGCTCCTAGGCTCTCCTTGCGTGCAGACGCCCTATGTGGATGGGCGAAAAAGGAAAAATACCCTCCGGTGCTCCCTGTAGACGGAGCTTCAGGCCCCGATCCCAGGGACCCTGCTGGCGTGGGTGACGGATCCCCGATGAAATCACAGTCGCTCGGGGCGGTGGAAGGGGGAGCCACGCCTCGTACCCACCTGGGGGTCAAACCAAGGCAGCGTGGGCGATGACTGCACCCGATGCCGACAGACGAGCAGGGACGCACAAGGCCGTAGGAGACTCCCGAAGGTGAGGAAGTACCAGGGTGAGAAGGGGGCGTAAAAAGAGAATATATAAAAAAAAAGAAGTTCCAGGCCCTGAACACAGCAGGCAAAGGCAATATCCTTTTCCTGCAGAGGCCTTATCATCATTCAGAGAAACCATTCAGTCACTTCTTCAAAAAGATGTGATCAGGCCTTGTGTCTCAACCCTCAACTCACCTATCTGGCCAGTGAAAAAGCCCAGTGGATCTTGGAGACTCACTACTGACTACAGGAGGCTCAATCAAGTCACTCCTAGCTGCTCCCCTACAGCATCCTCAGCACCAGATGTGCTCAAATTGCTGAGACTAGCTCGTAGTGGTTTAGCACCCTTGACATCTCCAATGGGTTCTGGTTACTGCCACTTTTCTCAGGAAAGCCAATACAAGTTTGCTTTCACTTTTAAGGGTCGTCAGCACACCTGACCTGTTTACCCCAAGGCTTTCACAATAGCCCCTCCTCTTCCATCTACACATGATGGATGCCCTGCAGGGTTTCTCTGCCCCACAGTGTCTTCTACAGTATATGGATGATTTCCCTTTGGTGATTGCCACTAAGGAGCAACATTTTGACTTCCTTGATGAGTTACTGACTCTCTTTCAGAGAGCAGGCCTCAAGTGCAATCCTGCAAAAGCACAATTGTGCCAGAAAGAGGTTATCCTCCTTGGGCTGTGTATCACAGAACAAGGCAGAAGCCAGGCCTGGAAGAAGATCCAAGGCCTACAAGATTTGCCACTTCCTACCAGTGTGGCAACACTCAAGTCGTTTCCTGGGAATGGTCAACTATTTCAGGGATTTCATTTTCTGATTTTGCACAAAAGGCTGCCCCTCTGTATGAGCTCTTGAAAAAGAATGTCCTCTGGACTTGGGGTCCCATTCAAATCAATGCCTTGACCCTTCTGAAACAGGCTCTGGCCTCTGCTCCAGCATTGGTTAACCCCAATCCAGCCTTATCCTTCCACCTGGAAATGGCTACTTCAGACATTGCCATGTCTGCAGTACTTGCTCAAAAAGTTAATGGCATTCTGAGACCTATCGTCTTTGCTTCCCAGATGCTGTGCCCTGTGGAACAGAAGTACAGTATTTGTGAGAGACACTTCTGGCCACCCACTGGGATGTTAAGCACTTTCTGTACATCACTGGGTACTCACCCATCATTTTGCATACCAATCACACCCCCATAAACTTTCTGTTGTCAGACAGAGTGAAGGACGGCTCTGTATCTAATACCAGACGAACTCACTGGTCTTTCCTCCTCCAGGACCATGACATACAGGTCCACACTGCCAATATGCTCAATTTTAGTCCAAGGTCTCCTGTACCAAGGAGCCCCACATGACTGCGCACTCCAGCCTCCTGATCTGCCTGATCCAGGCCCCTTTCTTCCTGCTACTCCAAAACTCCTGCCTGACACTTCCCTGTGTCATGTCTTTACTGATGGCTCTGCCTCGTACTACCAAGGAGAAGAGATAGCTAGATTTGGAGTGCTCCTCATGTACCCTAATGGTAATACTGTCCAAACGCTGCAGTGATGCATCTTCTCAGTATGCAGAACTGGTAACTATGGCCTGTGCTCTTGAACCGATACACCATGGTACCACAGATACCATTATCTTCACAGACTCTAACTGGGTCTGTTGCTCTCTGACTAAATTTTTGCCATTCTGGGAGAACTCCTCCTTCACATCTTCTGATGGCACCCCTGTGAAATACAACGCACTTTTTGTATATATTCACAATCTGACTCAACAGTTTAAGCACAAGCTGTTCATGCATAAGGTGCAGGCCCACTCAAAGACTAATTCATACCACTCTTTCAGTGACCGAGCAGACACTCTTGCAAAGAGGGTGCTGGTGGTGGGAGGCGTGGGATACAGCTCACCATGTAGCTCTGGCAGCTATACACACAGCTGCTACGAGAAAGAAGAGAATGAATCTTTGTGCCACTGGACTTGTCCACAGCACAAACGGATCCCCAGCTGAAAGTGGTGTTCAGATTCTAGACAAAGGAACTGAACAATAAATGCCGACCAACAACCCCTACAAAAGACATGCAGATAAACTGCATCTATTACATGACAACAAGCTGATATGGTATCAGCCTGATGACCAGAGCTACAGGCTGTGGAAAGTTCCCGAATCACTGCAATCTGAGTTCATCCATCAAGTCCATGACACCCCGACTGGTGGACACCAGTGGGTGGAAAATACAGTCCAGAGACTGAAATCTGTGGGTTGGTGGCCTGGCGTCCCTAGGGATGTTAAACATTACATCCACAACTGTCTAGTTTATGGGCAGAACAATCCTGTCCCAACCAGAAGGAATGCTGAATTACTTACCCAGAAACAATCTGGTCCCTGGCATGCAATTCAAATTCATTTCATTGACCCTCTGACCACCACCAGCAGGAACAACAAGTATGCCCTTGTGGTCACTGACCTATTCTCCAAATGGGTCAAGGCTTTTCTCACTTGACAATGCACAGCGAAGGCAACTGCAAGAGTAATGGTAGAACAATTGTTAACCAGGTGGGGCCTACCTCTTAAAGTTGATAGGAAACAGTTTTACACCTCTAGATGCCCTTCAGTTGTTCTTTTATTGGCTACCCAGTATTCTGATATGTTTTGACCTTTTTGTTAAATTATTCATCGAATTTTCTTGCCTTTTTAACTACCCTGAATCCGTCTCCCTCAGCAGTTGCTGCTGTCTCTTTTCAGTACTGCCTGAACATTCTATTACATCACAAACTCCCATTCCTAGCCATTCAGATGAAAGGCATGGAATGGGAGTCCTAGACGATCATAGAATGTCTTAGAGAGATGAAAATCAAGTGTAGTAGCTGGTGAGGAGAGTGGAACTCTATGTAGATCTGAGGGCACCCCAAAGCTAAATTATTTATCAAAAAATCATCAAAGCACATCAGAATACATAACTGGCATGGAAAGGAAGATGGAAGGGTAGTTAAATATGTAAAAATCCATTTCCTATCTCCTTCAAGGCAGACTCTGATCAAGGAACCAGTTTTACAGGTGAGTTGATGAAAGAAACACTCAGACTTCTTGGTGTACACCAGAAGTTCAACATTCCCTATTACCCACGATCTTTAGGTCACGTAGAAAGAGCCAACAGACAGATACAGCAAATGCCATCCAAATTCACTGGGAACAATTCCAAGGATTGGGATTCCCTTTTGCCTTTATTCCTTATAGCACTTAGGGGTACTCCTTCAGCCACCACCTACAGCACACCGTTTGAGGTGATGACTGGTAGAACCATGAGATTACCTGAGCACCTTCTGATTGATCTGAACACACCCACTACAGACAGAGTGTCCATGGACACATATGTTGCAAAACTGAGAGATGACATCATCAAGACCCACTTGTATGCTGCACATCGTATGGGCAAAGCCCAACAGCAATCCAAGATTCACTTTGATAAACACGCACAAGAAGTGGACTGGCAAGTCGGAGACCAGGTTATGGTGTTCAGATTTGCACACCCTACTCATCCCTTCTCCAGTTAGTGGGAAGGACCCTACCCCATCATTAACAAACTCAGTCCCGCAGTCTACCAAGTTAGACTTATCCACCAGAAGAAACCTACTGATAAATGACTGCATGCTAATCAACTTAAATTGTACAAAGGAGAATAATTACTTTCCTAAACCCATTGGGCAGAATGGTGCCTGATGACCTTTTCTTTCTTCCTTACAGGTACCCACTCAAGATGGCTATCTTACATTTGATCCTCCTACTAGGAGCACTAACCATTGTCCATGGCAAGGATATAAAAACTATATCTGACTACAACAAACGTCTAAGGCAACTCCTTCTACTTCTCAAATATCCTGAGGAGAAATATAACACTCCACAAAACAAACCCACTACCATCCCCAAATGAGTCAGCATAGATATTCCCAACAAATTAATTACTGTTCAGGAAGGCATGGATGCCTACCTGACCACCATGGTTGCAGCACCTGACAAATCGTCCACTGAATTGAATGGCAAATTGCCAGTCATGGACAGACACTTTCCTTGTTGCCCGCCTTGCAAAGGCACCTTCCAAGGATAGCCCAATACCAGAATCACTCCAAAATGGTGCCCTATCTATCCACCAAGCCAATTACAGACCCTCTGGTCTATACAACCTTTCTGCTTTGATTGATTCCATCTTTTGTGATGACTACCCAGAAGACTCTGCAAGAGGCGTTTGTGTTCTAAATTACATGGCTACAGCAACTATGTTTCTGTCTGTAGCACCCCTACTGAAGCAGAACTTACTGACTGTCCCGTATCAGGAACCTGGATCATAGTGGTCTCACTGCCACCTCACTTCCAGGTACACCTGTGAAAAATGTGCAATTTATGCACATTCCTGTCATTTTTTAATCTCACCCACTGGAATATGGCCGAATTTGGTATGTGTTCCAAAACTAACACTTTTAGGTTTTTTAGCACTATGTTATTAGACAGTCTTGCAGCATACCAGACACGCACACAAGACCCTGTGGCTGGTCCACACACTACTGAACATTTAGGATTATTCAGGTCTAGACCTAACCCCGATAATAAGAAAACGTCCTCATCATGCAGGAAGCGTGCCACTGCTGATGTCACTGGTGCAGCTGGCACCATATCTGGACTCTTCAGAACAGGCATGTCCATCTGGAACCGGGCAGACATTGCTGCCATTAAAAGTCAAACAGTTAAAATCCAGACTGGCATGAAGAATGATGTTTAACCCCCTTTATTGCATGGTGTAGATGGGCTTAGTCAGGAAGAGCGATACACTGCATACAACATGCACAACATTGCTAAAAGTTTTAATGACACTAAGAATAAAATCAATGAACTCATTTTCCAGAATAACAAGGAGGCAGACAAGCAATATATTACCAGGGAATTTTCATGCTCTGCTTATGGCTCTTACGTCATAATCACTATCAATAATCTCTTCCGAGATTTGGAATCTGTATGTATTCCAGACTATTATCCATGATAGACGACTTACTTAATGGTACTGTCCACATTATAGATCCACTGCTTGTATTACAATGTGTATGTCTAGAGCTGTTGCTATATCAATGTCTACTGCTAGAAATCTAGGTTATGTCACACGCCATCCCAACAGGGGCCCAGGTTACACTGCCAACTGCTGCACCATCCATGACACCATGTTTGTGACCTTCACTGTCTCCTTGTCACATTTTGATCCAGAAACTGCCATCCTCGACAGACTGGCCTCCATCCACTGCATTGGGCATCTTCACATGGACATCTACAGAGAAAGAATAGACCTTCCACCTCTTCTGGTCTTCCATCCCATCCTGGAAGCTTGGATGATGCCTCATACAGACTGTCGTGCCAAAAAGGGATACCACTACTTATGTCGCTGTGACGTATCTGACGTTATCAAGCTGGTTTGTGGATACTCACCGGACAGCACTGACTGGTCTTTTACTTTAGACTTGGACATTTCTTCAAATGAAACTGGTACCCCTAGAGCAACAGCATCTTCAGCTTTAGTTATATCATCGTCAGTGGGTAACACTGGGACGCTCTTCTAAAACTACGAGAAGAGGATCATCGCTTCACTACCAGACTCATGAATCAATCTTTCACCTGCCCAATTTGACTGCAGAAATGGAGGATTCCTACAGTGAGAGTGTCATATAATTCTGATGGTCAGTACTGTGTGGTGACTAATCATAAACCTTACGCCTATGGGTCCAAAACATGACATACACTTTCCTAATTTCTGTTTTATTCCACATCAAACTACTGTAATTGGTCATACCATGATTACTCTTGTTCCTATCCTGGAACCTGACATTACTGATACTTACCCTGCATATTTGCTTGTTCTAGCTCAGTATTTACCCATTTTTAATGTCCACATTGATTAATTAAACCGATTAACGTGGGCGTTTAAGTCTATCTTGCCAGCAAAAGAGAGCTGTTATCTGCCTACTTGAGATTAGAGCACACTTTGCTAAAGATATTTGAGAAAGGCGTGTGACTGCCCATGACTTGAACTGGGTTAGAATGGACCAGATATTGACCTCAGTTAAAGACCCCATTTCCTAATACTCCAACTGCAGGTACAAAATTGCCTGGATGATCCCCTCTTATATCCCCTTAATTCAGGCAGTGCGGGAGGCAGACCATAGACAAAACTGGAGTACCTGTGGGACTGAGACCACCCCTGCTTTACTCGCCTCCAGGCAGGAAGCTACTCCTGAGGATAATCCCTGTCTCGGAATCCAAAAGGAGATGTGGGGACCCCAGGTCATGAAGAAACTTCTGGCTCTCCATACTTAAGTAACCTGCTAAGCTAGGTGGAAGTCCAGTTGTGTGAAGTACTACAAGAGCTGCAAAAGTGCCCGGGGCCCCCCTCTGGTCAATGGGAGGTGGGACAAGTTTGAGATGGACCCCCTGGTTTTGTCTCTTTGCTTTTCTCAAGCACCTACCCAACTACCTATTCTGAAGACAGGGTGTATTGGTATTGCTGTGGGGAAGATGGACATGTAAAGGGATTGCCAATCTATGGAACCTGGACAAAGTGATTAATCGAATAATAGTGGAGAAGAATGTCTGATTGCGTGCTTTATGGAAAAATGCCAAGAAGCACCCTAGACCATGTGCCTTTCATAGTGGCTATTCCTAGATAAAATAAAGTGAGAGCCAGAATGGTGAAATGCCAGATGAAGCTGAAATGTCTGAAAATGGTAACTCTGATATCATGATGGACACTGATGCTAATTTAAATGTTGATTCTGAAAGTATAAGCAATGTGTTACATGACAAATTCTATGGAGTTTCCTCTCGATGATGAACCTGAGTTTACAGAACAAGCAAATGCAAGTGCTTCTAGTTCTGAACCAACAGTAAGTGCAGAGGTACCCCTTTCACCAGAAGCTGCTTTACTGCTGGACAATGAGCCAGAAGTCGTGATCCCAAATGCTAATGACGAAAGGACTGAGCCTGTGCCTGCATCACCCAAAGATCTGGAAGAGCTGTTAAGCCTATAGTACACCTTAGTTATGATTCCCCAGGAAGGCCTGTAGATCTTCCCATAAATGTAGTTCATAAAGGGGTCTACATTTCAGCAAATTCTCTTCCTAAAATAGGTTACACTGCAACCTCTAAGTTAATAATCAAGCCCGCTAGTCAGTATTCTAGTAACCACTCCCCACACAGCTCAAGGTTAGCTGATAGGGTTAGACCCCCAACCATGTGGGTTAGTGTGCCGGAGTAATACAGACAAGGGTAATATGTTTAGCTACTTGAATCAGTATACTATGAAAGTAAGATGTTAAATGCAAAATGTAAAATGCTTAAGCAGTATTATTGCACATGGATAAGCAATGCTTAATTACATATGAAAACTTATGTGTATGTACTAGTTCATGGTTACAACCTGTACATAGTCACATAAGGTGTTTTTCTAAATAGAACTGTTAATAAAGTATAGACTTGATGTGGATGCCAAGTTTTTCCAGGCAGGGAAGACTGTAACCCCCCCCCAACTAATTTGGGGTTTACCTTAATGTCTTCCTGGGCTCCTTCCATGCCCACTGCCAGACTAACATCCTTTATAGGTAATAAATACAATGGTATTGGTTTGCTTCTGTTAATTTACGTGAGAGTGCCATGCTTTGCCTCCATGGTTGTCACTGTAAGACTTTAGCCAGTATGTGCATGGTAAATGGTCAGGGCTGGATCCGAGTGCATCAAGGCTCGGACCGTCAGACCCTGCTTTAATTTGCTCAACTCTTCGATAAAAGAGCAGAGAGAGCCTGAACTAGTACTGTAAATATTTACTTCTAACTTGCTGTTATATTTGAATTGGAGAGTTTGTTCTAACCTGCCTTCTTGCAGCTTTACTTGTCTGAATGGGAGCCACCATGTTTGGCCTGGGACTTCCAGTAACTGGACCAATAGGACTCAGGGGACCTTTAAGGGTCCTTAGCTCAAGTGCCTCGTGGGAAGGAAAAACTGTAGTTTTTGTAGTTTGTTTAGGTTGGTGCCTAAATTGTACTGAAGGGGGCATCCAAACTGTGACTGACAGCCCCCCCAGCCAACCAGAATTCAGAAATCTCTGGGAAAGCCCAGAACTGTTAGAGAACCAGAGACAGTTGGAGTTAGAGCGTGAAGAGTGAGCAGCTCAAGCTATCGAGAAGCTGCTCCAGTAAGGAACTCAAGAAAATTGGCAGAGGCCTGACTTGCCTCTCTGCTACTGTTTTCCGCTTTGGACTACCAGATTGCAGAAACTGGAATAATCTGAATTGTGACTTTGAACAGTGGCAAGCTCCAAGATATTAGAAGGTACAGCCTAAGATTTGGACCAGAAGAAGCTCCCTGTGAAGTGATTGTCGCAAGTGTGGAGGGTTGTGGGATAACAGATGGACCAGACACCGAACTTCAGGTTCAACACACATTCTCTGTGTGATGTTTATTCAAAATACAAAAATAAACTTCTGCAATGCCATATTCCTTCTTCAGTATTAGTTTGCCTCTTGCTATCTCTTTATCCTGCACTCAGCCAGCACCCACTGACACTGATCTTTGATCTAACCACTTTTCAGTGAAAACCCTTCATCCCTATGTGGGCCCCGCTTGCTTGGGTAGTGGGGCTCAAAAAAAAAACAAAAAACAAGCTAAAAACAAAGAACTTCAGTGCAGAAACATTGAAAAGAGTTACCCCAAAGGGCAATGGCAACAAATCAAGTTTCAAAGAAATACAACATCATAAATACTTCCATAATGCAAAGCATCATGTGATATATGCAAATCACCATGACATTTCAGACTTGTTCAGTTTACAGCAATTTACATGCATTTTAAATAGCACAACTAACTCAATTTCTATATTAGTCACCTAGTACTTTTTACCATTATCAAAAACACCTAGTGCCATGGTATTTTCAATATTTACAGGTTTCATAAACATAAGGTATATACATTAAGGTATTTTATGACACAGTGCTATTACATACTAAATCCAATAACAATAAACTCAATCTGTTTTATGTACATTTGGAGTCACTACAATATCCTCCCTGTATGAGGACCTGAGAGGGAAAGGGAAAACCAAAGAGGACACTATAGCATAGTCAAGAAAGGGAAGGGGGCCCATAGGTGGCCAACCTTATGGACTAGAAATTGTACAGGGTAGACTAGGCCAAGAAATAGAAGGACTGTTGCAACAGATTTAAGAAAAGGTTGGTCCTCAAGAGTGGCAGGAGCTCTCTGTCACACAGAGGTTGTGAGAGACTGATTTAATGATTGAGAGGTTTGCTCAGTGAATCTACTTCAATAGCAACCGCCTGAATACCGAACTGAGACTTATAGAAGTTGATGCTGTTCTTGTTAACTGTGCTGAATGTCTATCATGGACTGTAGCCTGTTCTGTGAGTGACTGAAGTCTGTTGCCCGCTGGAGGCATTTACCAGCAAACCAACTGAACTTTTCCAAAATTGCTTATTCAGTCTTGGGCCTATGCTAATGTTGGCTCAAGCCATTTATTCCTGCACCAGAGATTGTTCTTTGTCAAGAGACTGGCTTTGGGGATCTAGCCCCTGCGCAGAGACATCTCGCAGGTTGTGGCCACCTGGAGGGAAAGGCTGTGAAGTGGAGGTGTGTCGCGTCAGCCCTGCTTCCCCATGCTCATTGGTGAACTCCATGAGGTCTCCATATCACCTGATACATCACAGCCCACTGGTACCATGAGTAAATTCAGGGTAGTTCCCTGCAACACATCCTTTAATTATCTGTGGTACCATCTGATTGTTACAGTAAATTTCTGGGTTACAAGAGACTGGGCCAACCGGCCAGGATTACAAATAATCAAAGCTCTGTTGTGCATGCTAACTGCCTGTTCTTTTCATCAAGGGCCCCAACAACAGCTGCAACAACAGCTACCCCTGGGCAATGCCTCTGGCTAGTTGGTATACCATGCTGGGTAACCAGTGTTGTGGAACTGATTATTTGGGACTAAAAGTGCATACCAAATAACCTGAATTGAATCAGTATAGTAATCATTCAACTAAATTCATGCTCATTCCTTGTTCATGATCTCTTAATAAATCTGACTGTTTCACGTTTAACCTGCCTTAGAGCATATTATTAGTAAGCAATAAGACACGACAGGGTGTGCATGGAACAGATTTTACTGCACAGCCAGGGGCATAATGAGGCACAAGGCCTTGGCCGAGTGCCTTTAGCCCCTGGCTGTGCGGTAAAATCTGTTCCATGCACACACCTGGAGTGACTTATTGTACTTATAAAATGACATAGCATTGTTAATATGACAGAAATACACAGATAACACATTTAGCTGTTTTAAAATATTTTATTTTGTGTTAAAAATCATTATGCAGCATAAAGTAGTTTTAATTGCTATGTATGGGAAAGGTAGAGAAAGAAATAAAATACTCATCATGTAGTTACTTGCTAAACAAATTTACAGTCCCACTAAAATTCACAGGTCCATTGAAAGTGAATGGACCATTATTAAAACAGTCATTCCTCCTGTTGGTGGCAGTGTAGTGCTTTGCTTCGTTTCTGGACCATTATGAAAAGCAGTCATTCCTCCTGTTGGTGGCAGTGTAGTGCTTTGCTTCGCTTCATTGTTATAGGATCAGCTTGTTTTTCGATCTGATTTTTTGTCCCAGTATCGAGCTCCAGCATTGTCTGTCCCTGGCAGAGGCAGTCCATATGAGCATAAGCTAGCTTCACAGCGGTGCCCTGTTACCGCCATGACCTCTCAGCTCTGAGAGCCGGCCCGGACAGCAAAGCGAACTACGGTGGACCTTATGGAGTGATTTGTGTAAGTTTCACTCAAGCAGGCTTCTCTGCTTATTTTTGCCATTAGGGTGGATAGAAAATTCACACCGAGTGGTTGTTTGGTGTACCAGGTTTCAGTGCAGTCCAGGAAGTGTTCTGGAAGGCGTCCGGGTGGCAGTACAGCGCTGTTGCATCAGGAGGCAGTTTACCAAGGTATTTTTTTAAATTCTTCACTGGGCAAAGTGGCCAGTCGGGTTCTGAATACATGAACCCTCGGTGGGCTTGTTTGTTCATCTCAAAGGGGTCACTGTGATTTTTTGTGGCTTCATTGAAGCCAAGGGTAGCATATTCACAGCCATTTTCGTCAAGTTTGAATATGAAGCTGTTGGGGGTCAGATTTCTCAGTCCTTCCCGCCCGCGCCTGGCCATGTACAGTTGTACATCTAACCACACTTTTCTTAATAGGCCAGGCGCTGTGTTGGGAGATAGGGCAGGCGATTTTTTGAGCAGTGCTAAGTCAGGGTTGGATATCGGAGGGTGGTGTTTGCTTACATCTTTCTGTTGCCGTTGGTAACGTTTGGTTACCGACACAAACACGTTGTTGCTGCTGTGAAATGCTGGGTCTGTTATTATGTTTACTTTTCGTGCTATTTCAACTGAATTGAGGTGCCTGTTCAGTGAGGATCGCAGGCTGCAATAGCTGCTGATAGCATACTCGTTGCCGTCTGTGTTTCTAACCTCCGCATAGAAACGCCTGAATGCTTCATTTAGCTCTGTGGTACTTGCTGTTTCAAAATCTATGTGTACCCCTTTAGCGACTTGCCAGTCTTTAAATACTTTGATTGCCCATGAAGTTGTTTTCTTTGTATTGGGCTCATTTTTTGAATCTTCGATTGCATTAAGGGCTTCTGTGGTGAGGGAAAGGTGACGTGAAGTAATTGTCATGGCATTTTGTGCATTTACCTCAGTTTCATTCGTTGCTGTACTCACTGTGACAGTTGTTGGAAAGCTATTGGCTGTGTAGTACTCTTCCTCGGGTGAATTAAATATCCTTTCTAACTCCTCATCAGAGAAGCTTATATTAGTTCACTTTTCTGTCAGATGCCATGGTGATTCAGTTAGCGGGTGAAGCAAGATGGATGCCAGTGAAAATGCCAACATTCTAATGCTCATGAATACTGGTCTTTTCACTGACAGTTCTTTTATATGTGCATGGAACAGATTTCATGCATTTTAAATACACTCTCTGATTGGCTGAAACAGGTTGCCCATTTTATAAGTTGGGTTACAGAACTGAAAAGTGTGTACTTGCTTTGCTAACATTGTTTTTATAGGGGGTTCCAGGAAAATTGCTGATGGCCAGACCTTGGTGGTAAGTGTAAAGGGTGTGTGCATATTATTAATGTTAATTGCTGACTGTGTGTTAACTGCTGTTAAAGGTACAAAGTCACTAGGAGGGTTGGTGGGTGATTACAGCTTCCCAGAGGGCTGTAACAGGTTAGATAGATATCCCCACTATTATTACTCTGGGTGGAGGCACCTTAATACCGAATCCAGGCTCCACAACCTGTGGTCAGAAATACAGGCAGGGGTAGTAACCTTAGGGATAGCGCCGCCTAGGGGTTACATACAAATCAGATTAGCAATTAAAACACCAATTTAAGGATCAAGCCTATTTTCTAGTTATACCCGAAAGCCTGCGCAAACGGGCACGTTTTAACAAGGCTTTGAAAATAGTTATAGACAGGGTTCCACGCACCTCAACAGGAGGGAGTAACAGGGTTGAATATTGCCCTGTCCCAGTTGTTATGCAGACAGTGTTTAAACACAAGGGTCTGTTCTATTCTCTCCTTTTCTGTCTCTTCTCTGTCTGATCGTGCAACCAAATTTTCTTGGAGACCGAGGACTTGATCTCCCAACGGTCTTGCAATTCTCTGCCTCTTGCTATCTCTTTATCCTCACTTGCTGTTCTGTATTTTCATCCCCCTTGCATATCTGCCAGTATAAAAATATATGTGATTCATTTTGTAGAAATGTAATTGATACTGGGATTGCTTTGTTTAAAACTGTATATAGTTATACTGTTGAAAGGATTGCAAAACTATTTGGAACTCAAGGGGTTAACCTGAGATGCAATTTTTAATCCTTTTGCAGATGATGTAAACAATAGGACAGTTCTGGGTCACAATGTTCTTTTTGCTGCTCCTGCTGAAACTGACAAGAACATTGGAAACTTACAGGAACACTGTGTTAAAAGCATGCTATTTTCTTAATGAGCTTCTGCACAGACTTATACAAAGGAGCTGCAATGTTTTGCAAGAGAGAGCGAGAGACAGAGACTGAAAGACTGATATTGAAAATTGAGAAGAAAAAGTCAGAAGGATTCTGCTTTCTATGTTTCTACTGCCATTGTAAATAGTTATTCTGAACAATTTTTAATTTTTTTATTTTACTGTTATTAATAATAAAACTCTTGCTGTGAAGTTTACAACTGCTCCTGGTTTTCCTATGCTTCCTGACCTGTGCCTCAATGACAGAGGGGTGTTCCATATCTGTGGGCTGCTACCCCAAATGCCCAATCACCAGAGGGTTTGAAGCAGAATCGAGGAACCCCAAGGAGACCAGTGTCAGAGTAGTGATGGGGACAGATAGGGTGTATTCAGACAGGTCTTTCAGGTAGCCTGGGCCCAAATCGAGTAGGGCTTTATATGTCAACAATACATCCTGAAACTGATGTGCCACCTAACAGGCAGCCAGTGCAGTTCACACAGCACTGGAGTCATATGCTTGGACTGTGAGATCCCAACAACCAACTGGACATGCATTCTGCACTAGCCATAAGAGATACACCAAACCCAGACACCCTAGGCATAAAGCATTGCAGGAATTCAAACTTAAGATAACGAATGCATAGGCCAGCTGGCTGGCATGAGGGTTGAGTTGCTGGCAACTACACCTCGCACCATGCTGCTCTCCTCTACTGATCTCGACGGGGGGAAGGGTTGTTGTCCCATTCCTTGGCTAACCCTAGTGGAGGCCAGAGGGGAGTGCCAGAGGCTGGGAGACACATAAGCGCAGAGATGTGACATGCACATGCCTCCACACATGCGCATTTGCACTACAAGGGTAGGGGTTGTACGGGGGGAATAAAGGAAAAAGACAAGAAAAAAAGCAATATTGGAAAAAAAAGATGATGAATGCATGAACTAGTGCCACCAAGACAGTTGACACAAGATAGGATTTAATATGGACTTTAATAAGCAGATGGTAATACCCACAGCAGACAACAGACGAGACCTGATGTTCTAGCATCATTCTACTGTTCACAATGATGCCCAGATTTTTTACCTATAAGCCATTCCAAGTTTGCAGGTTTTACAGTTCTTGATATGATCTGTGAAGTCAGGGTTTTGGTGAAAGAGGACTCCTAGATATTTGACGCTGGCCACCACTTCTGTGGTGGAGCCATCAGGGCTGCAGACATTGAGATTACTCAGTCTCCATTTAGTTTTGAATATTGATCCAAACAGCATGGTTTAGATTTGCAATTGTTTATGATACATTTACTATCTAAGAAATATTGAACGATGCTCTCAAAATCTACCTTTAACGTAGAATTTAGTGCATTTGTATTTTCAGAGCTGTAATAAATATTTGTGTCATCCATATACAGCAGAGTCCTGCAAACCACAACTGTGAGTAAGATGTCAGTGACACTGAAAAAGCAGTGGACCCTAGTTTGACCCTTTGAAGCATACTAAAATAGGGATGGGGAATGTCAGACATAACAGTTCCTAAAATAACACATTGCTTTCTTCAAGTCAATTTTTAAGCCAGATCAAGGCATTACTGGAGACTCTCACGTTGGATAAATGACTGATTAGTATCTCATGGCAACAAGGTATCAACAAACTGATAACGGAGCACAATAACAAATTCTGTCCACAGCTGATAGGGCTGCAGCTGAGGAATTTTGGGTACAAATATTGAAATTTTGCTCTTTAATATTTTTACACCAAATTTTTAACGTAGCCTTGTTATGACCCTGTCTCATGACGAAGAGCAGAGAAAGTGTGCAACTCCTGGGCTAAATGTGATTTTGCACAGGGATTGTGAAATCAACTTTCTGGGCAGGAGTTGAAAAATGACAGCTGTCACATTCATGAGGTGTAGTAAAGAAATGGCTATGTTGAAAAGTTGGGATAATAATACTGAATATTACCGAAGTTATGAGCTGGTGTTTGCAAAATTCAACATAATCTCATAACTTTGTTTTAATATTTTATACCAAATTTAAAACATAGCCTTCTTAGGACCCCACCTCATGAATAAGTTCAGAGAAAATTTTCAGCTTCTGTCTGACAGGTGATTTTGTGCATGGACCGAAAATCACCTTTCGGGATGTTAAAAAATTTTGGCCGGGATTTTAAAAATGGAAGCTGTCATACTCATGAGGTGCTATAAAGATATGGCTATGCTGTAAATTTTGGATAAAAATATTGAAAATTACAAAAGTTATGAACCTGTATTTGCAAAAAATCAATGTAGGCTCATAACTTTATTATTTTTAAATAGTTTTACACCAAATTTTCAACATACCCTTCTTATGACTCCACCTCATGAACAAGGGTGGAGAAAACTTTCAACTCCTCCCATAGCTGATTTCATGCAGGGACTGAAAATCACCTTTGGGATGTAACAAAACATTTTGGCCAGGATTTGAAAATGATAGTTATCACATCGAGGTGCTGTAAAGATATGGCTATGTTGTGAATCTGGGGAAAAATATTGAAAATTACCAAGTTACGAGCCTGTATTTGCAAAATTCAACGAGGCTCTAACTTTGTTTTTAAATTTTTTTTACTCCAAATATTCAATATAGCCTTCTTAAGACCCGACCTCATGAAGAAGGGCAGAGCAAATGTTCAACTCCTGGCGAAAGGTGATTTTGCACATGGACCACAAAATCACCTTTCAGGACAGATCAACCAAATGACAGTGCAACTGTTCATGGTAGAGTCCCAAATACATATATTAAAAAAACCACAAGAAATAACCGCGCATGCTTGGTGGTGGGGAGGGTCTAAAACATTGGGGAGTCCTGATCATGACACTGGAAGACTGGGCACCCCCATTGACACTCTCATGTTTGTGTGGGGGTGCTGAGAGGGAGGGTAGGGTGGGAAACAATTTTAATTTTGAAGAAAAAAGAAACAGCAGTCACGATACAATCCACTGTGTGCAGGATGGCTGCGAACTGTACTCTAGGCATGCACCTTAGAGTGCGGCAGCCATCTTGCACATGGTGGAGTGTGCGTGACTGCTTTCTTTTTTCTTCAAAATTAGAGTTATTATAGAAACATAGACTTAGAGGCAGATACAGTAAGGACCGCTTGGCCCACCTAGTCTGCCTGTTTTCCTACCTATTGGATAAGCTGTACATCCTAGTTAACCAACAGGCTTCTTCCTCCTACCCTCCACTAGAATTGCCTTATGTCTGTCCCATACAGTCTTGAATTCCACTATTTCTGACCCCACAACCTCCTCAGCAGGCTGTTCCATCGTCCACCACCCACTCCATGAAAAAATGCTTCCTCCACGTTGCCCCTAGGCCTCCCCCTCTATCTTCAAATTGTGCCCCTTGTTCTTGCACATCTCTTTTCTAAAGATGCTACCCTCTTGGGCGTTGTTGATTCCTTGAGGTACTTGAAAGTTTCTATCATGCCCCCCCTTTCCTCGAAGGTATACATGTTAAGCTCATTTAGTCTCTCTTCATATGGCTTCTGGTGCAGACCCTGCACGATTTTAGTTGCCCTCCTCTGGACTGCCTCCATCCTGTCTATGCCCTGGTGGAGATGGGATCTCCAGAACTGCATGCAGTACTCCAAATGGGGTCTCACCCACTGTCTGTACTGAGGGATAACAACTTCCTGTATTCTACTGGTGATGCCACTCCCTATTCATCACAGTATCCCCCCAGCCCTCCGTACTACCTTCTCACATTGCTTGCCTACCTTTAGGTCATCTGATATGACTACCCTAGGTCCCTTTCCATTGTTGTTGTTGCTGTTAGTAACCCCCCCCCCAATGTGTACTCTTCCCTTGGGTTTTTGTTTCCCAGTTACATTACTCTACACTTCTTTGCACTGAATCCAAACTGCCATACCTTTGACCATTCCACCAAGCCTGCCAAGTCCTTCTCATCCTCCCCCTGCATCAAACCTGTTGCAGATCTTTGTGTCCTCTGCAAAGAGGCATACTTTTCCTTCTAGTCCCTCCACAATGTCACCTATAAAGACATTAAAGAGGACCTGTCCCAGTACTGAACCTTGTGGTACCCACTAGTAACATCCCTTTCTTCAGAGAAGACTCCATTTACTATTACCCTCTGCATCCTGTTGTCCAGACAATTTTTACCAGGTTACCACCCTGGGACCCACTCCCAGGCTGGCTAACTTGTTTAGTAATCTTTTGTGTAGGACTGTGTCAAATGCCTTGCTAATGTCTAGGTAGGCCATGTCCACAGCCCCTCCTTGTCAACTACCTTGGTCACCCAGTCAAAGAAATCTATAGTGGGGGGTAGGAGGAAGTAGGCTGTTGGTTAACTAGGAGCTGCAACTTATCCAATAGGTAGGGAAATGGGCAGACTGGGTGGGCCAAGCGGTCCTTATCTGCTGTCAAAGTCTATGTGTCTATGTTTCTATTAGATTCGGCTGACTTGACCTTCCTGCTGTGAATCCATGCTGCCTTGGGTCCTGTGCCCTGCTGGCCTCTAGGTACTTCTTTCTTTCAGAAGTGATTCCATTATTTTCCCTACTACTAAAGTCAAACTAACAGGTCTGTAGTTTCCTACCTGTGTCTTGCTCCTGCCTTTGTGAAGGGGAATCACATCCACTCTCCTCCAGTACTCAGGTACTGTTCCACACCATCCTCCCATGATTTGCTAAAAAGGGTAGTCAGTGGTGTCACTAGTTCTCCCTTTAATTTTTTTTAGAATTCTGGGGTGAATCATGTCAGACCCCATTGCTTTGTCCACCTTCAGTTTTAGGAGTTCTTTCAGGACCATTTCTTTTGTGAATGGACTGGTATCAGCCCCCTATCCAGGGTGCTTCTATTGTTTGGTGTAGGTACCTCTCCCTACTCTTTTGTGAATACTGAGCAGAAGCATTCATTCAGTATCCCTGCTTTTTCACTGTCACCCTCTACCCATCCCCTCCCCTTTATTAAGCCTCACTATCCCTCTGTTTGTCTTTCTTCGCTTTCTAATATACCCATAAAAGGTTTTATCTCGCATCTTAACTGAGTTGGTAATCTTTTCCTCGGGTTAGGCCTTTGCTATCCTGACTGCCTTCCCCGCTTCCTTCTGTTTTAACTGGTACAGTTCTCTGTCCTGCTACTTCAGTGCTCCCTTATACTTCCTGAATGCTGTCTTTTTCTCCTTAACCTTCCCCACCACCTCTTTTGTAAACCATTATGGTTTATTTCTTCATTTTGTTTTATTTGCTTCATACAAAGGCTTGTTGCCTCTGTGATGGTAGTTTTGATTTTACACATTGTTCCTCCACCCCTCTTTCTTGCCTGTTTCCTAGTACTTTTCTGAGGCATTCTCCCATTTTGCCAAAGTCAGCCTTCCTAAAGTCCAATACCCTCGCTTTTGTATGACTTGAATTTATGGCTGTGTTTATCGTGAACCACACTGTTTGGTGGTCGCTTGTTCCCTGATGGCTATCCACTTCTACTTCTGAGATCCTCTCTCCGTCACCATTTGAGAGTACCAGGTCTAAGATTGCTCCCTCCCGAGTGGGTTCCAAAACTAGCTGTCTGAGGCATGCCCCTCTAGGGCATTGAAAGTGACCCTGCTCTTGGATGTGGCTGCAGCAAAGGTGCTCCAGTTAACATCTGGCATATTCAGGTCCCCCATCAACAATATCTCTCCTTTTTCTGCCATTCTAAGGATGCCTTCTATCATTTCCTTGTCCATCTCCTCCCCCTAAGACGGGGATCTGTATACTACCCCCCTGCAGACTGTGGTGCCATTTCCTGTCTCCAGGATGATGTACAGAGCCACCTCTCCTCCTTTTTACCCTTTAGTTCTATTGCTTTGATCCCTTCCCTTACGTACAGAGCTCCTCCTCCTCCTCTTTAACCCCCCCTGTGCCTCCTGTAGATTGTGTACCCTGGTATGTTGACATCCCAGTCATGGTTCTCTGTTTACCTTATTTTTGTGTCTGCCACAATATCCAGGTGTCCCTCTTCCATCAAGGCCACTAGTTCAGGAAGCTTGTTACGCAGACTACAGGCACTGGTACTTAACAGCCTCCATTTTTTGATGGCTTTACCCCTTTTAGCCCACCTCTGTCCTTACTGCCTTTGCCCTTTTCTCTATTTACCCCTGTCCTGCTCCCTATCGCCTTCTCTACCTTGGTGTTTACCTCACTAACTACCCTATTTTGCGTGTGTGTGTGTGTGTGTAGGGGGACTGGGATTTCCCTGCTCCTTTTCAGTGCCCCCCCCAGTTAATTTAAAGACTTTCAAAATCGCAATCATGTTAGACCAGAAGAATGTAAAACATGAATCAGTGGCTCTAGGCATCTGCCACCTAGTGGCATGAATTAAAATTACATGAAAGAATTGTTGAAAAATGTCAAATAGAAATGAAGTCAGAATGCATAATCATATAATAAAATACTTTATATATGTTTACAAATAGATCTTTCCCCTGAAGAAGCTTGTTAAGGTGAAATGTTGGGTTACAAGGATTTCACTGCAAGAAAAAATATGAAAAATAAAAGAAACAATTTTTGGAACTTTTACTAGGCGTGGCTGGCTATTTCTTTTAATTTACCTATTAGTTTAAATGCTTGCCAATGAAACATTTAAACCTATCACCTGGGATCCTGGTTCCCCTCTGGGACAGATGCAGAACTTCATGCCAGTATAGGCCTGTGATCCTCCAGGTGGACCCTCAGTCCCCAGTGAAGAAAAAACCCTGAGCTCCATACCAGTTTTTCAACCATTCATTGAGTCCCATGGTGTGGAGTGCCCTAGCCTCACCTAATGTCATAGACAGACAGCACCTCCGAGAACGTTACCGTGCATTCTACTTGTCTAAGGCCCCTCCTCAATTCCACAAACATCTCCTGCATTGCTCTGATCCCATTCCCAGCCAGGTCATTTGTTCCTAGGTAGACAATGACATCCAGCTCTCTGTTCCGTGCAGCTGCTACCGCAATTCTGAGGATTTGCTTCCTGTTCCTCCAAGCCATGCCGCCGGGCAGGCACATCACCTCGCTCTCCCCTCCCTCCTCCAGTTCTACCCCCCCAATGACTTGAGTCCCCCACTAGGAGTTGTTTCCTTCCCCTGTGGGGTCCCATGCCACCCTCCTATGGGTCTCCTTTGTGGAGGTTCCCAGCATCCTCCTTGGTCTCCACTGCGGGTGCCTCCATAGAAGAACCACGCTCCACCAGAATGGAGTATCAACTGTGGAGAGGTACAACTGGAGGATGCATCTCTGTTCCACTACCCTCACCCTCCGTGAGCCCACCATGGTCCAACCACTCCTCTTTCTTGGCAACATCTGAGGCAGCGGTGACAGCCCTGGTGGTTCCTGGGTGGGGTGGAGTAGGTTTCCTGAATCCTCGCCAGGTTGGCCTGAGATGGGCAGCCCTCCTCAGACCAAGAGATGCCTGCAAACATGGCAGCATCGCAGCCTCCAGAACATCTCCCAGAAGACTGCCGCCCCACAGCCAGTGCACTGCACCACTAACCATGTGTGTGTGTGTGTGTGTGTGTGTGTGTGTCTCTCTCTCTCTCCCTTCCTGTTAAATTTTTTCTTCTTTTTGTTAGCGTGTGTGAGTATGTGCATGCATTTACCCCCTATGCAGGGTGCTGGACAGTTAAGGATATGACAGGTGTATATCCTTTGCTCTTTCGGGGAAGTGATATCAGAACCCCTGGTATAAAGGAATTGATGCACTTGGGTGGTGGGGTGAGGGGCAGGGTGAGTGGAACTAAGCCCATGCCCTCCAGAAACAATCAGGTAGCTGAGATCCCAGGCCAGACAATTAGCACCCTTCCCCCAATGTGCACTAACATTTTCAGCAAGTAAAGACAGCAAAGAAATAAGAGCCCCACTAAAAGTACACCAAAATAGGTTTGAAACCATAAGAACCCCAATATGCACTAAAATTTGCAGCAAGTAAAGACAGCAAAGAAGTAACAACCCCACTAAAAGTACACCAAAATAGGTTTGAAACCAAAATTCCAATATGCACTAAATTTGCAGCAAGTAAAGACTGCGAAGAAATAACAGCCCCACTAAAAGCACACCAAAACAGGTTTGAAACCAGAAGCACCCCAATATGCACTAACATTTACAGCAAGTAAAGACAGCAAAGAAATAACAGCTCCACTAAAAGCACACCAAAATAGGCCTGAAACCAGAAGAATCCAATATGCATTACAATTTGCAGCAAGTAAAGACAGCAAAGAAACAACAGCCCCACTAAAAGCACAACAAAACAGGTTTGAAACCAGAAGAGCCCCAATATGCAGTAAAATCTGCAGCCCACCAACCTTCCCTCTTAGCTCCCCAAAATAAAAGTGACACTGGGGATGCCTAATCCACCACTGTCACAATCAGGATGCCCCCGATGTTTTTTTTGTGAAGGAACAAATAGTGCAGTGCGAGTGGAGTGCTCTACTTCCACGGACGCGGTGGCTACTATGGGGCAACTCAAGCATATTGTTCATTCGCAAAGAATGCAAGGAATGTGGAGTCCTTTTCTCAAAGCAAGAAGTCTGCAGGGCTCCACCCACTGCAGCCCAAAAAACAAGTGACCTCCCCCCCCCAGTAGCTTGAGTTGTGCCCTAAAAACCTGGAACTGTTTAGCAGCTGGTCTACTTGGCGCATCTCACCACAAAATGATCCACTATGTGCTGCATACAAAGCAGCAGAGTTCAGCGAATGTTCAGGGTGTGAAATATCTGCTCAGTGTTTGAAGTATAGGGCTTTGGAAAAAAAACAGGTGGCACAACGTCCTGGTTCAGATGGCGACTACCCTTGGTAGGAATTTGACATGAGAGCAAAGGATAACCTTGGCATTGTGAAAAAATGAAAATTATGTACCTACCGTAATTATTGATCTTTCTGTGCATTTTCACCATTCATCACTACTGGTTATATGGACAGAGGTCATGACCGGAGGCTTTTTTTTTCTTTCCTATGGAAGTCATCATAGAGCTGGTGCAGCCCTCGAGGCCGACGTTTCACGGTGGCACTTCATGGGTTGGCCGTTATCCAACGACTCCACTTAGCCTCAGTTCTGAGATGCTGAGGGTGTAAGAAAAAGGGGTTGAAGGGGTGTGGCAAGGGAGCCCAAGGGATAGACAAAAGGAAAGCTTATAAAAACCAAAAGGAGAAATAAACGACAGAGGAGACAGGAAGGAGAAATTAGATTCGAGGGACTGGAGAAAAGGGGGGGCCCCAATCTCTGGAAAGTAAGAAGGGAAAGAAGAGGAAAAGTAGAGGGATAAGGAAGAGGAGGGGGAGAACAGAGGACTGCACCTCTAAAGCCGGTCCTGGACCCCAAGGCTTTGAGCAAACTGATGGCAGACCAGAATCGTCTGGACCATCTGAACTTGTTTAAAGGAGCTGCCAAGGAGGCGAAGTCTGAGTTTGAAAGAGCAGCAGTAGCCTGAGAAGGGCCAAAACCTTAAGGAAAGGTGGTCAGGAAAAAAGGTGCCTCTTTCCTGTCCCCCAAAAATAAAGGGAGAACCTTAAAAATGTTAAGGAGGGATAGCCAAAAGGATATCCAATATGGGACAACAAGGAAATAAGGAAAAATAAGGGTTTTTTAGGCCGAGGGGAAAATTGGGGTGGTCCCCTCGATCCCTCACCTCACTCCAGGAAAAGGAGGTGGGGGGAAGACAAGGCAAATGAAGGGGAAGGAGAACCTCCCCAAAACAAAAAAAACCCTACAGGAGAAACTCCTCCCTGCATACCTCCAGTCCCCTTCCTCCTCACCACAAGGGAGAGGAGAGAGAGGAGAACAACAACAGGGAGACACACAGGGGAAGGGGGAGCCCAAGACTGAGGCCCCAGGGGAAAGGTGGGCGGGATTTAGTGATGAATGATGAAGATACACAGAAAGAGCAATAATTACGGTAGGTATGTAATTTTCATATCTTATCTGTGTCAATCTTCACCATTCATCACTACTGGGTGAGTACCGAGCCCCCTCCGAAGGGTGCCCCATACTTCCCTAAGAGACTAAGTACCTTAGCCTCCAGTGGGGGAGACAATGGAGTGGAGAACCCTTACAAGACTGGGGAGGCCTGAGACTGGTCCGGGTGAGACGGGAGCCCCAGTAGGGAGGAAAACACCCGAAGCCGCCGCCTCACCCTGTCGGAGAAGAGGTGGGTTCTCTGTTGGGTGGAGGAAATCACCCTATGCTAGACCAGGGGTGACAACTGGGATAAGCGGCTATGCCATCCACCTAATGCAGATTGCTGTCCCTATAACTCTGAGGCTACCTCACTGGTGTCATAAGATGTCCTTGCTCGGTGCCTTGCTAGCTCCAGGCCCTGAGCAGAGAGGCAAGAGCTTGCCTGGTTTCTCCATATCAGGCATTGAGGCTAGGAGCTGTCCTAGCCTGGATCACAAGAACCTATCATAGGAAGCAAAGTGGGCCTGATGTGAAGCAATGGAAAGAAGGATCCATGCCAAATAGAAAGTCCTTCTCCCCCAAAAATCGAAATCTGCACAGTCAGAGTCTGGGGGTCGGTCATGGTGTGGGACGCGAGGCCCAGAGGGGGTGTCCAGACAAGTCAAACCCGAAGAGAGATGAGGCAAAGTACCTGGAGACCCGGGGGGGGTGGCATAATACCATTGGTACAGGTCCCACAGGCTGGAACAGTGGAGAAGGACATAGCCAAAGCCGACGTGATGCTTCCCAGTAGGTGACAGACCAGGTGGAAACCACCAGGTTGGCCGACCGTATTCACCTAAGAAGGCGCCGCGACATGCTCGTGATTGCTCACAGGGGCCGAAGTAAGATGGAGCTCGTCCAGCATCCTCATGAGGAAGCACTGATACGATGACAGATCAGACTCTGGGGAGCTGTGGACAGACAATTCCTCTCCCTCCGAGGAGGATGAAGATGCAGATGAGCTCAGAGATTCAGGGTCCGGCTGCACGAGAGCATGGTGAAACACCTGCTGGTCCAGGGCATTAAGGTAGGTAGGGAAATGTGCAGCTAAACCTCTGAATTGTGTCCAGGTGAGAGGTCCCCTAGGACCAGGAAAGTACAGTTACGTAAGAACTTACCGTAACAGTAGATCTTCGAGAGGAGCTCTTGCAGCAGGCTATCACAATTAGGACTATGCTGCAGGCACTAGGACCACACATGAAAACTCTCCAGCAATCCCAGTTGGGGCCCCTACTCATCACGGGTCAGGGCACAAGAGGGCGGACCCAGCCCACCTCAGTTCTCCCGCCAGTACCCAGAGATGGCCTGACAAGAGAAGAGATTAAGCCCATCCTACAGGAGAGAAGAGGACACCTGCACCTCCGAGGGGAAGGTGGGAGGAAAAACTGCGCCTGCTGCAAGAGCTCCTCTCGAAGATCTACTGTTACGGTAAGTTCTTACGTAACTGTACTATCTTACTTCGAGATAGAGCTCTTGCAGCAGGCTATCACAATTAGGACTGAGTCCCAAGCAGTTACCTAGCAAAGAGGCAGGCAGCCCCGGGAGGAGGGATATACAGACTCCAGAGACCATCAGGACAAGAGTCCTTGTAGAACCGCTAGGCCAAAGCCAGCACGGCGTCTGGAGATGATATCCAAGCTGTAATGCTTGATAAAGGTATGCACCGAATTCCAGGTCGCAGCCGCACAGATGTCCTGAATGGCGACATTCTGCATCACGGCAAAAGAAGCAGAAACACCCTAGTGGAGTGACTCACCGACCCGTAGGGGCGTCAGGTAATGTTCGTAACAGAACAAACGCAGTGGACTATCCATTTAGAAATAGTCTGCTTGTACACCGCTGACCTAAGCGATGTGGGCGAAAGGCCACAAAGAGTTGTCTGACTACGGTGTGCTGAACTGCTCTACTGAGGTAACACCTCAGGGACCTTCGAACATCCAACGTGTGGAGGAGAACCTCCTCTATTGGAGGAGAAGGAAAATAAACAGGAAGGTCAACCCGACTGGTTGAGGGTCAACTCCAGACCACTTTCGGAAGAAACTTAGGATTAGTCTGGAGGGAAACCTGCTGCCTATGAAAACCTAATAGGGTCTCTTTACACATCAGAGGCTGCAGCTCGGAAACTCTTTGAGCGGAAGTAACAGCAACCAAAAACAAACCTTCCAAAATATTCGGCAGTTGCACGCGCTGCAGGTTCAAAAAGGGGAGGTGAGTTTCTCCAACACGTAAAGGAGGTCCCAGGGTGGATAAGGCCCTGATGGGAGGCCGCATGTAGGGACCCCAAAGAAAGGTGCGAGCCACATCCAGCTGGGCTAAGGCTCTGTCGCCCATCAGAGTATGGTAGGCAGAGATCGCCCAGAGGTGCACCTTGATGGATGAATGGCTCAGGCCGTTTTCATACAAGGAGAGGAGGTATTGCAAAGCGGAGTTCACAGAGCACGTGACTTGGTCCAAATGTAGAGGCAAGGCCCAAAGGCAAAACCGCTTCCACTTCATGGCGTAAGACGAGCGAGTAGAGGGCTTGCGTACAGATGCCAAGACCTCAGCTACTTCCGGGGAAACCCCGTATCGAGTCAGTGCCACGTCTGAAGGAGCCAAGCATGAAGGTGCAGGGATCGAAGATCCGGGTGGACCAGAGAACCCTGGTCCTGGGACAGCAGTTGCAGCATAGGGGCAGCGGAGAGGAGGTTCTAGGGACAACTGCTGCAGAAGTGGGAACCAATTTGTCGGGCCAGTAGGGTGCCACAAGGATCACGTGCCCCTCTGCCTGCAATTTGAGCAGGACCCTCTGGATGAGAGGAAGGCGGAAAGGCATAAAGAAATCTCCTGGCCCAACAAAGGGACAAGTCAGCCAGCGCCAGGCGCGGGCTCTCGTGAGCAAAGGTGTGGCAGCTTAGGCGTTGCGTGTAGACGCAAAGAGATCCAGCTCGGCACGCCCACCTGCTGAAGAGGCAATCTGCCATGGACTGCAGTAATTCCCACTTGTGTGCTCTGGCCCATGACCTGCTGAGATCGTCGGCCAGACTGTTGAGGGCTCCTGGAACGTGAACCGCTGATAGACAGATGCCCCATTCCAGTGCCCAGTACCAGACTCTCATCGCCTCCCAGCAAAGAGGATAGGAATGAGTGCCTCCCTGTTTGTTGAGATAGAAGACGACTGCCATGTTGTCCGTCTGAATGAGAAGAGAGCCGGGAACCAGGTCCTCTTGAAACGCCTGAAGGGCGTAGAGGATCGCTCACATTTCCAGGACATTGATATGGAGAGACTCTTCCTCGGTCGACCAGACCCCCTGCGTGCGGTGACTACCGAGATGAGCCCCCCAACCCAGGTGTGAGGCATCCGTTGTTAGCATCTGACCTGGAGGCTCCAGACGAAAAGGGACCCCCTTGTCCAGATTGTCAGGGTCCATCCACCAAAGCAGCGTTCTCCTGACTGGCTCCGAGATCAGGACTAATGCATCCAGGTCGTCGGAGTATTGATCCCACTGCACCCTGAGCATCCATAGTGGGATTCTCATGTGGAGGCGGGCCAGGGATATCACTGGGATGGCCGCCGCCATGTGCCCCAGTAGACTGAGGAAGTTCCGAGCCGGAACTCGAGGTGCTATGGAAATCCGTTCTGCCAAACTTCGCAGGCGAAGACCCCTGTCCTGAGGGAGGAAAGCTCTGCCTTGGACGGAGTCTAGAGTCGCTCCAATGAAGGCGAGGTCGGCTGGGCCCCGGGGACGACTTCTTCAAGTTCAGGGTGATCCCCAGGTCTCGGAAGAGAGTATAGGCATCTCCGAGAGAGCGGAGGAGGCCATCCCTTGACGGGGCTGTCAGCAGCCAGTCATCGAGGTAAGGGAAGACATAATGGCCTGAGTGCCTGAGAGCAGCAGCCACCACTGCTAGGCACTTGGTGAAGACTCTCGGAGCGGAAGAGAGGCCGAACGGGAGCACCCGGAATTGGTAATGCTCCCCCAGGAAGTAGAACCTCAGATACTTCCTGTGGGAGGAAAGACCCGACATGCATAAGCATCCTGCATGTCGAGAGAACAGAGCCAATCCCCTTGTTGCAGTAGAGGGAGGAGACTTTGGAGAGTCACCATCCTGAACTTCTTGTACTCTATGAAGAGATTTAAGGGATGGCGGTCCAGAATGGGGCGAAGGCCCCCGTCTTTTTTGGGATCAGAAAGAAATGGGAATAAAACCCGTGACCCACTGCTCCATGGGGACTCGCTCTATCGCTCTCTTTTGCAGGAGGGCCTGAATTTCTCCTTCCAAAAGTGGAACGTGTGAAGGAGGATAACGGGAGAGCTTTGGTGGAGTACTGGGAGGGAACTCCGTGAACTCCAGCGTGTGTCCTCTCCGAATGACGTCCAAGACCCACTGATCTGTGGTAATTGAGCTCCACCCTTCGAGGTGAAGGGAGAAGTGGCCCCGACCGCCCCTCGGGACGCCCAACCATGGGGGCGGAAGGAGTCACTGGATGGAACCGGTGGGAAGAGAGGCCTTGAGGACTTGGGCCCATGGCCAGAGGGTCCAACAGACTGCTGGTTTCCGGATCTCCAGCGGAAGCCGCCTCTCTGTCCCTCCTGGGAACCACAGGCTGAAGCCTGAGTGCCTGAGGACTTTCGAAAAAGCCGACGGAGACAGGGGCGTCGCTGGTCGCCACGGTACAACTGGCGGACCGACCAGATAGACTTGCCCGATTCCTGGAGACGTGAGATCAGATTCTCCGTCTCCTGCCCAAATAAGACGGTACCCTGAAATGGCAGGTCTCGGATACCGGACTGCAGATCCTGGTGGAAGCCCAAAAGCCTCAACCAGGCATGGCGCCGGAAACAAACCCCGGAAGCAGCAGCTCTGGCCGCCGTATCTGCGGTATCGTAGGAGGCCCTCAAGATATGTGTGCCAATGTCCGAGCCCAACTGCAAGAGGGCCAGGAGCTCCGTCTTTTTTCTCGGAGTCTGGCATGGCCTGTACCAGCTCAAGACCCCGCTCCCACAACGCGTTCTGGAATTGCACCATGTGCGTGAGGAAGTTCAAGGATCTAATGGAGCGGGTGGAGGCAGAGTAAACCTTCTTGCCCACCTGATCCAAATAACGGGACTCCAAGTCAGGAGGCTGAGAGCTGAGGTGACGCGGCTGTCGAGACTTGTCGTGAGCAGCTGTGATCACGGAGGAGTCCGCCTGAGGGTGTTCAGCTAGAAAAGGCTCTGCCCTCGGCACCTTGTAAAGCCTGTCCGACTTCTTGGGGACCACCGGGATGGAGGCTGGGCACAGCCAGGTGGATCTAGTCAGGTCCTGAAAGGTATCCACCAGAGGAGGAATGACCAAAGACTTTGGCTCCTTCTGCCTCAGGTACTTGGCCAGTCTCCGGCGTTCTGGGTCCAGGTCTTCCGTATCCCACTGATTAGAATCCTGGATATGCCTCATGACGTCCAGAAACGTGGGATCGTCTGGAGGTGAGCGAGGCATGTCCTTCTCCTCAGGGGAGCGCTTAAGGCTGAGGGAGGAGGAAGAGGATGAAGATGCAGAGGAGGACCGACTATCCGATTTAGAATGGTCTGGATCTGCCTCATGGCCATGCCTACGCTGATGTCAGTACGCAGGGGACCAATGACGGTCCAAAACCGACTGCGGTCCCTGGACCGACGATGGAGCGAAGACCGACGATGGTCAGGGGACCGACGTCGGGAACCGTCCCGCCGAGCGCAGGAAGGGCTCCGAGGAGACTGTAACCGACGTCGGTCAGTGGGATCCAAGGAGCGACGTTGGTGGTCCTGAGATTGAGCGCGGGAACAAGCCCTAGAAGGGGGTGAAAATGGCGCTCCGGGGACCTCAACGGGGAGGCCTCGCCCTCCGGCTGTGGTTCGCCCGCGGGATCAGGTACCGGTGTCTGGGCCGGCGACGGGGTGGTACGTTGGTGGACCTGCCCCCACCAGAACGAAAAAGTTGTTTCAGCTCGTCCTTGGAGAATATGTCTGCCGCCCGCTGCGGGAAGGAAGATTCAGACGCGGCAGGACGTGAGGGCGAGCTATCATGTAGGCCCAGGGGGGAGGAGGACTTGGGTGATGGGGACGCCGCAGAGTAACCATGCACCCGGGTCCTGGCCCCTTCGACCGGCGTCCAGTGCCGTGACCGATGACAGGGTGACGACGGGGGCCCGAGAGTCCTTATGCTCCGGAGGCACACCTTTAGCAGACGGCGCCGGTGCCGTAGACGGTAGGGCCGCAGCAGGTACCGCTACAGACTTAGAGGTGATCTTAAGCGGGGTCACCTTAGGCTTGGCTGGCGGCTCCCCCGATGGGCCGGCCTTAGCCTGGGAAGAGTGCTGCGACTCACCCGAGCCCGAAGGATGGGCCTTTTCCGGGGAAGGTCACGATCGGGACCGAGACCGGGACCGGTGCCAGGACCGACTGCACTCTATACCGTGATGCTTCTCCTTCTTCTTCCCCTCGGAGGAGTGCAGGTCCATCTTTTTCTCCAATAGGTAGGCCTTCAGGGCCTTCAGGCGTCGGATGCGGGTCCGGCTCAGAATGTTGCAGTCGGCGCGGGAAGCTGTGTCGTGGTCCGGGCCCAAGCGAAGCGCACCGCGGTGACCGTCTTTGGGGAATTTGCCGGCGCACTGCACTTATTGACGTGTTCGGGGAGAGACGCCTGGAAGACATGGAATACCTCGTAGGACTTGACAGCAACGCCAATGTCGGATCCGCTACCGACAGCAGGCTGAGAAAAGGCGATGAAAAGCGGAAAAACCGAGCCATAAGCGGTAGGCGTGCAGGCGTCGATGCGGTAACTTCGGCAGGAAGAGCGGAAAAACTGTTGAAAGCGAAGAGAGAATCTTGATTGAAGATAAGTTTCGCTGGTGAATCACAAGCAGTAGCTCTTCACATGCGTGGTACACGGCGGGAAAGAACTGAGGTGGAGCTGGGTCCGCCCCCTCTTGTACCCTGACCGACGTCGGGGCGGGGCCGGCGTCGGGGGCGGTCCCCAGCTGGGATTGCTGGTAGAAATTTTTCCGTGTGGTCCTAGTGCCTGCAGCATAGTCCTAATTGTGATAGCCTGCTGCAAGAGCTCTATCTCAGTAAGATTGCCTGGGATAGCTGGGGATGGAGGACAAGCTCCTAGCAGCAGGAGAATGGCCTCTGTCAGGCAGGGGGCCTAGAGGAAACTCCCGGGGAGGGAGACCTGAAGGGTCCCAGCAGGTAACAACCGTTAAACACCGGATCAAACGGTCACAGCTGTGCCCATGGGAAGAAATCCCCTGTGAGGTGACTGGGACCATGTGAGTCCAGACGGACGGCCCCTGACCTCCAAAGTTGAAGTCCTCTCAAGGAGTGTTCCAGGGAGGAGCGAGGGTCTGCACTACTGCACTTACAACTGACACAAGCATCAAGGCCCAAGTACTACTGCCCTTCGCCAAGGTCTGAACAGCGTGTCAAGTCTAGCCACCCCCATACAATTCAGAGTTTTATCCAAAGTTTTCGTGGTAGTTTAAACAGAAGCATCTACAGTAGCATCTCCAAAGTAATGACTACCTGGGCCTGTGAGGCTTCTGGGAGCAGTGCTGCTGCAATCAATGGCACACATGCATTTTTTTCCATGGTTCCTTTGTTTTTTCCCCCTATTTTTCCTTTGGAATAGGAATAAGCAGAAGAGTAAACAGAATGTAAACAAATAGTTTCCAAGGGAGAACTTTGTAAAGAAAGAGCTACAACAGGTAAAATGAGTCCACTGTAAGCTCTGCTCTCTGCTGAATAACTGACTCTGCTACCTGTAGAATGTTTAATCGTGCTGTGAAATAATATTGGAGTAATTTTTTTTTATTCCAGAAATGTTTTTCTTTTTAGTCCTCTTCTGTTGTCCCCTCCCCTTTTCACTTCAGACTTGCTTTAGGAAACAGATCTCCTTTAAGCAAATGGGATGTCACAGACGCCTATCAATAGTGTCGTCTTGTGAAATATTATAATTTAAGAACCACAAAGCCCAGCTGAGCAGTTCTGGAACCCTAAGATGCCAAAAATGATACTCTTGATTAGCAGAGACATCTGCGACATCCCATTTACTTTTATAAAGCTTTTCTGCTCTTTAAAATAGAGCGTTATCAAAACATTTCATGCATTTAAAACTTTTAACACTTTGCTCAGACGACTGAGCATACCTACACCATATGATGCCACTTTATGTGTTTTAATAGCATGGCTGCACATTTTCAGCACTTTCATGAGAAATGCCACATGCAGTATTACCACTCCTGGGATTTATAGCGTGATATAAAATGGGCTAGCAATTTCTTGCAATCTGATTGGCCAATGGCAGAGTTTAGCCATGACCCAGACTCAGCTTAATACATGGATAAAAACAAGATCCTAGCCAAGCAGGGCTCAGCATGTTCCAAATCAATGCCTTTGTTCTATTTTAGAATTTTTAGTTTTCAAACGGTAACCATTTTTTTCTCTACTAACAGTACCCTCACAAAGTACTCGCCCCAGTCAACTGCTACTTTGACAGTCCTGTCCAAGCTATAAATGGAAATCTCTTTACAGAGAACAGCATTACTGTTTCGGCCTCACTCTATATAAACTGCATCTCGTGCTGCACTCCATTTTATTTATCCCCTCCCCCCGCCGCTGAGTGTGTGTGGACCACCATTCCCTTTGTTTTATGATTAATACATTTAATGAATATTTTGCAAACTCCATACTATGTCTACATGTGCTTTTCTTATTTGGTTGTCTTTATAGTACCAGTGTCTTACTCACTGCCCCTCTCCGTCTGACACCTGCTTTCTTTACTGCCACAAGTCAGCAGTGTGGCTCCATCTGTGGAAGCAGTAGCGAGGAAAGTACCGGGTCTCTATCTATGCACTTTTACCACTGCTCCTGACATGGCCAGCCATCTTAATACTACTCCCCGCTGCCTTCCTTAAATCACAGCCACACCTTATGTTCTCCCACCCATGATGACTCTATTAATGAGCAAAATGTACACACACACAGTATTTAAACAAAATGAGCAAGCTGCCTCGATGGCTCCCTGTTTCCGGTCACTCTTAGATACTGGATGTGTTTGCTCTCCCAACTGGCTCTGTTCACTTCTGCAATTAAATGAGACAATGCTTCTACAAACATGGAGCCCTGCCACACCCAAGCCCACAGCCAGCTTAATTAAAAATAAATAAAACTGCTTAATCAAGCCCACTTTCCTGCCAGCGCTTGGGTAGTAACATATTATCTCTAACACCGCTTGCTGCTGGCTCCATTGATCGCAACCACACATGACTGCCAATCTGCTAGCCTGTGACTATTACTACATGCTTTCTTTAACTGTCGACTCCAGAAAGGTTGACTTATATATTAAAACAGAGTAGGGTAAGTAAAACAAAAGCTGCTGTATTTTATTTTTTTTCTTTTGGCACAGTGCCCTCTAGTGACATACATCTACAGAAGGACTATGTTACCTTAATTTAAAAAATTTTTACTTTTTTATTTCAAAACTTTTTCAACCCTTTTTTTTTTTGCATATATTTCACTTGCAGCCTATTTTATATAATAAGACACTATGGGACAGATATTCAGAGCTCAGCGCCGGGTGCAAAGCTGTTGCGCTTGACTAGCGCCCGACCTTTACCAGACTGCAATATTGAAAGGCACCTTAGCTGCCATAGGTGTTAGCACTGGACGCTAAACCAAAATGAAAGCAGGGGGTGGGACAGAGGGGAGGGTCCCTGAATGCCAGCGCACTGGCATATTCAAAAACAGAGCGCCGCACTACAGGCATTAGCGCGACCTGTATCACGACGCTAGTTACCGCCGAAGAAAAGCTGCCCTTAAGGCAGCGCTAATAGTGGAGGTACCCTCCCAGCACCTATCCCAACCCCCGTTCCCCATAGCAAATATCATTACCCTGGTAGTCTAGTGGTGCCCACCCCAGCACATTTCCCAACCCCGATCCCCGTACTGTCACATAGATCCCTGGTAGTCTAGCGGCCCCCCCAGTATGTTTCCTGAACGTGATCCCTGTATTGTAACATAGATCCCAGGTATTCTAGCGGTGCCCCCAAGCACGTTTCCGAACGCGATCCCGTGATTCTGACATAGATCCCTGGTAGTCTAGTGGTGCCCCCAAGTACATTTCCGGAACGCAATCCTCGTATTCTGACATAGATCCTGTGGTCTATTGGTTTCAGTACGCTCTGAACGAATCAGACAGATATAGATCCTGAAATGGTGTTCTCAGCACGCTTGAACGCGATTTCGATTATAGATCCCTTCAGTAGGCCTCAGCATATTTCCTGAATCAGATCTTCAGATCGAGAGATTGCCGTGGTTTGCCTCTTCGTCAGGCTATTCATCTAGTTACGCATCGTTGCGGTCGGTTAGCTTTTCATGCCGTCGTGCCGATTGAGGAATGAACGAGCTGTACTGAAACAGCTTGTTCATTCCTCAGTCGGCGGCTGGCCGTGGTGGTGTGAGGAGGGCTGAGCCGGTCGCCGACTCCATTCGTGGCTGCTGGGTGGGATGTGCGAGGGCGGCGCTGCTGAGGGGGGGCCGCTAGACTACCAGGGATCTGTGTCACAATACGGGGATCGCGGTTGGGAAACGTACTGGGGAGCCACTAGACTACCAGGGATCTATGTCACAATACGGGGATCGTGGTCAGGAAACATACTGGGGGGGCACCACTAGATTACCAGGGATATATGTGAAAATACAGGGATCGGGTCGGGAAACATGCTGGGGAGACTACCAGGGTGTGCAACAGGCACACATGGCAACAGGGAGTGGGACCATGATGACAGGGCGGGACAGCCTGGACCAGCCAGTCTGCCCAGGTCCCTACTGTATGGATATGCTGCACACCCTAGTAGTCTACAGCATATGTCCATCCACCCCCACCAGGCATGCCTTATGCTTGTCCCATGCATTTGTGGGTCCCCCCACTGTGTTCCACCAACACCTGCCGTGGGGTGCCTATGTTGTTGGGGGCATCTACAGGGCACATATGGCCAGTGGACATGTTCTGGACTATCTCCCCCTCTAAAATATATATATATCTATATATATCTATAGATATATATATATATATTTGCCTGTGTGTGTGTGTATATCAGTTGTATATCTAGCTATGTGATACATAGGTATCACTCCCTCCGTGTCTCTCTCTCTCTCTCTCCCTATATTCATACCTTGTGTTGTACAGCTTGCAGTGCTGCATGGGCAGGATGTCTACTCTGTTTGTGCCTGCCAGCACACAGTTCCTGCTGCTTCCAGCCTGTACTTCCCTGCTGACCAACAGGGGACGCTGTGGGCATGCCTTGGCTTGCTGCATCCAGCTTGTACTACCATTCCGACCAATAGGTTGCGCTGTGTGCTCCATGCAGTAGCACTGGGCAAACTGCGTGGTACTAACTGCTAAGCAGCAGATAATGAGATGCAAATGTACCTGTTTGCCCACAGATTACCTAAGTAGCTCATTTGCATGGGAGCTTTGAATATGGCTCTCATTTGCCCCGGGCTATTCAGCTTGCACTGGGCTAATGCGTTAGCACTGTGTACTCAGGTTAGCATGGGCAAACCGCACGTCAGCATAGCACAGTTCTGCAGTGTGTGGCTTACATTGTTGTTTGCAATGGATGTGAGACATCTCTGTGCAGTCGCACACAATGCTGTCTACCTGCAACACTAGCTTTCTTCAGTGTCTAATGGGCTGCAGTGGCACTGTGCACTTCCCTGTTGCTATATTCAGTGCTATCTTATTCCTGGGCTATTTTTGCCCTGCACTCCTGGCTCTGTTTGCCCGACTTCCTTTGTTTGCTATATTCAGCAGGTTTTGCTCCAGGTTATTCCTTTTGAATATGGCTTGCTTTTTGCTCCAGGCTATGTTTGCCTGCTGGGCAGTGCTACTTTAGCCCCGGAGTACAGTTTTGAATATCTGGCCCCATGGGGCTTGGGTTGTGCAGGATTTACCGCATTCCCAAGGGATGAAGGCACAACGCCCATGGGTGTGCGGTAAACCCAGCATAACCCACACCCCATTGTGTCTTATGTTCTAAGGCAAATCACAAAAAGCAGATATTTAAAAAGTTAGTGACTAAATAACTAGCCTTATTTTATGTGGTATCATATTCGTAACTAACCTTATTTTATGTGGTATCATATTCTAACTATTTTATGTAGTATCATATTCATGGTCATTTGTGTCTCTCTCCTTATTTTCAAGTTACACATAATAAGTCCATGCAGGTTCTATTTCTTATTCAGAAATCTGAAATCAATAAAGCATACTGTTGCTTACTAACTGCCATGACTACTTCTGTTCTGAGGCAAGAACTGAAGGCACTGCTAGTACAACAGACTTACTCAGCTCATGGTTGCTACAGGCATGTCGCCTCTCAGGCATTCTCTAGCCTGAGCGTATGAAGTGTTTTGAATTTGTACTGTTAGACTGGGGTGGTGGAAATGGGTGACATGTGAATGACGTGACACCCTGTGATGTCGCCCTGCATCTTGTCACCCCTGGACACTGCTTCCTGTGCTGTCTGTTTACACAGCCAGACTAACAACTGCAAGGTCACTGGCTGCTGAGGGGTGCTCCATTAGCCAGGAGAGCAAACTAGCTACTTTCCCCAAGCTGTCCAGGCTGTGTCAGTTTCGCCATCAGTAGTACATTACCAGTAAATTGTACTTTTCTTTTGCTTCAAAATCATGTTGCACAGTCTTTTTATATGTATTTGGTATATGTAGTACAGATAGAGCTTTTCTATATACAAATCAACTCCCAGTGCATTCATCACCTGAAAAGGGTAGTGGTGGTTTGGGATGGAGTCAATGGTCTCTTTTTATCTGGTGTCTTTCAGTGGTTTACCATACCACTCCATTTGAATGCACATAAAGCAATCTAAACCACCAGTGTTACTCAGACTGTCCATAAACATGCCGCGGGGGTGGGAGATGGGGGGTGAGTTTGGGAGGGGGTTGTCTGAAACAAATGCTAGTCTATACAAAATAATTATCAGCTCAGCACCCCAGTTCACACGTAACAGTAAGGGTGTTTGCAAGGTGGTTAAAGAGAAGGCCTGAAAATCAGTATCTGGTTCCATTGCTATCAGATTCAGAAGAAAGGCACAGCTTGTGGTGGCGCTGGAACCAAAGGGCAGAGTACAGTGAGGAGCATTACCAGCAAGCTTGCCAGTTTTTTCACTGAGTCCTATCTTTTCAACAAGGGTACCCAGAGTAAAAATCCTGTATATTTCACATTTTCTATATTATTTGTTCCAGGAACAACTATATAGAAAAAATGGAGAAAGGTACTGGCTTTACTCTGAAACTGTTAGCAGTGGAACCAGAGACTGATCTTTAGACCATCCCTTTAACCACCATGCAAACATCCCTACTGTTACATGTCTACTGGGGTGCCGAGATTAGGATTATTTTTGTATAGAATAGCATTTGTTTTCACAGCCCCCCAACCCACCCACTAACCCCTCCCCCCCAAGGCATTTTATGGACAGTGTAACACACTGGTAGTTTAGGTTACTTTATGTACAGTACATCCTCATCTTCCTCAGTTTCCTATGAGGTGATGTTGAGAACATTTACCATATACCTCACAAATGTACAGTGAGAAGTATAGTCATACGAAGGTCTAGGAGGAAAGCAACATTCTTGTTCTGGAGAACCATTTGGTTCTGTGGGTTCTCCTTCCTCCTCCTCCTCATAGCACATTTCAACCTTCTCCTCCCTAGGCACAGGGAATGAAAAACAAGCCTGGGAAGGGGCAGCAAGCATACTTATGAAATTCCCCATCTCCTGGACTGCCTGAAGGAATTGCCATGCCTTAGTCAAGTCCTCGACTGAGGCATTTTATTTGTGTTTACTGAGGCTCCTTTCCTTCTTTAGAGGGAGGGCAGTGACATGTCTTTCTTTTGTTTTCTCCTGGCAGTACCGTCTCCAGTGCCTGCTCTAAGGCTCTTTTATTTTTGCTGGATTCAGGGTTCCCCATTTCAGGCACCCTGATCTTGGAACCACCTCTTGCAGCTTTAGCTTTCTTCTGTGCCCCCTTTGCCAGGGACTGCTGCTTACTTAGAGGGGTTTGACCATCACATGAGCCTTTGGGTGACATGGAGGCTACCTGAGAAGCCATAAGATCTTCTAATTTTTTAGCCCTTTTCTTTTGCAATTTATGGCAAAACAACACAGAGTTCACAACTGACAAACTCATGATATGGACCCAGGCACCTTAAATACATCTTGTAGCAGTCTGCCTTAGACATGAGTTGAAAAAAACATTAACATTTTCTGAAGTCTGTAGGTCCGGTTTTCTTTTTGGCTCTATCAATCATGCAAAACACTGATATCTGTGGGAGACGTTAGCGGATCCCAAAGAAAAATGTTTTAAAATGGAAAAAAACCCTATGCAAATTAAAAAGGGTTTTAAATTTCAGAAATGCGGTTTGATTCCCTTAAAACAGAAACTGCGAGTAAAATTTACCTAAACAATGTTAGACAGGCCAAATATTATACTGGTTCTCTGAAAAAAAGGAACAGAGAATAATATAGACGAAACCACAAAGCAGTTTAATTTAGAACAGTTTAAAATGTAAAAATTAGAAATTTAAAGCGGTTCCCTAACAGTGGGACCACGCTGAAAAGCAGACTTCTCCAGTTCTGAAACCGATCGGGAACGGAAGAAGTCTTAAATATCAATAACATATAACAAATTACCCTACTACAGAATTATCAATAAATAACTAAACAAAGCAAGAATTACAAAACTTAAAATAATAAACCGTAAACCTCTCAGAAGTTGAAGAAGACTTGGGCAACTGCTTTCTTCTGGCAGAGAATAAATCTGATGTTACAGTGCAGGGGTGGCGTGACCATACAGCAGAATTTGAACTTCACTCTTAAGTTCCATAATTAGCTTACAATTCTAAAGTTCGGGTGGCCCATTCAGGAGAATGATGCAGTTGTTATCGCTGTGAGGGTTATCCTGTTAAGCTAAGCGAAAATAAAATCGTGACTGCAGAATGGTTGCTGACAAGGGTGCAAAGCCCTCCGCAGAAACACACTATCGCCATTTCAGCAATCGCTGTTTATCCTGGTCTGAATTTGCTCCTTGCTGTATTGCAGGCAGTCGGTTTCCCTGTCGCACTTTTATTTTCACTAACTTGACGTGGAACCACTGTGAGTGATTCTTGGGGTTCAAAGGCCGGAGAAAAACTTTGAAGTAAATGCTCTCTTCAGGCAGAGAAACAAATCTGATGTTTAGCCAGTAGCATTAGTATGCAGTTTGAACAGGGTTCTAAATTCTATCATCAGCATTTAGTTCCAGTCTCAGGGGGCAACACTCACTGAGGAGACAATTAACTTTTATATAGGTATTGTTGGATTTCAGCTGTTAGAAAAAAAAAATGCTTTACAATTCTTATCAGAGATAAGTTATCATGTTACTACCTTTTTGAATCATACACTAGTTTGTAATTAAGGTGTACCTTTTCAATCATTAATACAGGGAGGTAAATAAGGAATCACTGTCGGATTTCAACTTCATGAAACGTAACCCTGCATCTCTTTTTTAGTACATATTACGGTTGTTTTAAGTCAGATGTACTTTACTATTTTACTATGTAAAATATTTGACTGCTGTCTCTCTTTTGCTTCTTGCGTCCCATGACACTTCTGTAAATGAGGCATAGGTCTGTAAGGTTAAATAGTTTTGTTAAATCCAACTACTGTGTGTGCATGGTGTCACTTGGTGGTGATGACTGAGCTGTACGGCTAGTGTGTATTCCTTGTAGTAACTGTACCCTGCAAATGGTGGTCAGAATCCAGGAGTAAAAAGATCAGTATCTTAAGTGTTTACTCGGAAATGACTAACTGCAATTTTACCCTCCCACTGGGAGTACAAAGACACACAATTATACAAGAAGCAGAAAACCTGCCTGATATGGATAATATTTAGGCACATGCACTGTTTACCCTATTTCAATTTGCAACATATGTAGGCAGTGTCAAGAGTTCACAGTGTATTCATAATGCAGACTGTTCACACCCACAAGCGCCAAGGGAGCTGAGAGTCACTAATCTGTCTTATGTATTAAACTCTGTAAAATGCCTGTCCAATTTTAGAATACATTATTTCCAAGAAACTGTGTGTTACCTCACTACTGTAGACAGCTGCATTGGCAGGCATCTGGGAGAACTGCTTCAGTTTAAACACGTCTCGTACTGCACTGCGACTCATTCGGTTTTCAGCTTTGCTGGAGCCAACCACACGCTGGTTTGAGTGAATATATGCCACCTCCTGAACACCATCTATAAAATAAGTCAAGGGATTTCAGATTTGTTTTATCCGTCATAAATAACATTCACACAATTGCTACACAAAACATAATACAACACAAACTCAGATAAAATAATATTTGTATAGACATTATTACTGTAATGATGAAAAACATTATGGTACTCTTAAGCAGAAAATAGACTGAACATGTTTGCACAAGGATTTGCTGACCACATATAGTTCTGCTCAACTACAGCACTACTGCCTTCATAAGATGGAAAAGCATCTTCATATTTTGGCAGGGTCTAGATTCAAAAGCCACTGAATGTAAGAGATGTGTGCTGCTACTTTCTATCCATCTATGTATTTTCTATACTCTCCTACAAAGTGGGGTTTAATTTGTGTTGATAATGCAAAGTGACTGTTATTACAATAATCCAGCAGTCTGGTAAGATTTTTAAAAACAGCAGCATACCAGAGTATCGATACGCTGTTGCACCGTTTTCTAGGAAGCTACAAAACAAACTAAAAACAATATGCTATAAAAACATCCAGTTCTATCATATATAGTTGTTAATATAATTTACCTGAGCTAGAACTTTAAAACATCTCCAGGACACTCTTGACAAAGGCACGATCACGTTTGTCAATGCAGGAGTTAATGGGTATGTATGATAAGTTACAGTACTTATAAACTATAGATCTTCTGAATATCTGGGGCTGGCAGTATAGCCTAGAGGTTAGAGTAACAAACTGCAAATGAGCTTGGTACATGTAGCAGACCTGGGTTTGATTCCCACAACCTTCCCCTGCATACTGTGTGGCCATGAGCAACCCGCTTAACCACCCCAGTGCTCCCAGGTCAGCCCTGAAAACAGGCTCTGTGCCTAGTGGGCCTTATCTGGTTACCACAGAAAGAAAAAATCTATATACTATATATATTCTCCATAGAGTACCACTCATGGTCTAAGCCAGAGGCACTAGGACCCTACTGGAGCAAATCTTTGGTCAGGGAACTAGAAATGACTACTGGTTTAGAGGGACTGTATTAACACAATGTGGTGACATGCCTGCCAATAACCACAGCTGACTGCATCTCTTGCCTCAGTTCTGTTAGCGGGAGCGGAAAAAGCAGGTTTCAAGCTACTATAAGTGTGTAGGAGAGATACTATATAAATAACAGAAAGGGATCAATGGAGAGACAAGAAACATCTGAATAGAAACCGACTACCTACTTAGAGAGAGAGAGAGAGAGGCGAGAGATAGAAAAATTAAAGAATACACCCCTGGTGAAAGGCTAGTGATAGTTCAAAGGCTAGTCTGAAACAGAGATAGTTACACTCAGTTAACTACACCCCAGCAAGGTAGTCTTGCTAGCCAGTACAGGAAAGAGATAGGTAACATGACAAGCAGCCCCAAGAGTAATGCCAGCCTACGCTCTGTGCCAGATCTAAAGGCCAAGATTCAGCTAGAATCCTGTAGCTGTTTCAAAAATGACTGGTCTCTCAAAAATACTTTAAAGTGTTTTTTGTTTAAATAGAATTTGGTGTATAATGGGATGAGGAATGCATGCATTAACAGTTACCCTTACTAGATAAAAGAAAAACCAAGAGAAGGTGGGACAAACACAACTGAGGTAGAAACCCATAGCCATTGCTAGTCCCTGGACAAAGATTTGCTCCAGTGGGGTCCTAGACCCTCCGACTTAGACCCAAAGTGGGACTCTGTGGAGAATTTTGATTCAAGGAATATTAGCCTTTCATACATGTTGTTACTCTGATTAGCAGCTGAGACTGAAAACAAAGGGGTTGCATACTTGTAACCATAGTTCTACTACTACTATTCAGTTTAAATCCACATTTAGGCAGTACCGCTGAGAATGCTCTGTCACAGAACAATCTGCAAGCTTGATGCCTCCTACAACTCAAACATGTATCCTCTGACTCTACCTCCTCTGCTCTCAGATCCGGATGCTGAAAAGACAGAACCAAAGAGCAAGCCAGGCTAGGGTAGTATGGGTGGGTCATGTGGCTGTGAACTGAATACTACTGCAGTAGAACTACAGTAACAGCAATAAGTAACCTCTTCTTCAAACTACCAAGATTCAGTTCACTATCCAATCACCGTAGACAGACTCCAAGGTGTCCTCTGGGAGAGGGACAGGCATGCACACAAAGTTTTTAGGCGAACAGAGACTGGAAGACTGACGACTTAAAATGCAGCACCCCAGCAGCTCTACAGGTCGATGCTGTAGCAGAAATGTGTGCCCACTGGATCAGCCCTACATATCTCACCAATGGTTATGGGAATATGCCGGCTGCAGCAACAGAAGCAGCAGAATGTCTGGCAGTGTGGGCATAAATACCCTTTGGCAGATCCTCCTAGCCAACTGACAGCAGAGCTCAAAGCAGGACATGATCCACTTGACTTAGTAGCGTGTTCATATGAATAGCAGCACTGAAATGCCTCTGGCATCTTCCTTGGAAGAAAAAGCCGAGGCCTCTTTGGAAATATAAGCATAGAGGACCATGTGGCTGTTTTGCAAAACTCAGGTACTGAGGCCTCGGCTTTTTCTTCCAAGGAAGATGCCAGAGGCCTGGTCAAATGCCCTTTGACCAATGATGGTGGCTTAACTATGGCTGCTATATAAGCATTTACAATAGCATAATCTGAACCATCTAGCAAAGAATGCTTTGGTAGCCTTCTGACTTCTCTTTGCTGAACAATACAAAACGACTATCTGACCAGTAAAAGGACAATCCGTCGGATTCTCACAAGGTATGTTTTGACCGCTCTGTGAACACCTAACTTACTTGAAGCTATGTCTCCTTCTCAGTACTCAATTTTAAACAAAGAGATGAGCGGGTCACCTCTTGGTTAAAATGGAAAGCTATGGGAATCTTTAAAAGAATAGATTATGAAAAATGACTTTTATTATAGAAGAGATGAACAGGTTACTCACATGTAACCATAGTTCTAGGAGTGGAATATGGTTCACATCCACACTCTGGCAGTTCCACTAGAATCCTCTTATTGGCCGGAACATCTTTAAGCTAAGCTCCTCTCACCACCCAGGCAGGATATCCCCTGACTCCATCACGTGACATTAGATATTACATGCTGGAAGCAGGATCTGTGTGCCACTTGCCAGCTGAGGCCAACTGAGTTGTGTGGATGTGAACCATATGCCATTTCTAGAACTATGATTACAGGTGAGTAACCTGTTCTTCTAGAAGGGCATGGATATGGTTCCTTATCCACACTCTGGCAGAATCTAACCATTCTCTCTCAAGAAGGGGCAAGGGCACACCTAGTTGATGAACACAGATTAGAGAACTGAGGTCTTAAAGCCGCATCCCTCGCTGACTCAAGGTTGATCGGTAATAGTAAATGAAGGTGTGTGCCGATTTCCAGGTAGCAGCCCTACAGATCTCCTGTACTGGGACATCCCTGAAAGCAGCCACTGAGGCAATGGTATGTCAGGTGGATTGAGCCCTAATCCCTATGGGTGGTTCCTCACCAGCCAACCTATAGCAAAGGTTTATGCAGATATGACCCACCTTGCAATTTCGCTTAGCTGTTGGTCTGCCAGACATGGCTTTAGCATGAGTGATGAACAGCTGGTGAGCATGTCCTGAATTCCAGCCATATGCTCCACATAATTGGAGAGTACTCTCCATAGGTCCAAGAATGCAGTTCTGGGTCAGCCTCCAAAGATGGATTGGTAACTATACCAGAAAGTTAATCATCTGGCTAAGGTGAAACTCCAGTATCACTATGCAGGAACTTTGAGTTGGGTAGAAAGACAACTTTGTCCCTGTGGAAAGATGAGGTACAGCAAGGAGACTCCACCAAAAACACCTGGATCTCCCCAATCCTTCTGGCAGACATAAATGCCATCAGGAAGGCTGTCTTCCATGACAGGTGTGACAATTCATACTTGAGCATTGACTCAAAAGGCTCACCCATGAGCACAACAAGGACAAACAGTAAGTCTACAGTGGAGGCAGTTCATGCACTGGAAGGGACAATTGGTCAAGGCCCTTGAAAAAGTGCCTGACCACCTCCTCCGGGGCCACCATTGGCATACCAGCCCATGCCTGGCAGCGGAGATGGCTGCCAAGTGCCCCTTAAGGGTCATCACTTGCAGTCCCAGCTGTCAAATAGGGGCCAGAGGTAGTCTAGGATGCTAGCTACAAGCCAGGCAAGGGGATCAAAGCTTCCTGCCATGACACCAAATGGAAACTTTCTACCATTTAAAGGCACAGCACTTACAAGTACACTTCTTCCTGGAGGCCTCCACGATGTGGAGGACATCCTCGGAAAGTCCCAAGGAATGGAACTCTAGCCATTCACAAACAAGACAGTGAGGTGCAGGGACCAAAGGTCCAGGTGTAGGACCGATCCCTGAAGTCTGGTCAGCAGGTCTGGGTGGACAGGCAGTCACCGTGGATACCTGATGCTAAGGCTGAGGAGATCTGGGGACCAGAACTGCATTAGCTAGTCTGGAGCTAATGGTATCATCCACACCTTGTCTTTTCTGACCTTGACCAGTACTCTGTGAATCAAGGGGAAGGGAGGAAAGGCATACATGAGGCCCGGAGTCCAGGGCATTGCAAAGGTATCCCCCATCAGTGTCCCAGACTGTGGAGGGTGGCCACAAAAAAGGCCTCAGCTTGTTATTCTCCCAGGAGGCAAACAGGTCCACTGAGTGTGAGCCCCACAGGGAAAACAGGTGGTTCACCATCTCCTGATTCAGAGACCACTCATGCAACATCTCTTCTACCTGGCTGAGAGCGTCTGCCACCCGATCTCTGCGATGTGAATAATGAGGAGATTGGTGCCAGGCTGCGCACGAGGGTCCTGGTGTGGAGTGCTTCCAAACACAAAGGAAGGGAGTGTGTGCCGCACTGAATATTCAGGTAAAATATGGTTGTGTTTGTGTTGTCCATCTGGACTTGAACAACCTGATCCCTGACTAGCAGAGTAAATTCCTTCAGTCAAGTACACTACATGAAGCTCCAGCAGGTTTATGTGATGACGGGACTTCCTGAATGACAAGAACCAATCGGCCATGTAGTCTCCCAGGTGTGTTTCTCATCCTACCAGAGATGCATCCATAATCAGTGTGACCGTCGGCTCTGGGTGGACAAACCTGATTCCTAACTTCATATGTTCGGGACAAGCTACCACTGGATGGTGTCCTACATCGGTTGGATCACCGTGACCGGCTGGCCCAAATGGCCTAGGCACTGTGACCATTGATGCTCAGCTCCCACTGAAAGTGGTGCATCTGCCAGCGGGCCCAGTGGACCACACTGGTGCAGGATGCCATGTATCGTAATAGCTACAGGAAATCCCAGGCAAGGTGCAAGAGCCCAACCTGGAATGATAGGGCAAAGGAGGTAAGATCCTGTGGTTGCTCTGCCTGGAGATGGGCCTTGGCCCATATGGAATGGAGATGGGCCTTGGCCCATAAGGAATCTAGTTCTGCTCCAATGAACTTGATCACCAGCTTCTGTACCAGTTCAGACTTGTCTGGGTTGACTAACAGGCCCAAGACTCGTCAGGTCTGTGGATCTTTCCATGGCCTCTCTGGATGGACTGGCTGCCAGTCAGTCATCGAGCTAGGGATGCACTCTGACCTCCAGGCACCGTAGGTGGGCTGCCACCACTGCCATACATTTGGTGAAGACCACTGGTGCCGAGGGAAGGCCGAAGGGCATTACTTAGAACTGGTACAGAACCCCTTCTGCTTGGAAACAGAGGTACCGGCAGTGGGACCTGCAGATGAGAATGTGGAAGAATGCATCCTTGAGGTCCAGGGAGCAAAACCACATGTTCTGCTCCAGGGATGGTATAATCTGATTCAGAGTAACCATCTAGAACTTGCACTTTCGCACAAACTGGTTGAGATTGTGCGGATCCAGTATTGGGGCACCAGCCCTCTCTGTCTGTTTCAGAACCAGGAAGTACCTGGACACATAACCCTGACCGGTGAAGGTGTCTGAGACACAGGCTTTTGCCCCTTTCCCAAGGAGCTGAGCAATGTCCTCCATGAAGGCGGAGAGCGTATCCAGAGACATCCTGGACTTTTGAGGTTAATGGAGGTGGTTGGCCGGGAATACCTCAAAGTCTAGAGATAGTCCTCTGCCCACTATGTCCAGCACCCACTTGCCCATAGTGATAGTGAACCAACATGGCCGGCCTCCGACCGAGAAAGCAGTCAGGGACAGGACAGGTGGTGGGATGACACCCACAACCCAACATTGAGCAGCTTTTGCGGGGGCATCAGCCACTGCTGCTAGAAGAGCTGTGGACCTTGGGCCCCGGACTTCTGCTTGGTGCATTAGGCCTGAAATTGTTCCTGCTGGGGCTGCTCCCATGGAGGCTCTGATTGAAAGGACCGATACTGAAAAGCTGGCTTCTTAGGCTTTTTCTTCTGGTCCTTCTGGGATGAAGTCACAGCGTCAAGGGTGGCGTTGGACTTCTCAGTCTGAGTGAGATGCCCTTCCACTCCAGAGCCAAAGAAGTCAGTGCCCAGGAAGAGCACACCAGCCAGCTTCTGTTGTGTGTCTGCTATGAAGGTACACAATGCAGCCAAGTCTTGCAACACATGGAAGACCGCTGCTATTGCATGAGTGCAAAAGTCATCCATGTCCAATGCTATCTGGAGCTGGTGATTAGCCAGTGATTGCCTGTAGTCTCTTATGAGTTGCACCACCATCTGCTGCTCTGGATGGTGGTGGGGAGGACTCATCAAAGATTCCCATTAGGGACTGACCATAATTAGCCATCATGATGGCACAGTTAGTCTGATGGAGACCCAGAGTTGCCATGGCGTACATTCTTTTGGTGGCATGGTCAATCTTACAGGACTTCTTGTTCAGAGGCTTGTCCACATCCCCTGGTGTCTGGATTTATGGAACACTGAATCCATGATCAAAGTTTGGTTGAAGGGTGGTCTAATAGCCCATAGGGACTGTGTACTTGTGGACTATGTGGGCGAGGGTACCAGGAAGGATGCTGTATTCTGTCCCTTAGGGATACCCCAAAAATATGTTATGCCTACGTTTTCAGGAGCCATGCATGCAGATGTAGCGACTTCAGGTCCAGATGAACCAGGGACCCATTGTCCTGTGACAACAGACCCAACACAACAGTAGGGGTACTGGAGCTCCACTGCCAGTTGTTTCAGGAACAGAAATCATATATAGCGAGGCCATAATGGGCGATGAGGATGAGGTAGCACCTTCCATCCTTGGTTTCAATCGACTCTCTGTATTACAGGAGTTAGCGGCAAATGCACAGGAATTCCCTTTTCCAAGAGAGGACAATGCAACTCACCAGAAAACTCCAGGCCCTGGAGAGGGCAGAAACTTGGCAGTTTCGCATTGTGTGTGGGCACAGAAAGGCCCAACTCTGGACAACCCCATCTTGCAAAAGTTTGTCTACTATGGAGTTCAGCAGTTCCCATTCATGCATGTTGGATATGACCTGCTTAGCCTGTCTGCTAAGATGTTTTGGAGACCTAGGAGATGAATGGCTAACAGCTGTAGGCAGTGAGAGAAAGCTCAGTACCATTCTCTCACTGCTTCCCTCGTGGGGAATACGAATCGTTGCCCTTGTTTGTTGATGTAATGCATGACACTGACGTTGCACCTGGATTAACAGAAGACCTAGATTTAAATGCTGCGAAATGTCTGTAGGTTGTACAGGACAGCCATCATTTCCAGGACACTAAGGTGTAATGTGGCCTCCACCTGGGCCATAACTCCTGTGGCCAGTATGGACAGATGCACACCTCATCCAGATCCTGAGGTATCCATGGTAAGGACCTGTACAGGAGCTGGTACAAGAAACAGAACGCTTTGTAAAAGGTTGTTGTGATCCTTCCACCACAGTAATGCTCTGCACAATGGGAACGTGACAAGGAAATTTGGTCCAGTTCATCCGTCTGCAGATCCCACTGAACCCTAAGAGTCCACTGTGGTATCCTCATGTGTAAGCATGCCAGTGCCAATGTCACAATGGTTGCAGCAATGTAACACAGAAGACATAACATGGTCCTTGCAGTGACACAGTGACTTCTGTATACCAGCTGTGCTTGAGCAATCATGTTTTCTGCCCTGTCCTGTAGCAGGGAAGCACATCCCTTCACTGTATACAGGAGTGCTCCTATGTAATGTAGTCTTTGGCAGGGAGTCATGACCGACTTGGGCACATTCACTGTGACCCCTATGCCATTGAACCAGTGCCTTGTCCATGACGGGGTATGTAGTAAACATCCCTGGAGCTGGCCTTCAGAAACCAGTCGTCCAGGTAGGGAAACATATATATAGGTCTTACCTGCAAAGGGCTGCTGCCACTGCTGCCAAGCACTTGGTAAAGACCAGTGGCACAGAATAAAAAATTACCTTATTGTGTTTCTTCTAATGGAGTCTTGCTGTATTCTGACAATCTGCAGTTAGCTCCAGCTTTTAAACTGCCCTGGAGAGTACAGGGTTAATTTTCTATGCGGTGCATAGAACGTTGAGCTCGAGCTTGGTTGAGGTCTCTGTCTGCCGTCCTTTGAAACTCAACCACCAGATTCTTATGAGCAAAGACTCACTAGCTATACTATGTGGAAATTGTAAAATTTTTAACTAGCCAACTGGCAACAAAAGTTTGGATTCCCAAGGAAAACTCAAGTCAGGAACCAAACCAAAACCAATCCAATAAGGATAACAATACAACAAAACACCCAAAATAAAAAGGAGGGTGTGCAAGAAGCACCCATGGGGTGCAGCACTGCACCTGCACACCCACTTCCCAAAACCCAGGTTCTGAGAGGGAAGGCTGCCGCCATGTGTCCTAAAAGTCTGAGGATGACCCTGGCTGGAACCAGGTGAGATGATACCGTCTCAGTGTGAGTTTGGAGGCGTTCTGCCCTGTCTGGGGGCAGAACGACCTTGTCTTGGATGGTGTCCAGGACTGCCCGATGAACTGGAGCTGGTGGCTTGGCCAGGGAGGACTCAGGAGGTTTAGGGTGATCCTCAGGTCATGGAACAGAGAGAAAGATGTCATTCACTGTGCTTAACAGCTGTTCCCTGGTGGGGGTTGTGAAAATCCAATCGTCCAGGTATGGGAAGACATAGTGACCTTTACTCCTTAAGGCTGCTGCGCAAACCGCGAGGCACTTTGTAAAAACCCGGGGAGCCTAGGACAGGCGAATGGCAGAGCTCGGAACTGGTAATGGTTTCCTTGGAAAGGGAACTACAGAAACCTTCTGTATGGCTGGGAGATCAGGTTGTGGAGGTATGCATCCTGCATGTCCAGAAAGCAAAGCCAGTTAGTTCCCTTGATGGAGAAGGGGAATCAGACCTGGAAGGGTAACCATTCTGGATCGTTTTTATTCCATGTATTTGCTCAGACTGCTGCGACCCAAGATGGAGCGTAGATTCCCCGTTTTCCTTGGGACCAAGAAAAAGTGGGAATAGAAGCCCTTCCCTTTTTGGTCCACTGGAACTGGTTTTATGGCCCACTTGTGTAGAAGTGCCTGGATTTCCTCCTGGATGAGGGGGCATGCCATGGTGACTAGCAGGAGGAGAGTGTCAGTGGCAGCTGTCACGAGAATTCTAGAGTACGTCCCTTCTCGATCATCATGGGGACCCAATGATCTGAATTTATTCTGCTCCATCCCTCTAGACAGAGGAAGAATGACACCTCCCCAACCGCTTCCCCAGGGATTCGGCTGGGTCTGAGGTAGAGCAAGGAGTCAGGCAGAGGCACCTGAGGTAGGCAGAGCAGCCTGGGAGGACTTAGTGGCTCCAAGAGCTGCTCCCCTTGGGGTCTGAGAGGTGGCCTTTCATTTGAAGGCACCTTGCTGCTGCTGCTGTCCTCAGGGCTGTTGTCAAGAGGAGCAGCAAAAGGATTGACACCTGAATTGCTTTTGGTTAGATTGGTACATGGTATGCACCGACTGGATAGCCTTTTCTGAGTCCTGAAGATGAGTAATGAGTTTCTCAGATTTGTCCCCAAAAAGAACTGGGCCTTTGAAGGGGGCATCCATAATGCCTTCCTGGATGTTGGGAGAGAAACCCAAGATCCTCAGCCAGGAATGTCATCTTATATAGACACCTGTAGCCATAGCCCTGGAAGCAGTGTCATAAGAACAACATGGATGTAGGCACCAGCGTCGGAACCAGACTTTAACAGGTTGAGCAGCTCTGCCTTCTGGGGAACATTAGGCAGGGCCTGGGCAAGATCCATGCCCTGCTCCCAGAGGGTGTTCTGATATTGGACCATATGAGTTAGAAAATTTAGGGAGCGAACAGTGCAGGTGGCAGAGGCATACACCTTTTTGCTGAGCTGGTCCAGTTGCTTTGCTTCCCTATTGGGAGGCTGGGTGCTCAGGTGCCTAGGCCATTTAGACCTATCATGGGCAGCTGTGGTAACCATAGAGTCCACCAGGGGTTGTTCCCCCCAAAAGGGTTCATCCCTGGAAGCCCTACAGAGACTTTTTGGGCACCGCCGAGGAAGTGGAAAGGTGCTTCCAAGCAATCCTGGAAGGTGTGAACCAGAGATGGCACCACAATAGGCTTAGGATCCTTTTGACAGAGTTTCTTAGCTAGACAACGTCTTTCTGAATCCAGATCTTCTATGTCCCACCCCATATTAGCTTGGATATGCTGCATAGTGTCCATAAAAGATGGATTGTCAGGTGGGGACTGTCGTTGAGGCACAGGTCAAGAAGCATAGGAAAAAACAGGAGCAATTGTAAAATTCGCAAAAAAATATTTATTTTACACTAGTAGTAACATAAAAACATAAACTTGTTCAGAATAACTATTTACAAAGGAAGAATAAACAGCAGATTCATCAGAGTTTTCCTTCAATCTCTGTGCATCCATTTAACCTGTAACTGCAGCTCAGCTCTCTTTTAAGTCCTTCCAACCCCCATTCTTAACAAGCATCCTGTTTCTTCCAAAGTGTTCTTCTATGTTTCAGGCAGGTGTTGGCAGGAACAGAGTGTGCCTGAGCTGAGGCCCCTTTTCCACAGCTCTTCTGCAAAAGGCTTAAATATTTGCACTCAGGTAACCTCTTGAATTCCCAATAGCTCTCTGCAATCATCTCAAAATATAACTATATACATTTCAACAGGAACACTATACATTTTCCAAACACAAGGGATCCCAACATCAGTTACATTTCCATACAATGATTTGAATACATTTTTATATCAGCAGATATGCAAGGGAGGAAAAAAAGCAAAATAACAAGTGAAGGTTGAGAGATAGCGAGAGGCAGAGATTTGCGAGACTGTCAGGGTGATCAAGTCCTGGGTCTCACAGGAAAATGTAGTTGCGCAACCAGACAGAGAAGAGACAGGAAAGGAACAGGACAGAAGAAATGCTTGCATTTAAACACTTTGTCCACAACAATTGGGACAGGGTCCTATTCCACCCTGTCACATACACCCCCTCCTTAACAGAAAGTACAGTTATGTAAGAACTTACCGTAACAGTAGATCTTTGAGAGATAGAGACTCTTGCAGTAGGTAATTACATATAGGACTGACGTCGGCAGGCGGTAGGACCCCACGGAAAAATTTCTAGCTAGCAGTTTCTGGCGAGGGACCACCCCCACGTCAGGTGACCGGCGTCAGGAGGCGTCGGTATAAAGGAGCGGTCCCTCACACCCGCCTTCCAGTTCTTTTCCTCCACAGGCCAAAGAGACCAGACGAGAGAGAAGCGGATATTTCACTTACTGGAAAAGGAGCTGAAAAAGCTTAAGGGGATGGAGGGCAGGAAGGTATTACCTACTGCAAGATCCTCTCTCGAAGATCTACTGTTCTGGTAAGTTCTTATGTAACTGTACTATATTACTCCGAGAAGGCTCTTGCAGTAGGTAATTACATATAGGACTGAGTCCCAAGTAGTTTGGAACAAAAACAAGCATACGGGAGGAGGAAAGCTACTCAAAGCAGATCCTCTTAGCTGTGAAGGCCTTAAGAAAGGACGCCTTGCAGAACAGCGAGCCCAAACCTGCTCTACGGCGAGAGGCAATATCCAAACTGTAATGTTTTGTAAATGTATGGACAGAAGTCAAGTGGCGGCAACACAGATGTCTACCGCTGACTGCGTTCTTGAAACATGCGCCCGAGGCAGCAATCCCTCTGGTGGAGTGTCCTCTTACTTGACCCGGAAGGGTCTTGTTGTACTTGTCATAACAGAAGGTGATGCAATGAGCCAACCATTTAGACAGGCATTGCTTAGAAACAGCATTGCCTTCTCTTTTGAGTGCAAAGGAGACAAACAGTTGATCGGTCTTTCTGAGATCCTTTGTTCTGTTAGTGTAGCATCTCAGGACCCGGTGAGCGTCCATAGCGTGAAACAGATACCCCCTTGACTGGAGTACTGCATAAAGAAAGCAGGTAACTCTATGGACTGGTTCAATGTAGATTCCGCTACCACCTTGGGAGAAACTTAGGATTGGTGCGCAGAGCCACACATTCCTTGTGAAAGATCAAGTACGGGATTTAACACATCAGGGCCTGGAGCTCGGAAATCCTCCGAGCAGAGGTAATGACTACTAGGAAGAGCACCTTCCATGAAAGGAACTTCATGTCTCCTGAGGCCGCCGGTTCAAAAGGAGGCAAAGTAAGTTTCTCAAGAACGAAGTTCAAATCCCAAGGAGGGTCGGGAACTCGGATAGGAGGTCTCAAGTGAAGAAGCCCTCTGAGGAAAGTCTTAGAGACTTCCAGTTGAGCAAACGTCCTATCTGCAAAGGGAACATGGTAGGCCAAAATGGCCACCATGTGTATGTTCAGAGACGAATGACTAAGACCCAGGTCAAAGAGATGGTGCAGGTACTCCAGCAGTCGCCCAACCGAGCGGGAGAAAGGCTCAAAGCCTTTTGAAGCAGCCCAGATTGAGAACCGTTTCCACTTCATGGCATAAGTAGACCTAGTGGAGGGTTTCCTAGCTTCCAACAAGATCTCAGCCACCTGGGGAGAAAACCCAAAGAGGGCTTGAGCTATGTCTGCAGGAGCCACGCATGTAGTTGAAGGGACTTGAGACCTGGATGGACCAGGGTCCCCTGATCCTGGGTCAGTAAAATTCGTGACAGCGGAAGAGGAAGAGGAGGTTCCTCTGAGTATTGTTGCAGAAGAGAGAACCAAACTTGCCTGGGCCAGAAAGCAGCGATCAGAATCATTCGTGCTCCTTCTGAGCTGAGTTTCTGCAAGACATGCGGTATCAGAGGAATTGGGGGGAAGGCATAGATAAATCTGTCCTACCAATCTAGAAACTAAGCGTCTCTCCAGAAAATGCCTCGCTCTTGAATGAGCCAGCAGAAGTCAGGAAGCTTTGCATTTAGAGGTGAAGCGAACAGGTCCACTTGAGGTGTTCCCCAATGTAGGAAGATATCGTCTAGGACCCCCTGATCCAGTTCCCACTCGTGAGCTTAAGCGGACGAGTGACTTAGTTTGTCTGCTAAGGAGTTCTTGACTCCTGGAACATGAATTGCCGTGAGGTGAAGGTTGTGTTGTGCTGCCCAATCCCAAACTCTCATTGCTTCCCTGCAAAGAGGGTAGGACTGAGTCCTGCCCCGTTTGTTGATGTACCATACCACACACATATTGTCCATCTGGACGGCTAGGTGACCTGGAAGAAGATGCAGATGGAGAGCCTGGAGAGCATAAAGCACTGCCCGAAGCTTGAGCACGTTGATGTGCAGGGATTGTTCCAGCTTGGACCAAGAGCCATGGGTCTGATGTGGACGAGATGGGCTCCCAACCTTCGCCGAGGCATCTGTGGTCAGAGTCTGGGAGGGAGGAGGAGGGAGGAAGGAAGGAAGAATGGAACTCCCGAAGAAGTTCTCTCGAACCATCCACCACTGCAAGTCTCGAATCATGGGAGAGGAGACTAGGGCCAACTGGTCCAAGTAGTCTACCAACTGATCCCATTGAAAGCGAAGTGTCCACTGAGAGACCCTCATGTGAAGCCGAGCGCGAGGGACTGTTGGGATAGCAGCCGCCATAAGACCGAGGAGGCAAAGAACTAACCTTGCACTGACCCGCCTACGGCCAGGCAACAGGCTTATCTGAGTCTGGAGTGTGGCCGCCCTGTCTGGTGGCAGGAAGGCCCTGCCTAGGGTCGTGTCCAGTATCGCCCCAATAAACTGGAGCCTCTGGGATGGGATCAAGTGAGACTTGGAATGGTTGATGGTAATACCCAGATTGGCAAATACCTGCTGGGTGAGGGAGAGGCAGTGCAGGAGTTCCTCCCTGGACAAGGTCACCAGGAGCCAATCGTCCAGGTACGGGAAAACCTGTACCCCCCTGGGTATGCAGGTAGGCCGCCACCACTGCAAGGCATTTGGTAAATACTGGGAGAGGCCAAATGGAAGTGCCTTGAACTGGTAGTGGTCCCCCTGGAAAGCAAAACGGAGATATCTGCAGTGAGACGGGCAGATAGATATGTGGAGGTAAGCGTCCTGCACATCCAGAGCACACAGCCACTGGCCCGAGCGGAGGAGGGGAAGAAGGCTCTGCAGTGAGAGCATCCTGAACCTCTTGTACTCCATGAAAATGTTCAGGGAACTGAGATCTAGAATAGGTCTTACATCTCCTGTCTTCTTCGGGACCAGGAAGAAGTGGGAATAGTAACCCATTCCTTGCAGGGGAAGGGGGACAGTTTCTATCGCTTCTTTCAGCAAAAGTGCTGAAATTTCTTCCTGGACCAGAAGAAGATGTTCCTGAGTGTATGATGACCTTGGGGGAGGGTGGCGAGGTGGTTTCTGCAGCAACTCTATTGAGTGTCCTTCTGCGATTAGCTGGAGCACCCATGAATCTGATGTTATCCTCTCCCAGCCCAGAAGATGGAGGGAAAACCTCCCTCCTACTGGTTCCTCCAGGAAGGCTGGAGGCTGTGGAGAGGGAAGAGGAGTCAGGTGGTGTGTGGCAGCGCCGCAGCTGAAGCTCCTGCTGCTTTTTTGGGTGGAGGGGCTTGACAGCTGGGGGGGGGGCCCCGACGTTTAGCGGCCCTCTTTCCCTGTGGTCTTTGGGCCGATTCCGTCTGCGAAATGGATGACACTGTGATTGATGGGGATGATACATTGAGTCCACAGACTTTAGTGCCGCCCCTTCTCCTGCAGGTCGGTGATGATGTTCTTGACATCACCTCCGAACAGCAATGAACCCCGGAAGGGCGCTTCTTGGATGGCGGATTGCACTTCTTGGACCAACCTGACACTTGGAGCCAAGTATGACCCTGTAGGCTACGGTGAATGCTGAGCTCCTACCAGCAGTGTCCACTGCATCGTAGGTCACACGAAGGATGTGCCAACTGGCCGAACGTGTATAGTGGACAATGTCAGCCACCTCCTGCTTGACCTGAGAGTCCTGAAGGGAGTCCAATTTAGATTCCACCTCACTGAGAATCGCCTTCTGGTAATCCCCCATGTGGCCGACATAGTTCAGGGCCCTAATACCCAGAGTGGAAGAAGCAAAAATCTTCTGCCACACTGGTCCAGAAAAGCGGATTCCTTGTCAGGTGGAGACGAGCTAAGGTGTTTGGGTTGAGCTGACCGTCCATGGCAGGCGCTAATCACAACTGAGTCAGCTCGGGGTGGCAATCTCGTAGACAACACCCTCGGGAGCCTGGTATAGCCTGTTTGACTTCCCAGGAAGTGAGGGCTAAGGGCCGATGCTGTTTCCATATAGTGGTAATAAGGTCGGCATGAGGCTCGATCCAGGTGGCACCAAGGTGGGAGCTGTCATGGGCAGATCCAGATGCTCAGCGAGTTGTTTAAGCTGAGGTCTGGCTCAAGGATTGCCATATGTACTTCCCTGGATCTTTCGTAGCAACTTTGTGAAGGAAGGATCCTCTGGAGGAGACTTCAGAGGAGTCCTTGGCTGGGGCTTGGACGGAGAGCATGGCTCGTTGTCTTGCTCGGAACAACCCTCGGAAGCATCCGGGTGTCCGAGGAAGAAGAAGATGAGGAAGAGGTAGACTCCCTCTCCTGGGAGGGAGGAGACGGACCTTGGAAGCCCTTGGGGAAGTGTGTCCTGCCCCTCTCTGGACCCAGAAGGTTTAGCCCTGGTGTTCAGAGGTGGGGAGGGAGTTTGTCATCGTGGACGTACGGAAACCGGCACCGTCATCAGAAGACAACTCTCCACCTCTCTGGTGAGCTTAGCCTCGGCCTCAGCCCACCAGGAGGCCAGAGTCTCCAGCAGGTCCACCGGTGGCTGGGGGGGCGGTGGAGGAGAGGGGGATACGGGTATGGACTATAGTCCTAAGGCGTGTATCCATAACCCGACGGCAGGAAGCCCGGTGTCGGGTATTGAGGCGCCAGGCACTGCTGCGTCGGATAGGTCAGCGCCAGGTACTGAGGCGCTGGATACTGCAGTCCTGGGTTAGCGTCAGATATGATGGGGTCGAGTACCTGGAAACCGGGGCGCTGCCAGAGCAGACAGCCTGGTCAGAGGCCCCACAGGCAGTTCTAGGGCAGAAGGACTGGGAGGGGCGGAGGGCCCAGCATCGGGGTGGCATCTGGGAGCAGGAAGTCGCCCGGGGTCGGCAACACTGGCATCATAGCCGCCGGCTGAGGAGCCGGTGTCCGTGGTGCCGACGTCAGATCGGTCGGACCAGCAGGTGGATGGTCTGGTCGGAGGTGGAACAGGAACCTCAGCGCGCCGGGGATGGGGAGGGAGAATCTCGGGGCGAGCTGAGGAGACTCAAGGGTCCCGGAGGGCAGCGAGGCTGCAGGGAGCCGGGAGCGACGGGCGTGGGGAGGGTCCAGCGTCGACTCATCCGCTGTGCGGACGTCGAGCAAACCGGCGTGCGGCTTAGTAAGCGGGATCGGCGGGCGCCCGTAGGGGCGTCTGACTAACGGACCCATCATTGGAGACAGGCGCGATGGGCGGCCATGTCGGGCGGAATGGGGCCGCGCCCACCCGAAGGGTTGGGCGACTTACCAACCTCTCTGTGCGGGCACGAGAAGCTGATGTCCGACTTTTAGAGCAGCTGCACCAATGAGCAGCAAAGCCACAGCTTTGCGGTCAGAGTACCAAAAGCCGGAGGTGCCGAAGAACTGAGCATGAGCCAGACGGGCGGGCGCGATGCTGCCTTAAAGCCTCTATGACGGCCGTCATGGAGCGGTCCCCTTGGGGGGGGGGCATTACCTTTAGCACAGTGACTCCCGAGGAAGTCGCGGTGGGTGAGGAGCCCTTGTCCCGGTGCTTTTCTTTGTCCTTTTTCTTGCGATGTCCTTCAGGGGAAGCTGACGCCTGCCGAAGCTTTTTCAATTCTTTTTCCACGGAGCTCATTTTCTTTTTCAAAATATGGGCCTCCAGGGACTGCTGCCGCCTTCTCCGGGTGGCGCGTTAAAACTAAGGCAGTGCTGGCACTTCTCCTGGATGGTCGGGCCCTGGGCAAAAGGCACAGGGAATGGCCGTCCTTGTCTGCGAAACTGGGCGCTACTGAGTTCTTGTTTTGTGCTTGGGGGTGTGAGGCGACATACAATGCGAATACCTAACGGATGATAGGAAAAATCTAAAATACCTGGTTAAAATACAGACTGAAGAGCCTGACGAGCAGGAAATTTTCCAGAGGCACTGGCACATGTGACTAGCGGAAAAGAACCGGAAGACAGGCGTGAGGGCGCCCTTTATACCGGCGTCTCCTGGCTGGCTGGTCACCTGATGTGGGGTGGTCCCTCGCCAGAGACTGCTAGCTAGAAATTTTTCCGTGGGGTCCTGCCGCCTGCTGACGTCAGTCCTATATGTAATTACCTACTGCAAGAGCCCTCTCGAAGTAAGATCATGTTTTACTAAACAGGTTTCCAAAACTTTCTACTAATTCTCAACTAACATTTGCTGCTTTCAGAAATTAAACACATGTGCAGTATGTGTTTTTCTATAACAGTACAGCAAACTGTAAAGTTCAAACCCATACATTTGTTTTTCAACCTTCAGAACCCTCAATTCCTGATCCACATCTTGACAGAAAATCAGCACTGCTGTTCTCTTTACCAGATTTGTGTATCACAGTGAATTTAAATGGCTGTAGTGCCAGGCACCACCTTGTGATTCTGGAATTTTTATCTTTCATTTGTTTTAATTTTATTTATTTATTGTAGTCATCGGAATTACAACCCTTTGAGTCAGGGACTCATTTCCAAAGGCTCCACATCAGAGTTACAGAGGCGTACAGTCAATTACATATGAGCATTCCTTACAGACATAAACAATACAGGGGTACGCGGTACAAATATAGTAGGAACACAGAAGGATTTTAAGAACTGTTACAAACTGTATACAGGTGGGGTTACAGGCCTATAAGTCGAGGTAGCTAAGAACAATTATCAAACTTGCCAGTTGACCAATTTTGAGATTGAGGGCTGATTAAGCTGGCTAGGAAGCCACTATCATAGACTCGGAGTAATGACGGAGGAGGGGCCCAGTGAACTTGGGTTCACCGGGAGGTACACACGCAAGGATGAGAAGAGAGTATATGATTCCTGTGGGCCTCTTTAAATAGTCCTAGTTTGGGCAGACTAGTTACTGAAGTGGGTAGAGAGTTCAATCAGGTTGGGCACCTGTAGCCGAATGTCCTTTGGGCTAGGGAGGTTCTGACCTTAGGGACTATAAGAGAGGATTTGTAGGCACTGCGGGTACTGACTGAGGGGACGGCTGGGACAAGTGTGGAGGTGACACCTGGAAGGTGAAACCAAGAAATATTTTCTGGCCATGAGGCAGGATTGGTATTTGTCCCTCTCTTCAAAATTAAGTACATTTGTGGCCGGAGTAAAGTGGGCAGGAATGGTGCGGTGTTCAGCGCCGGTCAGGAACCCACAGGCCTGGTTTATGGACAATTTAATTTTGTTGAGGGCAGTATTGTCAGCTGCGCTATAGATGAGCAGGCCGTAGTTAACTAAAGAGAGAGAGAGGACAGACGAGGTGATGGCTAATCTGAGCGCTTCAGACAGAAGGCAGTCCTTGTGCCGATAGAGGAGACCAATTCATGAATTGGTGGCCATTGTGAGGGTACTGATGTGGTGGTGGAACGTGAGGGCAGAGTCAAAGTGGATGCCCAGGTATTTATAGGAGGATATATGTTCTAGGGGATGGAGAGAGCTGGAGGAGACCTGTAGGGGGTAGTCTTTATGTTTGTTTTGGTGGCAGGCAAAGAGCACTGGTTTGTTTTGTTTTTTTAGGTTAATGACAAGTTTTCTATCCGTGAACCAGCACTTGATTCGACTGAAGGAGTGTTGGAGGGAAGATAGGAGGGTAGTGGGGCTTGGGCCAGAGGCAAAGAGGACCACATCATCGGTACAGAGAAGGATCTTTCTAGGGCAGGAGCTGGGGAGGGAGCTGAGATAAAGGCTGAAAAGAAGAGGACCAAGGATGGAGCCCTGGGGGACTCCAGAGCAGACCGGGCAGGAGATGGAGAGAGTGTTGCAAAGTTTGATGCATTGGGATCTGGCAGTTAAACAGCTAGTCAACCAGTCAACAGGTCCTTGGGAGAGATCAGACTGTAGAAGGTGTCCAGCAGTAGTGAGTGGTTGACCATGTCAAAGGCCTTTGACAGGTCGATGAAAACGGCACCTGCAAGGTAACCTTTGTCATAGAAACATAGAAGTTGACAGCAGATAAGGACCGCAAGGCCCATCCAGTCTGCCCATTTCTTTTTCTACCTTATAAATGTGCCATCGGCCTTTGCTCTGTCAGTGACCTATCTATTCATAGTCATTTGTATTGCTCCCTTATGCCTATCCCATGCCTGTTTGAAGCCCTGTACTGTATTCATAGCCACCACTTCTTGTGGTAAGCCATTCCATGCATCTACCACCCTTTCTGTGAAAAAGAATTTCCTCACATTCCCCCTTAATCGGCCTCCCTCTAATCTCATGCTGTGTCCTCTTGTCCTGCTATTTTTCTTATATTTAAACATGTTAGACTCTTTCACCTTGTTTATGCCCTTAAAGTGTTTAAATGTCTCGATCATATCACCTCTCTCCCTCCTTTGCTCAAGGGTATACATATTGAGCTCCGTTAATCTGTCCTCATATGTCTTCTGATGCAGTCCCTGCACCATTTTGGTTGCCCTTCTCTGGACTGCCTCAATTTGAGTTAATGTCCTTGTGAAGGTGTGGCCTCAATACTGCAAAGTACCTCAGATGGGGCCTAACCAATGTCTTGTACAGAGGATTATTACCTCCCTCTTACGACTTGTGATACCCCTACTAATACACCCTAACACCCCCTAGCCTTACCTACTGCTTTAGAGGTCTGCTTGGATGATTTTAGGTCATCAGTGATGATGATGCCCAAGTCTCTTTCTTCCTTTGTGACTGCTAGCAACTCCCCTCCCAGTCTATAAGTGGCTTCAGGGTTTCTCTTCCCTATGTGCATGATTTTGCACTTCTTTGCATTAAATCCCAGTTGCCACTCTTCTGACCATTCTGCTAGTTTATCCAGATCTCTTCTCATTCTGCCCACCCCATCTGGATCATCTACTCTGTTGCAGATCTTGGTGTCATCTGCAAACAGACAAGCCTTACCCTCTAGTCCATCTCTGAGGTCACTAATGAAGATGTTGAATAGGACTGGCCCCAGGACTGATCCTAAGTACCCACTTGTGACTTGCATCTCTTCTGACTGTATACCATTTACCACCACTCTCTGTTTTCTGCCAGTCAACCAGTTTGCCACCCAGTTGACCAACTTCAGCCCACCCGAGCCTACCTAGCTTATTTATCAATCTTCTATGTGGAACAGTGTCAAAAGCTTTGCTGAAGTCAAGGTGGCGACATCAACTGCTCCCCTTGGTCCACCACTCTGGTTACCCAGTCAAAGAAATCTATGAGATTAGTTTGACAGGACCTTCCTTTTGTAAACCCATGCTGTCTTGGATCCTGTGCCCCTATGGATTCCAGGTGTTGCACTATCCTTTCCTTAAGGAGTGCCTCCATAATCTTGCCCACTACTGAGGTAAGACTGACGGTCTGTAGTTCCCGCCTCCTCCCTGCTACCACTCTTGTGGAGTGGGATCACATGACCCTTCTCCAGTCTTCTGGGACCTCTCCTGTGCTCAGAGACTCACTAAACAATTTTGCTAATGGCTCTGCTAGTTCCTCCTTTAGCTCCTTAAGTACCCTGGGATGTATGCCATCAGGTCCCATTGCTTTATCCACCCTGAGCTAGCAAGCTCTTGTAGGACCCTCTTTTGTGAGAGGGAGTAGTGCTCACCTCCCTCCCCTGTGTCCATGATGCTGAGCTGTGGGCCCTGCCCTACCTTCTCTTCAGTAAATACTGAGCAAAAGTATCTATTTAGGATAGATGCCTTTACAGGGTCCTCCTCCTCACATGCTCCCTTTTCTCCATTAAGCTAGCAATACCCTCTGGACTTTCTCCTTTCACTAATGTATCTATAGAAAGTCTTGTCACCTTCTTTTACTGTTAGTGCTAGTGTTTCCTCAGTTTGGGACTTTGCCTGCCTTACTGCCTTACCTGCTTCCCTTAGGGCAGTTTGGTATGCCTCCTATCTTCATCCGCTGTGTTCCCTTATATTTTCTGAAGGCCAGCCTTTTGGCTCTGACCTTTTCTGCTACTGTATTTGAGAACCAAAGTGGTTTCCTTCTTTTTTGCACTTCCTTTTCTGTCTAACACAATGGGATGTTGCTTCAAGTATTGCATCCTTAATGCTTGCCCACTTTGCCTGTACCTCCTCACCTGTGTTTCTTTTTGCCAGGGCTAGCTTAACTCTGGTGGCCATCTTATCAAAGTCAGCTCCTCTGAAGTCCCATATTTTGCCTTGGAATGGGATGATTTAGATGTAGTAGCCAAATTGAACCATACCATGTGATGGTCACTGGCCCCCAGGTAACCTTCTACCTGGAGATCTGTGATCCCTTCTTTGTTAGTCAGTACTAGATCTAGGATAGCCCTGTCTCTTGTGGGTTTGCTGTACCAGTTGTTTGAGCCCTCCGCCTGCAGAATCCACTATGAGTCTAGTTCTGGCAGATGTTCCTGCTGGTATTGACCAATCTGTATCTGGCATGTTGAAGTCTCCATTATCAGAACCTCCCTTTAGCTGTCATGTTTTGTATATCTTCTAACAGTAATGTGTCTATGTCCTCCTCTGGTCTGAGGGCCTGTAGACAACCCCAGTTCTTATGGCTGTCCCATTTCCTGTTTCCAGGGTGACCCACAGTTCTTCTGGCTCCTTATGTATTCTGAATTTCTGTAGCTTTGATATTTTCATTAACATACAGGGCCCTCCTCCCCCCTTTTGCACCTCGGTCTCTTCTGAATAATACATAGCCAGGTACTGAAGTCTCCCAAGTGTGGTTACTGGTAAACCACGTCTCACTAATTGCTACTATGTCCAGTTTAGCCTCTGACATTATTGCCTGCAGGTCGGATCTTATTTCCCAGGCTGTGAGCATTTGTGTACATGATTTTCCATTGGCCAGATTTTGGTGTGTTAGTTGTTGGGTGAAGTTTGGCATTACCCTGTGCATCGTATGGGGAGACAAACCTTTTTCTTACCTGGTGATGCAAATGAACAGCAAACACGCTGAATTCCTGTTTGACCACTAGCTGAGGGAGGGTGTTCTTCCCATTTGACCGTATGGGGTGCTGCACCCTCTCCCCATTTGCTAGTTTAAATATTCTGCAAGAGCGTCAAACTTCTGCCCCAATGCACTGACTCCCTCTTTAGTCAGATGCAGTCCATCAAATTTAAAGAACTTTTCGCTCCCAGAACTGTTGCCAGTTCCTACAAATCTGTGTCCTTTTTCCTGGCACCAGTCCTTGAGCCACGTATTTAGCTCCCCTATCTCCCTTCTCGACCTTCCAGTCCATCTGCTCCCTTCTCCCAGACTGGCAGGATCTCAGAGAAGGAGATGCCAGACGAAATAGATGATAGTTTGTCACCCAGCCTAGTCAGGTGTTCCTTGGTCTCCACAGCTGACCCGGCTGTGAGATCGTAGTCCCCTATGTGTACTAGGACATCAATGTTTTCTCCTGCTTAGTGAACAATTTGCTTAATCGCGGTCAGTGTCTCTCCATGCTGATGTACCTGGGAGACATCTGACCATCACCCTGGCTGGAGATGGGTATCAACTCCCGAATCATGGAGTCTCCTATGATCAGAAGTTTTTGGATTTCCTTTGTGCTTGTTTAGTTTTGGTTCCTGATTTGGGTGAGTATTGTTGTGCTAGCTCCTGTGCATGATGTCCTGCTCTGCAGTGTCTTCTGCCTCTTTATTTGATTTCAGAGATAGAGGCAGATACCTGTTTGTAGTGTTTATATGGTTTTGGAGGTAATGTGTTGGAGAGAGAGTGATGGGGCACCTGATTTGCTCCTCCTAACCACCTGCCAACCTCCTGGACCAACTACCCTCTGCGGTCGAGGTTTTTCTGTTGGATGCTGGGAAATGGCGGGTGGTTCTTATAATGTATTTCCTCTTCAATATGAAATTTGAGTCGTGCAATCTCTGCCCATGCTGCCTGGAGCTGAGACCTAAGATCTCAAAGGCCCAGCATGTGAGACAGTGTCCTAAATCCTGTAAGACTGTCCTTCTGAGAAATTGTTCCACAGTACCTGCAGTTAATGAAATCCATTCCAAATAAGTTGCTGGGTTTGTAACCTAGTCAGAGTAATTAGAAGGAAAAAAAAATGCAAGTAATGGTTTAATTGTGCTTTGTTTAACTTGTTATAACAAGTTAAATTACTAGTGCCCTGTAAATGAGATCACCTTGTGGAGGCCCACTGATCCGCCCTTCCTGCTCTGCCACAGGAAATGTCACAACTGTGGTACCCTATAAAAGAAGAAGTGTAGTGTGGGGTGGTTGGGGATGGGGTGAGTACTGGGCCCTTCCCTGCCTAAAAGAAGAACCACGGATGAAAGAACAAGGAGGTAAGAGCAGAAACAATCAGTCAACAACAAATGCAGTAAACCTGAAAGCTTATCCTAATGTTAGATAAAACTGTAAAACCTGTAAAGCACCACCTGTAATAATTTCAGAGAAGATATACCCTGTAGAAACACTTTGCTCCAGAGAAAATAAAGCAGTAACAGAAGATATACCTTGCAAAGACAATTTGAATCAGAAGATTACAGCAGTAATCTGTTAGCACCTACCAGTAGGCACACCTTGTAATAATGCAGAAGAAGGTATACCAGCAACAACAATTTGAATCAGAGAAAAATAAAGCAATGAAATGTTAGCAACAAACAGTAGCAATCCCTGTGAGTAAAAATAAAACACCACCACACAGTAAATCTGCTTAGCCAAACTAAGTCTTAATCCCTCTCCTTGCTCTGGTAAGTTTCTCTACTCTGCCTTTCAAGCCGTCTTAGAAGGAAAGAGCTCAGGTGAAGCTAGGTGCCTTGGCCAGCAAACCAAGTCTTCTACCTCAAGATATCAACTAACCTGACTTTTAACCCTTCTTTCTGTTGGAAATTACTGACAGTTTGCCAGCTCCACCCCCACATACACCTAATCCTTTGGAAGAGCTGTGGGAGGAAAAGCAATTAGCTCCTTCAATGTGAGAAGGAGACTGAAACACCTCTGAGACAACAAACCTTTTCAACAAACAAGAATAAAATAAAACACAGTGTCAAACAATAATTTTGCTTAGCCAATGATAAAAAAGTCACAAAAATGTAAGCTCCACCTGTAATACAGTAATTTCAGAGAAGATATACGCTGTAAGAAACACTTTGCTCCAGAGAAAAATAAAGCAGTAACAGAAGATATACCTTGCAAAAGACAATTTGAATCAGAAGATTACAGGAGTAATCTGTTAGCACACACCTGTAGGCACACCTTTAATAATGCAGAAGAAGGTATACCAGCAACAACAATTTGAATCAGAGAAAAATAAAGCAATGAAATGTTAGCAACAAACAGTAGCAATCCTGTGAGTAAAAATAAAAACACCACCACACAGTAAATCTGCTTAGCCAAACTAAGTCTTAATCCTTCTCCCTTGCTCTGGTAAGTTTCTCTACTCTGCCTTTCAAGCCGTCTTAGAAGGAAAGAGCTCAGGTGAAGCTAGGTGCCTTGTCCAGGGAAGAGTGTAGGAAGGCAGAGAACTCAAGGAGAGTAGTGGTAGTACTATGGTTCGACCTGAAGCCATGTTGCTCCCAGAGGAGTATGTTGTGTGTGGCAAGGCAGTCGGTAAGTTGGTTTGCCACTATTCTTTCTACGGCTTTTGAGATGGGGGGAGAATACAAATAGGTCGATAGTTGCTTGGGGACAAGCTGTCACCACTTTTTATGGATAGGACTGATGATTGCAGTTTTCCAGGCCTGGGGAAATTGGCCAAGGCATAGGGAGCGATTGAGCAGGGCAGTGAGTGGTTAAGCCAACAGAGAGGATTGTGATCTGTTATAAGTACAAAGTCAGTTCCTAGTAAATAAAACTTAAGGGACTCTATGGCCCACTTTTCTGCTGAACATTCATTTTCAATGGTGGAATACCTTTTCAATGGTGGAGTACCTTTTCTCTCTGTCATGCAACTTCCTACTTATGTACAGAACAGGATGTTCCTTCCCATCTATATTTTGACTCAGTACTGCATCCTAAAGAAGTAGAGCTTAAACTTCAAGCAGATTTTGAAAAAATGGAGCATTGGTTTGAGTCTGGGCATTACTCATGAGCTTGAAAAAGACCCAGTGTATGTATTTTAGCCCAGATAATGGAATAAAACTTCTCAACAAACCTCCCTTGAAATTATGTCTAGAACTGCTGGGGCTCTGACCCAAGTAACCAGCTACAGATATTTGGGAGTACATTTTGATAACCACTTGACTTTCAAGACTCATATTGACTTTCTTGTTAAGAAAGTAGGGAGTAAATTAGGAGCTATGAGGCCAGTATCGCATTGTTTAACCAGAGAGAAGCGAATATTAGTGGCTAATCAACTATTAGTCCCTCTTCTTGACTATAGTAGCTGTATCTTTAATAATACCACTAAAATACAACTATCGAGACTAGACATAGTCTACCATAGGATTGCCAGATCTGTACTTAGATGCTGTTTTGATGTCCATCATTGTTCCTTATACAATGCCCTTAATTGGAGTTCTCTCCAAAACAAGATACACTATAAATGGGCTATCCTATTGTTTAGCAATCTGAGATCTAAAGAGCAGAGTAGAGTAGTAAATTCAACTGAATGGCAAAGCCATACTTATACCTTGAGGATAATAGTAAGCTCTTAAAGATTCTAAGGTAAAAGAACCGTTTGAGAAAGTGTCCTTCAGATATCGAGCAGTGAGGGTTTGGAACAACTTTCCCAATCATTGGAAGGATTTATCCTTACCCATGAATTAATTTAGGCAATTTAGTAAGCCTAAATTACATGTTTGTAATTGTTAATGTATTAATATGTTTGAACTGGTGTTCTGACTGTTTTGTTGAAAGTCAAGATTTGTAATTTATGAGTACTATGTTCTATATGTATCCTGTGCTGTAATTGATTATGTAACTTTATATGGTAAATATTTTACAGTGACTGATTTTGTAATAGCAGGATTGCCATGAAAACAGGACTACTGGGCTCTATGGTAAATAATTACTAACATACTAAAATGCCAGCAGAATAGGCTAACGGTCTGGGAACTGACCTCTTCACCCCTCCTTCTGGCTTCTCCTTCCCAGTCCCAGATATTCTCACTGCATTGGTTTTTGCTTCCAGAACCCTTCCCCTGTACCTGTTCCACATCCTCCTGAACCCCTCCACCAGCCTCCTGGGCAGCGCATTCCATGGCTCCACCACCCTCTCAGTGAAGAAGCACCTCCTTCTTTCTCCCCTGAATCTCCCCCCCCAGCTTCCACCCATGCCCTCTAGTTGCCCCCCCTTCCTTCAGAGCACCCTGACTGCTCATCCCCTATTTACCCCTTTCATGTACCTGAAGACCTCTATCATGTCTCCCTGGTCCCTTCTATCTTCCAATGTGTACAAATTTAGCTCTTCGAGCCTCTCCCCATAGGTCCCATCCCCCAAGCCCCAAATCATTTTGGTTGCCCTCCTCTGGACCCTCTCCAGGAGTTCAATGTCCCTCTTTAAATGTGGCCTCCAAAACTGCATGCAGTACTTGAGGTGTGGCCTCACCAAGCAGTTATACAGCAGGAGTATCACTTCCCTCCTTCTGGAGGTGCTCCCCCTAGTGATGCATCCTGTTAGCCTTTGCCACTGCCCTCCTACAAGTCTCTGAGTTGTTCATCTTGATATCCACCACCACAGCCAGGTCCCTCTCAGCCATCGAGACTAGTAGCATTGCCCCCCGCTCGGGTGTACACTTGACTCGGGTTCCTGGCTCCCAGTTGCAGTACCTTGTACTTCCCTGCATTGAACCTCAGCTTCCACTTTCTAGACCACCTTTCCAGAGCCTCCAGGTCCCCCTGTAGGACCACCTTCCCCTCCTCCCCATCCACCAACACCCCCAGTTTTGAGTCATCCTGAAAGAGACTCATCTCATCCCTCTCCTTATGTCAGAGACGTAGGCATTGAACAGGAGGGGCCAAGAACTGATCCCTGAGGGATTCTACTAATGACCCTCCTTAGGGATGAGACTACCTCGTCAACCACAACCCTCTGGGTCTGGTCCTGGAGCCAGCTGCCTATCCATCTGATCATCTGGTTCCCCACCCCATTTCTCCCAGCTTATCCAACAGGCCCCTGTGAGGAACAGAGTCAAATGCCTTGCTGAAGTCAAGAAAGAAGATGTCCACTGGTCTACTCAGGTCCAAGGTACTCGTCATCCAGTCATAGAACTCCACAAGATTTGTCTGACATGATTTCCATGGGACAAATCCATGCTGTCTATCATCTAGGCAGCCCCACTTTTCCAGGTCCTGCCCAGTCTCTCCTTGACAATGCCCTCCATCAGCTTGCTCACCACCGATGTCAGGCTGACGGGCCTGTAGTTCCCTGCCACCTTCCTTGATCCCCCATGTATAGGCACTATATGCGCCATCTGACAGTCCTGGGGCATCCACTCTGTCCTCAGAGAGATGCAGAAGAGCTCCGCCAGGGGTTTCACCAGACATCCGCCAGTTCCTTCAGCACTCTGAAGTAATTTATCCAGCCATGGTGCTTTCTCCATCTTAAGGCACCTGAGAGCTTCCCTCACTCTCTCTGCCATGATTTCCACCTCCGCTACCTCGTCCTCCTGCTTTGCCTTCCCCTCACCTGCCAGTGATGCCCCCCCTCCCCAGACCCGCTGATCGGTATGGGTCCCCCCTCCTCAGTTTCACCGTCTCCTCCCATGTATGATGCAGCCCCCATTTTCATTGGTGAAAACTGAGGCAAAGTACTCATTTAGTACCTCTGCCTGCTCCCCTGGTTCTTATGCCCATCCCTCCCGTTTTAATCCTGCTAATCTGCCCTTCACCCTTCGTTTTTCCCCAATGTATCTAAAGAACCCCTTGCAGTGAGAAGTGGTTTCTGTTAGTACTGAACCGGAAGAAACTTTGGAGGACTGTGGGAGAAAATACTTCTCTGACCTGACCTCGAGGCCAGTGAGTGAGCGTGGTGCCACTGCCGTAGGCGGTGATGTACGCTCTTCCGCTTTCACCGCTCGATAGCTGGTGGGCAGCCGAGCAGTGAGCGGGTCTGGAAAGAGGTATCAGGATCGTGGTGGGGACCTGCCTGAAGCCGTGAAGTTTAGTGGAACCCGAAGCTACCTGGTATTGGAAGCGCTGCTGCTAGCTTGCTACTAACTACCTGGCTGTGTGAAGGAACTGAACTTTCATCTCCTGGGTACCCTGGATTGACTTTCTTCTGCTCCACGGTTTCTGGTCTTTATCGTGAGTTTTTAGTTTAATCACAGTTTGTTCATATGATTTCTGGACTTTTCCCTGCTCTCTGGTTTCCTGGTTTTGCACAGTGAACTCTGGTTTCAATCACAGACTGCTCCTATGTGCTCCAGAATTTGAGTTTTTGTTTGGGGCCTGCTGCTTTTCAAATGAAGTGAGCTCATTTGAAAATCTGAACACTGTCACCATTTTTGGAGAGACAAGCTCTGATTTATTCTGAATTAATAAGAGCGGTCTGCAACATATTATAGCTTTGAACTGGTTTTCACTGTGAGAGGGTAAATTGATTACTAGCCGACCTGGTGCTCTGGTGAGAGTGTACTACTATGAATATCTGATTTTCAAATTTTAGCCCTTTTAATTTTATAGGTGATTAGATTGGACTGAAGAAATTGGGTTTGTAAAATTTTTATTATTTGGATGTCTGGGTGGTGAGAGGACCCTGTATTCAGTTATTTATTTGTTTATTAGATTTATAGTTTATGTTATTTGTTTGATACTGAGAGTATTGTCCTCTCTCCCCAGTGGTGAGAGGACTGGGTGGGGAAGGAATCAATTACTTTAGTGTATATTATTTTTATCTCTCTTCCCCAGTGGTGAGAGAACTGGGTGGGGAGGGGGAATTTAATTGGTGGTTTGTTGTACTTGGTTGTATTTTTTGTTTGGGTTTGGGGGTGAGCCCTTAAATCAATATTTTGAAGTTTGTTTGGTTCTCTTAATTTGTATTTTATTTTGTTGTTAAATCACTATATAAGGCTTAGTATTTATTTAAGCTTTAAGAGGTGGGTTAATTTTGTAATTAGGATTGTTTATTTGTTGTGTTAAATATGTGTTGGGATAACACAAGGACAGTCGGGTATTATTCCCCCTCCAGGCTCAGGGACCTTCGTCCTTTTTCTTGTCACCCCCCAATCACCAGAAGTCTATAAACAGTGTAGGGCTTTGGGAATTGTTGGAAGAAGGAGGAGGACGAGGGCTGGGTCTGGAGAGGGAACAGAAAGGAGTGGGCGAATAGGGACAGTGGAGACAAGGAGACGCCCTGGGGCGAAACGGGTCCAGGAAAGGGGTCCTCTCTGTCTGGTTCCTATACCCAAGGGTTCTGATTATAGTCAGCAGGTAGCACGGTCATCCTCGGATGCTCATCCTACTCGGGCGGTGTTGTGCAACGCCAGGTCTATTAAAAACAAGACGTCTATTATAGCTGATTTTGTTGGGACATCTGACCTGAGTGCATCACTGAGACCTGGCTGGATGAGAATGCTGGACCAGTTTTGGTGGCAGTTCCAGACGGTTACTCAGTGATACGCTGCCCGAGGATGAATCGTAGGGGCGGGGGTGTTGCTATCTGTTTTAGATCAGAACTGGGCCTAGTGGAGGTACCAGTGGGAATCACCAAATCATTTGAATGTATCATGGGCAAGGGTGTGGGGTGCAGGATACTTCTCGTATACCGTCCACCAGGTGATGGGAATGTTTTTCTGCGGGAAGTCGCAGATTTCACTATTGATCTGACATTGGAGTCCCCCAGATGGTTGGTTCTGGGGGACTTCAATGCCTGGGTCGACGATGAACTCTTGCAATTTGGTCACGACCTCCTTCAGTTAATGATTTCACTGGGCTTCACACAGGTTATTTCCTCCTCGTCCCATATTGGCGGTCATTCATTGGATTTGGTGTTCCTTCTGGAGATGGAGATATCCAACCTGGTGTGAACCAGTCAGATGGTTGGACCATCACTCCACTGGGTTCAGTTTTGAAGCCACCCCTAGTAGGTAGCCCCTATGGAAATGGTCGTGACCACCCTTTAAGGGTGTTTCCCGGATGACCTGATGAGGTGCTGGACCTATCGGGCTTGAAGAGAATGCATGGATCAGAGAGCTGTTGATAATAAAGAGGCGATTGGCAGGGCCCTGGATTCCATTGCTCCTATTCGTGTTAGTCCTCCTCACTCTTGCCCCAGGTCTCCTTGGTTCGATGAGACTCTGAGAGAGTTGAGGAGAGTTGGATGAAGGCTGGAGAGGTGCTGGCGGAGGTCGGGTCTGGATTGTGACAAACTTAGCTTGATGGACCACTATGTGGTCTATCAATCCTCAATCTCTCGTAAGAAGGCAGAATTCCTGTCCAGAGAGATTGCTGCTGCACAGAATAGACCAGCTCAGCTCTTCCAGACTGTGGACAGATTGTGCAATCCAATCTGTCTTCAGCCCGGAAGAGCTTTTTCTCAAGAACGGTGTGAGGAGTTTGCTTTATTTTTTTCAGATAAGGTTGCCACAATCAGATCTGATATCCATTTGACCCTCTCCAATGGGAGTTGTGATGGTCGGCAGGAGATGTCGGACACCCAGTTTGTGTGGTCTGACTTCAGCCTCCCCACAATCAGTGACATTGTGATGATCATCCAATCACTACGTCCGACCAACTGTGGCTTGGATCCGAGCCCCACACATCTTAGTGGGTTGTGTGGACAAAACTGGTCCTGTCCTTGCTGAGACAGTCTGGAGGTCCTTGGAGAGGGGTATTTTTCCAAATCCTCTAAAGGAGGCTGTGGTTCAGCCCCTTCTTAAGAAGTCCTCCTTGGACCCAGACTGTCTGGCAAACTACAGGCCTGTCTCTAACTTACCCTTTGTGGGTAAAGTTACTGAGAAGGTGGTCGCATCGCAGCTGGATGAACATTTGACCAGCAACAATGTCTATGATTCTCTCCAGTCTGGAATTAGGAAAAGGCATAGTACCGAGACAGCTCTGATCCGGTACTAAATGACCTCCTAATAGTGAGAGATCGAAGGACTCGTTCCATCTTGGTCCTTCTTGATCTCTCTCGGCATTTGACACTGTGGACCATGGTGTGCTATTGGAATGTTTGCGATCTATCTATGGACTGTCTGGTACAGTCTTCAGTTGGTTGCAGTCCTACCTCGAGGGTAGGACTCAGAGGGTGGTGTCCAGGATTTTTTCCTCTGCATCATTCTCCCTATCCTGTGGGGTACCGCAGGGTTCCATTTTGGCGCCCATGTTGTTTGCAGTGTACATGCTACCATTAGGAGCGATTATTAGGTGGTACGGTCTGGGTTTTCACTGCTATGCAGATGATACTCAGCTGTACATGTCCTTTGTGCCCAGCCGAGATGCTGCCTTTTCAGTCTTTAACAACTGTCTTGCCAAAATCCAGGACTGGATGAATGTGAGTTGGCTGCGGTTGAACCCGGACAAAACTGAGGTGTTGGCTGTGGACCAGGGTCACTGGGAGCCGAGTTTGTTGGCTGGATCACCCTCGGGTCTATGGCTTGGGGGTGTCCAGCTGACTACCTCAGACCGGGTGCGGAACCTGGGCGTTGTATTTGATGACTGTTTGACATTTAAATCCCAGGTGTCAGCAGTTGTCAAAACCTCTTTTTACCATCTGAGGAACATTGCCGGGTGAAGCATCTGGTTCCTCCAGATGATCTCCCTACTTTGGTCCATGCTTTCGTTACCTCCGCCTTGACTACTGCAATGCCCTTTACAGCAGGCTACCGGGGCTGAGATTGCGCCTGCAGCTAGTGCAGAATCGGCAGCCAGGCTGTTGACTGGTTCTTCTAGGTCCAGTCATATAACGCCTGTGCTCCGCTGACTGCACTGGCTGCCAGTTTGCTGGCGAATTACCTTCAAGGTTGGTCTGCTGACCTATAAGGCCCTACAAGATCAGGGACCTGCTTACCTGAAAGATCTCCTTTGTCCCTACTGTCTCCCCCGCTCTCTCTGATCCACCGACGAGGGATTGCTAGAGATTCCCAGGGTTCGTTTAAAAACTTCAGGGGCCAGATCTTTTAGTTTCATGGCCCCAACCCTGTGGAATTCTCTACCTCGTCAGGTGCGAGACTGCCCGACTGCCCAAAGTTTTAAGGGTACTTTAAAAACCTATCTTTTTAGTAAAGCTTATAATGATTTTTGAATATTGTTGTTTAGTTTAATTTTAATGCAGTTTAACTATTTATTTATTTTATATTGTACAGGCGCCTTGGTTTGAAAGGCGCCGCTATAATAAAGATTGATTTGATTTGTTCCCTCTAATTTCCCTAGCTGGGTTCTGCTCTTTCCTTGCCTTAACCGCCCTCACCACCTTAGTGGCCCTTCTGGCCATCAGCTTGTACTCCCCTCAGTCCCTTTCACTCCTTGAGCACCTGAATTGCCTATAGGCCGTCTTCTTTCCCCATACCACCTCCTGAACCTCCCTGGTCCACCAGCAGGGTTTTTCGGCCCTACCGCATTTTCGTCTTACTCTTGCACAGATGCTGGTAGCATCCTGCACCCCTCCCCCGATGATTTCCCACCTACTGTCAGCCTCGATGTCTGGCCCAGTCCCATCCAAGTGCTCCTTAAGGATCCTTCCCATTTCCTTGAAATCAGCCCCCCTGAAGTCAGTTACCTCCGTCTTTGTGCAGCCTTCTACCCCTCCTAGGTTCAGGCAGAACCAGACTGTGGCATGGTTGCTCCCCGTCAACGGGTCCCTTACCTCCAGGCCCCCAATCTGGTCATTGTCTGCCAGGACCACATCCAGTATCCGCTCCTCCCTGGTCGGTGCCCCCACCTGCTGAGTTAGGAACGTGTCCTGAAAGACATCCAACAACCTCTGTTCCCTGGCCACCGAGGATGTCATAGTCTCCCAGTCTGTTCCTGGCATGTTTAAGTCCCCCAATACCACCACCCTTCCCCTTCCCAATCTGCAGTGTCTCCCAACATCTGCCACCAGACTCTTCTCCATCTCCTCCGCCAGTGCAGGAGGTCTATACACCATTCCTATTTTTACTCTCTTCCCCGGTTATCAAGGTGACCCAAATCGCCACCACAGTTCCGTCCGCCTCCTCCTCTCCACCTATGGCAATGCAGTTTTTGACTATTATTGCTACCCCTTCTCCCCTTCCCTACACTCTGTCCTTCCTGAACATAATGTAACCCTCCAGGTTCAGGTCCCAGTCATGCCCTGCAGTGTCCCAGGTCTCAGTGACAGCTGCCACATCCACCTGTCCCTCAGTTAGCATAGCCTGGAGCTCCAGGCATTTGTGCCAGCTCCTGGCATTGCTGAGACTACCTTCCACCCTTTCCCTATACTTCTATTTTCCTGCTCATGTTCCTGGGGATTCTGTCTTCTCCTGGTCTGCACCTTACCAGTCGGCCTTTTCCGGCATTCCTCCAGCTCCCCAGTGGGGGTGGAGACAGAGTCCCTCCTGTATAAATAAAGTTGTTTTACTATTACTAACTGCTACTATATCTAGGCCTACCTCTGATGCATCTGTTTGTAACAAAATGGTTTCTCAAAGTCTGGGCTTCTTAAAATAGGGGCTGAACATAATGCAGCCTTAATGGCATGAAAAGCTTCATCACACTCCATTTCAAATTATTTGGGTACCGTTTTTTCATGAATTCAGTGAGGGGAGTAGCTAACTCAGCAAAGATGGGAACAAATCTCCGATAATAACCAACCAGCCCTAAAAATGACCTGACATATTTCTTTATTTTAGGGACCGGGCTGTTAGCTACAGCTTCTATTTTAGAAATTTCTGGCTCAACTTCTCCATTTCCCAACACACAGCCCAAATATCTGGTTTCCTGCATGGTCAATGCACATTTGGTAGGATTAATAGTCAGACCTGCATTTTTGATAGCTTGGATAACTGCTAATATGTGTTCCAGGTGACTTTTCCAGTCTGGACAGTACACCATGACATCATCCAGGTATGCAGCACAATAACCAGTGTGAGGGGATAACATTATATCCATGTACCTCTGGAATGTAGCTGGAACACCATGTAAACCAAAGGGCATGGTGGTGAACCGACAGAATCCAACAGGAGTGGCAAATGCAGTTTATCTCTGGATTCTATAGCTAAAGGTATTTGCCAGTAACCCTAGGTAAGTTCGAGAGTACTGATATACTTTGCACTCCCCAGTCTGTCCACCAAATTATCTATTCTGGGCATAGGATAACTGTCAAATTCTGACACTTGATTAAGTTTCCTAAAATCAAGGCAGATTCTAACACCCACTCTTTTTGTTTACAATTACCACTGGAGATGACCAAGCACTTTTGTATTTCCTTAACCATGTCAGCTCTTAACCGCTCTGGTAACCTGTATGTCTTTTGCCTAATAGGGACGAGCATTCCTTGTCACTATTATGTGCTCAGCCCTATTGCTCTGCCTGGTACTGTGGTGAAAGTACTGTTAAATGTCTTTAGCACATTACGAATGTCTACAGTTTGTTATGAGGTTAAGGAAACATTCACCTTTACAGCATCAGTGTTTACAGTTTGTTCCAGTCTATCATAAGCTACAACAATATCTTCCTTATCAGTTTCTGGTAAAACTAGCAAAGCAGATTTTGGCATTTGTTCAACTCATTTCTTGAGGAGGTTAGCATGGTATATCTTGCTAGGATTTTTCCTGTTAGGGGTCTCAATCTCGTAGTTAACAGTGCCAGTACGTCTAAGCACTCTATAAGGCCCCTGCCACTTCATTGACAGTTTATTTTCTGTTGTGGGTAACAGTAGCAAAACCTTTTCACCAGGCTCAAAACCTTTTTCTTTTACCCCATGGTCATAATATACCTTGTGCTTGTTTTGGGCCTCTTCCTGATTACTATGGGCAATTTCAACATATTTTGCCAGCATCTTTTTTAGGGCACACATATAAGACGTTATAGATTGTTTCTGAGTGGGGTTATCTTCCTACGTTTCTTTTATCACATCCAGTGGCCCTCTTGGTTGTCTACCATACAGCATTTCAAATGGTGAAAACCCTGTTGATGCCTATGGCACTTCTATGTAGGCAAAAAGTAGGTAAGGCAAGTATTGGTCCCGATCTTTCCCTTCCCCTTTTACAAACCTTTTTAACAAGCGTTTTAGGGTTTGGTTAACATGCTCAGCAAGACTGAGTCTGAGGGTGACAGGGGAGGTTCTTATGACAGTGATACCTAGCAGTCTGTACAGCTCCTTATGTAATGCAGCACCAAAATTATTACCCTGTTCAGTAATAATTTCTTCAGGTATGCCCATCCTGCTGAAAACTTCTGCAAGCTCTTCTGCCACTTTTGAAGCTGTGACAGTATGCATTGGAACTGCTTCTGGGTATCGAATAGCATAGTCACATACTACCAGGATAAATCTATTCATACCTCTCAACTGTCTCTGATTTTCAGGGACGTCCCTGATTTTGCCTCAAAATTTTCTTCTGTCCCTCGTAAAATTTATGTTTTTGTGACTGAACAGTGGGGATTGCAAGCATAAATAATGTTAAACATTAAAGTTACAGACTAGTCCTTCATCAGAAAATGCTTCTTATACTAATTCCCTTATTCCTAACAGCTTTCTGAGTGAGTATTACCAATTTTAAGATGTCCCTAATTCTGGTCTCTGTCCCTGATTTATGAAGTAAGAGGTTGCGTGGTATGAATCTATTACCCTTTTACTTTTGTCTAAAGGACCAATCACATCCATTGCAATTCTCTCAAAGGCACATCTATCAAGGGTAGGGACACCAGGGGCACCTTGTCTTTTTAGTCACTGGGGTTACTTTCTGACACTCAGCACTGGAACTACAATAGGTAGCAACATCCTCATGAATTCCAGGCCAGTAAAATCCCGATCCCTCCCCGAGTGACCAGCCATAGGACTATCATGTGCTATCTGTAACAACTGTGTTCTATACTTCTGTGGTATAACCAATTGTTCTGACTGTTCCCGTGTCTGAGGTTTAACCCAAACTCTGTAGAGTAACCCATTTCATTTTTTAAAACACTGGTCCACCCTGTTTTGATTTCACCCCCAAGCTGCTTAAAATAACCCTAGAGAGAAACATTGTTAGCTTGTTCTGAAAGAAAATCACAATCAGTTAACAATTTAGTTTCAGCATTTTCATATGTTAACCCCCTATGTCCACCAGTCACTTGTTGCTACAGTTTCTTCAGGCATCGTCTTTCTTTCCTAGATTTCTGGATCTTGGAGCTGTGCTCAAACAAGTCCGAATCAAAATCAATGAAAGGAAAAGTGTCCCCACCCTCAGAAATTTTCTTTGCCTGAGCTCTTGTTACCACAGCTGCTGAAACATCAGGACTTACTCCTCCTTTGATCAACTCAGTAAATCCTGGAAAGTCATTTCCAATAATCACAGGTACAGGTAACTTAGGTACTACCCTCACTTTCATTTGGTGCAACACACCCTTAATGGTCAGAATCACTTGGGTGGTAGGATAGTATCGAGTGTCCCCGTGGCTGCAGAAGACACCAGTAACTGTTCCCTTTTCACAGTGTTTTTCCAGCACCTTAACATGCACTAGGGTCTGTCTGCTTCCTGAATCAATAAGTCCCTTTACAGTCTTATCCCCCACCTTCACATCTGTTAAGTACTTGCCCCAGTTTGCCAAGGACAAATCTGCTCCAGTGCCACTCTCCTTACTATGGCAGTTTCTTGCAATATGGCCTGGCTTATTACAGTTAAAGCAGATAATGTCTTTGGGCACATATTTGTTACCCCCACCAGAGTTCTTGTCAGGTTTAGAGTTTAAATGGGAAAAAGAATGTCTTACTGGTGCTTGGCTGTTACCTCGCTGCTGTGGTGTCTGTCTGGCCATTTGGTAGTCCTCAGCCAAAGAAACGGCCTTTTCCCCACTTTCTGGTTGGTGTTCCTTTACCCAGAGCTGCACATCTTCAGGCAGGATGTTGATGAATTGCTCCATGGCAAATGTGTTGATGATCTGTGGGACTGTTTTGCTCTCTGGTTAGAGCCATTCTATCAGGAGTTCTCTGAGTTGGGTGAAGGCTTCTCGAGGATTGTCGACCAAGTTGTACTTCAGAGATCGCAATCTCTGCCTGTAGGTTACTCCTGAAATGTCATACCTTTTCTGGATTTAGCTTTTCATCAGGTCATAGTTTTCTGACTGCAGTGTCCATACTGCTGTAGGTAAGTTGGACTTTCCCTGTCAGGTAGGGTACCAGTCCGATTGTCCATTGCTGCTTTGGGCATTGGTAGGCTGTGGCAACTCTTTCAAAAGTTGTCAGGTATGCCTCGATATCATCCGAGGGACACAACTTTGTAAGTTTAATGGCTTTTAAGTTGCTTATATGTTGCTGCTCACCTGGACGTGTGCCAGATCCTCTGCCTTTGATAGCTTGCAAGGCATCCAGCCATCGCTGCTCCTGTCGCTGCATCTCTTCTTTCCTCTGCTTCTCAGTCTCTTTTTGTTGTATAACACACCATTTGAAAAAGTTCATCAGGCTTTTAGGTTCTGTCACTGCCTGTTCTTTTCCTCCAACTTATGCTGGCTGTACAATCTCAGCTTGGACTTCTGTCTCTGCTAGTTTGGCTGCCATTCTTCTGGTAACCACTCCTGGACCTGCTGCTGCAGAATCCATACCTTTTTCTATGCTTCCCTGGTACTAGGTCCAGTACACATGCACAAAACTCCTGTCTTAGGGTATGCATGGCGTAAATCCCACTTAGGCTGACACCATCTGTCATCGAGGCACAGGTCAGGAAGCATAGGAAAAAACAGGAGCAGTTGTAAAATTTGCAATTAATATTTATTTACACTAGCAGTAACATAAGAAAATAAACTTGTTCAAAATAACTATTTACAAAGGAAAAATAAGCAGCAGATTCATCAGAGTTTTCCTTCAATCTCTGTGTGCCCATTTAACCTGCAATTGCACTCAGCTCTCTTTTAAGTCCTTCCAACTCCCATTCTTAACAAGCATCCTGTTTCTTTCAAGGTGTTCTTGTATGTTTCAGGCAGGTGCTGGCAGGAACAGTGTGTGCCTGAGCTGAGGCCCCTTTTTCACAGCTCTTCTGCAAAAGACTTCAATATTTGCACTCAGGTAACCTCTTAAGTTCCCAACAGCTTTCTGCAATTATCTCAAAATATAATTATATACATTTCAACAGTAACACTATATATTTTCAAACAAAGGGATCCCAACATCAGTTACATTTTCACACAATGATTTGAATACATATTTATATCAGCAGATATGCAAGGGAGGAAATGAGACAGAACAGCAAGTGAAGGTTGAGAGATAGCAAGGGCAGAGAATTGTGAAATTGTTGGGGTGACCAAGTCCTAGGTTTCACAGGACCATTTGGTTGTACGACCAGACAGAGAAGACAAAGGAAAGGACAGAACAGATCCTTGCATTTAAACACTTTCTCCATAACAACTGGGACAGGGTCCTATTCCACCCTGTCACAGGGATCTGAGGAAGTCCTTAGTATTTGGAGTGAAGGAACACCCCGTAAAAGGGAAGATCTGGAGGAGGAAGAGCTATGGCTTGAATCAGAGATAACGACCTGGCGGAGAATGTTGGGACCGCATCTGCCAGAGTGGTGTCTGTGCCTGTCCAAAGACCTGGAGGAGGAATGATGCCTCCTACCTCTCCGGCCAGAATGACCTCTATCCGAACCATCCGGCTGAGGGGTCGGTTGCCTAGGTTGGGGGGGTAGGTTCCCTTGGCTTAGGAGAAGGTAGGACGGGGAGGCCTCTGAAGTTGTAGGCTCCTTAGTGGGGGGTGAGGAAGGCTGTTGCGGAAGAAGATTGCCCTTAAGTGTTCCACCAGGATGAGAAAAGCTTGTTGACGTGCGATAGTGGGATCCTTGGCTCAAGGGGTGCACCCAGCATCGGCGGTAAAGAAGGACCAGAAGTCGGGCACAGAGGTGGCGGTAGCCCTTGTGGAGTAGGGGTAGCCAGCATTGGCTCTTCTGAAGTACGGCTGTCTGGTGCCATTGGCTGGTCAGACAACGGGCCCTCAGGCATCAGCTTAAGGTGAAACATTATAGTTCGCTTCAGCAGCGTCACGATGGTCTGGCAACTCCGCTGAGGGGTTATCAAAGGGATGCTGGGGAGGCCAGTGTCGAAGGGCAGTATGTGTGCTGGCACGAGTTGGGAGTAGCAGCCAGGGTCAGCTAAGAGAGACCTGTCGGGTGGAGCTAAGTCCGAGAAAGGCACAGACGCCACTCTCTGGGGAAGGTGAGCGCATACTCTGGCGCTGTTCAGAGGAGTCAGCTCTGAGTCTGAGGCTGACACTGCGGCTAGTCAGAAGATGAGAAAGACCCACTGCCCAAAAAGAACCGGCTGCGCCACCTGCCTTAGGACCAAGTCTGGGAAAAGGGCCTGAGCTGCAGGGGCTGAAGGGCCAAGGACAAAGCCTGGGACCCTGAAGAGCCTCCGCCTTTCTGGTTGCGAATCCTGGTCCTGCTGTTGAACTTCAAGCAATGCTGACAGGCCTCATTGTTGTGGTCTGGGCCTAGACAAAAGAGGCAAGCTGAATGGCCATCCTTAAATGGAATTTGTTTGTCTGAGGCACACTTGGATTGGTACTGCTCGATAGTGGAAGATGGAGAAGAAGATATACAGAGGAAAAACACTGGAATGAAGAAAAAATAATGAAATGCTGGAAAACGTGTGACAAATGGTGGTCAACTAGACCAAAAGGGTCCATGGAACTGATGTGTGCAGGTTGACGGCGGGAAAAGAACTGGGGTAGGGCTGGGGGACCGCTCCTTTTATGCCACTGGCCAACGTCGGATGTGGGCCGAAGTCAGGGGACGGTCCCCCACTGTAGACTGCTAGCTAGATGTTTTCCATGGGGTCCCGGCACCTGCTGGCTTCAGTTCTTATGGTGTAACCTGCTGCAAGAGCTCCCACTCAAAGTAAGATCTGTCTTGTAGGGGGGCTTGCCAGGGAGGGGTACAAGCACAGTGGGGAAAATAAGAGAGGGGCATGATTAAGGCAACCAGCCTCTGCATGAAGGAAGTGAGTAAAGTAGAAGGAAAAAGAGACTGTTAAGATTCTCTAGGGAAGTGGCCAAGGTGGTGAGGAAAACAGGGTGGCATTCAGAAGATATAAGGAAATGCAGAAGGAGGAAGACACAGAGGTACCAAGTAAAAAGAGGGAGAAGGAAAGGCAGTGAGGGAACAAGGCACAAACAGAGGAAAAGGGCAGCCAAAGGGTGAGTTAAAGACAATAAGAAAAAATACTCACCTTGGTAATGTTGTTTCTTCTAATGGAGTCTTGCTATATTCTGACATATGCAGTGAGTCCCAACCTTGAACTGCCCGGAGATGAAAGATTAACTTTCCATGCCAGGCAGGCACGCTGAGCTCGAGCTCGGTTGAGACTCTGTCTGTTGTTCTTCAAACTCAAACCGTCAGATCTTTATGGGCTAAACTCACTAAGGTCCTGTGTGGAAGCTGTAAACCTACACTAGCCAACTGGCTACTAAACACAAAACACATTTTTTGGTCCCAAAACAAAGACTCAAGTCAGGAGACCCAAAAAATGAAAAACACAACACCCACTCACCCCAAAAAAGAAGGGGTAAAACAAAAAGGGTGGGCACCTACTAAGTGCCAACACCGCACTGCCCACCCACATCCCAAAAACAGAGGTTCTGAGAGGGGCAGGCAGGGGAGGTCAGAATATGCAAGACTCCATTAGAAGAAACATTACTAAGGTGAGTAATTTTTCTTCAAACAACATGAAGTCTTGCTATATTCACATATCTAATTCTAAACAGTACCTCCATGGAGGGAGGGACAGAACCTACTTAGGAAATAGGCTCTGAAGCACAGCTGTGCCAAACCGAGCATCCTCCTAGCCTGGATGTCAAGGGGAATGTAGTAAAAGTGTGAACTGTTTCCAGGTAGCTAGCAACATATCTCTAGAATAGGGATGTCCCTAGCAACAACAAAGAAGCAACTATACTCAGTAAGTAAACCCCTCAACCTAAAAAGGAAGGAACACCAATTTCATAAAATGAATACAGAACAATCCACCTAACAACAAATCTACATAATTCCCTTCCAACCTATAAGTGAGAACAATTGGAGAAGTCAAACCAACCCTTAATCGCTCTATCTAATAACTAAAGCTCTTTTGACATCTGAGCAATCTCCTCTAAGCAAGGAATAGTCAATAAACCACACAGAAAAGACAAGAATTGATTAAGTAGAAATCTGAAACCACCTTAAGCAAGAACTTCCTGTTAGTCCTAAAGGACCACCTTATCTCTATGAAAGAAGATAAAATCCAGGCTCCACTGACAAAGCTTGTAATTCACTTATGCGTCTGGCAGAAGTGATGGCTACCAAAACACAGTCTTCCAAGTCAAGTACTTAAACTCTGCTGAAGATAAGGGCTCAAAGCGAGGTTGCATAAGCTGAGCAATGCAAACATTGAGGTCCCCCAGGCAGGTGCAGGGTCCTTGAATGGAGGGTTGGTGTAAGCAATCCCTCGAAAAACTTGGAGAAAACAGGGTGAGCTGAGAAGAGAACAAGGCTTACCTGCTGAAATAAAAGCAGACACAGCTGCCAGATGCACTTTCAGTGTAGCTGGTCTCAGCTAAGCTATTTAAGTGGACCATATAATCAAGGACTGTGGGCACATCAGCAGATTCTGGGGAAATATGCCTTCCCCAGAGCACCATATGGAAAAATCTTTTCCATTTAGAATTATAAAGTAGCCCTAGTGGAAGAGACTTACTGAAGCCTTCAAGGATATCCATTACACCCTGGGAGAGGTGTAAGTCAACAAACTCTAACTCTTCAAGAACCAGGCCTTGAGATTGAGAGATTTGAGGTTGGGTACCAAACCCTCCCTAACACACTCCTAGAGGACTGCTAAGGACAGTAGGAGTGGATACCAGGGCTGTCTGGCCCAGTCTGGAGCAATCAGGATCATCTTGCATGGTTGAGATCTGTTTTGACTGCACTTTGAACAGAGAGAGGAAAGGGGAAAAGCATGAAACTTCCTTTCTAATTGAGACTAAGGCATCTGGGGACTGAGCCCAACACTGGGGGTCTGCAGCAAAAAGGGGAAGTTGGTGATTGTCTAGGGGCTGCAAAAGATCTATCTGTGGTGTGCCCATCTGGAAAAAATCACTTCAAGACCAAGGATCCAGTGACCATTGTGATGGCCCTAGGAAATCCTGCTGAAAGCATCTGCATGAGACATTGTCCTTTCCTGGTAGAGTGAACTGCAGTGAGGGAGGTGTTCAGGGAAAAGCCAGAACCACAACTTCATTGCTTTGGTGCAGAAGGCCATAGACTGAGTGCCTCCTCGCTTGTTGATGTACCACATTGTGATGGTGTTGTCTGTTCTGACCTGCACAACTTTGTTCTGAACAGCTTTGGAAAGCTTGAAGTGCTAGAAATACTGCTCTGAGTTCCAACAGGTTGATATGGAGCAGAGATTCCTGAGGGACCACAGCCCCCTGGGTGGTGAGAGCAGCCCATGTGAGCCCCCACCCAAGAGGGGGGCATCTGTGTATGGATTAAAGAGTGAGACTAGGTGGCAAAGGGAACTCCTTGTCTCCAAATTGTTCTGATCCTGCCACCACTGTAGGAGCCTAGATCAGGGTTAAGTTACTGGGATCAGTTTGGTCAGAGGTCCTTCCTTTGGAGACAGAAGGCTCTCAGATGGAACTTGAATGTCCCTCATCTGAAATCTTGCTCCTGCACTACTGCTGTAGAAGCAGCCATGTACCCCAGGAGTTGTAGAAAATGCCTTGCTGGTAGAGACACCTGCAGGGTGAATGAGGCGGCCAGAGAGACCAGGGTCCGGAAGGAAGGCCCTGGCCTTCTCTGTGTCTAGCTCTGTGCCTATGAAAGGTGAGGAGCTGGACAGAGCTCTAGAACTGATTTTGAAAGATTTGGAGGAAACCAAAGAAGTGAGCAGTTGCTGGAGTTATTTGTAAGTGTAACTTGACTTGGTCTGGAGACTGACCTACTATGAGCCAGTCGTCCAGATAAGGAAAATGGCAATTTCTGCCTTCTTAGAAAAGCAACTACTACTGCCAGGCATTTTGTGAATACCCTTGGAGCAGAGGTAAGGCCAAGGGCATTGCTCTGAACTAGTAATGGCCAGAGGGCAGCTCCGAACCTGAGGTACTTTCGATGGGAGCTTCTGATGAGAATATGGAAGTAGGCATCCTTGAGGCCAGGGACACTAAGCAGTCCCTGGCCTTAGAAGGTAGAATAATTCCCAGAGTCACCATTTTGAATTTTGGTTTTAAAAGGTGCTTGTTTAGGTATCTGAGGTCCAGGATGGGCGCCATTCTCCTGTCTTTTGGGGTAGGAAGTACCTGGAATACAATCCTTTGCCCGGGTGTAGGAGGAACCCTTTCCACAGCTCTGAGAGCTAGGAGGAAGAGACCTCTGCCCTAAGGCAAGAGCCTCTGATGGATTTGCAGGTGGAAAGGATCTGGTTCTCATCTTTGGAAACTTTTGAAACGAAAACCAGTCCCTGGCTTACTACTTCCAGGACCCATTTGTCTGATGTCAGAGACTCCCAGTCCTGGACAAAGTAAGCCAGCCTGCCCCTTACAGGTGGGGTGAGAATTGGCCCTGCAACCCCATCAGGGTGCCTGCTTGGCAGAGGGCTTTAGGCTGAGGGTGGAAGCAGGCCTGCTTGTACCCGCCTGCCTCTCCTCTAAAGAACCCCCTCTGGGCATAAGCAGAAGAAGAGGCTCAGGCTTCTGGTCACCACCCTGAACCATCTTGCATATTCCTCCCTGTCCACTTCCTTTCCCATCCTCCTACACCTCTGGTACGCCACTGCTTTGGCTCCTCACCACCTCCACAACCTCACTGTTCAATCAGCATAGTTTTCTTGCTCTGCTCCTCTTACTCTGTGTTGGTGCAGGCTTGCTGCTCTGTAACCCCCCGTTAAATAATATCCCATTTCTGCTCCACGTCCATCTCCTGCCTTATGCCCTCCAGGTTCCCTTTCAGTACTTCCTGCATCCTCCCAAAGTCTGCCCCCTGAAGTTTACCACCTGAGTAACTGATTTCTCTGGCTCCCGCACATTTGTGATATTAAACCACACCCGTTTGATGATACGCTGTCGGCTACTGGAGTCCCTCTACCTTTATTACCCTCACTGCCTCCCCATTTGACAATACCAGATCTAAAGTGTTCTTTTAGCCTAGTAGGTACAGTAACCAACTGTGTCAGGAGACCCTCCTGGATCACGTCCAGGAGCACTTTGCTCCCTTAGCACTGGAGGTGACCGGAATGCTCCAGTCAACCCTGGCAAGTTGAAACTCCCCACGATGACCACCTTCCCTCTCTACATACCTTTTGATTTGTCCCAGTAACTCCCTGTCAAGTTCCTCAGACTGGAGGGCGGCCTGTATACCACCCCAAACCTCAATTTCCTACCCTTGAGTCTAGGAGCTGCAGCCAGATTACCTCTGTTCTTCTTTCTTCTCCCTCATCCTTGTGCATTTGAACCCCGCCTCACATAGACTGCCACCCCACCCACCCACCTGCCCCTCCCTCCTTACGGTCCTTCCTGTATAATTTGTATCCTGGGATTGCTAGATCCCAGTCCTGCTGTCAGTTGCCCATGTTACTGTGACAGCTGCAATATCCACCCTCCACACTGCTAAGAGTGCCTGTAGCTCACAGCTAATTTGTTTCCTAGGCTTCTTGCATTCAATGAGACCACCCTCCATAATGCCCCCTTTCCTTTACTAGCCTCCATCTCCTCCCTTCTATTCCCTCCTTTTTTGGCTGCCCTGAGACCTACCCTGCTAGCCTGGGGGGTAGGCTGTGACTCCACTGTATCGGATCCCTGCCTACCTGCTGTCCACTTTCCATCCCATCTAGTTTAAATCCACCCTTGTCGCAATATACATCCCCAGTCCTTGCTTTAAGACCTCCTTCCCTTCCCACTCAGGTGCAGCCTATCCCTGCAAACAGATTATTATTATCCCAGGTACTGCCCTAGCCGCCCACAACCCCATACCCCTTAGTTCGACACCATTCTACCAACCATGTGTTCAACTCTCCACCCTTCCTTAATCACTGTGTTTACAAGAGGGTACTGGGAGCACTGAGAAGGCCACAGACTCCCTAGTCTCCTCATACAACCTTCCCACTTCCTCAATCCTCTCCATTGTTACCTCCACTGCTTCTCTGCTATGTCATTTGTCCCCACATGTACCACAATATGTAGTTTCCTCCTACCCTCTTTTTCGTGACTTAGATTGCCTGTCCTGCCATGTCTGCCTTTTTAATCCTGGTATGGACTCCACCCATATTCGACTGTGTCTCCCTCTTGCTGCCCCATCTGATCCCATGAGTATGGAGTCCCCAACACCAGTACACCCATTCCTCTTCCTTGTGCCCGCCGCCACCGCCTCACCCAGGTTCTCATTACTGAAGCCACTCAAGACTGTTTTTACCATGTGTCCCAGTGTCTTCCCTGTCCCTCCCAATTAAGATCCCTCCTCCTCCTGTTTGACTGCCAACCTCCTCTCCCTCCTGACCTCTCCAGCATTATCCTCCCCTGCCACACCATGGTAAATCTCTCCACTAGTAATGCCCCTCACTCCCTCTTCTTGTGAGTGCTATCCCTATGCAATCACCTCCTGCATCCTCTTTCCCATGTGTTGCTAGTAAAGTAAACATGTTCCCTATCCCTTGCCTTACTATGTGATTTCTCCTTCCTCCTGCCTACTGCTGCTCCTCCTTTCTAGGTCCTACTAGAGTCAATCCTTCATCAGCTGGCTTCCTGTCTAGTTTGCCCTCCCTGTCCCTTGACCCACTGTTCCTTCTCTGTGGTGCCCCCCAATACTCCTCAGATGTCAGCCTCCTACCGATGCAATCCTCCCTCATCCCTTAACCTCCCAGCTCCTGCCAAGCCACTGAACCTCTTCCTTGAGCCTCCTTAGCCTGTGGCATATTGGGCACCCTCCCAGCCTCCACAGTATATTCATCCGCATTGCTGCCCCACAACCATTGCACCCAACAATCCTACCCATGGTCCACACTACCTATACAGCCTCTCCACACTAACTATCCCTACAGCAAGTAGAATTAACTAATCCTAACCCAGTCTCTACCAGAAATTTTACCTGATATATTCCACTTGAAGGCCCTCCACAATATCCACCTATCACACTAATCAGCAATTCATTGTGGATGCTGTACTCCTATTTGAGACCTACCTATGCTTTTTCCCCTGCCCCGTGGCTGCATTATTGGATAGACCTAGATGAGCTGCACCTGAAGCCCTTTCCTCCAATTGCAGGGCAGGTGTTCCCCTATAAATGAGCTGTGCTCTGGAGGGAGGGGTGGGGAGAGTGGGATTAGGGCACACACCGACTCTCACGAAGTGTATCAGCCCTGTGTCTGCCCCTCACTGTACCTCCAGCACTGCAACCTCCTCCGGAGGAAGGTCCCACACACAGACAAACACTGTAATAAACAAGTCAGCACTACTTGCTAAAGTCCACAGACTGAAAAAGAATTTAAAGCTTATACAGCAACTAAATCCTTTCCCCAAGTGCTCAGAAAAAGAAGGTTCAGACAACCTCTGCCAGACCCCAACTGTTGCAGTACTGCTATGTGAGAAGCTCTGGTATTTAAGCCCCAATGAGCTGTAAATTGATCCTGGCTGAGAAGGAGAGAAACTTCTAGAAAGCTGCTCACAATGCCTGTAGAAAAGATAAATGAATATCCAGCTTCCACTATGGATCCCCCATACCACACAACTCTATTACACAAGTCAGCAGTACTTGCTAAAGTCCACAGACTGAAAAAGAATTTAAAGCTTATCCAGCACCTAAATCCTTTCCCCAACTGCTCAGCAAAAGAAGGTTCAGACAACCTCTGCCAGACCCCAACTGTTTCTGCAGTTGGCATAATGGAGATCCAGCGACACAGCAGCATACACCTTTTTAGCAGGGTAGTCAATTTTCTTGGACTCTTTGTCCAGAGGCTTGTCCTTGTCCCCTTGGCTCCCTGATTTACAGAAAGCTGAGTCCAAATCCAACCCTCAGCACAGGGATGGTCGAAGAACCCAGAAAGGGAGCCTGTTGGAACCATGTACTTGCAGACCATACGAGTGGAGGGTGCTAAGCAGGATGCTGACAAAGCTCCAGGGCAGATCCCCAGATGGACTCAGCCACAGGAAAGGCAAACTCTGGGTAATCATCCTTGTCCAATGTGTCAAAAGATGGGTATCTGGCCTGCTTCTGAACCGGCTCCAAGAGTACATTCATGGACTTCAAGATAAGTCGGATCAAAGACCCAAAAGAAAAAATTACTCACCTTAGTAATGTTGTTTCTTCTAATGGAGTCTTGCTATATTATGACAATTGCAGTTTGTCCCAGCCTTAGAACTGCTCCGGAGGTGAAAGAGTTAACTTCCATGCCATGCATGGAACTTAGAGCGCGAGCTCGGTTAGAAAAGCTCTGTCTGGATAATTTCAAACTGAAACTGTCAGATCTTTACGAGCAAAACTCACTAAGGTTCTGTGTGGAAGCTGTAACCTACACTAGCCAACTGGTTACTTAAGTATTAACACATTTTCCTGGTCCCAACACCAAGACTCAAGTCAGGGGACCAGAAAATAAGATAAAATAAAACACAACACACAAACACCCCCAAAAAAAGGGGTGGAAAACACAAGATGGGCATCAATAAGTGCCAAACTGGACTGCCCACTCCATCCCTAAAGTAGAAGTTCTGAGAGGGCAGGCTTGAGGGGAAAATAATATAGCAAGACTCCATTAGAAGAAACAACATACTAAGGTGAGTAATTTTTCTTCAAACAACATGAAGTCTTGCTATATTATGACAATTGCAGACTACACAGCAGTACCTCCATGGAGGAGGGACAGAACCTACTTAGGAAATAGGCTCTGAAGCACAGCTGTGCCAAATCGAGCATCCCTCCTGGCCTGAATGTCCAAGGAGTAATGCTTAGTGAAAGTATGTAATGTTTTCCAAGTAGCTGCTTGACATATCTCTAAAATAGGGATGTCCCTGGCCGCAGCTGTACCTCTGGTAGAGTGAGCCCTCAGGCCTGAAGGGGGAATCTTACCCAGTTTTTGATAGCAAAATTGGATACAAGAGACAATCCACCTGGCAATGGATCTCTTAGTGGCAGGTTTCCTTTCCCAACCTCACCATAAGTGAGAAAGAGTTGAGGAGTCAAACCTGTGACCCTTGGTACGCCCATGTAGTAACTAAGGGCCCTCTTAACATCTGTTGTGCAGCCTCCTCTCACCAGAGGAGGAATGGTCAGTGAAGAACACTGAAGAGAATAGATTGATTAAGGTGGAAATCTGAAACCACCTTAAGCAAAAACTTCCTGTTAGTCCTGAGGACTACCTTATCCTTGTGAAAGGAAATAAAGTCAGTCTCCACTGACAAAGCTTGCAACTCACTTATGCGCCTGGCAGAAGTGATGGCTACTAGAAACACAGTTTTCCAAGTCAAGTACTTAAGCTCTGCTGAAGACAGAGGTTCAAAGGGGGGTTGCATCAGCTGAGCAATGCAAACATTAAGATCCCAGGCAGGGGCAGGGTCCCTGAATGGTGGATTGGTATGAAGCAATCCCCTGAAAAACTTGGAAAATACAGGGTGAGCAGAGAGAGGAGAGGGCTTCCCTGCTGAAATAAAAGCAGAGACAGCTGCCAAATGCACTTTCAGGGTAGCTGGTCTCAGTCCCAAAGAATTAAGATGGACCATATAGTCCAAAACAGTGGGCAAATCAGCAGATTCTGGGGAAATATGCTTCCCAGAGCACCATATGGAAAACCTTTTCCATTTAGAGTTATAAGTAGCCCTAGTGGAAGGCTTCCTAGAAGCTTTCAAAATTTTGAGAACACCTTGAGAAAGGTGTAGGTCAGCAAACTTTAACTCCTCAAGAGCCAGGCCTTGAGGTTGAGGGATTTGAGATTCGGATACCAAACTCTCCCCTGGGCACAGGTTAACAAACTGTGGTTCCTGGGGAGACACAGGGGAAGATGGACTGCTAAGGACAGAAGGAGAGGGTACCAGGGCTGTGTGGCCCAATCTGGAGCAATCAGAATCATCTTGCAGGGCTGAGATCTGATTTTGACTAGCACCTTGAACAGGAGAGGGAAGGGGGGGAAGGCATAGAGAAACTTCCCTTCCCAATCGAGGAGGAAGGCATCCAGGGGGACTGAGCCCAACACTGGGGGCCTGCAACAAAAAAGTGGAAGTTGATGATTGTCTGGGGCTGCAAAAAGATCTATCTGAGGGGTGCCCCACCTGGCAAAAACTATCCCCAGTACTCGAGGATCCAATGACCAATCGTGATGGCCCTGGGAAATCCTGCTGAGAGCATCTGCTAGGACATTGTCCTTGCCTGGGAGGTGAACTGCTATGAGGGAGGTGTTCAGGGAATAAGCCAGAGACCACAACTTCATTACCTCGTGCACAAGGTCAAGACAGACTGCCCCTTGTTTGTTGATGTACCACATTGTAGTGTTGTCTGTTCTGACCTGTACCACTTTGTTCTGAACAGATGCAGAAAAAACCTGAAGTGCTAGAAAAACAGCTCTGAGTTCCAACAGATTGATGTGGAGCAGAGATTCCTGAGGGGACCACAATCCCTGGGTGGAGAGGTCGCCCATGTGAGTTCCCCATCCCAAAAGGGACGCATCTGTAGTAAGGGTCAAGGAGTGAGATAGAGGGATGAAAGGAACCCTTGTCTCAGACTGCTCTGATCCTGCCACCACTGAAAGGCCTAGATCAGGGTTCGAGTTACTGGGATCAACTTGGATAGGGGATCTCTTCTTTGAGACCAAAAGGCTCTCAAATGGAACTGAATGTCCCTCATCTGAAATATTGCTCCTTGCACTACGGCTGTGGAAGCAGCCATGTGTCCTAGGAGCTGTAGAAAATGCCTTGCTGGTCGAGAGACCTGCAGGGAGAAGGAGAAGGCCAGGGCCACCAGGTCCTTACCTTTCTAGGGAAGGAAGGCTCTGGCTTGCTTTGTGTCCAGTTCTGCGCCTATGAAGGTGAGTACCTGGACAGGTTCTAAAACTGACTTTGGAAGATTGAGAAGAAAGCCTAGAGAGGTAAGCAGCTGCTGGGTAACCTGCAGGTGTGATTTGACCTGGTCTGGAGACTGACCCACAATGAGCTAGTCGTCTAGGTAGGGAAAGATGGCAATCTTTTGCCTTCTTAAATGAGCAGCTGCTACTGCCAGGCATTTTGTGAATACCCTTGGGGCAGAGGTAAGGTCAAGGGCATTGCTCTGAACTGATAATGGCCTGAGGGCAGTTCAATCTGAGGTACTTTCGTGGGAGCTTCTGATAAGAACATGGAAGTAGGCATCCTTGAGATCCAGGAAGCTAGCCAGTCTCCTGGCCTTAGGAGGTAAAATCATTCCCAGAGTCACCATTTTGAATTTTGGTTTTAAAGGTGCTTGTTCAGATATCTTAGGTCTAGGATGGGCCGCCATTCTCCTGTCTTTTTGGGGCAAGGAAGTACCTGGAGTACAGTCCCTGCCCTGGTGTAGGGAGAAACCTCTTTCTACAGCTCTGAGAGCCAGGAGGGTTGAGACTTCTGTTTCCAAAGCAAGAGTCTCTAGAGGATTTGCAGGTGGAAAAGACCTGTTTCTCATCTTTGGAAATTTTTGAAGCTGAGAACCAGACCCTGGCTTACTACTTCCAGGACCCACTTGTCTGAAGTTAAAGACTCCCAGTCCTGGACGAAGTAAGCCAGCCTGCCCCCTACAGGTAATGGAGAATCGGCCCTGGGCATCCCATCAGGGTGCCTGTTTGGCAGGGGCTTTAGGCTGAGGGGTGGGAGCAGGCCTGCTCATACCCCGTCTGCCTCTCCCTCTGAAGAACCCCCTCTGAACGTAAGCTGAAGAGGAGGCCTGGGTTTGGTAAAAAGGTCTGTGAAAAGGCCTGCCTCTACCCCTGGGGGGCTGCCTCTGAGGAGTGGCTTGCCGTTCCTTGGCTTGTGCACTCCTATAAGTGGTTCTATATTCATCCATTTTCTTCATATAATTCTCTGCCTGCTCCCCAAACAGAGAATTTCCCACCACAGGAAAATCCATGGCCTTAGCCTGGGTATCCTGTGACAGACTAGTACACCTGAGCCAAGCAATCACTGAAAAGCCACAGATGTAGCCATGACTCTAGACGATACGTCATTAGAATCCACTGCAGCATGGAATTGCACCTTAGATGCCTCAATACCATCAGCAGCCACCTGTTCCAGCTCCTTGGAAAGCTGGCCAGGGGCCTGTTTGGCTAAGGCCATGACAGTGTCCCATCTAGCTTTCTGGTATCTTGCAACATAGGCCATATAATTTGCCTGTCTGAGTCCCAAGGATGCTGCCATGTATTGTTTTTTAGCCATGGCATCAATCTTCCTGGAGTCCTTGTCAGGAGGATGTGAAGCCAGGGGAATATTAGCCTTATCACAGGTTGCAGCCTGAACTACCCCAACATGGCTGCATTGCTGTGAAAGAAATTCTGTATCAGGACCTGACAAGGTGTACCTCCTATCCATCTTTTTATCCACAGGAGGCACAGAATTAGGAGCTTTTAAAATTTTTATCGTTTGTTTCCTGAAGGATTTATGTAAAGGAATAGACAATCTCCTGGACTCTGGGATATCCATCATCTCCACAAAGTCAGGCTCCTCTTGCTCATCCACAGCTTCCTCCAAAGGGAGCTGGAGGGTTTCAGCAACTTTTTTATAAAACAGAAAATGAGAAGGGGACTCAGAAAGCCTAGGGGGAGACTCTCCTAAAGATCTGTCTGGGGAGATGTCCGGTTCAATGGGCACATCCAGACTTTCAAAATCACATTCACACTGTTCATAATCATCCTCCCCCTCTTCTGGTTCATAAAACTCCTCTATATCATATTCTTGAACCGGTGGAACCGGCCGAACCGACCTTTTGCCAGATAGTGGCGGTTTGGACGGAACCGGGGAAAGCGACTGGACAATTTGGATCGCTTTGGCTATCTCTGCAGCAGTTGGAGAAGGAATTTTGGACTCCACACCTGCTGATTTTCTAGTTCTCTTTGCTGGAACTGGCTCCACTGAGTCAGCTTTTCGTTTGCCCGAGGAAGTCTCGCCCTGGTCAGAGGGCACTCCCTCCGGTTCGGGTGGCACCGAACCGGGCTCGCCATCCGGGTCAGTGGACTTTTTGGCCTCTCGTTCCCTGAGCCTACCAACTCTCTTATCTAGGGTAGCTGCAGGGAAATTCTTGCAAATCTGGCAGTCTGCATTGAGGTGGTCAAACCCCAGACAATAAACACATGTGGTGTGTGGGTCAGCTTGGCAAAGGCTTCCCACACGACACTACAGTGTTGAAACCAGTGGGCCCGGTTTTTCTTTTGGGTTTCTCAGACATAATGCCAGCCTAACCAAAAACTTGCCCTTTTCCGGCAAATGCCAGGCAAGACACCCTTATCGGTTTCCAACCGTGTCACGGGTCGTGGAAAAAAACGTAATGAAATCCGTTTTTTTTTAGAACCGATAAGAACCAGGAACTGCACTCTAAATAGCTTTAAATGAATTTAGAAAAAGGTTTTAAAACAACCTGATCGGTTCAAACCGAACCGATAAACATTTACAAGTTCCACACAGAAATAAACCTGTCTATTACTTACAATACCACAGACAGAGCTTGAACCGATCGGTTTGCGGTTAAAATAATTATAATCGCGGTTGAATTTAACCGAGAAAAACACTTTTAAACCGAGAAATGAACCGAGCAGTAGGAGGAATCTCCGGAGCAATTGTACAGTGAGGCGGAGTAAAGAATCTGACAGTTTCAGTTTGAAATTATCCAGACAGAGCTTTTCTAACCGAGCTCGCGCTCTAAGTTCCATGCATGACATGGAAGTTAACTCTTTCACCTCCGGAGCAGTTCTAAGGCTGGGACAAACTGCAATTGTCATAATATAGCAAGACTTCATGTTGTTTGAAGACACTGGTCCGTGGTAGCTGGTCAACTCCTCGACCGATTCAGAGTCAAAAATGATAAGTCCTGGTTGAGGCCCTGGATGTCCCTCCTTTGGAGACAGAGGATTTACTCAAAAATGGCCCTCAACTGTTTGTCACCATGGACTACCCTGGTATCTTCAGCCTGGTGACTTAGGCAGAGAGTTGGCATGGCAAGCTGGCCATGAAGCAAAACTCCTTGGACAGGGCCCCAAACAGGGGCTGCAGTGGGGGTGGATCCATCCAAAGAGGCAGAGAAGCAGACATGAGGGACTGTGGAGAAGCATGGACCAGCGTGGGAATGACTGGCATGGGATCAAAGTTACAAGGCGCAAAGCCCCACCCCATCATGGTCCGCTGTTGCCAGAGTAGCTCCTCATAGCAACGATTAATTTTTCCTTGATGTCTCTCCTCACCTGAGGATGAGGACGTTGAGAAGCATTGATGGTGATGCCTCCCAGTTGATCAGGGTTGAGAACAAAAAATCACTTACTATAGTAACCTTGTTTCTTCCAAGAGAATCTTACTCTGTTCTGACTTCTGCAGTATGGTCTCACCATAAGACTGCCCCAGAGCCGAAATGGTTAATAGAACCTATGCTAATTATGGAATGTTAGGCTCAAGCTCGGTTTTCAAACCACTGTTACGTAGTAAACATTCCACAACCGTCAGATTCTTATGGAGCAAAGCTAATAAGCTATCTAAACTATACTAATAATTAACAACTTAATAACACCCAACACCAACTATTCCTTTTATTTAAAAAATGTGGGCCACACCAAGACTCAAGTCACTAAGCCCAAAAAGAAACACACACAGTATCTGAACAACATGAACAGCTGTGTTGCAGTGCCTATAGGTTCTTGCAGGGAGGAAGGGTGGGAGCTCAGAATACAGTAAGATTCCCTTGGAAGAAACAAGATTACTACAGTAAGTAATTTTTTCTTCAAACCCCAGGAAATCTTACTGTATTCTGACTTCTACAGACTACCCAAGCAGAGAGAAGAGAGAGAGAAACCTATTTAGGAAACAGGCTCTCAAGTACTGCTGTGCCAAACCTGGCATCACTCCCTTCAGGTCGTATCTTGTGGAGATTTTTGGAAAAAGATGGTAGCCACGCTGGGCAGCTATCTGTGAGCTCTTCGTTTGCTCCTTATTCTTGTGGCTCTAAAATTGTTTAAACTGTTTTTTTCGGTCCGTTTGCATTATATTGTAATTTTATAGTGCATCACCGTGTAATCGTATTGCTCAGTACCGTCCGAGCTTAATTATTTGGAACTCAAGGTAACAGAAAAGTGATCAAGAAACTGAGAGGACTTGCCTGTGTGGAGTCGTGGTTAGCCGGCGAGAGGACGTACTGTCGGATACTGATTGTTTCGCTGGGAACAGTGTGTGGGGTCTGATTTTTGTTGTTGCCATTTTAGAAGTCCTGGTTGCCGACAGTCCGCTGATAACTGACTGTGTGCTGGAGGGTTGGAATGCTTAGCGGCGGAGCCCCGGTTTCGATTCGGGAGGAAATTCTGTCAGACTGCAGGAAGAGGAAGGTGATCGGTTCCAGATTGTGACTGGACTTATTGTGGAAGGAAGCATCTGTGGAGCAATGGGACAGTAGAAACTGTTGATTACCTGGAACTGAGTGTCCAGATTCCCTGGCCCAGACAGGGCAGTGGGTTTCTCTGCCTCCGGAGGAGCAGCAGGGTTGCTTGCTTCCTAGCTGAGACAGGGGAACCACGGAGGTGATTCAGCCTGCCTCATCGTCTGAGGGCTAGGTTGAGTCTGGACTGTTAGCTGGAGCTGGAGTTACTGCTGGAGCTCTCTTGCTGGATGCCTATAGGATTTTGGCACTAAAACTGGATCTACGAGGATCGTGGTGTTGACTTGGTGATGTATACTTAAACCTTTAGTTGGTTTATGATACTTTGGGAAAACGATTTGGAAAGACTAAAACTTGAGTTTATTAGTTCAGTCTTGTGAGAGGAGACTGACTAAAACTTTGGGCCATACTAGTGGTGAGAGCACAAGAAGTGTGGACATTCAAAAAAAAAAAAATCTTGAACTCCTTGTTTTTGTTTTTCCTTTGGGTAAATTAGAGCATTGAATTTATGATTACGGGAGATTTAAACTTTGAGTCAAAATTTTATAATAGGGGGTTTCGTATAGGTGGAAAGCTCCTTCCTTTGCAGTGGTGAGAGCACTGTGGGTGGGGCCAGATGGATAAGTGCTTCTGATAAAATTAATGTGTAAGCTCTGACACATTGTTAGGAAATGGTTTTGTTTTGTTTTTAATTATTGTATTTATATTTATACTTTGAATACAGTGTGGTTAATTTATTTATATTGTTAGGGCATAATTTTGTTTTGTAGTATTTATATTTTATTATTTGGGTGTGGTATCTAGAATTTCTGTTATTTATATAAACCGGTGGGGTTTATTGTAATTAGTGTGTAACTCATTATGTGTTGGAGTGAAAATAGGACAGTCGGCTATTATTCCCCCTCCAGGCTCAGGGAGCTTCGTCCTTTCTCCTGACCCCCCCCCCCGTCACCGGGAACCTACAGAAGTTGTAGGGCTCTGGGGATTGTAAGGGGGAGGAGGAGGAGAGTTGGAGCTGGGCCTGTGGGGGGAATAGAAAGAGGGGCGGATAGGGATAGTGAGGTCAAGGGAGACGCCCAGCTTAAACAAGTACAGGAGAGGGGTTTTCTGTCTTGTACCCATACCCAAGGGTTCTGTCATCAGCAGGTAAGGCGGTCATCATCGGAGGTTCATCCTGCTTGGGTGGTGTTGTGCAATGCTAGGTCTATTAAAAACAAGACGGCCATTATAGCCGATCTTGTTGGGTCAACTGACCTAGCATGCATCACCGAGACCTGGCTGGATGGAAATGCTGGACCGATTTTAGCCGCAGCAGTTCCGTCCGGGTACTCGGTGATACACCGCCCGAGGCAGGATCGTAGGGGCGGGGGTGTTGCCATTTGTTTTAAATCAGAATTGGGCCTAGTGGAGGTACTGGTGGGAGTCACCAGATCCTTTGAGTGTGTTTTTAGCGAGGGTGTGGGGAGCAGGATACTTCTCGTATACCGTTCACCAGGTGATGAGAATGTTTTCCTGCAGGAAGTCGCAGATTCCATTGTCGACCTGACATTGGGATCCCCCAGATGGCTGGTTTTGGGGGACTTCAATGCTTGGGTCGACGATGAACTCTCACGCTTTGGTTAAGACTTCCTCCAGTTGATGTTATCACTGGGCTTCAGGTAGTTTCCTCCTCGACCCATATTGGTGGGCACTCATTGGATCTGGTGTTCCTTCTGGGGATGGGGATATCTGATTTGGTGGTGGAGCCAGTCGGATGGTCTGACCATCACTCCATCAGGTTCAATTTTGAGGCCACCCCTATTAGGTCAGCCCCTTTGGAGATGGTCCGGTATCGCCCATTAAGGGGAGTGTCCCCGGATGACCTGATGGCAGTGCTGGACCTATCGGACCTTCCGATAGATTGCTTGGATCCTGGTGACCTAGTACAGGCCTATAACAGAGCGGTTACGGGGCCTTGGATTCCATTGCACCTGTTCGTGTTCGCCCTCTCACTCTTCGGCCCAGGTCTCCATGGTTTGATGAGACCATGAGGGAGTTGAGGAGGGTTGGACGAAGGCTGGAGAGGTGTTGGCGGAAGTCAGGTCTGGATGATGACAGACTTAGTTTGATGGACCATTATATGGTTTATCAATCCGCAATCTCTCGGAAGAAGGCAGAGTTCCTGTCCAGGGAGATAGCGGCTGCACAGAATAGACCAGCTCAGCTCTTTCGGACTGTGGACAGACTGTGCAATCCAGTCTGTCTTCAGCCCGGAAGGGCCTTTTCCACAGAACGGTGTGAGGAGTTTGCTCTCTTTGCAGATAAGGTTGCCAAAATCAGATCAGATGTCCGTTCTTCCCTCTCCAATGGGAGCGGTGATGGTCGGCTGGAGATGTCGAACACCCAGTTGGTATGGTCTGACTTCAGCCTCCCCAAAATCGATGATATTGTGATGGTCATCCGAGCATTGCAACCAACCAGCTGTGATTTGGACCCTGGCCCCACATGCCTTTTAGTGGAATGTGTGGATAAAATCGGCCTAGTCCTGGCTTTGATAGTCTGCAGGTCTTTGGAGAGGGGGATCTTTCCAGATCCCCTTAAAGAGGCTATAGTTAAGCCTCTTTTAAAGAAATCCACCTTAGACCCAGATTGTCTAGCAAATTACAGACCAGTCTCTAACCTACCCTTTGTGGGTAAGGTTATTGAGAAGGTGGTCGCAAGGCAATTGGAGGATCATTTGACCAACAACAATAAAGGAAAATTACGTACCTACCGTAATTCTTGATCTTCTCTTGTATCTTCACCATTCATTACTTCCTGGGTGTAAGCCGGAGGCGCGCACCCATCACGGGAGCTTTTTTTTTTTTTTAAATTGCCTAACGGCCCCGCCTCAGAGAGCGTCATGCGCGAGGAGGCCGTTATAGCGATCGACTCCTCCTCCAACTCAGTTCTGTGAGCCGGAGAGCAAAAATGAAAGCAGAAAATATGAATAGCAGGCAAGATAGCGAGGGATAGCAAAGCAAGGAAAGAATGAACTGAAAAGGAATAAGCGATGGAGGAAGGACAGAGGAGATAAGAACATCCTAGCCTGGGAGTGCAGGGCCTCCTTACCGGCGACTCTAGGAGGAGAGATGAGTAAGGAAATGAGAAAATAGAAGAAGAAGAAAGAGAAGAGAGAGATGGGATGTTGAAGGGACCAGAATGCCCAACGAGCATAGTTAGCTTGTAGCTGAAGGCTCGACTAAAGGGGAAGCAAGAATCCCCGGAGATAGAGCTGAAGAGAAGGTTCACCGAACCCGCTAGACAGACTCAGGAGGGCATAGTCCTCATCTTCAACATGCCATTGTTCTTGACACCCACCTCGGGCTCCTGGCCGCGGAAGGCCTTTAACTGGAGGCGGCCGAGGAGGGAAGAATAAAACCCCAGCAGCATGAGAGCGCTGCTCAGGGGTTTAGAAATGGAAAATGTAAGCCTTTCAGGCGTTCCAAGATAGAAACGGGACTCAGACTGACTGGCTAAGGCCGGCCAAGGCTTAGGCTGGCTAAGATTGGATATGGTCAGCAGAGCTCTACTGTAAAAATTGTCCAGGAGGACACTTAAAGGGAGAAACCACTTAGCAAAACAGCGAGAAGGATAGCCTACCTTCTCATTTGCCTTCTTGTTTGATTTCTCCTATTCCCTTTTTTTTTTTTTACAGATAGAAAAAAAAAAAAAAATTTTTTAACTAGATGCATGACCCAGATACCAAGATGCCTATAGCAGTCGGAGAGAGTTCCTCAGCATTTTTTTTTTTTTTTTTAGAAGAGAAAGGAACAGACGACTGCTCCTCTGCTCTGCAAGGCAAGAATAGAGGGGGGATTAGATTTCAGGGCAACTACCTGAACACGGGATTGCAGGATCAAAACTGAATAGCCTGAGCCAGGCCAAACAACCCCAGAGGTATCTTGCCATAAGAATAGCAAGAGATAGTTGTGCAGTCTGATCGCCAATGCAATCCCGAGATGGCCCATGAATCTTAGAGTAAATAATTTTTCTGGATTTTAAACCCCCAAAGAAGATTTTTTTTTACTTTTGTTTTTTTTTTTTTTGGAAAATGAAGCAATTTTCCTATATTTTATATAATGCAGAGAGAGAGGAGACGGGAGGTGGAGAAGCCACAGGAAGAGGCCACTGAGGGGATGGTGGGCGGGCGTAAGTAATGAGATGAAGATACAAGAGAAGATCAAGAATTACGGTGAGGTCAGTAATTTTCCTATCTTCCTTGTCAATCTTCACCATTCATCACTTCCTGGGTGAGTACAAGCTCCTCTTCCCAGGAGGGGAAGAGGCCATACCCTGAGGAACAAGACCCCAGCCTCTGCTGGTGAGAAACAGAAGGAGAAGACCCTGGCTTATTCAGAAAGCCTAAGTGGGAGAAGAGCTAGGAGGTGCCTCCCGAGGACGAGGAGACGGAGGGAGCCCCTGTAAAAGTCTCCTAGCTCTGGATGAGAAAAGACGGGTCCCCCGGAAGGCGGAGCGCATCACCCTACGCCGGGCCAGGGGTGACAACCTGGAGAGACGAAGCCATGCCGTCCGCCTGATGCAGATCGCTGTCCCCGCAAGCCTGGAAGCCACCTCATTGGCGTCATAAGATGCCCTTGCTTGGTGTCTTGCCAGCTCCAGGCCTACCGCGGAGAGGGCAACGGCTTGTCTGGTTTGCTCCGTGTCAGGCATAGATGCCAGCAGCTGGGACATCATCGACCACAGATGCCGGTTGTAGGCAGCGTGGTGAGCCTGATGTGATGCAATACATGCACTCGCACGCGAAGAAGAGAACACTCTTCGCCCCCAACGGTCGAACTGGAGAGAGTCCGAATCCGGTGGGCTGTCGTGCGCCAGGCAACGGCGCCCAGAAGGAGTATCCAGGTATACCAAACCTGAGGACGGGTTGGAAGGGAACCCAGAGACTCAGAGGGGGCACAATACCTACGCTGGCAGTCCGCCGGGGCTGGGGAAGAAACGGCAGGGAACTGCCAGGACCGGATAGACGCCTCCTGGAAGGGGATAGGCCAGGAAGGTACCACCAGATGCTGGGCACTGAATTCACCAAGGAATTCACGCGTCACCCGTTCGGTATTGTCTCTCCGAACGTAGGAAATCCGAAGATCCCTCACCATCCTCGAGAGGAAACGCTGATATTCTGTGAAATCAGCATCGGAGGACAGATGAGCAGGGGGTTCCTCTCCCTCAGAGGAGGGAGACGAGGATGATGGGGAACTGGAATGTCCAGAGGATTCCTGCGGCGGTGGGGAGAGTCGAAAGACCCGCTCATGCATGTAACTAACATATGAGGGGAAGGCCGCCGCAGAACCCCTGAACTGCTCCCAGGATAACGGACCCGTAGGACCGACATGGCCTGGGAGCGGGGTGGTGAAGGCAGAGAGATGGAGAGGGGCCCCACGAGGGAGCAACTGCCTCTGCGAGGGCTCTGGAATCCGGGAAGGAGCCCTAGTAGGAGGGATCCCGGATATCAAACCAGGCCGCAGAACGGAACTCTGAGAAGCGGAACCTGGAAGAGCCCTGGGGAGAAACCCCCTGTGACACGCCCGACTGCATGGATCCAGAAGGGCAGTCCACACAAACGCCCGCCAGAGGACACCCTAGAACCCTGGGAGGGGGCGGGCTCTCGCACGGCTCCTGGCCACACCCCTGAGGTGGCCAAAGAAGACCGAGCAGCAGGACGCCTGCCCCTCAACCCCTCGGATTCCGAGAGGGCCCTCCTCCCCGACTGCAACGTTCCCCTAACCCCAGAGGAGGTAACAGCACCCCGGGGGGTAGCTGTCACCGGACCTCCAGAGAGGGGAGCCTCCCCCTCCGTCACCCCCACGCCTGCCCCCGACCTCGCCACCCCCAGCCGAGGAACCCCAGGAGACGCACGGCAAGGGGACAGAGGAGGGGCCCGCTGCGCTGCCTGGTACCCCTAGCCACCGAGGACCCAGATTCCAAGAATGGGATGCCAGGATGGGTCCACATCTGAGTCATCGTCCCGAGGAGGACGAGACCAGCAGGACTCGATGCTGGCTACCCCAGGGGTCCTCGAGGCCACTGGGCCGCGAACGGCCCCCGTACCGAGTGCGCGACACCGCCGCCCCCAGCACGCCCGGCAGCATGAAGGCCCAACCCCACCCTCAGCGGCTCCGGCAGACCCGCACCGCCGAGAGAGAAGGCCGCCGGCGCCGCCAGCGTCGGAAAGCGGCGGCTACCGTCAGCGCGCCCGCCAGGCTCATCGGCTTCCTTGACGGCGCGAGCCAAAAGCAACACCGCCAACAGCGCCGCCCAATCACCAGCGCCGGGATCCATGGCGCCAGCTGAACATGCCGCTCGATCACCGGCACCGTGACGGCTTGGGATCAACAGCGCGAGCAGCGCCGCCCGACTCACCGCACCATGACGGCGCGGGATCAACGGCGCTGCGGCGGCGCGAAGTCCCACCGAGCGGGCCCAGCCAAGGGCCCGGAAACCACGAGGCCTGCACCTCGAAGATGACTGCAGCCCGGTGTCAGCGCTGCGGCCACCACGGAGCTCACGACGCTCCCCAGCACGCCCGGAAGGGGCCTCCCCCTGGCAGAAGGGAAGGGAGACCCTCCTCCTCAGACCCGTATAGGCCCGGGAGGACCCGGGGAAAGGCCTAAGGATCTCGCCCGAGATTCCGCTGAGCGACCGTCCCCCAGTCGGCGCGTGGCCTTGCCGAAGCTTGTACGCTGACTTCGAGGGACGCCGACGGTCCATCGAGAAACAAGCGCCGCATCAATCCATATTATGGTTGGGTCCCAGGCAACGAAGACAGACGTCATGCCGTCCGAGACGGAGAATGCCGCCGCAGGAGCACCGACGCATAGGGGCACGGCCCGTCTTAGAAGAACGTTTCGCTCCAGAACCAGACATAACACAAAATAAACAAGATTAAACACAGTCGGAAATACACCCGGCGCCGTACAAAGGAAAGAAAAAGGAACAGTCTTACCGTAGGCGTCGAGTGTAGAAAAAGGAGTCGGATACGCACTTTCGGTTAGCTACCGCGAACAGGTGCTGCCTCGACGGGCGGGAGAAACAGAACTGAGTTGGAGGAGGAGTCGGTCGCGAACAACGGCCGCCCGCATGATGTCGCTCTCTCGAGGGCGGGGCCATTAGGCAATTTAAAAAAAAAAAAGTTTCGTGAGTGGGTGCGCCGTCCGCTTACACCCAGGAAGTAATGAATGGTGAAGATTGACAAGGGAAGATCTACGATTCTCTCCAATCTGGATTTAGGAAGAGGCATAGTACTGAGACAGCACTTGTTCGGGTACTAAATGACCTCCTAATAGCGAGAGATCGTAAGACCTGTTCTATTTTGGTACTTCTTGATCTCTCAGCAGCATTTGACACTGTTGATCATGGTGTGCTGTTAGAGCGTCTGCGGTCCATCTGTGGATTATCTGGTATGGTCCTTAGGTGGTTTAGATCTTACCTTGAAGGTAGGACTCAGAGGGTGGTGTCAGGAATTTTTTCCTCGGCATCAGTCTCCCTATCTTGTGGGGTACCGCAGGGCTCTATTCTAGCGCCTATGTTATTTGCGGTGTATATGCTGCCGTTAGGAGCGATTATAAGATGATACGGTCTGGGCTTCCATTGTTATGCCGATGATACCCAGCTGTATATGTCTTTTGTACCCGGCCAGGATGCTGCCTTGTCGGTATTTAATAACTGCCTTGCAGAAATCCAAGATTGGATGAATGGGAGTTGGTTGAGGTTAAACCCGGAGAAAACTGAGGTGTTGGTTGTGGACAAAGGTCGCTGTGAGGCGGGTTGGCCGGCTGGATTGCAATCAGGCTTAAGGCTTGCAGGCGTTCATCTGACGACCTCAGATCAGGTGCGGAATCTTGGCGTAAATAATTGATGACCACTTGACACTTAAAGCTCAGGTGTCAGCGGTGGTCAAAACTTCCTTTTTCCATCTGAGGAATGTCGCCAGGGTGAAGCATCTGGTTCCTCGAAGATCTTCCAACATTGATCCAAGCCTTCCGTTACCTCCCGCCTTGACTATTGCAACTCCTGTACCTAGGGCTATCGGGGTTGAGTTGTCATTGCAGCTAGTGCAGAATGCGGCGTAGTTTGTGGTTATTGACTGTCTTCTAGATCCAGTCATATAATGCCTGTGCTCCAAGGGACTGCACTGGCTGCCAGTATTTTGGCTTAATTGGCCTTCAAGGTCGGTTTGCTGGACCTATAAAGCCCTACATGACCAGGGACCTACTTACCTGAAAGAGCTCTTTGCCCCTACTGTCCCTCCTCCCGCCTCTCCGATCCACTGACTAGGGATTGCTGGAGATTCCTAGGTCCGCTTTGAAAACGCTAGGGGCTAGATCATTTAGTTTTATGGTTCGACCCTGTGAATTCTCTACCTCATCAGGATGTAAATAGTCCGACTGTCCTGAGTTTTAAAGGAGCCTTGAAGACCCATCTTTTAACATAGCTTTTATTGATTTATAATAGTTTTAGATTTTGTTTATTTATTGTTCTATGAAATTGTACAGGCGCTTTGGTTTTAAGAAAAGCGCCTTTTTAAAAATAAAGTTTGATTGATTGACTGATTGACTTCTAGCCTGGGTATCCAGGCTGTAGTGTTTGGTAAAGGTGTGAACTGTTTTCTAGGTAGCTGCTTTGCAGATTTTTAACAAAGGGATATCTCTTGCAGCTGCTACAGAAGCGGGTGTACCCCTTGTAGAGTGGGGTCCTGAGGCCTACAGGAGGCTCTTTACCCACCTTGCTGTAGCAAAATTGGATACAGGTAATAATCCAGTGGGCAGTGGTCCTCTTTGAGGCAAGTTTGCCCTTCCCCACAGGTCAGGGAAAGCTGGGTTCTATCCCACCTGTGTCCCTTCGTGTGATTCAAGTAGTAGCTTACAGCTCTCCTGACATCAAGACTATGCAGTCTGCGTTCCCCTGAACTGGTATGATCAGTGAACAAGACTGGCAAAGTCATGGACTGATTAAGGTGGAAGTCTGAAACCACCTTAGGGAGAAACTTCCTATTAGTCCTAAGGATCACCTTGTCCCTGTGGACTGCTATGTATTCTGGCTCTGTGGACAAGGCCTGGACCTCACTGATCCTCCTGGCTGAGGTGATGGCTACCAGGAACACTGTTTTCCATGTCACATACTTAAACTTTGCTGAGGACATGGGTTCAAATAGTGGCTGCATTAGCTGGCCAATGCATATGTTAAGGTCCCATGCAACAGTGGGTTCCCTGTGAGGGGGATGCAAGTGCAGTAGACCCTTGAAAAACTTCCTGAATACCTGGTTGGCAGCCAGGGATGTCCCTTTTCCAGCAGAGAGGTAAGCAGAGACAGCTGCTAAATGCACCTTAACAGTGGATGGCCGAAGGCCCAGGAAATGCAAGTGTGCCAGATAGTCCAAGACTACTGGTAAGCCAGCCTGGCGGTGGTTTATCTGTCCCTGTCCGCACCAAACAGAAAAACTCTTCCATTTAGATGAATAGGTCTTTCTGGTGGAAGGTTTTCTAGATACCCTGAGGATCTCTAGTACCCCCTCCGAGAGGTGTAGGTCAGCATATTCTAAGTCCTCAAGAGCCACATACATTCTAAGTCTGAGGGATTGGAGATTGGGGTACAGAACTCTGCCCTGGGAGGAGGTCAGCAGATTGTGCCTCCTGGGCAGGGAGATTGGTTTGGAGATTGACAGGGTCAGTAGCAGTGAGTACGAAGGCTGTCTGACCCAGTCTGGAGAAATGAGGATCATTGTGCCTGGCTGAACCCTGAGCTTGTTCGGTACGCTGAACAGCAAGGGAAATAGTGGAAAGGCATACAGAAACTTACCTGTCCAATCCAACAGGAGTGCATCTAGAGGCACTGTGCCCATGCAGGGGCCTGCAACAACATAGTGGCAGCTGGTGATTGTCTGGGGCTTCAAGAGGTCCACCTCTGGGTACCCCACCTTCTGAACACCACCTGCAGGATCTGCCAGTTTAGTGACCACTTGTGGCAGTTCTGGTTGATCCTGGTGAGGCATCTGCTAGGATGCTGTCCTCCCTGGGAGATGAACTGCCGAGAGGGAGATACATAAGGAGTAAGCCAGGTTCCATACCTTCATGGCTTCTGTTCACAGAGGGGAGGACCTTGTTCCCCCTTGCTTGTTGATGTAGTACATTGTGGTTGTATTGTCTGTCCTGACCTGAACCACTTTTGCCCTGCAACACTGAAGCGAAGGGCTGAATGCCCAGATAGACTGCCCCGGGTTCCAGCAGATTTATGTGAAGCAGAGACTCCTGCTGAAGCCAGGTACCATTGGGCCGTATGCTCCCCAAGGTGGGCACCCCATCCTAGGAGGGATGCATCTGTTGTTAAAACTGATGCTGGTGGCAGCTGGAGGAAAAGGCACGCCTTCCCCAAGGTTGTCCTTTTCCTACCACCACTGCAGAGCTTGAAGCAGGGTTCCTGTGACTAGTATTATCTTTGACAGGGAGTCTCTTCTCTGAGAGCAATGAGCTCTGAGGTGGAACTGAATGTCCCTCATCTGGAATCTTGATCCTGATACTGTTGCTGTTGATGCAGCCATGTGACCTAGCAGCTGGAGAAAATGCCTTGCTGGTCTGGGGGTATGAAGCTGGAAAGAATTTGCCAGCTGTACCACACTGTCTACCCGTCCCTGAGGAAGAAAGGCTTTTCCTCTCAGAGTATCTAGTTCTGCCCCTATAAACTCCAGGAGCTGAACTGGCATTAGCACTAACTTTTTCTGGTTTATCAGGAAGCCCAATTTAGCTAGGGTATCCTGAATGATGGTCAGTGCTTTTCTTACCTGCTGAGGGGACTGGCGTACCACCAGCCAGTCGTCCAAGCATGGGAAGACTGTAACCCTTGTCTTCCTTAGGTGTGCCACCACTACTGCTAGGCATTTGGTGAACATTCTTGGAGCAGATGTCAGGCTGAAAGACATGGCCCTAAACTGGTACTGTCCTGATGGCAATCTGAACCTGAGGTATTTTCTGTGTGATTGCCTGATGGGAATATGGAAATAGGCATCCTTTAGGTCCAGAGATGCCAACCAATCTCCCTTCCTGAGTGTAGGGAGAATGGTAGCCAGAGTGACCATTTTGAACTTTGTTTTTTAAAATGTTTAAGTATCTGAGATCCAGTGTGGGTCGCCACTCCCCTGCCTTTTTTTTAGCGCGAAGAAGTACCTTGAGTAGAGACCCCTTCCTTGCTGAGACAAGGGGACTGGCTCTACTGCTTTTTCCAGAATCAATTTTGCTACTTCCTCCTCCAGCAGAGTTGCCTCTGCTAGGCTGGCAGGTCTTGCCCTCAGTTTGGGAAGAAATTTGGAACTGCGTACAAGTCCCTGGCCCTCTACCTACAGGACCCACTTTTCTGTGGTGATGGATTCCCAAGCCTAGAGATAGTGGGCCAGCCTGCCTCCTATTGGAAGTGGGGAGGTGACCCTGGCAGACCTCTCAGGGGGTCTGCTTGGACTATGTGGCTTGCTGAGTGCTGGGGCCAGCCCAGATGCTGCCCCTTATGCCTCTGAAGTAACCCCTCTGTGGCTGGTAGGCTGGTGATGCCTGAGCCTGGAAGAAGGGCCTGTAGTGGGTTTTACTCCTATCCCCTTTTCCCTGGTACTTCTGTGGTGTTGCTGCCTTTTCTTTAGCAGCAGCACTCTTGTAAGGCACTTTGTACTCATCCATCATCTTCATGTAAGTCTCCGTTTGCTCACCAAAGAGAGATGTAGGCTTGCAGGGGAAGTCCAGTGCCTTTGTCTGCGAGTCCTGTGACAGATTAGTGGCCCTTAACCAGGCAAATCTTCTCAGAGACCCTGAGGTTGCCATTTGCCTGGCAGCAATATCATCTGCATCCACTGCCATCCAAAACTGGCATTTGGAAGCTTCTATGCCCCTTTTTGCAGCCTTAGACAAGTCTGAGGCCATGGGTCCAGGGCCAGCTTTGGCTATTTCCAAAACAGTGTTCCAGAGACTCTTCTGGTATCTGGACATGTAGGCCATGCAGGTTGCTTGTGATAGCTAGAGAAGCACCCAAGTAAGATTTCTTGGCCATGGAGTCCATCTTCCTGGAATCCTTTTCTGGTGGATGTGATGCCAGGGGAATCCCTGCCTTATCACATGCATTAGCCTGCACCAGCCCTTCATGGCTGGGATGCCCAAAAAGGAATTCTGCTCCAGCCTTAGCCACCCAGTACTTTCTATCCATTCTCTTGTCCACTGGGGGAATGGAGGTGGGGGTCAGTAAAATCTTGGAAGCCTGTCTCTTCAGAGACTTGTGGATGGGCAACAACAGCCTTTTTGTTGCTGGTACATCCATAATTTCCATATAGTTTGGTTCCTCTTCCTCCTCTGTAGATTCCTGGGTAGAAGATCCACAGTCTGTGCAACTTGCTTCACAAAGCAAAATGGGAAGTCCTCAGCTTCCTTCTCAGAAGTCAGGACTGTGGGGGTCAGGGAAACTTCTGGTTCAAGAGGTTCCCCATAATCCTCATCCTCATCGTCCTCATCCTCCCCTTCCACATAACCCCAACAAATCTTTCAAGTGAACCGGGAACCGAGGAAGAACCCATGTCCTGAACCGAGGACTGTGAACCGAGATGCTGAATCGAGACTGCGTTTCCAGTCTGCAGCACCTGAAGAATGCTTATACCGTTCACTATAACTGCCTTGGTTGGAACTGATGGAACTGTCGGTTGCGGTTCCTTAACCGAGTACTTTTCCTTTTTCTTCCTTTCAGCAGAACCTACTGGTTCAGAGGCAGTTTCTGCAGTTCTCTTTTTTCCACAAGAAACCTTCACCCTGGTCAGAGGATTGTTCAACCAGTTCCTTCGGTTTCTCCTTTTGAGAGAAGGAAGATTTGTCCGCAGCCTTCTCGGACATTTTTTCCCTCAGTTGGTTCAGGCACCTATCAAGCGTCGACTGAGGAAAAATTCTTACAAATTTCACCATCTGCCTGAAGGTGTTCAAACCCCAGACAAGTAACACAAACCAAGTGAGGATCAGCTTTAGCAAATGGTTCCCCACACTGTACAATGCTGGAAACCCCTTGGGCCAGTTCGTTTCTTGGGAAGTGACATAACCAACAAAAAAAACCCTAAAACCGTTTATTTTTTTTTTTTGCTGTTATTTTCTCTCCTTCTGCCGGCTTACCTCAGGAGGGCACCCCCAGCCCCGTCCCTTGGCGTCCACCAGCCGACATTGACCCGAACTCCCAGGGCTTACCCCCCCGGCAGGTTTCCCCAACTCCACCAAGGTCCAGATCCAGTGGGCCAGCGCTGTGGCTAGCTGGGAGTGGAACTGAACGCCCTCCACCATCGTGATGCGGCAGATATTTTCCAGTGTTCTCCCCCAGAAGCCGGGCGTGCAATACACTAGCTGAGAGCACGCACGCGTGTCGCACGCAGCCTCCCTCAGGCATCTGCCCGACTCCTCCCATGCTGTAGTGCGGTGCTCTGTCCCCAGCCTCCTGGCGGGTGAGCGAGTGCCGACCACTAAGGACTCCCCTCCCTGAAGAAGGAGAGAAGTCCAACGGACGCTCGATCCTTCTCCTCTCCTGCCAAACCCCGGTGGCCCATGCTCGTTCCCCAACACGGGTTGCCGACGCAGCATGAGGTAAGGCGACCAGCGTCTCAGCCCTACCTGGCCGACAAAAACTGTGTTTTAAGTGGGCCCACCACAAAAGAAATCTTTTTAACTTTTTTTTTTTTGCAGTTGGTTTAGCGACTGAGGAGAGAACCGAGAATTACCACGGTTTCTTCCAAACCAAAGTAACAGGTCCCAAAGGGTTTAAAAGTAGAAATAAATTTTTAAAAATACAAATAAAAGTTTGGTTTCCTGCCGGTTAAACAAAACTGAGCAGAAGCCGAAAAACTTACCAGATTAACTCTAAATCTAGACTAATCTACCTGTAAACTCAAGGACAGTGCTTTAAAAATGAACAGAAATAAAATTTTACTTAAAAAAAAACCGAGAAAATAAAAACTTCAAGAAAGTTAAAGGCCGGCTCTCCAAGGTGTCTGTATTAGGCAAGCAGAGTAAAGAATCTGACGGTTGTCGACCAAGGTATAGTTGTCAGGGAATCGCAGCAGCAGAAAGACAGTGATCTTGCCTGATTCCATGTCCGACAACAGCATTTCTTGTGTTTTCTGCTGCTGTGAGAAGGGCTCTCCCTAAAGGACTGGAGTGCCAGACACATTCCTCTAAATTCCCAGAGAAGATCTTTCGACTATGGCCTCAGCTGGGAGTAGTGCCGAGAATGAAACATAAGAAACATAGAATGTGAAGGCAGATAAGGGCCGCTATGCTCACCCAGTCTGCCAATTTTTTATTTAACCTTCATTTTTTGCTGCAGACCCTACTTGATCTACAGCACAGTCTCTCCCCCCCCCCCCTTCCCTACCCCTAGGATTTCCTTGTGCCTGACCCAGGCAGTTTTGAACCCTGCCACTGTTTTTGCCCCCACTACCTCTGCTGGAAAGCTGTTCCAGGTATCCACCACCCTTTCGGCAAAGAAGTACTTCCATACATCCTCTTGATTACCCCTCCAGCTTCATAGCAAGCCCTTGTTCTAGAGTGCTTTTTCTCTGAAAAACACCTCCCTCCTGTACCTTATTTACCCCCATGAGGTATTTAAAGGGTCACTATCATATCCTCCCTCTGTCCCCTCTCCTCCAGGGTGTATATATTTAGCTCCTTTACCCTCTCCTCGTAGGGCTTTTGATGCAGACACTGCACCATTTTGGTAGGCCTCCTTTGGACTGCCTCCAGTCTGTCTATGTCCTTTCTGAGATGTGGTCCCCTGAAGTGGACACAGTATTTAAGGTTGGTCTTACTAGCAATCTATACAGGGGCATCACCACCTCCCTCATCCTGCTGGCAATACCCCTTCCTATGCACCCAGCATTCCATTAGCCCTTCTGACTGCCTTGTCACACTGCCTGGCCTGCTTTAGGTCACTCAATATGATTACCCACAAGTCTCTTTCCTGCTTGGTCTTTGTCAGTATCACTCTGCTCATTTTGTACTCTCCTCCCAGGTTTCTATGGCCCATGTGCATTATTTTGCACTTTTTTGTTTTAACACCCAGCTGACATATCCTTGACCACTCTTTCACTCTTTTCAGTTCCCTGCCCATACTTTCCACCCCAGTGTCTACTCTGTTGCAGATCTTGGTGTCATCCGCAAAGAGGCAGACCTTTCCATCCAACTCCTCTGCTGTGTCATTTATAAAAACACAGAAGAGGACTGGTCCAGCACTGATCCCTGAGGCCGCTCAGCTGGTCACTCTTCCTCTTAAGCTGAACTCCATTTACCACTACCTCTGTGTCCTATCCACTAATCAGTGTCTTACCAAGGTTACCACCTTATTTCCCACCCCTAAGTTACCTAACTTGCTTACCAGTCTGCTATGTGGAACAGTGTTGAAAGCCTTGCAACACGGAACTTGCTGCAGCCACAGCCTTTTCTTCCATAATCGCAAGCTGAGCAGCCAACTTGGCAGCTGCCAAGGTCCTTCAGCTGATCAAGGTCCAATCAAGTCTTCTGGTTTTAAATGGATGCTGGCAGCACAGCCCAGCACAAACAGCATCCCTTGACGTTGTGTTGCCTGACAAGGCAGTACAAGCACGTGTTGAGAGGGTCCCTGACCAACATCTTCTGCTGCACTGGGTGCAGAATTTAACTCATTGCCTCCACAGGAGCTCTCTGAAGTTGCACCACTTGTCTCCTGTGTACTGTTAACAGTAAATCCTGGGCCTTTCTAAGCAAAATCAAGCTACAGTCAGCATGCCACAAACAAATCCTAATAGCTCAAGAACCATAAGTGCTAGACACAAAGTATGAGTGGCAAAAGTTATTCAGCACAAAATTATCTTTTCAATGGTGGTATGCAAATAATAATACGCAATTTTTTCTTTCTATGCTGGTTGAAACAGCAAAAAAAATAATTTTTTCACTAAAACAGGCAACATAAGCCATACATACTATGCCATAAACAAATGCGAATAACTCCTAAAGTATACATGATATACACAACATATCAGTGGCAAAGTTGTTCAGCACAAAATTACCTTTCCAATGGTGGTATGCAAATAATAACATGTAATTTTGTTTTTCTTTCTATGCTGGTTGAAACAGCAAAAGAAAAAAAAATTGTTTTCACTAAAACAGGCAACATAAGCCATATACACCATACCATAAACAAATGCGAATAACTCCTAAAGTATACATGATATATACAAAATATCAGTGACAAAGTTGTTCAGCATAACATTACCTTTCCAACGGTGCTATGCAGTCAAATATATATTATATTCTGTTACACTATATATTAAAATATATAAGTGACTTCTCCAGACGTTGCAAGGGCACACTTGGAGTCAGTAGCCAACTTCTGCAGGTGTCCTCAGGACACACCAGTGTATTTTACTGATGACTACAGGCGTCTGCTAGGAAACAGTGAGTTAAACCTTAGTTTCTTGCTCTCCCTCATCAATTGCAAAGTGGAGCCAGAAGACTTACGGAGCAACTTTAACTGGAATAATGACTTGAGAAGTTGAAATTCACCAAAGAAGCACTTGAACAACTTGAAATCCTTCAACACCACAGAGCTGCAAAGCAGCAGACCTGTCCCTTTCAGAAGAAAGAAAGAAAGATCTGACATCAAGGGGGGCAGTCGGAGGATATACCTTCGGAGTGGAGGAAGGAGCTTAGCCTGAAGACTTCCAATAACTCAGCTGTCCCCAGGAAGACTGCCAGAGTGTGGATGTGAACTGTAAAGATATTAGAAATCCTCTGTTTCCTCGCTCAGCCCCCAGCCTCTTCTCCCCTCCCTCCTGCATCTCCTCCCTCTCACCATGCTCCTCACTGCACCCCTATCTCATATATCTCCTCCCTCTCACCCCCTCCTCACTGCACCTGCACTCCCCCCTTCTTTTCTAGCCTCCTTTTTCGACTACAAATCACAGGAATCCCCTCCTCGTCCCCCCATTCACCCCCTGACAAAGGGAACTGTGGAGCCACAGTTCAAGGCTCTGAACCTTCTTAATTTTCCCCTCTCAATCTGACAAACCTAAAGCATAGTTAGCACCGCCTCTGTCTTACCCATCTTGCATCTACCCCCCCCAAGTCGTAACTGTGTACATATCTTAACTAGTGTATTGCAACCCTGATACTATGGCTGTTCTTATTTTACTTGTTGTGTTTAAATCGACACTGAACCTTTGTAAATGAGCCAACTGCCTAATGTCAATAACAGTGTACTTATTGTAACTAATGTATTGCAACCTCACTGATGTAACTCTGATTGGAAACATTGGAGGAATGGTCAGACATATGGCAACTTAGATTCAATGCAAAGAAGTGCAAAGTAGATGACTTTAATTTAGGCAAGCAATGTGAGAAGGCAGTAAGGAGAGCTGGGGGATACTGGGATGCATAGGGAGAAGCATCACAAGCAGAAAACGGGAAGTGGTTATCCCTCTGTACAGACAGTTGGTGAGACCCCATCTGGAGTACTGCGTGCAGTTTTGGAGACCTCATCTGTGCAAGGACATAGACAGGATGGAGGCGGTCAGAGGAGGGCAACTAAAATGGTGCAGGGTCTGCATCAGAAACCTGCATGACTAGCAAACTAAGAGAGCATAACATGAATACTCTTGAGGAAAGGAGGGACGGCGGGGGGGGGCATGATAGAAACTTTCAAGTACCTCAAGGGAATCAACAAAGTCCAGGAAGGCAGCATCTTTCAGAAAAAGAGATGTGCAAGAACAAGGGGCACAATTCAAAGATAGAGGGGGGACGGCTCAGGGGCAACGTGAGGAAATATTATTTCACAGAGGGAGTGGTGGATGCATGGAACTGCCTTCCTGAGCAGGTTGTGGGGTCAAAAACAGTGGGGGAATTCAAGAATGCATGAGACAGACATAAGGCAATTATAGTGGGGAGTAGGAGGAAGTAGGCTGTTGGTAAACTTGAATCTTCAGCTTATCCAATAGGTAAGAAAATGGGCAGACTGGGTGGGCCAAGTGGTCCTTATCTGCCATCAAAGTCTATGTTTCTATGTTAAAATGTCTGTTCTGTTTGTTTTTGTTGTGTTTAAATCGATGTGGAACCTTTGTAAATGAGCTTCTAGCTCAAATGTTGTAATCCTAGACTCTAATAAATAAATAAAATAAATAAACTATATTTTCAGGCACGACTTGGGAAGTTACATTTATCAAACAATAGATGGGCAATCGACAACAATATGAACAAGTGATCTGAAATCAGATACAGTACCACTAAAAATGATTAAAAAAACACCTCAAACGCATAAGAATAATGATTCTATACTGGTACATACACATTCACAAATTATACAACCATACAAATAATACATGAAACCAATATACAGGGTTTAAAAACAGAATGAACAATTTGGCTTGGTTAGAAAGGATAAGTCATAGATGTGAATCAGACTTGTAAACAGTAGTTTTCGGGTAACAAGTTCTTCCTAAAATCAGGTTTAAACAAATGATGAGTAGGGGGGCAACAAATTCCAATCGGAGTAGTTCCAGAACTTGGGAACAAAACAGGAAAATGTAAGCTTCCCCATTTCTGTGTGGCATTTTGGACTGACAATAATGCCTGATTTAGAGACCTCAGGGTATAGGCACATATAGAATAATAGCTGGGTAGGGTGTTATAACGAGAATTTTACACACGCCCGAAGTGTGGGATGCCACATAAACCCCAGAGAGCGAAGGCATCCCACACTTAGTGTATGTGTGAGATTCGAGTTTTACCCACCTACCCAGCCTATATTTTATAAAATTGCTGGGGAGCGTTTTTTTGCCACAGCAATTATGTAAATAAAAGATACATCTGTTTTCAGTCAGGTCTGTGGTCGGAACTTTCCTCTTTTTTTTAATTTTAAATCCAGTTATTTAGTGGAGGCAGTCCTTGAAACAGCCAGTTACTTTTTTAATTTAACTTACTGCCAGGTGCAAGCTGCAGTGAGGTGTCTGGAGGTAGGTTATGGTGACTGGTGGCTGAGGAAGGAAAGACTGGAGGTTGGCACTTGTGTGGAGCATGGGAAACCTGGCTCGTATTTGCCATTATAACCAGCTGGATATAATGGCAAATTATGACCGGGTTTCCCTTAGGGGAAAAACACTAACCAGTAATTATATACCAGTTTTACATGAACTGTGGCTAAGAAGGAGGGGGTCTGGTGGTAAAGTATTTTGTCAATGAGACTTGCAAGGTTAAAGGTGCGCATAGCAGCAGGAGAAAACAAAAACAGGTATTAATAAAGTAAACAATTATTTGTTTTACAGGAGGTGGCCAAGATAAACCAACATATATGGTATGTCCCACAATTAGATTTGGAAGTGTTAAAATAAGACACCATAAATTCATCCAGATGTGAACAGGAGTATCACAGTGGCAGCCAGTTCCAGTAGACAAGCTCTGGTGGAAGCATTCCAAGATTGTTTTCTAGCTCAAGAGGTCAGAGAACCCACTAGGGAGGGGGAAATTCTGTACTAGGTAATTACAAGCAGGGACTTGGTCAGAGTGATAAGGATGGGGGACCCTCTAGGACACAGCAACCATCTTTCAGTGTGGTTCAATACTGGAATAGAGTAGAAGTACATAAACTCCAGGACCAAGATCCAAGATTTCAGGAGCGTGGACTGTGAAGAGGTGAGTGAACTACTCAGGGTCAGGCTGGAGTGTGTTAGGGAGGCAGAGAAAAGGGAAATAAGACACATAGTGGCAGCTATTCTAATCTTCTGCTTTGCCAAACAGTGTACCACTTTAAAATACGCCATAAAAATACTTCTGTTTTACTGCAGTATCCTAAAAGCCTCACATTAGCTGAAGTGTAACCTTACTGTGCAACTAAGCACAGTAAGGTAACATGTCAGTTACTGTGGTACCTTGAAGATACTGCGATAAGGGGGAAGTGCTGTTACGCAATTCTCTGCTGTGGCACACTGTTGCGTGGCAAAGTGGCAGATTAGGATAGCTGCCAGTGTAATAAAGAAAGGCCTGCAGGATGTCATGCACTTCTGTCTGAGATCAGTGGGAAGGAACAGTAAGAAGAGGAAAGCTATGTTTTTTTAAAGGAGGTGGAGAAGACACTCTGTGAAAAAAGGGCAGCATTCAAGAGGTTCAGAATAAGTCAAATTTGTCAGGCATTTGACAAATTACTTCAACAGCTCTCTGTAGACAGGTGATGTGCCAGAAGACCTGAGAGTGGCTGGGATATTGCGTCTTTAAAGAGTGTAGGGAAGGATGATCCAGAGAACTACAGGCCTGTCTGTTTGACTGCAACAGCAGACAAACTACTGGAATCCATCATTAAGAAAAGACTGGCAGAGTTCCTTAAAATAATAGCGATGAAGGACTGCAGGCAACATGGGTTTGTGGCAGGAAGATCATGTCAGACAAATCTGAATGATTTCTTTAACTGGGTGATGAAGGCTGTAGATAAAGGTCAGGTGGTAGACATACTTTACCTGTATATTAGCAAAGCATGCAAATTAGTCCCACACAGACGAGTAGTTAAGAAACTGAGTGACTTATGGGTTGAGGTTAAACTGACACAGAGGATTAGGAACTGACTGGGAGGGAGGAAGCAGAGAATAGTAATCAATGGGGAACACTTGGGAGTAAGGGAGGTAATGTGTTGAATACCACAGGGGTCAGTTCTTGAACATGTACTCCTTCAACATCTTTACCAGTGACATAGTGGCGGGGATACAGGGTGAGATATGTCTCTGCTGACAGCACTAAACTCTGCAGCACAGTGGAGTGAAAAGAGTATTTGGGAAAGAGGATCTGGAGAGGTGGCCCAGGGTCTGGAACATGGGTTCAGTGCAAAAAAATGCTAGGTCATGGCCATGCAATTAGGCAACAAAAATCTAAAGGCTGAGTACAGGATTTGGGGTTAAGGGTGAAATGTGCATGAAAGAAAAGGATCCTGGGGTAAGTACATCTGAAAGCTTAATCTGCACAATACAATAAACAGAGCAATGGGGAAATCAAATAGAATACTGGAGTGCATATGCAGGGGCTTTGGCAGCAGATGAAAGAAGGTGATACTGGCACTGTAAAGATCCCTGGTGAGGCTACATCTAAAGCACTGCGTGCAGTTCTGGAGCCCACACCTCAAAAAGAACAAGGACAGGCTAGAATTGGTTCCGAGAAGGGTAAGGAACATGATTCAGGGGGAGTAGAGTAGGTTGTACGAGGAGAAACTAGACAGTCTGGATATGTACAGTACATGCTGGAGACCAGATGGGAAGAAAAAAATTACTCACCACAGTAATGTTTCTTCTACACGGATCTCTCATCAAGTTTAACAAGTGCAATCATTCCCCTGGAATGAGCAGTCCCGGAGCTTTCAAATTTTATGCATATTATGGAATGTAAAATGAAATTCTAACTCTGCCGTGTGATCACGCTCACCCCTGCACTCTAACATCAGATTTATTTCTAAAGTTGGGTGAGCTATGATCACTAAAACTAGCTAAATGGCTACCAAAAAATCCTAAAACTTTACTAAAAAAGTTTTAACATTAGCTTAAACATGGCAGAACAAATGAATTTGTTATGAACAAATAAAGTAATTCAGATCACTGAGTAACATTTGTAAAGGCACTAAAACAAGTTATGCTCAAGCAAGTAGAAAAGAACTGATTCTTTCTGAACGTTTTACCAGGTTCTGGAAGGGAAGGCAGGGATTAAGAATTGTTAAATTTAAGTGAAGGATCCCTTTGGAAGAAAAGTACAGTTACGTAAGAACTTACCGTAACAGTAGATCTTCGAGAACAGCTCTTGCAGCAGGTTACACCATTAGGACTGAAGCCGGCAGGCGTCAGGACCCCACGGAAATCTTCTAGCTAGCAGTCTTCAGCGGGGACCGCCCCCAACGTCAGGTGTAGTACATAAGGAGGCGGTCCCGCCAGAATCCCCAGTTCTCCCGCCGGAGACTTCCGGCCGCTGGATGACATCAGAAGTGGAGACCAAGGATCCGCCATCAGAAGAATAAAGGAAAGTAAGCTCCTGCCGAAGCCTGGTTAGGCCTTACCTCCTCCAAGGGGGAATGGTGGACGGGAAGGTACCTGCTGCAAGAGCTGTTCTCGAAGATCTACTGTTACGGTAAGTTCTTACGTAACTATACTATCTTACTTCGAGTTACAGCTCTTGCAGCAGGTTACACCATTAGGACTGATTCCTACAATAGTGCCTAGAGACGCCTAGGGAGGAGGCATAAAGGAGATCTTGAAAAATCCTGAATCTAGGACAGGAGACTAAGAGAACACGAGGTAACAACCTGCTCTCCGCCGTGAGGCGGCGTCGAGGCTGTAGTGCCTAATAAAGGAGTGCACTGAGCTCCATGTAGCTGCAGCACAAATGGTCGAGATGGAGACGCTCCGCAGCTATGAGGAAGTAGCCACCCCCTAGTCGAAAGTGGCTCGACTGTGCCCGAAGGGGCTTCTGTTTGTTGTTGTAGCAAAGAAATGCACTGGACAAGCCAGCAGAAAGAGTCTGTTTTGAGACTGGTTGACCCAACATCCTCTCAGCAAAGGAAATAAACAGTTGTGCGGATTTGCGATGCTGTTTGGTCCTGGTCAAGTAGTATCTAAGGGTGGTGAACATCTAGGGTGTGAAGCAGTGCCTCTCCTCTGTTGGTGTACCTGGGGAAGTACACCGGCAGATCAATGTCCTGATTAAGGGTAAGGGCAGAGACCACCCTAAGCAGGAATTTAGATTCGCCTCAGGGACACTCTGTCCTGGTGGAAAATTAAATAAGGTTCCTTACACATGAGGGCATGTAGCTCAGAGATTCTCCTTGCTGATGTAACAGCAACCAAAAATAACATTTTCCACGACAGAAACGTGGCTCGAATCTCGCGGGTTCAAAAGGGGCAGCGTGAGCTGCTCCAGGACAAAGTGAGGTCCCAAGGAGGGACGGGATCCTTAATGGGTAGTCTAGTGTAGCACCCCCTCAAAAGTCACAGAGGCATCGAAATTGTGCCACTGTGCGTTGGCCTATCGGGTAGTGGTAGGCCAAAATCGCACAGAGGTGAACCTTAATTGAGGAGTAGGCAAGGCCTGAGTGAAAGAGGGAAAGCAGGTATTCTAGAACTGATTTTTCTGGGCATTCTAAAGGGGAGAGACCGTGTCCCTGAGACCACAGGCAAAACCGGCGCCATTTCATGGCGTACGTTGCATGCGTTGCTGGCTTTCTGGCAGCAGAAAGAACTTCCGCCACCTCTTGCGAGACCCCGTGTCGCAGAATGGCTATGTCTCGAGGAGCCAGGCATGCAGGTTCAGTGAGCGTAAGTCCGGGTGGACTAGCGAACCCTCCTCTTGAGACAGCAGATGGGAGCTGATGGGCAACGGAGTGGAGGTTCCCGGGACAATTGCGTCAGCATGGGGAACCAAATCTGTCTGGGCCAGAAAGGCACTACCAAGATCATTGTTGCATGCTCCCTGCAAAGTTTGAGAAGGATTCTCTGGATCAACGGGAAGGGAGGAAAAGCGTAGAGGAATGCCCAGGAGAGGGACAACGCGTCTCGCCAAAAAACACCAGGCCCTGGATCTAGCGAGCAAAAATTGGGCAGTTTTGCGTTGGATGGGGAAGCGAACAAGTCCAATTCTGGAGTGCCCCATCGAAGAAACAGATCCTCTGCAACCTCCTGAAGAAGCTCCCACTCGTGGACTCTGGCCTGGGATCAACTCAGACCATCTGCGATTGTGTTGTCCACTCCAGGAGCGTGAACAGTAATCAGGCTCGCGCCGTGTCCGAATTACCCATTCCACACACTCTCATAGCTTCCCTGCAGAAGATGAAGTGTGCCTCCTTGCCTTGTTGGTAATACATCACCGCCGCATTGTCTGTTTGAAGCAGAAGTATACTCGGTGGAATTTCTGACTGGAAGGCTTGCAGGGCATAAAGGACCCGCCTCATCTCCAGGATGTTGATGTGAGGTGAGCTCCTGAGGGGTCCATGTTCTCTGAGACCTCACCCCATTCAGGTGCCCCCCACCCCAGCCCTGAGGCGTCTGTGGGAGGATTACCTCCAGGGAGGCGCTACAAGCGGAACACCCCAAGGAGAGTGTCCTGGGTCTACCACCATTGCTAGTCTCGAATCACGGTCCTCGTGATTCTGACTGCTAGCTGCATATGGTCTTGCCTTTGATCCCATTGCACTTTCAGCATCCACTGGATTACCCGCATGTGGAGCCTTGCCATTGGGACGGTTGGAATGGCCGCAGCCATATGTCCGAGCAGGTGAAGGACCAGTCTGGCGGGGACGGTCTTCTTTGCCGAAAGGTCCCTGATGAGGGACCTGATGCGCTCTGCTCTGTCCTCGGGAAGAAAAACTTTCCCTTGGACGGTGTCCAGAACTGCGCCTATGAACCGCAGCTTCTGGGACGGTACCAAGAGAGACTTCTCGTAGTTGATAAGAATGCCTAGCGACTGAAAAGAGCCTGGGTGTTCTGGATGACAACAACAGCGCCTCTGAGAGTGCCATGAGAAGCCAGTCGCTCAGGTACGGGAACATGTAGTGGCCCTGTCTCCTTAGAGATGCTGCCACGACTGCCATGCACTTGGTAAAGACCCTGTGGGCCGATGACAGTCCGAAAGGAAGCGCCCGGAACTGAAAGTGGTGGCCGAGAAACTCGAAGTGCAGGAATCTCCTGTGCGCTTGAGCAATGGGGATGTGCAGCTAAGCGCCTGCATGTCCAGTGACGCCAAAAATGCATCCTTCTTCAACATGGGAATAAGACCCTGGAGGGTCACCATGTGAAACCGTTTGTAGGCGACCGACATGTTGAGGTCGCTGAGGTCCAGTATTGGATGGAGGTCCCCTGTTTTCTCTGGAACCAGAAAGAAGTGGGAATAGTAGCCTGCTTCTCTCTGGTTCTCCGGGACGTACTCCACCGCTCCTTTGTGCAGAAGCGTGAGTACTTCTTGCCTGATAAGCAGTCTGTGCTGATCCGAGTAGCGGGAGAGTAGAGGAGGCCTTGTGGGTGGCTTGTCTACGAACTCTATAAAGTGGCCTTTTTTGATCAATTGTAGTACCCACCTGTCAGTGGTGATAGACTGCCACTCTGGCAGGTGGTCCGCAATACGACCCCAGACCTTGGTGTCCCGTTGATCCTGAGGCGGGGGCGGGAAGAGTCATGCTGTGGCGGCTGAGGTCCTGCAGGCTGGGCCGACTTGGCGGGGCGTTGGCCTCTGCCTGAGGATGACTTTCCTGGGCTTTTCCGGGAGAAGGAGCTCCTCTGTTGCGGGCCGGAGCAGGGACTGTTGTCTCCGAGTCCGGCTGCAGACAGCTCTGGTTCCTACGAAAGGAACCGGGCCTGGGTCTGTACATGGCCTGGACAGACCTCACGGCCTTCCCGGCCTCCTGAAGCTTGGTGAGGACCTTCTCCGAAGACTCACCGAAGAGAACTTTGCCATGGAATGTGGCATCCAGTATGTTCTTCTGGACGTCCGGGGTGAATCCGGAGACACGAAGCCATGAGTGTCTCCGGAGGCATACGCCTGAGGCTGCCGCTCTGGCCGAGGAGTCCGCGGAGTCATACGCGGCTCGAAGCACCTGGGTTCCCACGTCTGAACCCGTGCGGAGGAGCTGAAGCAGTTCTTCCTTCTGCTCACCTTCCGGCATCTTTTCTGCCAGCTCTAGTCCCTGCTCCCACAAGGCATTCTGAAACTGGACCATGTGGGTGAGATAATTTAGGGACCTAATGGCGCAGGTTGCAGCTGCGTACTTGCGCCTGCCCATCGCGTCCAATTGCTTGGACTCTGGGTCCAGTGGCAGGGTGCTCAGATGTTGCGGCCTCTGGGACCGGTCATGTGAGGCTGTAATGACCAAGGAATCGGCCAGAGGATGAGATGCCAAGTACTGGTCCTCCCTAGGGGCCTTGTACAGGCGGTCAGCCTTCTTCGGCATCGCCGGGAGCGAATGTGGACGTTTTCACGCTGCCTTGGTGACATCCACGAAGGTGTCCACCAAGGGTGGTACCACCACAGGCTTTGGGTCCTTTTGCTGAAGATAACGTGCAAGGCGTAGCCTCTCGGGGTCAAGTTCTTCTGTGTCCCAGCCCACATTCTCTTGGATATGCCTCATAATCTCTGAGAACGATGGATCATCCGAAGGAGATCTTGGGACCTCACGTGGGTCCGGAGAGGGGACGTTGATGGGAGAAGGGGATCTGGATCTGTCTGAGAAGTCCGATCCCGAGTCCTCCGTCGAAGGCGAGTGGCGGCGTCTTCTGGGTCTCTTGGGGCTGGGTGACCCTGAAGAAGATCTGGACGGAGGTCTCCTCTTTTCCGATGGTCTGCCCCTAGGAGATTCAGTAGGCTCCTGGGGGGAAGGTACTCAGCCTGCTGCCCCGGATGGGGTGGGGGGCACTGGGGCCGGTGGAGTCACGGGTGGAGGAGGAGGAGGAAGAGGAGGAGGTGTGGGAACCACGTCCTTTTTTATGGTATCCCACCAAAAGGTAAACAGCTCCTTGACTTCAGAAATATTGAGATCAGGCAGCCGGGCTGGGCGCGGTAGTTGATCGTCGGGTTCAGCGTCGGCCACCCAGGGGTCTCTGGTTGGAGGGTTCCCTCGGGGCTCGACAGGACCGGGTTCGCCGCCTGGTCCTCGGGCTGTGTCGACTCCTCCTCCGTAAGCGCCTCCTGGCCGATGTCGGTGGGTGGCATAGGGTTCCTCTCTCTCTGCTGAGGCGGGCGCCGGTCCCCAGCCCGGCGTCCGCGGTGGAAAGGCCTGGCGGCTGACGGGCGTCTGGCTGTCGTTGGGTCCGGGACGGTGGTGCAACCCAACGTCGGGTGGGCTGATGTCGGGTCCGGCGTCCTTTGGCGATGTCAGCTCCTTGGTTTTCTGCTGGGGTGGAGGAGGCAAGGAGACTGACTGGACGTCGGGGCAGTGGCGGGAGCGGACTTGTGGTGATGTCGGTCCCCTGACTGGATGATGAGGAAGACGGCCTGGAGGTCATAACAGGCTGCAGAGTGGAAGAACCGGAGGAAGACTTGACCACGACCGGGGAGGCTGAGAGCAGGCCGGAAGGCGAGGCGGTCGGACTCGGAGCCGGAGCTACGGGAGTTGAAGCCCTAGAAGGATTTAGATCTCACCCTCTCCCTGTGTTTTTTAGGTGCATGGGCTTTCTTGGAGGATTCCCCTTGGAGGCAGGATCCATGGCCTTCAATCTTTCTTCCAGAAGGTAAGCTTGGAGGGCCTTCTGATGACGGATCCAGATCCAACTATTAAAAGCCTTGACAGAAGGAGCAGGCCGGGTGTCGTGGTCGGGCCTAAGCACCGCACGCAGGCGAATGTGGATCTTTAAAGGAATTTGCTTCCCTAGGCACACTTTGACGGATGGCCCTCTCTGGATGTAGGGAGGACATCAGATGGCAGACGATTTGTAGAAAATGAAGTTTCCAGTGAAGAAGCGAGAAAGAACTTTTCCAGGCGTTGCGACTAGACACTGACCGGAGGGTCGAGACATGTTGGACCGGAAAGAACTGGGGATTCTGGCGAGATTCCTTCTTATGTACGCCACGCCTGACGCCGGGGCAGGACCGATGTCGGAGGCGGTTCCCCGCTGAAGACTGCTAGCTAGAAGATTTCCGTGGGGTCCTGACGCCTGCCAGCTTCAGTCCTAATGGTGTAACCTGCTGCAAGAGCTGTATCTCGAAGTAAGATCAACATTACTACAGTGAGTAATTTTTTCTTTGAACCCCAGGAATCCCTCAGCAGTACTGTGGGTGGCTGGATTCAGAACCTATTTAGGGAAAAGGTTCTGCAACACAGCGGTGCCAAAGCTGGTAACCCTCCTAGACTGTATGTCCAGACAGTAGTGTTTTGTGAAAGTGTGTACTGTTTTCCAAGTAGCTGCTTTATACAGATTTCTTGCAGGAGGATACCACCTGATGCTGCCACTGAGGCAGAAGTGCATCTTGTAGAGTGTACCCTGAGACCTCTGGGTGACAGTTCACCAGCTCTGTCATAACAGAACTGTATGCAAGAGACTATCCAGCAAGAAATTATTCTTTTGGATGCTGGTTTGCCTTTTCCCATGTCACCATAGGTAACAGTTGAGCGCTAATGGACTAGACATCCTTTGAGCTGTTCAAGAAGTAACTCAGTGCCCTTTTCACATCCAGACTGTGGAGCTTTTGTTCAACTGATCTGGATTTTCCTGTGAAGAAAACTGGAAGAACAAGTGACTGGTTCAGATCAAATTCAAGTTGCTACTTTTAGGAGGAATTTCCTGTTTGTCCTCAGGACTACTCTGTTCCTATGGAAGATTATGTAGTTGAGATCTGTGCAGAGGACCAGTAGCTCGCTCACCCATCTGTGATTGCCCTGGCTGATCCTGCTCAAGGAATCTGCCAACATTATCTTTCCCTGGCAGGTGTACTGAGGACAGCTGAACGTCCAGGGAGTAGGCTTGGTTCCAAATCTTCATGGCTTCTGTGCACAGTTTTGAAGAGCCCATTCTTCCCTGCTTATTTATGTAATACATTGTTGTGGTGTTGTCTGTTTTGATTTGGACAGACTGACCCTGAATATGGAAGGAGAAAGCCTGCATTGCTAGGTAAACTGCCCTGAGTTCCAGGAGATTTATGTGCTCTGGAGTCTCCTGTGTGCTCCAGGTGCCACTCACAGTAAGGTTCTCTAAGTGGATGCCCCAGCCTAGGAGGGAGGTGTCTGTTGCGAGTATGACTGTGGGGACTGCTGGAGATAAGATATTCCTTCTCTGTTTTCCTCCTTCCACCATTCCAGTGCCCCTATCAAGGTCTTTGTAACAGACTCCAATGTTTTGCTTCCTGCTTTGTTTTCTGGAGATCCAACCAGTCGTCGAGGTAGGGAAAAACAACCACTCCTTTCCTTCTCAAATGTGCTGTCACCACAGCTTGGCACTGTGTGAATACCCCTGCAGCTGAGATGGGGTGAAGGGAAGGGCTGTGAACTGGTACTGGCAGTTCCCTAACCCGAACTTGAGGTATTTTCTATGACTTGGCATGGCTGGTATGTGAAGGTAGGTGTCTTTCAGATCCAGTGACTCCAGTCAGTCTCCTATTTGCAGGGATGGAATCACTGAGTCCAGTGTTACCATCCTGAATTTTTCTTTTTAAATGTTTGTTCAGATATGTTGGGTCTAAAATAGGTCACCACTCCCTATTTTTTCTGTGAGTCAGTAAGTATCTGGAATAAAGTCCCTTGCCCCACTGTGTAGCAGGTACTTTTCCACTGCATTTGTTTGCAACAAATTCTTCACCTCCATTTCCAACAGATATTTTTTTCTGCTGGGGTGTGAGGCTTGAAAACCTTTGGGTTATGCAGTTTTGGGAATTTTCTGAACTGAAGAGACAACCTTTGGCTCACTATTTCCAGGACCCACTTGGCTGTGGTGATTTTTGTCCATTCCTGGAAACAGTAAGCTAGTCTTCAACCCATGTCAATGGATGAGCGACATGGGCAGACCTGTCAAGGATTTTGTTTTGTCTGAGGTTTGGGGGCTGGTGCTGCAGTTGCACGCCTAGTGCCCCTTCTACCCCTGCCCCTGTAATAGCCCCTTTGTGTCAGGTACTCATGCGAAACATAAGCACAAGGGTAGTATCCCCTACCTCTCCTTCCATAAGGCCTGTAGGAAGTGAAGGCCTTTCTTTCTCAGTATTGCTCTTGTAGATGGTTTTGTACTCATCCACCTTTTTCTTGTAAGCCTCTGTCTCGTCATCAAAGAATTTCCCTCACAGGGGAAATTCACTGCTTTTGTTTGAGTGTCCTAAGATAGGTTAGTAGTTCTAAGCCAGGCAGACCTTCTTAAGGACACTGCATGTGCCATGACCCTAGAAGAAGTGTTATTTGTGTCCACTACCATATGGAACTGGTACTTTGTGGCATATACAGTATGGCTGATCTTGCTGTATCAGTCATATCCTGTGCTAAGTCTTCAGTAGCCTTTTCACTCAGTTGGTTTAAGGGAAGAAAAAGGGGTATACCATCCAAAGAGTGTCTAATATAGTCCGAAGAAGATATGAGAGGAAATGACCTGCTTCTTCTACAATCACAAGTATGTACCCTGTGAAAGAGCTAGTGTACTTGATCGAATCCATAACCCAAGAAGGGGATACATCCCAGGCAGGGAGAGGGAGGACAAGAAAGAAAGAAGGGGAGGAAGGGAAAGTACAGTTACGTAAGAACTTACCAAAACAGCAGATTTTTGAGAGGATCTCTTGCAGCAGGCCATTACTGGTAGTACTCAGCCATCAGGTGCTAGGACCACATGGAAACCTTTCTCGCTAGTAGTCTACCGGGGGGGCCCCCCACCCTCGACATCAGCGTCTGACGTCAGCTTATCCTATATAAGGTGGGTGGACCCCATGCCCTCCTCAGTTCTCCCACTTGAGACCAGAAGCAGTACTCCAAGAAGGGGAAAACGGAGAGGACGCTAAGGTAACCCTGTGGCAGAGAAAAAGGCAGAAGGTTTGCCTCAATGAAAGGGGAGCAAAACACAGGAAAAGAAATGGGGAAGGAGGGAGGGAAAAGCAGGGCTTGATGCAAGAGATCCTCTCAAAGATCTACTGTTATGGTAAGTTTTTATGTAACTGCACTATCTTACTTTGAAGGTATCTCCTGCAGCAGGCCATCACCAGTAGGACTGAGTCCCAAGCAGTTCTCGTAGAACAGGCAAGTATGACGGGAGGTTGGCAGTAAAATATGACAGCCTAAGAGAGAAGGCCTTGGAGAATGGCTAGGCCAAAATTGGCACACCGTCTAGAGTCAATGTCCAGACTGTAATGCTTGGTAAAAGTGTGAACAGTACTCCAGGTGGCTGCAGCACAAATGTGAGTAGCAGACACATTTAGAAAACAAGCTACTGATGTGGCCTTGCCCCATGTGGAATGGCCCTTAACAGCACCAGGAAGTTCCTTACCATATTTCTGGTAGAAGTAAACAATACAATTTGCTGACCACTTAGAAAACTGTTTGGAAACTGGGGAACTCTCTCTCCCAGGGGAAAATGAAACAAACAACTGGCTGGAGTTATGAGAGTCCTTAGTCTGGTGTGTACAGTATCTCAGAATACTATGTACATCCAAAGTATGGAGCAATGCCTCCCCCTGATTGAAAATGGTCCAGAAAACAAACAGACAGGTGGATGAACTGATTCAAAGTAAACTCTAACACCACCTTAGGAAGAAACTTAGGGCTGGCCCGTCGGCGCAGTGGTTGGCTTTCTGCTTGCAACGCCAGTGACCCGGGTTCGGGAATGGATCCGGGTTGCCAGAGGGCCAGCCGGGAGAAGGATGGAGCAGCCTGCTGGACTGCCTCTTCTCCGGGGAGGGTGGCGATTGTGTCTGATGCATGATGGACCCCTGGTGGAGGCCAGAGGTACCGCAGCAACCGACACCAGCTAGAATCAGGGTGGGCGGATGCTGGCAGTCATTGCATGTCCCTGCCCCTTACAGGCACAAAACCCTCCTGCCGACGCTTAGATGACGTCCTCCCCGCTTCTATGGCCTCAGGCCAACTCCTCAACCTATCCCAATGCTCATGGAGGCCAGTGGCCCCGCCCTGGGGCAAAGCCAGGGGCTTCAAGGAGGCGGGCTGACCAGGGCAAAGCGAGGGTCCGTGACTGACCAGGAATACTGGCATGGCAGGGGACAAAAAGACTAAATAAAAAAAAAAGAAAAAAGAAGAAACTTAGAATTAGTACGCAAAAAACAGCTCTTTCGTGGAAACTAAATAAGGCTCCTACACATGAGGGTCTGAAGCCTAAATCCTTCAGCAGAATTAATGGCAACCAAAACAACACATTCCATGACAGAAGGTATAGCTCACAAGACGGGCCAGTTCAGAGGGAGGCAACGTAGCTTTTCTGACACAAAATTAAGGTCCCAAGGCAGGACAGGATCCCGAATGGGGATTTTATGCAGAATGCCCCTGCAGAAAGGTGCAAGACACATCAGCTTGGGCCACTATGTGCTCCGCCCATAGGTACATGATATGCAGAGATGGCACAAAGATGAACCTTAATAGAAGAGTATCATAAACCCAAGTCTGAGAGAGACAGGAGGTATTCCAGGACTTGATCCACTGGGCAGGTGAAGGGGTCCAACTAGTGTGAGGCTGCTCACAGAGCAAAGCGCTTCCATTTCATGGATTAAGTGGCCCTGGTGGAGGGCTTCCTGGCCGCCACCAACACACTGGCCACTGTTAGGGAAACCCCAAATCTAGAGGCTACTTCTTCAGGAGTCATGCGTGAAGATGAAGTGACTTGAGGTCTAGATGGACTACGGTGCCCTGGTCCTGGAAGAGCTAGCCTGTATACAGGGAAGGGAAGCAGAGGTTCCACCACCAGTTGTTGCAGCAAGGGGAACCAGATCTGGTGAGGCCAGAAGGGGCAATGAGGATCATCGTCACTTCTTCCATCTAGAGTTTGATGAGAACTCGCTGAAGGAGCAGAAAGGAAGGGAAGGCATACAGAAACCTCCCTGTCCAAGAGAGGGACAATGTGTCTCGCCAGAAAACCCCAGGCCCTGAATCTAGTGAGCAGAAATGTGGTAGTTTTGCATTGAGTGGGGATGCAAAAAGGTTAAACTTGTGCCGATCCCATCTGTTGAATAGGTCTTCTGCCACCGAGATCAGAAGCTCCCAGTCATGAGCCCTGGACCGTGAGCGGATTAGAGTGTCCACCAGGACATTTTAGATGCTGGGAACATGGACAGTCGAAAGCTGAAGACAGGAAAATTACGTACCTACCGTAATTCTTGATCTTCTCTTGTATCTTCACCATTCATTACTTACTGGGTGTAAGCCGGAGGCGCGCACCCGTCACGGGAGCTTTTTTTTTTTTTTAAGTTGCCTAACGGCCCCGCCCTCGAGAGCGACGTCATGCGCCATGCGCGAGGGGCGGCTGCTAGTGATCGACCTCCTCCAACTCAGTTCTGTGAGCCGGAGAGGCAAAATGAAAGCAGAAAATATAGATAGTGAGGCAAGATAGCGAGGGATAGCAAAGCAAGGGAAGAATGAACTGAAAAGGAATAAGCCGATGGAGGAAGGACAGAGGAGATAAGAACATCCCTAGCCTAGGGAGTGCAGGGCCTCCTTACCTGGGCGACTCTAGGAGGAGAGATGAGTAAGGAAATGAGAAAATAGAAGAAGAAGAAGAAAGAGAAGAGAGAGATGGGATGTTGAAGGGACCAGAATGCCCAACGAGCATAGTTAGCTTGTAGCTGAAGGCTCGACTAAAGGGGAAGCAAGAATCCCCGGAGATAGAGCTGAAGAGAAGGTTCACCGAACCCGCTAGACAGACTCAGGAGGGCATAGTCCTCATCTTCAACATGCCACTGTTCTGACACCCACCTCGGCTCCTGGTCGCGAAGGCCTTTAACTGGAGGGCAGCCGAGGAGGGAAGAATAAACCCCAGCAGCATGAGAGCTGCTCAGGGTTTAGAATGGAAATGTGTGCCTTCAGGCATTCCAAGATAGAAACGGGACTCAGACTGACTGGCTAAGGCCGGCCAAGGCTTAGGTTGGCTAAGATTGGATATGGTCAGCACAGCTCTTACTGTAAAATTGTCCAGGAGGATACTTAAAGGGAGAAACCACTTAGCAAAACAGCGGAAGGATAGCCTACCTTCTCATTTGCCTTCTTGTTTGATTTCTCCTATTCCTTTTTTTTTTAAGATAGAGAAAAAAATTTTAACTAGATGCATGACCCAGATACCAAGATGCCTATAGCAGTCGGAGAGAGTTCCTCAGCATTTTTTTTTTTTTTTTTAGAAGAGAAAGGAACAGACGATTGCTCCTCTGCTTCTGCAAGGCAAGAATAGAGGGGGATTAGATTTCAGGGCAACTACCTGAACACGGGATTGCAGAATCAAACTGAATAGCCTGAGCCAGGCCAAATAACCCTGAGAGGTATCTTGCCATAAGAATAGCAAGAGATAGTTGTGCAGTCTGATCGCCAATGCAATCCGCTAGATGGCCTATGAATCTTAGAGTAAATAATTTTTCTGGATTTTAAACTCCCAAGAAGATTTTTTTACTTTTGTTTTTTTTTTTTTTTTTTTGGAAAATGAAGCAATTTTCCCTAAATTTTATATAATGCAGAGAGAGGAAGGAGACGGAGGTGGAGAAGCCACAGGAAGAGGCCACTGAGGGATGGTGGATGGAGGTGAGTAATGAATGAGGAAGATACAAGAGAAGATCAAGAATTACGGTAGGTACATAATTTTCCTATCTTCCCTTGTCAATCTTCACCATTCATTACTTCCTGGGTGAGTACCAAGCTCCTCTTCCCCAGGAGGGGGAAGAGGCCATACCCTGAGGGAACAAGACCCCCAGCCTTCTGCTGGTTGAGAAACAGAAGGAGAAGACCCTGGCTTATTCAGAAAGCCTAAGTGGGAGAAGAGCTAGGAGGTGCCTCCCGAGGACGAGGAGACAGAGGGAGCCCCTGTAAAAGTCTCCTAGCTCTGGATGAGAAAAGACGGGTCCCCCGGAAGGCGGAGCGCATCACCCTACGCCGGGCCAGGGGTGACAACCTGGAGAGACGAAGCCATGCCGTCCGCCTGATGCAGATCGCTGTCCCCGCAAGCCTGGAAGCCACCTCATTGACGTCATAAGATGCCCTTGCTTGGTGTCTGCCAGCTCCAGGCCTACCGCTGAGAGGGCAACGGCTTGTCTGGTTTGTTCGTCAGGCATAGATGCCAGCAGCTGGGACATCATCGACCACAGATGCCGGCTGTAGGCAGCGCAGAGCCTGATGATGCAATACATGACCGCACGCGAAGAAGAGAACACGTCACTTCCCCAACGGTCGAACTGGAGAGAGTCCGAATCCCGTGGGCGGTCGTGCGCCAGGCAACGGCGCCCAGAAGGAGTATCCAGGTATACCAAACCTGAGGACGGGTTGGGAAGGGAACCTAGAGACTCAGAGGGGGCACAATACCTACGCTGGCAGTCCGGGGGGGCTGGGAAGAAACGGCAGGGAACTGCCAGGACCGGATAGACGCCTCCTGGAAGGGGATAGGCCAGGAAGGTACCACCAGATGCTGGGCACTGAATCTACCAAGGAATTACAGCCACATCTGCTCGTATTGTCTCCGAACGAGGAAATCAAGATCCTCACCATCCTCGGAGGAAACGCTGATATTCTGTGAAATCAGCATCGGAGGACAGATGAGCAGGGGGTTCCTCTCCCTCAGAGGAGGGAGACGAGGATGATGGGGAACTGGAATGTCCAGAGGATTCCTGCGGCGGTGGGGAGAGTCGAAAGACCCGCTCATGCATGTAACTAACATATGAGGGGAAGGCCGCCGCAGAACCCCTGAACTGCTCCCAGGATAACGGACCCGTAGGACCGACATGGCCTGGGAGCGGGGTGGTGAAGGCAGAGAGATGGGAGAGGGGCACCTCCGAGGAGGCAACTGTTTTGCAGGGCTCTGGAACCGGGAAGGGAGCTCTAGTAGGAGGGATCCCGGATATCAAACCAGGCCGCAGAACGGAACTCTGGGGAAGCTGGAACCTGAAGAGCCCTGGGGAGAAACTCCCTGTGACGACGCCGGACTGCATGGATCCAGAAGGGCAGTCCACACAAACGCCGCCGAGAGGACACCCTAGAACCCTGGGGAGGGCGGGCTCGCGCCACGGGCTCCCGGCCACCCCCCGAGGTGGCCAAAGAAGACCGAGCAGCAGGACGCCTGCCCCTCAACCCCCGGATTCCGAGAGGCCCTCCCCCCACTGCAACGCTCCCTACCCCAGAGGAGGTAACAGCACCCCGGAGGGTAGCTGTCACCGACCTCCAGAGAGGGAGCCTCCGTCACCCCCACGCCTGCCCCGGGACCTCGGCCACCCCAGCCGAGGAACCCCAGGAGACGCAAGGGGACAGAGGGAGGCCCGCCGCGCCGCCTGGTACCCCTAGCCACCGAGGACCCAGATTCAAGAATGGGGATGCCAGGATGGGTCCACATCTGAGCCACCGCCTCCCGAGGAGGACGCAGACCAGCAGGGACCTCGCTGCTGGCTACCCAGGGGTCCCCGAGGCCACGGGCCGCGAACGGCCCCGGGTACCGAAAGTGCGACACCGCCGCCCCAGCACGCCGGGCAGCATGAAGGCTCAACCTCACACCCCAGCGGCTCCGCAGACCCGCACCGCCCGGAGGAGGGAGCCGCCGACGCCGCCGCGCCGGAGGCGGAGCGGGTGCACTGCCGGGCGGCGCTGCTTAGGTTTGGCTGGCACCGCGACCGCGCCAGGCCAAAACGGGTACGCTAACGGCGCCGCCGGATTACCGGCGCCGCGAACGGGCGCTGGGATCCAAAGCGGCGCTGGTACGGCGCCAGCCCGATCACTGGAGACCATGAAGCGCGCCTGGATTCGAATGGGCGCTGGAACGCGCTGCTTTCGATCGGGTACCGCGAACGGCGCCGGATAAAACGGCGCCGCGAGGCGGCAAGCAGGGTCCACCCGAGCCGCCCAGGCAAGGGCCTCTGACATCGGGGAGCCTGCACCTCCGGCGAGGTGATCGCCGAGGCGGTGTCAGCGCTATGCCCCGGAGGGGCTACGACGCCCTCAACACCGCGAAGGGGCCTCCTCGGCAAGAAGGGAAGAGGAGACCCTCCTCCTCGGATCAGAGAGGCCCGGAGGGGACCCGGGAAAGGCCTAAGGATCTCGCCCGAGATTCCGCGAGCGACGCTGCCCCTCGAAGTCGGCGGGCCTTGCCGAGGCTCAGACGCTGGATTTCCGAGGACGCCGACGGTCCATCGAGAAACAAGCGCCGCACTAATCCATATTATGGTTGGGTCCCAGGCAACGAAGAGACGCCATGCCGTCCGAGACGGAGAAATGCCGCCGCAGGAGCACCGACGCATAGGGGCACGGCCCGTCTTAGAAGAACGTTTCGCTCCAGAACCGGACATAACGCAAAATAAACAAGATTAAACACAGTCGGAAATACACCCGGCGCCGTACAAAGGAAAGAAAAAGGAACAGTCTTACCGTAGGCGTCGAGTGTAGAAAAAGGAGTCGGATACGCACTTTTCGGTTAGCTACCGCGAACAGGTGCTGCCTCGACGGCGGGAGAAACAGAACTGAGTTGGAGGAGGAGTCGGTCGCTACTTAACGGCCGCTTCGCGCATGACGCATGACGCCGCTTCTCGAGGGCGGCCATTAGGCAACTTTAAAAAAAAAAAAAAAAGCTCCGGTGACGGGTCCGCGCCTCCGGCTTACACCCAGGAAGTAATGAATGGTGAAGATTGACAAGGGAAGATTGTACTCTATGGCCCAATACCAGACCCTCACTGATTCCCTGCATAGGGGGTAGGAATGAGTCCCTCCCTCCCCACTTGTTTATATAATAAATAATGCACATGTTGTCTGTCTGAACCAAGAGTGGACCCGGGGAGAACTGAGTCTGGAAGGCCTAAAGGGCATGCATCTCCAGAATATTGATATGGAGAGCCTGCTCAATCTCGGACCAAGTCCTCTGGGTTTGGAGGGACCCCATAGGGCACCCCAACTGGGCTTGAGGCGTTGGTTGTAAGAATCTGCTGAGGGGGCGAGACAGTGAAGAGCACTCCCCGAGACAGGCTGCCGTGCTCCAGCCACTACAGAAGCACTTTCTTGACTGGGCCCAACACCAGCACTAGTTGATCCAATGAGTCTACACATTGGTCCCACTGGATCCACAGGGTCCATTGAGGGATCCTCATATGTAGCCTGGCAAAGGAAATTGTCGCAATGGCTGCAGCCATAAGTCCCAGAAGCCTTAGGAATTCCATCGCCTGAAAGTTGGTGGTTGTAGAACAGCAGGGGGCCTGAGCCATGCATCGCCCCATCCTGTCTGGAGGCAAAGACCTTGCCCTGACCCATGTCCAATACAGCCCCTATGTAAAAGAGGTGCTGGCAGGGGTAGGCAGGTTGACAGTAATGTACAAGGACTAGAACAGACTGCAGGTACCTTCCAGAGTTTGCAAGAGACGGTCCCTGGATGGGGCCACCAGGAGCCAGTCGTCCAGATAGGGAAAAACATAAAAACCCTGTCTCCTCAAGGCTGCAGCCACCACTGCCAGGCACTTGGAAAACACCCTGGGGGAAGAAGAAATACCAAAGGGCAGGGCCCGAAAGAATAGGTTACTCACCTGTAACAGTAGTTCTAGGAGTGGTATATGTTGTTCATCCACACTGTTTGGCATGTCCTTTCCCTTTAAGATTTTTGCCAGAAGGTCTAAAAGCTGGCTCCTCCCACCCACCCGGGTGGTATATGCCCCTTGATGCCAGATCTTGCCCGCTGGAAGCTTAGGTTGTGCGTCGAAGCCAGGGAGGTCGGGTGAGTTCAGGATGAACAACATACCACCTCCTAGAACTACTGTTACAGGTGAGTAACCTGTTCTTCCAGGATCGTGGCTATGTTGTTCTATCAACACTGTTTGCAGACTCTAGCAGTTCTTCAGGAGGAAGGAGGCAAGGTGCCCCCCAAATACTTACTTGGGAAACAGAGACTGAAGAACGAGGCCCCAAAACCAGCATCCCGCGGACTCTAGGGTAATGTGGTAATGGGTAATGAAGGTGTTTGCTGACTTCCAGGTAGCAGCCCTGCAGATTTCCTGGATAGAGACATCCCTGGGAGCAGCCACCGACACAGCAGTGTGGCGGGTAGAGTGAGCTCTTATCCCTGTGGGAGGCTCCTTGCCTGCCAACCTATAGCAGAGATCAATGCATGATGTAATCCATCTGCCAATCGTCTGCTTGGCTGCAGGTCTGCCTGGTGCGGCTTCAGCGTAGGTGACAAACAACTGGTCAATCTCTCCCAGAACATTTGCCGTTCACACCTTATAATAAGACGGTGCTCATCTCAGGTCCAAGGTATGGAGCCTGTACTCGCCCGCAGGTGTAACTGGGTACTCCGCAGAGTCAACACCTGCTTAAGGTGAAACTCCAACACCACCTTCGGAAGGAATTTCGGTGGGGACACAGGACAAGCCTGTCCCTGTGGAAGACCAAGTAAGGAGTCTCAACAGAGAGCACCTGTAACTCCCCAGTCCTTCTGGCTGACATGATAGCTACCAAGAAGGCGGTCTTCCACGACAGATGTGACATCTCACACCTGTGCACTGGTTCGAATGGCTTGCCCATTAGCTTTGCCAGTACCAGCAGTAGATCCCATGGTGGTGGTGGTTCATGCAATGGAGAGGAAATATGGTTGAGGCCTTTAAAGAAGCGCCAGACCACCTTCTCCTGTGCCACTGTCTGCTGATCGGCCCATGCCTGGTAAACAGAGACGGCTGCCAGGTGCACCTTAAGGGACGTGGCCCGAAGACCCCCTTTGGACAGAGACCAAAGGTATTCAAGGATACTAGCCACCGGACAGGACAAAGGGTTCAAACCCTTGCCCGGACACCAAATGGAAAACCTTTTCCACTTGAAGGCATAGCACCTCCTGGTCGACTCCTTTCTGGATGCTTCCACGACTGTGAGTGCATTCTCAGAAAGACCCAAAGACTGGAAATCTAGACGCTCAGGAACCAGGCTGTCAGGTGCAAGGATTGAAGGTCTGGATGAAATACCTTCCCTTGATTGACTGATATTAGGTTCAGGTGTGCTGGAAGACGCCTTGGGAGCCTGGTGCTGAGGTTAAGGAGATCTGGATACCAGAACTGGCGGGGCCAGTCTGGGTCTACCAGGATCTTCCTTGCCTTGTCCCTCCTGACCTTGAGGAGCACCTTGTGGACCAAGGGAAGTGGAGGGAAGGCACAGAAGAGGCCTGGGGTCCACGGCCTCGAGAAGGTATCCCCTGGGGTGGCGAGCCCTGCTGACGGGGTGGGGCCAACAGCCTCAGCTTTGTGTTCTCCTGAGGTGAACAGATCCACCTGAGGTTTGCCCCAGTGGGAGAACAAGTTGTGTACTACCTCTGGATGGAGAGACCACTCGTGGATGTCTCACCCACATGTGAGCATCCGCCAGTTGTTCTCGAGGCTACTGCCACAAGGATAGCTAGGTCTGCCTATAGTCAGCTCACAAGAGTCCAAATGCGGAGCGCTCCTGTACAGAGGCCAGGAGTGCATGCCGCCTCTGCTTGTTGAGATAGCACATGGTCGTGGTACTGTCTGTCTGGACTTGCACCACTTGACCCCGAAGGAGTGCAGCAAATGCTGACAGTGCCAGTCTAACTGCTGTAAGCTCCAACAGGTTGACAAGACATTGGGATTCTCAGGGGTTCACAACTCGGGGCTCTGGATTCCCCATACGGGCACCCCAGCCCGTTAGAGAGGCATCGGTCATGAGGATGACCGTCGGCTCAGGACAGACAAACAGGATTCCTTCCTGCAAATGTGCTGGGACGGTCCACCATTGCAGCATGTCCCACATCTTCTGGGTCTCGTGGCAGCTGATCGAAATGACCATGGCACTGAGTCCACTGGCTGGCTAACTCCCACTGAAGGGGGCGCATATGCCACCGGGCCCATTGGACCACGGTGGTGCAGGCCACCATGTACCCCAGAAGTTGCAGGAAGTCCCGGGCAGGGCGCAAGTGCCCAACCAGAAATGATTTAGCAAAGGAGGAGAGAACCTCTGCCCTCTCCATTGGGAGCCTGGTTCTGACTCAGCAAGAGTCGAGCTCTGCCTCGATGAAGCAGATCACCTGCGAAGGTACGAGTTCCGATTTGTTCTCGTTAACCAGGAGACCAAGATCGATGCAGGTCTGAGGCCAGGTCCCTGGACCTCTCCGTCTTATGTCTGGAAGAACCCGCTATGAGCCAGTCATTGAGATAAGGGTACACTCTGACCCCTCGATGTCGAAGATGGGCTGCCACCACTGCAATGCATTTAGTGAAGACCCGGGGGGCCAATGACAGGCCGAACAGCATGGCTTGGAACTCGAAGAGGGCTCCCTCCACTCGGAAGCGAAGGAACCTCTGGTGAGATGGATGGATCGAGACATGAAAGAACGTGTCCTGAAGATCCAGAGAGTAGAACCACATGTTCCTGCTCGAGAAATGGTATGATCTGAGACAGAGTTACCATCCTGAATGTGTGGGACCTGAGAAATTGGTTCACGTCATGCAGATCTAGAATGGGGCACCAGCCCCCCCATCTGTTTCGGGACCAGAAAGTACCTGGAAATGAACCCTGGGTTGACAGTGGGGTCGGTGACTCTGGCCACTACCTCGAGGAAGAGTTGGGCCATGTCATCTCGAAGAGCTGATGGAGTGTGTACGGACACCATTTCCTCCTATGGGGCACAGAATCAGCTTGGTGGGTACTGCTCGAATTCTAGAGGCAGTCTCTAGCCTTCTAAAATCCACCTGTCCATTGTAACAGCAGACCAAGCGGAAAGGAAGTGGCGGAGCCAGCTCCCCATGGGAGGGCCCAGAGCTGGTGTGACAGGTATGGCAGTGGCCACCCCCATCCCATCACTGGACAAGCTTGGAGGAGGAGGGTCCAGTTTGGGGACCATCTGAAACCTGTCCTCTGGGTTTACGGGCCACTGGAGGCCTGGACTTGGGCCGAGGGCGCCAAGGTTGAGACTGCTGCTGATGCTGCCCGGACTGGAAATGGGGCTGCTTGGCCACAGGGGCAGAATGCCGAAAAGGCTTCCTCCTCTGCTTTTTGGAACCCTGGGATTCCTTCTGAGCAGAAGTCACAGAGTCCAAGGTGGCACTGGACTGTTTGATGCGTTTGAGGTGACCGTCAACACCTGGGCCGAACAGGTCGGTACCCAGGAAAGGGACGTCTGTCAGCCTGTGCTGGGTGTCTGCTGTAAGGTGGAAACCTGCAACCAAGCCCTGCTATGCATGGCAACCACGGCCGCCACCGAGTGGGTGCAGGAATCTCCGAGGTCCAAGGCCGTCTGGAGCTGCTGTTTCACAACTGCCCGACCCTGGTCATGGACCTGATTGACTGTGGTCTGGAGGTGTGCGGGGAGGTGAGGCAGACCCTCATCTAAAGACCCCAGAAGGGCATGAGAAAAATGCACCATGATGACGGCTGAGCTTGCCTGATGGAGGCCCAGCAAAGAGGTAGCATAGACTTTCTGGGTTGAGTGGTCCAATTTTTCGGATTATTTGTCCGGAGGTCTGTCGGTGTCTCCCGTATTCCCCGAGTGCCTGAACATAGACCCAGTCAACAGACCCTCGGCCGAGGGATGTTCTGTGAACCCTGAAAGGGACCCAATGGGCACTGCATACTTGTGGGTCATGCGGCTGAAGGCGCGAGGCAGGAGGCAGGGTGCTTGCCACAGCTCCAACGCCGGGCTGACAATGGCCTCAGCCACTGGGAAGGCCTCCATCGGTGAATCCCCTCATTTGAGTATCAGTGAGGGGGTATTCAGCCTGTTTCTGAGTGGGCTCTAAAGGCATCCCCATGGATTCAGAGATGAGATGGAGGACGCCAATGAAGGAAGAAGGGCCTTCCTCCGTAGAAAGACTACTGACTGATTCCTCGTCCAAAGGGCAGAATGTAGGTCAGAGTTCTCGGATTCCAGATGAATCGCCAGCCACCAGACTCACCCATACCCACCTGGGACTATCAGGCATGAGGGTAATGGACAGCCTACGGGTAGGCTGGAACAGGCAGACTCCTTAGAAGGAGCCCCTAAGGAGGCTGCTCTCGTGGCAGTTCCACCACAATTGGTGAAGAGACTGGTTTTGGCTGAGCTGGAATGGTCTTGACCGACTCTATGGGAGGAGGAATGGTGGACCAGCTCCTGAGGAGTAGGCATTGGCCTAGGAGGCTACAGCCAAGTAATGGCCCAGTTAGAAGTCGGGACAGACTTTGGTCAGACATAAGTAGCTGTTGCCACATTAACTCCTCGTAGCATTACAGAGTTTCCATCGAAGCCTCCTTATCCGGAGGAGGAAAAGGAAGAGTGGCGGCAGCTCCACTGTAGTGTTTATGCACCTTCTTCAGCCTGTCAGTTGAAGGGGTCCGAGACCTGATTTGGACCATTAGTGGGACCGATGGGGTTGATCAGAAGGAGCCGGGAGAACGCACACTTTCTGGTCAGGGACCTTGACCACGAGGGATTCCCAGCAGGCTGGGTCCCTCCTCTTGGCAGGCAGGAACAGGGTCCTGAATAAGGAGTTCTCGGCCTCCTCAAGCAACAATGGGTCGGCGGAGTTGAGAGTAAATTCAATCGGATCGTCGTCCTGCGTCTGAGCCGGCTGACTTGACGGGGGTACCGTGAAACCAGTGGCTGAGGTCCCAACCTCAACCGAGGTTGAGACAGCAGATTCCTGGGACCGAGATCTCTCACGGTTCTAGGAACGTCGTCGGCGAGATGATGTTTTCTTAGGTTCCTTGTCCTTTTTCTGGGACCAAGAGGCGTGAGTGCCTGTGGGTCCCTCTCCCTTGGTGGGAAGGGACTGGCACAACTCCCGAAAGAAGCCTGAGAAGGTGGAGCCTAAATTGAGTGGGATGAAGATGGACATGGAAAAGGACAGATCCGCTGCCCGAGCCGCCTCTTCGGGGTCTTCACTTGTTCGAGCTGCTCGCGGACCCCGCAGCCATGGAGACCGCCCAGTGGGCTTCTGGATTTGACTGCGGATTCAGTATTTACTGTCTGCCCAGTTGCAGTCGTATGAGACGATCGTCCAAATGTTTGGATGAAAAGCGCGACACATTCGTACACCTGGGTGTCATGGCCGACACCCAGGCAATAAAAGCATGAGGCATGTGGGTCGGTGAGAGACATCTTTTGCCTGCATGGGCAGCGGTGGAAACTGGGTGAGGACTTGTCCTCCATTGTGGTCGAGATCGCAAAGTGATTAAGGGAAACTCTAACGAGTCAAAGTTTGGGTAAATCCATAGATTTAAGCACCAGGGCCTAGAGTAATGTATGAGCGATAAGGAGGGAACCCGAATCTTTCAGCGGAAAGGAAGATTTGGCATCAAGGGGTGGAGCCGAGGCATATACCACCTGGGTGGGTGGGAGGAGCCAGCTTTTAGACCTTCCAGCAAGAATCTTAAAGGGAAAGGAGATGCCAAACAGTGTGGATAGAACAACATATCCACAATCCTAGAACTGGTAGTGCTCCCCCATGAAATGAAATGAAAGGGAAACGCCTGTGGGATTCAAAAACCTTGATAAGCATCCTGCATATCCAAAGAACATAGCCAGTCCCACTGGTGGAGCAGGGGCAGCAGATCCTGCAGGATGACCATCCAGAAACATCTGTACTCTATGTACAAGTTGAGACTGCTCAGGTCCAGGATGGGACAAAGATCCCCTGTTTTCTTGGGTACCAAGAAAAAATGGGAGCAGTACCCCCTTCCTTGTTGTGAGGGGGGATGGGCTCTATGGTCGTCCTTTGCAGCAGGACTTGAATTTTGGCCTATATGAGGGGAACGTGGCCTGGTGCATATGTGGATGCCCTTGGTGGATCTGTGGAAGTGGGCCCCACCCCAGAAACTCTAGAGTGTGCCCGTGCTCTATGAGCTGGAGCACCCAGTTGTCGGTAGATGGGACCTCCACCTGTCCAGGTGGAGGGAGAATCTCACTCCACCACCACCTCCTAAAGCCCTGCTGGGGAGGGTCGGTAAGGAGTCAGGAGATGGAGTCAGCCCCCTAACTGGCCAGTGAAGCACATCTGGTGCCCGGGAGGTGGGGGAAGGCACAGGTAGGGCAAGTTCCTGTTTTACACCTGCCCTTAAGCCTTGGAAGAAGCTCTGGACTGCCTCCGGGAGGGGCGACGAAAAGGGGGTCTGTGACTTCGGCTGCATATGGTACATAGAGTGCGCTGACTTTAAGGCTCTCCCAGATTTTTGTGCTTTTAAATAATGTCCTGGACATCACCCCTGAACAGCTTGGATCCACGGAAGGGGACGTCCAGAATACTGGACTGAACATCAGGGGAAAACTGAAGATCCTGAGCCAGGCATGGCTCCACAGACCAATACCTGCTGCCGCTGGTCAGCCAGAAGCATCCATTGCATCATACGCTGCTCAGGGGACGTGAATGCCGTCGGACCCCGTCTTCTGGGCCTGGGGAGTCTGCTGCTTAGAGGGGTCATCCGGCATTGCTGTGACCACCTCCCTAGCCTGGTCCCACAACAAATGTTGGTACTGCACCATGTGAGCCTGGTAGTAAAGGCACACTTGCCCACCTGGTCCAGCTGCCATGATTCCCTGTCTAGAGGGAGTGGACTGAGGTGCTTTGGATGCTCGGTGCGGTATGTGCTGCTTTAATGACCACAGAGTCGGCCTTGGGGTGCTCGCCAGAAAATGACTTAACAGCCGGGGAATGGTATAGTTATGTGAGCCTTTTTAAGGACTGCAGGACTAGTATGTGGGTGAAGCCATGCAGCCCTAGTAACGTCATTGTATGACTTAGCCATCGGGGGGAACCATCAGAGAGGAATGTCGCTCTGGCGAGGGTAAACTGCTAGGTGGCGATGTTCAAGGTCTTGCTCCTCAGTCTCCCACCCCATCATGGACTGGATATGTTTCATTATATCCATAAAGGTGGGCTCGACAGGCAGAGACTTGGGGATGTTACTGGGTTGCCCTTCATCCCCTGAGGAGACTTCCTCCAGGGAGGAGTGTTTGGAACTGACGTCATCATCAGTAGCAGAGTCCTCAGCCTCACTGTCGCCAGGTTGAGGGCTGACCGGGTGAATGGGGTACCTGCATCTGTGGGGCTCCTGGGGGTAGTAGATGCACTGGGTCCCGGATGAGCTGGGGCAGGAGAAGCAGTACACCAAGGAAGCCCCTGGGGTGCGATGGCAGGGGCACACCCAGATCAGGGGCCTGCAACTGCATGAACGTCCAGAGCACTGAGATCAGACCGTGGTAATCCACGGGTGCTGGCGCCGGACCCCCAGGCACTAAGTAGTTATAAAGCGGCTGTGGCCCGACCAACGCAGGATATGGGTAAACCCGCATTGGCTTTCTGGGAGCTGGGAATTGGTAGGCCGGCACTGGACCCCCAGGCGTCGGTTTTGGTTACCCTGGCTGCGGCTCTGCAGGGGTTGGTAGTGGAGCAGGCCTTGGTCCCCTGGCTGCGGCAGTGGTAGACTGGACATGGGTCCCCCAGGCGCAGACAGGAGGAGGGCTGGCTGGCTGGCGCAGGGGGTAGGGCCGGCGCCGGACCCATGGGTTGTGGGAGTGTATGAGCTGGCCCAGAGGGCATTAGCCTAGGTGACGCTGGGGCAGAATGCACAGGAGTTGGGTGGGAAGAGACCGACGCTGGGGAAGAAGGCCCTGCCAGAGATGACTGGGGGGAGACCAGGCTCGCAGAGATGCCAGTACCCACCAATGTCTGCCTCTGCAACTGAGGGGCAGACCTGACTGAAGTCCCGGAGGCTGAGACTGGTGTCAAGGGTGCAGGTGATGGGGTGGCAGGGCGAGAACTGGCGCCAATAGCATCTGCAGTGGCTGGAGGAGCTCCAGTTGAGCCTCCTGCTGAAGAGCCCATGGAAAGCAAGGGCTGGAAAAGAAAGGGCTGAGGGGCAGGATAAGTACCGTATCCCGAGGAGCTGCCACCAGTCACAGAGATCCGGGCGGGTGGTGGCGACCACCGGCAGCCCTGAAGGGAAAGGGTGTGTGGGACGAAGGAGGTTGATCCCCCCCCCAAGGAAGGAAGACCATGAAGCAGTCAATGGCGGAGCCTTATGCAAGGACCGCGAGAGGGAGGAAGACCAGAGACGGTCTTGGTCTTTGTCCCGGTATTTGTGCTTCCCTGAAGATTTTTCTTTCAGTTAAGAGGATGAGGAGCCCAAGGACTAGACTAGGGAAGTGGAGAAGCTTTGAGCCTGCAGATACTTTTCCATCTGGGCGATCTTCTGCTTGAGGATATGGCTTTCGAGGGTCCTCTGGCATCATCTTCTGGTGGCCGGACTGAATTTCTGACAGGCCTTGCAGACCTGAACATCGTGGTCGGGGCCTAGGCAGAAGAGTCAAGCAGAATGGGTGTCCTTATACGAGATCTGTTTGCCACAGGTGCACTTAGTGGAGCGTTTGGAAGTTGAAGAAGGCTGAGAAGATATAAAAAGGAGTGGACACTGAAAAAATTAGATGTTTACCCGATCAAACAAGAAAAAGCGGATTTTAAAACGCAGGAAACTGGCAATCGATCAGGCTGAGGCGGAGTCCGTGGTCTGACGGCACTGCTGATTTATGGAAAGAAATGGGCAGCGCCTGCTTTATAGTAGGATAGGCTGACATCAGAGGTGGGCAGCTATCTGTCGTGACTGCTAGCTGAAAGGTTTCTGTGTGGTTCTAGCACCTGACGGCCAAGTCCTACCGGCTTGTTGCAAGAGATACCCTCGAAGTAACATCTACCTTCCTCTCCTTTTTTTTTTTGGGGTTGGCATGAGGACCTAAAAGGACCCTCAGCTCAGTTTTTAAGTTTTTTTTTTTCTTTTGGTGGGGGTGGGGACCCAGCAATGAGCACCCAGCCCCCTTTCTTATTTCTGAAAGTCACTCCAAGAGAGTACAACTTGGGAGATGCCATAACACTAGTGGGTGCCAGCCAGCACTGACAGGGTGAGGTGCCCAGAGGCCCTGGCTCTGCTAGAGTTGGGGCTGGTGGGCTGGTGCTGTAATCAATGGTGAAGATATTCTGGAAGATCAACAACTGCATTAAGTATATAATTTTGATATCTTCCAAGTACCAAGCTTTCCCTTCTTTTCTGAGGGAGGAGGTAGCTGACACTGAGGATAACAGATACCCTCAGCCCTCTGTGTGGGGGAGAACACCTGAAGGCAGAGGTTCCATCCAGGTCTGGCAAGACCTGAGACTGGTCAAGGCAAGACTGGGGCTCCTGTGGTACAGTAGCAGGAGGGTTCCCTGACAATTCCTGCCTGACCATAGGGGGAGAAGAAATAAGCCCCCAGGTAATAAAAGTTAAGCACCTTATGCTGTGCCAAAGGTGCCAGCCGAAGGAGGCAAAGCCATGCCATCTGCCTGATGCAGACTGCAGTTACAGCCAGCCTGGAGGTCACCTCATCGACACTGTATAATGACCTTGACTGGTGCTCAACTACCAACAGGCGCGGAGCAGAAAGGTCAATGACCTGCCTGAGTTGCTCTGTAGCATGGCAACTAAAGCTGACTTATCTGCAAAGACAGATGTCAGTTAAAGGTGGCCATTTGTGCCTAGTGTGCAGAGATGCACATGAGGACGTGTGCTAAGGTGAAAAGCTCCCTGCTAAGGGCATCCATCTGAGTAGAGTCTGCCTCTGGAGGATAGTCACATGTGAGGCGTTCAGGCCCCGATGGAGTATGCAGTACAATTTACAGACCCTGTGGGTGTACGATACTGCATGAGGAGGTCCCTGGTGATGACTGGACATGAGAAGGGACATCTCCGCATTGCCTTGGATGCATCCTTGAAAGCAACGGCCATGGAGGAACAACAAATGAAAATTACGTACTTACCGTAATTCTTGATCTTCTTGGACGCAGTCTCCACCACTAATTCACACTAATGGGACTACGCTAGAGGTGCTAGGACCCCGCGGGAGTCAAAAATCTTCAGGAGACCTGGCGCCAGGATAGGACCATGCATGCGTGGCACTATGAGAGTATCTCGTGCCTATATAGGCTATCTTGGCGTTAACCCTCCAACTGCCTCAGTACCTTTTCGACCAAGGAGGTGCAGTGTAACTAATAAAATAAATAATTTACCCTAACCTCTGGGCATGTGAAAGCCTGGATGAACCATTCAAGAAGGGTCTATTGAACAATGTCTTCACAGCCTGAACAACAAGGCAGTGAAGACCAAATAAACAAAATGAGTGAACCCGAGGGATGGTGGGTGGGTGTGTGAATGAGTGGTGGAGATTGCGTCCAAGAAGATGAACAATTATGGTAAGTACGTAATTTCCATATCTTCCTGGACTCAAGACTCCACCACTCGTTCACACTAATGGGAGAGTACCAAGGTAAAACCAACCCACCCTGAGTAGGGCAGTCGGAGATAGGGCTCACTCAGAACGGAAGTTCAAAGGACTGTTCTGCTAAGAAAGGAGCTGTCTGGAAAGGACATGCAGAATATAGTGCTTTACAAATGTATGCATTGAGCTCCGACCCACTACCTTGCAGAAGACTGCAATGGACATATTACGAATTTCCACCCGGAAGCCACAACCACTCTAATGGAGTGGTGTGAACCTGACCTTTCAATTGGCCTGAGACAAGGCTTAGTAGTGTCCAAGAAATGCTTCTAACCTAGCCGAAAACCTCTCAGGGCAAGAAGTTGACCTAGCTGAGGCATGCTGAAGCTACAAAAATTGCTCGAAGTGTAGCTTTTCATTCTGTCGATGACAATCGCAGAACCATCCTAACATTCAGAGAGAGAAGGGAACGCACCCTTCCCTTCTGGAGTTAAGGCAAAAACTTGAGTAACGGTAAGAGCCAGAGGAAATGTCTACTGGTTCAAGCCAGACAGAAAAAGCATGGATGTGTACCTCCACTACCAAGAATGGCTGACCAGCGAACGACAGGTCCAAGAGGCACTCAAACACATTATTAGGTGGGCACTGAAGAGTCCAGGTGGGAGGAGGAGGGCAGATGTGATTCCCCTTCACAAAAGTGGGAGCAAGGCAGAAGCAGAAAACTACAGACCTGTTAGTTTAACCTCAGTGGTAGGGAAAATGATGGAATCACTTCTGAAGGAAAGAACTGTTAAGTATCTAGAGGCCAGAGGGGCTCAGGACCCAAGGCAACATGGATTAACAGCGGGAAGGTCATGCCGGACAAATCTGAGATTTTTTGACTGGGTGACCAAAGTAGTAGATCAGGAGGGCTGTGGACATGGCCTACCTAGACTTTAGCAAGGCATTTGACACAGTCCCACACAAAAGATTATATACAAGTTAGCCAGCCTGGGAGTGGGTCTCAAGATGACAGCCTGGGCAAAGAATTGGCTGGAGAATAGGACACAGAGGTAATAGTAAATGGAGTCCACTGAAGAAAGGGGGTTACAGGGTACCGCAGGGTTCAGTATTAGGACCAATCCTCTTCAATGTCTTGATAAGCGACATTGCAGAGGGACTGGATGGAAAAGTATGTCTCTCTGCAGATGACACAAAGATCTGCAACAGAGTTGATGCACAAGGTGGGGTGGAAAGGATGAGAAAGGACTTGGCAAGGTTAGAGGAATGGTCAAATGTATGGCAGCTTGGATTCAATGCTAAGAAGTGCAAGGTAATGCACCTGGGAAACAAAACCCAGGGAAGAGTACACAATGGGGGTGAGATACTAACAACAACAAAAATGGAAAGGGACCTGGGGGTAGTCATATCAGATGACCTAAAGGTGGGCAAGCAATGTGAGAGGGCAGCAAGGAGGGCTGGGGGGATACTGGGATGCATGGGGAGAGGCATCACCAGTAGAAAACAGAAAGTTATTATCCCTCTGTACAGACAGTTGGTGAGACCCCATCTGGAGTACTGCGTGCAGTTCTGGAGACCCAATCTCCGCAAGGACATAAGCAGGATGGAGGCTGTCCAGAGGAGGGCAACTAAAATGGTGCAGGGTCTGCACCGAAGACATGAAAGAGAGACTTAAGGAGCTGAATATGTATAGCCTCGAGGAAAGGAGGAGAGGGGGATGATAGAAACTTTCAGTATCTCAAAGGAATCAACAAATTCCAAGAGGGTAGCATCTTTCAAAAAGAGGTGCAAGAACAAGGCGGCACAATTTGAAGATAGAAGGGGCGGCTCAGAGGTAATTTAAGGAAGAATTTTTCACAGAGAGGGTTGTGGATGCATGGAACGGACTTCGGAGGAGGTTGTGGAGTCAAAAACAGTGGTGGAATTCAAGCATGCATGGGACAGTCATAAGGCAATTCTAGGGGGTGGGGGTAAGAAGAAGTAGGCTGCTGGTTAACTAGGATCTGCAGCTTATCCAATAGGTAGGGAAATGGGCAGACTGGGTGGGCCAGGCGGTCCTTATCTGCCATCAAAATCTATGTTTCTATGTTAAATGGAGAAGGGTTTCCATTTAGCCACGTAAGCCTTCCTGGTGAAAGGTCTATACATGACTTAGAAGACATCTGTGAAGGTCTGGGAGAAACCAGAGTCTATCCACTTCCATTCCGATGAGGAATCACTGTGCCCCAGTTTGCCTACAACTCAAACGGCACTCTCTAAACTAAGAGAAGAGAGGAAAAATTTACAGGAGAACTTGTCTACTGCAATAATGGTCCTGACAGAAGACATCAGGGTCTGGATTTCTGAAGCAGGATAGGGGCAGACCTGCATTAAGAGGGGACGCAGAAAGGACCAGGCTCAGGCTGCCCCAGTCATTCAAAGCGACTGTACAACAACTGAAACTGGCACAATGTGCTCAAGGGACCACTCACCACGGCCTTTCTTTACAGGGGATAGGAAAATGCTCCACCTTGCTTGTTGACAAAAACATTACAATTTTGTCATCTGCCCAAAGTGAAGTAACTCCGTGACAGAAAGTCTCCCTCGGCCTGGAGGAATCTAAGGGAGCTCCTAAGAGAAGGAACTGCTGGGAAGGTGAAACTGACACCTTCCCCGAAACAGAAGAAACCCTCCTAGGGAAGGGAGAGAAAAGCTGAGGCAACTGCTTCCAAAGAGTCTAGCCCGGAGCGACTGGCAAGGAGCCAATGTCCAGGAAGTGAAGGTTTGAATACCGAGAACTCCTTCCTGAACATGGACCTACTTGACCTTTAAGGTCGAGAATGGGAGCATGCCATTTTTTAACTTGGAGGCAAGCAAGGAAGTAGGAACCTGTGTTCTGACTAGCAGTGGAGTCACTTCTGCTGCTCTGAGGCCCTGATCCAAGGAAAGAGAGTCTGACAGAAAAAAAAAAAACAACTGACTGGGCTGCCACCTAGGTTTAGGAAAAATCTCTGAATTAAGAGAAAGTCCCTCTCGGAAAATCCTGACGACCCATACCTCTGTTGGATTGGACTTCCACTAGAAGTAGAAGAAGTCAGGTGCCCTCCACCATTGTCAAGAGGTGACCACCTCAGGCAGCTGAAGTAGAACCTAGGCTAGTATCAGGTGCTTTCCGGCCTAGGCCCTCTGCTGTGATGATTTTTTTGTTTTTAAAACAATTAGTGCCTAACAAGGCTCTCAGGCCTCTACTTTGAAAGGCCTGCCTGTTACGAGAATGATGATGATCAAGGCTCCTAGAATTCTGCGGCTGCAGAATTTTGCGCAGAACTTGCAATCTACCACAGAACTTCTTTGGTGCCGCAGAATTCACTCTTCTTGGTGATTTTTTTATTAATATTTCTGTTTATCCATAGAATCTGGTTCCCATCCCCTTTTATATCCAAACCCCCCTATATGCTCAGAATGTGATGTTATCATTGCTAAAATATCATACATTAGCTAATGAAATGACTGCATTCTGCAACAAAAATGAACAGTCACTTATCTACCACAGCTCCCACTGCCAGAGACAGTGGCACAGCACATCATGCATGGTGATATTTGCTCAACCTGCACTATAGCCTAATACAATTTTCAGTCTTAAATGATTGCACTAGGGCCAACTTAAACAAAACCTTGTCAGTAGCACAGACCTGTTAAGTCCATACCTCACTTTGTACAAAACTATTTGTGCCTTTAAGGTATAGAGATGCCATCTGAACTGAATAACTGGTAACATGAATTTAACTGTCATTTTTAAGAAAAATAAAGTAATTATGCCCCGAAAAGTGGAATATAATAATGTGTAGACCTGTTGAAAGAATAGACCTGTTAAATAAATAATTGCCCCGTATGCATTTTTGCCAGGGTTATTGATTACATATTGTCACTGGTTGATAGAATCACCTAAAATTTATGGAGAAATGTTGTGTGCAGGGACAGCTGTTGGGCCAGAGAGTAACATGCTGTGTTTCTATGCGGCAACTCAGGTTCAGAGATTAGCTGTGGGAGCTGGCGGGGCAGCACAAGGATTGGTGGAACACATCACTACTCGGAGCCTGGGAAGGTATGGTGCAGTGTTCTGTCACATGGTGGACACATTGTGATGGGCTGGAGAGCTCTATCTCACAATCGGTTCACATGCATGTCATGGCCTGATGGTGTTACACAGTGTGTCAGGGAAAGCAGGTTGATGTGAAAAATGAGTTTTGCAATAACTCCTCTATTCCATTTCCAATGGGACCTGTATGAATGAGGATGCAAGTTCATGGAAATAAAAAAAAAAAAATATATATATATATATATATATACACATACACACACAGTATCTCTGTCTCTCACACACACACACACACATATTTGTATGTATGTTACAGATTGCATATAAATACATAAGTGATGCACAGTGGGAACCTCATGAGTGGTATAGAAAGCACATACAAATATATAAGTGATAGACAGTGGAAACCTCATTAGTGGGCTAGGTAGCATGCATATAGAAATACCTTAGTTATCACATAAGATCCCCTCTGCATATGTCATTTATGCAACAGGCTAGGACCTTAAGAGAGAGACATTTGTTTTGCCTTTTTAGGCATAAAATTATTTTTATAAATCTATTATTTTTTGAACTAGTGTTACTGTGCTTCCCCCATCCTGATTGCTATAACCACTGGCATGAAAGTGATGTCAGGATGACAAGCTGACACTGTGATGTGGTAGTTTGTTAGTGCCGCAGAACTTCCGTAGAAATTACAAACCATCGTCAAGAGAAGTTCTGCGGCAAATGGTAGTCTTGCTCGCAGAACTTGGTCCCACGTGTCAGCAGAAAGTAGGGGCTCTGATGATGATGTCGTCCATCTGAGGGGTAGAAGAAGCCTGAGTGCCCCCCATAACTTAATCTGAGGACCAAACCAATAATTACAGCTGAGGAGATGTTAATCACCCATTGCCAACGGTAGCCACCATAGGGACAGTGTCACGGGGGAGCTATATACACCTATCACAGGAGCGGAAAAGTCTGGAAAGCTCTCGACCACTGAACTAGAGCATCCCACAGGGTGTACGTGTACTGACGACTGAAAGAAGTCCAGATGCAGAAATCCTTTGTCCACAGAAGAAGCCCGAAATGTTATGGTGGACCCCATCCCTAAGAAAAACTGAAAAGAAGATCTTCCATCACGGACTCTGCTGATACGGAAGGCTTGCATTCCAGTCTCTAAAAGGAGTCATCTGCTGCATCACCAACAAGTGGGACAGGAAGAGACTAATCTGGATTCACTTCTACACCAGAAGAACCTCCAAGAGGAGGTCTAGGTCAGAATTACTGAGACTCCGCCACCTGAAAAGGTGTTGAGGAGCTCGATGCCACTTCATGGAACCGGTAGTAGTGTTGCGCGGAATGCATGGAAAAACAATCCCGCCAGTGGAAAACCACCGGAACTTCACCGAAACCTCCACAGATCTCCACACACTAGGATCTGTGGAACAGCACTTTATTCCACGAAAAACCTTCGCAGAAAAGAAGAGATCCACAGCAGTGAAACTCCACAACTTGTTCCACCACAAAGCACCAACTACAACCACCCACGGTGCCAGCATCACTTGCGGAGCTGGTATGGCACCGTGCGGCGTCAACGCCATCTGTGGCACCAATGAAACCTGCATGGCACCAGTGGCACCGCTCTGGCACCCGCGGAACCAGCAGTACCTGCGGCACCACACAGCACTGATGACACTGCTCGCAGCACCAATGACAATGGCACCATACATCTGAAAAAGGGAGAGGAGAAGAGAAGCGGCACCCATGCGGCCCTGCATGGAAAAGGAGAGGGGGGTAGGCATGAGCAGTCGATGGTGTTGGCACCAAAGGCGGTACCGTGCACATCCTGGCCCAATCGACCCGGTCCTGGTCCAGAGGCTCTGAGGCCTTGAGGCCCTAGAACCAGGTCCACTAGCCAGGAAAACTGGACAGAGGTTAAAACCCCCTACTCCAAAGGAGCAGCACAGAGGTGAAACTGCTCACTGGAACCCCACCGAGGAAAGAGATGGGACCCGGTGTCGAAGACTGCGGCCATTAAGAGCGGGGCCAGAGGGGAACCCACCAGAGTCAGTTCAGGCCTACCGCCCTCCACTACCGACGATCTCCGCACAGATGTACCAGAAGGCAACCTTGAGCAGTACTGATTCTTCTTCCCCCAAATGAGGAAGAAGAGCTTGAGGTCAAACGGAGCTGGAAACCCGGAACCGCCAGTTTTGTGCTTTGGCAGGCTGTCCTCCCCCAAGCACAGGACTGCCCGTGGTCGGACCCCCTCTTCGCAGCGGCAGACCGGACACAGCACTTCTGCCATTACAACTTTCAAAGGAAGTCTCTATAGTCACTGGTACCATCTAAGGTCGACTCCACTGATGGCAGGTGAGAAATTATTTTTCTTCTTCTTCATCATATCTTCTTTTTTTTTTAAATAAGAAAAGAGCACTAAAAATGTTAATTTAAACAAATACTGAACACATAAGCTGCTGTCGTATAGACGAAGACTTGACTCCGGCAGGCATGCGATGTCAACATCAAAGCACACTCGACGGTGGGAGAAAAGGAACTGAGGCGGCTGGAGGGTAGACACCAAGATAGCCTATACAGGTGCGAGATACTCTCATGGTGCCGCGCATGTGCGGTCCTATCCCAGTGCCAGCCCTCCTGAAGATTTTTGACTCCCATGGGGTCCTAGCAACCTAGTCCCATTAGTGTGAATGAGTGGTGGAGACTTTAGTCTAGCAAGATCTTGATTTGACACTGGGAACTCCAAGTCGTCCCAGTGGCAAGGCTGCCAGACTGTGACTTATGCATGCATGCAACTCAAGTGCCTGGAGCATCTCTACCGAGAATCTCGGGTAGTGTTACTCAGCAGTCAAAGGTAGGTGGACTGCTGATTCATTCTGCCCAGACGAGGACCTTGATGGAAATGAGGCACTAACTACAGGGACTGTTGGTTCCAGAGAGAGACGGGCCTAAACTGGGTCATGTCAGACTTTCTATGGAAAATATCTAAGGCACCAACAAATTCCCTGTGTTGCTCCCACGTTAGTGGCCCCTCAGGGCCACCAACAAATTCCCTGTGTTGCTCCCATGTTAGTGACCCCTCAGGGCCTATGAACATGGGCATCCTATTCATGAAATTGTGAGTCTCTGCTAGAGGGTGTTGAGACTCCTAGTCTCTAAGGCCTTGATCTGGGCTGGGGAACTGTGTAGTGGGCTTCACCTGAAGGGCAGGCCCGACAGAGTCGAGCAAAAGGGGTCCCCTACATTAGAGATGTGACCCAGTCAGTGCCCAAGGAGGAACTCCAGGTCAGGAAAGCAGAGCTGTACATCCCCAAAGGCAGCCCTGGTCCCCACTTGTGACAGTGTCGTCCAGCAGCTCTGTGAAGAACACAGCCTCTGGGTTGCCTTCTGACTGGAAGCTGGTGCCACTTCCCATACCCTACTCAGGGCTGACGACAACCTGAGAGACTGGGTTCATACCCATTACTGCAGTCATCACTGCACTTGATACTGGGATCAGCATTAGCTTTGACATCAACCCTAGAGTCATCCCCCACTCTGGTGCTATGAACAGTAGCAGGCTAAGGGATGATCCTGAGGACAACACTATCAAAGCGTCTCACCCAGAACTGGGTCCAGAACCGACACCATGGGTGATGTTGCATCTGTCATCGTGGCCGATAGTGTCAGCCTCTTCAGCACTGCTAGCGACACCAGGGATAGTCGCAACCTCCACCTTGTCAAAAGGACAATGAACAGCCCCTGTGCTGATCACACATCTGACACTGAAAACAGTGTCATCTCTTGTGGCACTCTTCATGTTGCCACCAGTGATAACAGCATGGCTGGTGCCAGAAGACATCGAGGTGTCCACTGGTGCAGACTTGAGTCTATAGTTTTGGCCTCTCCACCAGGGGTGTTTGCTGCTCAGAGCACACAGACAGGAGAGTACACAGCTGGCTGCACAGAAGGAACTGGCTCTCCCACAGACCCAACCACAAGGGCCACTGATGCTTCACCGCGGAGAGGTCGAGTAGAACCTGTGCTTCCATGGACAAGACTTTTTTTTAGGCTGCTCCGTGCCAAATCTCATCAGCTGCAACAGACGGTGCCAAAAAGAGAGACCGTTCAGGGTGGAACCACTGTGTAAGCGCCATCTTGTACAGCATTGAGTGGGGTGAGAGCTAAGGCAGGGGTGCCGCATGTAAACAGAGGAATCTAAATTAATAGGCAAGGGTGTTTTGGAACACAGAAATAAAGGGCTACAGGACTGTATTTTGTGTTTACTGCAAACGGACATTTTTTGCTTATAGTTCTGAGCAGTAGGACTGATACCTCAGGGTTCAGTTTGTGACTGGGCTGAATAAGGCCCTGTCCCATTCGTTATGCAGAAAGAGATAAATACAAGGATCTGTTCTATCCTCTCCTTTTCTGTCTTTTGTTTGTCTGGTTGCGCAACCAAATGTTCTCATGAGACCTAAGAACTGATCACTATCATGGTCTTGCGATTCTCCACCTTTCACCATCTCTCTGTATTCACTTGCTGTTTCTGTCTTTTCTTCCCCCTTGCGTATCTTCAGTTATAAAAACATATGTGAATCTTTATGTGAAACTGGGATCCCTTGATTTGAAAATGTTTATAGTTATACTGTTGAAATGATTGCAAAAAGCTATTTGGAATTTAAGGGGTTAACCTGAGATGCAGTTTGAGCTCCTCTCATGCTTGTTTGAAAATTAATTTGCAGAGCTGCCAGCAGGAGGCCAGACGGGGAATCCTGTTCTGTTTGCAAGCCTGCTCTGCAAACAAACTGACAAGAACATTTTGTGAAAAACAGGATGTCTCCTTAACGAGTTCCAAGGCAAAAACATATTATAAAAACAGCAGCAATATTTTTGCTAGAGAGACTGAAACTTGGAATTAGAGATACCCTCCAATAGAGGACTTTGTTTTCTCTGTTTGTACTGTCTTTTAATATAGTTATGCTGAACAATTTTTATTTTTTATTTTACTGTCATTGGTAATGAAAAAATGTTACTTGCAAATTTTATAACTGCTCCTGGTCTTCCTATGTGTCCTGACCTGTGCCTCTACGACAGCTGGTTACACAACTAACCTGCTTGGAGTGTAGTTTTTTTCTTCTCTCCAGGACAGCACCTGCCTCTCGCTCGCTCTCAAAGGTTGGGAGCCTGGAGATTGGGTGGAGGAGGGTGACATGGCAGCCTGACTGCCAATCAGGGGCCAAATACAGTGACCAGGAAGCTGGAGGGTGAGATTTAAATTTCCCTTGCAAATGAACCAGACCATACATTGCAGGGCTGCAACTGGACTGATACTGTATCTCAGGCATGCAGTTACTGTTTTCAGATTATGCAACTAACCTCTTTAGGAGTGTAGTTTTTTCTTCTCTGCAGGACAGCAGCTGTTTCTCACTCTCAAAAGTTGGGAGCTCAGAGACTGAGTGGAGGAGGGTGATATAGCAGCCTGAATTCCAATCAGGGGGCTGAGCAGAGTGACCAGGAAGCTGGAGGGGGAGATTTAACTCTCTCTTGCAACTGAACCAGTGCGTGCACTGTAGGGCTGCTCAGCGCCAGCTCCCATCAGCCACAGTAGACTGTGCCAAAAGAGACCTCTGTTTGGCATGGAACTGGTGGGTAAGCGCCATCCTGTAAAGCATTGGGTGGGGTGAGAGCTAAGGCAGCGGGTTTGCATGCAAATGGAGGACTCTCAAATTAATAAGCAATGGTGTTTTGGAACAAATGGAGATAAAGGGCTACAGGACTGTATTGTGTGTTTACTGCAAATGTTTTTTTTTTACTTAAAGTTCCTAACACTGGGAATGATATATTGTGTGTGCAGTTGCTGCCTTCAGGTTATACAACCTGCTTGTGGGTGTAGTCTTCTTCTCTCCAGGACAGCAGCTGCTTCTCCCCCTCTCGCTCTCTCTCTCAAAGTTTGGGGGCTCACAGACATAGTGGAGGAGGGTGACGTGGCAGCCTGACTGCCAATCAATGGCCGAGTATTTTTTTTTTTTTCAGTTGTTTAAGCAGGAGTAGCACACTAAGCTGAAAGCTTTTTTACAGGTGCGACCTGGAAGCACAGGGAAGTTAAGTGACTTGCTCAGGGTCACACAGTATGCAAGTGGAAGCTGTGGGATTCAAACCCAGGTCTGGTCTGCTGGATGTCACCACATTTGCAGCTCACAGCCTTAAACCATCATGCCATACTGCCTCCCAAATGAGTATGTCTAGTAGGAAATCCTGCCTGGGGAATGCTGGGGGGATAAAGCAGACACTCCTGATGTGTCTCAGTGACTGAGTAGAACAGCAAAGGATTGGAACAGGTATAAGACTAGTGTCTTAGGTGTCAGTAGGCATCCACAGGAGGAAGCATGGGACTCTGCCTGTTGACCAAGGTAAAGTACCTGTTCAGTCTGTTGTTGCATTCAATGCCAAGATAGGTGGAAGATAACAAGTAGGCCAAAACAGGGAACAGCAGCAACACCCCATCAAGGGTAGGTGTACAAGGGGAATGACAAACAACAAAAGGGGTAAATCTAAAAACACTCTAGTAGGGGTAAAGAGTACACAAGGAATGGGTGAAAGCAAAAGTGTAGGCCAAAACTGGGGCTAGCAGCAACATCCTATCTAGGGTAGGTGTAGAAAGGGCTGTAACAAACAACATAAGGGGAAAAACTAGAAACACTCTATCAAGGGTAAGGGTACATAAGTATTTCCAAGTAACACAGGGTGAGTAGGAATTGGGAATGCTGGGAGCGCTGCAGTGCAGTGGCTGTGGGGCGGCAGTTTTCAGAGAGACCTTCTGCAGGGGTCGAATCTGACACTGGCCCACTAGCCAAATACTGGTAGATATTTTATCGGGCTAGTTGCATCTTCCTTTAGCTAGCCCTGCGGGCTTGTACTGGAGAAGGTAACATTTCAATAAGTACACCAGCTGGGCCAGAGGAAAAGTCTGTGGGGCTAGTGGATTTTCCCAGTCACTAGCCCTGCTGGCTATTGGCTGCAAAACTTAATTTCTATCCCTGCTTCTGGAGACTGCAGTGCTGCCCCATCTGCATGTACTTCTCTGGGTTGAGAGAGAGGTCGGTACATTTTAGGCCAAGCTGGCTAGGATTCAGGGGACCTTCTCCCCCACCCAGGGGCCACCAAGCCTGCCACAGCTATCTTAGAGAATGCCAGGGAGGAGGAACGGCAGGACTATGGTGAGCTCTAGAAGGGTGTGGGTGGTGTGTTGTAGGCATGTTCCTCAACTGGAACCACTACATAATTCCTATGCCACTCTGGCAGGGCGGGACTGCCAGGAGGAGAAACCTGTGGTAGTGGCCAGGGAGGATATGGGGGTCCTCCACAGTGGAGACCCACAGGATGGTGGGAGAGGACCCCAGAGGAAGAGGAAGCAACTTTCTGGTGGGAGACGAGATTGTCAGGGTGACAGACTTGGGAATAAGGAGGACAGAGAGGGAGGTCAGGTGTCCACGTGGCACCATGGCCTGGAAGGATGGAAAGCAGATCCTCAGGATCGATAGAGTAGCAGGATGGAAGGGGGGAGCTGGATGTAATTGTCCACCTGGGGACCAATGATCTGGCTGGGGATGGGCCCGGGATAGTACAGAGGGAGTTTAGGGAGCTGGGGAGTGGTCTTAGTTAAGTAACATGCTCAGTGGCTTTCTCTGAGGTGCTGCCTGTCTACAAGAGGGGGAGGAAAGGGATCTCATACCAAGAGCTTCAACTCATGGTTACAGGAATGGTGCAGAGAGAATGGATTCAATTACATTGGGGAATGAAGATCCACCTGGATGGATAAGGGCCTATACAGGGGTGATGTCTTACAGCCATTCGGGAGTGGAACCGCAGTCATCTGTGGACGGTTTAAATGTTACTTTGAAGAATATTTAAGCCAGCTGAGGGAGGAGCTGGTGAAAGAAATCAGGAAGGCCGAAACTGCACCCCCCTCCCACAGGCAGAAGTAGAAAGTAGGGAGAACCTATGGATTAAGGAACCCCCCAGGGTGCAAAGTAATGAAGAAAGCAGGATGGTAGAAACAAAGGAGGATGGGAACAGGAAGATTGAAAAGAGAAGGGGAAAGCGGGGGCCAAAAGAAAAGAGTAGCAAACAAGGTGGTAAGCATATCTGGAAGGCCATGTATGTGAATGCTAGAAGTCTAGGAACTATAATTCCAGACCTAAAGGCTATAATAGCAAAGGCCAATCTGATATTGTGGCCATTATCAAGTCATTGTGCACTGAAAATCATGACTGGGACATGGCCATAACAACATATGCTCTATTCAGGAAAGACAGGGTGGGAAAGAAAGGACAGGGTGTGGTGCTTTACGTGAGGGAAAGTATAAAAGTGACAGAGATACAGGGAATACAGTAGGCCAGAGGAACTGTGGGTCACCCTGGAGGCAGGGAACAGAGCCACTATTCACAGTGGTGTGATTTGCAGATCTCTGGAACAGGGGAAGGAGTCAGATGAGGTGCTGGTAGAGGCCACTGGAAAAATGGCAGAAAAGGGGGAGGTGCTACTGGTGGGGGGACATCAATCTACCAGATGTCGATTGGAGCCTCCCAGCTGCGGCTTCAGCTCGCAGCAGGGACATCCTGGACTCCCTGCAGGGAGTCTACCTCAGGCAACTAGTCAGTGAACCCACTCGTGATGGGGCAATACTGGACCTGGTACTCACTAACAGGGACAGTCTGCAGGCGTCATGATGGGAAGCCACCTGGGGACCAGTGAACACTGCACAATGTGGGTCAATATGAGGATGGCTGCAGAATCAAATCACACATGGGTGAGGGTCATGGACTTCAGGAAGGCAGATTTTATAAAGATGGGTGAATGCCTCAGGAATGACTGGGAGGAGGGATGACCTGGGCAAGGATAAAAAAAGGCAACAGTAAGAGTAACAACACTATGCATCAAGCATGTGAGCAAAAGCAAGAGAAAATTGAGATCGCTATGGTTCTCTAAAGAGGTGGCAAAAAGGGTAAAAGCTAAGACCACAGCATTCAGAATTTATGAGGAGACACAGAGGAAAGAGGACAGCGAAGTGTATCAGGGGAAACGGAGAGAAGCAGGGAGAGCAGTAAGAAGTACAAAGGCACAAATGGAAGAGAGAACAGCCCAGGCGATAATGAAAGGGGACAAGACATTCTGTAGGTATGTAAGTGAAAAGAGGAAGACCAGGGGTGGGATTGTAAGATTACGAAGGGCAGGGGTGGGACTGTGCAGAGGGGGACCAAGAAAAGGCAGACATCCTGAATAAAGACTTCTGTTTAGTGTTCATAGGGGAAGGAGAAGGGGAGTGGCCACAAAAAAGTAACAGGATTGTTGGAGGGACACAGACACTAGTCCATTTTCGGAGAGAGTCCTGAAGGGACTTACTAATCTTAAAGAGGGCAATGCGATGGGACCAGACAAGGGTGCATCCAAGGGTACTAAGGGACCTCAGGGATGTACTGATTGCACCTCTGATAGTCTTATTTAACAGCTCATTGGAAACAGGAGTGGTTACAGAGGACTGGAGGAGGGAAGATGTAGCCCCACTACTCAAAAGTGGTAGCAGGGAAGAGGTTGGCAATTACAGGACAGTTAGCCTGACACTGGTGGTGGGCAAGTTAATGGAATCACTGCTAAAGGAAACAACTGTGGAATATCTTCAATTCAGTGAGTTATAGGACCTGAGGCGCACTGGATTCGAGGTGGTGGTGGTGGTGGTGGTGAATGTCAAACAAATTAATAGATTTCTTTGACTGGGTGACCAAGGAACTAGATCAGGGTGGAGCAGTGGACACGGCCTACCTAGATTTTGGTAAGGCTTTTGACAATGTTCCACATAAGAGACTAGTAAGTAAGCTTGATAGCTTAGTGGTAGGACAAAAGGTGGTAAACTGGGTAAGGAATTGGTTAGGGGATAGGCAGCAGAGGGTGGTGGTAAATGGAGTTCACTCACATGGAGGGAGGGTAACCAGCAAGATGCCTCAGGGATCAGTGCTAGGACGGGTCTACTTTAATGTCTTTATAAATGACGTTGCAGAGGAGCTGGAAGAGAAGGTCTGCCTCTGAAGATGATACCAAAATCTGCAACAGGGTGTATACTCCAGGGGAGTGGGGTGGAAAGGATGACCAGTGACCTGAGAAAAATCAAGGAGTGGTCAAGGGTCTGGCAGTTGGGTTTCAAAGCAAAAAAGTGCAAAAAATGCTCTTGGGGCACAGAAATCCGGGGGCAGAGTACAAAATGGGAGAAGCGGTACTGATAACCACTAAGCAGGAAAGAGACCTGGAGGTAATCATATCGGATGACCTAAATAGCCAGGCAGTAAGACAAGACAGTTGGGAGGGCTAGTGGGATGCTGGGGTGCATAGGGAGAGGTATCACCAACAGAAAGATGGAGGTGGTGTTGCCTCTGTATAGATTGCTGGCAAGACCCCCACCTAGAGTAATGTGTCCAATTCTGGAGACCACATCGCCAAAAGGACATAGACAGAGTGGAGGTGGTCCAGAGAAGCGCAACTAAAATAGTGCAGGGTCTGCATCAAAAGCCCTATGAAGAGAGACTGAAGGAACTGAATATGTACACACTGGAAGTGAGGAGGGAGAGGGGGGTATGACAGAGATCTTTAAATACCTTAAGGGTGTAAACAAAGTATATGAGAAAGTATTTTTCAGAAAAAAAGGTGCTCAACATTAAGGGAACGTGATATGATGCTGGAGGGGGTTAGATTCAGGAGAGATGTGATGAAGTACTTCACAGAATCAGTGGTGGATTCCTGGAATAGCCTTCCAGCAGAGGTGGTGTGGGCGAAGACAGTGGTGGGGTTCAAGAATGCATGGAATAGGCACGAGGAAATCATAATGGAAAGGAAGGAGGAAAGGAATAATGGACCAAAATACAAGCAGGATCTGAGGTGATACTTTAGGCAGGGAAAAATGGGCAGACTAGATGGGCTAAGCTGTCCTTATCTGCCGGTAAACTCTATATTTCTAACCAGGGGTCTGAGGAAGAGGCCCAGGTGAAGAGCCTAATGACCTAACTTTGACTGCATGCATGCGTTGCTTGCCTTCCAAGGCGGGGATCAGATGACCCCACCTCAATGCATGGTTTTCTAGGTTGCAATGGTCCATCGAGAAGCAGCTGCTGCACACAACCTACTGGTAACCCTGGGCCAAGGCAGGCAGTACAGCACTGATGTCAGTCCAGAACAGTCATGGGTTTCCCACAGGGGCACCAATACATAATGGGAGGCTGCTGAACTTTCTTACAATGATTTAGCCCTCTTGTTTTTGGACTTCGGCATCACAGAAAATAATAAACACAAACGGTACTGTGAAGTTAAAGAAAACAGTGGTGAGACACTTAGAAAAGATGGCGATGACAGAACTGAGGCGCTGTCGCTCCCATGGTGTGCAGTCGACAGCTGGAAGAACATAGCTGAGGTAACTGAGGGAGCAGGCAACAGTTACTGACTGGTGCGTGACACCAAGTGGGAGTGAGCAGGTAGGGTGCTCAGTAGCTATGGCCAACTCCTTCCCGCAAAAGTTTGTTCCCTCAGGGTCCTAGTGCTCTGAGCCCAGACCCATAATGGGACTGAATGGTGAAGACTGATTCTTGGGAGATCCTCGCTTGCCTACTCGTCCTCCCGGTATAAGGTATAGCCTGGGAGGGAGACAAATGAGTCAGGAGTTGATTTGGACAGCCAGGTTTCAACCAGGGCTATGATGTCTGGTTGGTGAGCCATGGCCCAGCACTGAGAAACGCCAAATTTCTTCAGCAGGCTGCATTTGTTCATGGAGGCTACTCAAGACCAGTGGGCTGAGTGGGTGGATGGGAGGGGCAGGGCCTGGGTTGGGGTGTATGTTCCCTGTTAGGAGCAGAAGGAGGAGAAGTGCTCTGGTCAGAGGGAGGCAGATGGAGAGTTTACGCCGGAGTGATAGAATAAGGAATGGGGTTTGGTTGCACAAGGGGTGGGTAGGGTAGCACATGCAGAGAAGGCCTGAGTGATCAGAAGTGCAAGGGGCTGTAGGGGAGGACAGGTGATGTCTGGAAGGGGGTGAGGTGGAGAGGAGCATATGGGATGTGTGGAGGAGGAGGGAGGGGTAGGAGCAGTGGTAAAGGAGGGAGGGGAGGAGGGTGGTAGGAACACTGGAGTAGTGAGGCTGAGGGTTAATAGGGACACTAGGGTATGTGGAAGGCAAAGGGAGGAGGAGGAGGAGAAGAGATAGACTGGCGAGCAGGGGATGCATGTGCATAGTTGGGAAGGCTGGTGGAGCTGAAGTGGGAAAGAATGGGGGACTAGGATGAAAGAGGGGAGATAGTAGTGAGAGATCACCTCTGAGTCTAGTTGCTGCTATGGTGTGGTGGCAGTGTATGTGCCTGAAGTGCATAGAGTATCAGGTTCAAGTCTTGATCAGGGTAATAGGAGAGAGCTAGACTGGTGGCTGTAGCAGCAGGGAGTTGGGTTCAGGTTTGTAGAAGCACTTAGATAACACTTTAGTTGTGTCACAGGGTTAGTGCGTTCTTTATAGTTATGAAATCCTGCAGTAAAATATGCAGGCGTTCTAGGTGAGTGGTGGAACTGTGGACTTTGGAAACAAGGGTGCAGGGTTCAAATCCTGCAAGGCAGCAGGAAGAAGAGGTAAACTTATATTTTGGCAGATTGGGTAGGGAAGTGATTAAGAGGCTTAGAAAGTAGTACTAAAGTAGGTAGGCATTGTGGCTAGAGGTAGAGCAGCTGACTCTGACTGCAAGGGTACTGGGTTTAGACACAGCTCAGGGACAGAGTGTAGACAGGGCCAATATTTTAAATCTGGGCAGGAGGGAGTGAGGTATGGTTAAGAGCATAAAAATAGAGGAAGTTGTTGGCCTGGTTCAGTGGCTTAGAGGATAGTCAGTAGAATTTAGAGAGAAGGTACCAGGTTTGATACTAGCAGTTGCTTAAAGATAGGCTGAAGGATGAGTGCAGAAAGTAGGTGGTAGAAGGAATCCAAGGAACTGCAGTGACCTCTAGTGGGACAGCTGTGAGGTAGTAGCTAGGAGGGATATAGAGAGGACAGAGGAGCTAGAGTGGAAAGTGCAGTGACCCCAGTGGTTGGTGCCTATAACCTGCAAATGGGAAAGTGGGCACTTAGTAAGTGTGAGGGTGGTGATGACACGTGACCTGCCAGCAGCACATATGGAGCTCTGACCCTGGGCTGCTGGGTGGGAAGTGCCTCACAACAGTCAGGCTGTAGTGCAGGACACTTTACCTCTTACAGGCTCTGGCAATCCCCGATTTCAGTCTCTGCTGCTGGGCCGAGTTCTGAGGGGAGCGGGCTGCTTAGGCCCTTACAGGCTCTGGCAATCCCCGATTTCAGTCTTTGCTGCTGGGCCGAGTTCTGAGGGAGCGGGCTGCTTCAGGCCTCTTACAGGCTCTGGCAACTCCCATTTCAGTCTCTGCTGCTGGGCCGAGTTCCTAATGCCTATAACATCCATCCTGCATTTTAGGTAGCCACATTCTTGTTTGCATCTGTTTAGGCTGTATTAATGTACCAACAAATCTTTTAAGACTTCTACCTTTCCTATGCACCATTCTTTGTTGGACATTATTCAAATTCTTAAGACCAGGATCCAAACTTACCAGATGCCAGTGTTTCCTAATAATATTGCTAATTTCTCCTGACTGAGCACTATAAGTATTTATAAAATGTATTCTCTGATTTTCAATATTTTTCTTTTCATGACCTCTGACCTTTCCAAACTACTAACATCATTTCTAGCTTTTGTAATGAGATCCATAGGATATTCTTTCTTTAATCTACTTTCAAGCTCATCTGCTCTCATTTCAAATGTACTTTTTGTACTGCAGTTTCTTTTTATTCTCATGAATTGTCCTTTGGTATACCAGCTATAGTATGAAATGGATGACTACTGTCGGCCTGTAAGAGAGTATTTCTATCTGTACTTTTCTAAATAAATCTGTTTCTATGCCTCCCTGTCCATCTTTTTAAAATGAGGTCTAAGAGATTGATTTGTCTATAACCAAAGGATAGGAAAAATGCAGGTTAGAATTACTGGCTTCTAAAACCTTACAAATTGAAAGAGTTCATTTTCCGATCCCGTCCAAATAATAAAAATATCATCAATAAAACGCCTGTAAAGATCAATTTTATCTCTATATGGATTACCATCCATATTTCTAATGAACTCTTCCTCCCATTTTCCTAAATACAGATTTGCAAAATTGGGCAAAAGTTGCTCCCATTGCAGTACCCTTTTTCTGTATATACTGTCCGTCTGCAAAGGAAAAGGTGTTATTTTTCAATACAAATTCAGCCAGTTGAACCAACATTTCTGTAGGTGGATCTCTCTACCTACTATCCAGGTAATACTCTAAGGCAGCCAGTCCCCTTCATGTGGTATATTAGAATATAATGATTCAACATCCAAGGTAACAAACAGACTAGTTTCCAATAGCTACATCCTCCAGAACATTAATCATATCACCTGTATCCTTTATATGTGAAGGAACTGCTTGGGCCAAAGGTTTAATATGATAATCAATAAACTGTACAAGGGCTCAGTAAGGGAACCATTTCGACACTATTGGACGGCCAGTTGGATCAGAAAGACACTTGTGTATTTTAGGAAGAATATACAGGCAGGCTCTCATTGGATACTGTACACTCAAAAGGAAAAGATGTCATCACTAATCCAACCCTTTCTTTTATTTCAGAAAGGTATTTATCTAGTTCCTTTTGTATATTGCAGTCGGATCTACCAAAACTTTTTATAAAATTCTGCATTCTTCAATTGTCTATGTACTCTAAACAATATTTTTCAGTATCCATAACCACAATGGAGCCCCCTTATCAGCATTTTTCTGGTAATACTTGTATCCTCACTTAAAGCTTTAATGGCTGACTTTTCAGCCATACTTAAATTTTTTCTCATGGGTACATGAATTTTATTACTTTTGTCCAGGTCCAACAAATCTTTTCACAGCTTCTCAAAAAATCTGTAAAGCTGGAGTCAAAGGTGGACAAAAAGTCGATGGAGGTTTAAATCTCTGAGCACTTATATCAGTATAATCAATTTCCACAGCATCACTTACCCCCTATTCGTGCAGTCCCAGGATTTTTCCTTTTCGGTTGAAAAAGATTTCAATCCCAAATTTCTAGTCAATTTATGACAATCTATTATAGTCTCAAATAAATTAAACCTCTGCTGTGGAACAAAAGATAGACCTTTACTCAGGAGGCTTATTTCCACATCAGACAAGACTCTAGATGAAATGTTTACCACATTATTTACTGATAAGTTCTCTCATATTGCCCCTCATGTTGTTTCAGGCCCTACGGATTATGGGCAATCTGCCCAAGACGGTCTTGACACTTGTCAGTGCCTACAGCATAGGGACAGTACTGGACACAGCCCAGGGCTATGCTTTCTTGCCGCAGAACAGGGCAGACCGCCTGATGGCTCTGGCTCAGCTGCTTTACAACAGCCGATATGTCACGGGCAGAACCTTCCTGAGGCTCTTGCCTGATGACTGCAGCCATTGTCATGGTACTTTAGCCAGGCTGCACAAGTTATCCAACACATCTGACAAAATACTGCAGTCTGACGCCACGGGAGAAGCAGCGCAGTCAGCCAAAAGATCTACATGTTGTTGAGAACTGTAACTGAAGTGCAGAAGCAACCACAACTGTCCTACCATAGACTGCTCTCTAAAAGAACTGTCCTCTTGTGCTTGTAATGTTTTTCATTCTGCTTCAGCTGGCGAGGGGCAGGCCAGCAGCTGAGCGTCAGTTGCAAAGGAGGGGCTTGTGGTAGATAAAAGCACGACTGTTATTTTGTGAGGCTGTGACAGAGCAGCCCCCTTTAGATCCTTTATAGTAAAGAAGGGTCATTTACCATGGCTCTCAGAAAGCTAAAACAGGACATTAGAGTAAAAAAAAAAAACCCTCTGGAAGACGGCAAACAAAACAGTAAATGAAGTTGATTGGGAAATCTATAAAACATAGGAATGCTTTAAGAACAACTATTAGAAATGCAAAAAGCAGTTTTATAGAAACAAAATTTCTGAGACAAATGATCTTAGGAAATACTGGTCCCTGATCAGATGCCTTGAAAAACAGTTGATAAACTCTCAACTCAAATTCAGCAACAAGGTGTAGTTCAATCTGTCATTGTTTCTTTAAATATTTTAAATAACTATCTTGTTTCTTTGCCATATATTGATATCCCAACAAAGGGAACTAGATACAGATTTTGTCTGAAATGTTGAAAATCTTCAGCTGCTCCAGAATTTAGATTTAAAATAATAACTTGTAGCGAAGTTAAACGGAGTTATGAAGGCTAAATGTTAAAAAGCTTTTGGCCCTGATGGCATTGAAAAATATTTTAAAAGATTCTTCAGACTTAATGGCACCCATTTTAGCTAAATTGTTTAAATAGAGTTTAACTGACAGATTATTTCCATAATGTTGGAAAAAGGCAAAATCATCCCAGTGCACAAAGGGGGAATCACACTGCCCCTACAAATTATAGGCCAACAGCCATGTTGTCCATGGTGTAGCAGGTAATGGAGAGATTGATGCAGAGGCAGCCAAGTGAATACCTTGAAAGGTATTCCTTGCTGACCGCCTTCCAGTCAGAATTTTGGAAAGGTCATTCCATGGACACCGTGCTCACTAGCCTAATAGATTCAGTATCTCCCAGTTAGAGGAGGGGAGGCTTAGGCATGGTGTCTGTGGATTTGTCCAAGGCCTTTGACACTGTGGACACAGACTTTTAATACAAACATTGGGATCTTTTGGAGTGGATCTTGAAACAGTAAATTAGCTTAGCTCCTATCTATCAAATAGGACCCAGCAGGTCCAGATAGGGACACCCTATGTAAGAAAGAAACAGTCCTCAGAGGAGTCCCCAGGGTCTGCATACAGGGCCCACCCTATTCCTTGTGTATATAAATGATTTGATCAAAACAGCATCCCAAACTACCATCAAACTTTTGCTGATGATATAGTTCTGCTTGCTAACAGGAGAACTTTACATGAGTGGAAAGTGAACTCCAGTTGGACTTCAGGAATTGGAAATGGTTAGTCCAGTCAAGACTAGTCTTAAATGGCAAGAAGACTAAAACAATGGTTTTCTATCCATCTCAAAAGAAAAACTTAATACAAAGCAGAAAATAAACATAAAAACTTTGAAAATGAAACTCTGGGGCAAGAAACCCAGTATAAATTCCTCGGGTATGGATTGATGAAAAATTCAAATTTGATTGTCGATCCTGGACATGTTAGGAAAGATAAATAAAAAACTTGGTACCTTTCACCACACTAGTTTCTGCACAAATAAAAAGTGCATACTGATATTGTAAATCGTTACTAATTCCAAATTTAGATTATGGCAGCCTTATTTATGGTTTAACCAACAAAACCTTATTAAAGAAGGTAGATGTAACATATAACAACCTAGCTAGATTTATACTATGGTGCGATGCTAGATGCCATCACTGTGACATGTACTAGGAACTGGGTGGGTGTCACCCAAAATAAGAGAAAATTGCAGTCCATCTTGAAAATAGGTCTTATGACCTAAAGATGTGAACATGAGATCTTATCCTGTATAAAATAAAGCATTTTACTACTACTGATGAGGATCCTCAGTGGATCTTAGGGCCAGTGGGATCAGCACACGACAACCTAGAATAACAGGTTCTGGTCAGTTCCCCAGTCAAGAAGGTTCACCAGTGGTGGATGGAACTCAGCAACCTGTTAAAAGGGCTTCCTTCTGCATCTCGTCCCCCAGCAGATTCTTACCATAGGCGCTTTGGGGATGGGCTGAGGGGCTCATCTGGGCCCATCGGACTCAAGAAATGTGGACCAAGTAGAGGCTGTCCCCCACATAAATATCCTGAAGATGGGGCATTCTGTATGCTTTACAAGCCTTCCAAAAACACTGTCTCTCGGGCCATCTGTTGGTGCAGACGGATGACGCCAGTGTAGTACACTATATCAACAAACACAGGGGACTCATTCGACACTTTGTGCTAGAAGCGGTGAGGGTCTGGTACTGGGCTCTAGAACACGGTCTAGAACTGTTGGCACGTCCATGTTCTGCATGTCCAAACGCCCTTGCAGACAGGCTAAGCTGGTCACAGTCCAGATTGCACAAATGGGAACTGCTGACCTCAGTAATAGAAGATCTGTTCCAACAGGTGGGTTGCCCAGAGTCGGACCTTTTGCGTCCCCTCAACACAAAACAGCGTTTTCTGCTTGCTCGATGAGGGCCTGGAGTTTTGGCAAGACCCAGTGACCGTCTGTTAGAAAGGAGATTCCTTTACACCTTTCTGCCCTTCCCTCTGAGTCAGAGGGTGCTAATCAAGCTCCAAATGGAGGGGCCACTCTAATACTTGTGGTTCCTTTCTGGCCTTGTCAGATATGGTTTCCATTACTGCAAAATAGTAGTGGGAACCTCCAGTGCCCCTGCCCTTGTGCAAGGGCCTACTGTCTCAGGAACAGGGCACCCTGGTTCATATGGACCTCAGATCTCTCCATCACCCATAAGACATAGCCATTGCAGTATTTTGGGTGTTGCCAAAAGTGGTGGACGTTCTGGTGGCTGCAAGGAAGCCTTCCACCAGGGCCACTTATTCTGTAAAGTGAGGCGCTTTGCACTGTGGCGACTTCCAGAATTTGAACCCTTTCATCTGTTCAGTGAATCAGATTCTGGAGTACCAGCTTTCCTCGCAGATTCTGGCCTGCAGTACTCCTCCATTAAAGTGCACCTGGCTGCCATTTCAGCCTTCCATGTGTGCCTGTAGATGGCTGAACAGTGGCACAACTGGAGGTGTCGTACATTTTTGAGAGCATTCTTCATCTGAAGCCTCCTGTCTGTAATCCAGTCCCCCCTTGGGACTTGAATTTTGTGTTAGAGAAACTTAGTTTGGCTCCTTTTGGGCTGGCTGCTTCTTGAGAGCCACGCTTCCTGTCATGGAAAGCGTTATTTTGGTTGCTATTACTTCTGCTTAAAGGATTTGCAAGCTTCAGGCTCTGATATGTGTGTCTCCTTATTTGTTTCCTACAGACAGGGTGTCCTTACACACCAACCCTAAATTTTTGCCAAAGGTGGTGTCTGAGTTTACCCTGAATCAAACCATCAACCTGCCTGCTTACTTTCCAAGTATACCAATCCAGGGAAGCACTGCTCCATACTTTAGATGCACATAGAATATGTTCATTGCACAAAGGACTACAGGAAGTCCTCACAGCTGTTTGTTTCTTTCACGCCTGGGAAAGAGGGAATACCATTTTCTAAACAGTGCCTGACCAAATGGTTGGCCAACTGTACTATTTTCGTTATGAGTATGGTAAGAACTTCTTGGGGTTGTGCATGGCGACTCCGCCAGAGAGTTGGCCACCTCTGTTGCCTGTTTCAGCTGCAGAGATCTGTGTTGCTGCAGTTGGAGTACTGTCCACACTTTCACCAAACTCTACAGTCTGGACATTGCCTCTAGAAGAAAGGGCAGGCTTCAGCCTGGCTGTGCTTCAGTGCCTCCTGTCTTAGGCCTATGTTCTCCTGCCACTCAGACTGTCTCTCAGTCAGTACTGCTTGGGACTCATTCCGTACATGTGGCCTGATGCAAAAGATACCCTTGATGAAGATAGTACAGTTACATAACATAACTTACTGTAACATAGATCTTCAAGAGGATCTCTTGCATCTCGCCATGCCCCTCCCCTTAGCCTCAGGGCTTGAATTTCTGTCTCCCTCTCCTGAACAGTCTACCATCTGTTTCACACTACTTAGTGACAGGAACCCTCATCTCTCTCTCTCTCTCTCTCTCTCTCTCTCTCTCGGTTCCCCAGGAAGAGGTCCTTTGTATTTGGTCTCTGGTGGGGAAACTGAGGAGGCCCAGAAAAGTTTCCTTGTGGTCCTAGTGCCTGTCGGCCATAGTTCCATAGGTGTGGGCTGATACAAGAGATCCTCTCAAAGATCTACTGTTATGCCAAGTTCTTACATAGCTGTACTTTTAGGAATATCTGAGAAAATTATAAATACACTAAGGATGAATCTAAGGATGCCAGAAATACTGTTTTGCTAAAAAACAAAAAACTGTGATGAAATCTTTCATCAACTAACAAACTCGTGCTTTCAGTGACTATTAGTAATATCAGGCTCCAACAGGATCACTTCTTTAGTAATTGTCTGTCACTGACTTATAAATTTATAACTCGCACTTCCTGGAGCTGCTGACCTTTATGCTCATCTGAGCCCTCCTCCTCCCCAGCTGTTCAGCGAACATAAGGCCGGAGTCGTGGGCCCATACTATTGGGTTTACAGAAGCTCTGAGTACTAAATGTAGTGTTATACACACACACAACACACACACACACACACACACATTAGATACTGGCATTTATACATTTCAGAAATGATTTGGTGAACCCTGCATGATCTCTGTTCTTGATGACAGTTGTTATAAAAAGTTGTCACTAAGGTTTTGAATGTTGGTTGTGTTTTTGCAGAGAGCTGGTGTGAAGGAAAGAAATGCCTTGCTACATGTTCTAGGGATGGGAAGCTATATGAAGCCAAAATTAAGTCTGTTACATCAGCTGAAAAGGAAATAGGGCTAGCAGTGCCAACAATTAGTGGGTCAAATGAAGAAACTATACCACTGCCAACATTTCAGAAAGTAAGAAGCAACAAGGATGACTGGAACGTTCAATATTTGATGACAGTGATCTAGAAAGCCTTATTTTCATGGCAGGAAGCCCCTGGGCCTGCAGTTCCATTTAAACTGTCCGAAGAATGGTGACTGCATACCATATACCATTAACAGATACTTGAGGATTACCAGAGAAGGAGCCAAATTTATGTACAAACACTATGCACAAGGACAAGGATGTATCCTTGGAGATGATATGGGACTTGGAAAAACAATTCAGGTATATACAGTTTTATGCAGTGCTTTCAGTTGGATATAACTTGATTCATAACAGCTAACTGGTTCATGCACGAATGAAAACTGCCAGTAGGAAGATGTTTGGTTTGTCCAGTCAGCCCCATGAGGTATGTATTCCTGCTTAAGGATCATGACCATCCCGTTCCTCCATCCAACCTTCCGTGTTCCCTTGACCAGCCCTTGTACCCTAACCCACCCTGTTTAAAGCGCCCCATATTTTAGCAATGATCAGTGCATCAGGCAGCTTGTTCCACCCTCCACCACCCTCTCAGTGAAGTAGTATCTCCTAACATCCCTCTTAAACCTACCCTGTACACCAGTTCCTTGCTATTCCCTTTGTATTCCTGTTGCTGTTGGTTCTGAACAACACGCTCAGGTCCATTTTGTTAATACCCTGCATGTATTTAAATGTTTCACTCCAGTCCCCTTCTCTCTTCTGGACTCCAACCAATACATGTTGAGGCTTCCCAGTCTTTGATCATATGCCTTTTTCTGTTGCCCCTGAATCTTCTTGGTTGCTCTCCTCTGCACTGACTCAGCCTGTCAATATCCTTTTTAAATAAGGGTTCCAAACTGCCCACAGTACTTCAGGTAATGCTCACAACAGGGTCCTATAGGAGCAGCATGACCTCCTTTTTCATGCTGCTGAAGCCCCTACTAATGCAGCCTAGCATTCTGTTTGCCTTCCCTATTGCTTGATTACATTTTGTTGATGATGTTTGAGATCACCACCCCAGATCCATTTTCTCCTAAATCATAGTAACTGTCCCCCACAAGCCTGTACTCTGCCCCTGGAGTTTTGTCTCCTACATGACTTATATTTCTGTCTATTGCCTGGCCTGTGACTGTGTGTGTATTTTTGACTTGTCTGCTGGCCTCCTTTGACACCTGTAATCTTATGTAATTGCACTTTATGTATGACCCTTGTTCTGTAATTTCCTGCACCTCATGTTGAGGCCTGCATTTCTGTTGTCCTCCACATCTGTATTGTAATGTGCCATGCTATATGGCTCGGGTCAGTGCCTGAAATGGTCCTTTGGATCAGTCACACACCAGTTATCAAAGACATAAATAAAATAAATAAACATGCATGATCTTGCACTTCTTCACATTGAAGCCCCGCTGCCAGACCCTTGACCACCTCTTGAGTTTCACTAGGTCCTCCTTCAAATCATGGATTCAGAATCACAGTCAGCCCTGCCACAGAGCTTGGTGTGTTCTGCAAATGATTTTCACTCTGATGCCTTCTCCTATGTCACTAATGAAGGTGTTAAAGGACTGTCCCCAGCACTGATCCCTGCAGGACCCACAGTGACTTCCCTTACATGAAAATTCCTTGTTGATCACTACTCTCTGTGTCCCTCCCCCAGTCTGCTCTACACCCACTTTATCACTTTGTCCCCCACCACAGTGTCCTCTAAATTCTTAGACTAGCCTGCTGTGTGGAACACATAATAATGTACTTGGGCCACAGAAACCTGGGGGCAGAATACAACATGAGTGGGGTGGTACTGGCTACCACCAAACAGGAAAGAGACCTAGGGGTAATCATATTGGATGACATATATGTGGCCAGGCAGTGCAACAAGACAGTTCGGAGAGCTAGTGGGATGCTGGGTTGCAGATGGGGAGGGGATCACCTGCAGAAGAAGGAGGTGGTGTTTCCTCAGTATAGATCACTGGTAAGACCCTCCTAAAGTACTGTGTCCAGTTCTGGAGACCACGTCTACTGAAGGACATAGAGTGGAGGTGGTCCAGAGGAGGACAGCCAAGATGGTGCAGGGTCTGCATCAGAAGCCCTCGTGAGAGACTTAAGGATCCTTAATTTGTGCACACTGGAAGAGAGGAGGGAAAGGGGCTATGATAGAGACCCTTCAGATACCTAAAGGGGTAAGTAAGGTATAGGAGGAAGTATATTTCAGAAAAAAGGTGCTCAAGAACAATGGGGCATGATATGAAGCTGGAGGGGCATAAATTCAGGAGAGATATGATGAAGTACTTCTTCACAGAAAGTAGTGGATTCCTGGAACTGCCTTCCGGCCGAGGTGGTGGGGTAGTGAAAACAGTGATGGGGTTCAAGCATGTGCAGGATAGGCACAAGGGATCTTAGTGGAAAGGAATAGGGGAGGGTAGAACCAGAGATAGGTAGGATCTGTGGTGATACTTTTGTTAGGGAAAAATGAGCACGCTAGGTGGGCCAAGCAGTCGTTATCTGCTGGCAGAGTCTATGTTTCTGTGTAAATGTATTACTTTATTCAAGATACAGTATATCAACTGCCTGACCTTTATTCTTAGCAGATACAGAATGATGAGAGATATGGGAGGTACTTGGAGCAGTAAGCCTATTGAGGAGCAATTATAAGATAATCATATGTTTTCTGGAAGACCGTAGTGAATGGTATTAGTCTTGGAGCATTAATTATACGTAAATTTGTATATGTGGGTAGATTTCAATTTTATTGCAGTACAGTACATTTTATTTTTATGATACTTTTATTGAAACAGTGAAAATACAAAGCAGTTCACAGCATACTTTGAATGCAGCAATGCTGTTTTTGGGCAAATTGAAAATTATTTTTTATTTCACAAGTTTTGCTTGGAAGGACATACTGAGCTGATAGCTTGTTTCCAGATCGTCGGGGTGGTGGTGGTGGTAGGGAAATGGAGTACAGTTCATCTGACAACAATGTACAGTAAATAACATCACAGTATAAAATTGTACAAATCTAGCAAGACACCGTTGGGCATGTCAGACTTGGCAGCTGTGTGCAGTGGCGGAGTCGCGTGGGTGAGTTGCAGTCTCTGTTGGTACATTTGTCTCTTCATAGCTCTATAGCCTTTACATCTTGCATGCTAGTGAGAGCACCCCCCAACTGTTGGTGTCACCAGCTTGAACTGTTTCCTGGCTGCACTTTTTAGAACTGTGTCAGTGTAAAACTGACTTGAATACTTTTTTGACTGCGTATCCTGGGGGAGGGGGCTGTGTTTCAGTCCATGCTGCATTACACAGAACTGTGCAGTGCTTAAACATTCTTAATTCCCGGACTGAGACCTGATATTCCGGTCCGCTCTGTGTAATCAGTTGCTGACTTGCTAAAACTGACCTCAGTGTGACTGCAGACTGTAAGTTTGATCAGCACTGACTGTGATTCCCTGCATTTGCTTGCCTTACTGACAATACCTGTTTGGTTCTGTCTCTCTAGCACTTTGAACTGCTGGCAGCACTGAATCTAGTCCACATGTGACACTGTAGTCAGATGCTAATTGTTTTCCCCTCTGATTGCCTCTCTCCCTTGTTATCTCTGTTGATATTGGCAACTTCCAGAGTTTTACCTGACCCTACCTCCTACCATTCAGCCGCAGTGGCAAAGCTGCTGTAGGTTGGGCTGAGGGCATATATGTAAAATTGGCAAGACATGGTGGCAGACTCTGAAGGCTGAGTATGACAGCAGAGAACGGCATGTGATGGCAGTCCCTGTTGGTACATCTTTCTGTTCATAGCTCTATAGCCTTTAAATCTTGCCTGCTAAATGTTCACCTTTGGGAAACCAGGGCCAGATTCAATTGTCACCAGCTTGAGTTATTTTTCTGGGTGTACTTTTGATAACTTTGTGCTAGTGTGTGAACTAATTTGAACCCTGTTTGAGACTTGATGTCCTGTTGGTCTATGTGTGGATCCTGGCTGCACTAATTAGAACTGTGCCAGTGTGTAAACAGTCTTGAATCCCAGCCTAAGACTGAATATTCTAGGGGTCTGTGAGTAATCAGTTGCTGTCCTGCACTAAACAACCCAAGTGTGACTACAAACCGCAAGTCAATCAGTATTTTAATTCCATTACTATTTTGCATTGACTGTAATTCTGTATGTGTGATTGCAGTACAGGTGATGCCTGTTTGATTCTGTGTCCCTGGTGGTTTGAACGCTGGCAGCGCTGAATCTATCTCATGTATGAGAGGGTAGTCAGATGCTAACTGTCCGTGAACTGCCTCTCTCCCTTGTTATCTGCAGTGATAGCAGAATGCTCCCAGAGTCTCTGCCTCATCCTACCCACCAATCAGCCCAGTGGCAGGAGACACCGTGGGGTGAGGCCATGGAAGCGATAAATAAAATCAACAAAGGCGCGGTGGCGACATTTGAAGCAGTGATGGACTTCTCGGGCGGAGTACAACAGCAGAGGCGAAGTTAGCTGGAGTCAGTCAGATTAGATGGGGCACAGCACTTGTTACTCTGTGTGTTTGCATTTAACATAGAGAATAATGTATGGGCAACCATACACAACATACATAAGGCTGTGTTTCCATCGAGGATTTGAGATGACAGCATATGAACCTCAGAGGTCCATGCTGTCATCTTTACCCAGATGGAAACACTGAGTGTGTGTGTGGTTGACCATATTTTATTTTTATAGTAATGGTTTTTTACACTAGAGTGACAGACCTCCACTGAAGTGAAAACAAAAAATCTTGCCATTTCTTTGTTCTTCTCGCATAACAAAATAAAATTTCTAGACTTTTGAAAGGTAAAAGGTATAATTTTGGGTACTGGTGGTTAGTAAGTAGCTAGGTATAGAATAAATGAGAAATTTAAAATTGAATATCCTTTGAACTGTGCATAACAACTGTTCGAATCATAATACATTTGGAATGCGCATAACAGTTTAGAATATGCTTAAGGATTTTGAGCAGTTGATTTTTTATACATAACAAAGGGTAACCATATACTATGCATCTTTATTGGTAACTTGCATTATTAGTACTTATCCTGGTTTAAATCATGGGTTATGTTTGGTAGTGTCCTATTTTGTTAATTTGTACTTTGGTAATGTTACATTTGAAATGGGTCACTTACTGGGGACAAACACTTGGTTGGAAACTATACTAAGGGATGCTAGTCTGAGGATTTAGGGGTGAGAAATTATTTTTTACAGCTGAAATATTATTGCTGCAATCAAATTGTAGTGAGGTTTCAAGGTTTGTATTTATTTATTTAGCTTTTGTATACCAGGTAAGCACACTAGACAGTACTAAAGAATGTAGAATATGAAGGACCTAGTATCAAAAGATTAGTGAAAGGTCAGAAGCTCAAGCAAAGGTTTAGGGCATGTTTGTTAATTCATCTACTTTTGATAATGTCTGGCAACAGCCATGCTAACCCTTGCCCACAAGATAGACAGCCCAATGATGAGAATAGGAAATGGATTATATATGCTAGAAAATACAAAATCACACATGCCCCACAATGCAAAGCATCATGGGCTGCATATGCAAATCACCACAGAATGTTATGTTGGTCCAACTTTAAGCAGAATTGCATGGTGCCGAAAGGCCTCTCACACAGTTGCAAAGGGTCCTACCTGGACTCATCAGTATGCCTTGTCTGCTTGGCACCCCAGTGGAATGGACCAGCTACCCTTAAGGCAGTGTGCCTTGGATATATTGTGGTGAACCCATTAAAATAAAAATCATTTAAAGACAAAGAATCTTTCAGGCGTAAGCCGAGGCAAGGGTTAAGTATTTGCTGGTTAAGATTTCAAATGTTCTCACACATGGTTGTGTGTAAATCACTACAGAATGTTGTGAATGCTATAACATTCTGTGGTGATTTGGTGTATATGCAGCCCATGATGCTTTGTATTGTGGGGCATGTGATTTTGTATTTTCTGAAACTTGGCTTCCCATTAAATGCCCTTTGGGGTAACCCTTGCCTCAGTGTTTACGCATAGAGGTTCTTTTGTCTTTATATATGCTACATTTGAATACTGGAAGTCTACCACCAAAATGTACAGCATTCATGTATGGGTTGACATGTTGAGGCCAGACGTTATTACCCTCACTGAAACTTGGTTTACAGTTAAAGTTGAGGATGCTGCAGCTGCTGGATACTTTATTCATTATTTAGAACTGATAAGATTGTGAAGAGGGTGAGGGCTATACGATTTATGTTAAAGGTAATTTGGTTGCAGAAAAATGAAGTCACTGGTTGTAGTTCAGAATGTGTATAGTCATTTGTTTAACTGTAGGGCTGTGTATATCTCCCAAAGTATAGTAAGGATGGGATCTATTATTTTAGTGATTGTGGCACAACTGAATGTTAATCATAAAAAATATTATGAGGATTTTGATAATGATTGGTTAAAAAGAAATAATGTAGTGAGGAATAAAATAGTAGCGCTTAAATGTAGTGCGGTTGGTGAAGGACTTAATCACCTCCTTACAAAGCTCTCCTTACACTTGTGCCACCATCCTCTGTGATACCTAACTTTTGATCTTCTCCCACCCCCTTGTGCCACCTAACTTCTTATCTCCTCCCACCTCCCTTGTGCCACCACCCTCTGATGATACCTAACTTCTGATCTCCTCCCACTCCCCTTGTGCCACCACCCTCTGTGATACCTAACTTCTGATCTCCTCCCACCTCCCTTGTGCCACCACCCTTGTGATACCTAACTTGATCTCCTCCCACCTCCCTTGTGCCACCACCTCTGTGATCCCTAACTCTGATCTGCTCCCACCTCCCTGTGCCACCACCTCTGTGATACCTAACTCTGATCTGCTCCCCACCCTCCTTGTGCCACCACCCTCTGTGATACCTAAATTCTGATCTCCTCCCACCTCCCTTGTGCCACCACCTCTCTGTGATACCTAACTTCTGATCTGCTGCCACCTCCTTGTGCCACCACCCTTGTGATACCTAACTTCTGATCTCCTCCCACCTCCCTTGTGTCACCACTCTCTGTGATCCCTAACTTCTGATCTGCTCCTACCTCCTTGTGCCACCACCCTGTGATACCTAACTTGGATCTGCTCCACCTCCCTTGTGCCACCACCCTTCTGTGATACCTAAATTCTGATCTCCTCCCACCTCCCTTGTGCCACCACCCTCTCTGATACCTAACTCTGATCTGCTCCCACCTCCCTTGTGCCACCACCCTCTGTGATACCTAACTTCTGATCTGTTCCCACCTCCCTTGTGCCACCACCCTCTGTGATAGCTAACTTCTGATCTCCTCCCACCTCCCTTGTGCCACCACCCTCTGTGATCTCTAACTTCTGATCTGCTGCCACCTCCCTTGTGCCACCACCCTCTGTGATACCTAACTTGATCTCCTCCCACCTCCCTTGTACCACACACCCTCGTGATACCTAACTTCTGATCTCCTCCCCACCTCCCTTGTGCCACCACCCTCTGTGATACCTAACCTGATCTGTTCCCCACCTCCCTTGTGCCACCACCCTTCAGATACCTAACTTTGATCTCCTCCTCACCTCCCTTTGTGCCACCACCCTCTGTGATACCTGACTTCTGATCTCCTCCCACCTCCCTTGTGCCACCACCCCTGTGATACCTAACTTCTGATCTGCTCCCACCTCCCTTGTGCCACCACCCTCTGTGATACTCTAACTTTTTGATCTCCTCTCACCTCCCTTGTGCCACCACCCTCTGATACCTGACTTCTGATCTCCTCCCACCTCCTTGTGCCACCACCCTCTGTGATACCTAACTTGATCTCCTCCCACCACCCTTATGCCACCACCTCTGTGATACCTAACTAACATATACTAAAAGCCAGCAGAATAGGCCAATAGGTCTCTCAATGTCTGCTCGAGCCAGCAACCTAGTGGCTGCTCACCTTACCAACCCCCATCCCTCAAGAGGGTCCCTCTGATTTAATTTCCCTTGTACCTGTCCCACCTTCTTGAAGACCTCCACGCTGCCTCCAACAGCCTCCGTGCAGTGTATTCCATGGCTTCACTACCCTGTCAGTGAAAAATGCCTCCTATGCTCCCCCCTATAATTTCCCCTCAATTTCCATCCATGGCCCCTGGTTATTCCCCTTTTTTTTAGCCCTAAGCAGATTCTTGGTTCCTCCTGTTTATTTCTTTTACATACTTGAAACCTCTAGCATATCTCCCATCCCTCCCTCCTCCAGTGAGTAAAGCCCAAGCTCTTCCAATCTCTCTTCATAAATCCTCCCCTCCACGCCCTGAATCATCCTGGTCGCTTCCTCTGAACCTCTCAGCAGCGCTATGTCCTTCTTCAGATGTGGTCTCCAGAACTGTACACAGTACTCTAGGCTGCCACCTGACCATAGCATATATGAGGGAGGATCACTTCCTCCTTCTGGACGTAATTCCCTGGGTATGCAGCCCAATATCCTGTTTGCTTTGGCTGCAATTCTTTTACAATTTTCAGAGTTATTCATTTAAAGCATCTACTGACACCCCAAATCCCTTTCACCCAATGTGACATACAGTGTTACCCGGAGTAAACAAGGCCCAGATTATTGACTCCCAAATTAAGTACCTTACATTTCCCAGCATTAAATTTCAGTCCCGTCTTGTTGACCACCCTCCAGAATATCCAGGTCCCCTGGACTGACTCCTCGCTTCCTCATAATCCACCAGTGCTCCCAGTTTTGAATCATCTGCAAAGAGACAAAACTATTTCTAACCCTCCCAATATCCCAAACATAGGCATTGAACAAGATTGGACCCAAAACTGAACTCTGAGGGACCCCACTGATTACCTTCCTGGGGGAGGCGAGTATCCCACCCACCATAACTCTCTGTAAATGCCCGAAGCCAATTTTCAACCCAAAAGCTCCTGACCTCCCACCTCCATCTCCCCCATTTTTGCTATCAGTCCATTATAGGGCACTGAATCAAACACCTTGCTGAACTCTAGGTATATGACATCCACTGACCTATGTCTATCCAAAGCCCCTGTCCACGCAGTCATAAACTCCACGAGGTTGGACTGACACGATCTCCCTGAGACAAAGTCATACTGTTTATCATCCTGGTGTCCTAACCTTTCCAACTGTCTTGCAAGCCTCTCCTTAATAAAGCCTTCCATTACTTTTGCCTACCACAGACATCAGATGACAGGCCTATAATTCCCCGTCTCCTCCCTAAGATCCCCTTTTATGTATAGGCACTATAATAGCCACCTCCAGTCTTGTGGTACCCATCCTGTCTGCAGAGAGCTGTTAAAGAATGCAGCCAGTGGAGCTGCCAGCTCCTCTGCCAATTCCTTAATTACCCTTGGATGTAGTCCATCCGCCCCGCACCTTATCAGATTTTAGCTTCCTAAGGCCTCCCTCACCCTATCCACTGTGATTTCTCCCCACCCATCCACCCTCATGTGATTTTCTACTCTTCCAGGAGGAAGGAGCTGCTGGTATAACTAAACTTCTACTGGACTATATTGCCCTCCTTTCCTCCCTCCACCCAGAGGCAGTTCTACATTTATAGGCACATGATTTGACTGACAACAGGAAATTCCTGTTTGGGAGCAGGAAGTGAGTGATCACAGAGCCACCAAAGACTCACCATCCTAGAAGGGCAAGAGTAGCTTTCCGTCCCCCAGCTACTGGAGGTCTGACTCTGAGCAAGTAAGGAGACTACTGAGAAATATAGAACTTCTTGTCTCAGAACAGGAAGATCAGGCGCTAAAGGGCACAGTAAGTAAGTAGGGGAGAAAAAAAGAAATAAACAGAGGAAAGAGTAAGTATTCCAAACAACAGTTAGGGGCAAGAAATAAGACATGGTGGGAGGGTGCAGTGCAGTGGCGAGGAGCAGCAGTCTTCCGGGAGAAGTTCTGGAGGATGCAGTGTTGTCCTATCTGCAGGCACCTCTCTGGGTTGAGGAGGAGGTTACTCATCTCAGGCTGAGTTGGGCGGATTTGTGGGACCTCCTTTCCACCCAGGGACCACCAGGGTCACTGCCGTTGCCTCAGAGGTTGCCAAGAAGAGGAGCGGTTGGACCACAGTGGGCTCAGGGATGGTGAGGGTGGTGGAACAGAGGTGCATCCCTCTGGTTGTACCTCTCCACAACTTCTATGCCGTTCTGGAAAAGTGTGGTTCCTCTGTGGAGGCACCCCAGTGGAGACCAAGGAGAATGCTGGGAACTCCACAAAGGTGACCCACAGGAGGTGGCATGGGACCCCACAGGGAAGGAAACAACTCCTGGTGGGCGACTCTATTGTTAGGAAGGTAGAACTGGGGGAGGAAGGGAAGGGGAGAGGGAGGTAAGGTGCCTGTCTGGCGCCATGGCTTGGAGGGACAGGGAGCTGAATCCTCAGGATCACAGGGAGAGCTGCACAAGGGAGGGAGCTGGATGTCATTGTCCACCTAGGGACAAATGACCTGGCTAAGAAAGGGATCAGAGCAGTGCAAGAAGCATTTGTAGAGATGGGGAGGGGCCTGAGACAAATAGCACGCATGGTAACCTTCTCTGAGGTGCTGCCTGTCTATGGCACGGTGAGGCTGGGGTGCTCCACACCATGGGATTCAATCAGTGGTTGAAAAACTGGTGCAGAGCTCAGGAGTTGGCTTTATTGGGGACTGGGGGTCCACCTGAAGGGATGCAGGCCTATACTGGCGTGATGGTCTGCATCTGTCCAGGAGGGGAACCAGGATCCTAGGTGATAGGTTTAAATGCTTCCATTTGGCAAGCATTAAATCCAACCAAGGGGAGGCACTAGAGAGGAGCAGGAAAATCCTATCTCCCCCAAAAAAATCAGGGTACTAAGTGAGGTAGACACCAACATAAAGATGTCAATAGGGAGAAGTGCAGGAGTAAATGGAAAAGTGACAAACACAAAAGGGTAAGGCCATCAAGAAATGGAGGGTAGTGAGTACCAACACCCATAGTCTGGGCAACAAGCTCCCTGAACTGGTGGCCTTGATGGAAGAGGGATGCCTGGATATCGCAGTCACAGAAACATGGTACACAGAGAACCATGACTGGGATGTTAACATACCAGGGCACACAACTCACAGGAGAGACAGGGAGGGAGAAGAGGGGTGGAGTAGCTCTCTATGTAAGGGAAGGGATAAAACAACTGAACAAAAGAGTAAACCGGGAGGAGAGGAGGCACTGTGGGTCACCTAAAGACTGGAATGGCACCACAATCCGCAAGGAATTGTATACAGACCTCATGTTGGGGTAGGGAATGGACAAGGATATGACAGAAGGCATACTTAGGATAGCAGAGAAAGGGTAGATACTCTTGATGGGGTACCTCAATATGCCAGATGTTAACTGGATTACCTTTGCTGCAGCCACATCCAAAAGCAGGCCATTTTCGATGCCCTTCAGGTGGCATGCCTCAGAGAGCTAGTTTTGGAATCTACTGTGAGGGAGCAATCTTAGACCTCGACTCTCAAATGGGGACAGTGATAGGATCTCCGATCTAGAAGTGGGTAGCCATTTGGGAACAAGTGACCACCAAACAGTGTGGTTGACGATAAACTCAGCTACAGAGTCAAGCCATAGAAAAGTGAGGGTTCTGGACTTCAGCAGTGCTGACTCTGGCAAGATGGGAGAGTGCCTTAGAAAGCACTAGCAAACAGGCTTGAAGGAGGTTGAGCAACAGTGGGAAATATCAAACTGCCATCGAGAGGCAACAAGCCTTTGTGTGAAGAAATAAACAAATCAAAATGAAAGAAAAGCCACTATGATTCTCAAAAGAGATGGCGGTGAAGGTTAGGGAGAAAAGATAGCATTTAGGAAGTATAAGGAAACACAGAAGGAGCAGGACAGAGAACTGTACCAGTTAAGGCAGAAGGAAGCAGGAGGGTAGTCAGAATAGCAAAGGCCCAAACTGAGGAAAAGATAGCCAAATCGGTTAAGAAGGGGGATAAACCTTTATAGGTATATCAGGGAGTGTAGAAAGACAAAGGAGGGATAGTGAGGCTGAATAGAATGGACGGTGAGTGGGCAGAGAGGGACAGTGAAAAGCAGGATACTGAATGAATACTTCTGTTCAGTATTCACAAAAGAGGAGGTGAGGGAGGTGCCTAATCCAATTAACAGAAGCACTGTGGATAGGGAGTCGATCCCAGTCCTTTCACAGAAGAAAGGGTTCTGAAAGAACTCCTAAAACTGAAGGTGGACAAAGCAATGGGACCAGATGGAATTCACCCCAGAATTCTAAAATAATTAAGCAGATAACTTGTGACATCATTGACTACACTTTTAACAAATCATGGAAGGATGGTGTGGTACCTGAGGACTGGAGGAAGGCAGATGTGATTCCCCTTCACAAAAGTGGGACCAAGACAGAGGCAGGAAACTACAGACCTGTCAGTTTGACCTCTGTGGTAGGGAAAGTGATGGAATCACTTCTGAAGGAAAGAATTGTTGAGTACCTAGAGGCCAGTGGGCACAGGACCCAAGGCAGCATGGGTTCACAGCGGAAGGTCATGTCAGATGAATCTAATCGATTTCTTTGACTGGGTGACCAAAGTAGTAGACCCGGGAGGGGCTGTGGATATATTACTACCTAGACTTTAGTAAGGCATTTGACACAGTCCCCACAAAGATTAATAGTCAGATTAACCAGCCTGGGAGTGGGTCCCAGGGTGGTAGCCTGTAAAACATTGGCTGGACAACAGGACACAGAAGGTAATTGTAAATGGAGTCCACTCTGAAGAAAGAGGGGTTACTAGTGGGGTACCGCAGGGTTCAGTACTGGGTCCAGTCCTTTTAATGTCTTTATAAGTAACATTGCAGAGGGACTGGAAGGAAAAGTATGCCTCTTTGCAGATGACACAAAGATCTGCAACAGGGTTGATACACAAGGAGGCATAGAAAGGATGAGAAGGGTCTTGGCAAGGTTGGAGGAATGGTCAGAAGTATGGCAGCTTGGATTCAATGCAAAGAAGTGCAAAATAATGCACCTGGAAACAAAAACCCAGGGAAGATTACACAGTTGGGGTGGGGAAGGTAGTAACAACAACAGAAATGGAAAGGGACCTGGGTATAATCATATCAGATGACCTTAAGGTTGGTAAGCAATGTGAGAAGGCAGTAGGGAGGGCTGGGGGATACTGGGATGTATAGGGAGAGGCATCAGCAGCAGAAAACAGGAAGTTGTTATCCCCTGTACAGACAGTTGGTGAGACCCCATTTGGAGTACCAGTCCCACTTCTGGAGACCCCATCTCCGCAAGGACATAGAATAGAGGCAGTTCAGAGGAGGGCAACCAAATGGTGCAGGGTCTGCAAGAGAAGCCATATGAGGAGAGACTAAAGGAGCTTAATATGTATACCCTGAGGAAAGGAGGAGAGGAAGACATGATAGAAACGTTTTAAGTACCTCAGTGGAATCAACAAAGTCCAAGAGGTTAGCATCTTTCAGAAAAGAGAGATGTGCAGAACAAGGGCCACAATTTGAAGGTAGAGGGGGGAGCGCTCAAGGCAATGTGAGGAAATATTTTTTCACAGAGAGTGGTGGATTATGGAACAAGCCTTCCTGAGAAGGTTGGGGTATAAAACTGTGGAAGAATTCAAGAATGCATGGAACAGACATAAGGCAATTTTTGTGGGGTAGGAAGAAATAGGCTGTTGGTTAAATAGGATCTGCAGCTTATCCTCTAGGTAGGAAATTGGCAGACTAGGTGGGCCAAAGCAGTCCTTATCTGCCCGTCAAAGTCTATGTTTCTATGTGTCTGGATCTAGCCCAGCCTGTACCCTAGTCTCTTTCCATCCACTGATCTCAAACTGAGACAGATCTCTCACTTTTGCTGTCTCCTCTTTCCTCCCATCAGACTGTAGTGATCCCTTGTCACCTCTGTAAAAATTGAGGCAGAGTACTCATTTAGCACCTCGGCCTGTTCCCTGCTTCCTGGGCCCATCCCCCACAATCTTAATCCTATTGATCTGTGTCCTCTCTTCTGTCTTGTGTATCTACAGAATCCCTCCCCCCCCTCTGGATATCTGTAGCTGATTTTCTCCATCCCTGCCTTGGCGCCCTTACCACTCTGATCTCCTCCCACCTCCTTTGTGCAACCACCCTCTGTGATACCCAACTTCTGATCTCCTCCCACCTCCAGCCCTCTATTATCCCTTATTTCGGCTTTCTGTCTTCCTCCCTACTCCTCCTTTCTCCTAACACTCTATACCTGTTACAGTCTGTCCTGCATTGCAGGCTATACTTACTCATTACTGTTCATGAATCCTGATCACTTTTGTAGTCTTGGAACAGCCAGTAAGTACTGTACCCTGCTCCTCTGTTCCCAGTGTCTGCTTTGGAATTCCTGTATACCGGACTGCTTGTACTCATGTATGTATGCAATTTGTTTGTAATTTTGCTCATGACTGATGGCCTATTTTGTCACCCTAACTTCTGATCTCCTCCCACCTCCCTTGTGCCACCACCCTCTGTGATACCTAAATTCTGATCTCCTCCTCCTCCCTTGTGCCACCACCCTCTGTCATAGCTAAATTCTGATCTCCTCCCACCTCCCTTGTGCCACCACCTCTGTGATACCTAACTCTGACCTCCTCTTGCCTTCTTTGTGCCACCGCCCTCTGTGATACCTAACTTTTGATCTCCTCCTCCTCCTTTGTGCCACCACCCTCTGTGATACCTAACTTGGATCTGCTCCCACCTCCCTTGTCCTGTCACCTCTGTGATACCGAACTTCTGTTCTAGGAGCGTGGATATGTTGTTCATCCACACTTTCTGGCATGTCCTTTCCCTTTAAATTCACCAGAAAGTCTTCAGGCTGGCTCCTCCCACCCACCCGGGTGGTAACACTTCGGCTTTGCCCCATGATGCCAGATCTTCCTTTCCGCTGGAAGATTCAGGTTCCCTCGTGCTACTTCTGCAGTTCAGAGGCCCTGGATTCTCAACGCATTGTTTTCACCGCAATCTTTTCTTTAAAACTCATCAGAGTTTTACGATACCGATCCGGACGCATTGGACATGGAGGACAATTTGTCCCCGGATTTCTCGCCAGTGTCCCTGTGAACAGAAAATATCGCGCACCAATCCCCACTCTCTCGTGATGTTCACGCTTGGGTGTCATGCATGACACCACTTCTTGCACCATCTGTCTGGCCTTCCATCCCAACGCTCTGGAGGACCGCAAGACGTGCCTAAAACTGGGGAGACTGAGCTTCATGAACCACTGGTGAAATAGAAGGAGGCCAGGTGGGTGGTTTCTGCGGCTGTGGGATCTGCCGAGCAGCTCGACGGATGGCGGCTTTTGAAGAGAAGCTGGTCAAATTTTGGCCAACTTCAAGTTTTTGTGCCGGCAACCTGGGTTCTACCTTCACTGGGTCCTTTGGGGAGCTGTGCCTGTCTCTCCCCACCAGGGTGAGGCGCCTCGGCCTGCACCTTCCGCCCTAGGAAAAGAGAGAAAGAACCCTAAATCTTCTTCATTCTGAAGAAGGCGTTCCTGGGACCAAGAGTGGTCGATTCTCAGGACCTTGCAGTCTTCGACCTCGGTCGAGATAAACTTCATGGCTGCCGGCTTCTTGGACCTTTCTGTCAGGCCAAGGCACTGAGGCCGAGGAAATGGCTAAACTGGCCGAGATTTCTCTCACCGATCGAGCTGCTGTTGCGATTCCGGTTGCCGACTCTTGGAAAGGACACCTATCCTTTCCTTCCCGATGAGGAGACCCAGCCCTTGGTGTCCTGATCAAGGAAAGGTGCAGAACCTTGGTTCTCCCCGACTCTGGCTTCTCCCAATCGAACGAGCCGACCCGTTAGTCTCAATGAGGACCAGGACCCATTCAGTTGAAAAACGAGAAGAAATGTCACAAGCACTCTAAGAAGAGGCATCACCATCAGTCCTCATCCTCCTCGGGTCGAGAGAGACTTGACGAGGCTCCGTCGATGTTATGAGGATCTCATGTGGCAACAGCTAATTCTGACTGGTCAGAAGCCGGCCGCTGGCAACACTGGCGTACTTGGCCTCAGCCTCTAGGCCGTGCCGACCCTCCGGAACGAAGATCCGGTTCCTCCACCCGTAGGGCGGCATGCATTCCAGCTCGGCTTGGTCTCCCACCGATTTGATGGAACCACTGCCTCAAGCAGCCTCAGGGATGTGCTCCTTGAAAGAGGATAGGACAGACGACCAGCCTCCCCGTCGTCTGTCCATTACTGTGGTCCCCATCACCCTCAGCATATCGAGGAGACTTAGGCAGGAGACCTTATATCCCGATTCTTTAGACTCGGATGCCACTGGTCTACACACTGCATCTGGGGATGACGGGTCATCAGTGGCAGGCTTGGAGGAAGGTCCTTCCTCTTTCAGGGCATCCTCTGCCTCATTTCTGAATCAACCGAATGCCCTTGGAGCCTATTCAAAAGAAGACGAGTGCCCTCACGGATATCCTCAGAGGGGATACCCCAACAGAGGCCTTTCCAGTGGCTGAAGCCATTGTTGACCCGGCTCTTGAGCTATGGCAATGCCCCGCCTCCTGCCCAGCTCTGTCTGCCCACATGGCCTGCAAGTATCACGGTACTCCATGGGGTCCCTGGCGGGTTTCACAGGGCATCCCTCGCCAACAGCCTTGTGACTGCTTCTTGTGTTTAGACACACGGGTAGCTCAGCTGGCGCTAACCGCCTCCGGACAAGGAGTCCAAGTATATGGACCATTCTGTCTGGAAGATTTATGCAGCCTCATCCTTGGGCCTTTCCAGGCCAGCTCGGCTGTGATCATGGCACACTTCTCTCATGCCCTTTGGGGTCACTAGATGAAGTCCTCCTCATCTCCCAGTGGACATGTAGACCACGGTGAAGCAGGTCCCGTGACCAGGCGTACATGGTTGCCAAACAGCAGCTCAGATGGCCCTGGACATTGGAGATTCCTGTGCTTGCTCCTTAGCAGCCACTGCCGCAGGGCCTGGCTGAGGTTATCCTCCTTTCTGTGGATACTCAGCACAAGTTAGCTGGCGTGCCTTCCTTGGCACTGACCTCTTCGGTCCAGGGTGGCAGGTCACTCCAGCGTATAGAGCAGTCCAGTGCCACTTGGATGCTACCTCTGCAAAGGGTCTCTGGGGCAAGAACCAGCAGAAGTGCAAGAATAAGCCCTTTCGGCACTCTTCCCCTGGGTTAGACAGCCCTCCTATCAAGGAGGTCAGCAGCAACAGCAGGCTCAAGCTTGGCGCCCAGGCCCAAGCAGGGTCTTCAGCAGCCATGTAAAGGAGGCCGAGGTGCGGCCTAGAGGCCTCCTCCTCCTCCTCCTCCTCCTCTAAACCTGCTCAGTGAGGGTTAGGGTTGCCACCCCACACCCATCATGCCAGCACTGGGTACTCCGTGGAGGCGGCTCATCCTTGCTTTCCGCCTGGTCCGATATCACTTCAGACAGGTGGGTTCTGGAAGTGGTCCATCAGGGTCTGCCTCAGGAGTTCGAGCAGTACCCTCCTAGCCGAGCTTGCCGCCCCTCGGGAGGAAAGGATCTCAGTTTGCACTTAGTCGCCTCTTTGGGACGACATTGCTCAACTCCTCTCAAGGAGGCGGTAGCTCCAGTGCTGGATCCTCCTCAGATTCAGGCTTCATGTTCAGGTACTTCCTGGTGCCCAAGCGGATGGAGGTTGGCCCCATCCTGAGATCTCCACGACCTGAATCAATATCTTGGGTCTGCACCTTCCGGATGGTAACTCTGAACCAGATCATACCATCCCTGGAGCGAAACATGTAGTTCTGTTCACTGGATCTACAGGATGCGTTTTCCGTCCCAATCTGTCCGTCCCACCAGCAGTTCCTCCACTTCAGGGTCGAAGGGACCCTGTATGAGTTCTGAGCCATGCCGTCGGCCTGTCATCGGCCCCTCAGGTCTTCACCAAGTGCATTGCAGTGGTGGCAGCCCATCTTGACATCGAGGATGCAGATATACCCCTATCTCAATGACTGACTCCTGGCAGGGTTCCTCCCTTCAGGAGGTGGAGAGATCCAGGGATGTGGCCCCGAACCTGCTCCCATCTAGGCCTCCTGATCATCGAGGCCAAATTGGAACCGTGCCCTTTCAGGTGATGGACTTTATCGGGCAGAGCTTGACTCGTCAAGCCAGAGCCCAGCTCTCAGTGGACAGGGGTGAGGTTCTCGCCTCCTTTGCCCAATTATTTTGGTTGGGCACTTGTGCTCTGCCAGGACTTTCTGCCTTCTGGGTTACGTGGTGTGCACCTCATGGTCTGTTGGGCCAGGTGGCACATACACCCCTCCGGTGGGATCTGGCCGCCCAGTGGACTCAGCGATATGGTCACTTTGACCAGCTGATCACTGTAACCCCAGAAGATGTGGGATGCTCTCCAATGGTGGACCGTCTCGGACCAATTGCAGGAAGGAATCCGTTTGTCCGCCCTGAGCCAGTCGTCCTGGCGACCAGTGCCTCTCTCATGGGCTGGGAGCCCACATGGGTTCTGGGTCCCGAGAGTCCCGATGCCACATCAATCTGTTGGAGCTCAGAGCAGTCAGACTGGCACTGTCAGCTTTCGCTCCTCAGCTCCAGGGTCAAGTGGTTCAAGTCCAGATGGACAATACCCTGACCATGTACTACCTCAACAAACAGTGCAGCATGCACTCCTGTCTGCTATGCAGGAGGTGCTCCAGATCTGGACCCTTATCAGCGGTTGGAGGCGGATCTCCTTGCCACCATGTGGCAGGAGTCTCGAACCAACTGGCGGATGCTCTCAGCCGCTTAGGCCAGATATCCCACAGTGGTCTCTCCATCCAGAGGTATCTTGCAATCTGTTCTCCCATTGGGGCATACCGTTGGTGGACCTGTTTGCCTCCAGGAGAACACCAACCTGAGACTGTACACCCACCCACCTCAGCAGGGCTCGCTGCAGGGGAGGCTTTCTCGAGGCTGTGGGGCCCAGGGCTTTCTCGCCTTCCCTCCATTTCCCTTGATCACAAGTACTACTCAAGGTGAGGAGGGACAAGGAAGGTGATTCTAGTAGCCCCAGATTGGCCCCACCAGTTCTGGTATCCAGATCTCCTCAGCCTCAGTTGCAGGGCCCGGAGTGGCTTTGTACCGCGCCGGACCTGATATCATTGAGCCAGGAGAAGGTATTCTATCCGGACCTTGAATCCTTGCACCTCACAGCCTGGCACCTGGTGGCTAGAGTTCCAGGCTCTGGGTCTTTCCGAGGATGTCTACACTGTGGTGGAGGCATCTCGTGAGAATCGACCAGGAAGAATTATGCCTTCAAATGGAAAAGGTTTTCCATTTGGTGTCAGGTAAGAGTCTGGACTCCTTATCCTGCTCTGGGGCTAACATTTTAGACTACCTTTGGTCCCTCTTCAAAGGGGTCCTGCGGTCATCGACCCTTCAGGTGCACTTGGCAGTGGCAGCCGTCCTCTGCTTACTGGGCGCGGTCAGTCGCGACATTAGCACAGGAGACAGTGGTCGGGCACTTTTTCAAAGGCTTGATCACATATCCCTCCGATGCGTGAACCTCCACCTCCGTGGGATCTCTTGCTGGTTTTGGCAAAGCTCATGGGCAAGCTATTCGAACCTATGCACAAGTGTGAGCTCTCCACTTGTCGTGGAAGATGGCCTTCCTGGTGGTTATCACGGCAGCCAGAAGGACACGGTGGACTCCCTTATCTGGTCTTTCACAGAGACAAAGTTGTCCTGCACCCCACCGAAATTCCTTCGAAGGTAGTCAGAGTTTCACCTTAACCGGTGTTGACTCTGCCGGTATACTCCTAACTACACTGGACAACGAGTACAGGCCTCACTCGGACCTTAGACATGCTCTCTCCTATTAAAAGGAGAGGATGGCAGAAATTCGGGAGAAGTTCAACAGCTGTTTGTCACCTACACTGAAGCTGCTTCTGGCAGACCTGCAGCGAAGCGGACCATTGCTAGATGGATTACATCTTGCATAGGTCTGTGCTATGAATTGGCGGGCAAGGAGCCTCCCAGAGGGCCTAGAGCTCATTCTACCCACCATGCGGCTGCATCGGTGGCTGCTTCCAGGGACATCCCTATCCAGGAGCTCTGTCGGGCTGCTACCTGGAAGTCAGCAAACACCTTCATTACCCACTACCACATCAACCTTGAGTCGGCACGGATGCTGGTTTTGGGGCCTCGGTTCTCAATCTCTGTTTCCTAAATGGGGGTGTCGCCTTGCCTCCTCCTCCCAGAGAAGCTGCTTGGAGTCTGCCAGAGTGTGTGGATGAACAACATATCCACGCTCCTAGAAGAACAGGTTCTCACCTGTAACAATAGTTCTAGGAGTGGTATATGTTATTCATCCACACCACCTGTTCCCGACCTCGGCTTTAAGGCGCACCACCTTGCTTCCAGTGGGCGCAAGATCTGGTGTCATGGGCGGAGCCGGTGTTTACCACCCGGTGGGTGGGAGGAGCCAGCTTGAAGACTTTCCGTTGAATTTAAATGGGAAAGGGACATGCCAGAGTGTGGATGGACAACATATACCACTTGTAGAACTGCTGTTACAGGTGAGTAACCTGTTCATCTGCTCCCACCTCCTTGTGCCACCACCCTCTGTGATACCTAACTTCTGATCTGCTTTTGCCTCCTTGTGCCACCACCCTCTGTGATACCTAACTTCTGATGTACTCCCACCTCCCTTGTGCCACCGCCCTCTGTGATACCTAACTTCAGTCTCCTCATGCCTCCATTGTGCCACCGCCCTCTGTGATACCTAACTTCTGAGCTCCTCCCAGCTCCCTTGTGCCACCACCCTCTGTGATGCCTAACTTGATCTCCTCCGCCTCCAACTCCCTCTATTATCCCTTATTTCGCTCTCCGTCTTCCTCCCTACCCCCTTTCTCCTAACACTCTATACCTGTTACATTCTGTCCTGCATTGCAGGCTATACTTACTTCATTACTGTTCATGAATCCTGATCACTTTTGTAGTCTTGGAACAGCCAATAATTACTGTACCCTGCTCCTCTGTTCTCAGTGTCTGCTTTGGAATTCCTGTATACCTGACTGCTTGTACTCATAATGTATGTATGCAATTTGTTTGTAATTTTGTTCATGACTGACGGCCTATTCTGTTGTATATAATACTGTTCACTTCTTCTATATACTATGTACAATACATATTGTTTATCTTGTATCTTAGTAACCATTTGTAAAACTGGACATTTGTGAATACGGCATTTTTGCTCACATAACTTTTCCAGTTTAAAATAAACTTGATTGAGTGATTGATTGATTGATCAGTATAAATTATAAAACAAAGGAATGTTATTAGATTGGATATTGACCTCAAATTGTGTTCATATGAAAACAGTTGAAGTGCTTCCAGGCATTTTAAGTGACCATTCCTCCATCATGGATGATTAAAGTTGAAAGACCTAAACCAGAAGTATCTAGTATTTGGAAAATCCTAATACTAAGATTGGAGCTTTCAGCCAAATGATTAATGATACTGATTGGTCCTTCATGGATTGTACTAACAGTGGACCTTGGCTGTGAGTATTTTATAGTCCAGTTTAACCAAAGTTGTGACAGCTTTGCACTTTAAAGAAACATTAGAAAACGAGCATTTGTCAATACCGAATGTTGGCTTCTTGGCATTGTCACTGGTAATGCAGGAGTTAGAGATGCATAATAGGAATGGCAGTGTAGTATTGAACTAACGCCAATCCCACCCTACCCTGCAGAGAGTGACAGGCATTGGGGCTGTGCCTTTGGATTATTGGGCATAACGCTCACGCCATTTTGTCTCACACTACCCTTCAGACACCGACAGGTGTTGCGGTGTGATTGGGGTCTTCGGTTTACACTTATCCCATTTCATAAGGAAATATGCTGAAATGGGTGCGTACAGGAGAATGGGGTGAACGCTGGGGCCGAAGACAAGGTGTTATGGTGCGTTTTGGGGTCTTTAGCCTTTACACTCATCCCATTCCATAAGGAGATATGCTGAAATGGGTTCAGTATAGGAGAATGGGGTGAGCGCTGGGGCGAAGACCCCAAGGCTACCTGTGATGCTGTCAGTGGCTATAGGGTGGGGATGGAATGGTGTGTGTATTATGGGCGAGATTCCAAGTCGCACCCCTAATTCCTGTAAGTCTGTATGGAGTAGGGCATTATCGTTGGATAACCCTAACGCCCCAAATTTTGTTGAGTATTCACCCAGATTTGCAAAATGGGATTTTTGTTACCCCACGCCATGAACAGTGGCACAATCATTTCTGCTACCCAATCCGAAAGGTGTTTTGCACAGCGACGTACCACAGGTGTGAAAAATGACAGCTGTACTGTTCGTGAGATGGTGTGAAAAATCGCAATGTTGAAAATCTGGAGTGAAAATATGAAAAATTGGCAAAAGTTACGGGGAGCAGAGACTGCGCCAATGATGCCTGTAACGCTAATCATTTTAGATTTTTCCACCAGATTTTCAACATGGGTATTTTTGAACCTCTCCTCATGAACAGTGGCACTGTGATTTTCTTAATCTGCCCTGAACGGTATTTCCCACAGCGACCACGATATTCCTGCGAATGCAGCATTTAAGCCAGGATGTGAAAAAATGTCAGCTGTACTGTTCCTAAGGAGTGTGAAAAAGTGCCAATATTGAAAATCTGGAGGAAATATTACAGCTTCTGGAAAGTTAGTGCAGTGAGAAACTGCGCAACACACGCTTGTAAATATAAAGTGATTTTGGAATTTTTTCACCAAATTTGCAACATAGGCTTTTTGGGAGCTCATCTTATAAACAGTGACACTGTCGTTTGTTAATCGGTCCCAAAAGGTGATTCTGTGCAGTGACCGCGAAATCACCTTTTGGGACCGAATAATGAAATAACAGTGACAGAATTCATGAGGTGTGGTCCCAAGAACCCTATGTTGAAAATTTGGTGCCAAAATTCCCAACACTGGCTGAGATTTGCACCAAAGTTGAAAAAAACATTCATGCCATTATACAGCTTACCTGTATTTCTTCAGTTCGTGGTCGGCTTTGAAGAGTGCAGACGCCTTCCTGGTCCATCAAGATTGTTGCGCCGGCTCTGGAGGTAAGTATGGGGAGAGAGGGTGTGCGAGATGGGGTACACAGAGGGTGGAAGCGGGGTTGGGGGAGGGGCAATACAGCCAACGAGGGACCGCTTTCTTTTACAGGGTTTAAAAATTACATTCTTGTTTAGCACTACAGATGCAGTTTAGAAATCTACAAAATCCTAGTGCAGACTAAATAAAATATGTTTTAGATTTTTTTTATATAGGAAACACTGGTCTGTAGGTGAAAATAGTTTCTTGGAGTAGGGCTTCCGATTCAGTGAACACACGCTCCCCACCTTATTTAACTCTTGGTCACAGGGGTAGCATTTCACTTCAAGTAGTCTCCCACAGAGGATGCATGCCGTAATATTAATCTAAACATGCTATTCCTACCACTGGTATCTCTCTTAGTCAGATCTACCCTGCCTAAAATGTATAAGGCGCTGATATTGTGACGGGATACTTAGAATGGAGCAAATGGGGTATTCAGATCATATAGCAGGGTGTTTTGTATGAGATCTCCATGGTGGCGAAGGTGGCCCAGTCCGAGTGGGGGCACACAGCAAGCCTTGTGTCAGTGCCGAACACTGACCACCACGCTGCATGGGGAAGGGGACAAGCACCCCTGGCATGGCGGCAAAGTCTTGTGACATATGTTCCATCTGGTAGAGGCTCTAAACTGTGTTGTTGGTGCTGCTGCTGGTGTCTTGTGGGAGAGGGGATGTGGAGAGAGCCTGGAATGTGCTGTCTGCTGCACACACAGTTAAGGTCAGTGGCTGATTTTTCCCTAGGAGGTCACTGGCTGGGTGTCTCAGTTTCTGTGTCTGTGAGTGTGTGTACTGTGTATGTGGTAGTATCTCTCTCATTCCCTCGTTGAGCCACTGCTGTTTCTGTCTTTGGAGCCTCGCACTAACTCTGCTAATCAAATAGTTAGCAGCACCTTCTGACGCATTCCAGACCCTAAACCTTACATTCTCTGCAGCTCTGTCGCCTTGCTGTTTTTTTTTAATTTTGGGAATTGCAGCTCCCTGCACACCGCCAGGAAATTAGAAAGAAGGCTAGGGTGAATAATAAGTGAAGGGAATGTTGTTGTCCCTCTCCATCCCCAGTGAAGTTCAACCTTTTCCTCAGTGGAGCTGGAAGTGAAAGCTGTGCCTTAAATACACATTGACACGGGTGAGTTTTAACTCTATAATTCCTACTGAACTTTAAATCATGCCCACCAGAGTGAGTTGGGCAATTATGGTATCATTTGTTTAAAAAAGTGCAGAAAACTTGATATGTGATTTTTCCGTGAGTATTTTCTCATGCATGCATTGTCTCCTTTACTGGTTATATTTCTGTCTAAAAGCCCTGGGGTACTAGGTTATAAGCATATTGTGTATTTGAATGAAAACATCAAAGCTGCAGGAGCATGGAATGAGTGCGTTTGAAATACATTGAAACAGCAATAAAGTGTGTCAGCTTCAGAAGTGTTATGAACACTGACACTATGTAAATTGCTGATGACAGCCACGTTACCATCGCTGATTGCAGTGGTCGTTCTCTTTCAGTTGTATGCCACAGATCTGAAGTGCTGTCATAGACAGCTCGGCAGTTAATTGACGCGGTGTGGTCCCGCCTGCAAAATGGAGCGGGCACTGGCAGAGCAGGGGCACACATAAAACAGGTGAGGTAATAAATTGGATTACTGGAAAAGTTAGGGAGATAATGAAAGGGAGAAAGGGATAAAGTGTGGCAGAAAATATAAAGATGGTGGGTCAAAGAGGATAAAATTACCTATAAACAGCTGCAGAATAGGGGCAGATTGTCTATTCAATGCTAAGGCTGATGATTTTCTCAGAAAACAAAGGTAGGAGACATCAAATCCTGGTGAAAATAGGATAGGATTAATGAAGTTCTGGGAGCCCAGTGCGCTGAGGGTTGAGGCCCTGGATGCCACACCTCGCTCCACGCCAGTGATCCAGGTTCGAGAATGGACTGGGGTCAGCAGAGGAGGAGAGGATTGAGTATCTGGAGGACTGCTCTCCTTGGGAGGGTTGGGGTATGTGCCGCTGTACTAGTGACCCCAGTGGAGACTGGAGGAGCAGTACTCAGGGGCACCTGGCATTGGGGTTGGGGCGGCCCGGATATCCTGTGGGCAAGCACGGGGGTGTGCTTACCATGCTTCAGATGTCATTGCACATACGCACCCTAGGGGAACCAGCAAGGACAGAAAAACCCTCACGGCAAGCAGTATGGCGCCTCAATGGACAGCCGCTTTCAGGCCAAACGAAGCCCGGTGTAAGATGGGTGGGGCTCAAGGGTGATGTGGTCTTCTCCCTGGTCTGCCCCCCACTGGGGCCCTCCGTGGGGGTAAACCATGGTCCTCCCGCTTCTGCGGCGTGGCAGAGGCTGGCCGAGAAAGGATTGTTAGTTGTCCACAGAATGGCTGCGATGGAGGCACACCCCAGCCATCCGTGACAGAGAATAAATAGAATCTACAAAAAAGAAATTAAGTTCTGGGAAGGAATAACAAGCGGACCAAGAGTTTTGCAAAAGAATTATGGCCTACTTGCAAATGCACTTGGTGTAGCTAATAAGTTTAATAACATTTTAGTTTAGTGTCAGCACAAGTGCCTAATACATTTGTAAATAGGACTGTAACTTAGAATGGTGTAAGGAATATAGAAAGGGAATTTTATTTCAGAAAGGTCACCAGGACAGAAACTGTTAAATATCTGAACAAAATAATAACTAAAACTAGAATGGGTAGTAATGGATTAGATATCAGATTGTTGAAACTGGCTGTTAATGAAGTGGCAGTCCCTATGATGAAAATATTTAATCTTTCCCTATGTACACAAGAAATTCCAGAACTTTGGAGGCAAGCAGTGCTAGTCCCAGTGCATAAAGGGGTGATATTAGTTACAAGTAATTATAGCCCAATTTCAGTCCTGCCCCACTGTCCAAGGTATTAGAAAAATTGTATACAATCAACTTGAGTTACATTGAGGAATATAAGATTCTAACAGAGACAGCATGGATTTCAGAAAAGAGTAGCATGGTAACAGCACTGTTGGAGTATAAAGACTTCTTGTGTGATGTCTTCGACTATGGTGACCTGACTGGGGCAGTTTATATCGATTTAAGAAAGGCTTTTGATTTAGTCAACCACGAGATGCTTGTTAAAAGACTGCTTGATATTGGCCTAGCACAAAATCAGTGTTCCCCAGTCATTATTTTAGCGTGGTATGCCATGGGCCACCTCCCATATTTTTTACCACTGCCTTATATTTTTACCACCACCCTGTATTTGTAGCCATCAGCCTAAACTGTTCGGCCCCGATCACCACAGTTACCACCATACATTTACAGGCTATAATGGGGAACCCTGAAAATGTATGTAAATTGTATCAATACTATTTGACTAATATAATGCAGAGGGTAACATTAAAGCAATAAGGCATGACCAGGGTTAGATTAATCAGTGTTAATCACCCCTAGGGTGTAATGTGGCACGAGGCGAGCAATATATTGCTCTCTAGGGGTGATTAACTGACTGTTAATCTAACCCCTGGAGTGCCTTTATTGCTATTATAAAAATTATTCCAAAAGAAAAGTGTTAAAAGTGTATTTTTTAATGTTTTCCTCATTTAGAGGAGATTTTAATAAAGTAGTTCTTCCACCAACAGTTTAAGAATGCTGGTTCAAAATCAGAATGCATCATTCTAGTCATTCAGCAGTGCTAGAGGATGGAACGCTGACATGAAGAATCCATGTGCCATTGTGGTCAGGCTCTACATGACAGTATAACATGGATTAATGTAAGGCTGTTGGAATCCTAACAGCCAATCAGATTGCAGCATTTCTGAGAACCTTTTATAATAAGCAATATTATGTCTACACTTAGACCTGCTAGTTTTGGAGTCCCACAAGGGTCCATACTGGGGCCGTTACTTTTCAATCTTTTTCTTTTTTTTTTTTTCTTTTTTATTTATTATACTTTTGCCCACACTCACGGATGACCCGGCACCTCAGCCTGGTCACGGACCCCTGCCTCCACCTCCACATTAGACTGCTCCACCTCGGATACCCCTGGCTTGCTCCGCAGGGGTGGGGTGCAGCTCTGCCCAGGTACAGTGCCCAAGTCGGGATTAGGTCCAAGGGTTGGTCCTGGAGGTTATGAAGGCCAGGGCAGGCTTCATCTAGGGTCGCCCACGGGAGAATTTTTATAGGCTGTTCGTGGGGAGCGGAACGTGCAGTGACATCCAGCGTCTGTCCCGCTCCTCCGAGTAACTTCCGAATGCTGGTTGCTGCAGTGCCTCTGGCCTCTGTCAGGGTCCGGCAAGCATTGACATTTGCCTGCCCTCCCGGGAGAAGAGAGCAGTCCCTGGAATGCTCAATCCTTCTCCCCTGGCCGGCCCTCCGATAACTTGGGTCTGCTCCTCAAACCCGGTCACGCCGCAAGCGGAAAATTCAACCGCTGCTCCGATGGGCCGGCTATCTTCAGATTTTTTCTTAATGGACTTCCTTCTATTTACCAGGACAGCATGGTCATCCTTTATGCTGATGATGCAGTCCTGGCAACGAGGGTAAATCTATTCCTGCTCTTGTGAAACCACTCAAGAGGACTTTATTAGAGTCCAGAATTGTTTCATCAAAAGTAAACTAGTAGTAAATGTTGAAAAAACTAAATCAATGATTTTTGCTGTTCTAAAAACTTAGAAACATCAATCAGTTAGAGATCTAAATGACCTCAGGAGAGGTTTTGGAGTAGGTGCAGTCTTTTAAGTAGCTTGAGGTCTTTCTGGATAGCACACTGTCATATGCCAAGCATGTAGATAATTAATATGAGATTGGGACTGTTTGTGCAGAAATAAAGAAACTTAAAACTCAGACTGCTTCATCCAAACTCCTATAAGCAATATGCTTTCATGAAGCTACTCATCCATCCTGCTCAAAGTACCCAAAGTCAATACCGCTTTGAAAGATCAACCATCAGCTTCATGCTGCCCTCCCTATGGAACAAATTGCAGAAAGTCCTAAAGCTGAGTATACCCATATAATTTACGTCCTTCAAAACCCTTTACTCAAAGCTGATCAAGGAGCAATGCAAATGCTTTCATAGTACAAACGTGAATTGTGCCCCTCTGATTCTGTATCTCTTCTCTTTCCTACCAACTTCCATATGTCTGCAGTTTCTCCATACTGCTGCTATGGCATTTCCATTGCACATCCTTTCCCCCTTTACTAACTGATCCCTTCCCCTCCTTCCCTCCCGGATACCCGCCTCACTCCCCTCCTTCGCCTCCCCTGTGGTAGCTGCTGAAGCCCATCACAAACCATCACCTGATTCACCCTTGACTATTTCCTCAGCACTATCCAGCCCAGTTACTCACCTTGTATGCAAGTCATCAATAAACTTCCTTCATGCCAGATTTTAATTTCCAGTCTATGACCCTAGAATTATGTATATATGTAAATAGGTAAAATTACAGTATTTCACTGATAATTTCAACTATGTATATTGTATCTTGTTCCTTGCATTGCACTATGTCTGTGTAATTGTCCCTGACCTAACCAGGTCCATCTTGCAAATGAGCATTGCTCAATGATGTCCGCCTGGATACATAAAGATTTGATTGATTGATTGATTAAATCAGGATACTCGTAAATTGGTTGTTAGAGTTTAATACTTTCAGTTATTGATTATGGATTACATATTTATGCTTCCGACAATGGGCAGTGTGTCATCTAGCCTGAGAGTGGTGTGTAACTTAGTATGTAGATTTGTTTTGGGTTTTAAAATGATGTCTACCACTGTGATCTTTATGACCAGGTCAGTTGGCTCCCTTGGGGCATCGTATTAATTAATAAGATGGTTATCTGATGTTGGAGAAGATGTCAAACCACCAAGAGGTTGAATATGATGTTGCGAAATGTTTAAATTCATATAGCAGAATATCTACAGTGAATATGCAGCTGGAAACACCTAGTTGTAGAACAAAATTGGGACAAACATTCTTCAGTGTACATGGCAATTAAAGCATGGTATTCTTATGCTTAGAATGTAATAACATTCACAAATAGGTAGTTTAAGAGCGGTTTAAAATGCATTTGTATGACATTGCAGAATTGTTAACTATTTTAAATAGTTATCGTTGTATTGAATGACAGTTTTATTGTGTATTTGTCAAAGTATTTTTATAATGTATTTTTGTTGTATTTAATGTTGTACCGTTGTCTGACTGGGTCACCTTTAAAAACAGGCACTTGTTGTTGAAAGGTTATTTCCTAACAAGAAACTGAAAATGGATAAACATAAATTAAACGTACATTAGGTACAGTTAATGGACAGACGCAATGAATAATGTATTTGGGACAGACAAATGTAAGGAAACCCAGGTGAGATTGTGCCTAGAATAGTGACTGTTTGGAGGATGCCAGGTGATAGTACAGTCAAGGGTAGTTACATGAATAAGAATGTATTGCTGTCTGCTCCATTTTTTTCCCATATTTTAAGAGTTACTTTATAGTATCCTATTTCAACCCAGCGTCAGAACTAAGAGAAATGAAAACAAGAAAAGAAGTTGCCTATTCTGTTCTGGCTAGGAAGCACTGCTAACCATAGTTCATTCTTTGGTAAATGCAGGCTTCATAACCATAAGAAGGCAGTACTATTTGTTTACATTACCCCAATTGGTGTAATCCCATGAGATGTAGCATCTCGTTTTCATGGGGATCCCAGGGAAACTGCAGCAGTCAACAGGTTAACATAGTTCAGCAGGAATAAGCAAATGCATGCTAAAATATCTAAGCAAACCCAAACTGGTAACTGATAGGTCTCTGCAAAGAAAGAGCATAAACATTGTTCTAGGGACATGGATATGTTGTTCATCCACACTTATTGGCAGGTCCCTTGCCGCTTTAAATCTTGCTGGAGAGGTATTCAAGTTGGCTCCTCCCACCCACGGTGGTAAAACTCGGCTCCGCTCCATGACGCCAGGTCTTCCTTACGCTTGGAAGCTCAGGTTCCTCCTTAGCGCTGCGTTTCGACTGGTTCCTGAAAATTTCGGTCCTCGAAATCATTGGAAATGTGTTTTCTAAAACTTGATCTTTTCTTCTTCGCTATGGCGATGGCTCAGTCCTTTTCCGGCCCCAGGAGGCGCACGGTTAGTTCCTCCAGGAGAGACTCATTCCACTTGCGCTTATTGACTGGACTTGGATCACGATCCTCAGGCTTGTGATTTCTGTTCTGCCCTTTGGTCAGCTCTCTGGAGGACCGCACGGCCCGTTCGGGCCTCGGACATCTAGTAGTTTTTCCGCTCTGGAGATTCCCTCGGACGGTGGGTGTCCGCGACTGTTTCTCAGCAGTTCGATCCTGCGGGGAGAGGCGGCGCTCTCTCCTCGGTTCGGGCGCTTATCCGCTCTCCTTGGGTTCATCTCCATGCAGCTTCATTCAGGAGCTTCGTCATTCCTCTCCTCCAAGGAGAGGGACCCTAGAACCCTGCCGCTCGGCCTAAATCTAAGGGGCGCGGGCGGGGTCTCTTCGTCGGCGGGGAGCAGGAAGTTTCCCCTCCCTCATTGGCTGGCCTTTCGACTTGGGTCGAGGATGCGGCTGGCCTCTGGCCTCACGGTGTCCCGTCAGGTCAGCGGACAGGACCCCTCACGATGTTGTCGAGTTTCTCGACCCGTCTTTGGGTGGTCTTCTGGTGCCGCCATCCCTCCGCCTGGCGGCGGAGGTTGAGGTTCTGTCCGTCCCTTCGGCCGACAGCCCTCGGGCCTTTCTTCGAGCCGAGGAGGAGCGGGCGATCCGGCTCCTTCCCAGGCCCACCTCGGCCCCGAGGATTTGGGTCTCGGTCCGGTCATCCTCTCGGTCTAGCCGCTCATGCCGATCTCGGCGTTCTCGGTCGGAACACTGGGTTAAGTGGCTTTGCCATTCTTCGTCCCCTCCTCCGGATGAGGCGGCCGATGCCGTTGGCATCCGTCGTTCACGAGGAACTTATGTGGCGACAGCAGTTGTTGTCCGGTATCAATCGACCTCGATTCATTCTCCGGATAGCAAGCAGCCGGGTCGGCAGTCGTCGACTCAGTCGAGAGCCCCTCTCCAGGGCCGGTTGCTCGTCCGACCTCGCTGCCTCCGCCTTTGGCAGAGCACAGGCCAGGCCATGACCTGTTCCTCAGGTTACTGGTCCCTCACTCCTGCCGCCCCGGTCGTGAGGCGCCTTGGGCCTGCGGCAGCTTTTGCAGACCCTTCGAGCCTGGAAGCCAGCTCTGCTATGCTTCCTAGCAGGGAGGACCCGGGTCTTCCCAGGAACATTCCGTGACGACAGCCCATTGTCTTTGATGGTCTGCTTCAGCTCATTTCGAATTCACTGGGATGCAGCTCGAGCCGTCTCCAAACGGGCACCTTACCCCTCACGGAGATTCTGGACCGAGGGGTTCTCCCTCGGAGGCCTTCCCAGTGGCTGAGGCTATCGTGGGCCTGGCCTTGGAGCTATGGCGGCAGCCTACTTCCTGCCCTGTGCCTTGGCCAGGGTGGCTCGGAGGTACCCTGTCCCCGTCGGTTCTCTGCCCGGTTTCTTGGAGCACCCTCGGCTGAAGGGTAGTCACCGATGGCGTTTTCCAATGTCTTGAAACGCTGGGGATGTGGATAGACCCCTGACAAAGAGTCCAAAGGATGGACTACATTGGGCATAGGTTTACGCTACGCCCTCCCTAGGCCTCCGCCTGGCCAGCTCGGGCGGCTCTTATGGCACACTGTTCCCACGCCCTTCTGGGCACCCTGGACGAGGTTCTACATCATCTCCCGGCGAACTGCGGACCACGGTCCGGCGTGGTAGGACCAGGGTAGAGCGGTGAAACAACAGCTCCAGACGGCTCTGGATCTGGGTGACTCCTGTGCCAGATCGGTGGTGGCTGCAGTGGCCATGCGCTGCAGGGCGTGGCTGAGGTTATCCTCCTTTTCCTTGGAAACCCAGCATGAGTTGGCGGATATCCCTTCTTGGGACTGACCTTTTCAGCCCTGGAGTGGAGGGACATATCCAAGGGCCTGAGAGTCCGATGCCTCCGGACTCGGTCACTCCCACCCGGAGAGTCAAGGGCAACCGTCAGCCTTTGCGTAAGCCCTTTGCCCCCTGGGCCCTGCGGCTCAGCCGCCCAGCAGGCATGCGCTGGGCAGCCGTAGGCCAGTCCAGCGTCTTCCTCCAAAGGAAGCAGGGAGGCAGGAAACCAGAGCCCCCTCGGCTCCTTCCCCTCCAAGCCTGCTCAGTGATGGGCCAAGGGGCACTGTCCCGCCCCATCGTCCCAGCCCGGGTTTCCCCATGGGGGACGGCTCCACACTCGTTCTGGAGGTATTTAAGGGTAGATCTGTTGCAGGTTGCGAGCGGTTTCCCTTTTGAGCCATTGCCCCATGGGGATCTTGGGTACCTGCCTCTTGGTCGGTCGTGCAAGCGCCTGCCCTCTAGTTAGAGGTGATCAGGAAGGCTCGGACCCCCCCAACCCTGGGTTCGTGTCCAGGTATTCCTGGCCTCAAACGGACGGGGCTTGCTTCCCATTCTCCCACACCTGGATATTCCATCCTCAGAGCGTGGCGTGTGGCTGTTCCTGGGCCTCAGGATGTACCTACTCCTCGTTCCATCCGTTTCTTGGAAGGCTCCTCCCTTCTTAGCGGGGATCTCCTTACGAGTTCCTAGCCAGGCCCTTCTTTTGCTCAGCCGTCTCTGTGGCACTGAAGGGTCGGACGTGGCACCGCACCGGAAGGCAGACTGGTCTCCTGTTACAGGAGCCAATGGGAAATCGTGCCTTAGCTGTGAGGCTTCTTGGACTAAGCTCGACTCTTGAGTCCGAGCTCGGCTCCGGGCGGACAGGGCTGAGGTTCTTCCTCCCTACCCAGTCGGGTTGGCGGTAATTATGTCCTGCCAGGACCTCCTGCACCTCCTGGGCCTCAGGGCAGCCTTCCCCTAGTGGAAGGGCCAGTCAGAGGTCACAGCGCTGTGTCCTTTGGACCAGTCCATGACTACAGCCCAGGAGTTAAGAGAACGCTCCCTTCGACTGTTCTAACTGTGCCAGGAGAACATCCTGTTCGCTTCTCCTGAGTCGGCGGTCTTCTCCGACCGATGCTTCGGATGGGTGGGTGCCCATCTAGGGGAATACAGAGTGTTCCGCTCTGGTCCCTCGTGAGTCCCGATGTCCTTCCTGCTCGCTGGAGCACCAGGCGGTATGCTTAACTTGCACCGCCGCTCTGTTTGTATCGGGTCCAGTGGTCTAAGTCCAAGTAGGACAACACTACCCACTCATGTGCCACCTACCCCACTCAGGTTCGCCGATCCCTTGCCTCGGTGCAAGGAGGTTCTCCGCATTGGGTTTTGCGCAGTTGAGGGTTCCCAGCCATTTGATGGCAGGAGCCCCAATTTCCTGGCTGCTGCCCTAAGCTGGGCATAGGCTGCTCCTCATGAGTGGTTTCCCCCGTCGGGTAGCACAGGATCTTCTCCTCTTCCTCCAGGGAGAATACGAGGCCGAGACTGTTTTATGCCCGCCTCAGCAAGGCCTGCTGTGGATGCCATCGGGCCACGGACCCCGGCCCTCGTGCGTCTCTCCCATTTTCCTTGACCTCACGGGCAAGGCGAGGAGGACTTGGCACAGGTGATGCTGGTAGCCCCGACTGGATTGCCAGCTCTGGTATCGAGCTCTCCTCAGTCTCAGCCCCAGGCTCCAGAGGCGGCTTCTAGTCCACCCGGTTCTGTCTCTCCTTTTCAGGGAGGTTATCCATCTGGACCTTCAATCCCTGCACCTGTAGGCCGATCCCTGTGCGGCTGAGGGGCCAGGCCTAGGGTCCTTCGGCAAGGTCCTGACCTTTCAAGGCGTCCTGCTAAGTCGGCCAAGGTGCTCGCCCTCTGGGAGAAGTTCTCCTTTTGATGATGGGTTAGGCCTTGCCTCCCCGCCCCTGGGCGAGCATTCCGGACCATCTGCGGTCCATCCTAAACCAGGGCTGCCGCCGACGCACCTCTAGGTGCTTCTATGGTCACCCTGTCTTCCGGGCGCTGGCTGGGAGGCAGCTGGTGGTGCGGAGAAGGTGGTCTGGCACTTCAGGCCTCGATCCACGCCTCCCTTTGGGGAGAGTATCCTGCTTCTGTGGGATCCTTGCTGGTATGGGCTTAGCTCATGAGCAAGCCATCCAACCTTTGCACAGGTGCGAGTTTCCACCACCTGTTGTGGAAGAACACCTTCTTGGGGCTACTCTGCCATCCAGAAGGCGGGAGAGTTCCAGGCGCCCTTAATCTCCCTATCCGGTCTTCCACAGGAACTAGGTTGTCCTGCGCCCACCGAAGTCCTTCCGGACGGTGGCGGAGTCTTCCCTTCGGGGTATTGCCTCTGCTGGGGTTTATCCCCATTCACACCTCGAGGTCGTGATACAGGTTCCACAGGAACCTGTTTAACGCTGACCTACCTAGGGAGCGTAAGCTGTGTTCGAGAGGTTCGCCAGCTGTATATCATCTTCGCTGAAGCCGCATCTGGCAGACTTGCAGCCAAGTGGACTTACTAGCTGGTGGGTCACCCCTGCATAGGTCTCCACTATAGGCGGGCGGGCATGGAGCTTTCCAGAGGGATAAGTGCTAATTTACCCGTTCTTCCGCTGCATCGGTGGCTGCTTCCGAGGATACTGTGGTCCAGGATATCCACAGGGCTTCTGCCCGAGCAGCTTTACCATTCCCCTTCCACATTGACCTTGGGTCACGAGTGCTGGTCGGGGCCTCGGTTCTCCAGTCTTTCTACCTAAGTAGGGGTGTCGCCTTGCCTCCTCCTCCCGGAGAACTGCTAGGAGTCTGCCAATAAGTGTGGATGAACAACATATCCATGTTCCTAGAAATACAGGTTACTCACCTGTAACAGGAGTTCTAGGAATGGTATATGTTGTTCATCCACCACTTCCACCCGACCTCGGCTTGACGCGCAACCTGGCTTCCAGCGGGCTAGATCTGGCGCCATGGGGCGGAGCCGAGAGTTTTACCACCGGGTGGGTGGGAGGAGCCAGCTTGAAGACCTTCCGGCAAGATTTAAAGCGGCAAGGGACTTGCCAATAAGTGTGGATGAACAACATATACCATTCCTAGAACTCCTGTTACAGGTGAGTAACCTGTATTTATGCAACATTATCATGGTCAGGAGAGGGATACTGAACCAAAACAAATACAGGGGGTTCTTAGGTGGCTGGAGAGACTGGACATAAGCATTTGCTAGATAGAAGATAGATAGAAGAATTCCTCTGCTAGAGAGGAGTTGGTGATGTGTCTGGTGCTGCAAATCCTACCAAATGCACACTCGATCCTGGGAATTGAGAATGTTAGTGCTGTGTTGAATGGAGACACTGCTTGACTGTGTGAAGTGGCTAGGACATACTCCTGGGCTGTTCTTGTACACAGTTGTACAGCAAGGAAAGAAAATGCTGGTAATGCCAGCTTGGGAGGAGCTTGAGCAGTTAAGCTAGGGAGGGTAAATACAAATAGTCTAATGAATGTGCCCCTAATGTGTTCTTAATCCCAGATAATTTGGAAAAGCTTGAAGATGGGTATATCTGTTTCATTGGAAGTAATGACATTGTGGGCCTAGAATATTACTTAAAAGATAGTTGAAACTTCCTTCAATCTTATGCATCCATACCTTGATATTTTGTTAGCGGGTGATGAAGAGAGAAATCAAGGTCCTTGTATTGATGAAAACTTATGTAAACAAATATAGTCAACCTGGAGTGAGGTTAGCACACACTAACATCTGTAACTTGAAGGGACACTGTCAGCTTTCCCACAAAGTTTTGAAGCAAATCTGTGCAGTCTGCCTCTTGGCACACTCCTGTCGCACAGTGAGTCTAGAGTACTACTACTGTGTGTCTAAAAACTGGTATTTTTTATCTGGCTTTCCATTTTATAAAAAGTAGTAGTCAAGCGGTCCGCATTGAAATCACCTGCCGACTGGAAGAGTACAGTGATGCCGAGAACGCGATCTGCCGAGAGCGCAGTCACAAAGTGCCACTTTTGCCATACGCATGGTAAAAACATGTATTTCTGTAGATCCTCTTATTCAGAATCCATATTGCTTTTATCACTGAAAACGAGCACTTAGAGTGCTACTCATACATTTTAAAATCAACCCAAAATCTCATATGCACATTCAATAATTACTCATGCATGCACGGATCTTAGCTCAACAATTATTATGCGATGTCTGGATTTGGGTTGATTCCCCCAGCTGTCCTTACTGCCTTCTCACATTGCTTGCCACCTTTAGGTCATCTGATATATTACTTCTAGGTCTCTTTCGATTTTTGTTGTTGTTATTTTTGTTGTTGTTATTAACTCACCCCATTGTGTACACTTCCCTAGGGTTTTGTTTCCTAGATGCATTACCTTGCATTTCTTTGCATTGAATCTGAGCTGCCCACGTATTTGACCATTCCTTCAACCTTGCCAATTCCTTTTCATCCTTTCCACCCCATCTTGAGTATCAACCCTGTTGCAGATCTTTGTGTCATCTGCAAAGAGACATACCTTTCCTTTCAGGTGCTCTCAGTGTCACTTATAAAGACATTATAGAGGACCGTCCCAATACTGAACCCTGCGGTACCTCGCTAGTTACCCTCCTTTCTTCACTGTGGACTCCTGCTTACTATTACCCTTTGCGTCTTCTGTTGTCCAGCCAGTTTTTTATCCAGGCTACCACCTTGGGACCCACTCCAAAACTGGCTAACTTGTATATTAATCTTTGTGTGAGACTGTGTCAAATGCCTTGTTAAAATCTAGGTAGGCCATATCCACAACCCCTCCCTGGTCTACTACTTTGGTCACCCAGTCAGATAAATCTATTAGGTTTGTCTCACATGACCTTCCTGCTGTGAAACCATGCTGCCTTGGGTCCTGTGCCCCACTGGCCTCTAGGTATTCAATAGTTCTTTTCTTCAGAAGTGATTCTATCATTTTCCCTATCACTGAAGTCAAACTAACTGGTCTGTAGTTTTCTGCCTCTGCCCTGCTCCCACTTTTGTGAAGTGGAATCACATTTGCCCTCCTCCAGTTCTCAGGTAGCACCCATCCTCCCATAATTTGTTAAAGAAAGTAGTCAGTGGTGTTACTAGTTTCTACCCCTAGTTCTTTTAGAATTTTTGGGTGAATCCCATCAGGCCCCATTGCTTTGTCCACCCTCAGTTTCAAGAGTTCTTTCAAACCCTTTCTTCTGTGAATGGGCTGGTATCGACCCCCTGTTCAGAGCTTCTCTCTTGTTTGGTTTAGGTACCTCCCTCCTCTTCCGTTAGTGAATATTGAGCAGAAGTTCAGTATCCCTGTTTTTTCACTGTCACCCTCTGCCCACATTCCCTCCCCTTTATTAAATCTCTGTATCCCTCCTCGATCTTTCTTCGCTCCCTAATGTACCTGTAAAAGGTTTTATCCCCTTCCTAACAGAGTTGGCTATCTTTTCCTCAGTTTGTACCTTTGCTATTCTGACTGCCTTCCCTGCCACCTTCTGCCTTAACTGATAAAGTTCTCTGCCCTGCTCCTTCTGTGTTTCTTATATTTCCTAAATGCTGTCCTTTTCTCCTTAACTGTCCTCTGCACCTCTTTTGAGAACCGTAGTGGTTTTTCCTTCATTGTGTTTTTGTTGATTTGTTTCACACAAAGGTTTGTTGCCTCTACTATAGCTGTTTTGATTATTCCCCATTGTTCCTCCACCCCTCCTTCTTGCCCATTTGCTAGTGCTTTTCTGAGGCATCTCTAATTTTCCTAATGTCCAATACTCTTGTTTTGTATGGCTTTTACTCTATGGCTGTGTTTATTGTGAACACACTGTTTGGTGGTCACTTGTTCCCCAGATGGCTACCACGTCTAAATCTGAGATCCTTTCTCCTTCCCCATTTGAAATTACCGGATCTAAGATTGCTTCCTCCCAGTGGGTTCCATCACTAGCTGTCTGAGGCATACCCCTGTAGGGCATCAGTAATGATCCTGCTCTTGGATGTGCCTGCAGCAAAGGTACTACAGTTAACATCTGGCATATTCAGGTCCCCATCAACAGAAACTCCCTTTTTCTGCCATTTTAAGGATGCCTTCTATCATTTCCTTGTCCATTTCCTCCCCCTGAGATGGGGGTCTGTACAAACCCCTTGTGGATTGTGGTGCCATTTCATGTCTCCAGGGTGACCCATAGTGACTCATCAACTTTCTGTTTACTCTTTAGTTCTGTTGCTTTAATCCTTCCTTCCTTATATAGCGAGCTACTCCTCCTCCTCTTTTACCCACCCTATTCCTCCTGTAGACTGTGTATCCTGGTATATTGACATCCCAGTCATGGTTCTCTGTGTACCATGTTTCAGTGACTGTCACAATATCCAGGCATCCTCTTCCATCAAGGCCACAAGTTCAGGGAGCTTGTTGCACTGACTGTGGCATTGGTATTCATCACCTTCTATTTATTTTTATGGCTTCCCTCTCTTTAGCCCCATCCTTGTCCTTACTGCCTTTTTCTGCATTTACCCCTGTCTTGCACACTACTGACTTCTCTACCTTGGTGTTTACCTCTAACTACTGTGTTTTGTGGGGAAGGCTGGGGTTTCCGCTCCTTTTCAGTGCCTCTCCTTGGCTAGTTTAAATGCTTGCCAATGAAGCATTTAAACCTGTCACCTAGGATCCTGGCCCCCCTCCGGACAGATGCAGACCATCGCACTAGTATAAGCCTGTATCCTCTAGGTGGCTCCCCAGTCCCCAATGAAGCCAAAACCCTGAGCTCCACACCAGTTTTTCAACCATTCATTGAATCCATGGTGCGGAATACCATAGCATCATCCTTGCCAGACAGGCAGCACCTCTGAGAAGGTTACTGTACCTGCTACTTGTCTAAGGCCCTCCCAACTCCACCAACTCCTCTTGCACCGCTCTGATCCCATTCACAGCCACATCATTTGTCCCTAGGTGGGCAATGACATCCAGCTCCCTCCTCGTGCAGCTGCTCTGCTCCCACGATCCTGAGGATTCGCTTCCTGTCCCTCTGAGCTGTGGCACCAGGCAGGCACATTATCTCCCTATCCCCCTTCCTCCCCCACTTCTACCCCCAATGATCGAGTCCCCCACCAGCAGTGGTTTCTTCCCCCATGGGGTCTTGTGCCACCCTCCTTTGGGTCTCCTTTGTGGAGGTTTCCAGCATCCTCCTTGGTTTCCACTGCAGGTGCCTCCATAGAGGAACCACTCTTTGCCAGAACAGCATATGAATTGTGGAGAGGTACAGCTGGATGGATGTACCTCTGTTCCACCACCCTCCCTCCCTGAGCCCACCTTGGTCCAAGCGCCTCTTTCTTGGTAACCTCTGCGGTAACGGTGGTGGCCCTGGTGGTCCCTGGGTGAGGGAAGAGGTTTCATGAATCCTAGCCATGTCAGCCTGGAGGTGGGCAACCTCCTCCTTGACCAGAAAGGCGCCTGCAAACAGGGCAGCATCGCAGCCTCCAGAATGTCTCCTGGAACACTGTTGCCCCACAACCATTGCACTGCACCACTCATCATGATTTATTTTGTGTCCCTCTCCTGTTGCTTGTGTGCTTACTGTGTCCTCCCTCTATGCATTTTACACTTACTTTCCTACTGCCTATGTGCCCTACAACTCTCCCTTCCTGTTCTGGGACAGGAACTTCCTATAGTCTTCAGTAGTCTCCTTCTTCCATGCTTGGATTCAGACCTCCAGCAGCTGGGGGAGAAAGAGCTATTTTTAGGTTCCTTCAAGGTTGATGAAACTAATGTGTCTCAGTGATCCTTTCTACTGCCAAATAGGAAGTTCCTGTTGTCAGTCAAATCCAGTGGCTATAAAAGTAGAACTGGTTTAGAGTGTGGGTGGAGGGGTGGGAAGGAGGAGCAATTAGTAAAAAAATCTGTAGTTCTGGACTGCTGTTTCTTGCTCTGAAACCAAAGTTCTCTGTCAAAAACAGCAGGAAGAAGGTATAATTGGAGACACCTGCTTTTGTACTCTAAGGTGCTAAGCCACACCCCCAATTAGACTCTCCCTCTGCTCCTGACTCAGTAATTTAGCTGATACAGCCCCTTCCTCAGAGAAACACACAGTGACTTTCTTCTTCTTTTTTTTTTTTTACTTAAATGACTTCTTCTAATAAATTATCTGTTTGCTTAATACAAACAGGTACTGACTCCTGCTGAGATAGAAGTGATTTATCAGTAAAAATCTGTAGTTCTAGACTACTGTTTCTTGCTCTGAAACCAAAGTTCTTTGTCAAAACAGCAGCAACCAGTATTTTGTAATAAGATATCACTGCCCACTGAAGATAATTCATTCAGCTCAGTGCATTTCATGGTTTTCCTTGAATAGTATTTCTTTAAATTTTGCCTCCTAAAAACTTTTGGATGTCCATATACTATTTTAATGAATTAATATTAGGAGATGGGACAAGGTTCAAGCCTTACTCAGGATTTTTATTTCAGCTTCAATCAGTTCATGTATGGAAATGTTTAAGATTTGGATGCTCTTGCCCTCAAGTCCCACTTCTGTCTGCTGCCTGACAACCCCGCCTGGCTTGTCTCTGTGCTTTGACCATTTGGGGGTTGTTGATTGTTAACATGATTGGCAGGAACGGAGAAGGTCACATTTTATTAACATTGTTTGTAAGGTTATTTGAATGCGTTCATATTTAGTCTACTTTGAACTAGATAGGGAAGTAGGACGTGATTTGCCTGGATCTCGAGCGCCACTTTGAAAATTTGAATTCATTTTATGCCTTTCCCAAGGAAAAATCTGACCAGTCTCATAATCCTTAGCATCTCTATTAAATTTATACTTTTGTTTCTGAGGCTTGCTTTTCTGTGAAGTCATGTTGCACTATAGAATAATTTGGTAATTAGCAAAATCTGGTTTATCTTTTAGCAATGTCAATTTCTCCTTCAACACCTGAATTTCGTCTGATAGTTCTTTGAGCTGATCTTCATCTTGGTCAAACAGTATGTAAACTAATTCTGTAGCACTGGTGTTAAGAGCCTTATACCATCTCTCTCAATTAGGTGTCTTGAAAAGCCACCTGTTGGTAATTTCTCAGTTTGTAATCCCTGAGGGCCCACCATTTTCTTTTTATATGCTTTAAAGTCTTTTATTATAAAAATATTTATTTCTTTTGTTCTTAATTTTTATTTTTCTAATTCTGAAAACAGAGACATTAAAGTCTGTGCCTCCTCCGTTTGTTGTACATTTTTCTGTAAATAAGTCCCTAGTAACTAATCTGCATTGTGCAGACGCTGCCACTGTTTCAAACAGATTCCCTAAGTCCGTTGATTCATTGTCATTTACAGTAGTCGTGCCTGCATGATTAAAGCTCTCAGTACTCCTGCCTGATGTAAAATACCATCAGATCTTCTTGTCTAGTGACACAGATAATATTACTTACATCTGCTGTACTATTACCAGATCCTTTCCGTTGACTGATGAATATTTAAGGCAGACCACAGATAAATCAGGAAATGTTGCTGCGTTGTTGATGCCCTCAGTGCTCCTGTCTGATGTATGATATCATCAGCTCTTCAAGATAGCTCCAATCTGCTGCAGTGCAAACAGATCTGTTTCATCAGCTGACTAATGCTTGCATCAAGCCTCAGGTAGAGCAAAACATCTTCCACAAGTGTAAATTACTAGTCGAGGGATAGGAGATCGAAAAGTCCAAAAAGCGTTCTCATTAAGATAAATGTGCTACAAGCTTCTTCCATCACAGAAACCAAGCTAGGGGTTATGGTCGGCTGTACTAGAAAAGGCGTAATACGTAACTGCAAACAAACACATTGATTTTACAGATGTGGTATGTGCAACATTTGTAGATACAGTATAATTGAAAATATGTTTATTCATCAAGAAAATGGTGAAGGCATACAGATCAAATCAGATTTAACAAATGTGACTCTGATTATGTTGTTTACATTTAACCTGTTTGTGTAACATGGTATATGTTGGACATATATTGTTAGATGTTTAAAAACAAGAATCCAAGAACATGTTCGATCTGTTACATCAGGTACACCTATTACACGGTTGGATTACATTTTGCACAATTCCATAATGGAGATCTATGGAGAATAAAAATAGGAAAGTGTGTTTGCAATAATTTAATGCTTACCCGTTGTGGGATGCTACATTAAAGCATCCCACATCAGAGTGAGCATGATAAATCATATTACACCACTTCCCCATGTTTTAATTTTATAATTGCTGTCCAGCAATTTTTTACAGCCTGACTTTAGTGTCCGTGGGTCTCTCTCTCTCAGAAACACACACACACACAATCTGACTCTCCCTCTCCCTCCTTTCGAGAATTAGTTTCTTTTTTCTGTTTGTTGTTTCATGTTTTTTCTTTAACTTACACTTTGTGTTTCTGATGGGATCACACCTAACTGTCGTGACAGCCAGTCAGTCACGCTTGTGCTGTAGCTTGGTTTGGCTTTGTCCCAAAACAGATGAATGGCAGGATCAACCAGATTAAATCCAGTTTATCATTGTAAAAAGTAGGATCAACCAGATTAAATCCAGTTTATCATTGTAAAAGTAGGATCAACCAGATTAAATCCAGTTTATCATTGTAAAAGTAGGATCAACCAGATTAAATCCAGTTTATCATTGTAAAAGTAGTATCAACCAGATTAAATCCAGTTTATCATTGTAAAAGTAGGATCAACCAGATTCAGTTGGAAAAACCAAATAACTAAGCATGGATGCCGCTTTGTTGTTGTGGCTTCTCGGAAGCGAGAGATGGAGCCACCATGTTTGTGGAAAGTCTTAAGCCCTCCCTTGCAGAACAACAGTTAATGACGAGCTAATTTTAAAGGATTGTGCGCGAAGCAGTAATAACCAGTCGGTTATAATGCCTAATATCAACTGGGTCACGCCATAGAAAAAATTGCTGGTCAGTAATTATATCCTCATTTTGATTCATGGGCATTGAGGGACAGCTAATGCACCCACGAGGTGGGGTAGAACTTTGATGCTATTACAAAATGAAACACGCTGGATTTATTCTCTCAAATCTTGGGCACCTCATGGACTGAATGAGACGGGCATTTCACCATATTTGCCAAGATGAATTGATTGATAAATATTGTATTATACTTTTATTTATTAGTTTGCTGTTATTCTTGGTATGTATAAATATAGTGGCAGTGTGTAGTTTGAATAGATTATATTCCCATACCATATCTATTATGGATGCTCCCCTTGGGAACTACCATTATAAATATATTTTTACAGGCCCCATAATTAAAGTACCACACTAATCATATTATAGGTATACATACTGAGGTTTATTAGACTTCTTAATTAAAAATGTCTAAATGTACATTTTGAAATAAATAATTTTTCGGCTTGGATGTAAATACATTTAACTGGCTGGCATTCTCCCTTACTAATTTTTAAATGAATTTCTTTTTATTTTTGTTTCTCCCTTCCCCTTTCTTGTATTTTTTCCTGCCCCCGCTTTTTTCTTGCACTGTCACTGATGCATTTATAATCTGAATTATTAATAGATTTTAAAATATAACCATTATTGTAAATTAAAATTGTATGGATACATTTGCTGCATGATAATTAGGGCTTTATATTGTACACTGCCTCAGGCTTTTGTGGGTCAGTTTTGTGTATCTTTGAGCAATGTGTCTTTAACGTCTTGCTTTACAAATGAGCACTACACTGGTCCCACACCCCTGATGAAGGGTTACATGGAGACCCAAAGTGGTTTAATGCCACTTGATCTGTGGAACTCTGCCAGAATAAAAGGAATTGTTTTGCACTTTCAACTACTAGTCTTGAAGTCCTTCGTTGGAGGCGGCTTTTTTGTGTTCTGTAGTATCTGGTTGGCGTCTCCTGTAACTAGCCTGTGCTCACACACTCTGGTCTGTGTGCACAGTATTTGTGTCTGTTTTTAGTGTATAACATGGGTGGAGTGGAGGATACAGTCAGCAAGCAAGAAAGTAATCTAGGGTTATCTTATCTGAAGACCTCAAGCTATCTGGGCAGTGTGAGAAAGCAATGGGAAAGGCTAGTAGTAATAGGATGCTGGGGTACATTGGGAGAGGGATTTCTAGCAAGAGGAGGGAGGTGGTGCTGCCATTGTATTGCTTACTGTGAGGCCCCACCTGGAGTTCTGTGCAAGTTCTGAGCCGCACCACCACAAGGTTATTGAAAGGGTGGAGGCATTAAAGAAGTGGGCAACCAGAATGGTAAGGGGTTCCAGGAGGAGCCATACAGGGAATGGTTGTAGGAACTTAACATGTACTCCTGGAAGAGAGGAGAGTGAGAGGGTCATAATTTAAACCTACTGTACTCACAGGAGTGAACAAGGTGCAAGTTGAGGGTCTATTTCAGGGAAAGGAAGGTGCTAAAACAAGGGAGCATGCAATGAAACTAAGAGGGGTAAGTTTAGGAGAGATGTGGGAATACTTCTTCACACAAAGGGTGCTGAATGACTGAAACAGCTTGCCAGAGGAGGTAGTGGGAGCAAACACTGGGGATCACCAAGCATGCATGGGATAGGAACATGGGCATATTAGGTAGAGGAATGGGGAGGACACCTGTGACCGGTTGGGTCAGTGGTGACAGAATAGGCAGGGACAGAGTGGATGGGCCTAAAGGTCCTTTCTGCCAACAAAATCTATGTTTCTGTCACCACATTAGTATGCCCCCCCCGTTGTTGTTTTTAAATGTTGTAGTAATTGGACCTCATTGAGAGGTCTTAAACAGACAGTTATATTCTATGGTTTAACGTTTTATTGTTTTTGTAGACACCATTTGGATAAAGCATCTTACAGTACAAGTCTGGATACATTCAGTATGTTGTTGTACAATGACAATACATTTCATCACCTGGTGCTAATATATAATCTATTAGCCTAAAAGAGAGACAAACAATGTTCAGACCTTTTAAATAACATTTAAGTGGCTAGGAGGAGGATCTCTTCTAAAGTACCTCTAATTATGTGTGTCCCCTGAGCTTGAAGTAGGCCCAGGTGGGGCATCTTCTTATGATTTGTCCGCCAGGCTGGTCTTACCCAGCCCTCCAAATGAATGCAAGGTTTTATTAAAAGTCCAGTCACACTTCTCCAAATCAGGGACTAAATCTTAGCAAGGTGAAGCAAGATGTAGGAACCAGGTAGTCCATCTGATCATCAGCAGTGCTACTGTGTTTTGTAATCTGACTGTTAAACTATCCATTTTGTATATGTCATAGATTGTATTTTCCCAATTGGAAATACTAGGTGAGTCTGATTTAAGCCATAACCAGGTAATTACTTTCTTGGCCACCCAAGAAGTATATTAAGTAGACAGATTGCTTGCTTATCTTGGAAATGTTTAGGGTAATGGAGTAATGTAGTTATCTTAGGGTTAGGGGACCCAGATTGGGGAGTATCTCCTATAATTACTTGTCTACTGATTTCCAGAATGGGAGAGGACTGGACGGGATCGTAGAATATGTGAATGTGTAGCCACTGCACAACCACATCCCGCCAGCAGGATGAGTCTCCCTGGGTGAAGAATTTGGTGATAATTTGAGGGTGCGGAAGTATCGAGCTGCTATTTCCCAGGAGAATTATTTCCAAATGTACGAGTTAGTTGTTTTATGCATGCCTCCAAATGTAGACCCAGTCCCTCAGGCTGAGATCAAGCAATCAGCTCAGCTTCTTAATTAAATTGGGTGAGATCCCTGACTTTAGCTGGGACATTTTGCATTGCCTTGTAAATTGAGGTATATCAAATGTTGTTGTGTATGGGCGGCTAATACTTGAAATAAAAGAAGGCCTAATGGAGGGTCTGACTGGTCTGAAATATCCATCCCTAATTCCAGGTTCAAGAAATGGCAGATCTGTAAGTACTGAAAAAAATCACAGTAGGGCAATGAGAACTCCACCTGTAATTGTGGGAAGGTTTTAAGTACACCATGCTCTGAGAACTGAATGTATGTACCAGCCCTCTCCTGCCAATTTCTAAAAGTTGGATCGTAAGTGCTGGTGCAATTTTGGGATTCCTAGCAGGGATTCCCATCCATTTGGCTAAGTAAATATGTTCTTTAGGAGTTAGAATGTCCTCCAACAACGGATGAGGACTTCAGTAAATATAGAGCTTCTGTCCTTTAGGGCAGGGCTCTGGGCAAAATATTTTAGTATAATTCAATGGTATGTCTGACATGGCTCTCTCTAATGTTAGCCATACAGGGGACTGACCTGGTGTGAGAAACCATTTGGACATGTGCGTTAGGATAGTAGCTATAAGACATATGAATATATTTGGAAGGCAAAACCACCCTTTTTTTTTTGGAAGTTGTAACTGGTGTGGCTATACATGGTCTGCTCCTCTGCCATAGGAATTTCCTAATGGCCCTGTACCATCTGCATAACTCATTTTGGGAAAGGAGGTAGGATATTTTGCATTACATATAGTAACTGAGGCAGTACATTCAGTTGTATTGATTGTACCCTTGTCAGAATTGAGATCGGTAACAGAGACCATCTGTGTAGGTCAGCTTGTACTTGGAGGAACAGTGGGTTGTAATTTAGATTAAGTAGATTGGAGAGAGACGTGGGATTCTAATTCCTAAGTAGGTTGTGTGAGGTCTGTGCCATTTAAGTGTATATCTATTCAGCAAGGTCTGAGAGGGATACATTTCAAAGCCAAAGTCTCAGATTCTCCTGATTCATTTTGTAACCTGTCAGCTGTTCTATGATTGGTAACATTTTAGATAAGGTAGCCAGTGATTGCTCTGGTCTGGTAATAAACAAAGCAAATCAACGGGCGTGCACACCAGTTTATGCTGTACGCCTGTATTCTATGTTTTAGACATTATCAACCCCGGCAGTAGTTTAAAATGGCTAACTAGAAGAAGGTACCCAAAGGAAACAAGATGTTGCATCTGGCTGCGCTATCCTAGGTAAACAAATTGTAAAATTGTAATAAATTGGCATGTGGGGGTTGTCAGTGCCCTTTAAATGTAGAAATTCCATCTGTAAAACTGACTTCTCTACTAAGAGTTACTGCATAGAAACATAGAGTTTTCAGATAAGGCCTCCTGGCCCACCTAGCCTGTCCTAATTTCCTTCCTACTGTGCCACCTGAGACCCTATTTGGTCCTTAGTTCCCTCCCTCACTTGCTTAATTTCTAGGATCTCCTTGTGTCTACCCCATGCATTCTTGAAACCTGTGACAGTTTTAGCTTCCACTGCTTCCTATGGTAGACTGTTCCAAGCATCCACCACCCTTTCAGTGAAGAACTTCCACATTTCCCCTTAGCCTCCCTCATCCAGCTTCAGAGAGTGACCCCTTGTCCTCGAGCATCTCTTTCTATGAAAAATCCTCCTTCCTGTACCTTGTCTATACCTGTGAGATATTTGAGTGCGTCTCTTATATCTACCCTTTCCCTACTTTCCTCATGGGGTACATACAGTACTTAATTCCTTGAGTCTTTCTTCATAGGGCTTCTGATACAGGCCCTACACCGCTTTAGTTGCCCTCCTTTGCACCACCTTCACCCTGTCTATGTCCTTGCGGAGTGGGGCCTCCAGAACTGGACAAAGTATTAGGTGGGTCTCACCAGTGATCTATATGGGGGTATTAGCACCTCCTCTTTCTGCTGGTGATACCTCTGCCTATGCATCTGAGCATTCTGCTAGCTTTACTCACTGCCTTGTTACACTGTTTAGCCACCTTCAGTTCATCAGAAATGATTACCCCCAGGTCCATTTCCTGGTTCGTGACTGCTATCCCCTCTCCTCCTAGTTGGTACTGAGCCGCTGGGTTTCTGTGCCCCAAGTGCATGATTTCGCAGTTGGATAGCCACAGACACTGACAGAAGGTGAGATATGTTTTTGTGTATCCTGAACAGAGTCTGTATTTTGTCAGTGTGTATCATTCTTTGACAGGAAATACTATTCAAAAGTGTTTGTGTAGTAATTGAAAACCTAATTGGACTAGCAGTAGGAAAATTATGTGCAGCATTTTTCATGTAAGCTTTTCTGAAACAACTGTGCAACCACGTTTGGGTGAAATTGGATGTAAACAAGTGTTTGCTATCAGTGAAAAAATTTTGTAATGCATTTGATGAAACTTGTAGATTTTGCTGCGATATCAGATAATATGTTCCCATATAATGTCACTGCTTTGGAGTGTGTTGCCCCTACTCAGTGAGCATATGTTACTCAGCAGTGAATGAGTAGCCCAGTGACAATGTGGAATGCCACAGAATGTGCATTTTCCACTGCCCGCTGTGAGAACTGTACTGCCCTTTTTTTCCACATTGGAATTAGTTATTCAGTTGTCACCAGACATGGCATAGATGTAAACGGGGTCCCCACCCTGCCTTTTACTAAAATGACAGGTGGCATGCTGTTGGCATTTGGCAGCAATACTTGGTGGGGACCTAGGTTCGGGGAAGGATGAGGTTACCTGGCACAAGGGACCTAGGTTTGGCTACTCTGCACAGGGGCACCCAAGTAAATCCAACTACAGGAAGCAATAACTGTAATGTCCAGAACCAGAATTGGGATTTTTCAGTGTGGCTTTATTTATTAACTAACTGAACATAAACAAAGCAGTGCATGGTCCCCCAAAGGGCTACGTTACTGTATGTGCAGATTAGAGGTTAACACAGCGGTCCATTTGAGGAATGAACACATTACTACAGTTGTCTGGCTTTGGACCCACCAGGCACTCAGCCGGACTTTGCATGCGCTGGATACATAGCCCCGACTGGCCCGGCTCCCCTGCCGCCACTTGACTGATGGTCCACTTGAAGAATGAACCCAAACTTTACTTGGAAAGACATCCCATCAAACAAGGAGACTCCCAAACTGTGGCTTCCCACACCACTTAGAGTCTGTGACTCCTAGAGATTTGTTTCGTACTTCCAATCGAACTCCCATCCTGTGGCTCCCACACACTTAGAGTCTGCTACTCCAGAGATTTTCAGTTATGGCTCCCACGCCTTGGTACTCCACCCCATCACTGGCCAAGTGCATGAGGCAAGTAGCAAAACACAGAAGAAATCCGGAGGTGGACCTGGTTACTAAAGATGGGGGTTTTCCCACCTCCAGCTCCCACAGCCCATACCGCCATTTCTCTGGACACACAGAAAACTTTAGGACGTTAAATGTAGATTGAATGGTGGATGACCTGAAGCACCCTCTACAGTGAACTTTAAATCCATTTAAAACTTTAAACTGTTTGACTGCTCCATTTGTTCGTCCTAGTGTACATAGTCCTCCCAAATAGCAGTCCCCATTACTTGAAATCCATTTAAAACATTAGACTGTTTGACTGCTCCATTTGTTTGTCCTAGTGAACATAGTCCTCCCAAATAGCAGTCCCCATTCATGTCCCAACTGAAGAAAACAATATGTTTGCCCCTTCAACTGGAGCCAAACACTCACCCATTCGTTGCAGGTGCCCCACAGGCAAGTACTGTAACCTTTGCTGTTATACAAGAACAGACTAAATTAAATCGGGCAGCTTCCTTCCATGGTGGGAGAAGGATTGCCCTTGAATCCTATTAGAGAACTCCTCGGAGGGAGGGGTACTGAGACTGGGGAGCGTCTCCACCACTTTAAAAAGATAAAACACAGGAATACTTCCTTTTCTTAGTGAGAGATCAAACAGCAGACTGATGCTTCCTTCTTGCTTAAGGACAAACGGAAGACTCCTTTGAAATTCCCAAAGTTCTAAACTCACTCCTGAGCTATAGATTCCAATGTGGCTCATGCAGCTGCGACAGTTCTATAGTGATGTCATCTCAAGTCTCAGCTGTGACTGAGGACAGAGTGAGACAGTGTGAAACCCATTTAACTGGAGTTTCACAGCTGCCTTCCTGCCTACCATTAGGTCTTACTGGGATTCTAGTAACCTGTAACAAAGGGGTTACACTCTGCCTTGACCAGGAAAATGACTGTCCCCAGTCATTATGCACCTCGACCTAGGCCATCCCACCCTATGTGCTACCTGCGGAGGGGGGTGATCAGGCCCCTCCTACCATGTGTGAGCACAGGTAGGCAATACTGGGGCCTAGAGACCTATAGCTGACATATCTGCCTCTACTCTATCCACTTACTATGGACACCTAGTGGCTCTGGTAGAACCATCCAGAGCATAGCCCTGATAGATCAGCACTGTGGCCCCTACTGCAGGTCAGGGCCACAGCCTGTCCATCCCCAACCCTCTAGGGAAAACCTATCTGCCTCTAACATAACATCCCAAACAAAACAAAACTCGGGACCTCCTGACCCTGGGCAGCCTGCAACTACAACCATTAGCAATAATAACACAGTACATTTAAATTCTGCACCATAAGCATTGACGAGGAACTCCGATGAGCCCTCCTCCTCCTCTTCTCTTCTCTTCTGTCTTCCAGGAACACCTGTAAGAAAAGAAAAACACATCCTAATCTGCATGCACAGTCTATCTAAACAACGACAACAACCCTTACCATACAGAAAAACAAAACACTGAACAATCCCAGAAAAGAAATTTTTTTTTTTTTTTAGAAAAGGTAGAAAACAGTATTTACATTAAAGTACGATAATGACATTGGTAACAATACACCTTTGGGGGATGGAGTGCCCTAAAAGTCCCAACTAGTGACCACAAGGTCAAGGCCAGTCCATTAAAGAGTCTCTCCTGGGCCAGAGCCCCATGAAGCATAGTTCTTTAAGGCCATAATCCCGAAGGGAGAGTCTTTGGACAGTTCACACACTTTTGAAGTCTGTACTGTAGGGTGTGTACTGCAATGTCATAAAGATAGAATAAAAAGATTTTTTCGGACTTACCAGCCTCTTGAAGTATTCGAACATTACAAACCTGGTCCCTTCTAAAGACTCTCCTGGCAGCATTTCTTCTGATACAGCTGGGTGGACATCTTCCGGAACCCACAGGAGTGCACATCTGGAAACAGCTGGGCTGATGTCATAACTGGAGAAGGAACCTTAGAACAGGAACAAAAAGAAAAACAGCTGGTCCGGCGTCATCCGATTACCAGGCGATGAACAGGAAACAGCTGGGCTGGTGTCCTCTGGATCTGAAGTCATCTGGTGGTGCCAGTAGATGGCTGCTGAACAGGACAATACACTGTGGACCAGGGTATGAAATTCGTGAAAAAAGTACATGCCCACTTGGGCATGTAAGAAGAAAATGTACATGCCCACTAAACTATTTACATGCCCCTTAGTTAACATAATTTTAAATGTCATCTTCACTGGACCAAGCATCTTTTCATCACTACTAGGGTTGGCAGAAGCAGCATGCAGTGACAGTGTTCTGGAGCCATAGCTTTTGGTAGTGGACCTTCTTTTGCCATGTTTCCACCACAGTGATATGGCACCTTCAGGTTATAGTCACTAAGCTGGGGTCCATTGAGAGATATAGACATCAGGTCGTGAAGGGTGTCTGGGCGTAATCCAACCCTCCAGTCATTTTTATTCTTCCCATTAGAGAGAAGCCTCGTTCTGCAGCAGCAGTGTGAACAGGAATCAGGAGAATGATTCTGACAATGGCCAACACATTTCGAAATTGTTTATCCTGCACATCCACAAGAATCACTTTCTGCCACAATTTCAGAGACTTAAATTTTCGACAGACAGCAAGTGGAGTACGGTTTTTTAAGTCTAGCTACTCCAGCAGTACTACAGGTAACATCAACTCCACGAGACTCTAGGACCACTTTATAGTGATCAACAATTGTTTGAATTGCTTGATCTCCATATGTTTCAAGTGCCTCTGTGGATGTTGGCCAGGACTGAAAATTTAAAACTCTTGCAGCTAGTAGCACTTTATTGGTCGTGAAGGACTGAAAGCGAGATTCAATGTGCTGTGACGTTTTCTGAAGAATTTTTGATCTCTGAAATTGTGGCTACTACAGTGTCTGAGGGAGAACCTGATCTATGCCTGCTAGTTTCATTAGTTAAGTCAACACTGCTGTACTGTTAGGTTCTCATTTACAGATGTAAGTGTTTGCGGTGAAGAGTTTCTTGATTCGAAAGACCATTTAGTTTTGAATTGTGCTTTCTACTCTGCTGTGAACTTTTCAACAGTGGCATCCTCTTGCTGAAAGCACAGACTAAGAGCAGATAAGTAACCAAAAACACTTTCAGAAAGTTCATGTATATAACACATTTTAAAGTCTTAAGCACTTTAAGTATTCCTAGTGCTTTTGGCCATGATCCTGCTTGTTTGTCAGTGACACATGTTCGAGGTGAGGCACTAATGCAGCCCAGTTCCTTTCAAGGGCAGAAATGGCCCGTCTCTGTGTGCAAAACCACCTAGTGCCACCAGTGTTAACTAGTTTGACCACATTAATATTTAAAGGGATCCCGCTTTCCTGTAGGCCTTTCCAACTTTTTGGTGACCTGTGGTAAAACGAGTAAATATTCAGCAGAAGTTGTTCTAATGACTTGTAAAGGGACAGTCTCTGAACAAATCCTTTACAGCAAGCTCTAAACGATGTGCACAGCAGTGTATGTCAGTGAGTGTGGGCACTGGGAATCTTGCTTTATTCGACTAAGGACACCTGAAGTGCTCCCCAACATTACAGCAGCACCATCAGATGTCGCACTTATCAGCTTATGTTTCCAACCACCATCCTTTAAACCACCTTCACTCTCTAAAGCATCAATGACAGTATTTAAAGTGCTTTCTGAATTAGGGACACTGACTGGTTTCAGTGCAAGAAATCGTGTTACAGGTAGACCATTTTCAAAAACACGTATATAAATGCCCTCCTCCTGTCACACTTTTATCTGTGCAGGAATCAACAAGAAAAAAAAGAAGTCATTGTCTTGTAGTAGACTAGCAGTAGTGCTTTGAATATCTTGGGCAATATAGTGAATGAAGACACGGCATTGCTTGTCACTGCTGTAACTGTGACTCATGGCACCATCCCCATGATTTCTTCTTTGTAAATCTATCAACCCAGGAAAATCCCTGAAAGGCCTTTCGGTCCTAGCAACGTAATATGCAGTACAGAACAATTTACAAATTTAATCCATTTCTTTTTATTCCATTAACTGTATGGATTTCTCTATTGGTCTTTCTCCAACTTTTGTTTTATTTGCAATGTATGCCCTCTCAGCATTTTTGTGTGCTATGGACACTTCACATGCTGAGATAATGTGTACTCTAAAAGTACTGCATCCAGTTCTGAAACTATTTTTGCTTTGACTTTTATCGTAATTCTGACACCATGTACAGAACATTGCACGCTTATTCTGGCATAGGCAAGCTACTGCCTGCCTTTTTTCCATGACTCTTGAAATTTTTGAACTTTTGGGCCTTAACTGGGTTTTCAGTATGAGTAGCATCACATGTGGAGCCATCAGTAGTTACAGCAGTTTGACTGTCTGGGCAAGGAGGTGGTGGAGTTAGTACAGTAGCTGAAGTGCTTGTGGTGGTGCTAGTTCTTGCTACTGGGAATCCTCAGCTCCACAGTCTCATCAGTACGCTTTCTCTTAAATCCAAATTTAGAAAGACTCATGGCTGCTGTGCTCTGGGTGTGGCAGCAGACAGCTGTGCAGACTGGTAGCACCAAGTGGCTTGCACTTGCACAGAAGAGTAACAGAAGTGATTGTCCAAGCTAGGCTGTTAGGCTATGCTACTGATGCTAGTCTTGTAAGTTTACACACAGAGAATGTTACTTTGTGTGCTGATGTTAACTTAAACTTAGTTGTCTGTGAATTGATTCAATTGTCAATAGATGCTCTGTCTATGCACAAGAAAAACTGCCTGTGTGTTTGTCTCTTTGCTGGACAATAAATACAACAAGAAACAATATGTGTTGTCTGATTTATTTAAGTGCACAAGTGGGTGGTGGTGCTTATTTGCTCACAGACAGTTGCCCAGCCCAGCCCTTTATGGTTTCAAATAGCCTTAATTTTCCCATTTAGAATTGGCCCAATAAATCCCAAGTAGCTTTTAAAAAGCTGTCTAGGCCTTAACAAAACCTTTTTAGATTACTTTTGGAATGGGATTAATAGGCTTTACTTTAACAGTAATAACTCAGATTAGATCCCAGTATTTAGATAGGTGGTAGTAGTCCAACCACAGAGCAGCTCAGTCACTCATAAAAAGTTTAACTAGTCTGTAAGACGCTTTTAACAGTAGATCTCTGCTGTCTATGGATTTTAGGGCAGTCCACAGTAGCTGGAAAAAACTTTTAATAAATGTTTTTATAACTGATCCGGATCCCTGGAATGTACAAAGTTAGACCACTCAGAGTAGGTAGCTTGTACAAAAATATTTAATACATCATTTCATTTTTTATAACCAGTAACTACAGTAATCCCTGCATTTAGATTTTAGTTGGTCCACACTACAGTAGCTTGCAAAACAGCTAGTTTAATACATGAAACAAATCCTGGACCCTGAATTTACATTTTAGTTAGGTTAGTCCACCACATCAGTCTCACTCCCAAGCAATTTCTACACAGCAGGGCAAGTGCAGGCAGGCATCACCCTTCTCAACCTTTTATTGTTTATTAGGTAGACATAAAGACACTGGCAGTAATTACTGAGTACTACTACTAATACTTGTTTTACAACAAGAATAGCTGCCCAGCATGTTACTGTTAGTATAATAACTAGGTGAGTGAGCAAGTTCCTTTAATCACAAAACGTCTTAATTCTTAAAAATATTATAGTCAGTGTCACACTGTCACCCAGCCACCTTAATATCCAAGAAAATATTTATTTTATATGGCCATGTAGTAACTGTAGATTCCTTCACAATTTGTTTTGCTGTAATCTGAGTGGTTTCCTGAGACTGAGTCCCTTTCCTCTATGTATTTGCTATTACAAGTTACTAGTACTGTCTCAACAAATCCAGCACAGAAGTATAACATAATTATTTACTTTTGAGCACTTTTAATTTATTTTGCTGGTTTGGTAGTGTATTTAGAGACAGCTTAGTCTTTACTCGGTGTCTGCACTGTTTCACCAAGAGTCTGCAGTCAGTGTCCCATACCCTCTATTACAGACTGGCTGCCTCTGGTTTTCAGCTAACAAAGCAATGTAGAGCAGTTAAGCAGACTTTATTAGAGTTAAAAACGTCTTGACTGTGTCTGCTTTGCTAGTTACTGTTCTTTTTTTACCCTAGGTTTGCTTTCTTTCACTATCTTTTCTCCTGCAAATTTCCTTCCTCCTGAGTCCAGATCCTCAGTCTCACAGACACATTTGTCTCCTCTCTGGCTCTCCCTGTTTACTTATATTTCCTCCTTTCTGCACCTACAGATTTTTTTTAGTTATTGCTTTTTCTCTGATTTACTTTCCTCCTGACCTCGCGATCTCACACAAACTCGCTCCTCTCCTTCCTGACTGCCCCTACTTCCTTATATTCCCCGCCTCCCGTTTGTTATTTCTTTACTGAATCAGGCAATCAGCCCTTAAAAGGGCTTTTAGTTATTTTTTTACACTGGCAATCGCGATCAGCGTTTGAAAAGGCAGACAACTGCTGCAGCACGACCTCTATGCCCGAGTGCAAGCCATAGAATGGCGCGCTATGCTGGGTCCTCGTGTCACGCCTGTCTGGAGGGCTGGCTGACTAGTTCACAAAGGGCACCTATTGGTGCATCTTCATGCTGCAGCCCACCTCCAAGCGTGACCGAGGGAACCCTGAAGACCTGATTGGCTGATCTCTGTGCCACTCAGTTGTGTGGGTTGGCTTAGCACAAAGCTCCTCTCCTGCGGGTGAAGCAGACAGGCAGTCAGCTGACATCCAGAAGATCACACTGTGATCTGCTCCAGAGGTGTCAGCTCTGTGTCTGAGCTCATCGGGCAACTACCGCTGCTAGGAAAGTAAAAAAACGGAAGTCTGCAGAAATACCTTAGGTGCCCAAAGGGCAGGCACTTAACAGCTGTAGGTGTCCTGAAGCAAAAGTGCCTGCCCTGGGGCACCTAAGGTATAGGAATCACGCCTGCTGTAGACTGGAAGAATATGGGGCACCTGATTCCTTGTTTATTCATATTGGCAGTTCGGAGAGGGCACTTCACAGTCTTAGTGTGGCAGTATTGACTACCACTGCTCTGCCTCTCCATTTTGTAGGCACGGGCTTAATTACTGGGAGGTCCTTGCACTGAGGCCAGTAGTAGAGGGGGTCAGGGCTTGAATTATTACTCCGCCTGACGCACATAATTCACACAGTGGGAGACTTCATGTCCCTCTGCGTTCCACTATTCTCACTCTGTCCATAAACAGTGTCCTGCCTCTCTTCCACTGTGTATACTTTTCATGGAACAGTCTATTCTTTATATGCTGGCTAGCCCCAGGATGCACATGTTTCATTGGCGTCCCAGATCCAGGATTTCCTGCAGTTCTCAATCTCCTCCCAGACTCTCCGAGGAAAGGTAGGAAAGGTCATACCAAAGATTTCATTGGCCTTTCTACAACCAGTCTCTCCTCTTTACTTGCTTTGGTCAATCTGAGACTGCTGGCCTGGCTTGGGGTGGCCAGTCCTGGTTCTGCCAGCTCAGCATCCTCAATGAAATTAAAAACGGATCCCTGACTACTACTACTTCTGGTGAAGCCAGGGCAGTGGCATTACCACCTTCCTGAACACATTCCTCCGAGGCAAGATCTTGAGGCTGTATACCCGTTCCTTTCTCACAAGGCCACATAGGTTCCCCTCATCTTCCTCTTCACTGAGGATCTGAGCCCAGGAGTGAGCAGTAGTTCTCACCCGAGACTATCCATTCATCACTGGGAGTGGAGGTCGACACCTCCCATTCAGCGGCCTCCGCATCTCATCTTCACCTTCGAGACTTGGGCTAGGCCCCCACCCAGGGGTCTATTGATGCTTTATCTGAACTTGCCTTCTGAGATCCAGCATCCAGTGCTTCAATTTCAGATTCAATCTCTAATTCTGCACTCTCTAACTTTGTGCCACCCCCGAGGACCTTCCTCCACAGACTCCGCCTGATGCTGTGTGCTGCCAACTGCAGATTCTTGAATTTTTGTCCATGTGGAGCCAAAGCGATTGGGCGCTTTATACAACCATATTTTTGAAGGCATCCAGCACAGTGAGGAATCATGAAGACATCCCTTCCAGCACTCAAACACATCTGGCATACACGCACTGGATAATTAGGAATTGCCACATCAGGAGGGAGTTGCCCTATAGCACCAATTTTCAATATCTCTCAATCTATTTACTGCTGCTATTACTGCAACCCTGGCATGATCCGGAATGTAGCTGGTCCTGAGGCCATAACTGCAGAAAAATAAACAAAGTTCACTGTAACTGAAAGTCCCACTTTAATGAACACACTCTGTAGCTTTAAAATGGCTCCTCTGCTGCTGTGTTTACTTTACCACCCCACCCTGTAATGGCGGCGGCAGCACTCCTGTGCATCAATAATCAGACTCTGGGTCAAGCCACTGCGCACCGATTTACATCAGCTACTAATAACTTTTATTCAAACTGCACAACTTGCTCTGTTCTGGCTGTTCACACATTTACAGGATTTTCCTTGGACTTTTCACATGCTGGCAACATTCATTTAATTACAGTCCCTTCTTCAGGTTTCCTTTTAGGATTGCCTGCTTCTATAGTGTTGCACTTATTTTACAACCCACAGTCTATCTCTGGCTGCAAACTTTAAACTGAGGCTACTTTCATTGCTATGCACACATTTAATGGCTTTACAGACTTGACTTGCCAGCAGGGCATCACACAATCGCTACTTGCAAGCGACTATACAGCTGCACACACATTTTATATGGCATTACAGAAAATCACTGTTTGAGCAGTTTTAATTATTTACTCACTGTTATTGTAGCAGATTGCTGCGATTGAGGTAAAATGGCCTGCAGCCAGATTTTTGAAGGCCTCAGATTGCAAGCGGGGCGGGCAGTCTCGCGATCGTCGGTTTAACCACACATTCACTGATCCCACGATCGATTGGCGGGTTGAGCCGATTTTAACTAGAAAGTCACTTTTTACTGTTTACAGCGCTTTGAACACTTCACGAATGCTCCTCCACTGCCAGTACCGTACTACTCTCTGTCTCCTCTCGAATGCTGAGGCAATCACAGAAGAGCTGGCTGAGGGCGGACTAATGGCAAACTGACCAACCACACGACGCCATGCAATGAGCCTCTTCTTCCTCACGAGGCTCCTCTCCTCTCGGCGATCGTCGAGCAGGCAAATTTAAACTGAAAAATGCACTTTTTTTTCCAACTGACTCACACAGGAGCCCATTTCAACCATGTAACATTGCCATTAACTCTGCAGTCTCTAGCATTGCACAGAAAGCATTTCCAACGTCCAGGGCATAATTTCTCTGTTGCTACCCCTAGTCTTCCACACTTTCCTTCACAGAAATTCATTTTAAAAGCATTTCAAACGTCCAGGGCATAATTTCTCTGTTGCTACCCTAGTTTTCCACACTTTTCTTCACAGAACTTTATTTTAAAACCGACTAAACGCTGTAAACAATTTTGATGCAGGACAAGGACACACTTTGGCTTTACAGCTCCTTGGTAAACAGTTGGCATTTTTAAACAGCAGCACAAGATTCACAGCACACAGCAACACACTAGGAAATTGCTTCAACTTTTTGGGCTACCGACTGCCAGATAGCCAAAACGCTAGCCTACTTGCTCCAAGCACCTTCCTTCCCTAACAGATCCAAACGGTGCCTCCATTTTTGTAAATGGGGTCCCCACCCTGCCTTTTTACTAAACGACAGGTGGCATGCTGTTGGCATTTGGCAGCAGTACCTGGTGGGGGACCTGGTCTGGGAAGGATGAGATTACCTGGCACAAGGGACCTAGGTTTGGCTACTCTGCACAGGGGCACCCAAGTAAATCCAACTACAGGAAGCAATAACTGTAATGTCCAGAACCAGAATTGGGATTTTTCAATGTGGCTTTATTTATTAACTAACTGAACATAAACAAAGCATTGCTATGGTCCCCAAAGGCTACGTTACTGTATGTGCAGATTAGAGGTTAACACAGCGGTCCATTTGAGGAATGAACACATTACTACAGCTGTCTGGCTTTGGACCCACCAGACACTCAGCCCGGACTTTGCATGTGCTTTGGATACATAGCCCGACTGGTCCGCCCCTGCCGCCACTTGACTGACGGTCCACTTGAAGAATGAACCCAAACTTTACTTGGAAAGACATCCCATCAAACAAGGAGACTCCCAAACTGTGGCTCCCCACACCACTTAGAGTCTGTGACTCCTAGAAGATTTGTTTCGTACTTCCAATCGAACTCCCATCAAACAAGGAGTAATTTTCCCATCCTGTGGCTCCCCACACCACTTAGAGTCTGGCGACTCCTAGAGAGATTTTCAAGTTGCGACCCACGCCTGGGTACCCACCCCATCACTGGCAAAGTGCATGAGGCAAGTAGCAAAACACAGAAGAAATCCGAGAGGTGGACCAGGTTACTAAAGATGGGGGTTTTCCCACCTCCAGCTCCCACAGCCCATACCCGCCATTTCTCTGGACACACAGAAAACTTTAGGACTTTAAATGTAGATTGAACGGTGGATGACCTGAAGCACCCCTCTACAGTGAACTTTAAATCCATTTAAAACTTTAAACTGTTTGACTGCTCCATTTGTTCGTCCTAGTGTACATAGTCCTCCCAAATAGCAGTCCCCATTCATGTCCCAACTGAAGAAAACAATATGTTTGCCCTTCAAATGGAACCAAACACTCACCCATTCGTTGCAGGTGCCCCACAGGCAAGTACTGTAACCTTTGCTGTTATACAAGAACAGACTAAATTAAATCAGGCAGCTTCCTTCCATGGTGGGAGAAGGGATTGCCCTGGAACCCACAGAGAACCCCCCCGGAGGGGGATACTGAGACCGGGGAGCGGTCTCCACCACTTTAAAAGATAAAACACAGGAACACTTCCTTTTTCTTAGTGAGAGATCAAACAGCAGACTGATGCTTCCTTCTTGCTTAAGGACAAACAGAAGACTCTTTGAAATTCCTAAAGTTCTAAACTCACTCCCTGAGCTGTAGATTCCAATGTGGCTCATGCAGCTGCAACAGTTCTATAGTGATGTCATCTCTCAAGTCTCAGCTGTGACTGAGGACAGAGTGAGACAGTGTGAAACCCATTTAACTGGAGTTTCACAAGCTGCCTTCCTGCCTACCACTAGGTCTTACTGGGATTCTAGTAACCCCGGGTAACAAAAGGGTTACATAGACATTCAGTATTATATCTAATTTCTGAAGGACCACCATAGCTACCTAACATTCCCTCGTCCTAAATACATATAATTATCAACAAAGTGACCTCCTTTTTAAATACACAGCTTTCAAACATTCACTACTCTCCATGGGGTATGATGATGATAAAATGTTTATTTTATACAGGATTACAATTTATTAAGGCAAGCCCTACTTTCAGCAAAGTCCTGTATAATCACAAATACAACACGGATAAATTAGTGTCGGAGACTTGATTAGTGGCCTTTGCTAATCAAAGTAAAAAATGATTAGCAATTAGCTGAAGTTGATTAGCAATGACCAAAATTGATTTTTGCTCAAAACCCATAAAATGTACTTATCTTGCTCTATATGCCGGCTGATTGGTTGTGGGGTGAGGTACTGTTTAAGTTACAGGCACCGCTCTGCTAGCTGATACGCAGGAGTGGGCGCCCCACTGGAGCTGAAATCTGCTGTTTAATTGTAAGGTGGGAAGATATTATGTAAAATAGCTTGTATATGTTAAATAGCTTTATTATAAATTAGATTTATGTATGTTGCCTGCACAATTTATATGTGTTATTTGGTTTTAATTAGATATGTGTAGGGGTTCTGGTAGACGACTCTTGGGGCCTAGGATTGTTTATGGATTTTCACAGCTGCATGCGCTACGTCCTTTTATCCCCTCCCAGTGTCTGATATTATTATCAGGCGTTCAGGAAGTGGGGATTGAGGGGACCATTTTGCGCATGTGCGGTGGGACGATCAGGAGCAAATAGATCCGTGGATTGAGGTGGTTAAGTCCAGGAGGCGTCCTGGAATAAATAGAGCACCTAGGAGAAGTCAGAGGTGGTTGGTGCCTATTGCCAGGGAGGCCACCAGGTCAAGTGGCCAGGTGACTTTTGAGCTGCATCACCCTCAATTCCTCTGCCGGCAGTGTTGGTACCGCCAGGTCGGTCAGAAACAAGGCGGCTATTATTGCCGCTCTTGTTTCATCGGTCGACCTGATGGTATTACAGAGACCTGGGTGAGATGATGCTGGCCCTGTTTTTGAGGCTGCAGTCCTCCAGGTTATACTGTGGTTCACTGCCCCAGAGAAAATCGTAGGGGCGGCGGTGTAGCGATTTGTTTTAAATCAAATTTGGACTTCACTGTGCACCGGTGGGAACCCCGGTTCATTTGAATGTGGGCTGTTCGTGGAGGACTTGGTGTTGGCTGCAGGATCCTCCTCATTTATCGCCCTCCTGGGCCGATGGGGGGTTCCTGCAGGATTTTGCTGAGTTTGTTGCGGTGAAACATTGGACTCCCAAGATGTATTTTTCTTGGGGACTTCAATGTTTGGGCCGAAGATAAAGCCAAAGGTGTGCCAATGAGTTACTGCAGTATATGTCCCTTTTGGGGCTGGTGCAGTCTGTTGGCATGCCTACTCATAGGGATGGCACACATTGGACCTGGTGTTCTCACTGGGACTCGAGATCATTGATCGATATCGATCAAGTAGCTTGGTCTGATCATTGCACGTGAAGTTCACATTTAGTGCTCCCATCATAAATTCTTCCTTCTGAGATATTTCTGCCGCTTACCACTGAAAGATCTTACCCTGAGGGTTATATGGCGGCAGTCGATTTATCAAGGGTGGTGATGCATGCGCTGGAGCCATTGATATCGGGGTAGCTGCCTATAATGAGGTGCTATCTGATGCCATTGACTCCCGCACCTGTCCGTGTCGACCCAGAACTTCATACCTGAGATCGCCTTGGTATGATCGTGATCTCAGAAATGAAGAAATTGGGTCGGAGATTTGGCGTTGCTGGAGGAAATCCGTCTGGGGCTGACAAACTGGTCCTGTAGTGCGCATTATCGCGCATATCAGGAGGCAATTAACCAAAAGAAGACATTATTTTGTCCCGGAGATTGCTGCTGGGAGAAGCCGACCAGCCTCACTCTTCCGGACTGTTGACAGACTTCTCCACCCTTCCTGTCTTCAGCCGGAGAGTTTCCTCGAATGAGGATTGTGAGAATTTGCTCGGTTTTCTCAGACAGGGTGTCTGATATCCAGTCGGAGGTTTCCTCAGCCAGTAATATCATTGCTGTCAGTGGTGCGTCAGCCGTGTTCAAAAAGCACTCATTCTGACTGGGGGAGTTTAAGCCAGTGGAAGTTCGTGAGGTCATTGAGATTGCGGCCAATTTGAGGTATACCTTCTGTGAACTAGACCCCGTGCAACGCGCTTCTTGATGAGGTGCATTGACACTGTTGGCCGGTGTTTGCTCTGATTGTCCGGTGCTCCTTGAGTCAGGGTGTCTTTCGGATGCCTTGAAGGAGGCTCTGGTGAGACCCCTTTAAAGAAAGCTTCTCTGGACCCGAGATTAGGGCAAATTATCGCCTGTCTCCAATCCTCCATTTTTGGAAAGGTTGTTAGAAGGTGGTATCACTTCAGTTGGGAGAGCATCTCATGACCCACGAGTTGTATGATCCCTTCCAGTCAGCTTTTCGGCCAGGCATAGCACTGAAACTGCATTAGTTCGGTGCAAAATGATCTCCTTAGGGCTAGAGATCGGGGAAAAGACAATTCTTGTCCTCCTTGACCTCCCTCAGCATTTGATACTGTGGACCATTGTGTGTTGCTTTTCCGCCTGAGGGAGTTGTGTGGACTCACCGGTATTGTCATCAAATGGTTTGAGTCATTTCTTACCAACAGGAGGCAGCGGGTTGTGATGGGTAATTTCTCATCTACGACCTGCCTCCTTTCATGTGGAGTCCCTCAGGGTCTGTATTGGCCCCAATGTTGTTCGTAGTGTACATGCTGCCCTGGGAGATCATTAGGAGGTATGGTTTGAGTTTTCATTGCTATGCTGATGATACTCAGCTATACCTATCCTTTGCACCAGGAACATCAAATGCAGTGGATGTGATGAATATCTGTCTGGCTGAGATAATGACTGGATGTCTTCCAGCTGGCTGCGACTTAACCCTAATAAGACTGAGGTACTGGTGGTGGAGTCGAACAGAGCTCGTGATGGGATGGCCTCTGATTCAGCGACTGGCATTAAGCTAGGAGCTGTGTCATTGATGGCATCCCCAAGGCGCGTAATCTCTGTGATCTTTGACAGGAGCTTGTCCATGGAGGCTCAAATATCCTCCGTGGTACGTTCCTGTTTTTCATTTAGGAATATCGCCAGGATTAAGCCGCTTGTTCCGCCTGGACCTCCCTACTTTGGTACATGCCTTGGTCACTTGACTTGACTACTGTAATGTGCTCTATCTCGGGGTCTCTGGAACTTCTCTTCGCAGACTGCAGCTGGTGCAAGCGCTGCTGCCAGGCTTTGACGGACAAAGTAAGTTTTGTCATATAACTCCGGTATTGCGCGATTTGCACTGGCTGCCTGTCAGGTGGAGAGTTTTGTTCAAGGTGGGGTTTCTCACCTATAAGACCCTACATGGACAGGGCCCTGGTTACCTTACTGATCTACTGGTACCGTCCCACCTCTGTCCGGAATCTTGGCTCTCTGGTGGTGGCCTCCTCACAGTTCCGAGATCTAGGTTGAAATCAGCAGGGATCGCTCTTTGGAGTTGCTGCTCAGCTCTCTGGAACTCGTTGCCGTTTGAAGTGAGAGGCCCCCACTGTAGAGGCTTTTAAGAGTGGTCTAAAGACCTTTTTATTTGTGCAGGCTTTGGGGTTTAAGTTATATGTTTGGGATTTTATTTGAATGTATACAGTATGATAAACTGTAGGTTTTTGCACGGCGCCCAGAGCCTTCGGGATTGGGCGTCTTTTAAATAAAGTTGATTTTGACTTTGACTTTGACTTTATATTGATAAAATGCACATTGTACACAAGTTTCTGAAACTGATATATATGTTTTATTTAGCCATTTCCAGAGAATATAGAATTGTGCAGCAGCACAAACATTTTAAGAGTTGAGAAGGATGTCTGCCAAAGCAGACCATGAATTTGTGATCGTGAGTCATGGCAAATTAAACATAAATTTAAATGAACCCCTGCCCCAGCATAAAACTCCACCTGGGCAGTGATTGACCATAAAGTAACCAACAAGGACTGGGTCGATCTATTTGCTACTCTTCTCCTCCAGGCATGTAGCCAGTAATTCTGGCCTGTTTCGGGGAGGGACCGGAGGTGGGGGTCCACCATGCATAGCTGCCAAATCACCAGGACGTCTTGGTTTAGCACTAAAAATACGTCTGCAGCCCTGTCTGGGTTGAATTCAGCTGGAGGGGCCCTACTTTTACGCCGAATCCGTGTTTTACTGTATTCTCTGCCAGACTTCCTCTACAGTCAGCTTTACCTTGTTCATAGTTGAAAAATACCTTTCTGCAATTGCATTAGACACAGGAAATACTCTCAACACATTGACAAGCTTCAGCAGATTTGGATAAAAATTTTAGAAATCACATGCCAGCTTTGACCAGATAGCAGAGGCAGAAAGATTGATGAAATTGGTTTGAGCAAAATCTTAAACTCTTGCCTTTCTGCAAGTAGCAGAGTGCTGTCACACTTGGGCTGCAAAGTGCTGAAAAGTGGTCGCGCACTGCAGTAATGTCACTGTTACCATACAGCTCCAGTTCCTTTCTGTCTGCAGCTGGCCAAAGTTTGGTATCTAACACTTTTGCACGGTTATAATTATTACTTTCATCAGTCAAACCAAACCTTTCTTTACAACAGTTCTCAATGTTTGTAATGTATTTCTTAGTTAGCTGTTTAAAAGTTTTAACAACTTGGCCACTAAATGTGTTAATTTCACACCTTGTATGTGACTTGAGCACATGCTCCTGAAAGAACATCAGACACATTTTAAGAGAATGTCAAGTTCACTGCCACCTATAGGACCACTCTGCTTAGCATGGTCAAGAGTTTCTCAAAGTTTCAACAGAGCTGAGTAGCTCTGGCATTTCAACTACTCTTTTGAAGTGCTAGTGAGTACCTGGCAAGTAGCTGCAGCTATTCAAAATACAAAAGGTGTGCCACCATTTGTAATTTAGTCATAATTTGCAACACTCCCTTGGCTTTGGCCTGGTTATGAGTTGGGTCTGAGGCCGGCCGTAGATTCTAAATGGGCATGAATTACGAGGAATGATTTGGTAACAGCACGGGTGGCAAGAAGTTTGTGCTGCACCCAATGTGTGCAGGGCCTTCTTGGTCTTTTCAACTGACATTTCCATGGCCTGGGCAAGGGACCGTAACTCTGAGTCTCTTAGGACTTTCTGATAGAGATAAAACAGTTGGGTAAGAAAGTTTGAAACACCATTGAAATAGGCGTTATCCAAAGCGCCTTTTGTGGCCAGTTCTAATCTGTGTGAGAAACAACGAACACCAACTAACCACTGTATGTCTTCCCTTAAAAGAGCTGCAAGACCCTGCCTTACACCCATGTTGACAGATGCTCCATCAGCCCCAAACCCAACCATGTTTTTATATTAAGGCTGCACTCTGTAAAATGTTTAAAAGCAGATTTTTCAGTCTCCAACTTGTGCCATCTGATACAGCTTTCATTCGAAAACTTAGTCCCACATGACCATTGATGGTATTTACATAAATTATGTAAACCAGTTCCTTTTCAATTACACCACTGTCAGTACTACCGTCCATAGTAATTTGCATTGTTGACAGTTGCCAGCAGGTTTTCTTCTAGGTTCTTGCCAATACACATTGTAAGTTCTTCACCACTAACAGCGTTAGTATTTGTATTTGTATGTCCTAATGTATTTATTGCAAATTAACTCTGTGCTTCTCTTGTTCTGCTGTCGCTTCAAACGTTTTAATAGGGATGTCCTCTTTGGCCATCATATCAGGAGCTCCATCAGCCTGCCTAGAACCATTCTGTGCTGTTCCTCTGCATTACTGAAAGCTCTCCTGCAAATAAATTAAAAGTTTTAAGTCTCGGTCCAAACCTCTAACCCCTCTATTTTAAACTTACCAATTGTGGTATGGTGATATATATCAAGTGGTGACCTTGTTCTGCCAAATTTCAAAACGTTAACAGCTTTCTTGTGCTGCTCCGTCAGAAGATGTTTCGGATGGTGTCAACTTTTAGCTGGGGGCCTGTAATCCCTGCAATTAATGCCTCACTTAAGTTTCTCAACCCACATAGCTCATCTCTGTACTCACAGCACAATTTGCAACTAACACGCAGTGCACAGTCTCTCCACTGCTAATCTGTAGCCAGTTTTTTCTGGATCATATTTTGGTGCCATCCTCTGCAGTTGCTAATTTAACTCCAGCCATGTCGGACTGTAATTATTAAAAAGTTTGAAGTTAGTAAAACAAAGTGTCACGGTGTGCAACTACTCAAATTAACACACGAGGCTATTCCTGAAAAAAAAGAAAATGGCAGCAGTTGTGTGACCCCCAGCCCCTCCCCGGCCCAGTCGCTGGCACTTCTCAGACCAAACCCTGTTCCTAAGCAGGGTAATCCTTCCCATCGTGACTGTGCTGCAGGCAGCGGTTCCTGCACAGCTGGGCACGCATTAAGTTTTGTGGGCTTACTGCCACAATAAGACAAGTAGTGTGTCCAGATCAAAGTGCAAGGCACAGTTAGTTCCTTCCTCCAAAAGCAGGGCAGCACAGTGAGTTCAAGTTAAAATTCTGCAGGTGCAGGGCACGTGACAACACTTACATTTTTCACTTTCTGCCCAGAAAAGGGCAGACAGTCAGGTATAGTTTTTTTCCCCACACTGCCAAAGCAGAGCACAAGTCTTTTAGTTCCCCATGGATCTATGCAAAGTAGGGCACATAGTCTTATTCATTGTGTTCCCAAGTTCACAGCAAAGAGCAGGGCACATTTTCTGGTCCCCTTGGATTCTCTGCAAAGCTGCAGAGCATAATTTAGTCTTTTTATGTTCGCACATTGTTCACTGCAAGAGCAGGACACACGTCATTGACAACATAAGCACTGGGCACATAATTCTTAAGTGCCTGGTTCTCCTCATCTCTGCAAAGCAGGGCACATTACTTAGTCTCTTTTTCTGTTCCCAAATTGTTCACTGCATATGGGCAGACACAACTAGCTGTAGGGCACAATACAGATCTCTGCAAAGCAGGACATGTTAACAGTCTTTATCTGTTCGAAATGTTCACTGCATAGACTCATGGCGCACAACACAGTAGTAAGGCACATTAATCTTGGTTCCTATAATCTGTGCAAAACAGGGCACATAGTCTTTATTCCGTTCCCAAATGTTCACTGCGGTTACGTTCACTGATTGTTCCCACATTCACTGCAAGCAGGGCACAAACTTAAAGTTCAAGCAGAGCACCGTTTCATACCCTTGTTCTCCCACTGCCCACAGTCCAGCTCTCTAGGTCTTGCCCATTTGTTGCCATTACGCCAACCTCCATCTGTGCCCTGGAGTCCATGTGCCCTCTTTCCTCCTCAAGGCTCCCCAACCAAATGAAAATGTTTTACTTGTTTTTGCTGCTTCCGATTCTGCTGCGCTCCTGCTCTCCTCTGCGGCCACCGAATCTGCCTGTCCAACCATGCGATGCAGCCACCTGCTGTCTGCTCGTCAGGTTGCTTCTCGCGGTCTCAGCCAGGCCTTCTCTCTCCGCTTCTCCTCGGTGTGGCCACCACTCCTCCTGAGCTCTGGCTTGTCTCTGACCACCTGCAAAACAAAAGACACAATTTAAGTTAACTGGACGATAAAGGATTAATAAAAAAAATAAAGAAAATAAAGAAAACTCACCTTTGGACTCCTGCTCAACCTCCCGATACCTGCTTCCTCTTCTTGGTGCGCTGTAAAGGACTCAGTCATGTTTGTCCCACGTGGAGACTGGGTTGGGGGGCAGGTGCATCACTGGACCAAACAGGGAACAGCTCGGGTTTGTGGAGTGGGGGTGGAGGAGGAGGGCAAAATGGATACCAGGACAAAAAAAAAAAAACATTAAAGTGACAGTGTCCAATAAGACACTTTTACAGGACCAGGACCAGTTGGCAATGATTAGCAATGTCTGCTAATCATTGCCAGATTTGATTCACTTTACTCCTTGGGTCGCAGAACTGCTATTGCAGACTCGCTTATTTCATGCCTTGTACAATGCTACTTATGTACCACATAGTGACAACAACAAAATGGAAAGGGACCTGGGGGTAATCATATCAGATGACCTAAAGTGGGCCAGCAATGTGAGAAGGCAGTAAGGAGGGCTGGGGGATACTGGGATGCATAGGAGAGACATCACCAGTAGAAAACAGGAAATTGTTGTCCCTCTGTACAGACAGTTGGTAAGACCACATCTGGAGTACTGTGTAAGTTCTGAGACCCCATCTCTGCAAAGACATAGACAGGGTGGAGGCTGTCCAGAGGAGGAGCAACCAAAATGTGCAGGGTCTGCACTAGAAGACATATGAAGAAAGATTAAAGGTGTTTAAGATGTATAGCCTCGAGGAAAGGGGCGGGGGACATGATAGAACGTTCAAATGCCTCAAGGGAATCAACAAAGTCCAAGAGGGTGGCATCTTTCAGAAAAGAGATGTGCAAGAACAAGAGGGCACAATTTGAAGATGGGGGGACGGCTCAGAGGTAATGTGAGGAAAGTATTTCTTCACAGAGAGGGTTGTGGATGCATGGAACAGCCTTCCTGAGGAGGTCATAGAGTCAAAAACAGTGGGCTAATTCAAGAATGCATGATACAGACATAAGGCAGTTCTAGTAGGGGTAGGAGAAGTAGGCTATTGGTTAACTAGGATCTGCAGCTTATCAGTTAGGTAGGAAATGGGCAGACTAGGTGGGCTGCGGTCCTTATCTACCATCGATTCTATGTTTCCATGTGTCTCACATTATGTACATGTGTATGGAGTATGTACACAAGTGTTACTGATGTAATGGCCAACGACTAAAAAGGTAGATCAGTTTTATAATATTCTGTTGGATGCCATGCTACTGTCTTAATGCTCATTCACTCAGAAAACATGGATCTGGAGAGACAAAATAATTTTCTGCCATTTCAAATGCTAAATATAGAAACCACGGAATAAAATAATTCCTAAAATCAGATAGAACTTCATCCTGCCTGAAACCACAATGAGCCTGGCGGGAATACCAACACAAAACTTTTTAATATAGGACAGGAAATAAATGGACTGGTGACCTAAGTGGACACCAGGAAAGAGGGAATCTTATGCAGTGCAGGAAATCATGATTTCCTGAAACTCCTGAATTACTGGAAAATGTAGCTGAAACAGTGAAACCACCTGGGAAACAGAATAGCAAACCCATAGTAAATCACTGTGACTTTCTACTTGTCCCACGTTTTCTCCTTTTCTGTGCTAGGATACCATCCCTGAATTTAACTGAGTGAAACAGGTTGATCATAATACACTCTGGTCCCTGTAAGATGAACTTTGTTTGCCAAGGATTATATTAACCTTAATAGCTAATTGACCATACCTGGGGAAAGCAGTAGACTGATTTTTTTTTTTTGTGTGTGTGTGTAAGCAATTGAAGGTAGTATCACGGACACCAGATGCTTTTATCTGTTATTTGTGACTGATAAAGCTTGATAAATGCTGCACAAATATGACTTCCTGTGACATCGTGGAAAGAGTGGTGGCGTGAATTCTAAGCTTTCAGGATCATGGCAGGCAAGACTTACTAAAATACCCTCCTGTTTGAACTGTACTACACAAAATTCCCTCACTTGACTGCATGAGATATTGAGGAGCTGAGGCAGAATGGCATCAATGCTAAGCATTGAAGATTAAGGCTCTAATGGACTTGGATTCGGGCTGGGCTTCAGGACTTGCAGTTGGTGTACTCACCAACCCTAAGCCTGGAAGATGAAGCTGATTGAGAGGATTCAGAGGACCAGGGCCTGGTACTTAGCTAACTTAGTGGGATTTTAAAGGCAATCATCCAGATGGAATCTCTGGTAGCAGACTTTAAAGCAGATCTCTGAAAAGTGGCAAAATGGTTTGTGGCTACTGAAGCAGGGTTCACACATAGATATGTTGGGCTTAGTCAACACGCATGACAGGGCACTTCTTTATCTGCTACAGAGGGCAAGGAATCATCAGTCCAAGATTGATGAATAGGAAGACCATGCTAGAGGAATAATTTTCAACTCCACTGTGTGCTGGAGGCATGGAAAAACTATTTCTGGTCAGGTCGATTTTGTCAGCATATCCTCTGGTTGGTGTGGCACATACCTGACAATATCACTCTTCCCAGTGGAGTGAGCTCACAGCCCACTTGTTAAAAAAAAAAAAAAAAAAAACAGTTGATCAACCATGGTCAAAATTGTTAAAATGCTGAATATTCTAAGTGACAGTTACTATTTGGCATTTGTACATGGCATCCACCACCAGCAAGTCTGTTGGGCAAGTAGGTGGATGTGCCACCTACAGTGGGAGCTGGGCCATCAATGTTTGTGGTCCTTGTGACCCAGTTGATAAGGGATGCCATCCAGTGGAGACTGGTCTTGCAACATCTGGAGGAACAAACTCCATTTGTCCATCCAAAACTGTCTGTCATGCCTCGACGCATGTGTCGCTGATAGAGTAGGCAGCAGCACACCTGGGAGACCACAGAGCCTCTGGGTCCTGGTCACCCTGGGAGTCCCATAATCACACTAACCTGCTGGAAGTCTCGGCCCAGAGTTGCTAGCTGTCACGGAATTTGTTCCTCTGATTAGGGGTCAAGTTGTAATGGTCCAGACAGACAACACCACGACAGTGTTCTAAGTGAAGAGGCAGGCAGGACTCACTCCATTCCTCTGTGTCTGAAGGCCTTCTGTACCTGGGCATTCATGCACAGTTTGGGTGCCAGTCTCCTGGAGTTTCAAGTCCTTAGTTGGTAGATGCTCTCAGCTGGGAGGAGGCACAATTTGTCCCTGCATCAGGAGGTGGTACTCCACTTGTTCTCCCAGTGGAACACCCTCTGGTGGACATGTTCACCTTCTGGGAAAACAGAAAGCTGAGGCTGTTTTGTGTCAAGCCCCACAGTCTGGGACATTGTTTGGAGATGCCTTTGCAAGGCCCTGGACACCAGGCATGTGTAGGCTTCCTCCCTTCTCCTTGATCCACAAGGTGGTGGTCAAAGCCTGGAAGGACAAGGTGTGGATGATCCTGATAGATCCAGACTGCACATACAGTTCTGGTATTCTGATTTCCTAGCCTCAGCAGCAGGACTCTGTGGTGATTGCCTCTATGCATGTACCTGCTGATCAGACAACTGGGGAAGGTCTTGTACCTGGACCTTCAATCCCTGCACCTCTCAGCCTGGTTCCTGAGTGGCTAGAGTTCTAGGCCTTGGGAGTCTTAGAAGATGTGCTTCACATCATGGAGGACTCTGGAAAGGAGTCGACTCACAAATGCTATGCATTCAAATGGAAGAGGATCTGTATATGGTGCCAGGGCAAGGAGCTTGGCCCCTTGCCTGTCTTATCGCAAGCATCCTTGATTACCTCTGGTCCTTTCTCTTAGTCATGCCTGCAAGCAACAACCCTTAAGGTGCACTTAGCAGCCATATCTGCTTACTGACAAAGTCTGGTAAGTTGATGGTAGCCCAGGAGAAGGTGGTCAGGCACTTTTTTGAAGGCCTAGACCACTTGTCTCCTCTGGTGCATGAGCCACTGTCACCTTGGGACCTACTACTGTGCTGGCTATGCTCATGGACAAGCCATTTGAGTGTATGTACAGGTGTGAGATGTCACACCAGTCATGGAAGATGGCCTTCTTGGTAACTATTTCAGGGGTCAAAATTAAGTTTTGCAGTATTATTACCTGCAGGGCTAGTGACTAGGAAAATCCACTATCCCCACAGACTTTTCCACTGGCCCAGCTTGTGAACATACTGAAGTGTTGCCTCCTCAGTACAATCCCACAGGGCTGGTTAAATGAAAATCTTACTAGCCCGATACAAAATCTGCCAGCATTTGGTTAGTGGGCCAGTGCCAATTTTGACCCCTGCTAACTGTGAGCCAGAAGGATTAGTGAGCTCCAGACACACTCAGTGGAGTCTCCTTATCTGGTCTTCCACAAGGATAAAGTTGTCCTTGCCCCAGCAACTCCTCCTGAAGGTAATGTCAGAGTTTCACCTTAACCAGGTAATTAACCTTTAGTATTATTTGACAGTCCATCTCTGGAGGCTGATCACAGGCCCTATACTCTGGACCTCCAGAGCGCTACTTTTATAAAGAGTGCATGGCTGGAGATGGGGTGAGGCTCACCAGCTGTTTGTAACATATGCTGAAGCTGTGCCTGGCAGGCTGGCAGCAAAGCAGATATTTGGCAGGTGGATAACATCCCATTCTAGGGACATGGATATGTTGTTCATCCACACTGTCTGGCAGGTTCCTTGCTGCTTTAAATCTTGCCGGAAGGTCTTCAAGCTGGCTCCTCCCACCCACCCGGATGGTAAAACTCTCGCTCCACCCATGACGCCAGATCTTCCTTACCACTTGGAAGCTCAGGTTCCCTCCTTAATGCTCTGCATGTAGACTGGATCCTAATTCTTCAGTTCGCCTGAAACTTATTCTCAGATTTTCAAGACTTAGGTCAAATTACTCCCTCGCGGCTGCGATGGACCATCGACTCGGGTTTTTGGTGATTGCCCATGTGGGCAGAAAATGTCCAGGGCGGATCCGCACTCCATGTGCGCTTCTGCCTCGGCCTAGACCATGACCTGCAGGCCTGCGAGTTATGGCGTTCATTTTCAGCCAATGTCCTGGAAGACCGCACTGCCCAGTTAAAGCTTAGGCGCGAGAAGCAATACCCGCCGTGAATCGGCTGAGGGCCCGTTGGGCGGTTTATCAAGGCAGCTGGCCTGGCTGAGCAGCCCGAGCAGATGGTTGCCCTCATGAGGAGCGTGTACAGGCCTCATTATCCTCTTCCTCGGTCGCGGCATTTATCCCACTCTTTCTGGGTACCTCATATTTAGCTTCTTTTGAGGCTTTGCCAATCCCTTTCCACGAAGGAGAGGGCCATCGGACATTTTTCTTGATCCAAAAGAAGGACTCAAAGGTAAGTCCCACTGTCGGCATTCGTGGGAGCGGAGAGGTCCCTTCCTGGACAGTCGACATTCGACTTCAGTCGAGGTTGTGCGGCTAAGGCCGCTGGCTTCACGGTGTCCCCGTCAGTTCAGCGCCGAGACACCTGGCCGATGCGGTTGAGATTTTTCCTGACCTGTCGAACGGGCTGTCGACTGGTGAAGCCGACAACCCTTCTTCATGGTTCCCCTGGTGGAGCTGAGGACTTGCCTGTGCCTCCGGTGCCGGAGTCCCCGGTCAAGGCTTCTGAGCCGAGGGAAGAGCGGGTGTCCCTGCCCCTTCCCAGACCCGTCCTCGAAACACCGAGGATCTCGGTCTCGACTTCGCCTCGGTCCAGCAGATCCCGCTGACATTGGTGGTCTCGGCCTTCACCAGAGCTGAGCCGCCACTGGTCCTCATCATCCTCCCCTCGGAAGAGGAGAGGCTTGCCAAATTGCGCCACGCTTATGAGGACCTGATGTGGCAGCAGTTACTTCTGTCCGGGAACAAGCTGACGCCGCTACCTTCCCGGCCATCAAGTGGCTGTCACCCAAGCGGCGAAACAACTCCTTGCTATAGCGAGGTGCCCAGGCCTGGGCCAGTTGTTCGGCTGAAACCAGCTGCCCCACCGATTGTGGTGGAACCTCCGCCTTCACAACCAAAATCGGGTCACCGACCAAGGACTCTTGGTTGAGTCAGAGTCTGCCCGACAGGTTGTCGGTCACCCTCACTACCGACCGTCCTCGGCAGGTGGAGGGTGGCTCAGGCCTCAGGCAGCTGTTTGCAGAGTCCGGCGATGACTCCTCCTGATCTTCCCTTGTCAATCTTCACCATTCATTACTTCCTGGGTGTAAGCCGGAGGCGGCCACCGTCACGAAACTTTTTTAAATGCCTAACGGCCCGCCCTCGAGAAGCGTCATCGTCATGCAGGCGGCAGTTAATGCGACCGACTCCTCCTCCAACTCAGTTCTGTTTCTCCCGCCGTCGAGGCAGCACCTGTTCGCGGTAGCTAACGAAAAGTGCGTATCCGACTCCTTTTTCTACACTCGACGCCCACGGTAAGACTGTTCCTTTTTCTTTCCTTTGTACAGCGCCGGTGTATTTCCGACTGTGTTTAATCTTGTTTATTTCGCGTCAGTCCGGTTCTGGAGCCAAGCGTTCTTCTAAGACGGGCTGTGCCCCTATGCGTAGTGCTCCTGCGGCGGCATTTCTCCGTCTCGGACTGGCATGGCGTCTGTCTTGTTCCCTGGGACCCAACCATAATATGGATTCGATGCGGCGCTTGTTTCTCGATGGACCGTCGCGTCCTCAAAGTCCGCGTACAAGCTCGGCAAGGCCCGCTGACTTCGGGGCACGGCGTCGCTCAAGGGAATCTCGGGCGAGATCCTTAGGCCTTTCCCGGGTCCCTCCCGGCTTCTACGATCCGAGGAGGAGGGGCTCCTCTTCCTTCTTGCCGAGGGGAGGCCCTTCGGTGTTGGGGAGCGTCTGAGCCTCTCCGGGCCGCAGGCGCTGACACCGCCTCGGCAGTCACCTCTTCGGAGGTGCAGGCTCCCCTGTGTCGAGGCCCTTGGCTGGGCCCGGCTCGGTGGACCCTCGACGTCGCCTCGCGGGCGCCGTTTCAATCCCGGCGCCCGCTTGCGGTGCCGGTGATCGGAGGCGGGCGCGTGAACGGCTGCTTTGGATCCGCACCGTTCGAGCGCGCCTGTGATCGGGTGGCGCTGCCAGGAAGCTAGTGGCCCCTCGGCGCCGTTCGCGTGCCGATGAGCCTGGCGGCTGCCGGACGGTGCCGCTCACCCCGATGCTGCCGGGCTTGCCTCCTCCGGCGGTGCTGGTCTGCCAGAGCCGCTGGGGTGTGGGGTTGGGCCTTCATGCTGCCGGGCGTAGGGGGGAAGCGGCACTCGGTACGGGCCGTCGCTGCCCCGTGGCCTCGGGACCCCTGGGTGGCCAGCATCGAGGTCCTGTTGGTCTGCCTCCTCGGAGGACGATGACTCAGATGTGGACCCATCCTGGCACCCCATTCTTCGGAATCTGGGTCCTTGGTGGCTAGGGGTACCAGGCGGCGCAGGGCCCTCCTCTGTCCCCTTGCCGTCGTCTCCTGAGGCTCCTCGGCTGGGGTGGCTGAGAGTCCCGGGGCAGGACGTGGGGACGGAGGGGAGGCTCCTCTGGAGGCCCGTGACAGCTACCCCCGGGTGCTGTTACCTCCTCTGGGGTTAGGGGAACGTTGCAGTCGGGAGGAGGGCCTCCTCTGAATCTGAGGGGTTGAGGGCAGGCGTCCTGCTGCTCGGTCTTCTTTGGCCACCTCAGGGGTGGCCAGGAGCTGAAGCGCAGAGCCCGCCGCCTCCCCCAGGGTTCTAGGGTGTCCTCTGGCTTTAGCGGACTGCCTTCTGGATCCATGCAGTCCCGAGGCGTCGCCACAGGGGAGTTTCTCCCCAGGGCTCTTCCAGGTTCCGCTTCCCCAGAGTTCCGTTCTGTGCCTGGTTTGATATCCGGGATCCCTCCTACTAGAGCTCCCTTCCTCCGGATTCCAGAGCCCTCACAGAGAGCAGTTGCCTCCGGAGGTGCCCCTCCCATCTCTGCCTTCACTACCCCGCCTCCCAGGCCATGTCGGTCCCACGGGTCCGTTATCCTGGGAGCAGTTCAGGGGTTCTGCGGCCTTCCTCATATGTTAGTTACATGCATGAGCGGTCTTTCGACTCTCCCCACCGCGAGGAATCCTCTGACATTCCAGTTCCTCATCATCCTCGCCTCCCTCCTCTGAGGGAGAGGAACCCCTGCTCATCTGTCCTCCGATGCTGATTTCCAGAATATCAGCGCTTCCTCTCGAGGATGGTGAGGATCTTCGGATTTCTACGCTCGAGAGACACATCGAACGGGTGACGCCTGAATTCCTTGGTGAATCTAGTGCCCAGCATCTGGTGGTACCTTCCTGGCCTATCCCTTCCAGGAGGCGTCTTATCCGTCCTGGCAGTTCCCCGCCGCTTTTCCCAGCCCGCGGACTGCCAGCGTGAGGTATTGTGCCCTCTGAGTCTCTAGGTTCCTTCCAACCCGTCCTCAGGTTTGGTATACCTGGATACTCCTTCTGGGCGCTGTTGCCTGGGCGCGATCGCCCACCAGTTCGGACTCTCTCAGTTCGACCGTTGGGGCGAAGAGTGTTCTTCTTCTGCGGTGCATGTATTGCATCACATCAGGCTCACCACGCTGCCTACAACCGGCATCTGTGGTCGATGATGTCCCAGCTGCTGGCATCTATGCCTGACACGGAGCAAACCAGACAAGCCGTTGCCCTCTCCGCGGTAGGCCTGGAGCTGGCAAGACACCAAGCAAGGGCATCTTATGACGTCAGTGAGGTGGCTTCCAGGCTTGGGGGACAGCGATCTGCATCAGGCGGACGGCGGCTCGCGTTTCTCCAGGTTGTCACCCCTGGCCCGGCGAGGTGATGCGCTCCGCCCTGGGACCCGTCTTTTTCTCATCCAGAGCTAGGAGACTTTTACAGGGGCTCCATCCGTCTCCTCGCCCTCGGGAGGCACCTCCTAGCTCTTCTCCCACTTAGGCTTTCTGAATAAGCCAGGGTCTTCCTTCTGTTTCTCACCAGCAGAAGGCTGGGGTCTTGTTCCCTCAGGGTATGGCCTCTTCCCCTCCTGGGGAAGAGGAGCTTGTATTACTCAGGAAGTGAATGAATGGTGAAGATTGACAAGGGAAGATAGGAAAATTACGTACCTACCGTAATTCTTGATCTTCTTGTATCTTCACCATTCATTACTTACACCCACCCACCATCCCTCAGTGGCCTCCTCCTGTGGCTTCTCCACCTCCCGTCTCCTTCCTCTCTGCATTTCTCTTGTTTATAAAATATAGGGAAAATTTCTTAATTTTTTCAAAAAAAAATATATATAAATAAAAAAAAAAAAAAAGTTCTTTCTTAAGGGGAGGGTCCCACCCAGAAAAATTACTTACTCTAAGATTCATGGGCCATCTACATGGATTGCATTGGCGATCAGACTGCACTACTTCTCTTGCTATTCTTCTGGCAAGATACCTCTGGGGTTTTTTGGTCTGGCTCAGGCTATTCAGTTTTGATCCTGCAATCCCGTGTTCAGATAGTTGCCCTGAAATCTCCCCCCCTTATTCTTGCCTTGCAGAGCAGAGAACGAGTACGTCTGTTCCTTTCTTCTTTTTAAAAAAATGCTGAGGAACTCTCTCCGACTGCTATAGGCATCTTGGTATCTGGGTCATGCATCTAGTCAAAAGGAGAAATCAAACAAGAAGGCAAATGAGAAGGTAGGCTTTCCTTCTCGCTGTTTTGCTATTGGTTTCTCCTTTAGGTGTCCTCCTGGGCAATTTTTACAATAGAGCTCTGCTGACCATATCCAATCCTAACCAGCCTAAGCCTTGGCCTGCCTTAGCCAGTCAGTCTGAGTCCCATTTCTGTCTTGAAGCGCCCTGAAAGGCTTGCATTTCCATTTCTAAACCCCTGAGCAGCACTCTCATGCTGTGGGTTTTATTCTTCCCTCCTCGGGTGTCCTCCAGTTAAGCCTTCGGCCAGGAGCCAGGCTGGTGTATGAACAATGGCATGTTGAAGATGAGGACTATGCCCTCCTGAGTCTGTCTAGCGGGTTCGGTGAACCTTTCTTCAGCTCTATCTACGGGATCTTGCTTCCCTTTAGTCGAGCCTTCAGCTACAAGCTAACTATGCTCGTGGGGCATTCTGGTCCCTCAACATCCCATCTCTTCTCTTCTTCTTCTTCTTCTTCTATTTTCTCATTCTCACTCATCTCTTCCTAGAGTCGCCCAGGTAAGGAGGTTCTGCAGTCCCTAGACTAGGATGTTCTTATCTCCCTCTGTCCTCCCATCGGGCTTATTCTCTTTTCAGTTCATTCTTCCTGCTTTTGCTATCCCTCGCGCATCTTGCTCGCTATCTCATATTTTCTGCTTTCTTTTGCCTCCCGCTCACAGAACTGAGTTGGAGGAGGAGTCGGTCATGAGTTACGGCCGCCTGCATGACGATGATGCCGCCTTCTCGAGGGCGGGGCCGTTAGGGCATTTAAAAAAAAGTTTCGTGATCGGTGCGCCCCGGCTTACACCCAGGAAGTAGTCGAATGGTGAAGATACAAGAGAAGATCTGGCAACACGGTAGGTACGACTTTTCCTTTCTCCAGGCACATTGACCTGGAGTCCTCCGGGGCCAGTCGATGGACGAAAGCCCATCGTCCTTCATGGGTCTGCTTTGGCTCATCTCGGAGTCTACTGGGATGCAGCTCGAGCCCATATCCAGCAGGCCAATATCCCCTAATGGAGATACAGGACTGAGGGATTCACCCACGGAGGCCTTTCCGGTGACTGAAGCCATTGTTGGCCCAGCCTTGGAGCTCTGGCAGCAGCCTGCTTCCTGTCCTGCGCCTTCAGCCAGGATGGCCAGGAAAGTATGTGGTCCCTACTGGCTCTTTGTCCAGTTTTTGAACACCCCGCTGAGGGGTAAGTCGCAATATAGCGTTTTCCGGCGTTCGGGAATGCCAGGGATGTGGATAAGCCCCGACAAGGAGTCCAAATATCTGGACTATGCCAGGCGCTGGTGTACGCCAAGGCCCTCCTTGGCCATGCCAGGCCAGCTCGGCCGTGCTGATGGCACACTTCTCCCACGCCTCATGGGCTCCTGGATGAGGTGATCCCCATCTCCCAGCCGACCTGCAGACCACGGTTAAGCAGGTTCGGGACCAGGAAGGGCTGTGGCAAACAGCAGGCTCAAATGGCTCTGGACATTGGAGACTCTATGCCAGATCAGTTGCGGCTGCAGTGACCATACGCCACAGAGCATGGCTGAGGATATCCACCTTCATGGCAGATACCAGCATAAACTGGCGGATGTCCCTTCCTGGGGACCAACCTCTTCGGCCCTGGGTGGAAGGTCACCTCCAGCGGATCGAGAAGTCCAGTGCCACTCTGGACTCAGTCACCCTCTGCCCAGAAGGACAAGGCCGTCGGCAACAGCAGCATAAGTCCTTCGGCCCTTCTGTGCCTGCAGGCTCCGTCCATTACAGCACCAACACCAGGGCCAGCAGGCTCGGGCTTGGCTAACCCCAAAGCCGAGCCTGCAGCTTCCTTTAATAGGAAGCAGGGAGGAGGGCCAGGAGGTCCTCATCCGTCCCTCCTCTAAGCCTGCCCAGTGACGGGTTTAGGAGTGTCGCCCCAGCCTCATCACTCCCTCCTGGGTTCCCGTGGGGACGGTCGCCACTTCCTTTCCACCTGGTCTGCTATTACCACGGACCGTTGGGTGTTGGAGGTGGTAGGAAAGAGCCTGCCCTGGAGTTCGAGCAGGCCCGCCCTTCCGAGCCGTTGCCCCTCGGGAGGGGTCACCCAGCTTTCTGTCGGCTCACCGAGCTGATATCGCCCTGCTTCTCGAAAAGAGGTGATCGGAAGGTGGCGGATCCTCCTCCAGACCCGGGGTTTGTGTCCAGGTACTGCCTGGTCTCAAACGGATGGGGCTGGCGCCCCATTCTTGACCTGCACGACCTGAACAGGTTACTAAGGTCTCAGACCTTCAGAATGGTCACTCTGGCCCAGATAATCCCATCCTTGGAGCGAGGCGTGTGGTTCTGTTCTCTGGACCTCCAGGGACGTTCTTTCACATCCCAATCCGTCCGTCCCAGCCGCGATTCCTCCGCTTCTGGGCAGAAGATCCCTCTCTGAGGTTCGGGCCACGCCCTTGGCCTTTCCCTAGCTCCCAGGATCTTCACCAAATGCATAGCAGTGGTGACAGCATTCCTCGGCAGCTGGCGTCTGGGTGTACCCTACCTGGACGACTGGCTGATTGCAGCCACCTCCAGAGTGGAGGTGGAGCAGTCCAGAGATCTGGCCCTCCAGGTTTGCTCTCAGGTTGGCCTCCTCATCAACAAGGCAAGTCCGAACTTCGTGCCAGAGCAGGTGATCCAATTCATCAGGGCAGAGCTAGACTCTATGAGCCAGAGCACGCCTCCGGTGGACAGGGCCGGTTCTTTCCTCCTTGCCCAGTCATTTCAGGTTGGGCAATTGCACCCTGCCGGGACTTCTCGCCTCCTGGGCCCTCATGGCGGCCTGCACCGGCGTGGTCCGTTGGGCCCGTTATTTTATCGCCCACTTCAATGGGGCTGGCCAGCCAATGGTCCACAGCACTTTGATCCGCTGGATCAGCTAGTGAGAGTGACCCAGGGGATGTGGAGCGCTTCCAGTGGTGGGACTGTTCTGGCACATCTGCAGGAGAGCATCCCGTTTGTCCGCTTGCAGCTGACGGGTCTCTATCGACCGATGCCTCTTTGATGGGTTGGGGTGCCCATCTGGGGAGCACAGAGCACATGGCCTCTGGTCCCTGGGAGTCCGATGCCACATCAACCTGCTGGAGCTTGAGTGGTTCGTCTAGCCCTCACCACCTTCGCTCCATTTCTATGGGGTCAAGTGGTTCAGGTCCAGACAGACAATACCACGACCATGTACTACCCCTAAACCACCAGAGGTAGGTTGCCTCCATGCCCCTGTGCAGAGCCCTCCGCATTTGGTCATATTTTCAAGCTTGGAGGCGGATCTCCTTGCCGTCCATGTGGCAGGAGCCTCCAACACCCGCCGATGCCCTAAGCTAGATAGGTGCTGCGTCCCATGAGTGGTCTCTCCTGCCGGAGGTAGTACAAGATCTGTTCTCCCACTGGGGCACGCCTCAGGCGGACCTGTTTGCCTCCAGGGAGAATGCGGCTGAGACTGTTTCATGTCCGCCTCCCTCAGCAGGGGCTCGCTGCAGAGGATGCCTTCGAGGCCGTGGGACCCGGGTCTTCTATGCCTTTTCCCCATTTCCCTTGATCCACAAGGTGCTTCTCTAAGGCGAGGAGGGACAAGGCGCAGGTGATTCTGGTAGTCCCAGACTGGCCCCACCAGTTCTGGTATCCAGATCTCCTCAGTCTCAGCTCCAGGCTCCGAGGCGGCTTCCAGCCTGCCCGGACCTGATCTCAGTCAGTCAGGGAAGGTATTCCACCTGGACCTTCAATCCCTGCACCTGACAGCCTGGTTCCTGGTGCTAGGTTCCAGGCCTTGGGTCTTTCCGACGAGGTCCCCAGCGTCGTTGAGGGGCGTCCCGTCTAAGGGGAGTCGACTAGGGAAATGCTACCTTCAAATGGAAGAGATTCTCCATTTGGTGTCAGGGCAAGGGCCTGGACCCTTCCTCCTGTTCCTTGGCAAACATTCTGGACTACCTGTGGTCCCTTTCTCAGCAAGGGCTTTGGTCGACGCCATCAAGGTGCACCTGGCTGCCACCTCTGCTTACCAGGTGCGGGGGAAGCAGTTGGTGGCGCAGGAGAAGGTGGTCGGGTTCTTTTTCAAAGGCCTTGATCACATATCCCTCCGTGCGAGAACCTCCACCTCCGTGGATCTACTGCTGATATTGGCTAGCTCATGGGCAAGCCATTCGAACTAATGCACAGGTGTGACATCTCCACCTGTCGTGGAAGACCACGCCTTCATGGTGGCTATCACATCAGCCAGAAGGATGGGAGAGCTCAGGCTTTCCATCGAGTCTTCTTATCTGGTCTTCCACAGGGACAAGGTTGTCCTGCGCTCCCACCAAATTCCTTCCGAAGTGGTGTTGGAGTTTCACCTTAACCAGGTGTTGCCTCTGCCGTGTTCTACCTCAATCACACCTTGGAGGCCGATATAGGCTCCATACTTTGGATCCTAGAAGAGCGCTCGCTTACTGTAAGAGCGGACGGCTGAAGTTCAGGGAGAGGATTGCCAGCTGTTTGTTACCTACGCTGAAGCCGCGCGTGGCAGACCTGCAGCCAAGAGACGATAGGCAGGTGGGTCACCTCCTGCATAGATCTCTGCTATAGTTTGGCGGGCATGGAACCTCTCAGAGGGATAAGAGATCATTCTACCTGCCATACCGCTGCATGGTGGCTGCTTCCAGGGGCGTCCCTATCCAGGAAATCTGGAGGCTGCTACCTGGAAGTCAGACACACCTTCATCACCCGATACCACATCGACCTTGAGTCACACCGGGATGCTGGTTTTGGGCCTCGGTTCTCCAGTCTTTATTTCCCAAGTAGGGGTGTGCCTGCTTCCTCCTCCCGGAGAACTGCTAGGAGTCTGCCAGACAGTTTGGATGAACAATATATCCATGTCCCTAGAAATACAGGTTACTCACCTGCTAACAGGAGTTCCTAGAAATGGTACAAATTGTTCATCCACATTCCCGGCCTCCCGGCTTCGACGCACAACCTGGCTTCCAGCGGGCTAGACCTGGCGTCTTGGGGCGGAGCCGGAGTTTTACCACCCGGTGGGTGGAAGGAGCCAGCCTGAAGACCTTCCGCAAGATTTAAGTGGCAAGGAACCTGCCAGACATTGTGGATGAACAACATATACCATTCCTAGAACTCCTGTTACAGGTGAGTAACCTGTATTTTCGACCTCTGTTTTGGTTGGCTGGTAGGAGCCTCCCAAAGGGCTTAGGGTTCATTCCACTAGACATACCACTGCCTCTGTGGCTGCCTCCAGGGATATCCCCATACAGGTGATCATTTGTTTAAACACTCACCCATCAACCCCGATCACGCATAACTAACTTTGAAAACAAATACTTGCAGCTGTAATTCCATTCTTGCTTTATCTTTTATTTGTTGTACTCGAAAAATAGGTCTTAAGATCCAGCACTGATTAATTTGCCATGCTCCCCACTCAGTCAGTCTTCACTTTAATCTCACTAAACACTGTCACCACTATTCTCCCCTTGCAGCTCCCTTCTAGGAAAGCACAGTCTTCAAACCAGCAGTTATAAATATTTTTGCCCTCCCTCCTTTTCACTGCCTCCTGCTTCCAGCCCCAGTCAGCACAACTCTTCCCCAGTCACTGAATTCTGCGCCATGTGTCAGCTGAGTGCAAACCCAAAATAAACTGCTAGTTTCAAATTTGCAAACCTTCTCCTCACATTGCACTTAAACTACTCTGCAAACCAGTGCAGTTTAAACTTTTCACTACTCCCAATCTTTGTGGACCTAATATACCCACTGAACTACCAGTTTCAGTATTTCAACTCTTGTTCTCTCGCATAAAGTAGACTTTTGCACTATACCAACAGATTCAGTAGTTGAGGGCTCCCATCTCATCTGTCCCTGCTTCCTGATAGTACCAGGAGCGGATGCATACGGATGAGATGCAGAGAAACGTAGTTCAGTGCACATGCTGAAAATCACAAATACACAAACCAGCCTGCTAAACACCAATCTAAACTGCCAGTTTAATTTAAATTATCCATGTTTTTGATCCAGTGACCTCCTAAACAGCATCACCAGCTCAAGCTGAGTGCTTGCTACTAACCCATTAGGCTATTAGCCTAGAGATTAGAATAACAAGCTCTAAATGAGCTTGGTACATCCAGCAGACAGACCTGGGTTTGATTCCCACAACTTCCACTTATGCTGTGTGACCCTGAGCAAGTCACTTAACCTCCCCAGTGCTTCCAGTTTGCTCCTGAAAACAGGCATTTGATGCCTAGTGGGCCTTACCTGGTTACCAAAGACTAAAATAATAAATAATAAAAAAAAAGCTCCTTGTGCCTCACAGTGCACCTGAGTGTTCTGTTCAGGGTCATTCTTCAGTTTTAGGCCATTTGTGTGTAATTCTTAATTAAGCTACATTCCTCCTAGTTGCATGTATACTATATATTTTATAGATTATCACATTCATTTCTAGGGGTATAAACAAGTTTTCCAGTTTTACAAAATTGGGTTGGATTATTTTGCAGATTTTTATTAATGGCTAAAATATGGTATTTTGTGTGTTAGAGTGACATTCAGACACAGCTCATCACACGTTTAATTAACATATATTGCACCAAAAGATGCTAATAGTGGAGCAGGCTTAGTGCAATGCGCCATGGCGCAGCGTGCAATATTCAAACCAAGCGCAGGCCAAGGTGCGCCTGCGCAACTATAGCTGAATATCACGTCCGATGCGCCCATGGCACAATGAGGGATGCAGTGAGCACGGCTGATGCGCAGTAGCACACCCAGGGATGCACAGGGACAAAGACAGGAAGCAGCAGTGCACCAGCTATGGATGTGCCATGCGTGGAGGAGCATGCAGCAGGACAGACAGACCAAACCCTCCCACTGCCACCTGCCAGGCAAGGCCCCCATGAGCAGCACAACCAGAGGTGAACTGAATGGACCACCAGCCCATGAACCCTGGCACTGACAAATACAGATGGGCCAGCAGTCCTCACTCACAGGGCAAGGCGCCCAGCACTGTCCCCGCAAACAGTGACCATAACACAAGGATGGCTGAGGACCCACCCATGCCACGGCACCACATCAATGCAGACCACCCCAAGTACAGCAATCCCGAGACACCCAGCCCAGAAGCATGACCAAACAGTGCATGGCACAGTATGCCACCACCACCGTGGACAGTGCAACCCGCGCCCATGGCGCCATGCACAACAGCCCCACCATGGCCCTCCCTGCATGAGGCGACACCATCCACTGACATCACCACAGCATACACAAGGCCCCCCTGCATGGCCCCACAGTGGCACAGCAAGGAGGTCGACCTGGCAGCAGTGCCTGAGGGACCCTGCAAGTGGCCGAGGCCCTGTCCCAGACACCACCTCAGCAGAATGACACCCGCGACACCCACCCGTAAACACACCCCGTCCAACCACTGGCCCCACCAGACAGCACAAGCAGTCTACTGTGGCGCATGGAGGCATGCGCCACACAGGAGGCAACACAGGACACATACAAAGCCCCCTTCCACAGTCCCAAGGGTACCCCACAAACAGCCACACATAGCGGAGCAACAGATGATGCCGCGCGTGAGTCCGTGGTGCCATGTACCCACAGCCTGCACACCACCATGGTGCCGGTGAGCCTGCCATGTGGTGTGCACCACAAACCAGGTCACCGCCTGCATGCAGCAGGACCACATGTGACAGTCACTAGACCACAGGCACTGCCCCAGACACCATAGACTGCATGGAGGGGACAACAACAGCACCGCCCACAGTGTCAACAGAGGCAGACGTGCAGTAGACCAGGGGTCAGGCGCCAGCTGCCAGGGTTCCGTGCCTGGAGGGTGGCTGGTATGGACCGCCACCAGTGCCACGACAGAGTCCATACATGCGGTGGTGGGTCGGCATGACTGTGCGAACCACAGACACGCAGGGGCACAGCCGCACGGGCTCGGCACACACCGCCAGGGACGGCTGGGACATAGCACATGCACCAAACCCTGCTGCACTCAGGCTAACAGTGCACAGGGCACTACATACCCCAGACAGTGCCCATGGCCCCACCCACACCAGTGGAGGATCCTTGCAGACACACCCCGACCAGCACCTCCCCCACAGTAGCCATGACACCAGTGCAGCAAGGCACCATGCCCGCTGCAAATCAGAGACCGACACAGTCATAGTAGGAAAAGCATGTATAATGTAACAGGAAGCAACTACAACAGGACCTATTTACAAAGATAAATATGTACAGTGGGGAGGGATGTGCAAGGCTACAGCAAGGGTGGGAAGGGCAGGGGACAATGGGAATGGCAAGGAGGGGAATGGCAGGGTGTGGGGTACAGTCCAGGGAGGAAAAGGAACATTGCAGGTGCTGCAGGCCCTACTGGCGGCCCCTGTCATCCTTGTGCTTCCTGTGGTGCCTTCTGTGCCGCCGACATTTACCCCTCTCCATCCCCTGCAGCAGCTCCAGCATGGCCTGGGTGACCTGCAGGATCTCCTGGATGTTCGCTCCAGGGAAGTCCAGCGTTGTCCACCTAGGACAAGGGAGCAGAATCAGTATGAGTGACTGGCCAGACCACGCAGCCCACCCAATGTGCATGGCGTGCAGCATGGCCTGCGTCCCTGGGATGGCATGCGACCACCCACAGTGGGTGTGCCCACTGACCCGCCTCACCGGGCACCGAGCCATGCAAATCACTGCACACCCCACCTCTCATGCAACCGCACAGCACCATTGTGGCCGTCTGGCATCATGGCAATGCAGTGGGATGGCAGTGGCACAGCCAGGCACCCAGTGCACACACAGCCACCTGCGACACCCACCCACACGTGCAGACCCACTGTGGGGCGTGCACAGCAGTAGGGGCCATATGCGAGGCGCCACGCCCACCACCACCCCTGCAACCCACCATGCACAGTTGTAAGGGGAAACACGGCACTTACCTGCATCCCGGTCAGCAGGGTGTTCACTGACCCCGCACCACCACTGTGGCCTGCCTGCATGGCCACACCACCATCGTCGACCTGCCCTCCACGCCCTGGGCCATCCGGCGATCCTCCGGGCGAAGTGCAAACATGGAGAGAGTCCCATCAGTACACGCCTGAACCATAGCCCACCCTTGCAGTGTGCGTGCTCAAGACAGCCCGGCCCTATGCCACGGTGGCGCAGGGTGTACTTATGCACCCCCACAACCGGCAGCACAGGTACCGCACTCCGGGCGCATGGCCTGATGATCACCATGATACTAGGACAGACGGATAGTACTAGTGTGGTGAAGGAGCACTTACCTGGCTATGGCATGGCGCCACTGGGCACGCACCTGCAGTTTCCCTAGGCAGTCGGGGCACGCCATTGGAGGTCCCCATAGTGGTGGCGACACTGCTCAGTGGTCCTGCTGCTCCCTGTGGCCTCCTCAGGCCCTCTGCCACACTGCTGTGCATGGCCTCAGGAGGGAACCTGCCCAAAAGGGCACATGCATGGGGCTCCACAAGTGCCACCAGGTTTGCTAGTTCCACTGTTGTCCACACTGGTGCTCTGGTGCGCGGTATGGTGCTGTCACTGGTGAGCACAAAATGGCGCCCTGTGGCGCACATGCCTGCCCACATGCGGAGGCAGCGGTGCACTGCGCTGCCAGTCGCAATGCACTGTCACCGGACTGCAGAATAGGGGGCACCCATGTGGATGCATGGCGCCTAGAGGGCAAAGGTCAGCCACAGGGTCAAGGGTCTATTCACGCATGGAGCGCCACAGCGCTATTGGGAGGCCCTGCATGGAGCGCGATAGGGTGCATGTGTGACGCCATGGTGGCCTACCACGCTGAGGTGCTGGCGGCACCCACGGCGCACTATGGCACGAAGCACCCTTTGGGCATATAGCGCACGAGCACCACAGGCACAGTAGTGGCAGTGCCCTGTACTGCCTCCCTGCACAGTGCATCAGCAGCACCGCTAGCGTTGGCGTCAACACTCGCGGGCATGCGTGGTGCAGTGCCGATTACTGCGTCACAGTAGTGCGCCAGAGCCTGAGCACTCTCGACACCATTGTGCAAGGGCAACAGCACGATATTCAGCCAGGTTATGCTAATTTGCTCATGAGCCATTCCACGCGCATCCACTGCATTTGCATCTCATTACAGTTGCGTCTGCCCTCATTTGCATGCGATGCACTATAAATATCGCGACCTAGAAATGCAGAGGCCATGGATCAGTATTGCAGTCCTTTGGGGTAGGTGGCATGTTGTGGGGACATGGGACAGTGGTCTGGGAGGGCTGTATGGGACTGCACAGTCGAGAGGTAACACCTGTCCATCCCCAGGCACAGAATGACCGAGCGAGAGGATGAAGAGGAACAGGGAAAGGTGCGAAGAGGAAGCCCAACTTCACCAGGGTGGAATCCGATGCCCTGTTCGAGGCCTACCTCGACAGGGAGCCGCTGCTCAGTGGACACAGGGGCACAACACAGGCCCATGTGGCAGCGTGAAGCGAGTGGCATGTGCCATCAACCAGCAGGACTGCCACCAGCCTTCCATGCAGAAGTGCAAGAAAAAGGTTGGCACGGACAGGAGGCGGATCAAGGATAAGATGGCTGCCATCAGGGCGGCACGTGCTGCCACTGGTGGGGCCAGCAGGATGTTCCCGCCTGACCCCACTGGAGGAGCAGGTGGCCGGCAACATGCGGCGAGTGCCATTGAGGGTGTTCCTGGCAGAGGCTTCCAGATGGGCGGCAGCTCATCACTACATGGTAGGACTGGCACTGGCAGCGTGTGGGTGGCAGGGAGGGAAGGCCCAGGGCCAGGCGGAACCACTAACGGTACTGTGTTCCTTTACAGCTCCTGAGTATCTGCATGGGGCAGCGGAGGTGGGTGTATCCACTGAGGGAGGCCCTGGACACGGTGGGCGCCCTATCTACCTCCACAGGTGTCCAAGGGACCAACCGTCTGCAGCTCTGCACATCTGTCTGAACTGATGCCAGTGGTGCATGGCCCTGGCTGTGTCGCAGCACAGGACGCCACCACAGTGTCCAGTGTGCTGAGACACAGATCGGGCCAGCTCCGCACAAATGATGATGTGATGCATGTCCGGACAGTGATGTATGTGGGACACAGGATGGTCCCACGGATGGCATCCCGCCCAGGTGGATCCGCAGTAGTGCTGGCATGGCTGCCTGCACAACAGCCCTTGCCCAGGCTGCATCTGTGGGCTCCAGTGGAGCAGCACTGGCGCGCGCCAGGGTAGTGGGGCTGTTGTTGCTGCTGTGGCCGCCAGTGGTGCCTGGCAATCGGCAGCCAGAGGGGCAGCGCAGCAGCTGGCCAGTGTTGACGTTGGGACAGGGGCAGGGGCAGTGACAGTGCACCGTGTGTGGACATACCCCAGAATGGCAGTGCTGTGCGGCGCCCACCGCCGAGGCGCGAGTGCAGCAGGGCCAGGAACACCATGGGGGACAGCATGCTGGACATGCAGATGACCCTTGGACGACCACAGCCATCTTCTCCAGGCCTCTGTGGATCAGCAGACGGCGGCTCGCGGCGGTGGTGGATGCACTCTGTAGCGCGCCGCGCCAGGCAGAGGCGGCGAATCAGGACCATGCCCTGCTTCTGGCAGAGTTGGCTCAGCAGCGGCGGATGTGACTGCCGCGATTGACAGGCAGACCACTGCAGTGGCAACCGTCATGGCTAAACTGGCCAACTGGCTGGGTGCCCAGCCACCGCACCCTGCAGAGTGCTGAGGTCCACCCTCTGTTCTCGGTGTCGTGCGACCCTGCCATGTCGGCGCCAGGTTAGGCTGTGGGCATAGAGACGCCTGGTGCGGGCATGTTTGGTGGCCTACAGACCCCGCATGGACGCGATCGCTGCTCACGCAGCATCACGCCGGGGCCCTTCGGTGCCACCCCATAAGGCCACTGGTCAGCCTGGTACGGCTAGCAGGTCTTGGCGCCAACCACGCATCTGTGGCGGCCGTACATCACTGCGTGCATGACTGACCTTCCCTCCACAGCCACTGTCTGCCGCTGCCCTGTGTGCACTGTGGTGTTCTTTGTGCATTGCATGGGTGTGGTGCCCAGCCCTGCACACACATGGTCCCTGTGCACACCCTCCCAGCTGCTGGCCACTGTGGTGTGTGTATGATGATGCCCGCGTAGTGCTGTCTGGCACTGTGCAATGGTGCTCAGTGTCTGAGGCACGCACAGTGCCAGCCACTGGGCGTGGTAGTGTTGGGTCCTGTGTGGGTGTTGGGGGGGGCCTGTTCGGGTGGGAGTGCCTGTGGCCCTGTGGGCATGGGTAGGGGTGTGTGTGCATGCAGCGTGCAGCCCTGCTGTTCCCTGCCTTTGTGTGCAGTCCCCGCTAATCCCGCGCCCCTAACGCCCGTCCACCCCGCCTGTCTGTGGGCCATGCCTTGCCCTTGGTGGTTGCATGTGGACCTGTTGACCTAACTGTGTTGTCCAAAATGCTCCTCTGCGATGGTGTCCCGGTGCTGCTGGGCCATCCGGCTAGCCGAGTGGCCCTTCACCCAGGGGTGGCTGCCCAACACCAGCTGGACCGGCATCCTTTCCCCACCGCTGTCCCCCTCCTCAACCTCAACGGCTATCCTACAGTCGGTGGCCGTGTTGTGCAGGATACAGCAGGCCAGGAATAGCCTGCAGGCCTTTGAGGAGCTGCACTGTGAGGGCACCGCCTGATGTGTGCAGGCAGCGAACCTGTGCCTTCAGCAGCCCGAACACCCTCGATGACATTCCGTGTTGTGGCGTGTGCCTCATTGTACTGTTGCTGTGCTGGGGTCATGGGGCGCCGGTATGGTGAACAGCTAGGGCTGTAGTGGGTAACCACTGTCACCTGTGTGTAGAGGGGATTCATTAGCATGGTAGTCCGCGACACTGTGCCATGGGCTGACATGGCCATTCTCCATGGCACCCTGCCCATGCCCCACACGCCCCACGCCTGCACCAGTTGTCCAGCATGCTATGCATACTCACCTACCAGATGGCCACTGGGGTGTCCCACTCTCGAACTTGTGGCACAGTGTGGACTGGTGCCAGCTGAAGGCATCGTGTGCTCCCCAGGGTGCGTGGCACAGACATTGATTATCGGCCCTAGCACGCACACCGCCTAGCAGTTGACACTCGGGTAACCCTTGCGGTTGATGTATGCCGCCTCCGGCCAGGTGGCATGCGGATGCCTACATGGGTGCAGTCTATGGCCCTGAGCACGCCAGACAACCGTGCTACCCTGTGGATCTCCTGCATGTTTGTTGTGTGCTCCGCCTGTGTGCTGGGAAAACGGATGTACTCTGCAGCATGTGGCAGCAGTGCGCTGAGGAATTGTGTGAGTAGGCGTGACAGGGCCGACTGGGTTATGCCTGTCATGTTCCCTGTTGTTCTCTGGAAGGTGCCCATGGCGTGCAGGTACATGACGGCTGTGATCTTAGTCTCCACGGACAGCGCATGGCTTCACGTGTGGGTGCCTGCATCTCATCATTGCACAGCTCACAGAGCTGCCTCAGAATCACCGGTTCAGGCAACACTGGCCCACAATCTCAGTGTCACTGTACTGTTCAAGGTGATGGGCACAGTACAGCCTGTTCTGGGCGTATCACGATGGGCCCTTCCACGGCCGTGCCTCCCCTGCTGCCTGCCTTCTCACACCCCTCATTACTGCCTGCATCTGGAAGGTGGCACTGGCCATATCCTGGCTGGTGCTCCCCCAGGCGGCTGTCTGCCTGGTCCCCCTGGCTGTGTGTTGCTGGTGCTGCCCCTGCACGGGTATACCCCTGGCTGTTCACCACTGTGTGCCCTGCCTCTTGACCACTGCCCCTGTCCTCTGTGGCATGCTCAGGCCCTCTCGCACTCAGACACATCTCCGTGCGCACCTTCTGGCCACACCTGCCCCCTGCTTCCTAGCTTGCCTCCCTGCCACTCTGTCTCTGTGCTCCCCGCTATGACTCCTCTGTAGTGCATTCATCCTCCCTCTCTTGCTCCCTTTTCTTTTGGCTCATTTTCACTGTCACGCAACTTCTGCTCTGCTACTCGCACATCACCTACTGTTGAATATCACACTCGCACATTATTCCTGGCATTACGTGTGTGCTACCCTTGCATCGAATATCGCACTGTGGCGCATATCCGCTCTTGTGCTGGGCACATCCCTATTGCGCATGGCTAACTCTCTGAATATCCCACCCTATTAATATATGATCCTGTTTTGGATTTTTAAATGAAAAAGAGTATATTGAAGGTTACAGTGTTTGTTGTGTCACCTTCAGTAAAAGATCAGAAGTGCCATTTAAAAGTGCAGAGAAATTTGATTATGCCATTTTTATATTTATTTATTTATTGAATTTTGGTAACCAGGTAGGCCCCACTGAGACTGAAAGTCCCTTTTCAGAGGCGTCCCTGGAATTAATTACGTACACAAGGAAATAGGTGAACAGTATAAATTATGACAGTGGCAAATAAACATAAACTACAGGTTAAAAGAGCTTACAGATAATGATTATGACAACACAGTGGACATTTTGATGAGATGTAAATTATAATGGGGTAAGAGTTGTTCAGAACAGAGTAGGTGGGAGTCAGGATTGCAAGTCCAAAACTGTGCTCCAAGATGAAGGATTTAAGCCCTTTATTTAGCGTAATATCCACAGCATAAAATACTGATACAAATATTATGTCTGCTTTTAACCTTATTTTCTAACTTTATTTCCATCTGAAATGTGATTCAATCGCTGTGTAATGTACTGTTCATTCAATTTTCTGTTAAAAAAGAAAGAAAATGAGACTGCCCCATTGCTGATGTAATGGGTATAAAAATATAATGCAGAGTTAAAATGATGGGAGGTATATCATTTGATTTCAGGAAATGGAGTTGAGAGTGTGAGGTAAGTCAAAAACGAGGTGTATCCAACCTTGCTGAGAATGTTACACACAGTATAAGTTAGATCTACAAAAGCAGTGTGTTTCTCCTTGTGAACTGTATTTCCTTTGTGTTTAATGTAAATGTAACCTGGCACATTACTTGTCTCTGTGGTGTTTACACTTACAATTTGTATAACTAACATTTCCCACTGTATGAATTCATATTTTGTTTCTTATTAACTTATATAATCATAAGCACCATAAAAATAAAAGAGCTGCAATATAGTTGTTATGTTAATCTTATTTATATTAAAATGTAATACAGTCAGAGCCTCTTAAGTGGGACACCTCCATCGTAGTTAACAGGTCGCCCCGCTTATGCGGCTATCTCTTTAAAACGTATAATGTTTTGACAGGTCATAACGCTGTTTGATGTTCAGTATATTAGATACAGTACTGTATTAAATTGACAAGCACACCATAATGTTTGCAAATAAAATAATGATTTATTGAATACAGTTGTCTCATTTTTTGACTTCAACTGTAAGCATTTTATACTTTCACTAAATGTCATTCAATGATTTAGCTCTTTAGTGCGCATTATAGCGAAGTTATACTCTGGTCCCATTTCATATTCATAATCACCAGAAGCCAGAGCAGTTAAAATTAAACCCTCGCTTGTAAATAAATCACTGTCAGGGAATAGCTTGAGTAAAGTGTCCACTACTTCAAAGTATGTGCTAACCGAAATGCTCTCAGAGGCAGCAGCGACAAGCAGTAGAGGCAGTTGGTGTATAGGTGGCGAGGCGCAGTCAAAGTGAAGGATGGAACAGTTCTGAAAAACTCAGTGATCTGCAGCTACTTGCCTCATTCATAGCTTGCTTTTGCATTTTGTGCTCCACATCTAGCAAGCGTTCCCAGGAAGTTACCTGACTGCATTGCTGGCATCACTGCATTGCCTGACAGTGCCTCTGGGGTAGGGACATATTAGTAACTTTTCTCCGGTGCATCTGGCGACTCACTGTCTGATAAGTGATCCTGCACCCTCAGAGCTGCAATGCTTACCTTGGCATCAGTGAATTTTACCAACTGTGGGCTCATCTTGGTCCATATCTACTAAATCGGTAAAGCTGATGTCCATACCAGCTGGGATGGGGACGCCAGCTAGGGCAGTGGTTTGGTTCTCGGTCTCAGCTGATGTGTCACTGCTGACGATAAAGCTGTGTTTGCTGTAACAGTGTGCCACAGTTGTGGCCTTCCACAGAGGACCAGGATTTATGCAGCATATACTGCAACCACGCCTAGGAGATTGACTTTCCCAGCAATTTCTGCCGCAAGTCCACTAAGCCCATCATTGATCGCTTGCACAATTTTTGTGGCCAGCAAAGATCAGTAGTGGCCCTTTAGATTTCTGATAGCGCCCATGACCATGGGCTGCACAGTGCTAGTCATATTTAGAGGAGAAATGCAAGCTTGATGTAAGCGTAGCTGTTGGGATAGTTTGTGCGGGTAGGCGCTACAATTGTTACCCAGGAGCAGGGTCTTTCATCATCCAGCGCAACTCACTTTCCCAGCTCATGAGCCACTCCTGAAAAATAGCTGAAATCAGCCATGCATTGGATGAATGGGTGTAGGTGACTGGCAAGACATTCAGGTCCTTTGGCAGGCATCCCTGGTGTCTACTTTTCCAGTCACCAGTAACTTTCTTTTTCTGTTCCAGTGGCATTGGCACAACATAAAACAGAAATTCTGTGCTCCGCCTTTCTTTACCCCGGTAAGGTCCATCTCTTCCAGAGCATGCCCATGATCTGATAACCGCGATAGAATAGCCCAGTCTCATTAGCACTGAATATGTTGTCCATGGAGTAGGAATTGAAAAGCCCAGGTAGGATTTCATTTAGTCAGTTTTGGGCAGCTGCAGAGTCTGTGTCTTGTTTTTCCCCATGTTACTTTTTGAAGAAGATCTGGTGCCTTGCTTTCCAATGGGAAAGCCAACCATCACTAGGCTCAAATTCACTGTGGCCCATCTGAGTAGCCAGATCTTGAAACTTGGGTTTTAACATTGGCCCAGAATACATGGGCACCTTTGTCTAGTGCTTGTTGGAACCAGATGAACAGTGAGTCTTCAACGCAACTGTCTTTGCTTCCTCTCCTTTTCCTTTGGGGGTTTTGTTTGCGTGCCATTCAGCAAGAATAGCATCTCTGTTCTTGCTTATGCGTCTAGCCTGGCTTTTAGAGATTCTGAACTGAGCCGCTATGATTGACAACGATGTTGTTGGGTTCTGAAGTGCTTCAAGCACTTTTACCCTGTCAGCTAGAGTCGGTTTGTTTCTGGGCTGCTGCGACATACTGAAACCAAATCAAAAACAAACAGCAAACAAACTGCCAAAGTCAAGATCAATGTGTTTAATCGTTTTCTACACCTTTATTGGGTGTTAATTGGTTATAAGCTCTTTGATGTTGCCTACCAGCTATCTCACTAAAACAGCTTTTTAAAATTCAGTGTGCCCACAAACAAAGTAGGATAAGGCATCTTAACGCAGGACAAAATATGTTCCCACTATATCCCACTAAACGGCCATCCCGTTTAGCGTGTCTCATTTAGCTGGCTTGGACTGTATATAGAATAAAGTATGGAGTGTGTGTGTGTGTAACAAGAAGTTTACACACAGTTGAGGGGTTAGATGTTATATAAACGGTTTGTGCAAGCATCTAATCTCAAGGTGTGTGTAAACTTCGGTTTACACACACACACAACCATTCCAAATTTCATTTATATAATTGCTGGTCTTCCTTTGACTATAGCAATTGTGTAAAATAAAAAGACATTCCCGTACAGCCGTGGTCCGCTTAGGTTTGAGTGTGTGATCCACCGTCGGTTTACTTATTTCAACTGTTTTTTAAATTCATTTTTTATTTTGTTTGTAGTAAGCGTCAGTGACTTACACGAAACAGTCAGAGAGGCGTTCCGGCCCCATAGAAAGATGAGGCGCCAGTGGTCCGGGAGGAAGGGTTGCGGTGGTCAGACACGCGAGAGCCGTGACAGAGTAATGGAAACTGCACATGTTTGCTGTAATAAAAACTCCTTTATTATGGCAAATAATGCCACAGTTTTACTACAGACACAAAATTTGAAAATGTGAACGCATGTGACAATCATTAATGCATGTAAAATTGCCATTTTCCACTGTATGAACTCCTGTTTTGCATTTTATGATTAACTTAATTCAAAACTGTAATGCAGTTTATTATGTTAATGATGGTATTATCATGCAGTATAATTAAATAGGCATAATTTCAGATACTAAAAACCTTCAATAAAAGATGAACTTATGTGGCAGTTTTAACTCATGTGACGCTATTCACAGTATGAAGTCCTGTTTTGCATATTAACTGAGATCGCTTTTACCTGTAATGCAGTTTGTTGTTAATGTATTATGTGTTATTCAATATAATTAAACTCTCATGACTAGTCAATCACTTTTAAAAGATGAACGCATGTGACAATCATTAATGCACGTGACATTGACATTGCCCTTTGTATGAACTTCTGTTTTGCATTTTATTAACTTAGATCATTCTAAACCATAATACAGCTCATGTTAATGATTGTATTAATTAAAATGCAATATAATTAAAAAGTCTAAATTACAACAAACATTAAAAATGTTTAGCAAGATGAAAGAAGGTAATAGTACATTAATGCATGTGACACTCACATGTTGAAAAAATAACTAATTTATGTGTATAAAAAGGTATTTGTTTATGAAGACTAACTCGCATTACAGGGCAAACTGAAAACAATTTTAGAGTGATTCCATCATCAAGCATTTTCTTCTGTTCTCTCTCCTTGCTGGTCTCCGGGCTTCATAACTACTGGGAGGTACCTCCTCTTGCCACGTGACAGGCAGGAACACAAAGCTCAGCAGCCTGGACATCCTCCCTCCCCTTCCTGTGACCACCAGTTTACTTGGAACTTCCTGCCTTGCAAAGAGCAGGTACTCTGCAGCAGAGCTCTGTCACTGGGGTGACAGGGCTGAAGACTTCAGGACTGTAAGTTCGGATATGTTTCTTATTGGACATGCAGAGACAGCAGGAATGGGTGGATCAAGAGATGAGGCTCGCTCTGCTCTTAGGGGTTCCAGTCTCAGCCGTGCATGCTGGACAGACTGGCCCCTTGTGATCACCCTCTGCTTTCCTCTCAAGGACTTCCGTGATAACACTCTCTCTGCACTTAGGGGTCCTGGTCTCAGCCGTGCATGCTGGACAGACTGGCCCCTCTCAGCATGTTTCCAGCGCCGCCACAGGCTCAGCATGCATTCCTAGCAGACTGGCATGCTATTTTATTTCACCAGCTAAAAAGCCTCCCGAGCTAATGGACTTAGCACTTAACCCCCGACACACAAGTTGGGTCAGAGGATGAAATGGAATTATTAGGGAAAAGGGGACTTGCAGGCAGTGGAGATGCCACATGTGGAAAGTCACCCACGATTGAAACCAGAGCACAGGTGCCACAATGGAGACCAGGTCACGCCATTGTATTTCACACATGCTAAAATCTCCGAGCTAATGGACTTAACGGGCTGCCCCCGGACACACAATTTGGGTCAGAGGATGAAATGGGGAATTATTAGGCAAAAAGGGGACTTGCAGGCAGCGGAGGAGATGCTACATGTGGAGTGCAGCCCGTGATCGATACCAGGGCACAGGAGCCATGATGGAGATCACGGCACAGTAGCACTTTCACGGGGAGAGTCCTTGTGCCTCATCGTGACAATCGCCGAGCCCCTCGGCTCCCAGCAGCTGGCGCCGCTTACTAAAGCAGGCAGATGCACAGTTTGTCGACGTAGCCCACGGGGTGACTTAAGGCTCGTTGGCGGAGACCATTTCCGCTACTCAGGCCATCAGCTCCTCTACTCTGGTGGCAGTGTGCTCAGGCTATCGAGAGCTCCTTGGGCTCTCAACTCATTGACGGAGGCCTCTTTGTGCTAGCGGCTTTTTTTCAGACATCTCATAGTCTGCCCAGACCATCGACGAGCCCCTGGGGTTCTTAGCTCATTGATGAGGGCCTCATTCAACTTTGTCTCTACTAAACAGCACAGCCTGTCGTGAGCACTGGTGTCAAATGCTGCCTCACGGAGACCACTACCAGGAGCAAAGGGAGGCTACCACAGGTAATTAACAGCAAGCACTCCCTACATTTTAAGTGGCGATGGCTGCGGAATAGAACCTCGGCCCCCCTCAATAAAGGGTCCTCCATCTTGTGCAGTACTGATTACAAAGGCCTGGTGCACCATCTTGGGCAATACTGATTACTAAGGCCTGCAAGCCAGGAGTCCTGGTGACCTCACACCAGAGTTTAATTCTCTGCTCCCAAACCTTTTCAGTTCTGAGAACCAGTCCACAAGTGGGCCAGGCCACAAATGAAAATCAGTTTCTAGATGCGGGTACTATCCCTAGCACTTGGCAGCCGGATCTCGTGGATTAAGGGACTGGCATGGGGTGCCTGCCAGCAACAGGGATGACACACCCCTCAGTGTATCCTAGGATAAGCCTGGTAGCATCCTACCTAGACCTGCCACAGTTGCCATCCTCGCCGCTCTGTATGTTTATAAGCTAGAAGGCATCAACCTCCAGGTTCGCCGAGTTTGAGCATCCTACCTAGACCCACCACAGTTGCCATCCTGCGCCACTCTCTACGCTTATAATCTAGAAGGCATCAACCTCCAGGTTCACCTGAGTTTGAGCATCCTACCTAGACCCCCACAGTTGCCATCCTGCGCCGCCTCTGTGTTTATAAGCTAGAAGGCATCAACCTCCAGGTTCACCCGAGTTTGAGCATCCTATCTAGACCCGCCACGTTGCCATCCTGCCGCTCTCTGTGTTTATAAGCTAGAAGGCATCAACCTCCAGGTTTACCCAAGTTCGACAAAACATTCAGAAACTGGACCAGGCCACCCCAGAATGGGCTCTCTGGTTTGAACCCAGAACCCTCGGTCAGGCAAGTGATGTATCTCTAATACAGACTGTTCAAAATGCAGTTTATTTAGATTAAAATAGCACACATTTCACTCTAAAACACTATTTAAATTACATTAGTTTTTTTTTTTTAATTTAAAGGAGGACTGCACTGATTCTGTAAGTCATTTGTTCTAGTAGAAGCTGTTTTTAAAATACTGGTTCAAATTCTGTTATTGCTCTTGCTATCCAGATGTTTTAGCTATCCTAGTGGGTGTTTCTGATTTACATGCTGTAGGTACGAACCATTTTAGAACTGTATAATGTCGTTTATGTCCCTTTTCTACTTCTCTATTGTTGGCAGAATGCATTCACATTCTGTTATAGAACTCGGTGGCTGAGAGGGACATGAACTATATCATACAGTTTAAAATGGCACTTAACACCAGAGTGCAAAGCAGAAACGCCCACTGAGGTTATTAAAAGGCCTGTATAGATGGAACAATAACAGAAATTTAACCTGACTTAAAAACAGCTTCTACTGGGGAAAATGACTTACAGGCTTGGTGCAGTTCTGCTTTAAGAAGGTAAGAAGGAATACTGTCTGAAATGTGACAGGAGTTATCACTGATGTTTTAAAGATGTAATATACTGTATATCAGTTAACTAAAATAGAACAGAATGTATTACTGGTGACATTTTTCTAAACAAAATCATGTATTTACTAAAGTTTGCATTGCAATGGAAGTTATCTTCACAAGAATACTTTTTACACATTAAAATGAGTCCTTTTTAAAACAGTTTCTTCATCTCATGAATTGTCACGTGTTCACCTTTTAACACTTTATAATGGATTTAACTATGACTTTTTAATTCTGTAGCATTTTAATAACGTTATTTTAGTAAGTTTAATAATGGTTCATTTCTTCTAAGTTTTAGCTCTCTGTGGTCATAACAACATGCAGCATAGGGAGTTCCTACATTGACAATAATTGCACAAATGTGCAAATGACAGCTGACTAAGAACAACCCACCAGCCCAGAAACAATACACGTGTGTACCTAGTAGGTGATGGGCAGAGTTCTGACTGTTGACTGTCTCTGGGCTTACTAAAGGCATACTCCAACCGTCACTGTCCCTGGCGTGTCCTTAGCATGTGGGCTACAAGCAGGAGAGCGACTTGGTACTAAGGACCTTTATGGGGAGGACAGCCTCTGTCAGCTCTGCCCCCCCAGCTCGCTGCCCAATTGGAAGGTGCTTCCTTCGTCCCCCAGCTCCTAGTAATGGCCAGCAGCTGGTGTGATGATCGGCATCTACGGTGGGGAAGAGGCACCTCTGCTACCAAGCCTCTCCCGTCTCAGCTCCTTGCCATCCTGCTGCCATGGATTGTTGTAGCTTCTCACACTCAGGAGCCTGTATCTGAGCTGTGGATGTTGTCAGCTCTGCCCCTCCCTAGCTCTGACCGTCTGATTGAGGGGCACTTCCTGTGTGATTGAGGTACTAGCTGCTGTAGTGTTCAAGGTGACGTGGGGTTGTTCCTGTGTGATCAGGGTACTAGCTCAGGGTTTAAATGAGCTGAAACAACTGATTAGCAATTTGACATGTGAAAGTGCTAATCAGTTGTGAAAATGCACAGCACTTGGTATAGATTAATTAGCAAAATTAAAAACATTTATATAGTTTTATTAATGTTGTGTACTGTGTCATGGATTCCTCAAAAATGGTTAGCAGTCTACTGCTAAGCATTTCTAACATAGCTAACATTACTCCCTGTTTTGCTTAACATTTTGGTATGCTATACCAGCTATTTAAAACCCTGCAGCTGCTGTTGTGTTCAAGGTGACATGCAGTTCTTCCTGTGTGTTTGGGGTACTAGCTGCGCTGCTGTTGTTTTCAAGGGACATGGGGTTGTTTGGTGTGTTTTGGGGTACTAGTGTTATTTGGGAGGGGCCTGCTGCTAAACTGTCTTGGGGTGGTATCGTGATTGTGGGTTTAGGGACTATATGCTACACTGATAGCTAGGTAGGGAAAAGGTTGTTTGTAAGTGCTGGTGTTTATAACCTACCTGTTTCTGTGATATACATAAGAAAAGTAAGTAAATAAAGTGGTTGTGTATTGAACTTTGGTAACTAGTACTGGGTACAGCCTAGCTATAACAGGGGTCTAGGACAGGAAGCACAGGAAGAAGCGATAAAGAATGTTGGGAGTGGTGCAATGCAGTGGATGTGGGGTCCCATTTGTGTGCGCTCTCTGTGTTGGTGGAGGTCATCTCTAGACTCAAGACTGCATTGATGGCAAGTCAGGGGAGGTCACTAGACTCTGGCTGCATTGACCAATAGTCAGGTGTCACTTTCTAACACCCAGGGACCACCAAATCCGACACCGTTGCCTCAAGGGTTGCCAGATAGGAGGAGCGGCTAGACTATGGTGGGCTCAGGAGGGGTGGGATCCAGAAGGTTCGGAGGGGGTCGAGGCACATTCTTCAACCACAATTGGTTCCACTGCACAATTCCTTCGCTGCTTTGGTGGAATGGGACTGCCAAGTGGCACCCTGGTACTGGCCGGGAGGAGATGGGAGCCATCTCAGGCAGCGGCCCCAAAGTAGGTGGAAGAGTACCCAAGAGAAGGAGGAAGCAGCTCCTTCTAGGGGACTCCAGTAGTCAGAGGATAGAGTTGGGAGTAGGAAAGGGGTAGAGAGGGATGTCAGGTGCCTGTTTGGCAACACGGTATCAAGGGATGGGAAGCATATCGTATGGATTGCTAGGGCAGTGGGAAAGGAGGGGAGCTGGATGTCATTGTCCACCCTGGGGAAAAATTACCTGGATAGTGGTGAGGCAGATACAGTGCAGGGGAGTTCAGGGAGCTGGGAAGAATTCTTGAATAGATGGTGCACTCTATAGCTTTTGGAGGTGCTGCCTGTCTACAACAGGAGGGAGGTGAGGGAGCTTCATGTCAAAGCCTTCAGCTCATGGTTGAAGGGATGGTGCAGAATGGAGGGAATGACTGCATTGGAGACTGGGGACCCACCTGGGTGGATAAGAGCCCATACAGTGATGACAGCCTGCATCCATCCAGGAGGGGAACCACAGATCTTCCCTGTGTCAGCGTTCACCATTCATCACTGGTGTATGACTGCCAAAGACAAGCACCCCGCTGTAGCTTTTTTGTAGGAAGGAAGAGTCTGCACCACCCAGAGGCCGACACACTGTGTGGTGCTCTTGGGTAGGCCAGTAACGGCTGTTGGCTCCTCCTCCACCTCAGTTCTGCTTCTCCCGCCATAGAGAGCACCGCACGCCTGCAGCTCGCCTTCTCATCTGTGCCATTTAATCCTGGCTCACCCCAGAATGCCACTACCCTAAACCAGAACCTGACTGATGACTTTAACAGGGTATTGTCATGAGTTACTAGTCACAAGCTGGTCCTGAACCTGAAAAAGACACAGGCTATGCTCTTTGGCTCAATGGCTAAAATCAAAGCCTCATCGGCCTGCTTACACGTCACCAGTGCAGATGGATCCTCACTACCCATAGTGAGCTCCATCAAATATCTGGGGTAACACTTGACCCCCAACTTGACATGGGTAATCATATCATTAACATCTGCAGGGCGGCACACTGCAAACTGGGTCCAGCCTATAGGCCAAGTATAACCTTACACCAGCAGCCAGGCTTGCCCCTAGCAGGTGTGCTCCTCCCTCCCTCAGCTATGGGCTGCACCTGTTTGCTTGCTCTCCAAAGTCACATCTCACCTGGTGGTACACTGCTTACAATAACATTTGTCATTTTGCCTTGGCTGCCCCCGACTCACTCACACGTTGTGAGCTATATGAGAAACTCTGCTGGCTCTCACGGCTAGATACATGATTTTGGTTTGGGATGCCTCTCTGGGAAAGTGATCAGAACTAGCACCCCAGGGGCTGGCCCAGCTTCTGCCTAAACTGAATCCCACCCCTGCCAACTTAGGTCTCTCACATCAGGGATGCTCAATGTCCCTCCTACCTGGACCCTCATGGGGATCGGGACTTTGCCATAAGTGCGCCCAGACTCTGGAATTCGTTGCCTGTGGATATCCGAGCTGCCCCCTCCTATCTGAGTTTTAGAAATTCCCTGTGGGATTTCCTAAAACTAGCATCGAGTGTGACTCCCCAAACCTCCCTAGAGTAAAGTGTCAATTTGTTTTGTCTGAACCTCCCAGGGTGTCTCCATTGAATTCCTGGAGATATTTTCCCACTGTATCAATGACTTCTGACTACTCCTGCCTAAAAGCCTTGGGCATTTTTACACCCATTATTGCTCCACGGTCATAGGCTAACCATGACATATTGCACCTTGGTCACTTGGTAGAAACTTGTACTACCAAGTGTTTCTGCTTCTGTCTAATATGTGCATATTTAGAAAAATGTGATGAGCTGTATATACCTGTCCGGATCCAACTAGCCTAGGGGTGTATACGACAATGTTATAAGTTATATTATGACCAATCCAGTCCTCAGCTATGCTCCACTCCTGTGTATGATGATGTATATATTTGTCAGTTGAACCAGCTAGTCTAGAGTGTATAATCTGAAATGTGCTTACTACTATATGTTTCCTAGCGTCAAATGATGTATTTCCCACATGTTTGTTTACTGTGACAAAAATATTCTCCTGGGTTGTTCCTGAAAATAGGCATAATACTTGTCTAGTGTACTTACCTGGTAAACAAAAGCTAAAACTAAATAAATGAAATAAATAGTCTGCTAGTGTTTAATTTACAAAGCATCAGAATTGCTCTTCAGAGCCATCCTTCTTGATGCCTACCTTCAGTACCTGGCACTGCTCGACTACGGTTCTTCTGCCATTCAGATGGCACCATTTTTCAAGTTACTGGTAAGATCTTTCTTTTTATTAACGGCGTGAGTCTTTTCTGTTTTTTAAGTTTATTTATCGTTGCATCATGCCTGGTCTCGGACAAGAAACGCTTTTCAAATGGGCCGCACTGACCGCGATGATGTTTAGCCTCCTGCCTTGGACCCCAGTACAACATGGACACCTGCGATGCCTGCTTCTCTGTGACCGCCACGCTCTGGAGCACCACGCATTGAAGGTCAGCAGGGCTTCGCTGACTTTTGGGGTGGGCGGTGTTACTTTCATCGGTCCAAGCGTGGGACCCTTGGCCCTTCCTTCAGGTCCCTTCCTGGGCCTACATGGTCCAGTGAAGAGGAGGCCTTCTCTCTTCCAGCTTTGCCATGGAGGAGGTCTCTACAGCAGTGCCAGAGGTCCAGTCTGGCTCCACTTGGGGCGGACCTGTAGCACCACCCTGGCAGTCACCTCTTTGGAGGTGCAGGCTCCTTGTTGTCGAGGGGACCCATGGCTCACGGGGCCCGCGCATGAGATATTCTTTGGTGCTGCCACAGATCCCAGAGCCATTCATGGCTCTGGTGATTAGAGACAGGCGCTGTGAGGGTGAGGCTGGCCCACGGCCCCGCTTTTGTGGTGCCGCCGGGCGGAGAGCCTTTAATGCCGGGTCCGGGAGCTCTTCTGGATCATCTCCTTCGAGCGGGATGATTCAGAGGCTGATCCGACTGGCGGCCTGACTCCTCAGAGTTGAGGGTTCTCCGTAGCCCAGCATTTTTGCAGTTCCCCAGGTGCTCCCATCTGCGGCTCCGGTGACTAAGGCCCATGTGCGACCCTCGGGCCGATGGCAGGCCGAGGGGCTGGTGTGGGCGGTGCTCCGCTACTATGGGCGTGGTGGTCCAGGCTTTGTGGAAGGGCGGCTGCCATCACCAGTACTATCCCCATTCTCAAAGGTCTGGACCGAATCCCCTCCTGCAACTCTCCTTAGGGAGTCTGCGGAGTTAGGGGTTCTTTGGCACAGTGTACGAGGAAGAGGTCTTCCTCTGAGTCAAGCGGAGTTAAGGGGACAGGGTGAGGGCAGCGACCCCTCTGTGGCACTCTGGGGCCTGGAGAGAAACTGCAGTGCTGAGTCCAGGTTCTCTTCCTTGTCTCCTTCAAGGGAGTCCTCATTGGGTGGGTCTGGAAATCACCCTTCTGGATCCATGCGGCCCCGTCCCCTCATAAGGAAGCTTCTCCTACAGGGCACCGCCCTGACCATTTTACTTTTCTCAAGAGGACGGTGACATTGCAAACCTGTGGATTCTCTGTTATGCCAGGATCGCCTGTTGGGTCTTCCAGTCCTGGCAGAGACACATCACATATGGTGACAGGTTCTCCCCTGCCTTTGCGTCCAGCTCCTTTTCTTCCAGGCCATTTTGGTCCTTTGGGGCCTTTGACATGGGACCAGTTCATATCCGGGCTGCAGACTTCTCCCAGTATGTTAGGGGCCATGGATGAACAGGTCTTTCGACCAGTTCCCCTCCGCAGCTAGAATCTGACTGCAAGTTCCTCAGCCTCCTCGCCTTCCTCCCCTCTGTACACATATCCTCTGGCGTTGATCAGGCCCAGTATCAGCACTTCCTGGCCGAGGCTGGTCGGGACTTGCATATCTTGGCCCGTCGCCCAATACTGAGCTTGGACGCAAGCCTTCTCGGTGAGTTTGGGGAACACCATTTGGTGGTCCCTCCCGGCTAATTCCTTCCAGGAGGCATCGACAGCACCTGGCAGCTTCCATATGCCACAGTTCCAGCCCCGTGGACTGCCAGCAGTGGTATTGTGCACCCCAGGGTCACTAGGTTCTCTGCCTCATCCTACTTGAGATTGATGCATCTGGACACCCCTGCGGGCATAGGCGTTTGGTCGCGACCGAGCCCCGGATCCTGGCTCTGCGGAGTTTGATCGTCTGGGGCAGAGGTTTTCTCCTCCGTGTGGATGATACTGTCCATTATTTCACATCAGGCACACCACGCTGCCTATAACAGGCATCTGTGGGCGATGCTGGGAAAGGCGTGGCATCACTGCCCAATTCGGAAGCTACCCAGCAAGCCATAGCCCTCTCTGCTATAGGTCTGGAGCTGGCAAGGCACCAGTCAAGGGCATCTTATGACACCAGTGAAGTTGCTTCATGACCTGCAGGGACAGCGATCTACATTAGGTGGACAGCATGGCTTCACCTTTTGAAGTTGTCACTCTTGGCTGGCGTGGGGTAGCCTCCTTCTGGGGAGCCCATCTTTCCCCCACAGGATGGGGTCACCCCCGTGTATCCCCCACAGGGGTCTGAGGATGCTATTCTCTCAGGAACTACTGGGCCCCCGCCAGGGAGGGCTCAGTACTCATCTACCAGTGATGAATGGTGAAGATTGACACAGGGAAGATATGAAAATTACGTACCTACCGTAATTCTTGTTCTTCCTGTGTATCTGCATCATTCATCACTTAATCCCACCCATCTTCCCATCACAAGGCCTCAGTCCCTGGGCTATGCCTCCTCCCTGCTCGCCCTCCTCCTCGAGGATCGGTTGGGTTCCCCTTCTTTCTCCTTGTGGTCTTCTCCCTAGGAGATGTCTGAAAGGCTCTTCAGAGGAGGGCCAGTAGGGTTTCTTTCTAACCCAGCAGAGGGGGACTTCTGGTGGACACCTCCCCTTGTCCTGGGCATGATTTCTGGGGTTGGCCAGCCCTTTGGGATCGCTGACTCTTGGGTCCCGTGGGATGAGAGGGCTGGGGCAGCGGGAACTCTCCTCCACTTCTTTTATTGTAATTTCCCTTCCTCTCTGTCTCCTTCCCTTTCGGGGTGGGGGACGTTAATAGGTGGGATCCTCTCCTGTCCCCCGGTACCCTGTGGGTTCTCCTGGAAAATGGTAACGGTGAGGGAGGGGAATCCTCTTAGAGTTAGGGGCCGGAGGGAGGGACCTTCTCCATCTCCTTCAGGATTCTGTTGACCGAGTTCTGACTTGGAAACTTCCCAAGTGGTGGTCTGTTGCCTCCTGGAGGCTCTGCTGTTGCAAGTTCTGTGTCCTGAGTGGGCGTTGGTGCGCCTCTCCTTTCCATCTCCCTTGTTTCTCTCTCTCTCTCTCCTCTCCTCTCCTTCCCTTTCCTGCCCTTACTGGCTGTCCATGGACTGGGGCCTTGGCCCATCCCTCCCAGGAGGAAGGTTGACCTATTCCTTTTCAGTTTATATCTTTCCTTTTACTGTCCCTCGGGCTCCCTTGCCCCACCCTTGTTTTCTCTGTCCTTTTTTTCCTCTGTCTCTCCAGCAGGCAGAACTAAGGTGGAGGAGGAGCCAACAGCCGTTACTGGCAAACCTCACGAGCACCACACAGTGTGTCGGCCTCATGAGCAGTGCTGATGGCACCAACTCCTCCCTAATAAAAAAAATCAAAAAAAAAAAACAGACCTCTTGCGAGGTGCTTGTCTCCAGCCAATCACCCACCAGTGATGAATGGTGAAGATACATAGGAAGATCAAGAATTATGGTAAGTACGTAATTTTCATTTCTCAGTGGACAGTTTAAACTCTACTTTGATGAATATTTAAGTAGCCACGGGAGTGTAAACGCAAGGGCAGAAGCTGCCCCGCCCCTAGGCTGTGATAATATATAGTGGAATCCCAAGGGACACGAGTCCCACCGCAGACAGGTAGATCAAGGTAATATGAGGTTAAAAAGGAGGAGAGTGGGGGGGTGGCAGTCAGAAAAAAGAAGGATGAAGGGGCACAAAAGGAAAAGGGGAAGCAGCAAGCAGAGAGTTAACAAAATCTGGAAGACATGTGTCTTAATGATAGAAGTCTGGAAATAAGATCCCAGACCTAGGGGCCATTATGGAAGAAGCCGACCTAGATGTTGTGGCCATTACGAGTCATGATGCACTGTCACCCATGACTGGGATATGGTCATACCTGGTTACACAATGTTCAGGAGGGCAGTAATATGGTGCAGAAAGGGTTGATGGTGTCCCTTTCCACTTTTCCCCAGCTTCCCTGCAGCAACAAAAAAACAAACAAACAAAAAAAAAACAGGTCTTTACAAAACCATAAACAAAATATATCCACCTGCTTGCAAAAGTTCAAGGTAGCAAATACAGCACCCCCCAAGTAAAACTAGCTAAATGAACTTTAAACTAGACCAGGCCATGTGAATGCAGCTTCCATCAAGCCAGAGTACCACTTACTTTCCAAACTCAAACCTCAACACAAGCTTGAGAGATGGCACTTCTGTTCACAGTCTGAGGAGCACTCTATAAATCGATGCAAGCACAGTTTCCAGTACAAAAAATTCTAGAAAATTACTACCTTCAAATACAAAACTAACAACCCTAAACACTACGGAGGATAAAATATGCCGCGGCAAGGGATCGCTTGAAGAATAAACCCGCCGCGCCAGATGAAGAGGGATTGTCGTGGCGGCTCGACAGCGTAGGGCCCCTGCGGCCTCGTCGGCTCGCGCCAAAGTGCACCTACCTGTAGCCATCCCACTACTGAGATCCTGCAACGGCAAATGACACAGATGCTAGCTGAAATTCGGGATTTCAGGAAAGAAATGAGGTCTACAATTACAGGGCTGCCATCGACATCAATAAGCTGGAGAAGCCAGGAAGCTACCGACGCCAGCAGGTCACCGATACAGACCACAGGGCTGATACTGCCGAAAGGGCCATAGTGCAACTGCATCAAAGTCTTAAACAGCTACAAGACAGGGCGGAGGACGGAAAGCAGAAACTGTCGAATAACATTCGGATTGCAGGCATTCCAGAGGAGCCGAGGGCTCAGATGCCATCTCCAAGATACCCTCCGCAAGTTGCTCACGCTTCCCCTCCTGCACCTTGGAGTTCAAGCGAGTTCACCGCACTTTGGGCCCAAAGCCAGCCCGGGAGCCCGACCAAGAGTGATCCTGGCTAAATTCCTTCGCTTTCAAGAGAAAGAACCTGTACTGCATGCTGCCTGGAGGAAGGAGTGGTACTCTCGACAACCAAAGGCTATTTTTCGAAAATGATTTCGCTCCGAGGTCATGTCCAGACGAAAGGCCTATATCCCCATAATGAAGTCGCTTAAATCCAGGTATCGCTTCAGGACACCATATCCAGCAAAGATGATCATTTTCTTCAAGGAGGGCGCCTCACCTTCGACTCTGCGGCTGCTGCAACGTCGGCCCTGAAAGCAAGGAACATAGATATTCCTCCACAGAGACTCAGGGGCGAGGCAGCAGGCTCCTCGATCCTGCAAGAATCTCGAAAATGTGGAAAGGACAGCATGATGGTAGTGGGGGTCGCCACGGGTCTCAGGGTCCGTACAAGATGAGCTTAAAAAACTGAAGGCAAAACACTCTGGCAATGATCCTGAACGTACGGACCACACGGAGGCTCCCTCTTGAACTAATTTGGACTGTCCAGAATAGCAAGTATTAACTATGTGCCTGATGGCGCTTATAAATATGTTAAGGTTTGAGATGCCTGCAGTCTGGGTCTCGGGCTATTTGGGGAGGCGTGAAGTAAGTAGAGACCGCATTGATGTCGCTTGCGAACGGGATCTCGGCCTGGTGAGCTATGGTGGTTAAAATCTCTGTTGGAGTAATGCTCCCGACCCCGCCTCCTTACCATCCGGGACTGCCCCAGACCCGGGGTACTCCGTTGGACTTTCTCCTGTTTTTGGAAGTCCCTCCATCTCCCTCCTTGAGGTTATTGTTTCTGTCAAGGGAAGCGGCTAAAGAAACCAGTGCTCCGCATGCTTTGGGCGGACTGTGTTGAATTGTCCTGGCCCGTTCCATGATGACCGCCCTGTGACGGCTTGGTCGAGCTGGGAGACATGGGCCTTCCATCATAATCTAGGGAACAAGAGATCGCACTATATATTGGTTCCCTGGTGTTTGGCCCTGCCTCTCTGTTTTTACCGGCGGGGTGCTCCGCCCGGTGAAGGGGGTTGGGTTTTGGATTCTGGGAATACATGGCGAGAGTGCGATTATAGGCCTGGCGGCGGCAGGGAATGTGCAACACAGCTATGGGAGGCCTGGTGTTTGGACCCAATCCTGAACCTATCAAGAGGGCATGATGGTGCCTCCCCCTTTGACCTGGCGACTTATGGGAGGTGGTGGGAGGCTGCACATGACTACAGCAGAGGTCTGCGAGGTACCGGCACTTCCGGGGCCCCCACGCAGCTGTCCCGACACCAGACTTCTGGTACTCAGTGGTGGTCTTGGTGAGGTGGAGTGAGTCTTAGCCCGTTCTACGCCCTCCCCCCTTTTTATGTGACCCCTGAGCTAGTACCCCAATATTGCAAGAGATATTTAAATGGATACGCATGCCGGTGAGTCGTGATGGGTGCCGGTCAAGTGACTGCAGGGTTGCGGGGCCATGTTTGGGGTGGGGTGGAGATGCATTGATGTCTATTCCACAACGACCTAGCTGCTAAGCTTATCTTATAGCAAGGGGTCCTGCTGCATGGTAGGCTCGTTCACCTCGCGAGTTATGGACCCTCATAAGGAAAGTAACAATGGTGTCTGATGAACACACCCCCACTGAACCCTAGGCAATCCTAGGCCCCCGAGGCAGATTCTGATATGTCGAGCTGTGTGGTGGCGCATTTCCCAGCTTGCCCTCTGGATCGGTCCCTGCCGCCTCTGTCTCCTCCCCTGCTTAGCTGGGACTGTCTCGCTTTATATTAGCGGGCCCATCCCGGAGTGCCGGGGAACCCCTACCCCCACCCGCCTCCTGGCTGGAGAGGAGAGACCGGACCAGACTTAGCAAAGCCCGAAGTAGAGAGGATAGGCTTCCTCCGATCAAAATACTAAACCGAGACTTGGTGGTGCTGGCTACCCTGGCCTCCCTGCATTGGATAGTAACCCTTGCATTGCCTCTTGCCCAAGGCCAACTTCTTTCTTCTATACAACTCCCATGTTAACGGCGGATCACCGCCTTGGCCCATGACGCCCTATATCAATCCCTTTCCTATTCCCTTCCTTATATTTTATCTTCTCTGTCTTCCTTTGATTCCCTCACTTTATCCTTTAATTGACACTATCAGTGTCAGGAGGACCCCATCGCAGGAAGATTCCTCCCTGGAGGAGCTTAAGGGTCTGGAAATGACCCTAATCCTTGGAAGCACCAGTTACTGTTATCCCAATGGAGGGCCCAGTTGGCCGCCTGTTGGAATATGTTAGATGTTAGGTTTATGTTTGTAGTTGTAAGTTCTCTGTTGCAAGTTAACTCTTCTATAGGAATTTTGTAGACACGACGGTATGTGTGCCAAAAGTATCGCTGTTTTAATAACACAGTCGAACATCTTTATGAAAGTGGATCAAGAAGTATGCAGACTAAAGGTCCTCGAGATCTTTTAATTATCCCAGGGAGGGTGGGAACTCCTGGGCGCCCTATCCCAGCAAATCCATGACCTCCTCACACTTGAAACTACTTTCCCACAACATCAACGGCCTGACCTCCCGGTTAAGAGATCTAGAGTCTTAACCTACCTGAAGAAAAGCAGAGCTGATTTGATCTATCTGCAAGAAACCCACTTGAGCTCTAAAGAACATGCTAAATTGGCACAGCTAAGCCGTGGGAGGTGTTTACTCCTCCAGTGGCTCGGGTAGACGAGAGGAGTAGCGATCATAATCCCTCTCATACCCCCTTTGACTCGGGAATGCAGTGGGCCACCCTGAGGGTAGGCTTGTTATCATGCAAGGCACGTTGGTGCCGTCCAGGTAACCCTGGCGATGCGTATTTCCGGGACTACCAACCCCCACTTAAAGACGCTCTTAGATAGGATAGTTCAGATGACCAAGGGAACACTCCTTCTTGCAGGGGACTTTAATCTTCTCCCTGACGGGCCCTGGACTCATCCAACCGCACCTTCCAGGCAAACACCTAATCAAAAGTTTTTAGGAGGTTTATACAAGAAGTGGGCTGGTGTGTGTGGTGCAGCACGCATCCTTGAACCCATAACTATACTCACTATTCCTCGGTACAATCGTACCTCACTCGTATTGACCAAACTTATACCCAAATCGAACACCTAAATATTCTCCAAGACGCAAGAATAGGTGATATAGTCCTATCCAATCATGCCCCCTAGTCACTACCTGGGACGTGGGGCTACAGGTTAAAATACTCAATGGAAGCTCAACCCCTATTATTTACGTTCCAAGCAGTTCCAAGAATACCTGGTAGACAAGATTGAAGAAATAGTTGGAACAACCCCCAGAGGAGTTGACCCTGCAAATCACTGGGATACAGTGAAATCTGTCCACGAGGGCACATAATCCAGTACAGCGAAATTAAATAAACAAAGAAGAGAGCAAAGGGCTGCCCTAGAGGACACACTACACTTTCTGCAAATGGCCCACAAACAAGGAGATGCTTCAGTTCTTCCCCATCTGCAACAAACAAAATCATCAGATCTTGACCACTTAGTATTACAACAAACAGAGATTGCTCTGATGTTTCTGAGACAAAGATATTACAAGTAGGGCCTAGAGCAACACGATTATTAGCCTACCAAATTCGGCCAGAAGACATCTTGAGTTATATCCACCATTAGATATCCCTCTCACGGTCAGCTACTAACCAAGCTGTATGATATCACCGGGCATTCACCTCCTACTACTCCACACTATACACCCCGAAAACCACCTGGAAGATCAACAAATAAAACAATATCTCACGCTATCACAATGCCCACACTTACAGATCAGCAAAAGAGACCTCACTAGTCCAATTACAGATGCGGAACTGTCCGCTTGCCTTAGACAGAGCTAAAACTTTAAAGGCCCCAGGTCCAGATGGCTACGGAATAGAGTTTTACAAAATGCTTAAACCCCAGGTTTTCTACAAACTTTGGTACTTTTAATTCACTCCTGGAAGGTGATTCCCCCACCCTCCTGGTCATCACGCAACCATTTCTGTTATCCCTAAAATGGGAAACCCCCAACTCTCTGGTTCCTATAGACCAATCTCGGTATTAAATACGGACTACAAGCTATTTATGTCTATTCTGGCCCATCGTTTAGATTCTCTTCTCCTCAGCTCATAGACAGGGACCAGACTGGTTTTGTAAGGGCCACTTACCACGGATAATATCAAGCGCACCTACATCTAACTCATGAGATGCAATCCTCCAGCACCCTCAGTATTAGTCAGCCTTGACGCTTAAAAGGCATTTGATAGGGTGGCATGGCCTTTTCTATACCAAGTCCTATATAAAATTGGGATCCTCCAACTTTAATTAAGGTTATACAAAACATCTATGCTACCCCCAGGCATGTGTCAAAATCAATGGGCATCACTCTGAGTATTTCCAGCTAGGAAGGGAACAAGGCAGGGCTGCCCTCTCCCCCACTTTTATTTGCTCTATTTATAGAACCTCTTGCACAGTATATTTGGGAGTCAAGATTCTTGCTGGAATTATGCTAGGGGGTAGAACACCGGTAGCCCTATCATGTGGACGATGTGCTGCTGTATCTCCAGAACCCAGAGAAATCGCTCCCAGTTATAGGACAGCTCTTAGATGAATTCAGACAGATGTCTGACTATAAGCTGAACCTCTCCAAAACTGAGATCCTTACATTTCATTACTCCCGTCCCCTACTGTGCAAAGGTTATTCCCTGCAATTGGGCCCTGTCTAAATTAAAATACCTGGGAGTCCAACTTTCTCGATCCTCCACAGAGTATTATAAAAATAATTATATACCTTTTGCTTCCCAACTTAAAACAGACCTGGCCGCTTGGAACGTTCTACCCTTGAGCCTCACTAGAAGAATAGAATTAATTAGAATGGTAGTCCTCCCAGAGCCCTTTATTTATTTCAAAACATTCCCATTCCTCTCACAGATAAAGCATTCCAGTTATGGGACTGCCTTATCTCTAGGTTCATCTGGACGGGGCAGAGGCCCAGAGTTCACTTCAAGTTACTTACTCTTCCAAGATCCGGAGGGGACTTGCACTACCTGACCTCTGGATATATCATAACGCCAAATGTTATCACACCTGATGGCAAGGCAAACGGTATAACTACTCCACACTGGAGAGAAATTGAAAGGTCACTTATCAGCAATAGGGACTACTTTAGAGTTATATATGGACAGCGTGAAATGATACCTCCCCAGATCTTACAAACCCGTGGATAACTCACTACCTAAATTGTGGAGATACATTAGGAGCTCGTAGCACTTAGAACCCTTTTATCTCTTATATGCCCAATAGCAAGCTTAGACCAGTTCACTCCTAATAGAATGGACCACGGGTTTCTTACCTGGGAAACAATGGGGCTCACATACCTACCGAGATTATAGCACTAGGGAGCCTACGACCCTTCACTGAAATCCAATCCCTGTATGGCTTACCATGTGCAGGACTTCTATAGATTACTACAGCTCGTCATTACTATGAATCCTCGCTTACCCCTGCACGGAATCCCGCACAGATACCCCCCGATAAACCAACAGATCCTACTAAATAATTCCTATAAACAAAGACACTTAATTTCAGAGTATTACTGCTCCCAAAAATCATATGAGCTAACCATTATGGACAACATTAGACTTCTATGGCAAACGGAGCTGGAATGCCCTGCCCCAGGAAGAATGGCAGATAGTGTACAATATGTTACTAAAGTAACTAGCTCCCACCAGTGGCGTGAATACTTAGGAAGGTCCTTATTCGATACTTTAGGACAACTATAATCACCAGCCACTATGCTCAAACCAGGTCTGCAGCCAGCTGGCGCCAGTGTGGGGAGGTCAGAGCCACCCACACACACATAATGTGTACATGCCCCAAACTTCAGCCCTTTATATTAGCCCTCCAAACTAATCTGCAGGAACTCTTTGGCTCATAGTTTCAACTAACCAGTGAGCTATACCTCTTACTGCTAACCCTAAGGGAACTAAGGCATCCAACTATTAGATACCTCCTCTTCCTTCTTCTCACGGCAGCCAAGAAGGCCACCACAAAACTATGGCTAACTACAAAAATCCCAAACCATACAAGACTGGTGGCAGATTACTAGCAGATTTATATGGAACGAATAACCCATAAACTAAATGACCGGAAGACCAGTTCAACTCCAGGTGGTCCTGATGGCAGCTATACTATATGCTACAGGATGACACCTTCGTCCCTAAGTAGGGCTGATGAGCTGGAGAGCCCTCCTGTGGGTTGAAACTTTGTGGACCCACTCTGAGATCCCCGAATCGCAGACTGTAAACCATCCCCATTACAATCTCCCTTTCCCGTCTCACACCCTCCCCCTTTTTACTCCCCCATTGTGCTGGGCTTGATGCTACCGGACCATATATTGGTGTCTCCCCTTCGTCCTCCTCCTGGTTACACACTCTATACTCACTCAGAGGATTATTATGCTCTGCACTAACTTAAACTCAGGGGTGAATATGTAAAATGCATAATTAAACTACAAGAATTCAGAACTTACTGAGTAGCTCTGTTTATGAGCTTGTCCATTAAGTAGTAGCAACTACATGTCTAAGTTGTGAGTTACATCTACTCAATGCATTCTTTAAACCTTTACCCTTTATATATTATATTTAAATAATTAAGCCAAGACACTAATTGTAAGCTATAAATACAAATTTATTATTTGAAACTATTAATGTTCTAAGGGCTTGATCCCACAGCCATTTGTAAAGATGGATGTTATGAACTGATTGATGTGTTGACTGTGTATACTAAAAGTATAATAAAGATGAAATTGTAAAAAAAAAAAAATTCTAGAAGTGGAATAAGGTGCTCAAGGATGTGTTTGTATCCTCAAGTATCCTTCAGGGTAGGAACTTCCTGAGCTAGAGACCTCCAGAGTTTAAATCCACCACTTGGGATTTTAAGGGTGTCTTATTACTTTAAATACAGTTGATGTTTTCAGAATTAGTTATTTCAGTTTTAACGTCACTTAATGGAGGCTTAAGAAAGGAGGAGTTGGTGGAGGATAACCCGGGGTGGGGACCCGAGCAGAGATACTAAATGAATACTTCTGTTCATCTTCACCAGGGTGGAGGACAGACCAGTGCCTTCAGGAGGAAGAAGAGTGGGGGAATGGAACACAGACATAGTGACAGAGGAGGATACAGTGAGGAGGGGCTGCTAGCATTGAAAATGGACCAGTCACCAGGCCCAGACAGAGTACATCCAAGGGTACTAAGGGAACTGCCTGAGGAGCTGGTGGGGCAGCTGGCAGGCCTATTTAATAGTTCACTGGAGTCAGCATGATACTGCAGGACTGGAGAACAGCACGTGGTGTCCCTTCACAAAAGCAGTCCAAAGGATGACCCAGGGAATTACAGACCAGTCACTCTGACCACAATTGTGTGCAAGCTCGTGGAGACCATACTGAAGGAAAGGTTGGTAGAATATCTAGAGGAGCATGGTCTCCAGGATGTGAGGCAGCAGGGGTTCATGGGTGGGGAGGGATCGTGTCAAAACGAATCTGGGTCACTAGGAATGATCTTTTAGCCTCTCTGTATGATGAAAACATATGAGTTTCCAGTCAGTTCAAGGAGCCTGGCCATTGACTGAGAAAAACTAAGTGTGTGTGTGTGTGTGGTCAGTATCTGGAGCTGGAGGTGGGCAGAGTGAGGCAATTTCAAAACAACACTTAACCAACATGAGTTTCATACACACTGTATTCCAAGTGTTATAGAAGGCAGAGGAGTTACATACTGGTAGTGCAGGGAATGTAGAATAGAATTTCCAGTGCCCAACTTGGCCTAATGGAATAAAACAATTTGGCTCCTCTCCAAACTACCTGATGGGTCCGTGAGCGCTCCGATCCATCAGGAGTAAAAGAAAACTGCCCCTCCCCAGCTACCTGGCGGGTCCAGTGTTCAACCCTGCAGATCAGGGAATAAACAAAATCTGGCCCCTACCCCTACAACCTGACAGATCCAGTGCCCAACCTGAATTTTCAGAGAATAAAAACCTCTGTCCCTTCCTTCAAACTGCCGGACAGATTCAGTGCCCCACCTGGCCCATCAGGAATAACAGAAAAACTGTCCCCACCCAACAATATGAGCGGTCCGATTCCCAACCTGGCATTTTAGGGAAGAAATAAGGCAATGACTGTCTTCCAACACCCTGACAGATCCACTGAAGAACCAGATCCATCTGGGAATAAAAATCGTATTCTCTTCTAATTAACCCAAAGGTCTGGTGCCCAACTCTGTCTGGCAGGAAATAAAAAGAGAAATCTGGCCATCTCCCCAAAAAAAAAAAAAAAAAATATGTTACCTGTTGGCTACAAATCTGGCCCATCGATTAAAACAAATTCTCTCACCACCACCACCTCCTTCCAGCTACCTGATGGGTCTTGTGCCCAACCTGGCCCATGTATAAAGCCAAATGGAGATGAGGAGGAGCAGCAGCAAAGTGGTGAGTGGAAGGTGAAATAGGCAGGGTAGTAAAGCACTGCTTTCTCCATGCCTGTGAACTCAGGTCCAGTATGGGACTCAGACACTGTATGGGAGGGTTGGGTCTGCAGCTGCACTACTGCCACATCTTCACCTCCTCCTCCGCCTGCAGCACTAGCGTGGAGACAGGACCGAGCGGACCAATGGCACACACTTCCAAGGCCATGGGGACCAGTGGCACACACTTCCAAGGCTGTAACCCCAAGTGCCAGTGATCCAGGCTGCACCACCCGACTCTCAGGTTAGTAAAACACTGTGATGCCATTGTCCATGAACTCAGGTCACAGTGTGGGGCTCAGACCCTGCATGGAAGGGTTGGGGCTGCTGCTGCAGTACTTCTGCATCTCCACCTCCTCCAGCCTGCAGCATACCATCATGGGAGAAAGGACCAAGGAGGACTGGCAGCACACACTTCCAAGGCCGAGGGGACCAGTGGCACACACTTCCAAGGCTGTAACCCCAAGTTCCAGTGATACCAGGCTGCACCACCCGACTCTCCAGTGTAGAAACACTGTGTTCCCACTGTCCACAAACTCAGGTCACAGTGTGGGGCTCAGACACTGCATGGGAGGGTTGGGGCTGCAGCTGCACTACTGCTGCATCTCCACCTCCTCCAGCCTGCAGCACACTAGCATGGGAGACAGAACCGAGGGGCCAATGGCTCACACTTCCCAGGCCAAGGGGACCAGTGGCACACACTTCCAAGGCTGTAACCCCAAGTGCCAGTGATTCTGGCTGCACCACCTGACTCTCCAGGGTAGTAAACACTGCGTTCCCATTGTCCATGAACTCAGGTCACAGTGTGGGGCTCAGACCCTGCATGGGAGGTTTGGGTCTGCAGCTGCACTGCTGCTGCATCTCCACCTCCTCTGGTCTGTGGCACACTAGCATGGGAGACAGGACCGAGGGGACCAGCAGCACACACTGCAAGGCCAGGGGACCAGTAGCACACACTTCAAGGCTGTAACCCCAAGTGCCAGTGATCCCGGCTGCACCACCGACTCTTCCTCTCTTGCACCTCAGTCTCAGCTCTGCAAACTTTACAGTGCGCACATAGAGATCACACTGCTATGCATACTCCATCCCAGCTGCTACACGGCAGAATGGTCCAAGGCCCAACCTGCCCCAGCAGGGAATACAAAATAATCTGTTCCCTCCTGATAACTACCTAACGTGACCAGTGCCCAACACGGTCTGTTAGAGAATAATAAATTAAATCTGTTCCTTATCCTTCTCCTTCTCCTTCTCTGTGCTACTGCCTTGAGCCCAGGGCAAAACCAGGACCATTAGGAATAAAACATATCTATCCCCTCCTTCAATAGCCTAATGAATCCCAAGGCCAACACGACCTGTCAGGGAAGGAAAAAGTCTTCCTCACCCAAACTACCGACAGATGTGATGACCAACCCGGTCTGTCAGGGAGTAGAAAAATCTGGCCCTCCCCAACTACCTGACAGGTCCAGTGTCCAATCCAGACCATCAGAGAATTAAAAACAACAAAAAAAAACGATGATATGGAAGGGGCTATAAGTGAGCTTGTAACATGACAAAAATCTCAGACTGTAATAAACCAACTATATTAGTGGAAACACAACACATGACATAGTCTGAAGCGGGATTAATTCCCTAATAATGCCGGCTTCAGAGTGTACTAGTGTTTCCAGCCACAACTGAACGCGCCAGAGCACGCTGCAGAAATTTTGGCCACGCCACCGCCTAACCCTCATCAAACACATGCACATCGCAGTCGAGCGAGCAACCTGTCATTAGCATTTCCATGTCCTTGTTATCTGGTTTGGAGCTGCAGCCGAGGGAGGTGATGAAATATCTCTGTAGATGGTTGTTTGAGACTGACCCACCCACACAGTTTGGGGAATGAAGTGCTCACGGAAAATTACTTTGCACACAGACAATTAGTACATTCTCACCCATGTAATGGGCCATAAATATGTAACTCTACACTTCCCCACAGTGCAGTACTGTGATCCATCATCGCGATGTAACAACGAATGGCAAAGCATTAAAACTGTCAGTAAGAGGCACAAAATCTTCACTTTTTCTTGTCTTTCAGATGGTAATGTTATCTTTGTATGTGTTATAAATTAGCGGACACTACATAAACGATGTCGTGAAAGGCAATGTGCACATGCACGTTGTTAGATCCTTACAGTGTTTAAAAGGGATGAAAATGCAGTATGGTTTGGCAAGTAGGATTCATGTTTTTGTGAGTTGTTATGTACTTTGAAGTGAAACAGTATTGTCACAATACTTGCCTTGCACTTGCCATGTTACAAGCACATTAATCCACTCCAAAGTGGGGCTCTACTAGGAATTAATGCCCGATTGGTAGTTAGAGCACTTGGCCCCAACCGGGCATTAATTCTGTAGAGCACTTCTTTGATGTGGATTAATGCTTACTTGGTGCTGGGGGGATGAAACTAATTGCCTGGGTGGGTAAACTTGAACCACTGTGTGCAATGTATAGAGCAGTACTGAAAAGCAGGGCTGCTGCATCAAAAGTCTTCCTGTGGTCTCTGTATATAAAACAAAATCTGTAAAACTGATGTTGACTGTGGTCCTTATATAACTACAATTGTAACAGTGAGCTGGTGAGACAGTAAGGCCTGCTACAAAAATAAATAACATAAGAAAAAGCAAGACCTACCTTGTTGACACCAGCCAAATCTTGTTAAGCTTTATATTGTTTGTGCACAGAGATTCTTGCATCCTTAAATCCATTTGTCACATTTACTCTTTCTTGCTGATTATCGAATTCTGTCCCCGTTTTCCTGTCTCACAGTCTTCTGTTGTACTGGTTGGTTAGTTAAGTAAATATTCACTTTTTAATGGTCTCCTTGAACATGAAACATTAGATCTTAGACTATCGACCTGTTATATATTTGACCCCTTACCCCATTACTGTGCAGTGCAGTGCTTGCCAATTTCTTAAAAATGTATTATGATGATTCCACCCCACACTAAGTGAACAGGAGTTTTACCCTGAATATGTCTCTGACCAGTTGTCATTGTGACCCAACACAGGTAGCAGGGATCGACAAATTTCAAAATGGCATGCTAGTCCGGACAACTGGTCTAGTCAAAATGGTAGTCCCAGAGTTCCAATGGTAGCCCAGTACACTTATATGAAAATTTTAACCCAACTTATGTAGAAATAAATGACATGGTGTGTCTGGGGTTGTACTGTTGTATTAGGATGGATATAGATGTAGAAGAACAGTGTAAATTGGGAAAAACAATACTGAGTGACTTTCCATCCAAATCCTTTCTTTTTCTAAATGTTAATACGGCAGGTCCAGGGTGGAAGGACCGGTGTACTGTGTGTAGGGTACCATACCTGCACTCAGATTTTGGGATGCCAAAAAGAGGACACTTAGTCTCGATGAGCCCTGGTGCCAGACCCCAGTAAATAGGTTTAAAGTCTCCACTGCCTTCACAGCTCATATACAAGGGAGGTCCGTAGGAGAAGAGAGTAAAACAATTATAAAAATAATACAACAGGATATTGAAGGTACATGAAGAATATTTGGCAGCTGGAAAAGAGGACATGTCTACTCCTCGTAAAAGAGGACATCTGGTGGTGACCCTAAACTAACCATGTGTGCAGGCTGAGGCTGAAGTCTGTTTCAGAAGAGATCGGATAATTGTTTAAGAATTAGTGAAATGAAGCCAACCAAGGCCATCAATCAACAAGCCATTCTGTGAATATAGCATGGTTGTCAGTCATCAAAGGGTAGACTGACTAGAGATTGGGAGGACAGGAAGATGATGGAGCACTACTAGGAGTACTTGCATCGGATCATCATCACCATCAGGAGAAGAAACGGAAGAAGCAGCGGCACCACCAGCAGTAGATGTAGCAGCAGCATGCCCATGAACATGTCTAGTTCCTGGACCAGAGAGCAGCCAGTGGTTAATTGCAGGATCAGGATTAAATTCATGCAGTTCAGGACCTTCTACCGCTATCTGCAGGAGAGACTGTAGTGTGTCATCAGCAAGTCGTGTCCGTATTTTTGTTTTGATAAGGTTCTGGATAGAAAAACTCTTTCACACTTAGCAGTTGAGACACTCATAGTTATTAGTATTTCATTGATCAAGAATAATGTGCCCAATCTGTGGTGGTTTTCTTTTAGTAATTTTGCATAGACCTGCAAATAGGGCTTGTCAGCTGAAGATTTAAGCAGCATTTTAAATGCAGCATACTCAGACTTTATATGTTCCTGCTGCTCTTCCGTGAAAAAATCAAAGTATTCAACCAGGTTTGCCAGTTCACAGGTCCCAAACACTGCTAGTTGGTCTCGGCAGATCAAACTGCTTGAAATCTAAACAGCTGAACCATTTGAGAGGCACCTCTGAGAAATTTTTAAACCTCTCATCTATGTATGTTATCGCTGCATCTATTAAATTCTGCAATTGTCATCTCTTACAAAATTGACTACTGGGCAGTTGTCTCTGAATGGGAAAGGAACCGTTCTCTCCTCCTCCTCCCCTCCCCTCTTTGACACTACATACTCCATCCATTTCTGTTCAGGTTTGTAATGGCTAAGGAAAGCCGCCATGTATTTCCCTGTTGACGTTTCAGCTCCGTAAGCTGGAGTAGGCAGGTCTCAACAAGTTGTGGAACTTCCAGTATTACTATGTCATCTCTTTGAAACTGGAGTGACAGGTTTTTTAGTATTGGCAGGAAGTCTTGTAGTACACATAGGGAGTTTTACAAACTGCACACTCTGTACTTCTTTTAAGAGGGCCTTTGTTCTAGAACCTTCATCACCAGCAGCAGAAGATGCATGTTCTAAGTGTTGAGCGACACTGGGTAGGTTAACCTGAACTGCATGAACTGACCGTGACCTACTGGCAAGCCATCTCACTTGTTTTATAGCACTAAAGTGAGCAAGATCAGTATCCATGACATTTGCAATTTCTTTTAGTTCTCTCATTTTTTGGGACTGTAATGATAAAACTTAAATATTCACTTGAGAGTACTTTCAAGCTTTGACACAAATGTATTTTCTTTACCACATCAAGAACTGCCAGCTCTAACTTATGGGCAACACAGTGCATCGCAGTTATTTGAGGACAGTGTTCCCAAAACTTTGCTATGGTTCCTCCTCTTGCCCATCATGACACTGGCCCCATCAAAATTTGCTGAAACAAGGAATGGCCCTGCATTGTGAACATTTTGTAGGTTACTTAGAGGAAGATTTACTGACTCAAGTGCAGTCGTTATTGTGAAATACACCTTCTGAATGTGCATGTTCCAGTGGCATAGCTTGGATAAGCACTGTACACACCTGTTTTGAGTTTGGGTCAACAAACCGTATGAAAACATTTTCCACCAGTTATACTAGAATCTGTACTACCGTCAGCAAGAACTGTCACATATTTAACATCAGTAAGAGTCTGCATCTGGGTTTGGGATATAACTGCTGATATAGCACCACAGAAGTCCCTGGCTCGCTTATCATTGGTATAATTAGAACCAAGCGTGTATCCCATTTTTTCTTGCAGTTCGCAGAGCCACCCATGTCCGAGAAAGCGCAGATTTTTGGCAATGGAATATGCTGTGTTGAACAGGCGTTGCATCTTGACCTTAGTGCCCTGATCCAACTGCGTAAATGCTTGATACAGTGGGGACTCAGTGATATCAAATGTACCACACGCTGACCACTGTGTGCAATATGTTGATTCACACAGCAAATGTGGATTGACTTGTCATGAGCACGTAGTGACTCAATTCGAAAATTATTTGAGCCAGTGGCAAAAATATTAGGTTTCTTTGAAAAGGCTGGTACTGCAATGGTTGGATATTTTTCGCACATAGTGCAATACATCAGTTCTTTTTTTCATCATATCTCAGCCAGTTATAAATGGTTAACCAATGTCTTTGAAACAATCTGGCCCTTTTCTCCTGATTGTATTTCTTATCTTCTTTGGCTCTCATCCTGCTCATGGAGCCTAAAGTACGTTTTTAGGGAGTGGATGTAAACTTTCAGTTAAGCCTTCATTGCTTAATTCAAGACACTGATGATCAGCAGTTATATCTCCTGACACAGATATAGGCTCATTGTCGTTGTTATACTCTTATCTGCACTAGACACAGAGGTGGATTGTGTTTCAGTTTCCGTGGTGTATTGCTACTGATGGAGTCTGCTGTCACTGCTGATACTCTGAGGCTACTGACCAGAGAGAAAAAGAGTCTGCTGTTTACTGCTCCTCCTACTCCTGTTCTGCATATTGTGGCATTTATTTTCTTCCTCCAGTGATAATAAAATAATAAAATATATATAGTGTGTTTGTGTGAGTTTCTTTGGGTGCCGGGGTTTGGTGGACTGGGTGGCAGAGGTGACACTGGGCGGCCCAGAAGGACACTACAATGAGCAGGTGCTCATTTTTGAGGTGCTAACTCAAAATATCAACCAATCAAAGTTTTGATTTATTTATAGCCCTGGCCTTAAGTCCACCTTGCTTTCTTTTCTCCTCCTCCTTACTGCTGCAATTTTATTTTGGCACAGCTAGACACTACATTTAACTTGACAACACAAACGCCTCTGTTTTGCTGTCTTTTGCTCCTCAGTGGCTGATCCTCCTCCCTTCCCTTATTAGGCTCACCACTGACTCCACAGTCTCAACCTAGCAGACAATTTAGCTCCAGACAGCAGTCCAAACTAAAAAGTTGCTGCAGTACAAAGGGCCTGCCTGATACTGAACTTTCTTTACCAGCTTACAATGCACTGTTTCTCCTTGATCACTGCACTCAGTTCCCCTCCCTCCCTCCCTGTTTATTTTGGTTAGTATACCCTCCTGATTTCTCTGTTCTTCAGTGGTCCTCCTTCAATTAAGTTATATAAAATATGGGAACAAATTCAGTTCACTTATTTGTAATACCCCTTATTGACTTTGTGTTTTCTCTTTGGCTCTGCAAATCGGAACACAACTCAACACAGACAGTAAAAGGTTGGTCAACAATGTTCCTTCCAGTCCCTATTTTTTATTTGTGTGAGCAAACTGATGACACTGGCAGCTTCAGAAGTTTCATTTGTGTCCAGCTTGCGTGCTTCCGCCTCCCTCCACAGCGCCGCCACTGACCTCGGCTCACACCAACCTCAACCTCCTCGCTAACTCGAACTCTCCCTGGCTTTTTTTTTTATTACAAGTAGTGCCTTTAAAACAGACAAGACAGCCCTCGTAGGCCTAATCGACTTCTCTTCCAAGTCTCCACGACAAAGACAACAACAAACTGTCTCTGGAACAGCACGTACGCCCTTTCTCTGTGAAGATGAGAGAAAGTGAGTGCGCCAGCGTGTGTCCCCAGATCAGTTTCGCAAGCCCACGTTGCTGGAGCCAATGTGCGCCTTACCCTTCTCGTGAGCCTCGGATGGATTTGCTGCCACACTGCCAGTCTCATGACCATCTCCTCCTGTTCCGCTTCGGCCGTTGCTCTATTTCGGCCTAGGCACCCCAAGACTGTTTTGTTCCCTGCTACCGACCCGCCATATCACCGGAATGCTGCCCTGTGGGTCAGATGACCACCAGCACAGGACAGGTCGGCGCAGGACTGCTGCAGTATCGCTGCGGACGTGCACCCTGCTGGCAAAAGTTGGTATTGCAGCCAATATATATTTTTATTTTAATGCTTGCCCAGGACAAGTGGTTTCACAACAGTATTTGTCCCTGACTGCAAAGTAATAGCCCGGACGCCAGGCTATCGTATTTGTCGGACCCTGACAGGTAGTACTGTATACTCCAAATAATCAGTGAGAAAACGTTACAGCTTGAAGAACAGTGATGCCTGGTCCAGGTTTACTGGTATGTGAGCCCTGGTCAGGTACTGCATTATAGATGTAGGAACATTTATATCACAGAGTTTGTATTTTTTATATATTAGATTTTAAATATGGGTAGTAAATTTCAAGTAACACGTTTTGCTTCTTTGTGATTGAAACAAGTAGCCAGGGATTTTGCTTCTTATCTTGGATAACAGTGCAAGCTTCACTTGAGTACTGTCTCAGAATTGGCTATCCCTTAGGCACTAGCAGGATGGTGTACTTGCTTCAGAAAACATAAAATACCGTCCCTTAAGCTCTTGATACATATTTCAGTTCCTAGTGATTCACTTTAAACAATGTATTATGCCCTTAGGTCATTTCCTTCTTGGCAGCGACTCTGCACAAAAGAGGAACCCGAGAGGATATTGAAAACAACATGCCAGAATTCTTGCTGAAAACAGTGAAAAGGAATTACCTTCAGTCAATGGCAAGGTAACCCTAGACTTCACATCTATGTATGTGTCTGTCTGTAATATCTTATCTGTCTGTAATCTCTACAGTATCTGTTACACACACACACACTTATTTATAAACAGCAGTAAGAAAAGGAAGAACATGATTGTCTTTACCATACCCTTTGGGACTGGGTTCTAACCTTACACCCCCACGGCATTGTTGCAACAGGCATTTTGCTGATTCTATTTAGTGGCTGTTGCTTGATGTTCTGCATCAGAAAAATCTGGTGTCCCCACTCTTTGCCAAAATACATCTGGTCCAGATAATTCCAGTTGCTAAACAGCAGTGCTGTACTGAGCGACCTTGCAGCAACAGGTTGGTCAGCCATCCTCTCTGCCTCTGATATTGGTATGGTCCTTGCACTATTCCACTCCAGATTCTCCATCTGGGACAAGCATGCCCCCTCAGGAAATCTAAAGTAAAAATTTCCCCGCCACCCCTGATTTACCACTAGCATCGCTGATCTGTGCAAGTCCCAAGACCTCGCAAGGGCCTGCTACAAATTATCCCAGACCTATTCTGATCTCATCTCTTACAGGGCGCTGAGTCACAACTGTTCAAAGGCTGTCTGGGTTGCAAAACTACACTGTTTAGAGGACAACCTCCAAAAACCTTAACTCCTCAGCTAAATTCTGGAAAGTTATCCACTTCCTTTTCAACCCCTGCCCAGTCCACTCTCCAGTCCTCTTGTTTGATGAATCACTTGTATCTGACCCTGCCTCTGTTGCTTCTCACTTCAGTGAGTTCTTCACATCCTGTACCCTCCTTCTTCTCCCTCCTGCTCCCCACCCCACCTCTCACCAGACTTCCATTTCCCTCATCACCATCTAGGAAACTGTGTTCACCCTCTCCTCCAGCCTGTCAGAGACCAGCCTAATGATCTGGACCCCAAGCTCCTCCTCCTCTCTCTGCACCTGCAATTGCAAGTCTCCTTACTCATCTACTCAACCTTTCTTTCTTCCTCAGCACTATTCTTCGGTTCTGGAAGTTTGCCAGAGTTATCCCACTTCATGATGGAGATGACCCTCCTCCCCAGGCAACTTCTGTCCCCTCTCCTCCTCCACTTCCTCTCTGAGCTGCAAGAAAACCTGGTCTATTCTAGACGCCTTGATTTCCTTTCATCCTCCAACTTCCTCTCACTCTTCCAATCTGGTTTATGGAAGCACCATTCCACCATCTCCTCTCTGTTATGTGTCACTGATTTTGTCTTCTTTGGGATGGATCATGGGCACATTATGGTTACCATATTTATCAACGTTGTCCAAGCCTTTTGTTTGGTGTCCCATCCACTCCTCCTGGACAAGCTGAGCTCTGCTGGCCTCTCAGTGCCCACTGTTGCTTGCTTCCATTCCTACTTAATGGTCCGACAACAGTTAGTACAGGTTGGAGGCACCCTGTCACCCTCCCTTCCTATCCATTCCTGGGTCCACAGGGCTCCATCTTAAGTCCCATCCTTTCTCCATCTTCCTGAATGACTTCCTCTGCCTGTGCTAATCTCAGATATCCACATGTGTGCAGATGACAGTTATCTTCACCTCTGATCCCTGCACTGCCACTGTGGAAGACCTGCTCCAGTGTGACTTAAGCAATGTTCTGCACTGGTTTCAATGGGACCAACTCAGTCAACACAAAAAAATGGTGCCCGTGATCTCTGGTACCAGTCAGAAATTGGCCAGACTCACTGTTGCCCTGTTTTTACTACTCTGGATAGCACACCTCCTGAAGCAGTTGAATCCTTCAAGCACCTTGGGTGTGACTAGACTGTAAGCTTGACTTCTCCGCCTACATCAGTACCATCCATCCATGCAAAACTGTAACCCAAGCTTGGTACGCTGTACCATAACAAAGACTGCCCATCTCTGCAGGGAGCTTGTTTCAAATTATTGTTCTTGTCTTCAGCTATGCAGATGTGGTCTATGGCACTGCCCCTTCCACTTCTCTTGCTAAACTAGGGCACCCTTTGCTGCTACTTCTACTGCTTTGCTACAAACTCTTCCATTTGGACACACCATTTTTCACTGTATTCATCCTTATCCATCCTCCTCTGCCCTCACGCTGTTGGGTACACTGCACCTCCTTCTTATCCAAATACTGGTTTGGTTCTTTTCCTCTTACCTCTCCTCTCTCCTCTTTCATCCCCCTTGCTGCCTGTTCCTCAGTTCCAGGGGCCATCACACTTTGCCACTCTTTACCTTCACTCCTCTGTGCTAGTCTGCCTTCTCATAGAAACATAAAATTTGATCGGCAGATAAGGACCGGTTGGCTCATCCAGTCTTCCTATTTCTCCTACCAACCCTGTTACCACAGACCATACCCAGTCTAAAGCTCTTTCTCCCTCCACCCTTCCTTTCTACTGTGATTCCTTGTGCTGATCCCATGCATTCAGTAACTCCACCACTGTTTTGCCCCCACCACCTCCGCTTTAAAGCTGTTTCAGGAATCCACCACTCTTTCTGTGAAGAAGTACTTCCTCACATCTCCTGAATCTGTCCTCTCAAGTTTCATAGCATGCCTACTTGTTTTGAGCTTCTTTTCTTCTGAAAATACTTCCCTCCTGTACCTTATTTACCCTCGTGAGGTATTTAAAAGTCTCTATCTTATCCCCACTCTCCCTTCTCTGTTCTGGGGTGTAAATATTGAGGTCCTTAACTTTCTCCTCAAGAGAGGTTTTGATGCAGATTCTGCATCATTTTAGTTGCCTTCTTCTGGACTGCCTTCACTCTGTGTCCTTCTGAAGATATGGTCTCCAGTACTGGACACAGTACTCTAGATGGATCTTACCAGTGAGCTATAGAGACTACACTTACCTGTCTCTATCTGCTACCAGCATCCTGCTAGCTCTCCTGACTGCCTTGTTGCACTGCCTGCCACCTTTACTTCATCAAAATGGTTACCCAGTCTCTTTCCAGATTGGTTGTTCTCAGTAGCACTTCACCCATTTTGTACTCTGCCCTGGGTTTCTGTGCCCTGAGTGCATTATTGTGCACTTTTTCGCGATTGAAACCCAGCTGCCATACCTTGCACTCTCCTCTGGTTTTCAGGACTCTGCTTGATCCTTCCACCCCCAAAGAGTGTTCACCCTATTGCAGATTTTGGTGTCATCTACAAGAGGCAGGACCTTTGCTTCCAGCTCCTCTGCAGTGTCATTTATAAAGATATATTAAAGAACACTACCTCCTGCAAATGCCAGGAGCCTTAGCAACAAGATGGAAGATCTAGAGGCTGTCATGGTGCAGTCAGACCTGGACATTGTGGCCATCACTGAAACCTGGTGTAATGATACCACGACTGGGAGATGGCCATACCTGGCTACAACATATTCAGAAGAGTCAGAGCAGGCAGGAAGGGAGGAGGAGTGGCACTGTATGTGAAAAATGACATAAGGGCCACAGAGATCCAGGAGGAACAAATGGGGAGAGATACTGTGGGTTAAGCTGGAAAGGAAAATGGGGACAGCCATCCACAGGTGTGGTCTATAGACCACCAGCCCAGGAGGAAGAAACAGCTAGGGAGCTGATGCTAGCCATCCAAAGGATGGCAGACAAGGGTGAGGAAGTACTGGTTGGAGACTTCTATATTCCAGATGGGACTGGAGCATCCCAGCAGCAGCATCAACTAGGAGCAGATTTATCCTGGACTCTTCAGGGTGCCTTCCTCAAGCAACTGGTCATGGAACCAACTCGGCAGAAGGCAATACTGGACCTTGTGCTCACAAACAGGGACAATGTGATGGGTAACAGTTGGGGAGCACCTGGGGAACAGTGACCACCAGTCATTGTGGTTTGAAATCACAGAAAGAGCAGAACCAAACCACACAAAAACACGATCCTGGATTTTAGGGGGCAGACGTTGGGAAAATGGGAGATACTTGAAAGAGGCATTAGGGAATGGGACAGGAATCGGATTGAGGAACAGTGGGCAGTATTTAAAATGGGGATTACAAGAACAACAGAATTATGCATTAAGCAGGTTAGCAAGAGGAAAAGGAAGAGGAGACCATTATGGTTTTCCAAAGAGGTAGCAAAGAGGAAAGCCAAAAGATTGCATTCAGGCAATACAAAAGACACAGGCAGAAGGGGATAGGGAGAAGTACCAGGAGAAGCAAAGGAGGCAATGGAGGTCAGTAAGGGAGCCAAAGTTCAGACAGAAGAACACATTGCAAAATGAGTGGGTAGAGGGACAAAACCTTTACAGGTACATAAGTGAAAAAGAAAGACAAAGGGAGGGATAGTGAGACTGAAGGGAGGATGATGGGGGCCACGTGGAGGATGACAACAGTAAAGCTGACATATTGAACAGGTATTTCTGCTCAGTCTTTACTGAGGAAGAGGAGGGTAATGGGTCTGAAGGAGTACAAGGGGTGAGAATGGTGCAGAAATGGACACAAGTCCCTTTACACAGAAAGGGTCCTGAAGGAACTGGAAGTAATAAGAGTTGATAAAGCAATGGGGCCAGATGGGGTGCACCCTGGGTCCTTAAAGAACTAAGAGAGGTGGTGGCTGAACCTCTGGCTATCCTGTTTAGCCGATCACTGGAAACAGGGAGGTACCCAAAGACTGGAGGACAGCAGATGTAGTCCCTTATACAAAAGTGGGAACTACAGACCAGTCAGCCTCACCTCGGGGGAAGATCATGGAAGCACTACTGAAGGAGCCGATTGGTGGAACATCTGGCTGTCAGTGGACTACAGACCCAAGGCAGCATGGTTTCACCAGGGAGGCATGTCAGACCAACCTCGTGGAATTTTTTGACTGGGTGACTAGGGAGGTGGATCAGGGAGGGCAGTGGACATGGCCTATCTGGACTTCAGCAAGGTCTTTGACACTGTGCACATAGAAGACTATTACACAAACTGGGGAATATGGTGTGGGCAGGACGATAGTGTGGTGGGTAGGTAACTGGCTGGGTGGCAGGACACAGAGGGTGGTGGTAAATGGCTGTCACCCACAGAGGGAAGAGTGACCAGGGGTATCGCAGGGATCAGTGCTGGGACCGGTCCTATTCAACATCTTCATCAGTGACATTGGCGCAGGACGAGAAGGCAGAATTTCACTGTTCGGCTGATGACAAAAAGCTCTTGTAACAGAGTAGACACACCAGAGGGTGTAGACAGAATGAGAAGAGACCTGCAGAAACTTGAAGAATGGTCAGGGGTTTGGCAGTTGAAATTCAATGCAAAGAAGTGCAAGATAATGCATATGGGTCACAAAACCCTGGCACAATATATCAGTTGGGGGGGTGAGGATATAGTGCACCAAGCAGGAAAGGATCTTGAGGTTATCATCTCTGATGACCCCAAGGTAGGGAAACAGTGTGACAAGGCAGCAGGTAAAGCAGATAGGATGCTGGGATGTATAGGCAGGGCATCACCAGCAGGAAAAAGGAGGTCATAATTCCACTATACAAGACACTAGTGAGGCCCCACCTGGAGTACACAGTGTACAGTTCTGAGACCATACCTACGTGAAGGACATAGACAGGGTAGAGAAGGTTCAGAGGAGGGCAACAAAGATGGTGCATGGATTGCATCACAAGTCCCATAAGAAGACAGGTTGAGGAACTGAACATGTACTCCATGGAGGAGAGGAGGGGGAGAGGGATATGATAGAAACATACAAGTATCTTACAGGGAGGAACAGGGTGCAGGAATACACTATTTTAAGCGTAAAAAGATGTTCCAGGACTAGAGGGCATGTGATGAAGTTGGAGGAGGACGAGTCAGAGGAAACATGAGGAAGAATTTCTTCACAGAACGGGTGGTGGACAAGTGGAACACCTGCCAGAGGAAGTAGTGGGGCTGAAATAATCACGGGATTTAAGAATGCATGGGATAGACATAAAGGAATTCTGGAGGTGGGGTGAGGGCAACAGACTTCTAGGAAAACAAACTGAACTTACAAGCTCAAATGGGCAGACTGGGTGGGCCATAGGCCCTTATCTGCCGGCACTGTCAATGTATCTATGTATATATGTAACACTGGTCCCAGCACTGATCCCTGAGGCACCCTGCTGATCACTCTCCTTTCCTCGGAGTGAACTCTATTTACCACCATTCTCTGTTGCCTATCCCCAACCAATTTCACATCCAGTTTACCACCTTTGGACCCACTCCTAGCTACCCAGCTTGCTTAGTAGTCTCCTCTGTGGAATGGTTTTGAAAGCCTTACTAAAATCTAGGTAGGCCATGTCCACTGCTCCACCCTGATCTAAAGTTTGACATGACCCTGTTAAACCATGCTGCCTTGGATCTTGTAACCCACTGGATTCAAGGTATTCCACAATCCTTCCCATCAGCAGTGATTCCATTTACTTTCCCACCACTGATGTCCGGTTGACTGGCCTATATTTGCCAGTGTGTTCTCTGCTACCACCTTCGTAGTGGGACTACATCTGTGCTTCTCCTGTCAACTTCCCTCACTCTGGAACCAACTCCCCTGCTCCTTCTGCCTTTTCCTATCCTCTGGCTCTTTCAAGCACCAGTTGAAACTTCCAACCCCTTCCCACCTGTTCCTGTTACCCTTCCTCCTGCCATTTCCCAGACTGAGTCTTTATCCATCCCGTAAACAGCCAGCTGGATCCCCGCTCCTGTCTTGGTTTCACTACCTCACTACTAGAGTTTCTCTCTCCATTACGAGGTCAGGCATTAATTTAGCCTACATGTCAGTCGCCTATTTGTTAGTATTGTTCTTGCCCACCATGTAGTGCTGCCAAGAAAAACAACAGCTTTGGAGCGCTCTATAGGAACAGATCCTGTCTCACACTTTCCACCAACAGTGATGAAGGTGATCCTTACCAAGGTTTCACTATGGAGACATGGTGATAGCACTGTGTCCCTCTCCCCAAATCCACTATAGCCAGACTTGACCCTCTCTGCCTTTTTCACTGCATCTCCCATCTCCAAATTCTGGTGTGGGTCCCTCCCAGCTGTCTCGGCTCATTCTTGCCCTGTCCCTCCCTCCACCATAAGAAACTCTGACCTCTGTTCCTCCTCCTCTCGCCTATACTAAGATGTTCAGGGCAGGCAGCCATGCAGACTCCTTCCTCTTTCTAACCACCAGGGCTTCGGTAGGATTTTTGCTGAGAAGTCCCGGACTTTCTTGCAAATAAAATGGGGTCCGGTCTGAAAAATCTGGGAGTCCTCGTGAAATTTTGAGGGTCACCATTGAAAAGGAATGAAGTGAGTCTGGAAAGTACATTTCAGTGTTTGTTTAATATACCCATGTATTTTTATATTCCTGAATCATTATTTTGCTAATAATGCCAAAGTTTCTTTTTTCAGCAGTGTTGTTTTGCATTCCTTTTCCAAAGGTACCAGATGGCTAAAAACCACAGCAGTAATAATCACATAAAAATAAAGAATTCACCTGTGGTGACTGTTGACTGTTGTTCAATCATTTGTTCACTGTCACAAATTAACAATTAGAAAAATGTACTTACAATTTTGCAGTTCTGGTACATTGAACTGGGAATTCTACTGTTGCAGTTGAGTGCAGTGGCCCAATTTATTTATTTGCTAAACTGCTACAAACAAAGTTTGCTATTAGATTAGGTACTTACAGTAAGAAGATGTAAACATTCTGACTAGCAGTCATTGCTGACAGTCACCTGTGTCTCCCAGTCACTCACCTACTACCCAAAATACTTCTCCTTCGTTCTCTCACGCACATTTACATTTTAGTTGCAATTATAATCTTAACAGCCCCCCAATTCAGACTCCTAGTGCCCACCCACCACCCTCTAATAAACATTGCAGAAATTTCCTTCCAGCTCCCACCCACTAATGATGACTCAGGCTTAGAAAGACAACACGATCTAACATTTGTGTGTGGTTGCTGCCCTTTAGTGCAGTTTATTTAACCTGGCTAAACCAGACTGGCTCAACACCTCCTTCCCAAACTTGTTAGCACCACAATCTGGTGGTGGTGGAGGTGCCATCTGTGTGGCTAATAATTGCTGTTTTGTGTCTTGACCTGGCATGAGTGATTATTTCTTCGCCTACACCCTCCTGCCCACAACTTCTCCTAACACCCTCCTGCCCACAACATCTCCCAAACACCCTCCTGCACAAAACTTCCTGCTATTCTCCTGCACAAAATCTTCTTAAATTGTAAGAATACCTTGCTGTACCAGAGACATGGATTTAACTGGGGTGACTGAAAAGCTCCCACATTAACACCCACCCCATGCTTTAGCCTTGACAGCTAATCTGCTGTTAAAGAGACAGTGGCACAGTCTGGTGGATATGGAACAACTCAGCCTGTAGTGTGTCTGCTTTCTGTGTGTATGAGTCATGGCATACTTCTATGCTGGCATGCAATTTCTCCTAGTGCCCCTCCTGCCCAATAACTTCTCCACACAACTTTTCTGTCCATAACTTCTCCGACTGTCGCCCTGCACATTTCTTACCCACCCCACCCACAACCTACCTTGGCTCAGCAGGTCTCTCAAATCTGTCTGGTTGAAGACAGTGGCACAATCTAATCTGGTTGGTGGCATGAAATCTGCACAGTCTGCTTTTCTAATGAACTTTTTTATTCATGTCATAGATTGCCATTTTTTTCTGTAGCAGTTTCCTAACACCTTCTGCCTATAACTTCTCCTAACACCTCCTGCCCATAACTTCTCCTAAACACCCTTCTGCACATTTCTTAATTGTGTGTGGCAGTTAAAGAGACCTAGTGCCAGTGTTCATGACTGGCTAACACAGTGGGGTGACTAAAAGCCCCCCATCCCCACCGACAATTACCTTGGCTCAGCAGGTCTCCTAAATCTGTCTGGTGTGGCACAGTCAGGTGGTGCCTTGGCATGAATTATCTGTACCACCACTGCCAGTGTGCTTTTTCAGTTTGAACTTCTTTTTCATGGCATGCCATGTTTCTGTGTGCAATATCTCTTCTAACACCCTTCTGCCCATAACTTCTCCTAAAACACCCTCCTGCCCATTAACTTCTCCTAACACCCAGGCTGTCCATAACTTCTCCCATAACTAATCTCCCACCACAACCTCTCCCTCCTGCACATTTCTTAACTGTTTTGTGTATGTACTGTTGATGACAATAGAAGCAACTTTTGCAGATGCACTGTGGAAAGAGCAGAATGGGTTAGGTAACTACATTGACAATAATCTCAGACTGTCCTCCCCAAAAAACAAAAACAGGGACTGCATTTGGGGCCATATTTATAGTTTACACCTCCAACCCGATCATCCAACTTGATAGACTGTGATCCACCCCACCAAAAGCAAAATATGATATTAATTTTAGCCGAATGTGGTAATGGCCACCCACCACCCCAGCCCCTGGGAAACTGAAATCTTGATCCGTTTCTCGGACGGGACCCCACCAAAGTAACATTGGCCTGAAGGGGCTGAAAATTGTATCCCCCACACACCACCACCCTTGTTGGAACAAAACATTAATGATACTTATCTTATTCTACTCCTGTGCCCAAGTTCCTCCAGTCCTCTCTCTGTCAAACTCAGTCATCTCAGATTGTCTGAAACTAAAAAGCATAATTAAAGAAAATTCTTAAACCATTTTAAAATTTAAAATAATTGTTTTCTTAAGTGTTGATGAGGGTCATAGTCTTCAAGTTCAGCTCCTTCTTGGCAATCTGCATGAGTTTGCTCACAGTGTCAGCCTTTAGGAGCGCCTACCTTTGTTTTTATTTTGTTTTACAGAAAACCCTCTTCACATGCCACTGATGTAACTGGTGGCACAAGTAAAATCTTGGCCATTGTGACAAAATCTGGGAATACATCTGAATAGTTCTCAATTAAGTCATGCAGACACTACTGAATAAAGTCAGTCCTTTTTAGATTTCAGAACAAGTTTGAATTGTCCGTAATCTTTCTCAGCCCTGTCTTGGTCAATAAGTGCTGGCAGTGTTTCTTCTTTGAAGGTTGTTTCTTGGGAAAAGTACAAACATCCTTGAGTTCCTGCAGTCCATGGTGCATTATGTTGGAGTCCTCTGGGAGACACTTTGGATTTAGAAGAACATTTAAATTATGCAGCAGCTTCATTGAAGTTGTCTCAAATCTTGTGTGAATGTTTTCAGTCAGTTGCATCAGATATTCCTGAGATGCTGTCTGGAACTGCTTTTGCAGTGCTGTCTTGTCATTCACTTTTGATCCTGCCACATGCCAAGACATTGGTCGGTACCTGAAATGTGTTCTGTAGCTCTACCCGTTCTGCTCTTTAAACTGTTGCAGTCTAATAACTGCGTCTATCATGCTGCTGGCCACTGAAATATCAACACTGTCCTGTTGCATGACGAAAGACAGCTTCTTCACCACATCTAAGACACAGATGAAAAAAGAAGTGCATAAGATAAAGCAGACTGATTTCAGTTTTGTGTGAAGGCCCTTTGCTTCTGCGCACCTTTTGCTACAGCATCATACTGTAGGGCTTCTAAAAGTGCAAGGTATGATCTGTGAATCGCTTGAACTGCAGCATGCAATGACAGCCACCAAAACTTGCAGGTTCTTTTACGGACAGATATCTGACATTTTCATCATTGAGTGTTTCCTGGATGAAATGCAAGGCATTGTACTGTACTGCAGAGCTGCTGTAGTATCTGTACACATTTTGATGGCTACTTGATATTGATTGAATATGTGATTGTCCGACATACTTGACCTGCTGCCAGTGCAAGTTTGTGGGCAACTACAATGAATTGGAATCAGCCTTGGAGTTAACTTTCTGTCTTGACTTTGCACCCACCCCATAGTGCATTCCAGTCATGACGCTGGCACTGTCACTTGCTAGTGTGATGATCTTGATAGGGTCAACTGCATTAGCAGAACACACACTTAACAGTTCTCTCACAGTTGTGCCTGCTCTCCAATCAGGTATTGCAATACAGTCGATGAAATTAATTTTGGCCTGTGCATTGTGTACACACTTCACATAAATTTCAGCTTTTGAGAATGGTTACATCAGTGGTTTCATCCACTATTACCCCAAGGAACTGAGAACCTGCTAAGTGAGCTTTGATTTCTTCCTGTAGGACTTTGTTTATGAAGTCGAGCATGTCATATCTTGCATCCCAACCAGAGTAGATTGTGCCACTGTCTTGCAAGCCTGGACAGCCATTTCGCTTCTGTGGATGACAAACACCACCACCATTAGTGTCAGTCCACAAGCAACAGCCACCCTGTGCCCCGCCCAAAAGATTCCATTCCTCACCTGTAGAGCTATCAGTGTTTCAAACTGGTTGAGTGATTGCCCTTGTTTGGTAAGGGAGCAGTAGTTCAGGGGGAAGAGTGGAGGTTGGCACTGCAAGGGGCCTGGACATCCTGGAAAGCTGGGCTCACACATGGAAATTAAATTTCAATATCACCAAGTGCAAGGTGTTACATCTTGGGTGGGAAACCCTAAACACAGGTACACCCTGGGAGGGAGGTGCTGGAGGCCTCAACAGGGAAAAGACCTCGGGGTCATGGTGGATGCATGTATGAATAACTCTGAGCAAGCGCGGGAGAGCAGCTAGCAAGGCAAACAGGATGTTTCGATGCATCGTAAGGGGATCACCTCTAGAGCAGGGAAGTGATTCTGCGGCTGTACAATGGACTGGTTAGACCACACCTTGAGTACTGTGTACAGTACTGGAGACCACACTTGAAGAGGACATACAGCTGTGGAGAGGGTACAGAGGAGGGCAACTAAGATGATACGAGGACTAGGGGATTTGACGATGAGGACAGACTTGAGGAGCTCTGCTTGTTTTCATTGGAGGAGAGGAGAGATTGGGGACATGATTGAGGTCTTCAAGTACCCCAAGGGAATAAATAGGGTAAACATGGAGGGAGCTTTTAGACCAAAGTAGGAGGTATCATCAGAGGGCATGGTTTGAAGTCGAAGGTGAAAGGGTGAGGGGGAAAGAGGAGGAGGTTTTTCACTGAGAGGGTGGTGGACCCTAGGAATGCACTGCCTGGCGAGCTGGTTCAGAGATCCCCAATGGAGGGCTTCAAGAGATGGTAGGACAGACACAGAAAGTGGATGTATGAGATGATGGCCTGGCCCAGGGGTGGGGATGGATGATAGGGGTTTCTGGTACACAAGAGGGGGAGGGCCTCAGCACCCAACTAGGGATCTGAAGTTCGAGCAGACTCGAGAGTAGACCATAAGGCCTAATCTGCTGGCAATTAGTATGTTCAGTACACTGTCATTAACTGAGCAGCTTTACTGTCATCCTTGCATCAGGACCTGAGATCTGCTTCTCAAATGCCACTGGCAGAGACAGTTTTTCTGCTGTTTTCCTTCTAGTGTGCACCAGCAAATGTTCTGTTTCTTTCATGTCTGTGGAAAGCAGACACTTGCAGATTGGTTGTGCCAGTTGAGGCAAATGGATTGTTTTTGCCACCTTTTTACACCAACTGCACTTCCCAACAATATTTCCTCTACTGCCCTTTATAAGTCGTGGAAATAACTTTGTCTACTGTAGCTGCCCTCCACAACCATAATTTCTTGTTGCTTTTAGCAGATGCAGTCTGTCCAGACTGATCATTTTCAGCTTCAAAACTCACAATGTCAGCTGTCTCCTGAGATGTGCTTCAGTCACACTCGAGGATGATGTTGTTTGTTCCTTATCTCTTGGTGTGGAGGATTGTCCTCCACCAAAATAATCAGTAAGGCTTGCTGAGACATGCTGTGTGCTGCCATGAGCCTCCGAGCCCAGCTTCTTCACTTTCCTCCTACTCTCTTGGCTGCAATGCTGCCACTCCACTTGGCCCTGCAGAAAAAGCACAAAAAGACACAGTAAACTCTAAACTCACTAAACCATCGGCCAGAAATAGTTGCGATGCCCTAACTGCCTAAAATAATTGTAAATAAAAAATTACCCTTCTGTGTTAAGTCTAACACACTGGTGCCTCAGGGAATGTGTGCAGCCTGCTGGCATGCCTCCTCCTTCTCCTCGGAGACTGTCCGATTGCGTGTTTGTTTTAGACACTTTCAATACTTTTCTTTTCTCTGCCTTTTCTCTCTCCTGCCACGTTTTCCTCATAACGGCAAATGGCTCCTGGGAGCCTCTCGTCCTCCAGCTCTCTCCTTGGATGACACCAAGGCGGTGGTTGGAAGAGGGAAATGATCGCCCCCATATGAATACTGCTGCTGGCACTGCTCTTCCTCCTCATTCCCCCCTTCCCACCTCACCTGGTGGTGTGTGCCCTCTCCAAACCACTAGGCTGCAAAGGATAGGGAAGGAGAAACAAAGTAAACAAATCGCGCATTTCGCTCATTCGCAGTACACTACCTGCTCAGGAACTCCTGGGAGGGCCTGTACTGTGGAAGCCTCAGGGACTCTGAGGCTGGCCAGGTGGCGTCCCCAAGCACAAAATATGCGTAAGGGCGCGGTACCCGTGTCCCTGAGAGCACTGACCACCCCTCCCATTCTGTCCTTCTCCTCCTCCTATGCTGCTTTGAAATCGGATCTTCATGACCATATTTCCTATGTCTGTTCTTGAACCTGCACTTCTTCATGCCTCCTCCTTCCTTCCTTCCTCAGTGCACAACCCTCCCACCTCTTGTACCCCTTCCTTCTGGTCTAATTTGTTGCTCTTCTCCCACTGACTAGCTTAGATTTTACCTCAGGCCTATTTCCTCCAAGTTCCGGTGCTTGTGGCACCTTGTTGTTTGACTACTGAGTTCTATGTTATTGCTTACCACAGTTTTTTTTGTTTACTGTTTATTTTTCTTCTTGTTTAATTCGCATAGCTTTATCATCATTTGCATTTTTTCACAACTTGCTTTGCACATATGTATAATTTTATATATGATTTTTCCATCTACAGTGTCTATAATTTTCACAGAATGCCTTTTGTTATATTCTTGCACTTGTATTTCATTTGGTATCTGTCCCTACTCACTTGTACCAATTATATATTTACTGTTACTGGTTGTATAAACTTGTGCACCTTCTGTACCTTGTTATTTCCATTATTACTTTGTTCCTTCCTCAGGATTCATCTGGATGGAGCTACTCACAGCTCAGTATGCTTTTCATGTGAAAATCTTGAAATAAATAAATATATATGGAGAGGGAAATCCTGTACTGAAATCGGTGGAATCTTGTTGCATGACTGCGGGTATTTAAATAACAACATTTGGTTTGATGGAGTATGCTTATGGTAACATTCATTTATTTCCAGTTTACAAAGCAATAACTGGCTTCTGTGGATGATTAAATTCCGAGGCGAAGCAGCGTTTAATCCCACTGATGCGGTTATTGATACTCTCATTTAAATGAATGTTATTACTATTATCGAGTTGGAGTGTATGCGCTTGTTGTCCAAAAACACACAGACTCGTCTTCTCAAGTCATGAAGCCCACTTACCCGAACACAGAATCAGCTCACAGTCAGCTCAAATGTTCCATCTTTTATCTTGTGGTGTGTACTAGCTCACTACTGGGATAAAAAATAAAATAAAATAAAACACATTTTGGGGCTTAGTTTGAGCTACTGTAAATTAGTTGGAAAAAAAAAAAAAAAAGCTGTTCTCGGTGCCGTGGTCTTACTTGCAGTTTTGGCGTGGACTTTGTTTGACTCTACTGCTCTTACAGGAATTCGAGATCAGAGGTGATAAAATAAAATACAGAAGCCGGCCGGTGGCGCAGAGGTTGAGGGCTGGACACCTTACCTCGCATAACGCTGGCGACCCAGGTTCAGGAATGACCTTGGGTCATCGGGGTGCTGGCATGGTGGGGTGGAACAGGATTGTGCATGCTGATGGATTTCTCTCTTCCGAGGGTGATGAGGGTGGGTTGCCCCCGTAGTTCCGCTCCCACCAGGTGGAGGTCCGTGGGCAGCGAGTGGATAGGGGCGGAGAACACCTGAAAAAAAACACTCTATGTGTCCTCTGGCCAGCTGGCGTAGAGGAAGCGACAGGTACCAAATAGCTATATAAAAAATAAATAAATGAAATACAGGACAGAAACATTTCTCTTTAGGTTCGGTGTGGATGAGAGGAAAGGATGGGAAATCATTCAGTGTGAAGTTTGAAAACTTTTTTAATAATGGAACACTTCAGGCCTTAGCTCAGTGCCACGACTGGTTGTTTAGATTTTTTCTTTTTGTCTCAGGCTAATAGCCGACTGTGGGGCGTGGCTAAAAGGTGGATTAACCGAGTGTGGGCATTGCTAGAGGCTGAGTAACTGACTGTGGGAGGGTTCAGATGAATAATTGACTCTGGGGATATCCAGTAGTTTGTGGGACAATAACTGATGGCAGTTCTTAATTCTGATTGGCTGAGAACAGATGCCTCTCGGATAATAAGCAATAACCTGTTGATGTGGATGGTAAAATACCTGAGGACAAAGGCCAAGGCATTTAATCACCCGTAGAAGCCTGTTATTTGAAGTGTACTCAGCAAATTGAATGTTATCACTACAGTATTAAATATATCGAGAAGTATTTACAACAAGAAGAGAAGCTCAGAGGGACTAAAGCTTTAATGCTTGAACATTGCTGTTTGAACACTGAGCTTGTGCAGATTTGGATAACTGTTCTTGGGGTGTTTCTTTCTGTGAATGACTCTGGGAGAGTAGCTGAACTGAATAACTGATTGGGCTGTGAAGTTTTGGATAATTGTACTTTTTAAGATTCTGATTGTTGCAGTCTCAGAAAGATGCCTATTGTATAAGTTAAATGATAACACATGACAGGGTATGCAGATGTGCTGGTAACAGCCACCCTTCTAGGGGGTTTTAAGGTGCGAGACGCAGATAAGACCCTTTATCTACCCAAGATTGTGGTTTTGTGAGCAATAAGACATGACAGGCATTGGTTGTCTGGCATTCGAGCAGCAGTACTAGATTAAAAAATATGATCTTTGCAGCATTTTGTTCCGTGTGCTCTGTTGAGCACTTACCTGGTAATCTTTCTTGGTTTTGCTGTGCTATCACCCTGTCATTTGCTCAGTTTTCTTTGTTTTGTTTACATTTTCCCCCACCTGCCATGTTGAATTAGAACCCTCTGCTGCCAACGGCGCGCAGTGCATGACTCCCAGTACTACATAGGGACAGCGGGAATGCACACCACGAGGTCCTACCAAAGTAAACAAAGACATGATCAGACATGAGGGAGAGCTTGGCTGCAAATTATGCACCAGCTATATTTGCTGGGGATCCACAACAATAGAAATAAATTTGAAATATCTAAAAACTAAAGATCCCTAGAAAAATGTTTTACAGATATGAAACGAACTATGGCTGCGCTTCCAGCCAAAAGCAGAATTTTGATGATCACTTCCTGATTATCAAGTACTGCTGCTTTACTGCACACCAGGTGCATAGCATGGCATGAGACACTTGCACTGAATGCCTTCAGCACCTGGAAGTGCATCAACCCCAGACAACCAACGATCTGGAGTGCCTTATTGCACTTAAAATGGGTAAACTGAGGAAAAAAGCAAACTAAATGAAAAGTTTTATTTATTAAAAATATTTTGTTTTGTTAAAAATAACTAGTAAAAAAACAGTCCTTATTTAGTGCTCCACATTGTCGATGGGTAGTAATTGCAAATGGGTATGGTGCATCCTTACTAGAGGAAATAGACAACCCAAAGGCTGAATCAGCCTTGGAATGTTGGACTCATGAGGATTCCAGACAGCAGCAACTCTCCAGTCTTAACTGCCATCAAGGGAAACGCCTCAAGCTTCTCTGAAGAAATTTTCAGCTTCTAGGCCTTGGGACTGCAATTCTGCATAGCAGGTTGGGCTGCCTGGTGACAGGGAGCACCCTAAATTGAAATTGTGCCTGTTTAGCTGCGGCTTTCAAATTGGCTAACCTGTTTTTCCCATTTCCACTGCATGTGCTTGGATCAGGAGCCACAGCTGCCACATCATTAAAAGGTGCTTATTTTGGAGGTCTCGAATTTGTTAAAAACAATTCATTGTGCCTCAGGTTAAGTACATGTTTTTCTTGTCTGCTTAATTAGGGCTTCCAGGTGTCTCCCCGTCTTAGGGCGTCGGTCTCTCTCCCCCCAGCCTTTTGTCTTTCAGGTATTTGTTTTTGTCAGTGGAAACATTGTCCTTTTATTTGGGCTCCTTTGAAGGGACAATTCCCTTGAAATCCTCACCAGTGGGAAAAAAACAAAAAAGCGCGGAACCGGTGTGAGGAGCATTCTTTCAACTGTTCCACATTATGAGGAACAGTTCTTTTTCCTTCACACAGCCCTGTTTCACTTGAGAGGGTTTGTCCGTCTTTAAAGGGACATTGTCAACCCCAAAGGCCTCAAAGTGACCCTAGTTTAAAACACGTTTTATGATTGTTCATGTTCTATAGAGACTGTTGATGCAGCTAGTAGTTTGATTCAGAGACTCATAGAAACTTGACAGCAGGAAAGGACCTCCTGGCCCATCCAGTCTACCCTTTTCCGCCCACTAGTCCCCCCTCTCCCCTCTGCAAGCCCCCATCTCACCACCCTGAAATACCATGTACCTGTCCCATGCTCTCTTGAAGCATGACACTGTTTCGGACCCCAGAGCCTCCTCTGGACGCTTGTTCCATGCCTCTACCACCCTCTCAGTGAAGAACTGCCCCTCACATTGCCTCTGTAGTTTCCTCCTGTAGTCTCAACCATTCCTTCTCATTTTAGTGCCTTTCTTCCTGTGAAATAAATGTCCTGAACACACTCCCTTTGACATATTTAAAGATCTCAATCATGTCCACCCTCTCCTTCTAGTCTTCAAATGTGCAGAGTCCCAATTCCCTACACCTCTGTTAATACGGTTTGCCCTTCATCCCTGTATCATCTTGGTCGCTCTTCTCTGTATCCTTTCAGTCATATCTATGTCTTTGCACAGGTATGGCCTCTGGAATTAGACTCCATACCGAGTGCGGCCTTACCATGAAGCTTGGTAAAGGGGCATCAGGACCTCCCTCCTTCTGCTAGTGAGTCCCCTGCCTACACATGCCAGCATCCCGTAAGTTCTCCCACGCCCTGCTACACTGATTACCCACCTTGAGGTTATTAGTCACCACTATACAAAGATCCCTCTCTTGCTCCATAACCCTGACTTCCTCCCTCCAAGTGTGTACCCTGCCTTGGGTTCCCGTGCCCCAGGTGCCTGACTGCACACTTTTGATATTGAATTTAAGTTGTCAGGTCTCTGCACGCCTCCAGTGCCCTCAGGTCCTGTCTTATGTCCTCCAACACCCACTGCAGGTCCACCCTATTGCAGATTTTCGTATCATCTGCAAAGAGGCCACCCTTCCTTCAGTCCTATCAGTATATCGCTGATGTAGATATTGAAAAGGAGTAGACCCAGGACTGACCCGCTTGTCACCCTCCCTTTCCTGAGTGCACCTCATTTACTACCACCCACTGGGTTCTGTCCGTCAACCAGTTATGTACCAACCTAACTATTTTGTCCCCTACCCCATACTGTCCAGTCTCCTGTGGGTACAGTGTTGAAAGCTTTGCTGAAGTCCAGGTAGGCTCGTCCACGCCCCAGCCCGGTCGATTACTCATCACCCAGTGAAAGAACTCAATCAAATTGGTCTGGCATGATTTCCTTTTGAGAACTCTTGCTGTCTGTCATCCATCAGCACATTTTCCTTCAGGTAGTCTGTCACCCTCTCCCTAATAGTGCCTCCATGACCTTCCCCACCACTGCTGTGAAACTGACCTGGCAGTAGTTTCCCTCAACTCCCTGCTCTCCTCCTTGATGCCGTTACCACGGTCGCCTCCTTCCAGTACTCTGGCACCCTACCGGAATCCAGTGACAGGTTGAACAGCCTCGCCAGTGGGACAGCCAGTTCCTCTCAGTTCCCGGATCACTCTCGGATGCAACCTGTTCCAGTCCCATGGCCTTGTCCACCTTCAACTTGCCAAGCTCCTCTCGTGCCCTCACCGCACTGGAGGGACTTGTGTCCACCCCCATGCCCCTCCGCTGCCCACCAGCTTGGGCCCTGCCCTCTCCTTATTCAGAATACAGACCAAAAGAACTATTTAGTTCTTCTGCTTTTTCCCTGTCCTCTTCTAATGGCTTCCCACCTTGCCCCACAACCTTGCGACCCCCTGTCCAGTCTTCCTTCTTCTCCTACATATCTAAAGAAGGTTTTGTCCCTCTCTTGGCCTGTTTTGCTATTTTACCTCAGTGTTGGCCTTGACCCTCCTTATCACCTTCCCTGCTTGCCTCCTCGTTTCCCTATCAATCTTGTCTCCTTCCTTTTGTGTTCTCTTGTATTCCCTAAAGCCCTCCTCCTGCCACCAGCCACTCTGCGACTTCCCTAGTGAACCAGAGTGGTCTTCTGCATATGACCTTTCCTAATCATCCTAATACACATGTCGTGACCTCCCTCACCCGGTCCCTAATAGCTCCCCATAACTCTACGCAAATTGTTCATCTTTCCATCCCTCCATCCTCCCTCACTATCCTTTTCAACCTGTCAAAGTCCACGCACCTGAAGTCCAGCACTGTTGTGTTTGTATGGCGCACTTCCCTCCCTGCTCTCACCTTGAACCTGACTATCCTCGGTTACTGTTTCCCAGCTTCTCCCCCACCACCACCTCCTCACACTTTCCCCATTTGTTAAGACCATGTCCAGAGCCGGCCCGTTAGGCGCAATGGTGGGATTTCTGCTTCGGCTTGGCGACCCGGGTTCAAGGAGCGGACCCGGTTGATCGGAAGGACTGCGAGGGAAGGATGGAGCATTTCATGGACTGCTCTCCTTCTCCGGGGAGGTGGGGATAGTGATTGGTGCACTGTGGACTCCTGGTGGAGGCCAGCTGATTTCACGCTCGCCGACGCCATATCTCTGGGAGGCGGGCGGACGCTGGCGCTCATTGCACGCCCCCTGCCTCCGTAAGGAAAAAGGCAGAAAATCAAGGCGAAGGACCACTGTCTATGGAAGCCCTCCCGGAGACCTTGATTTACCACCATCGCTGCAAAGTCCCCGACTAGATATTGGTTCTGTGGTCCGCGGAAGAGGTGGCCCAGCCTTGCCCTCTGAGGGCAAGCCAGGGGTGACTGGGGACAATGGCAGCCATTGATGGTGGTAGAGGCTTCCAGGTGCTGTGACCAGGGCTGATAAATGACAGGGCTCTGCCAGGGGAAAAAAAAAGACCATGTCAGTAGGTTGTTTCCCTTAGTTGGCTCTTTGACCAACTGCTACAGGAACACCCACTGTAGTTTCTTCAGAATCCCTCTACTTCTGGCTGAAGCCGCCTCTGGGATGGACCAGTCTGTTGTCAAGGAGGTTCATGTCCCCACCAGAAGCTTTTCCCCTTGAGAGTTATCTCTCGATCACCTGTGACATCATCCTGTCCTGTTCTTCCCTTGTGTAAGTGGCCTGTAGACCACCTCTAGTCTCAAGGATTCCCTGCCCTTCTGCTCAGTGCTACCCAAAGTAATTTGGTTTCCTTGTCCCCCTCTGCCCGTTCTGTAACCTTATGTTCTCCCGATGTATAGTGCCACCCCACCTTCCTTCTTGTCTCTCTCTCCTCCTGAACAATCTGTAGCCAGGGATAGCTGTCTCCATGTATGATAGTTTGTCCACCATGGTTCCATGATCGCATTGTGTCCAGCCCTTCATGCACAATGATGGCTACTAGTTCCCCAACTTATTTGCTATGCTTCTGTCATTGACCACTAATCCCCTCTACCATAGTTCTCCTTCCCTTCCCTGCCAAGGGCATGCCAGAACCTAGTACATCATCCTTTCTCGGGTGGGGGCTAGAGACCCCTTCTCAGCTGTAGTTATCTGTGGTGTCACTCCCAGCCCCCTTGTTTAGTATGCTTTTCAAAGAACTCCCCAGCCTACATTTTAGTACAGCTGCCCTTCTCTGTTAAGGTGAAGCCTGTCAGGAGCATAGAGACTCCTCATCATCCCAAGTTGACTAGTCCCCACCGGACCATACCCCCATCTACTTGCACCTTCTTGCCGACCAGTTATGGAATTCCCTTATCTTTTGTTTCCTCTCTCTACGGCCCTGGGCACTGGCAACACCTCTGAAAAGGCTATAGATTTGAAGCAGAGATCACTGCAAAACCTAGCCAGAGCCCTAAATCTCACCTACTTCAGGAGACTATTTCCCTCCAGATCGTTTGTCCCTAGATGGAACACTAGATGTGATTTCTTATCCTGTTCCCTACCCCATTAGGGAATATGGTGGATTAACTCCAGCGCGTAATTCCTGGCAGGCATCCAAACTGCACTGTTTCTGCCCCTACTGGATACCCTTCATGATCGAGTCTCTAATCAGTAGTACTTTGCCCCCTTTTTCCTTCTGGTTTACCTGCCTGACAGTTTTCCTTCCACGAGCTACTGGCATTTGTTCTACCCTCCTGTCCGTCACTACCACACCTGCCAAGTTTACACCTTGGGCCCTCCCTCTTCAACCACTGCTGCTCCTCCTCACGTACCCTGTTGGCATTTAATACTACCCCTTTTGCCCTGTCCCTAGCTCTCATCCCCACCCCTCAACGTGCCTGTCCCCTGCCAGTTATTTTCAGATAATCTCTATGAGTATGTAGCCTCTTCCAATTCCTTTTCTGTGTGATCCTCAAGTCTAGAACCACCCTGGGTCTCCCTCTGCCCTCCTTTGTCTCCCTCACTTTTCTGCTGTACATTCAGAATCCTGTGCTCCTCTACTCTGTCTCCTGATGTCCCTGCGCCCTGGGTTCCATCTTTGCACGTCTCCTCCTTCCTTCTCCCTACCCAATGCATCCCACTCTCTGTTGTCTCCTTCACCTTCATATGATCAGCTCCCTCCCCCTCACTTTTGCCCCCCTTCTGACTGCTGCAATCTGCTCCCCGTTCCCCTACCCTTACCGCCATGATGTCCGCTCAGCAGCAAGTACCTGTGGAGACGGAACCCCCAGCCTGTTGTCTTCCTACATCCCATGCTGGAGAGTTGCTACCCCCTGCCCTGGTCCTTGGTGACCTTTACCACTTGTTCCAGCAGTACCCACTCTTCTCCATCCATCACTCACCTACCCTTCCTGTCTCAAACCCCTTCCCGTTTGACACCCTTCAGCATGACCTGCCCGCCCACCATTCCAGGTGACCCCACACCCACAGCAGTAGACTCCTCCTTCCCCAACCGGCTTTGAAGATGTGCCTCCTCCTCTTGTGCTCATGCCTCCCTCTACCTGACCAATTTGTCCCTGGGAATGTGTACCTCAGCCTCTAATTTCTTTAACCTGGCACATATCAGACAGCAACCTAGCCTCCACAGTGTATTCATTGTTTTGAAGCCCCATAGCCACTGCAGTCTCCCAAAACATTTGCTGAAGTCCTCCTCCTCCCAGTAGTGTCCCTGCCCAGGTCTGGTTTCCCTCTTAGCATTTCAGACCTCCCTCCTTCTTCCCCACAAAGACCCTTGCTCCTCCCATATGCCCAACCTAGCCGACCATTTGTCCCAGGTTATCCTCCAGAGATCAAGGGCCCCTTATAGCAATACAGTGCACAAGTTTGTCCCTTGTTCCAGATTAAGCCAACAAGCACACCACACGCAAAGCACAGGTTAGCGTTGTTTGTCCCTAGTTAGCCACAAGAGATCAAGGGAACCCTTTATAACCAACACAATGCACACATTTGTCCCTTGTCCCAGATCAAGCCAGCAACCACACAACAGCAAAGAGCAGGTTAGCCTGTTTTGCCTAGCAGATTGCTCCTTGTCCAAATACACTTGTTCCTTTGCCCCTTGCCCCAGATCAAGCCAGCACCCAATTACCACAGTGTCTACAGTAATTTCACCCCAGTTCCACAGTACCTTTTATAACCACAGATGTCCCATATATGCCACTGCAGATCAACTGCATTTGCATTGAGTGATCCCTGCTTCCATAGATTCTACTGTAGTTTCACCCCAGTTCCACAGTACTTTTAATAGTCACAGATGTCCCATATATGCCACAGCACCCTAGTTGTGTAGTCTTTAGCACAGTACCTTAGATCTGAAGGATTGAGCACAAGTGTCCCAGCACCTTTGTAGATGTTGCTACCCAGGTTTCATCTGCAACCAAAGCCACCCCTTTTCCAGCCAAGGAACCTCTGCACACAGTTTTCCTGTCAGTCACCCCTAGTTTTTCCCCATCTCTTGTCCCGACCTAAGTGGTACAGCCACCTCTGGGCATGGTAGCTAGATCATTTACTATGGAGGTGGAGGCGGGGAGGTGGGTGGGAGAAAAGCAGTTCAATAGCTCTTTTGTTCAGTTTTCTGCGGCTGGGCCCAGGCTTAAATAAGCCCAGCTGCAGTCTTAAATTTTGTACCCCATGACACCCTGGTATGTGATTGGCGGCTGCCTCCTGTGATTGCCTCTGATCCCTGCCATCTATGCAGCCTGCCTGTTGTGTGGCTATAGTCTCTAGTGACCCTTGCTGCCAATGTGGCCTTGCTGGTGTGCGGCTACGGCGCTGGTGACCCTGCCACCGATGCTGCGGCTCCTCCTCTAGTTAGCGACGGCTGCCAAAGATCCCCACTGCAAATGCGGCCTGACCCAGCTCAAAAACAGCTCCTTTGTTCCAGTTGCCAGCTGGGCCCAGGCTTAAATAACCGGCTGCAATCTTTATTTCATGCCCCTTTTTGCCTGGAATGCGTGATTGGCGGGTGCCTTCTCCGATTGCCTCTGATCCCTGCGCCGATGCAGCCTGCCTGTTGTGTGGCCATGGTCTCTACTGCCAGTCCCGCCACCTATGCGGCCTGGCTGGTGCGCAGCTATGGCTGCTGGTGACCTCTGCCGCTGATGCTGTGGCTCCTCCTCCAGTTAGGGGCAGCGGCCGCTGCAGATCCCGCCAAATCGACCTGACCCAACTCCCAGTAACAGCTCCTTTCTTGAAAACAGCTTCTCTGTTTGATTGGATCCCTTTTTCTTTTAAAAGTGAAAAACTGAGTGCCCACCGCACTGGTGTTACCACACCAAAACATGTTTGTTTACATATCTTGACCAACTCCCACTGCATCTTTCCTGGACTCAGGAGCACCTCCAACACAATCTAGTCACTCAGTATGCAGTGGGAGTAGAAGACTATTGTATCATGAGTGCCTGCACTGTTTGAGGTGTTTCTAATGTTCAGGAAGTATGCAGTAAGAGTACTTTAATGATCTGAAACAAAACAAGGCTGGTATAGCTATGCATTACCATGCAATTCAGTTATAATAGGCAAGAGGCAATGAAAACATCCAGCAACATCAATGAATTTTAGAGACGGTAAACAATCATAAAATGTGGGTTTTATCTAAAATAATATGACGTAAAAGGTTGACAGTGTCCCTTTTAGGATGACATGAATTGAAACCACAGCTATTCATACAAAGATATATTATTTGTTTTATCAGCAAATTGGAGAACTCTAAGGCTCTCACCCCAGAAGTCTTCTGAGCTCTGAATTTAGTCTTTGGATGCTGTGTTCCACATTTTGGCTATGTGTATCACTTTATGCCCCATTCCTAGACTGCTCATCTTGTTAACCAGCCTACTATGTGGGACAGTATTGAAGGCATTGCTGAAATCTTGGTGGGCGACATCTACTGCCCTCCTGATCTACTTCCCTAGTCACCCAATCAAAAAAATCTATCAGATTGGTTTGACAAGACCTTCCTGATGTGAATCCGTGTTGCCTCAGATCCTGGGCACCACTGGATTCCAGGTGTGCCACTATCCTTTCTTTCAGCAGTATCTCCATGATCTTCACCCCACTGAGGTGAGGCTGACTGGCCTGTAGTTCCCTTCCTCCCTACTACTTTTGTGCAGTGAGACTACCTCGCCTCCTCCAGTCCTCTGCAACTCACTGTGTTGAGTGACTCAGTGAACAGAGGCGGCCAGAGGTGCTGCTAGTTCACAGCTCCTTAATATCCTCAGATGTATGTTGTCTGGCCCCATGGCTTTATCTACCTTCAGCTTTGTGAGTTCCTCCAGAACTCTCCCACTGTGAATGGACTGGTGTCCACTCCCCCCAAAAATTGTCTCTGCTCCCCAACTGTGGTCCTTGGCCCTCTTCCGTCTCAGTGAACACTGAACAGAAGTATTTGTTCAGTACTTCTTCTTTGTCCAGATCCTTCTCCTTACACTCTCCCTCCTCCCTTTGAGCCTCACAACTCCCCCCGTTTTTCTTCTGTCGCTGATGTACCTATAGAATGTCTTGTCCCTTTTTTCACAATTTGTGCTAGTCCTCCTCTGTCTTCACCTTAGCTCTCCTGACAGCCTTCCCTGCTTCCCTTAGACATTCAAGGTACACCTCCCTGTCCTCCTCCTCCTTTAGGACTCTTTATACAGTATGTCCTGAAGCTTGCTCTTTAGCCTAACTTTGTCTGCCACCTCTTAGAGAACCATAGTGGTTTCTTTCTTCTTTTTCCTTTGGCCACTATCCTAATGCATTGGTTGGTTACCTCACAGTGGCTCCTTTAACTTCCTCCTCCCCTTCTCCAGGGCTGCTCTTAAACATCTACCCATTTCATTGAAATCTGCCCTCCTGAAATCTAGTACTTTTGCCCTTGTGTGGCTTGTTTGAGTCCTTGTCTCCATGCCAAACCATACCATGTGGTGGTCGCTGGATCCCAGCTGCCCTTCCACCTGGATTCCTCCTACTCTGTTCCCATTGGTCGACACCAGGTCCAGGATCAATTTGTCTCTGGTTGGCTCATGTACCATCTGGTTTGAGTCTAACCCCTGCAAGAATTCCAGGATGGCCGTACTTCTGGCTGAAGCAGCTGCCTGGGTGGTCCAGTCCTCGTCTGGCATATTGAAATCTCCTATCAACAGAATTTCATCCTTAGCTGCCATGTTGTGAATTTCCTCCACTAGTACTCTGTCCACTTCCTCCCCTCTGTGCGAAGTCTGTAGATCACCCTGTATGTATTACTATGCCATTTCCTGGTTCAGGGTGACCCACATTGTTTCGGCCTCCTCTGTCTTCCCTGTACTTCCGTAGCCTTTATGCCTTCTCTGATGTACAGAGCCACTCCTCCTCCTTTTTACCTTCCCTGACCCTTCTGAATAGTTTATAGCCTGGTATATTGATGTCTCTGTTATTGCTGCTGTGTCAAGGTCTGCATCTGTCAACAAGGCTTCTAGGTCTGGAACCTTATTTCCTAGACTGCGGGCATTTGTGGCCATGACCTTCCATGTCTTAGACCCTGCCTCCCTTCTGTTCCTGCTTTCTCTACCTTGCCTTACCTTCTCTTACCCCTGCCCTGGTATTCTTGATCATGTGCTCTTGCCACCCTTTAACCTCCTTAGGTATCTTTCTCCTGTCTGCCCCTCAGTGCTCTCTTCAGTCGTTCCTGCTGTCAACTTGTGTTTTGCATGCTCCCAATGGGGGGGGTTCCTAAGCCATCTGTCCTTCTGGCTCTTCCCCTTGGCCAGTTTAATGCCCTCTGCTGAAGCATTCCAATTTTCACTAAGAACCGAGGTCCCCTCCTGAACAGATGCAGGCTGTCCTCCTGATACAAGCTTGCATCTGCTCAGGTTAGGCCCCAGTCCCTTATGAAACAAAATCCTTCCTTCCACACAACCCTTCAACCAGGAGTTGAAGGTCTGGATATGTAGTGCCTAGCCTCCCTTGTGCCTTGGACAGGTAGCACCTCTGAGAATGAGACAGGATGAGCTACCTGCTTCAGCCCCAGCTTCCTGAATCCCTCATGGACTCTGACTAGCTCCACTCTTCTCCCTGCCAGGTCATTGGTGCCAAGGTGGACAGTGACATCCAGCTCCTCCCTCCTGGCTATCGCCCTAGCGATCCAATGGATCCTTTCCATCCTCCAAGCAATGCTTCCTGGGAGGCACTTGACCTCCTTTCCCCTACTAGATGTCCCTAACCACACCCCTGACAATCGGGTCCCCCACCAGGAGCTTCCCCTCCTCTGGGGTCCCCTGCTCTCCTGCCCTGGGGCTGCAGCTTGGAGGTTCCCACCATCCTCCTGGTCCCAGATATGGGTGCCTGTGTGGGGCATTCCCATTTCTCCAAGACAGCATAGGAGTTAGTAAGCTGGACTGGTTGGGGATGTGCTTCATGCCCCCCCTTCCCCACAAGCCTTGTGATCCAACCACTCCTCTGCCTGGGCCTCCTTTGAGGTTGTAGACCTGGTGATCTCTGGGTGAGGGAGGGCGTACACTGCAACCTGGCCAGCTCGGCTGGGAGACAGGCAACCTCCTCCTCAGCTCAGAGGTGCCTGCAGATTAGGCAGCAGTGCAGCCTCCAGAACATCTCCCTGAAGACTGTTGCACCACAGCTGCTGCACTGCACCACTCCATCATGTCTGTTCTCCTGCTCAAACCTACCCCTGCTTCTGCCTCCTTAATATGTTTTCCTGTTTAACCCCCTTCTACTTCCTGCATGCAGGCAGGATGTTGCAAGGCACTGTGGGATCCACCCTATAAATGAAGGATGGGCTGAGGAAGCAGGTGGGTTGAGGGTGGAATTACACATAAACCGTGCCCAAAATCAGTCAGCCCAGGAGCCCTCTGTCTGTGGCTCCTCACTCCTCTCCAGCACTGGCTTAGGTGGGCTGCAGGCTCACTGCGCTTCGTCGCAGTACTCCAGTGCTAGACGTGGCGTTTGTGTGTTCTCACTGCTTCTTCCGTCCTACCTACCTACCTACTTAATTTTTTTTTCTCCTGGCAGTAAGTGTGGGTGACGGAAGCTTTCTTTCTCAATTGGAGGCATATTCAGCAGACTGAGTGACATTCAGGTTAAATAAGTGCACTACACAGAGCAGTGAACCTGGAGGCCTGGGTTTGAATCCTACCAGTACCTGGGCAATTCTTGTAACCTCTTTATTCTCTCTGTTGATACTGGAGGTTCTCGCCAACAGTTTTTATTTTGTTTTCCACAGCAACATCAGCTCTGTTTCCTTGGACACCCTGCTGCGGCTGTTTTTCATTGGCACCATGGCATTTCGGAGACCTCTCTCTTCTGAAGATGTAAGACCTGCAAAAAGGAAATGAGACCTTTTCACATGGGTTTCTGTTGCCCCACAGTGTTGTTCTCAAGCTAGTGTGTCTCTTATGGTTCCTTCCAGTCAGACCTCCAAGTTGGGGTGGGGGTGCATCTGGTGCATCAGTTGGTAGTGGCAAGCAGAACTGTGTAGATATTCATTATTGCTCTTAGAAGAGCTTTGGGGCCCTGATGTCCATAGGACATCCTTCAGAACACCTGACCCCAAACCAGGCCCCTTAGGTCGGGTGGCCCACATAGGCATGTCCAGGTGCACTGCAGCAGGACAAGGCTGCTATTACAGATCTGCAGGCAGTCCCTGACCCTGGCCATTCTGAGGGTCAGGATGAGGATGATCGAGGGATCTTGGGGTAAAATCCTGACTTGATGAGATGAAGGACGATCCCTCTGAGGAGGAGGAGGCAGGGGAGTGGATGGAGCGAGGAAGAGATTTCTAGCCCTTAGATAGATAGATAGCTACTTTATTTCTAAAGCGCCAATTCCAAGGACTCGGGCACTGTACAGTATAAATTAGTACAATTTTAAAATCATACAAAAACATAACTTAAATTTGACTGGGAGTATTTCATTAATCTAGTCCACTTAAAACAGATATAAATTAATCAATAAAAGCTTGCTGAAACAAATATGTCTTTAAGCCCTTTTTCTTTTTTTGAGATTCTATTTTCTCCCCTCCTGGCTCTGGATCTTGCCACTCCTTCAGGCATCCTAGGTTCCTGCACCCCTCCAACCTCCCGGGCACCCTTCCACCTCATATACGCAGCCTACCTCGAGATAGCTCAGCGTTACCCTTCGCCGAGTGGGTCCCTCTCCTCCGAGGGGAGGCACCAGTGGGGGCGGCCAAGCACATTATTTTCCTTTTCGGCCTCGGGTGCTGCTGAGGTGGCGGCTGACCCTGCAGGAAGTCTTCGACGTGTCTCGAACCGGTGCTATCATCTGGCCAATCCAGAGCATTTTTCTCATGTTCTGGTGTTTTATCCTCCTCGCCGCTGCCTGCAGTGCCCTGGTCTTCACGGGGCCACTACTGGGCAGGCGTCCCACCCATCCACCCCAGGAGAGAGAGCAGTACTCTGGGCGCTCGATCCTCTCCTTCCCTGCCAGCCTCTGGCACCCGAGTCCATTCCCAAACCCAGGTGCGGCGTGGTTCAAGGTGTAGCGTCCAGTGCCTCAGCCCTCTGCGTCACGGGCGAGGCCCTTTTAAAGTCTTCTACCGAGCCTTCCTCAAATATCCAGGCAGTGAGTTCCACAGGATAGGCGCGCCGAGAATGCCCTGTCCCACAATGCCACAGTTTAGCCCTGGGAACTCCAGAGGCCTCCCGGCAGAATGGAGTACCCAGAGTGGTCGGCAGGGGACAAGGAGCTCTTGTAGATAGGTCGGCTTTCGTGCAGGGTCTTTTAGATCAGGAGCCCCATCTTGAAGACAGTCCTCCTCCTCCTGACTGGCAGCCAGTGCAGTCCAGGGAGGACCAGGGTGATATGATGTGCCGTTTTCCACCCATAAACAATCTCACCACCGCATTCTGCCCAGCTGCAGCCAGGAGGTTGCATCTAGATAACCCTAGGTACAGGGCATTACAGTAGTCCAGCCTGGACGTGATGAAAGCATGCACCAACATGGTCAGGTCCTCAAGGCGGGATCAGGGCTCAGATTCGGACAATATTCCTAAGATGATAAAATCCACTTTGGCTATGACCAACACCTGGGCATCCAGTGTCAGGCCATCATCTAGGATCACACCCAGATCTTTCACCCATCTAGTCTGGGCAGGGAACCCTCCCCAGCGCAAGACTCGGAGGGGGCAGTCGGATCCACCACCAGTACCTCAGTCTTGTCTGGGTAAAGCTTAAGCCATTTTTCAGTCATCCATGTCTGGATTTCCTCGGGCAGCTGTTAAATACAGAGGCTGCCACCTGGGTATGGGCGCGCAGGACTCTTACAGCTGGGTATCATCTGCATAGCAGTGAAAACCCAGCCCATACCACCTGACAAAGTCTCCAACGGCAACATATACACCATAAACAACAATGGCGACAAGACCAACCCTCGGGATTCCCCGACAGAGGTCGGGTTAGATGAGACTAATTCCATCATCACCCTTTGCACTCTGTCTGTCAGGTCTGACCTGAACCAGTTGATGACATTACGGACAGGCCACACCAGAACCGCAGGCGGACAAGCAGCACCTCATGGTCCACGGTGTCAAATGCCACAGAGGTCCAGGAGGACCAAGATGGTATGGTCTCTCCTGTCCCTCACCATCAGGAGATCATTTAGCACCCTCACCAAGGCAGTGTCTGTACTATGCCCCACATAGAACCCAGAATGGAAAGACTCATAGGTGAATAAAGATGCAAGCATCTCTCGAGCTGAACAGCCACCACCTTTTCTTTTTTTTGGCAAATCACTTTATTTTATAAACATTTTAACACATACTTGACACCTAGTACAAACAAAGCTTACAAAATAAGTAAAGAAAATTAAATAAAAAACCCCCTCAGCCTCCCTCCCGTCACTCTAAACCCCAACCTCCCTAACCCTGACAGCTGTCCGCATCTTCAAGTGAAGTTAGATGAAAAGATGGAATCTTACAACAACAGTAGTTCATTGGTTAGTAAAGGAATATGCGCATTTATGGAAAGGGCAATTAACAACAAGGCTAAATTAAAATAGGCAGGAAGACCTATGAAGTCAAAAAGAAATAAAAAAAAAAAAAACCTGGATAGCAAGTTAAGCTTCAACTATGGGGTCCTAGGGTTCTAAAAAGCTAGTGACGTATTTTAATTTAAAAACAAAACAGATTACCCCAACATTTAGAAAATTTGGCTGAAGCATTGTAAAAATTTGAGACTGACCTCTCTGCATTTAATGCATTCAGAATTCCTCCCACCACTCTTTAAAGAAGGAGTCCAGTTACCTTGCCAATGGCGTAAGATTAACAGTTTTGTCACTAAGGCTACCAAGGTAATTTGGCATTTCTGGGTTCCTAATAGAGGCGGGGATATTTTCCAAACAAAGCAAATTTCCATATTAAAGAAGGGGATAAATCGTCAATGGAGTATCCAGCCTCTGACATCTTGCCAAAACTTGGCTATTTTGGGACAGGCCCAGAACTTGTGGAAAGTGGTAGCTAACTGATCTCCTGCGTCAATACAGGCCGGAGACACTTGTTTTTCAATCTGTATAGCTTGGCTGGCGAAAGATATAAATTGTGGAGTAGCTTAAATTGAATCTCTCTCAATCTATCTTGTTTGACACAAGAATATATATTCCTCCCAAACTCCCTCAGACCATCCCAGGCCAAATTAGTTTCCCAATAAGGAGGAATCGAAGACCTCTTGAGGTCAGAATTAGAGATGATATTTATATAATTTGGAAACTGGTTTACCAAACAGCCATCTCACACAAAGTCCTGATTGAATGACCAGCTATCCCTGAAACCTTACTCTTACAAACATAAGAACCAACACTTTTATAAATCTGAAAAAGACGTAAAAGGTCTGATGATTGAACTTTAAACTTGTCAACCAATTCTGGCAGAGGGAAAGAGTATTGCGGAAAAAAAGCATCGAAGTAAGGGTTTTGCAGAATAGTCTCGTATAAACCTTATTATAGGCCTGTTCCCCACTAAAAAGTTGGGGTTTCTTAAAATGGTTGGGACAGGTCATTTGTATAAAAATATGTAATTTTGAATACAGCTGGTGTATAGCCCTTACGTCCCAGCCCAAAGGGGTATTTCTAAGGTGTCTAGGGACTTTGGACCACTATAAATATAAACAAGATTCTAAATCTAGATTCACAAGTTCGGAGACCTTCGGTCTAAAGCAAGGCCAAGTGAGAGAGAATCATCTTCTCGCGACCACAGAGCGAAACTGGCATGTATAGCTAAGTAATAGGAATAAAATCTAGGACCTGAAGGCCACCAACTTTCGTGGGGGAAGTTAGCTTGGCGTAAGTTCTGCGAGGAGGTTTGCCCTTCCATAAAAAATCAGAGCAGGATTTATAAAGCAGATTGAAGAAGGACCTGGGAGGTAAATATTCAAATTCCGTAGAGGGTAAAAATCTTGGGTAAGACCATCATCTTTAATGTATTAACCCTACCGAAAAAGTCAAGGGAGTTTCTTCCACCTCTCCAAGTCCTCCCCAATTTCCTTTATTAGGGACTTAAAATTTAAGCTGGCCAATTTCTCTCGTCCTTTGAGATCTGGATGCCCAAATAAGATAATGAGTTTGGCTGCCATTGCAGACCTAATGAGGAGCACCAGGTCTTATAAAGATGTGAAGATAATGAGTAGACTAAAGTTTTACTTCTATTGAGCTTATAACCAGCAAATTCACTAAATTTGAAATTAGCGAAAGTAGGCGAGGAGTGAAACCGTGCTGTTCCTGATATGCAACAGCAGATCATCTCACGAATGCTGATACCTTAAACTCCAGTTACCTAAACATATCCCTTGTATCAGGGGTCCATTTGAATGGCTCTTATCAGGGTTCTAGATATAAATTAAATAAGTATGGTGACAAAGGACAGCCCTGGCGAGTGCCTTTCAGGAGGAAAGTACTGGAAATCAAATTGTTACACTGAACCCTTGCAGATGGGCTGTCATACAAAATTGAACGTAATGAATAAATTCCTTGGAAAACCAAATTTGGCCAGTGTTGTAAACATAAAACCCCACTCCACCCTGTCAAAGGCCTTCTCTGCATCCAGTGATACAAGGAGGCCTCATTGTCGGATCCTCAGACACGGAGATCAAATAGAATAGTTTTCTAAAATGATCTGCGAGAGCGGCCTACAAAACCAACTTGCTCCGGACTCAACAATCCACTCCACATTGATTTCAACCTATTAGCTAGAATCTTAGCATATATCTTTATATCAACATTCAATAGAGAAATGGGTCTATAGTTACTTGCCGAGTCTGGAGGTTTACCTGGCTTGGATAGCAAATGATCCTTGCTTTGAAAAGAGATTTCTCCTTCACTCCATGACTATGCCAGTAAGCATAGAGTTGGTGAAGGAGAATCAACTTACTCTTAAAGGACTTGTAAAATAAAGAGGTAAACCGTCCGGACCAGGGCTTTATCTAGTTTCAGCGAGTCAATGGCACTTGCAATTTCTTCGTTCGAGAATGGAGCTACTAAAAGTTGTGTTGATTCCAAGGGTATCTGTGGGAAGGATATCTTGTCCAAAAACTCCCTCATTTTAATCTCACTCTGAACAGAGCGATTGGCTAGAGTATAGCACTTTATAATAATTATAAAATATATCCAGAATGCCCTTGGGATCTACAATGAAGTTACTGGAAGTAGGATGCTTCAAAGCAGCTACCCACTTTTCCTCCGATCTTTTCTTTAACTGCCAAGCCAGAAGGTTGCCAGATTTGCTACCCGTCCTATGTATGTAGCTTTTAATTTAGAAGTGGAATTTTCTATTTTATCATTTAGGGCATTTATATACCAGCTCTGTAAGCTAATTAGCTCTTGTTCCTGATCTTGGGTTCTACTTGACTCAACAATAGCTTCTAGCATTGAAATTTTATTTAGACAGCTATTAAGTAAATGTCTAGTTTTGCCTTCCAGTACTGATGCCATTCTTAGAGTTCCCTCTCCATGTCACTTTTAAGGCAGCCCAAACCACATCTACTGCACTGAGTGACTCCCAATTCTCTGATATGGTATTAGCCATAAATGTTTGAAAGCAGAGACAAAATATGGGGTCTGTCAGCAAACTGTTGTTTAATGACCATGAATAAGATCTAGGTGGAATGGATAGAGGGAAAATCTGAGTTTAATTAGGAATGGTCTGAAATTGCCCTAGGCAAAATGTAATCCGTCTACTTTAGCTAAATGGTGTTGACTAACTAAAAAGTAATCAATTCTAGAATATAAGATCTATATACGGAGGAAAAAAAGTAAAATCCTTAACAGCTGGATTGAGTACTCTCCAGGGATCATTTAACCCAATGGACGTTTTAAACTCCATCAGGGCTCGTTGAGCTGGCGAGAGTTCCGGGGTCCTGCACCAGAGCAGTCTAAGCTATTGGATTGAACTAAATTCAGTCTCCCGAGAATGATGAGAGAATCTTTAAAGGCGCTAAAATTGTAGTTAATTGTACAAAAAGGAAGGGACTCGGTGTTGGGGCCATATACTGATCCCAAAACTAAGTCCATCCCCCTAATTTACCTCGACTACAATAAACCTACCTATCGGGTCAGGAATGACCTCGGATGATATAAATGGAACCCTTTGCTACTAATACCACTACTCCCCGACTGCCTGTGGAAAATCCTGCACCATAAACCTGACTAACCCACTTTTTTAAAATAATGAAGCCGGTCAGAGACACGTGGGTTTCTTGAAGGGAAAACTATAGAAGCGGATCTAAGTTAGCCAGGTGAAAGAGTAAAACATTCCTTTTCGGGTGTCCCCTCCCCTTCACATTCCACGAAATAATATTTACTTGACTAGCCAGCTGGAAGTCCCTCCTCAATTATAAAGGATGCGGACAGCTGTCATCTCCCCCTCCAGTAGCCACCATGTAACAACCCTCCCCTCCCTCCACCCCCTAAACAGAAAAAGAACAACCTCATGGTCCGCCACCAGATCAGGCCCTCTGGCCCTAGCCAACTCCACAGTCCAGGGTCCATGGCCGCCATAGAGGTTGGGTATCCCTTCGAATATCACCAATGTAAACTATGAATTGTATGTAAACAGTTCCAGATCCCCACATCAGAGTCCCTACACTGAACATCTTTTACCAAGCCCAAACAGTTACTACTCCAAGGAAATTAGCTAGAAAATAAGAGTTGGGCTTAAAACCAAGCTTAATTGTAAAATAATCCCAACTTGTAACCTTAAGGGCTGCACTAATACAGTAAGCAAACTAATAACCAAAATCAAGAGTCAAACCACTATTGACTAATTATTAGGCCAATGACTTTGCAATTAAGAATATCCTTCCAAGAAAAACAATACCCTTAGAGCCCAGTACAGGTCGAAGCAGCCCTTGCATATCCATCTTCTACACCCAGTTCTGTAAGAAAATTAAAACTATCTCACAAAGATGTTTGGTCACCATAACCCTTATTTCCAAAAGATGTTTAACGGTAACTCCCTTCCAACCGAAATGTTCATTAGTTAACTCCCGGATAGTCTATAGAAATAGCCTCTGACAGTCAAGTTACCAAACTGTAAAGATTAACCATGGAGAAAATGAGAGCAAGTCTGGTGGGTTAAACACATTCCAATGTCCAGTACATGCCAAATATCAGGAATATATAATAGTCCACAAGATATCCTTTGACAGACTCTGTGCCAGGTAATCTAGAAGATTCGATGTCTTCACCCTTTTGAACAGATCCGGTAAAGAGGTTGTTAGAAACTGCAGCGCTTCATCTACAGATTGAAGTGTTTAGTCCCTCTTTCAAAGAGATTTCCAATTTGGCAGGATATAGCATCCGATGGCAAATACCTGCTGCCCAGAGCTTGAAGTAACAGGTCTGAAGCTTGCAGGCTTGACACACCTTCCATGTCAGATCAGGAACCAGCCAGAGTTTCTTGCCTTCCCATTGAAATACTGCTAGTTTCCGTGATTCTCTTAGGATAAATTCACGATCCAAATAATTTAACAGCTTGAAGATCACTGGTCTAGGCGGCTGGGATGCTAGGGTTTAGCTCTTAAGCGCGATGGGCCCTCTCTATCACATATTCAGGGCCATTAGGCGAGGGCCCACGATTTCTTAAGTAGCTTCTGCATAAAAGAATTGTATTAGAGCCCTCCTTGCCCTCCAGGGTCCCAAAAGCACAAGGTTGTTCGCCTGCTCCTTCCTTCCAGATCGTCTAAGCGATCCTCCAGCTTAGATATAGCTCTCTTACTCTCCGTGGTGCCAGGCCTAGTTTTTCCTGTTTCCTCTCAAGCGAAGAAACCCTGGCTACTGCATCAAGTAACTCTCTGGCTAACTGCGTCAGAGCAGGTTTAAATTCAGCACACCTTCCACTAACTTGAATAGTGCTTCCTTAATTGTAGCCAAATCGTAATAAATTTTACTTGGTTGGATTTCGTCCTGTGGCGTCATCGGTGAGGAGCTCCGGTGAACCGTTTTGCTTCTGGCTCCTGCTCTGGATTTTCCATCTCTCCCTTTGCGCACAGACTCAAATTAACCTCGGTTAGCAAACTCGGCGCTTCTCACACTTGCACTCGATTTACCGTCTGCAGAGGTCTAAAACTGTTATTTAGCTCATCAAAGGCAGAGACCCAAGAAAACGCGTCTAGCCCTCACGACGCATCACGTGACCTCCCGGTCACCACCTTTTCTATGACCTTCCGTAAGAATGGGAGGTTCGAGACCGGCCTGTAGCTGCTGAGGAAGTCTGGGTCCAGAGAGGACTTCTTCAGAAGGGTCTAACCAAGGCCTCTTTCAAGGCCCATGGAAAGACCCAATCCTCAAGGAACTTCAGACAACCTCAGCAACCACAGGTACAATCGGTACAAACAACAACCAAAAGGTGGGTTGGACCTGGGTCAGATCACATTGTGTTGGTCGCAGCTTGAGATTATCTCTGCCACCTCTTTCACCCAACCAACTCAGACTCATCCCAGACAGGAGAAGTGTTCCGACAGGACTCAGGATGAACCCTGCATCCCTTTTGAGAGATGCTCGACGAGACCTCAGCTCATGCTAGAACCTGCCCACCCCAGCACGGAGACAGGCAGGTTGTAAGCCCGTCTACCATGCAGAAGAGCTGAGCTGGTCTTCTCCTTGCCACAGCAATCTCCCTAGACAAAAATTCTGCCTTTTTCTGGGAGATTGTCCCTTGATAGTCGGCATGATGTGACTTCAGAGCCAGTTTGTCCTCCACCAGGTCCAATCTCCTCCAGCGCCTCTCTAACCTCCGCCCCTAATCTTTAAACTCGGAGATCCTCATCATAGCATGGAGGTCTCTGGTGAGTAGACAGGGGCCAGACACGAATGGGTGCGATTGAATCAAAGCCCGCAGCAGCAGCCCCATTATAGGCTGCCACTGCCTCCTCCATCCCAAATTGTACATGCTGCCTCAACACTCAATAGGTCCAGCACTGCCAGCAGTCCCTCAGAGGAAACTCCTCTTAAAGGGCGGTAGTGGACCACCTCCACAGGGCAGGACCATCTGGAGGCCCCTAAGCGGGAAGCCCAAGGTGCTGTGATCTGACATAACCACTGGATCTACTCTGAGGTCAGTGATATCTAAACTTGAGAAAAACAAGGTCCAGCGTGTGACCACCCGAATGTGTCACTGTTGTAACATTTTGTGTCAGGCCCAGGGCCTCCATACTCCTGAGGAGATCACTCCCAAATCTCGAGAGCCCACCGTCGACCCAAGCATTGAAGTCCCCAGAATCAGCCATCTGGGGACTCAGCTGGCCACATGTGAGCTCCTCGATTTCCATAAAAGTCCCCATTTACTCCGGGATGATAGAGCAGGAGAACCCTGAAACCCGCAATGACACCCCTTGTGTGGCAACACACTCATAGGACTATACAGGACCAACAGGTAGCACCGTGTGAGGTTCAGGCTAGATTTAAAACAAATGGCCACCCGCTGCCCCTCGATCCTCCCTCAGGCTGTGTATCATGCAGTACCCGGCTGGCACTGCCGCCTCCAAAATGGGAGCAGCATTATCATCCAGCCAGGTCTCACGTGATTCAAGCCAGGTCAACTGAGGATATCAAGTCCGCCCGTTATGGTAGTCTTGTTCCTCATCGACCTGGCATTGCATAACACAATCTGAGTAGGATAAGGTGAGGTGGACTATCTGCCCACACTCTGATGTGGGAGTCCTTGGGTATGGGAACTAAGCACAGCAACTCCCTGTGAAGTTCCCATTTCTCCCCAGGGTGTCTACTTGGCCTCGACACCTGAATCCCAGACACTCCGGCAGCCATTTGGGAGCCACCCCCCACCCCATGCTATCCCCAAAGCTCTACATCTCCGATAAACCTCGACCAGAAGGGCTGGGAGCTCGAAGGGACAAAAGTCCAGGAGGAGACCCCAGTAGCTGTTTCTTAAGGGTCTCTGTTCCAGACACACATAATTCCAAGTTAAAATCCTCACAACAGAATAACTAATCCCTGAATTTACAACCACCCAAAACCACTCAATTTGAATCCCAAAACTTAAAATTACAACCCCAAATAACCACCCTCAACCACCCACCAGCAGTAAATACAATTCACAATTCAAACCCTCACACCATTCATACACACTACAAACCCCCAAACACCCACAAGCCCACTACTGAATTCGATAAAATATAGACAGTGGTACATATGACAACTTATCGGTGGCAATCCATATACAAGTTCAAAAACATCAGTAATCCATAGTATATGTGGATAGATGCTGGAGAGCTCATACCTCCACAGCCCAGTCAGTGCAGATACCAGGAGGCTCTCACCCACTTGGGTCCTAACTGTTTCTTGCAGTTAAATTGTAAATTATAATGTTCTTAACCAAAATCAGAGCAAAATGCCACCAGTCAGTCAGTTTCTAAAGGGCTTTAGCACCAGAGAAGTATGTCTAAAGAGCTCACTCATGGCAAGTTCACAGATTCTGGAGGAGCTGGACTAGAGTCCTCTTTGTTCTTCTGTCAGCCGCACCACAGAGCCGCAACTTGTTTTGACAAAGCCCAGGCCAGGCAATGGTCCAGGGACTCCCCACCAGCAGCCGCCCTGCCAGATCCTTCCTTCAGAACCTGTCACCCTTCGTGGCTACGCCTCAGATACCGCAGGCCATACCAATAGCCCAGACATGAGCCCCACCAGCTGTTCCTCGGAGTCCACTCTAGCTCGCTCACCTCACCAGAGGAGCGAATCCTATCAGCTGCAGTTCAGGTTCTTCTCTGGGTCAATCACTGTCACATCCCACCAGCACAGTGCTCCTCCAGACCCTCCACTACTGACTACGTGTTCCGTGCTGCGATGCCATGCTGCTCCTCCACCACCGTGGATCCAGCCTACTCAAATCCACCTCCGCTCTTTCTCCAGCCGATGGACCCAGCTCACCACCAGTACCGCACCTCCAGATAAGTTACAAAGACATAGATGTCCTCAGTCTTGTAGACGCTGGTAAAGGCTGATAAAATACTGTGATGGCCATTTATTTAATCCTGGTTTGGGTTCAGTATTGCTCCACACTCAGTGTCTGGTCGGAAGATAGGCAAATTCAAAACAGACCGGCGTTTCAAGTTCCTCTTATCTCGGAGGATCGAGATTGATAAACTTAAAACACTTAAAATGACAAAAGTAAAAAAAAATAAACAAAATAACTGAAATAATTAAAACACTTGCTACTCTAGCCTGACAGTCAACCCAAGCGTGGCTGCCATCTTATTCTGCCTATCTCGCGGTGGCAGTCCTTTCCTGTTTGATTCCAAGTCTTTGTGTTTTTGATAGCTGAGGCATATACAGTAGGTACTTGCAGCCCAAGGAGGTGCAATCCATGGAGGCAGTGGTTGTTAACCCTATCCTCTCCATGTCCTTCTCCACTCCAAAGAGTTTTCTGAGCATTATTCACTGTAAAAAAAAAAAAAATAAAATAATAATTGGAGGGATGGGCAGGTGCGGACCAAAGTTAATACTCACAGGTGACCCCCGGCAGATGGGGTGGTTTATGATTCTGTCGGGCACACTGCTATTCCTGTGAAGGGGTTCTGACTGGATGCTATGTGCAGAAGAGCCTTTTCCTCCAATGCTGGGAATCTGTGCATCTTCTCGCCTCCTTTATTGTTTCCACAGCATCAAACTTGTGGGTTATGACACTGGGCTACTTCATTCCCTAGATCTGGGCGTCCGGGCATGTTGCAGTTAGTACCCATGGCCTCCATCTTCCTAGGGAATACTCACGGTGAAAATCTTGCATGTTGGCTCGCTCCGCCTATCACTTTGTGTCGGCTATGCAGGTATGTGGCTTTGAGGAAGGCTTGTTCTTTTGTTCTGGGCTGGATGATATTTTGAAGGATAGCCAGCATAAAAGAGCCACTGTCCAGTGTCAAAGCAACAGCAACAGGCACATCAACCCAAAAGGTCAAAGAGGCAGCCAACAGAAACATTTTCAAAGGGGTTTCTGGCCCTTTGGAACTTTGGGAACCAGAGGTATAAAGGAGTTTATTCTGGTTTCAAGAGCAATAGTAGCAGAGAAGCCCTTGCCCTAAGATACACTGCAGTCACAAGGTGGGAAGCAGGCACTCCACAATGAGGGTATGCTGGCCCATCTCATCCCTTACTTTGGTGGAGGCTGCACAGTTGTTAAACAGGATGGATCCAGATAACTTCCAATGCTCAGATTTTGGGAACTCTAGCTCTAGGTTATGGAATAGAGTTTTCAACATTGTCCTCAAGGGGATGTTTTCTTCCATCCCTGGTTCCAAGGACCTCGTGAAGAGGTGAGTGATGTCACAGACCCTGGGCTAACTCTCAAATCATTGTGATAGCTCTGTGGTACCCCAGCGAGCATAGCTGGGATTCTACTCGATCTACTTGTTAGTTCACAGGAAGTCGGGGGTTCACCTATCCTGGATCTGAAACAACTAAACAAGTTTGTCTGCCACACAACCTTTAGATGGAGTCCTCACGTTCAGTCATTTGAGCTGTCCAGCCAGGGTTTATGTAGCTTCCATAGATCTGAGGAATGTGTATCTCCACATCCCCATCTGCTTGTCTCATCAGAAGTTCCTCAGGTTCATGGTTATGGGACAGCACTTCCAATTTAAGGTGCTTCATTTTGGGCTGGCAACTGCCCCAGGGTTTTGAGGGTGCTTGTAGTCCTGGGGCTGAACTCCTCAGGAGGCCCATCATGTCTGTCCTTACCTGGATGATCTGCTTATTCGAGCACAGTATGTGCTGTTCCCTAGGAAGTCAGTGTTCTGGACCCTGGAGGTGCTGAGTCCACGGCTGGGTGGTTAATTGGGAGAAAGCCTTCCGAGCTGTTACAGATCCTGGAACACCTGGGAGGCGGTGGTCAGGAAGGACCAGGGAAGGTCTTCCTCTTGCAAGCCTGGAAGGAGTCCTTGAGAGAGGTCCAGTGGTTGAAAACCAGTCGCCAGCTTCAGCTCTCCACCCGTTTGAATTCTGGGCCTCATGACAGTGGTGATAGAACTAGTCCTGTGGGCTCGCCTTCTCACGTGGCTCCAACAAATGGAGTTACTGTCAACCTGGGATCTGACCTTGGAGTCTTATCAGCTGGGATCCCCTCTCACAACTGAGCCAGTCTCTGAGTTAATGGGTGAGCTTGGAGAATCTGAGCAGAAGGTCCTCTTTGAAAGTCCACCCAGAGTTGATTCTGACATCCGATGCCAGCCTGTCAGTTGGGAGGGCGTCCTGGACCACTGTCCCATTCAGTGCACTTGGTCAGTGCAGGAATGGTACCTTCATACAGGCGTTTTTTGTAGATGAGAGCCGTGCACCTTGCTGCCTTCGTTTTCAAACTCAGGTGCAATAAATGACCATGGTTCTTGGTCTTAGTGAACCTAGCTCAGTGTGCACTGTTTGCCTTCCAGTGTGGGGACCTTTTCTCATAGGGCCCCATTCTGCATCCAATCCAGAGTGGCTGTTCGATGCCTGGCTCCTGAGCAGAGAGTCTGCTGAAACAGGGTCTTTATAAGAAGGTAGTAGATACTCTAATGGTTACCATGAAGATTTCCAGTCGATTTATGCTCATGTATGGACCACCCATTCGGCTTGGGGCTCCAAAAATTATTTATACAGTGCAACCCCATTTATCCAAAATGTACTGGGGACAGAAAAAATATTCAGATAAACAGGGTTTTGGATAAGTAAGAGACTGACTCAGCTGCTACATAATGAAAAGACCATATGTCAGTTTAGTGTACAAAAATCATTTATTAAATTGTATTAAAGCAACAGGTATGCAAGAACAAAAGATTTAAAGCATGTTTTAAAATAATAATTTAGTAGTGTAATTTAATCAGACCTTCATAAAATAGTCATTAATTACAGTTTATTTTGTCCCATCATTCTGTGGCCGCACAGCTTTGTTTCTCCGAGCAAGAGGACTTGCAGTGGGTCTGTGTCTGCCCATCTTCCAGCCATAAAATTTCTGAATTCATCCATGCACTTCTTTGAGGCGATAAACGACAGGCAAGTTGCTCATGTTCATATATTTAAAACATCTGGGACTACGGGTTTCTACAGTCACAGTGGAAGCATTTGGCTACAGGTGGCATTTGTCCAATCAAGAACAGTCAGGCGCTCTTTTTTTTTATAACCGGGAGCATTTTTCCAACACTAGATCGCGAATGTCTTTTAGAGAGCAATTTCCAATAGCTCCCGTCTCACCAACATTATAAATTTGTTCCTCCACCAGGCACTCTGTAGACATAAGCTCATTCATTTTGACTCTGAAAGGCTCTATTGATTATATGGCAGCTGACAGGCTCTCCTGGCACTCCTCAGTTGGCAGATGCCATGCCGGTGCTTGAACCTGTCAAGCCACCCCTCACTAGCAACAAAAGTTGTTTCTGACCCAAACTGTCCGTGAAAGTGCAGGGCTTTTCTTTCAATAAAGTTCCTGAGATGGGAGTACCCTTGCTTCTGTTTTGTAGAAACCACATGTAAACTGATTTGTCTAGAGCCTCGTCCCAGCATGATGCATCGTTTTCTGGGTTTCTGCTTTAACACCACTGTCCATTGATGCTGCGAAATTTCTTATTTTATCCTTGACCTTTCGAATGTCACACTCAGTGGCATTCCCCACAAAAGCAGCTTTGCCACATTAACAACTTTGTCTTCTGCCTCCAGTGCTTCAAGCACCCGCAGTTTCTGATTGATGTCCAACAAGGAGCATTTTTCTTGCCATTGCAGAGATGGATTCACGGTCAGAGTTAATCTGCTAGCTCCTACTGAAAAATTGATTAAATAGGAGTGTCTATGGTGTCAACTTAATTGATTTAACAATTAAAACATCAATTAGGTGCTGCGTGCTTAAGTGTGACAGTGAATACAGGCTTGCCGACAGACTGTAGCTACAATGCCACGTTAACACTGTTTAAGTGGGGAACATGAAGCGTTCGGATAACTAAGAGTTTGAGTAAATCAGGTTCAGTTAAGCGGGGTCGCACTGTATATTTGCTTGTGGCCTTCAAGCCTTGGTTCGAGATGTTGAATTTCCGGAAGAGTGGAAAAGGTTTGGTCTTGAGCACCTTGAGAGATCAAGTGTTGACCCTTGGAGCCTCCTTGGGTCTGTTCCTAGGGACTAACTGGAGGGTAATAATTTCTTGCAGGTTGTCGGCAGGAGTTGACCTCATTATGATCGATTTCCCCATGGGATCTGAATCTGGTTTGGAATGCTCCCTGTGAGAGTTTTCCTAACCACTTTCTTGATGATGGACATTCTGTCTTACAAGAGGTGTCTTTTAGTTACTATACGCTCAGTCAGGAGCATTGGTGAGCTCAGGTCTTATCTCCCAAGCACCATGTCTTGTCATACATAAGGACAAGGTGGTGCTCAGAACAATCCATCCTTCATTCTGAAGGTTTACACGACCTTCAGTGTGAACCAGGAGATCTTTATTTTGTCCTTATGTCCGCAGCCTGCTCTGCCTATGGAAGGAGTGACAAGTTAGATTTGTGATGGGCCATTAGGGCATACCTTAGATGAACTGCTGACTTTTGGAAATCGGACAGATTGTTCATCTGTTTGAATGACCAAGCAAGGAGAAAAAAGCCTCCAAGGCTACCCTAACAAGGTGGGCATGGGCCTGCATTGCTAAAGCTTATGTGCCAGCAAAGAAAAGGCCTCCGACTCTCATTGAGGCTCACTCTACCAGAGCTATGGCCTCTTTCTGGACAGAGAGAGGTGAAGCATTTGCTTTAGAGTTATATAAGGCAGCTACGTGGTCCTCTGTCCGGATTTTCTCTAAACTCTACAGATTGGATGTTGAGAGCTCTGCTGATCTGCGCTTTTGTCCATGAGGGTTTCTGAGCAACAGTTAGAGGTAAATTTGTTTCCTATACATGGGTGATGTATGGTACAGTATTCCCCATTTTTTCATAGGGTACTGCTTTTCGAACTGGTTTGCAATTACTACTCATTGACAATGTGGGCGTTACAAGAAAGAAGAAATTTAAATCTACTTACTGTCATTTCTTTTTCTGTTAGCTCCTACATTATCGTAGAACCTCTTCAGGAGCCTGAACTTCTCGGGAGAATATTGTCCGTTATGGCGTGGGGATGTCCTTTATCCTGTTTTAACCTCTGTTTGTAAGTCTGTCTGGACATTGCTCTATAGTTTACCTGCTGCACTCCTGTTTATTTAGATATACAAAAAATAAATAAATACGAGACTAGTTCCACATTAGAATGTTGGTTGCTATTACATAGATTTGACAGTTTAATTTGATATTAACCAAGAGTGCCTCCTTTTTTGCAGGTGAGTGCTTACTGCTGCATGCAGTTCTTGCCTTGTAACAAGTCTGTTTTCCTTTCAAGTTGATTCACCTTCCACAAGATCTCTAAGAAGTAGAATTTGGAAGACTAGCCTCGATCACTCACTTTCCGTCATCTGTGAGATAGGCCACTGTTTGCTATAATTTATTCTGGCTAGAGTCCTACCTGTATATAAAGCTAATTGTGTGTTTTTGTGTTACGTTGGCCGATCGGCATTTACTTCCATATTTAGAGGCACTGGAGGACAAGAGTGACTAGAGACTGCTGCTGTCCAGAATCCTCATGTGCCCAACAATCCAAAGCTGATTCAGCCTTTGGGTTGTGCCATTTCTAGTAGAGGTGCTAGCATACCATTTGTAATTACTAACCATTGACAGTATAGGAGCTAACATAGAAGAAATTATGGTAAGTATGAAGAAATGTCTTCTTTCTTCAGCTGTCAATCATATTGAGGACTGGTTCAGCACACACAAGCTATTATTTAGTTATAAAAACAAAAACTATGCTCCTTTCTAGCCCTCAACTCAAGAGGAGATACCACTTTATCTGTCTCTAACAAGAAGATGGTCCCACTAGAGCAGGTGGATTCCTTCAAGTACCTGGGGTCACATTGATGACACCCTCTCCTTTGCACAACATATTGCGTGGTGAAGGCCATTAACACCATACTTGGAGTTCTGTATTGACACAGAAAAAAACACACACCTACTGCCTCCTTCTCTCCATCTCTAGTTCAGTACTACCTGTTACAGATTATGGACTGGTGGTCTTTGGTGCAGCCACTAACAAGGCACTTAAGCGGGTAGTTATAGCCCTTAACAAGGCATGTAGGCTACCCTTGCTGTGGACCATTATACTCACACTTGTGCTCTGTATGAACAAACCAACTGGTTAAACCTTGGAAAGCGAATTAAGTTCCAAACATGCCTCCTTGGGAAGAAGGCTCTGCTTACCCAAACTCCCTCTGCATCTCTGAAATGTTTTCAGCAGCCAGCACCAAGTATGCCACTAGAGGAAAAGTGCAGAGCCACCATTTTTCCATTTTCAAGAACAGCACTTGAACAATGATCATTCTCCTACAGGGCCCCCTTTGGTCTTAATGAGGTCCCAGTGGCTTCACTCAAAACTGCAAGTCCCTGGCCTTTAAGTCTGAATTGAAACAGTATCTCGTAAGAAGGAGTGCATGTGATTGTCTGTTGGGTACCTGGGGTTCCCTCTGCTGCTGCAGCCCCCCTCTGTGCTGTCTACTCAGTTCCACTACTGGACTCCTTCCATAATCCTCAGCCTCCCAACCATGCCAGCCCTCTAATCGCTCTTTCTTTTCTTTCTCTTTCCCTTTGGCTACCTCCAAACTACCATTGCTCCCAGACCCTCTTATATGGTGGGTTTCTCTCAGACCAGCCCTCCTTCCTCTAACTTCTTGGATGCCACCTCTCTGTGTCTCATTCCGCTATTGCTGATGTCCTGCCCTAATCTGTTGCTCATTGTTTTACTTGTTTCCACCCCCACCCTTTTACTACTTAATGACAAAATCTTTGTACAAGGCTGCACGTTATTAACTCCTGAATTTTTCTAGTCCCGCTGAATTACATGGAATATAACTACTAAAATATGTATTTAATTGGTTATTGTCTAATGAGTCTGTTTACTGTAATAAGTCTTGTGTACTTGGCGTGATATTATGTCTGTAATATTGTATTGTGTTTCATGACGTGGAACCTTTGTAAAAGAGCTCTCTGCTCAAAGGTTGTTTTCAAGAATTAAAATAAATAAATCTTTTTTCCCCACACGTTCATTAGATGGAATGTTTGTTTATTAGAAGCTCCTATAGCGCAGACTTCAACAGCATTTGGTGGCTGGTGCCTGCTGTGACTGCTTCACTTGAATACTCTGCTTGCTGTCCTGGCCTCTCCTTTAATAATGCACACTCCCGCACCCCTCTCACTCCCTGTTATCTCTTACCATATCCAACGTCAGCCTTCCGTAGTGCCTTTCCCTGGCCCCAGTATTCATTCCTTTTCTCTCTGCTCCCTTTCCTCCTTGTGCTCCTCCCTCCATCAAAACTCTCTACCCTGTCTGAGTTCTCATTTCTCTGTCTTCTTGCCTGCCCTATCTCCCTCTCCTTTCCCTCCACCCATCCTAGTACTTCCTCTCCCACCCTACATCACACTCAACCCCTCCCCTCACCACCTACCCCTCTCCATCTTTTCCTCCTTCCCTCCCTCTGATCTTTGCCTGTTCCTGCTACTGAGCCCACCCTAAGCTACCTCTGCCCCTCTCTTGCACTTGTAAGAGCATTAATTTACATGTAACCGCCTAGGCATTCTGTGTAAATGACTGGTGTTGTGTATAATCTCTTCCTTTCTCATTTGATCATTGACAAAACCTTTGTCAGCTCATGTACTGAAATCAAGTCTGTAATGTTTAACCTGTTATTAACTTGACTGTCTTGTCTTAACTAGACAAAGCCTCTGGCAGCTTACTGTATGTACTGTAATCAGACTGTAATGTTTAACTGTTATTAAGTTGCCTGTCTTGTCTTAACTGCTCCAGTGCCCATGACATGGAACCTTTGTAAAAGAGCCCTGTGTGCTCAGAGGTGTTGTAGAAACTTTAATAAATAAAAATAAAATAAAATGAAATACTAGAATTCAGATGTCTGCAGAATTCTTCTGGCAGAATGGTCACATACAGTAGAGAAGGCCTTCTACTGAACCAGATTCTCAGTTAGACCTGTGTGGCAGGGAAGCAGCAGAGTTAGTAAGGGCTGGATGGGATTTTCGTAGTCACCAAAGAAGCACCAGGAATTAAAACTGGATAGTACTTCATTTTTAAATATGTTGGTGTGTGAGGAGGAGTAAAGAATATTTAGTTATTAAGTTTTAAATGTAAGGGTGTTTCACTTTTTAGGGCCTTGTTGAAGGTTTTCAGCAAGCAAAGGTGGCAGCCATGTTTGTGACGCAGTCAGGGATGAGTGCAGTGGGTCATGAATTCTGTATTTTTATTCATTTTTTTTTTTTATATTTTATTTTTTGGTAACTGGGTAAGGCCTGCTAGGCCCAAGGCCTGTTTTCTAGGGTGGGGGACCAGTAGCACTGGGAGGGCAAGTGACTTGCTAAGGGTTACACAGTATACAAGTAGAGATAGTGGTAATCAACCTTGCCTGGTTACCAAAGAATAAAATAATAAACATTTTTTTTTAAAACAGTAAAACCCAGGTCTGCTGGATGTACCAAGCTCATTCATAGCTCGTTACTTTAACCTCGAGACTATACTGCCATTATTTGCCCAGATTTCCAAATCCGCTGCCTGAACTTGTTCCAACCTGGTAATTTCTAGGGAATCACCTTATGGGGCTTGAAACTTATTTAACCAGTCAGGAAAATTCTCACCCATTTTATAATACAGCATAACTACACACCCTGGAGTGTGTTATCGTGCTTATAAAATTGTATAAAAAAGTCTGTAGAGCTTGAAAGAAGAGACATTTTAACAGACTCATGTGGTTATACTGTATTGTATGATAGTTGTCTATTCTGAGAAAATCAGCATGAAACAAATCTGAGATGCTTTTAGCATACGGAAGCAGTGCTAACCAGCTGGTGCTGCTAGCACCTCTGGCTCACATTTAAACATTGTAAATACGTACTGGGGTTTCTTGAGTGAAACACCAGCAGGACAGTGATTTTGTGCCATTTTGGCAGGGGCTGAGGCAGCCTATCATGTGATCCTCCTCTGCCAATAGCGCAGAACCAGGTACTGGGACTGCCTACATAAAGGCAGCATTCTGCCAGCGGCTGTTTGCTTTTAGCAGATGGAGGCAGCGCCGACCAGCTAACGCTGCTAGCACCTTGGATTCTCATTTAAAAGCTGTAAAGTACTTATTGGTGTGTTTTTGAATAAAAGACCAACAGTACATTGTTTCTCAGCATTTGGAAGGTACCGAGGCAGCCGATTACGTAACTGTCCTCAGCCAGTAGTGCGGAACCAGGAATGGGACTGCCTGCGTAAAGCAGCACTCCTAACATGTCCCACACACATTCATGTCCCAGCACATGAGCATACCTCTCAACATTTTATCACTGAAGTGAGGGACAATGAAGGGCACAGACCCTCAGAATGAGGAACACATCCTCAGACATGGAGATACAAGCTCAGAAAACTGTGGAAACCATTGTGTTTATTTGTACAAAGTTTAGTTTTGATTTAGTATCTTAGAATATTGTAACGTTCTGCTTTAAAGCCTGAATTTACAGTACATTCTCTGTCGGCAGCACCTTTTTCATGAGGGACAAGTGAAGGACAGGGCAATTTTAAGGGTAAAATGAGGGATGTTCCTGTTGTAACCAGGGACAATTGAGAGGTATGCATGTGAGTGGAACAGCACAGGAGTGGAGCAGGTGTAAGATCAGCATCTTAGATGTCAGCAGGTGTCTGCAGGAGGAAGCAGGAAACAGGGGACTCTGCCGGTTGACAAAGGTAACATAACTGTTCACTCCTGTTGTAACATTCACTGCAGGGACAGGTGGAGATCCTAAGGCAGGCCATAATGGGGATAGATGTAACATCCTATCTAGGTAAGATTACAGAGAGATTAAGGGTGAATGGGGAAAACTAAAAACACTCTTGTCTAGGGCACGGGTACAAAGGAGGGAAAATTAGAAGAGTCTAAATAAAAGATTAAGGGAAAGTAAATTAGTAACCTAGGTAGGGCAGAGCAACAAAGGATAATTCAAATAAAAAAGAAATCAGGAAAAACCCTATCTGGGATAGGGTGTGAATTATCTCACAGCAGAAAGAGTACATTTGGAAATGTGGGAGTGGTGCAGTGAAGTGGCTGTGGAGCAGCAGTCTTCAGGGAGACCTTCTGGAGAATGAGGTGCTGCCCCATCTGCGTGCATCTCTCTGGGCTGAGGTTGGAGAGCTCTAGACTCCGTGCTGAGTTGGCTAGGATTCGGGAGACCTCTTCCTCCACCTAGGGGCTACAAGTCCTCCCCTGTTGCCCCAGAGACTGTCTAGAAGGAGGTTTGGCTGTACTGTGGGGACTCTGGGAGGGTGGGGAATGGTATGGGGTCCTTCAGAGCAGAGGCCTCAGGGTCAGAGAAAGAGGATCACAGCAGAAGAGGAAGCAACTCTTGTGGTGGACTTCATCATTGGGGTATAGTTTTGGGAACACCACAGGAGGGAAAGAGGGAGGTGAGGTGCCTGTCCGCCACCTTGGCAGAAAGGGATGGGGAGAGGATCCTTAGGATCGCTAGGACAGCGGGGCAGGAGGGTTAGCTGGATGCCCATCTACGGATAAACGACCTGGTAGGGGGCGCAGTTGGGGTGGTGAAAGATAAATTTAGGGAGCTGGGAGGGGCCTGAGTAGGCAGCATGCATGCTGGCCTTCACTGAGGTGCTACCTGTGTAAGGGTAGGGGAGGAGAGGAGATACCACTCTGTGATCTTCAGCAACTGGCTGAAGACATGTGCAGGGAGGAGGGCTTGACTACTTAGCAGTGTCAGTGGTTCAGAAGGTTGCACACCGCCTCTGATGCTGGAAGATCAGAGGCTGTGAGTTCTATCCCACACCAGGCACTTGGGTTAAATCCTAACAATGGACACTGTGGTGTAGCATGAGGGGGTGCTGCACCCTGAGGCACCGCCTTTCGGATGAGATGTTAAAACCGAGGCCCCATCTGCCTGTTCTGGTGGTAGTTCAGGTGTATGTTAAAGAACCTATGGCACTTCTCGAAAAGAGCAGGGAATTTTCCCAGTGTACTGGCCAGATTTTCCCATTCACTAAAAATACCACCAACAGCTTAATCTGGTTTAATGTCAGTTGACATCCATCTGTATCCCTTCCCGGGATGAGGCCGGAAATAGGCAGAATTGTTTAGTCCTCCTTTCCCAGTCAACAAAAATAAATGAATAAAATAAAACATCGGGGACTGGGGTCTTACATGAAATGATAATGTTCATCGAATGGGATGACCTCCATCCATCCAGGAAGGGAATGGCAGTCCTGGGTAGGAGGTTTAAATGCTACTTGATGGGCATTTAAACTAGTCATGGTGGGAGGCAGAAGCAAAGAAGGCAGTGAATGTCCCCCTCCCCGATAATGGAGCAGCAGTGAAAATAAGTTCAGGGAACTAAATTCCCAGTGGTGATGGGGAACAGGGCAAGAGGGGTAGTTACAGGGTTGATAAGTGGAAAGACGGCTGAGAAAATACTGTGGAGGTGGATCAAAAAGGAAGGAGAGTACCAGTGAAAAAAGGGGCAAAGGATGGACTCGGAAGTGAGAGCAAAGTAGGAGCAAAGATGAACAAAAGATGTGGCGAGCCATGTGTGTAAAGAGATTTAGTTGTATTGGTCCTTGAAAACAAGAGTCGCTGGAAGGTTTGATACCATTTATTGGACCAACATACTGTATATCTTGTACAAAGATGGTATAGCACAAGCTTCGGGCCTCACAGGTCCCTTCTTCAGGTGAATAGCAAACGCAGCATTTATATACACTGTGAAGCAATGTTTTAATTTATTTATTAAGGTCTAGGATTACCTTTGAGTGCAGGCGCCTGCTTACAAAGGTTCCACGTCAGTAGGAAGGGTTGCATACAGACAAGGAAGACTAACAGGAAATCTAAAAATGACAGTAACAACAGTTTTTTAACTATATAGTAAAATGGATTCAGTCACGATAGATGTATACAGTTCTTTGCGAAAAAGGTGATAAAGTCTGGAGAGGACAAAGTAAGGGAAGGAGGACCAGGGAGAAAGTAATAAGGTAGAGAGGAGCAGCCATAGGCCTTGTCTTGCTTTGCTAGGAGAGATGGGGGTATCAGGAAGGGTACAGCTGGGAGAGGAAGAGAGGAAGAGGGCAACAAGGGAAGAGGGAAAGAGCAACATGGGAAAACTAGGGCGGGGAAGGATAGGAAATAGGCAGTAGCACGGTATAGATGTAGATCTAAGGTATCATTAGAATAACAGGCAGACACGGCAAGTCACAGGAATCCCGAAATGGGGTTGTGGGGCAGACATTAGGCAAACAGTGCATGAGGGCTGTTAGCTTCTAGGCACTTGTTTGAGCTGTGCCTTGAAAAGACTCAGTTTTACAAGGTGTTTAAAAATAATTATGATAGAATAGTTAAAAAGAATTTACCAGGAAGGGTTGATTGGCAGGAAACACTAAGATATATGTAGGCGAGGCTAAATGGAAGCTTTGAAGTGGTGATTGGAAAGTGTCCTGTCAGGAACATAGAACAACAAAGACCTGAGATAAACAGAGTATAAGGTCTGTATACACTGTGGTGTATTGTTTCAAGGGATAGGATATGAGAAGAACTAGATGGGGAGTAGGCAGGCAATGAATAGGAACAGGTCTAAGCTGAGGGGATGATAGGAAGTGCCAAGATATTCATAAGACAGGCTGAATGGATGCTTAGAAGTGGTAACTAGAAAGTAACCAGACAGTAACACAGATTAGAAAGAACAAAGGGGGGGTCCCAGAAGGGAGAGAAGAAAGAAGAAGAAAAAATCAGCAAAAAAGTAACATGTGAAATTAAAGTTTACCATAGTGTGTCGTAATCCAATGTTCGGATTAAGTGTGCTGAAGTTAGAATTCAGTTGTTTGATATCAATCAAGCAATCAGTCAATCAAAATCTCTACTTATCCAGGTGAACATCGTTGAGCAATGCTCATTTACAAGATGGACCTGGTTAAGGCCAGTCAAAATAGAGTCACATACAACAGTGACAATATATCATTAAAGGAAAACTGCACCTCATGTCTTCTAAATGTTATTTGTTTCCATGTCAACAGACAACTCTTTTCATGTAGCTGTTAAAGATTTATGCAACTGCTTCTGTTAGTTTTCACACTTCATACCAGATCCTGTTACTCTCCTGGGAGCGCCCATTTCGTGGTTGTTGAAATCTCATTGTCCCTGAGCTGCATTAGCGTATGAGAACATGATGTCAGATCAACCATTTATATCATGTATCTCTATGCTAAATAACAAGTACCCTGCAAAAACTCTGGAAACTTATAAACCGAATGGAGTTTGAAGGTAAAAAACTGCATTACAACTCAGATAGCTGGTAAACTCACTGAAGGTAAATGTGGTGGCTTCATACCTCTTGCAGCTTGGTTCTTTTAAAACTGCTTAAGCGGACAGGCATGCTGGGGAGTTTAAAGACTGATTACGCATCACATTCTCATATGCTAATGCAGCTCTCAGGGACAATGAGATTTCAACAACCATGAAATGGCCGCTCCCAGGAGAGTGACAGGACCTGGTATGAAGTGTGAAAACTAACAGAAGCAGTTGCATACATCTTTAACGCATCATGAAAAGAGTTGTCTGTTGACGCGGAAGCAAATGACATTTAGAAGATATGAGGGTGCAGTTTCTTTAAGGCAACAAATAAATACAGAACGCATTTACAGGATGGGCCTGGTTAATACCAGTACACAATAGATTTATATACAACAGTGACAGTACATCATGTGACACAAATAATACAAGGTTGGTGCTCAATGCAGTGGCAGAATAAAACAGAAGGGAATAGTGAGGGTGGGGAGCTGGGAGGCATTTTGGGCACGGGAGAGCATAAGGGAGGAGGTGATGACCTAAAGCGAAAACAGGCAGCTAGCATGCAGTTGCAACCTAATTGGGCAGAAAGAAATTAAAGGTTTGCTCACAACATGAGATGGATCCATAGGGCCAGCAGTACTCTAGTCTGCACTGAAGGCAGCTGAAAGCTGGGTGCCTGATATAGTTCATTTCTCATGTCTTTCTCTCCTGTGTTGTTGAAGTTGCCTCTTAGTATCAGGACAGATAGGTCAGAGGGAATAATCTGTTTGGGAAAATGGCCTACTGGTGTGCTGGTAGTCTAATTTACTATGTGTGTCAGTAATGGGTAATTCAGGTTTTGTAGTGGTTGCCTTGTTTCCCAAATTTAGCACCAGTTGTGAACATTTTGCACTGAATTAGGTAATTCAGTGCAAAAATGCACAAATAGAACAAAGAAGGAATAACTAAGATAATGGCAAGCTATTTAAAGGTAATGCAAGGGAAAGAGGAGAAAGAAGCCACTGTGGTTCTCAAAGGAGGTGGCTAAGGTGGTAAGGGAGAAAACACTGCCTTAAGGGAAGTATATGAGACCCAAATGGAACCAGACAGGAGGTATGTCTACAGAACACAAGGGAGGCAGGAAGGAGGGTAAGGACAGCAAAGACTGAGACTGAGGAAAGGATCACCCAGGAGGTCAAGAAAGGGTAAGCCTTTCTTTAGGTATGTGAACGAAAAGAGGAAGGTAAGGGTGGTATAGTGAAACCAAGATTGGGGGAGCTTTGCAGAGGAGGACCGAGAATAAACATATGCTTTACAGTAGAAGGGGAGGGACGGACTGACATGCATTAACAGGCACCAGGGGAGGAGACAAGTCGATTTATGGAAGAGAGGGTCCACGAAGGGTTGAAAGCCCTAAAGAAAACAAGGCAATGGGACTGGATGGGATCCACCCAAGGGTACTTAAGTAACTGAGCATGGTTCTGCCTGCCCTCTGGCACACGATTCAGCACCTCATTGGAGACAGGGGCGGGGTAGTTCCAGAAGATTGGAGGAGGACCGATGTAGTACCTGTGCACAAAATCGGCTCCAGAGTGGAGGCCAACAGTTATAGACTGGTCAGTCTCACATTAGTGGTGGGGAGTTAATGGAGTCTCAGCTGAAGGAGAGACTGATGGAGTACCTAAAGACATGTGGGCTACAGGACCACCTGCAGCACGGCTTCACAGGGAGGTCATGTTAAACAAATTTCATAGAGTTATTTGACTGGGTAGCTAGGGAGGTAGATTGGGAGAGCAGTGGATGTGGACTATCTAGACTGCGTGAAGGCCTTTGACACTGTACCAAACAGGAGGCTGAAAGAAACTTTGCAGCCTGGCGGTGGGGGAAAAGTGGTGAGCTAAGTAGCCAGCTGATTGAAAGGAAGGAGACAGAGTGTGGTGGTAAATGGCAGTCACTCGGAGGATGGGAGATTGACCAGCGGAGTATTGCCAGGGTCGTTACTGGGTCCTGCCCTCTTCAGTGTCTGCATAAGTGACATTGCAGAGGAATTGGAGGAAAGTGTATCTCTTTGCAGATGACATGAAAATCTGCAATGGGGTGGATAGCCGAGGGCGTGGAAAGATTGCAGAGGGATTTGGGAAACTACAGATCTACTTAGTGGCAGCTGGGTGTCAGTGCTGAAAAGTGCAAAGTCTTGCATCTAGGAGGGAAACCTGGGGCTGAGTACAAGTTGGGGGAGGTAGTTACAGTTATTAAGCAAGAGGGACCTCAGGGTGATCACACCTCATGGCCTCAAGGTGGCAGGGCAGTAGGACAGAACAGTAAGCAAGGCGAGCATGATGCTGGGGTGCACAGGAGGGCTGTGTAGCAGGAGATGGGAGGTGGCATTTCCTGTGTAGTAGTCACTTGTGAAACCCCATCTGGAGTACTGTGTCCAGTTCTGGAGGCTGTACCTCCACAAGGACATTGACAGGATGGAAGCTGTCCAGAGGAGGGCTACTGAAATGGTGCGAGGGTTGCATGAGAAACTGTATGAGAAGAGGCTGTGGGAACTCAACATGTACTCCTTGATGAAGGAGATTGAGAAGGTACATGATTAAGACCTATAAGTACCTCATAGGGGTGAACAAGGTGCGGAGGGGAATCTCTTCACATGAGGAATAGCAACAGAACAAGGGAGCATGCTGTTAAGCTTGGAGGGGAGTTTAAGAGGGATGTGATGAGATGCTTCTTCACAGAAAGGGTTGCGACGCCTGAAACAGCCTAACAGAAGAGGTGGGGCAAAAATAATGGGAGCTTCAAACATGCATGGGATAGATACATGGGTATAATAAATGTAGATAAGAGGGAGGGACACCTGTGACCAAATAAAGTCCAGGGTGTAGGTTTAGGTAGGAAAAATGAGACAAACTAGCTGAACCTTTTCTGCTGACACATTCCATGTTTCTATTTTTCTAAAACAACTATCCTAAACTTGTACAGCACCAGTGATGATAATTATGTGAAGACAGATATTGATGACATACTCAGCATCCAAAATGGCATGTTATGTTTTCTGTAGTGGAGATCACAGTCGACACCTCAAAGCGTTAGGTACGTCTCAATGGAATACTGCATCTGTAAAAACCCAGCTTTCACAATGCTGATGACATCACAGTAGCCCTGTGACACAGCTTTCCGTTACTGGTCCACTGGATCCTAATCACTTTGCAGCAAAACAAAGTGATAGTCATGTTCAGTTTCTGCTTTAAAATAAAGCTGTTTGATCTTATATGGGGCCCTTTTGACTTTATTCAATAAATCTTTCCTTGATAGGTGTTGTGTTATAATTGAAATACTGGTGAATTGGATTGTAGTGTGTGTTTCTGTAATACTGTAATCCTTGCGCTATTATTACTACGTGTATGTGATTCACTTATTGTACTCTTATACGTAACTGTAGGTATGTTTTCTATGTATGTTATTCTGAATTCTTCAATTAAACTTTTATTGTAAACTGGGGATCCGACTTTTAGAAACAAGGGGGAAAAATACTTTTCTTAAATGTTTGGTCCTCTCAAGGCTGCAAAACCAGCCACCTCTTTGGCCACTTGGGGCTGTAAAACCATCTCGTTTAGCCTGTGAAACCAATCCACAATTTGGTCTATGCAGAGCCATCAAACTTACCCTCATTTGGTCCACATAATGCCTCAAAAGGAACTTGGAGCCATTATGTCTGTACTACCAGTATGGGAATCAAGAAGGGCCTGACTGGGGACGGCATCCCTTCAGTGTAAGACTTCTGCACTTGAGCAGGACTCAGGAAAGGGCCTGATTGGGGAACGGCATCCCTCAGTGTAAGACTTCTCCTGTACTTGAGCAGGACTCAGGAAAGGGCCTGATTGGGGAAGCAGCATCCCTTCAGTGTAAGACTTCTCCTGTACTTGAGCAGGACTCAGGAAAGGGCCTGATTGGGAACGCATCCCTTCAGTGTAAGACTTCTCCTGCACTTGAACAGGACTCAGGAAAGGGCCTGATTGTGGCCATGAAAGCAATGTATGGGTGCAGTGAAGAAAATACCCTGATCAGGCTTGAATAATTTGCTGTGGCAGCAGGAATGGCAAGGTGAGGGATGGTGATAAGATCACAAACAGTTTTGGGGAGGTTCAGAAAAGGCCTCAATTGGACTGCAGAGAATCTGGGTGATAATTTCTGGCTGGAGAAGAGAAAGCCCAGATTTGACTGTGGATGGGTGGGGAAAACACAGGCATATGTTTTTTTTTTTGGTGGAGGGTTGAAGGCAGCTGTTTCTGCTGGGAGGAAATAGAAACTGACTACTCCAGGCCTGTAGAGATGCCCTTCCCAAAATAAAATAAAATAAAATTAAATTAAAATAAAAGCCTGCATGAAGGGTCATCTTGAAAACAGATGACTACCCTTGAACAGACAATTGCTTGACTTGTACTTTTCAGTTTATCTCCACTCATGAGGGGCAGAACTTCATAACTCACTTAACTTCAGAACCATGCCAATCCACGCATTCCTTCAAGATGACATTTGCCTTTGACTTGCTAGAAGAAGTCACTTGGTTTATATTTTTTATGGTTTAAAACATTGTCAGTATTAAGGATGCATTGAAAATTATATTAAATTTATCGTATTCTTCAGATTTTCCTTATAGTGGCCCCACTCTCTGTGCTGTACAACTGGAAGGATGAACTGGACACCTGGGGACACTTAGGGTCACCATTTTACATGGCAACAAAAGGAAAATGAAATCCAGTCAAGCGGGGAAAAGTTGAGTTGCTTAACAACTTATGAGACGCTATGATTGTGTATCGATGAAATTAACAGGTATCAGAAGAAAATACAGTGTCATTTCAGAGAGCTCCATGTGAAAGTAGTACTTTATGTTATTATTACACCCATGGCTCTGCCTGTTGTAATTAATGTTTTTCTAAACCTGTGAAACGCTCGTATGGAAGAATATAAAATTGTACTGTAGCTTAGTACTAACTTATTTGAACTAAGATTTAACTGATGTGATGAGTTCCTAAGTTTAATGTGTTAGGTACATTGTTATTCCATAAAATCTTTTTGTTCATTGATAGCATTGAATGGTCTGCTGTCATTGTGGATGAAGCTCATAAAATTAAGAACCCCAAAGCGCAGATAACAAAGTGATGAAAGCTTTAAAGTGCAAAATTTGCATCGGTCTTACTGGAACAATTCTTCAGAACAACATGGAAGAGCTTTTGGTGTGTTATGGACTGGTAGTAGTACAAATTAACAAAGTTTGCTTTTTGAACCATTTTTTGGGGGTAGTTTAATTTCCCCATGCAGAGCACTGGAGAATTGAGGATGTGTCTTTATGAATTGCAAATTAGTGAAATGCTGATACTATTCTGCATTGATTACTGGTCTAATGCACATGATAAATATGATGGTTGCAACATATAGGCCAATCACAGATATAAACATAGGACCCTGAATTGATACCCGTAGTGGACCGACGTAATATCCATGTGCAATGTTTGACCCATCGTTGTTGCTTTAAAAAGCACTAGAATATCTAATAGAGGTTTTGGAAGAGTAGAATGTTAAGGAGGATTATGATCTGCTGGGGAAATAAATTTTAGGATGCCATTTATGAGAACAACGAGGGCCAACATTGTTATGTGTATGAAGGCCCAAAATGATGGAATTCATTTCCGGCCCTTTGAGGTCCTGTACATATAAAACATCTTGGAAATGTATTGAGATTATGGCTTGAAAAGGTGGCATTGTGACCAAGAAGTTGTTGTACTTAAAATATTTGTATTTGTTGTAATAATTGATGTCTTGTCTTTATGTGAACTTATTTTATATGCATGTTATATTATTTGTATTTGTCTTTTTAAAATGAAACTGATATTCTTTTGTACAGTAGGACCCCACTGTAAATTAGCTTTGCTAAATTGGGCTATCCTGTTTCTGATATCAGAAATAAACATTTTACTACTACTACTACATAAATAGAACTCTATAGGATTTAGTATTAGACAAAGAGAAGTCTCAAGCAGTGTTTTAATTGCATCTTACATTTGGCACCATTTTACAGTTGTCTCAGTGCTGTACTTTTGAAATGAGTATGGCTTTGAACACATTTCTAAATGCTATGAAACAGCATTAAGAGCAACTCTCTATTATAACAAAAAGCTTAAAATACGTAGACTTACACCAATTATATTTTAACTTCATTGTTTTCTAGTTATTTTTTTTTTTACTTTCCCCTGCTGTTGATCTATTAAATATTGTAGATAACCCAGCAGTTATTTCACTGAGACTTTTAAAATGTATCTGACTGTCACCTGGTAACCACACAATTGCTGTTTGTGATATCACAATCTGTTGTCATGGTAAACACCGAAATGTCATAAACAAATGCACTCTGAGGTTAGCAAGGGAGAGGCAAATGTTTTCATATGTTTTCTTTACATACTTTTTAGATGGACTACCAAGATGTTCTGTAAATCTTGGAAAGGAACTTTGAAAATAAAAAAATGTGTTCTCTAGTAAACTGTAACAGCAGAAACATCTAATTTATGAAAGAACATGCTGAAGTGCAGAGCTGCTCTTTAATGATTTTGAGGTAATTTTTATATCTATCAAAACAGCTTCCTGCTGGCTGCACCTATATGGGAGGGTTTGTTAAAAGATACTAGGCTCACTTGTTTGTTTAGGTGTCCTTCAAGTTTTTTCTTGGAAAGCAGCCTTTTAGTTACTATTACATCAGCAGGAGTGTAAGGAGCCTTAGGCTCTTTGCATTGTTCTTGACTACTTGTTTTTTATAAAGATAAGGTAGGCCTTAGAATACACCCAAGGATTTGCCTAATGTTTCTTGGAGTTCCATGTTAACCATTCCACTGCACCCCTATTATCTTCCGTGAGGCTTTTGTGCCAACGTGGTAAAACCACCCTTCACCATCTAGACGTTAAACAAGCTTAAGCTTCTATTACAGCAGAACATAGCCTATCAGAGGCTGTGTTGAACAGTTGTTTGTTATCTACAAAGGTGCCTCTCTCCTTTACATAATGAACTCGGATCCTGTTCTTTTTTTCCTTCTTTTCCTTTTTGGCTTTGATCCCTATAACTACTTTGATGTAATGTTCTGTAAATTAATTAATGTAATGGTTCAATAATAAGAATAACTAAAATATATATTGTTATAAAAGCGAACTGCATTTGCTTAATATTTAAACATTTAACTTTAAAGATAATCAGTGGTCTCTAACTTGCTCATTACATAGCTCAATAATTATTCTTATTAAATGGGCTAAAATATTCAGACTCCTGATTGGCTAAAACCTAGTTTTAGCCGTGTCTCTTCTAGAATGTATTGTGCAAACCAGCACCATTCCTGCCAAGGTCAGCCACAACACACAAATATATCACTGTACTACAACATCCTCTAAAAACAAATGTACAGCTCCATGCCAACCTTAGCACATCTCCAACCAGGACAGCAGTGCACCAACTAAAAAGAAATAGCCATCTATACAACATCCCCACTTTCCAAACGCAAAATGATCTTCCCATTGTGACGTGTTTTTTTTTCTTTTCACTGCCCCTCGCCACCAGTGTAGAGCTTTCATAAACCGAAAAGAAAAAAAATCGGAGATTACGCGCCAACAGATGTACTCACCACACAACAATTTATTTGCTCAAGCAGACTGAATTTTGCCTTCTTCTGACTTTCTGTGTATTTAAGAAAGTCTGTCAGCACTACAAAAAGATTATAAACTTACCAAGTCGCACCTTCACAAAATTACTGGCAGACGCCAGCGAAGTCGCTTGGACCTCTCCCCGATCCTCAACGGAGGAGTCTCCGCCTGGACAATTTGGACTCTCAGCACCTTATTTTTCACAAAACAAAGTAAAAGTAACCCAAAATACATTTTTTTTAAACAATTCCAACTCGCTGAGTGGCACCTTCACAAAACTGGCAAACGCCAGCGTTTGTTACGGGAGGATGCCTGTCACCAAAACCTGCAGTCACTCTGAAGCAAATGGAGGCTCTGAGCACTTGTACTAGACAGTATAGAAAAATAAATAATGTGTATGTGTGGGGAGTCTAATGGTAGTAAAACCGACATAATTATATAGTAATAAATACATAGGTAGCCCTCTACTGCTGATGAAACACTTGCCAAATGGGACTATTTTTTCACTATTTTGACCTATTCAAACTTCTTTTTCACTTTTTATTAGTTTAACATCCATTACTTGGAGGGCCCATTTATAAGCGCCAATAAGACATTCGAGGGTGGTTATCTCCTGACAGAGCACGCCCAGTATAAGGGCACGCGCAAAGCGCCGTGCTCAACAACGCACCTGGGCATGTTTATCAGGAGATAACCCACACCCTCGTGTGTTATTGCTTGCTTCATATCTATAAGGTTATCTTTTCTTTGCATTGCTTTGATGTTTTTATGTTTAGAATAATGTATTACAGTTTTTTTTTTGCTATGAGGACCCAGTTTTTGTTAGAAATTAATTAGAGGGAATAAGAAAGAAAATGTTTTAGTTAGAACCTGGTATGATGAATAGTTGTCTTATTGTATCATTGGCACATACAATGCAGTCCCTTCTCAGGGTGTGGTCTGAAAATTTGTTGTATAATAATTATCAATTGTATTATTTGTGAGCAAGAAAATATAAATAAATAAAAAGTGCAAATGGACCTCTCAGGCCTTCCTGTGGTTAAAAGACCCATCTTGCTGGTGATTGGAATAGACACGCCACTTGCAGTTCGTTTCCAGGGCAACCGATGGGAGGGGTTACAAGAGGACATACTACAGGAATAACAAATATTGCATGCTACAAGTAAAAATGAAAGAATAAAACTAAATGTGTACAAAATGCACAAGGTACAGGGTGCAAAGTATGAGTGCTAGGGAGTGTGCATTCTACAACAGGCAAGATGCTTGTAACAAAGTATGGGTGTAAAAATTCAAAATTACTGAATACACTGAATTTTAAGATGAGTGTATACAATATGGTAAGTGATGACATGATTAAGATGGGGAGGATGAAGATGGTAAGTGTAATACTGGAGAAGAACAAGATTGTAGGTACATGCTTTTAACAAGCATTGTCAATGCCGAATGTTTGCTTGCTGGTATTAGCATTGGAAATGCAGGAGTTAGACAGATGCAGAATAGGAATGGCAGTGAAGTATTGAACTTCACGCCAACCCCACCTCCACCAGCAGAGACAGACAGGCATTGGGGTATGCGTCTGGGTGCGTGTCATAACGTTCATGCCATTTCACCTCACCCTATCCTGCAGACACCGACAAATGTTGAGGTGTGCCTTGGGGGTGTTCGGCTTTACAGTCACCCCATTCCATAAGGACATACGCTGAAATGGGTGCAGTATAGGAGAATGGGTGAACTCTGGGGCCGAACAGTCCAAGGCACACCCGATGCCTGTCACTGGCTGCAGGGTGGGGGTGAATGGCATGAGCATTACAGTCGGTAATCCAAAGGCACACCCTGATGCCTGTCAGTCTGTATAGGGTGGGACGTTATGGTTAGAAATCCTAACGCCTGGGCTTTGTTGGTATTTACACTAAAAATTTTAAACATGGCCTTTTGTGACCCCACCTCATGAAAGCATTTGGGACCTCTTCTAATGAACATTGGCACTGTGATTTTGTTAATGTGTTCTGAACTTTGAGTTTCCACAGCACCGTGCCATTCTGGCGCCAGATGTACGAAACACAGATCGGGCAGGATGTGAAGAATGACAGCTGTACCATTCATAGGGAGGTATGAAGAGATGGCAATGTTGAAAATCTGTAGTGAAAATATTAAAATGCTTGAACTTCCGAGCATACGTGGAAATCTGCGCAACGCATGCACGTAACACAGTCATTTAGTGGAATTATTTCACCAGATTTTCAACATAGGTATTTTGTGACCTCTGCTTATGAATACTGTCACTATGATTTTCTTAATCTGTCCCTAACATTGATTTCCCAGCGACCTCTCTATTCTGCGCCAGAAGTGCGAAACACATTTTGGCCAGGATGTGAAAAATTACGGCTGTACTGTTCATAAGGAGGTGTAAAAAATGCCAATGTTGAAAATCTGGAGGAAAATATTACAAATTTGCAGAGTTAAGAGTGTATGGAAACTGCGCAACGATGCTCGTAACACAGTCGCTTTTATGGACTTTCATCACCAAATTTTCAACATAGGCATTTTAGGACCTCTGCTCATGAACAGTGTCACTGTGATTTTCTTAATCTGTCCCAACACTGATTTCCCACAGTGACCACGCTATTCTTCACTGGAAGTGCGAAAACATATTTCGCCAGGATGAAAATGACAGCTATATTGTTTATAAGGAGGGTGGAAATGCCAATGTTGAAAATCTGGAGTGAAAATATTACAAATTCATGAAGTTACGAAAAGTGGAAACTGCACAACACACGCTCATGAAACAGTCATTTATTTGGATTTTTCATCAAATTTGCAACATAGGCCTTTTGAGAGCCCACCTCATGAACAGTGGAACTGTTGTTTCGCTAATTGGTCCTGAAAGGCGATTCTGCACAGTGACCATGAAATCACCTTTGGGACCGAATAATGCCATGACAGTGACTGAATTCATGAGGAGGGGTCCCAATAACCCCATGATGAAAATTTGGTGCCAAAAGTTGAAAAAATGGCTGAGATATCCACATATGTTGAAAACCCTGTTTATGCCATTATACAGCTTAATGGCATTTCTTCAGTTCATAGTCGGCTTTGAAGAGTGCAGGCGTGTTCCTGGTCCACCAAGATCATTGCACTGGGCTCTGGAGGTAACCATGGGGTGGGGGGCGGGAGGTGGGGGCGCAGAGGGTGGCTGCGGGTTGAGCAAGGGGCGTAGATACCATGAGGGACCGTTTTCTTGGTTTCAGGGACAATTAAATAAACAAAAGACATCACAGGAAGGTTTTTCTTTGCAGGCTTGCTTTGGACACACTGGGGTGGGCTCCCAGTGTGCCACCCATGCTTTTGGGGGAGGGGGGACTTAAGCCAATGGGGATTGGGCCCACCTGCTGGCAGAGAAAGACTGTTGGGGCATGATGCTGAGGGGATTGACACCGGCACACAACAATGGAGGGGACATTATGCCGAGGGGTGTGGCTTCTGTCTGCAAATGAACTGGGTCAGGGCATGACAGAGGGATTGGGCATCCCATCGGCTTTGTGGGGCTCTGAGGTGGACGGGATAGCTGCCATGTTAATGAAATGTTACATCAGGTAAGATACCGCCTGCAATAATGGGTCGCTCCTCATTGCAGCTGAATGGCTGATGCTGCAATGGCGAGGCAGCTCCTGATTGCGAACGCCAAATTGTTTTAAGTTGGTGGCAGTTCTGGAGAACCAGTGTCATCAGGACAGTGGGCCTGCATTAGCTGAACACTGCCAAGCCCACAAATGCAGTGCCAGCATTGGCCGCCACAGTGCGGCACCTCCACAGCCTGCTTCTCTCCTAAGCTGCCACATAATGTTTCAAACAACATGAAGTCTTGCTATATTATGACATATGCAGTGAGTCCCAACCTTCGAACTGCTCCGGAGGTGAAGAGTTAACGTTCCATGCCAGGCATGGAACGCTGAGTTCGAGCTCGTTGAAACTCTGTCTGTTGTTCTTCAAACTCAAACCATCAGATTCTTTACTCCGCCTCACTGAACAGTCGCCCGAGATTTCTCCTTCTGCTCAGTTCATTTTGTCAGTTAAAGTATTATTTTTCTCGGTTTTCGACTCAAATTAAACTGCAACCGTCGGTTCAGACTCTGTCTGTGGTATTTGTGAGTACTAGATAGGTTTTACATTGATTTCTATTCGTGTGGAACTTAGTACGGTTTATCGGTTCGGTTTGAACCGATCAGGTTGTTTAAAATATATTAATCTGTCATTTAGAGTGTGGTTACGTGTTCTTATTGGTTCTCAAAAATGGATTTTATTACGTTTTTCCATGACCCGTGACACGGTTGGGAACCGATAAGAGGGTCTTACCTGGCGGATTGCCATAAACGGGCAAGTTTGGTTAGGACTGGCACTATGTCTGAGAAACCCAAAAGAAAAACCGGCCCACTGGGTTTCAACACTGCAGTGTGTGGGAGAAGTCTTGCCAAGGCTGACCCCACACCACCTGTGTTTATTGTCTGGGGTTTGACCACCCAATGCAGACTGCCAGATTTGTAAAAATTTTCCTGCAGCTACCCTGGAAAAGAGAGTTGGTAGGCTCAGGAAAGGAGGCCAAAAAGTCCGCTGAACCGGATGGCCAGCTCGGTTTGGTTTCAACCGAACCGAGGGAGTGCCCTCTGACCAGGGCGAGACTGGCAAGGAGATCCGACTCGAGGAGTCGGTTCCAGCAAAAGGACTAGGAAATCAGCTGGTGTGGAGCCAAAACTTTCCTTTCCAATTGCTGAAGAAATAGCCAAAGCGATTAAAATTGTCCAGTCGCTTCCTCGATTCCGACCGAACCGGCACCATCAGGTAAGCGTCCGGTTCGCCGTTCAAGAGTATGATGTAGAGGAATATTATGAACCGGAGGAGGGGGAAGAGGAGTATGAGGGAGAGTGATGGATTTGAAAGTCTGGATGTGCCCATTGACCTGGACATCTCCCCAGACAGACCTTCAGGAGGTCTCCTCCTAGGCTTTCTGAGTCCCCTTCTCATTTTATGTTTTATAAGAAAGTGACTGAAACCTCCAGCTCCCTATGGAGGAAGCTGTGGATGATCAAGAGGAGCCTGACTATGTGGAAATGATGGATATCCCAGAGTCAAGGAGGCTGTCTATTCCTTTGCATAAATCTTTGGGAAACAGGCAGTAAAAATTCTAAAACTCCTCACACTATACCTCCTGTGGATAAGAGAATGGACAAGACGATACATTGTCAGGCTCTGATATGGAGTTCCTTACATAACAATGCAGCCATGTTGGGGTAGTGCAGGCTGCAGCCTGTGACAAGGCAAATATTCCCTTGGCTCACACCCCCTGACAAAGACTCCAGGAGGATTGATGCCATGCAAAGAAACAGTACATGGCAGCATCCTTGGGACTCAGACAGGCAAATTATATGGCTTATGTTGCTAGATATCAGAAATCCAGATGGGATACTGTTATGGCTCTAGCAAAACAGGTTCCTGGCCAGCTTGACAAGGAGCTGGAGCAGGTGGCTGATGATGGTATTGAGGCATCCAAGGTGCAATTCCATGCTGCAGTGGACTCTAATGATGTGTCATCAAGAGTCATGGCTACATCTGTGGCACTTCGCAGGAATGGCTTGGCTCAGATGTACTAGCCTGTCACAGGATACCCAGACTAAGGCCATGGATTTTCCTGTTGTGGGTAATTCTTCGTTTGGGGAGCAGACAGAGAATTACATGAAGAAAATGGATGAGTATAGGACCACCTATGGAGTGCACAGGCCAAGGAAAGGCAGGTCTCCTCAAAGGCAGCTTCCAGGGCAGGGCAGCCTTTTCATAGGCCTTTTTCCAGGCCAGGCCTCCTCTGCTTATGCCCAGAGGGGGTTCTTTAGAGGGAGAGGGCAGACGGGCACAAGCAGGCCTGCTTCCACCCCTCAGCCCAAAGCCCCTGCCAAGCAGGCACCCTGATGGGGTTGCCAGGCCAATTCAGCTACCTGTAGGGGCAGGCTGACTTACTTTGTCCAGGACTGGAAGTCTCTGACATCAGACAAGTGGGTCCTGGAAGTAGTAAACCAGGAACTGGTTCTCAGCTTCAAAGAATTTCCAAAGATGAGAACCAGATCCTTTCCACCTGCAAATCCACCAGAGGTACTTGCCCTAGAGGCAGAGGTCTCTTCCTCCTGGCTCTCAGAGCTGTGGAAAGGGTTCCACCCCTACACCAGGGCAAAGGGTTGTACTCCAGGTACTTCCTTACCCCAAAAGACAGGAGAATGGCGGTCCATCCTGGATCTCAGATATTTAAACAAGCACCTTTTAAAACCAAAATTCAAAATGGTGACTCTGGGAATTATTCTACCCCTCTCTAAGGCCAGGGACTGGCTAGCGTCCCTGGACCTTAAGGATGCCTACTTCCATATTCTCATCAGAAGCTCCCATCGAAAGTACCCCAGGTTCGGAGTTGCCCTCAGGCCATTACCAATTCAGAGCAATGCCCTTTGGCCTCACCTCTGCTCCAAGGTATTCACAAAATGCTTGGCAGTAGCAGTTGCTTCCCTAAGGCAAAATTGCCATCTTCACTTATCTGGACGACTGGCTCATAGTAGGCCAGTCTCCAGACCAAGTCAAGTTACATCTACAGGTAACTCAGCAACTGCTCACCTCTCTAGGTTTCCTTCTGAATCTTTCAAAGTCAGTTCTAGAGCCTGTCCAGATCCTCACCTTCATAGGTGCAGAGCTGAACACAGAGAAAGCCAGAGCCTTCCTTCCTTTGGACAGGGCAAGGACCCTGGTCTCTCTGGCCTCCTCATTCACCCTGCAGGTCTCTTGACCAGCAAGGCATTTTCTACAGCTCCTGGGGCACATGGCTGCTTCTACAGCAGTAGTGCAGGGAGCAAGATTTCAGATGAGGACATCCAGTTCCATTTGAGAGCCTTTTGGTCTCAAAGGAAAGACCCTTAACCAAATTTATCCCAGTAACTCGAACCCTGATCCAGGCCCTACAGTGGTGGCAGGATCAGAGCAATCTGAGACAAGGGTTCCTTTGTCACCCAGTCGCACTCCTTAATCCTTACTACAGATGCATCCCTCTTGGGGTGGGGAGCTCACATGGGCACCTCACTACCCAGGGATTGTGGTCCTTCAGGAATCTCTGCTCCACAACAATCTGTTGGAACTCAGAGCAGTTTTTCTAGCACTTCAGTTTTTTCCAAATCTGTTCAGAACAAAGTTGTACAGGTCAGAACAGACAACACCACCACAATGTGGTACATCAACAAAGGCAAGGCACTCTGTTTATGGCCTTGTGCACTGAAGCAATGAAGTTGTGGTCTCTGGCTTACTCCCTGAACACCTCCCTTATGGCAGTGCACCTCCCAGGCAAGGACAATGTCCTGGCAGATGCTCTCAGCAGGATTTCCCAGGGCCATCATGAATGGTCACTGGACCCCTGGTCCTGGAGGTGATATTTGCCAGATGGGGCACCCTGCAGATAGATCTTTTGCAGCCCCAGACAATCACCAACTTCCTTTTTGCTGCAGGCCCCAGTGTTGGGCTCAGTCCTCTGGATGCCTTAGTTCTCAGTTGGGAAGGAAGTTTCTCTATGCTTTTCCCCTTCCTCTCCTGTTCAAAGTGTTAGTCAAAATCAGATCTCAATCCTGCAAGATGATCCTGATTGCTCCAGATTGGGCCAGCCAACCCTGGTATACATCCTACTGTCCTTAGCAGTCCATCTTCCCTGTGTCTTCCAGGAATCACAACCTGTTAACCTGTGCTCAGGGAGGGTTTGGTACCGAACCTCAAATCTCTCAATCTCAAGGCCTGGCTCTTGAAGAGTTAGAGTTTGCTGATCTACACCTCTCCCAAGGTATAATGGATATACTAAAGGCTTCTAGAAAGCCTTCCACCAGGGCTACCTATAATTCCAAATGGAAGAGGTTTTCCATATGGTGCTCTGGGAAGCATATTTCCCAGAATCTGCTGATTTACCCACAGTCCTGATTATATGGTCCATTTAAATACCTTGGGGCTGAGACCAGCTACCCTAAAAGTACATTTGGCAGCTGTGTCTGCTTTTATTTCAGCAGATAAACCTCTTTCTTTCAGCTCATCCTGTATTCTCCAAGTTTTTAAGGGATTGCTTCACACCAACCCTCCATTCAGGGCCCCTGCCCTGCCTGGGATCTTAATGTTTGCATTGCTCAGCTTATGCAACCCCCTTTGAGCCTTTGTCTTCAGCAGAGCTTAAGTACTTGACTTGAAGACTGTGTTTCTGGTAGCCATCACTTCTGCCAGACGATAAGTGAATTACAAGCTTTGTCAGTGGAGCCTAATTTTATCTCCTTTCATAGAGATAAGGTGGTCCTCAGGACTAACAGGAAGTTCTTGCCTAATGTGGTTCAGATTTCCACCTTAATCAATCGATGTCTCTTCCAGTGTACTTCACTGACCATTCCTCCTCTGGCGAGAGGAGGCTGCACAGCTGAATGTGAAGAGCCCTTAGCTACTACATAGACCGTACCAAGGGTCACAGGTTTGACTCCTCCAACTGTTCCTCACTTATGGTGAGGTTGGCAAAGGAAACCTGCCACTAAAAGATCCATTGCCAGGTGGATTGTCTCCTGTATCCAATTTTGTTATGAAAACTGGGTAGGTTCCTCCCTCAGGCCTGAGGGCTCACTCTACCAGAGGTACAGCTGGTTCCATGTCTGCTGCCAGGACATCCCTATTCTAGAGATATGTCAAGCAGCTACCTGGAAAACAGTTCACACTTTTACCAAGCATTACTCCCTGGACATCCAGGCTAGGAGTGATGCTCGGTTTGCACAGCTGTGCTGCAGAGCCTTTTTCCAAGTAGGTTCTGTCCCTCCTCCATGGAGGTACTGCTGTGTAGTCTGCAGATGTCATAATATAGCAAGACTTCATGTTGTTTGAAGAAAAATTACTCACCTAAGTAATGTTGTTTCTTCTAATGGAGTCTTGCTATATTATGACCTCCCCGCCTGCCCCTCTCAGAACCTTTGTTTTTGGGATGTGGGTGGGCAGTGCAGTGTTGGTACTTAGTAGATGCCCACCTTGTTGTTTCACCCTCCTTTGTTGGGGTGACTTGATGTTGTGTTATCATTTTTGGGTCTCCTGACTTGAGTCTTTGTTTCAGGATCAAAAATGTGTTCTTATGTTTAGTAGCCAGTTGGCTAGTGTAGGTTTACAGCTTCCACACAGGACCTCAGTGAGTTTAGCTCGTAAAGATCTGACGGTTTGAGTTTGAAGAACAACAGACAGAGCTTCAGCCGAGCTCGAGCTCAGCTGCTCCATGCCTGGCATGGAAAGTTAACTCTTTCACCTCGAGCAGTTCAAGGTTGGGACTCACTGCATATGTCATAATATAGCAAGACTCCATTAGAAGAAACAACATTACTACGGTGAGTAATTTTTTCTTCTTGTGCATGCATGCAAGCAGACTTAAAAAGTGTACTAGTAGGCATGGTTTGAGAGGGAGTGCATGAAGGATGAGACACAGGAGAGGGAGGTTGATCATTAGTAGTGGAAGGCAGATAGAGAAAGCAGACTGGCTTGCTATTGATGTACAGTGACGGATATGGAGAGAACAAGCACCAGATGTTTGGAGGAAGTAGGAGGATGGGATGGCAGGGGTAAGGAGAGGTGAGAGGTAAATGGGAGCAATTTTAAGCCAGTATTTGGCCAAGAAAGAGAAACAGTGCAAGAGATGTTGAACCTCTGGGGAGGAGAGAAATTTGCAGAGAGAACAGTGGTGGACAAGAGAAGGGCGCTAAGGACAAAGCAGCAAAAAGGTGGAAAAGGATGTCCAACATGGCAAGTGTAGACTTTGGGGCTGTGCTGTACACTGCAGCTGTGTAGTCAAGCTTGTGGACTGGGACAGGAAGGTAGGCTTTTGCGGTACAGTACATCAAGCTTAGGGAGAATTTCTTATGGCATCACTATGGGTGGAAAAGCTGAAGTTCTGGTACTTGAAATGGGGTACCACTTCAAGCATTTCACCATTAAGAGTTTTGAAGACTGGAATATGTTGAGTCTTGCTAGTTTCTGCCTAGTGCCAAAAGTCAGGAGGCGGTCTTTTTGGCATTTAGTGAGAGTTGGTTTAACGCAAGCCAGAACTGGACATTGTCAAGATCATGCTGAAGGGACAATTGTAGCTTGGACTGAAGCACCAGAAGCAAACAGAACTGTATCATCTGGATACACATGGATGTTTGAGGAGACACAGGCAGAGCTGAAGTTGTTTAAGAAAATGGAGAAAAGGATTGGGCCAAGAATAGAGCTCTGTGGGACACCAAATTTGATGGATGGGGGCATCATCAGTGGAGCTGGTCCAAGAGGTAGGAATGGAACCACCCATCTGCCAAGTTGGATTGGCAAGCACAGCTTAACTTACCTAAGAGAAGGGGAGGGCCACTGTAATGAAGACCTGTGCCAAGTTGATGAAAATGAGTGTAGTGATAATGCCCTGGTTCATGCCTTTCAGGACAGAGGCAGTGACACACAGGAGATGGTTGAATGGTCTTTGTGGAAGCCAGACTAAAGGGAGAGGAAAGAAGAGGAGCCAAGGTAGGTGGATAGCTGAGAGAGAATTAAGTTTTCTTACTCCTCAATCAGGGCAGGAAGGAGTGAGATGGGCCAGTAATTATTTGGAGAGGGTGCCATCCCTTTGTAGAGCGAGACAACTTTGACTTGCTTCTAGGACTGGGTGACAGAGCCAAGTTCGAAAGAAAAATTGAAAATGGAAGCAGGATGGGCAGTGACGCTGATGCAGAGAAATGAAGGAGATTACTATATTTGCTATTGGGGCTGTGCCTCATAGAGGGATTAACAGGTAATAAGGCAGAAGGTAGTCCCAGAGGAGACTGGGAAGAATGAAAAAGATGCTGTAGTGGGGGGGCAGGCATTTGGGGAGATGGTGCAAGTAGGAGTGGGGAGAAGTGGGGCACAGCAGGCATTTGGGGGAGATGGGGCAAGAAGGAGGGGAGAGAGAGAGCACAGGAGGATTCCTTTATCGCTCTGCTACAAGCTTGCCTTGCACCTTCTAACCCACTCTCCCGGGTGTGGGTCATATTGGCAGCCTCTTGGTGTGTTCCTTTTGCTGAAATCTGCAAAGCACCTACTTGGGCATCTGCCTACACTTTCACTGCACACTGCAGTGGGGAACCTCCAGTCCCATGAGGATGCAGAAATTGGTTCTGCTGAATGGAAGAGCTTGCTCCCCAGATAGCTTCAATACTTCCTCATCTCAGTCTGCACTGCTAGTAATCAGTGTAACGTGTGGGATATGGATGAATACTTGTTTTTAGAAGAAAAGGTTATTCACCTGCAACTGTTTACCTTCTAAAAGTATGTCTCCTCCATAGAGCCCCAGTCTTTGGTTTTAGTGCAAAGACACTAGGATGACTGGGGAACCAGAACTTCGAGATTGTTGACTTCGTGCACGCCCACAGCATATAGATCATAGCTCACCCAACTGCCTCAGCTTTTTTTTGTTTGTTTTGGGTTTTTTCCTGTTGTCAGAGATTACTGTCTACCTTGTCAGTGGACCAGAACATCTCATTGCTTCTAACAGATTTTTTTTGTCTAGCTTGTTACATTTTTTGTTGGTTTCTGTTAAATGTATTCATTTCAGTTTCTCAGCACTGAGTTACTGCTTTTATAATTTTTAGTTGGCATCTTTTTGTGCTGTCTATGCTGTGGCATCCTAGCTTGTTAAATCATTTACAGCCACTTTCAAATCTTGTCATTTTGGCAATCAGATTTTGCCTCAGGCTAGCTCAGGATCCCTGCTCCAAATGTCTGGAGTGTCTTGGTCTCAGTCACAACTGTCTGAAACCCACTTGTGAGGGTCAGATCACTGATCTCATAGTGCCCACCCCTAAGTGCAATCCGTGACAGGGAGGGGGAAAACAGGATACCCTGCTCGTGTCCACCCAGAGTGTTTGCTGGGTTTACAACAGAACACTTGTCACGAGGTCCCAGAGCATCCTCTATACTTTAGATCAGGGCACAATACCAGTCTCGAGCCTTGTGGCCAAATATGAACCCATTTTCTTGGCTATTACACACAGGAGGAAGACCCAAGTAAGTATGCCTTCAGTAGCTGCAAAACCTGATTTGGCCTTCCGCCTCACAGGACATGCAGTAACCCAGTTCATAATCCCTGTAGACTCTATGAGACTCTGGTACTCTCCCTAACACTGCCAGATCCCTACTGACCCTTTTCAATTTGGTTGCTATTTGGTGACCCTTCTAAGCATAAACAGTTGTCACAGATTTCTAATAAAACTTATACAGTCACACATACAATATAATGAATCTCACACAGGCAGAATTTCTTTAGGAAACAAATGTACTAAATATATTTAGATAAATGCAGTACAACTAAAAGGAACATATATTAATTAGGTTACATTATGGAAAGTATACAGTTTAAACACCTTAAAACTGTTTTAACTACTTCCTACCTTAAAGATGACATTGTTCAAAGTCCTTTTCTATGTAGCAGCTTGGCAGTTCTGTTGTGCTCAGGAGACAGTCCACAAACAGAATGACCAACTTGCTCTGTGCTGGAGAGCTTAACTACCTTTCTGAAATGTGCAGTGTCATCAGATTTCCAGTCATCAGGAAGCCAGTATAATTTTACACCAGTGACCCACAGCATGGTTTACACCAGTTCAAATTAACCTCCTTGAAGTCTTGAGTTCTTACAGTAACATACTGGAGTAAATTTTATACTGTACTGCTAGAAGGATCTGTGTCTTTCTTATATTACCTCACACAGGCCTGTTAGGAAGGTATTTCCTGGCAAAAACATTTTGGGCCTCATAAAATGTGATATCCTATCATAGTTCCTGAGATCAAAACAGTCTGCTTCTGTAGTGCATGTTTATGGCTTTTGGCACATCTCTGCTAAAATAACTTGGGAATGAAAATCTCACTTCCTGGCAAAGCAGGTGGCCTTCTCGAGTCAAACCCATTTTAAAAAAAAATTAGGCTTTTCCCTAAGCTTTGAATTAATACTGGCATGGGCATACACAGAAATCACATAATACAATATATAACATACATATATTTTGCAAATAATGATTGGCAGATGGCTAGCTCATGACATCCCTCCCTCCTAGACTGAATTTGTGGGAATCCAACTCTAGGCAGGGTATGAGTTTCACAAATTTTGTTCATTGCTCTAACTGGCAGGATAACCCATCTGCGTTGGCATTCGCCGAACCAGACCTGTGGGTAATTATCATATCCTAATCCTGTAAGGCAATACTCCATCTCAAAAGATGACCATTCGTTTTACCCATTTGCACCAGCCACACCAGGGGGTTATGATCAGTCTGTACCTCAGAGTGCCTCCCGGAGGTCACAGCTCTATCTCTTCAGGCCCATACCAGCGCAAGGCACTCCTTCTCGACTGTGGAATAGCCTGCTCCTGAGGAAGCAACTTTTACTAAGGTACACTATTGGGTGATCTTTCCCTTGGCTAGAGGTCTGACTAAGGACTGCTTCAATCCTCACATCTGAGGCATCTCTCTGGACTACAAATGGCTTACTGTAGTCTGGACTGGCCAACACAGGAGCACCGCACAGTGCCTCCTTTAGCCGTTTATAGGCTTATTCACAGGCTGGTTCCCATTTTACCTTTTTAGGTATTCTTTTTAGCAGGCCAGATAGGGGAGCTGCCAGGGTACTGTAATTTTGTATGAATTTATGATAGTACCCAGCGCCCCTAGGAAACTCTGAATCTGCTTGTGGGTTTCAACCTGAGCCATGCGTCTTATTGCCTCAACCTTGGCTTGATTAGGGTGAAGCTGCCCCGCTATATATCCTAGGTATGCTACCTCTGCCATGGCCACCTGGCAATTGTCAGCCTTGACAGTGAGCCCTGCCCTCTGTATCCTGCCCAACATTTTCTTCAGGTGGGACAGTTGTTCCTTCCAGCTGGCACTGAAGATGGCAGTATCATCCAGGTACACCACGGCATACTCTTCAGTACCATGTAACACCTGGTTCACCAACCTTGGAAGGTGGCAGGGGCATTCTTCATTCCAAAAGGCATTACTCTGAACTCGAATAACCCTATTGGAGTGATGAAGTCTGACCTCTCCCTAGCTGTGTCAGTTAATTCACCTGCCAATACCCTTTGTCAGGTCAATGGTGGTGAGGTATGTTGTCCCTCCCAGCTTGCCCAGTAGTTCGTCCGTCCATGGCATTGGGTGGCGCCACACTTCATGACTGCATTGAGTCCCGATAGTCTACAGAGAAGCGAGTAGAGCCATCTGGTTGGGAACAAGGACTACAGGTGAGACCAGGGACTGTGGGATTTATGGATTACCCCTAAGTCCAGCATTCCCTCCACCTCCTCTTAATGTCCTTTAGTATGGCCTTTGACACACTGTCTGTTGGATGGGTGCTTGTGTTCCTGTGTCTCACGCCTGTGTGTCGCTAAGGAGGTATGTCCTGGCCGTAAACAAAGGGACAGAGTCCCCTAAAACCTCCTCACTTCCTGGGACTGTTCCGGGGTCAACTGGGTGACAGTTTGATAGCCTCCACAGAAGTCTCCTGCTTGCTTTCCGCCAGCAAGTCCAGTAGGGGTCTTCTTCATCCGTCCCTCCCAGGACTACACACTGCAAATAGCATGTCAGCCCTATTTGCATATGCATTCATCATGTTGACATGGTACATTCTATGGGTATATCTCCTGTCAGGCAGTTCTACAATGTAGTTTACATCATTCATTTGTCTGACTGCTTTGTATGGTCCCGCCACTGCCTGCAGCTTGTCCTTCCGACCGAGATTAGGACCATGACTTCCTGACCTACACTGTACTAGCGAGCTCTGGCTCCGCGGTTATACCATACCTTTTGCTTCTGCTGGGCGGCTGAGAGGTTGCTCCAGTCTGCTCCCATAAGCTCCTTCAGCTTTTCCTTAAACTTTAGAACATATTCCACTATGGGAGTTCCCTGGGCAGTGTGCTTGCCTTCCCAGTCTTCCTGGACCAAGTCTAGGGGCCTCATCCTGTGTCCGTATAAGAGTTTGAAGGGGAAAACCTGTTGACTCTTGGGGCACCTCTTTGTATACACCAACAGGAGGGAAAGGTATTTCTCCTAGTTCTTCCCATGCTGTTCAGCAAATGCTTGGAGCGTCGGTTTTAGGGTACCATTAAACCTTTCCACAAGCCCATTGGCTTCTGGGTGATAAGGTGTTGTGCATCTCTGCACTACCCCACACTTCTCCCACAAACACTTCATCAGGTCTGACATGAAGAACCCCTCGATTGGTGATAACCTCCTGCAGAAACCCGACACGGAGAAAATGCCTAGCAAGGCGTCTGCCACTTTGTCTGTCCTAAGTGAGGAAAGGGCAACTGCCTCTGGGTATCTGGTGGCATAATCGACCACCGTCAGGATAAACCTCTTCCTGGAGGAGCTGAGGGTACTCAAAGGTCCCACAATATCCATTCCTACCCTCTGGAATGGCTCCTCCACAATGGGCAAGAGAATTAGGGTGGCTTGGGTTTTACTACCTGCCTTTCCTGTTTGTTGAGACTGGTGACAAGACTCATGTATTCCTTCACCTGCTGGGTAAAGTTGGGCTAATAGAAATTCTGGGCCAATCGCTGCATGGTGCGCACGATTCCCAGATGTCCAGACATGGGGATGATATGAGCGATTTTGAGCAACTGCTCACGGTAACCCTGGGAACGCACAAGCAGCCTGCCTATCACCACCTCCCGCTTCCTTACGCCCTGAATATACAACAGTCCATTGTCCCAAAATACCCTATGTTTCATGTCACCTCCTTGTGTCCCGTCAGATTCTGCCAAAGCCCTCAGCCTCTCAAACTAGGGTCAGTCCTCTGAGCAGCTGCAGAATCTTTACATTTTCCCAAGGCATGGGACATGCCATGGAAAAGTAGACATAGAACAGAATGGATTCATTGCCGGAAGATCTTGTCAGACTAACTTGCTCTGTTTTTATGATTACATAAGCACAACACTAGATGAAGGGAAATCAGCGGATGTTGTCCTGCTTGACTTTACTTGAGCATTTGATACTGTGCCTCACTGGGCCATATCTTGTATGTTAGCCACTCTGGGCATTAATGAACACATAACGACTTGGATCCATAACTGGTTGGTAGATCGGACACAGAGAGTGATTGTAAATGGATTTCTATCTGATGAGGGACAGGTAACAAGTGGGTGCCACAGGGCTCAGATCTTATCTGTTTCAGTCTTTACCATTCATTACTGTTGGGAGTGAGCTGGACAATCAGGACCCCACGGGAGCTTTTTTTTTTTTTGGGAGGAGTCACGTCAGGATGGCGCTGCCCTCGAGGCCGACACATTGTGTGGTGCTCGCGGGTTGGCCAGTAACCGATGCCGACCCCTCCTCAGCCTCAGTTCTGCTTCTCTCGCTGTCGAGTGAGCACGACCACATGTGAGCCATTTATCTCAGCGCCCAGTCCGCTGATTTACCCTCAAGTCCTAGTTCTGCTGCTTTGTTTCCTTGGCGATCGACCAGTAAGATCTTTCCTTTTGTTTTCTCCGTCGATGCCGAGTGCTGTTTTTGGTTGTTATTTTTCCATCCGTCATGTCTGGTTCGGGGACAAAAGAAATCTTCCAGGACGGGTTGGCCTCAATGTGTCAGTGTCCCTGCGGCCGACGGTTACTCCATCTCGGATCAGCATGACCAGTGCCTCACCTGCTTGGGACCTAGCCATGACATGGATAGATGTGACTCCTGTTTCTCCATGGATTGTCGGTGTTGGAGTTGTGTGTTAAAAGTCGAACGTGTGCTACTGAATTTTGGGACAGGCACGCACTGGTCACCAAAAGCAGAGTTCTTGACCTTCCTCTGGGTCCTCCCAGTCCTGTACAGCCGCGAGGAGGAGGGTTTCCACCTGTTCTAGCCTTGCCTCGGTGGGAACCCCTTCCATGGTGCAGGAGGCTTGGGCAGGAGGCACCGTCCAGGCATTCGCCTCCTTGGAGGCAAGGGCTCTCTTGGCGTCCGGTCTGAGGCTCGGGCAGGGCCGGTGTCACGCTTGGCGCCTGTCCGCTGGTGCCACCCTGATCCTGGTGCCGCTTGTGGTGTTGGGGATTTGGGGCAGCACCGTGGTGGCATGTGGTCGGTCTCCGACATCATGTCTCACTCTGGCGCCTTTTGCAGTGCCAGGGATGTGGGCGGTGCCATGGGCAGCACAGGGCCAGTTCACAGTACTGCGGCTGTGAGGATCAGGGAGTGATCTGGGTTTGAGCCTCCTAGGGAGGACGATGCTGAGGCAGACCCAGACTGGCTCCCGGTTCTTCAGAATCCTCTGATTCTTCCTCCTCCAGCGCATCGGCTCCTGTTCAGCCCCTTTCAAGAAGCAGATGGCTTCCGCTGATTCCGGGTTGGTGGCACCGACAGTCCCGGGTGCCCTTGGGGCACCGCGGGCAGCCTGGATTCGGTGGTTTGTCTGCCACCTTGGGAGATGTACCCCTCCTGTGACAGTTCTTGTGGCCCTACTTCTGTGCTGGCTGTAACATCTCAGGCAGAGGAGGGTGCTCCACTTCCAGGTGTCTCTCAGGAGTTGGCCTGGGGTGTCAGTTGCCTCGGATGGTGGTGAGGAAGAGGGCTCTTGGACTCTTAGGCATTGAGGGGCTGAACTCAGGGCGGTGCCCTTTCCTGGGGACCTGTAGGGTTCGGGGAGGAGTCGCAGTGCTGGTCCGACCTTCTCCCAAGGTCTCCTTGGGAGGGACCTCATCTGTAGAGATTAGGGCCTCCTTTGGGCTCATGCGCCCCAGCCATCTCATGGGGTGGGGGATTTCTTTGGGCTTAGCTCTGGCCATTCCAGCTCAGTTGTGTGGCCTTCGCCTGCTGGGACCACCTGGTCTCCTCCTCCTTTGAGGTCTCCCATCGGGTCCCCTAGCTCTGAGTAGAGGCTGCTCTTCCTTGAAGGTGCCTGGCCCTTTGCCTCTGTAAACTCCTCCGCTCTCCCAGGTCATTTCGGTCCCACGGGACCCCTTCCTGAGAGCAGTTTAGGTCCACGGCCACACTATACCCTGCTTACTACCAGTCCATGGATGAGGAGGTGTTCCACCACTCCCTGGTGCTCCGGAACCTAACTCTACGGGCTGACGACACCCTCGCTTTCCTCCTCTGAGGGAGATGAGTCCTTTGTCCACCTTTCCCAGCTGCTGATCTTTCCAGCTATCAGCGCCCTATTGGGGTTGCCCGACGAGCTCCATATCTCCACCCTAGGCAGCCGAGTCCTGACCGGTCAGCGTACACCTTCTTTGGCGAGTTCAGTGCAGCCAACCTGTTGATTCTCGCCTGGCCTACTCCTTCGGGAGGTGTCATACCTGGCCTGACGACGTCCCTCAACCCAAGCACCAGACATGAGGGACCTCAGCCAGAAGTATTGGCACCCCTTGGGTCTCCAGGAGCCTTGCCTCACCCCTCTTCAGGTGTGAGTCTCTGACACACCTTCCGGGCATAGAAGCCTAAGGCATGACCAACCCCAGAATCTGACTCAGCTGAGTTTGATTTTGGGGAGGAGAGTCTTCTCATTGGCACTACTTCTGCTTTGTCTATCAGCTCATCAGGCCCACCATGCTGCCTATAACAGGCACTTGTAGTCTCTGCTAGGTCAGATCCCAGCCTCTTTGCCTGACTCGGAGGTGACCAGGCAAGCCTTGCCTTCTCTGTGTGGGGCCTGGGCTTGCGAGGCACTAAGTGAGGCATGATGCCAACAAGGTGGCTTCGAGGTTGGCAGGGACAGCGATCTGCATCAGGTGGACAGCGTGGCTTTGTTTCTCCCAGTTATCACCCTTGGCCCGCATAGGGTGACTGTCTCCTCCTTCCGGGAACCCATCTCTTTTCCCATAGTGTGAGACGAGAGCTTCAGAGGCACCTTTCCTCTCCTGCTAGGAGAACCTTGCTCACCCAGACCAGCATCAGGCATAGCCAGGCCTGTTAGAGTTTCCTCCTCTAGTGTCTCGCCCTTTGGGGGCTGAGGGACTTTGTCCCTTAGGGAGATTCTGGGCCCCCTTCGTTGGGCTTGGTAATCACTCAGCAGTAATGAATGGTGAAGAGTGACACAGATAAGATATGAAAATGTTGTATTACCGTAAGTCTTAATCTTTCTGTGTATCTTCACCATTCATCACTGAATCCCGCCCATCTTCCTCTCTCAGGCCTTAGTCTCTGGCTGTCCTCCTCCTCCCTGTGTATCTCTCAGTTAGACCTCGGTCCATCTCCAGTACTTCCTACCCTCCCCTTGGGGTCGGGTTTTGTTTCCCGGTTGGCAGACAGGGAGACCACCCTCTGTTGGGAGTCTCCAGAGCTCCTTCTTAGTCCAGGTGGTTCTTGGATTACTGTGCTTCCTTCAGCTTTGTCTTGAGGAAGTATGGGGGACTCTGGTAACTCCTCAGTTATTTTCCTCCAACCATATTGTGCCACCCCATTTGTGGTTCCTTTATCTCCTCTCCTCATTCAAGGAGTATGTGTACTTTCTATACAGTTCCTCCTCTGGAGGTGACTTCCCCTATACAACAAACTAAAAGACAGTCCCTTGGGGTTTTTCTCTCCAGGGATGTTTCTAAATGACTTTCCACTTCAGATTCTCTAGGCAGGAGGGAGACACCAACCTATCCTTGGCTCTCTGGGTAACTCAACTGCTTTCCCTCTGGACTGGTGCCATTCTGCTGCTCCAGCCTTTGGATCCTCCTCTGGCTTGAAATATGGTCCAGTCCGGTCCATCCTCCCTTGAGCAGTTCCAGGCCACACTAGTGAGGCCCCACCTGGGAGTATGGTGTACAGTTCTGGAGAACTTACCTACGTAAGGACATAGACAGGGTAGAGAAGGTTCAAGGAGGGCAACAAAGATGTTACATGGATTGCATCACAAGTTCTGTGAAGACAGGTTGAAGGACTTGAACATGTACTCCCTGGAGGAGAGGAGGAGAGAGGGATATGATAGAGACATTCAAGTATCTAAAAGGAGGAACAGGGTGCAGGAATACACTATTTTTAAGTGAAAAAATGTTCCAGGACTAGAGGGCATGGGATGAAGTTGGATGGAGGATGATTCAGAGGAAACGTGAGGAAGAATTTCTTCACAGAACGAATGGTGGACAAGTGAACACCCTGCCAGAGGAAGTGGTGGGGGCTGAAATAATCACAGGATTTACAAATGCATAGGATAGACATAAAGGAATTCGGGAGGTCAGGGTGAGGGCAACAGACTTCTAGGAAAACATAAAGTGAACTTACAAGCTCAAGTGGGCAGACTGGTGGGCCGTGAGGCCTTATCTGCTGACATTATCTATGTATCTATGTATCCTCGGGTGGTGTCTCCTCTATCCTCCTTTCTTTCTCTCTTCCTTTCTACCCTCACCCTTTCATCCCTCCCTTTCTTGTCCAGAGATTGGGGCCTTTTATCCCAATCCCTTAGGCTTCCTTCTCTGTCCTCTCTTCAGCTTTATTCCTCCTTTTAGTTTTACATCCTTTCTTTGCTATCTCTCAGGCTCCTTGCTCCACCCCGCCCTCCTGTTTCTCTGTCTGTCTTTCAGGCATGCAGAACTGGGGCTGAGAGTGGGTGGCATCAGTTACCACAACCCGTGAGCACCATGCAATGTGTTGGCCTCGAGGTGGTACTGTTCCCATGTTGACTCTCCCTTGCAAAAAAAAAAAAAAGCCTCATGGGTCCTGATCCTCCGCTCACTACCCAACAGTGATGAATGGTGAAGATACACAGAAAGATCAAGAATTATGGTAGGTACGTAGTTTTCATTTTTGTGCCCTGTGTTCACAATGTTTATCTCAGATGTGGGCAACAATTTTAAAAAATAAAATAACTAAATATTCTGACGACACCAAGCTGGGTGGCCCATGTGAAACAACACTGGAACCCTGACTGTTCAACAAGTCTTAATAAAATTACCCAATGGGCATATAGGTGGGGATGTCATTCAACATAAATAAATGCTGTGTCCTGCATATGAGCAAAAAGAAAAAAAAAATAAATACTTTCTATGCAATACAGTACTTAATAGCTCCAGCATTGAGAGAGACCTGGGTGTTTTAATTGACACTAATATGGACTTTGGTCCACAATGTACCAACGCCATTAGCAAGGCCAACCGTGTATCATATGCTATTAGAAGAAATATTAGGTGTAGACAGTCCAGGGTGATGATGCCACTGCACAGGTCGTATGTGGTACTGCATCTTGATTATTGTAGCCAGTTATGGAATCCTTATAAGAAAAAAGACATACAAAGAACACAAAAGTACAGCACAAGATGCACTAAAATAATAAGTGAGGCAAAGACAGAACCATACCAGGAAAGAATTAAACAACTGGGACTGTTCACCTTGAATTGTGTAGGACAAGGGTGATTTACTTTTATTCTACGTAAATCGTTAAATCTAACATTTTGACTAAGGAAATGAAAATAGAGTTCAAAGACAAGTCCATTACTAGAGGACATACCTTGCAGATAAAAGCACTAGATTTAGAAGCCTAAAAGAAAGTCAATCTATGGAATAGTCTACCAGAGGAAGTGACTTCATGTAAAAATAAAACAATTTTAGATCCAGACTTGATACTTGCATAAAAGGAAGTAAACTAGAATACTACTACAGTGTATAGGAGCTAACATGGGCCTTGGCCTTCTTTTCTCCTCTTTTCATTAGTGACATTCAGTTTGTAAACAGGGTCCATAGCTCTAGCGTCCGGGCATTCAGGGTCACTGCCATCCCTAACTGTTTGACCATTGGTTACCCTCCTCCTTAGAGTGACCTTCTGTAGCTGTTTTGTGAACTGCTGCATGGGGAAGTTCTAACCTCCTTTCACTATTCTCCATGTCAGGGGAGACAGGCTAGAAACCAGCCTCCCATTGTTTTCCACAGGGGCTTCTATGAAGTCCAGGGAACTACAGTTGGCCTGTTGCCTCACTCATGGTAACAGCACATACCACCCTCCTGGAGACTGTTCCCTATTATCACATCCAGGGTGAGATTGTCTGCAACTGCCACCTTTTGTACCCTCTCTCCTGTCTCACCCCAGTCCAGGAGAACACTAGCAAGTGGCAGGGTATTCTCCTCCCAGTGAATTCTTACTGTTATAAAGTGATTAGGTATAAGCTGTTCAAGCTCAACCAAATCCCTTTGCTAAGGCAAGAGATGCTCCTGTCTCCCTTATCCCATGGGTGTGCACCCCATTTACAGTAACTGGTATATGTGCTCCTTATGTTTGTGGGCATGCTTTCAGGGATACAGTGCACCAGCTCTGTTCGAAGCACCACTTTGTCCGCTCTATGCCTTTTTAGGACACTGTCTTGCAAAGGTGCCCTGGCTGTTTGTAAAACTAACAATAATCATTTCTTTGTCTGAAAAATCCCTTTTTTTTTTACTTGGGCTTCCTTTCTGTGTGGCGCAGTAAGGGCTTGAAGGTGCTCTGAAGGTGCTTTTTCCTTCTGCGCCGCCACGCCTCCCCTACTCCTCAGAGCAGGCCTGCTCGTGGCATAGTCCAAGAGCTCAGCAGCCTGCTGCGCTGTTTTCAGGTCTTGGTCCTCCAGCCAAGCTTTTAGCTCTGCTGGGCAAGCCCAAAAGAACTGCTCCAAAAGTACAACCTCCTCAATTTTCTACAGAGTTTTCTTCCACTCCTCCCACCAGCATTTCAAAACTGACATTGCTTTGTGGTGAGTTCCTCATAGCTTATGTCAGGGCTTCTTTGAGCTTACTAAACTTAACCCTGTATGCTTCAGGAGTTAACTCATACTTTTTAAGCAATGCAGCTTTAGGATTCTCATAATCACTACTGTCCTGATAGTCCATTTGACCCAACGCTTCACGACCCGCCCAGTAAGTAACAGGCATAGCTGGAAGCTCCAGGACTCCCTGGATATTTTTGCCTGAGTACAGACCTTTTCAAATGAATTCAAAAATGCATCCATATCCTCCCCTCTTTAAATTCAGCTATTAATTTTGAATTTAATTTATACCCCAGTCCTGGAGGTCCAGGTTCGCCTGCCACTTACCCCCTCCGTGCTGGTCATTGGAGTTTTAGCTTCTGCAGTTTGAATTCCTTCTGGTGCTCTCTTTCCCTCTCTTGGCCTCTTGCTGCCGCCGCTGCTTTTCCTGCAACTCCATTTGGAACTTCCTCTGCTCGAATTCCAGCTCTATTCTCCTCAACTCTGTCTGCAGCCTGAACCCTTCTGGCTTCAGTCCTGTGGCGACCTTCCCTGCTGCTGTGACTCTGAGTTTCTTCTGGTCTCATGGTCCTTCTCCCTGGGACTAGACTCTGCGATGGACCCTGGCACCCATGCCCAGGCTCTGGTCCTTTTCAGTCAGTGGCAGTGACTCGAGGTCCTAGGCAACTGCTAGCTCATCAGCTGCTACAAGAGCATCCACAAGGTTCTTTTTGTTAGATCCTCGTGCTCCTCTGTCCTGACAAAGCTGCCTTAGGTAGCCTGCAGTGTATGCTATATTTGAAGCCTTCTTCTTCCCTAACTATGTTGACTTGCACCTGAGAAAAAAACAAAACAGGTAGGGAACTTGATACCGTAACCAGATTATATACATTTTTAAAATCTCTGCCTTGATTGTGTGTGTGGACCGCTTTCAGTTTAACAATCTGATACACTGGACTTGTAATTTAGCCCAACTGTTATGCCTGTGGCCACCAATCTCTTGAATTGCACTGCAACCAAATCTGTCAGATCCCAATGCTGCACGCTAGAGCTGTCACTAACCCACTCGTGAGGTTCAGATCACTGAGCTTGCAGTACCCACCCCTAAGTACAATCCATGACAGGGAGGGGAAACAGGGATACCTTCCTTGTGTCTGACCAGAGTGCTCACTGGATTTACAACAGAACACTTGCCACGAGGTCCCAGAGCATCTTCTATACTTTGGATCAGGACACAATACCAGTCTTAAGTCTTGTGGCCAAATGTGAAACCCTTTCCATGGCTTTTACACACAGGAGGAAGGCCCAGTAAGTATCCTCTTCGGGTAGCAGCGCAAAAACTGACATGGCCTTCACCCTGCATAACGGCATTAGCCCAGTTCACAATCCCTGCAGACTCGATGAGACTCTGGTATTTCTGCCTAATCCTGCCGGACCCTTACTGACCCTTTTTCAATTTGGTTGCTATTTAGTGACGTCAAGCATAAACAGTTGTCACAGATTTGTAATAAAACTCTAGTCACACATACAGTATAAGGAATCTCAGCAGGCAGAATTTCTTTAGAAAACAAAAGTTTTACTAAAAATATTTAGATGAATGCAGTACAACTAAAAGAGAACATGTATTAATTAGGTTACATTATGGAAACATATTTTGTAAAGTATACAGGTTAAACGCCTTAAAACTGTTCTAGCTACTTCTCAGCCTTAAAGATGAAAATGTCAAAGTCCTTTTTCTGTGTAGCAGTTTGACAGTTCTGTTGTGCTCAGGAGAAAGTCCAAACACAGAATGACCAACTTGCTGTCTGCTGGAGAGCTTAACTACCTTTCTGAAATTTGTAATGTCTTCAGATTTCCAGTGATCTGGAAACCAGTCTGATTTTTATACCAGTGAAACTCTGCATGGTTTACGATAGTTCAGAATTAACCTCTTGAAAATTTTGAGTTCTTACAGTAACATATTGGAAGTAAATTTTACACTGTACTGCTAAGGATATGTGCCTTTTTATACTACCTCACTCAGGCCTGTTAGGAAGGTATTTCCTGGCAAAACATCCTGGACCTTATAAAATGTGATATCCTATCATAGCTCAGAGATCAAAACAGTCTGCTTCTGTAGTGCATGTTTATGGCAGGTACAGTAAATGGCTTTTGGCACATCTGTGCTAAAATAACTTGGGACTGAAAACTCACTTCCTGGCAAAGCAGGTGGCCTTTGAGTCAAAAGGTTAAACCCCAAAAATCTAGGCTTTTCCTATGCATTGAATTAACACTGGCATGGGCATACACAGAAATCACATAATAGAATATATAACATAAATATATGTTGCAAATAACGATTGGCAGATGGCTAGCTCATGACAGACATTCAGCATTACACTGACTGTCAGGCAGTCACTGCTTGAGCCTATAAGTACAGACTTACAAGGATGGGTTCTGTGTAACAGAGCCATAAAAATGAAGCAGTCTTGTTCCTAGTCTTTCATGGGCCCCAGCTGCTTGAGGGACCCATTTTCCTTTTCTGTCTCATCATTGCTTCAGAAAAAGTGACTCTGATCTTCTTTTGAACCATCGAGGCACCATCTCTTCATTTCCATTGGGACATTGATATCATATTTGATGTACTGCTGTCACCCTTGACACTGTCCCCAGCAGCTACTATGAAGGAGATGATGCAGTCGCCCTGTACTGATCACATCACTTTTGCAAAATATTTGACTCCACTGTGGCCCAGTGGAAAGCTCTCAGATGAACAGTTTGGCAAATGGAAAGCCCTAATGGAGTAGTGGCTCATGTGGCCCTGCCCTGCCAGTGCCATCATTGAGTTAAATGGAATAGGCTCACAAGCAGTTGAACCAAATAACATGGTATTTAGTATGCTTATGCTATACCGAAATACTGTACATTATTATGCTTCTGTATTGTATTTTGTGCTTTCCGTTGTTATTGTGTACTTATCCCCCCTCCTTCCCCAGGACATATCTGGAAATGAGGTGTGTGGCTCAGCATGTCTTTCCTGTTAAATCTCTTCTAAATAAATAAATTTGTCTATTTGCATTATCATTTTTTCTAAACATATTAATTAGTACATTATTTCCTTTATTTCTTCACTATATTTGTAGTAGCACATGCAGTCTATGTATAAATGTTATACTCAAGAGAATAATTACACTACAGTTTCTAGCACTCTCACTTTTAACCATAATTCAGATACCCCTATAATGGTCTTAAATATTTACTTTTTGTTTTTGAGAAGAGCTTTCATGTTACATTTTCCACTTCAAATGCAGTGTTTCAAGGAGATCATTCATAATAGTGTTCCATCTTATATTTCCCATATCCTTCTTTCATATGCAAGATCTAACAGCCATTCTAAGATTACTGTGTCCTTCTACATATTAAACCAAATGTGTTTATTAAATTTAGTTGGGCCTGGTGTTTTTATTCACTTAAAGTTATTTTCTTTGTGGTCAGAGTTGCCAAAACCAATAGTTTTTCAAGCTTGGATTATTGATAAATTTTATTAGTGTGTGCAGGTTAAAGAATATTATTAAGCCTGCAATATCTTGCATTTCTTTACCTCTTACATTTCTTTACCTCTTTCTAGAAGATATTATTATCAGGACAAGTCCATGGCAGTGTACCTATGCTGACGACAACAATGTTGTTGACGTTCGGCATAGTGACATCCTGGATGTCGACAAGCGAAATTTTGCCTTTCAGACATCGGTCTGTTTTTCTATCGGGCTCACTCTACCCACATGTGGGTGGCTGCGCACCTCCATAGATTAACTCTGAGTTGGAGTTACTCAAGGGGGCGGAGTTAAAGTTCGCGAAGGATGCAATTTCGGTTTTTCACAGCCGCACATTTCTGAACCTTGTCAAAAATGTCGCTGGGGATTTCCTCACTGATGGGGTTTCACTCTTCCATTGGTAGACCATCCATGACATATGTATGTGTTACCAGGGTTCCCCACTGTCAGAAAATATAGGGCAGTGGTAGTGATGATTGGGTCCAAAGGTGCATTATTTTTCTGTACTTCCTATATGCACAGTACATGTGCATAAGTGGATTTTAACTAAAATATAGTGCACTGGTATCAAAACGGGTAGTAGTGCAATAAAGATGGCAATAAAAGACAATTTTGGATTATTTTATAAAAACAATCAGTAATGGATAAAACTATAGGGTGGTGGCCAAAAAGATAGGGTGGTGGCCCATCGGGTTAAAACAATGAATGGGGAATGATTTATTTCATTTAGATTTTTCTATCCATTCTCGCCATTGTTGTAAATTCTGTCGATATTTTTCTTCATTACTTTGATTTTCTTCTTCTGTATTTACCCAGTCTATATTCTAAAGCAGCTTGTGTCCATGGAATATTTGCTTTACAACTATTTTTCCATAATTTCATTGTTGCTGAATTCAACTAGAAGTGGGTGAGCTTTTATTTTTAGTAATTCTGGGTAAAAATAATTTTTAAAAAAATATATTCTGTATTAATAGTTTACTAATTTTGTTTGTTTTCTTTTGATGTATTTCATATATTCATTTTTAAGCCTTTTTGATTTTATTAGCCCTATAGTAACTGAGAGGGTCCAGACATCCTTCTTGTCTAAGTAAAACAGTGTCTCCCATGCAATGCATGGGTTTGCTCCTCTTTATAAAATTTCACAAAAAAACTTTTTCTGGCTGTCAAACCATGTATGATGAATGTTCCCCAGAGCTGATTGCATCAGTTACAGAATGTGGGCACGATCATCATTTTTAGATGTTCCGCTTGACCCCAAAGGAAAGGGGAGATGTTTTTCTATCTCTTTAGAGCATTTTTAATGTTTTCCTGTATAATTACACTGTTTTGAATTACAGTCTTTGCCAATTATTTGTTAATGTAATCCCTAGATACTTAATTATGTTTTCTGCTTTTACATTAGTTAACCTTTCCATCATGGTTTGAGATAATTTAGTTAAAGGATATTGCTACAGTTTTCTGTAGATTCATTTGATATCCCGAGAGGAGTTATCTTCCTCACCAGTGGGGCATATGACAGACATGGATTTTTAACAAAATAAGTTATGTTATTAGTGAATATGTTCAGTGTCACGCCAGTTTCTGTACCCTGTATTCTAGCATTTGATCTTATAGATTTAATAGAACTTCAGAAGACAAAGTAAACTAAATCAGTCACAGTGGGCAGCCTTGCCTCACACACTGTTGGTCATGTAAAGAGGTCTGATTTCAATTCATTTTTCTGAAAAATAACCTTAGGATTATGTTATAGAACTTTTATTACAGTCATTATTTTATCTTTAGTATCCACTTTTTTAAAGTAAAAACATAAAAGGCCATTGCTGCAGGTCAGAAGCTTGTGACACATCTAGTGCCAAAGCTAGATATTCTTCCTTCCATTTTTAACCCTTTATTGCTGCTTGCACTTGTAAGAGACCTTCAGAAATTGACCTTCCTACCGTTTTGGTTTTGATGTATTACTTTATTTGTCTGCTCCTCTAATCTGTTTACTTCAGGTTTTGCTGTTATTATGTATTCCAAATTCAGTAAAGCCAAGGGTGATAATTTTCAAGTTTTGAATTATCTTTATTTTCCTTATATACTGTAATAGTAAAACTTATGCTTCTCTGAATGATAAAGATGATATTCCTTTTGAATTTCCTGAATTATTTTGAAACTCCATTGAGCCAGTAGATCCTGAAACATGATAAAAATTCTGCCATAAAACCATTGTTACCTGCCTTTTTCTTTTTGTTATTTCTGTTAATTGCCTTTTTTATCTTATACGTTAAAATAATCTGATTCTATAGTCATAGGTGATATAATTATAATTTCTTTATATTCTTCTGTTTTATTAAGTCAAAAGACATTTGTTTTCTATAAATTGTTTCATAACAAATTGTTTTGCTATAGCTTCATCTTTTGCCAAGACTGATCCTGAAATGGATGCAGTGCTAGTTATAGTGTTCTTTTTTCCTGAGTTTCAGCCATATGAGAGAAAAACTTGTTGGTGTGATTATAGATGTTGCATCTCATTTTCAACATTTTTTTTTGCTTCTTGTACTAAAATTTGTCTCTTATTTTGCTTTTTTTTATAATAACAGCTTGTTTGTCTCCTTGTATTACAGTAACCCTCACAATAAGACCTCATAGCGAATTCTCGGCTACAGCGAACAATCTCTTGGCTCCGCTTCTCAGTCAGCTATTGCAGTGGCTCTATAAATCAGTGTCATTTGTGTATGGATAGTTAAACAGCTCCTGGTATTTGTAAGTGCATAAAATGCTAATGCATTATATAACTAGCTTCACACGAGGGGCTGTGACCAACAGTAGGATGGTTTGGAGATTAGCAGCAGACTTTAAAGAGCTTATGGAACTGAGGCATCAGGGCGGACTCTTCGGTTAGCTAGCACGGGCTGCAGGATGACAAGGCAGCATTCGAATGGGAAGCCACTGTCTGAAGCACACTAGAATTGAACTTGCAGGTACTCTCTGTTGCTGAATTCAGGAGAGTTTGCAGTCATGAGGGGAATAGCTGACTGCTGAAATGCGCTGGAGTTGGGCTGGTGGAAGGGCACTGTCTGCTTTGTAAACAGCTGATTTTAGAAACCCGGCTAAATGCACCGGAGTTTGTGGCAGGGTGTTTTATGAGTTTTGGTATCTAAGGGTAAAACAAGCTAGGCATCTGTCTGTAAATGCTGGGTAGGAAACCAATTTTGACATGCTTTTTAAAATCAGAAGTGCTTGCAGGCAGATGCCAGAAATGAGTAGGGGATCTAGTAAAGTCTGTAACAAATCAGTAAAGAAGTACAGAATACTCCATCCCTGAAGCACTTAACTCAGCAAACCCCTCTTCCCCATATGTCCTGTACACTTTGAACCTCTGGCTACCCCCGTAAATGAAGTACCTTGTTTGTGAAAAACAGTTTCAACAAGCAAAAAAAACACTCGGCAAACTCCCCTCTACGGTATGTCTCAGACATTGTACCTTCTCAAATCACACATTATTCCGTCCCTGAAGCAACTCAGCAACCTTTTGCCTGCATCCCGTATTAGGGATTATGAATAACTGAGCTGGCCCTCGCTAATATGAACAAGGAGCTATAATGAATGGCGGATGTGGCTCCAAAGGTGTTCGCTCTAGTGAGGGGTTATTGTATTTTTATCTAAAACTTCAATTTAAGAATCTAGTATTTCTACCTTATTCTTTATATTTCTGTTTTCTTTATTTGGTATAATTTTACCCCTCAAGGTGGCTTTAAAGGCATCCCATAATTTGTTATATGCTTAGATGTATCCGAATTGTATTCTGCAAACTCTGTAATTGTTTTCTTTATTCTCTCTATGTTCAGTTACATTCGTCAATGTGTCCCAATTGTATTCCTAAAACTCTATAATCATTTTATTTGTCCTCTCTATAAAGTCTTCTTTCCTTAATAGAGCATCACTAAATTGCCAGGATCTTATTCTTTGTCTTTAGTCGATATGTACCTTATAGTTACTTATGTATGGTCAGCTAAACAAATATCAATTAAACATTTACAGCTCCATGATATCATGTGTTTGAACAGAAAATGTAGTCAATATGTGATCCACTCCCATTTTGTTTTGAGTAATATGTAAAACCTTTCTTGATCACCTGGCCTGCCCTGTGGCTAACATCTTGGAATACCTCCAGCACTTGTCCCAGCTGGTAGTGCTTTGACAACCCTCAAGGTTCAGTTGGCAGCCATTGCTGCATACCAAATGCGAGCTGCTATGCCGACAGTTATGCAGGAGAAGGCAGTCAGCCGCATCTCTAAGAGCCTTGACCACTTGTCCCCATGGTGCGAATCCACCACCACGTTGGGACTTATTGCTGGTACTGGCAGTGCTCACGGGCAAGTCTTTTGAGCTTATGCACAGGTGCAAGATGTCTCACCTGTCATGGAAGATGGCCTTCTTGGTGGCCATCACGTCAGCCAGAAGGACTAGTGAGCTCCAGGTGCTCTCAATGGAGCCTCCTTATCTGGCCTTCCATAAGGACAAGGTTGTCCTTGGCCCCCAAAGTTCCTCCGAAGGTTGTATCAGAGTTCCACATTAACCAGGTGATGAACCTTCTGGTTTACTTTACCATCTCATCTTTGGAGGCTGAACATAGGCTCCATTCTTTGGAGCTGTGGTGGTGCTCTCCCTTGTGGAGTGCATGACTGGAGTTTGGTATGAGGCTCGCCAGCTCTTGTTACTTAGCTGAAGCCATACCAGCAACTAAGCGCGGATTGGCAGATGAATTTCTTCCACATCAGCCTCTGCTATAGGTTGGCTGGTAGGAGCTTCCCATAGGGCTCAGGGCTCATTCCATCAAACATACCACTGCCTCAGGGCTACATTCAGAGACATACCTATCCAGGAGATCTGCAGGGCTGCCACCTGGAAGTCAGCACACATTAATTTCTCAATACAGCATCGACCTTGAGTCTCGCCTTTATGCTGCTTTGGGTCCTGGGTTCTCCATTCACTGTTTGTCAAATCAGGGTGACGGAGAACTGCTGGAAGTCTGCCATTGTGTGGATATATGAACCATATCCATGTCCCTAGAAAACAGATTACTGACATGTAACCATAGTTCTAAGGGTGGTATATGGTTCACATCCACATCATCCACCTGGCCTCCCTGGCAAGTGGCACATGGATCTCTGCTTCCAGCGTGCAAGATCTGACATCATGGGCAGAGCTGAGGATATACCACCCGGTGATGGGAGGAACTTTACTTAAAGACATTCTGGTGAGACAGCGCTAGGAAGAACTGCCGCTTGTGTGGATGTGAACCGTAACACTCCTAGAACTTTGGTTACAGGTGAGTAACCTGTTTACTCTTGAATCGCACATTAGCGAGACCAAATAATTTTCTGTGTGCACGAAAATGAGAATTTTTGATTGCACATTAAGTGCATATTAAATACTGGCTTGGGACATGAAATAAGATTTGTTTATGTCCCACATAGTTTTACCCTATAACTTAAATGCTTTACAATATTTTAGTTTCACGTTTTGAATATTCTGTTTCTAGGGACATGGATATGGTGTACTTATCCACATGTTCTGGCAGTGTCCTTTCCCTTTAAATCCTGTCGGAAAGTCTTCAAGCTGTCTCCTCCCACCCACCTGTGGTGACTCCCCTAGCACCCTCCGTGATGCCAGTTCTTCCTTTCCGTTTGGAAGAACAGGTTCCCTCCTTACTGTTCTGCATTATTGAGGCCCTAAAACCTTCAAAGCCAGCGCTTTGCTTCCAAATTTGTCTTCTTACGCCACGCCATCATGGACGATGCAAGTATGCTCGGGTTCTGGTACTGCGGTTGTGGGCAAAAGATGTTGTGATCCGACCCGCACTCCCCATCGTTTACTGCCTGGGACACAAACACGATGTCCAGGCCTGTGACTACTGTCATGTGTTTTGCCGTTGACCTTAGAGGATCACTCGCCCATTTACTCCTTGGTCACCTGAGCGAGCGGGATCTGCCCATTCGCTCGAAGGAGGCACAGAAGGTGTTTCCACAGCCACGGGTTCCGCCCGAGCAGTTGGCGGCTTTGGAGGAGGAAGCGCTCAGGCTGCGCACATTCATTCTCCACTTCGTCTTCATGCTGCTCCAGCTGGGTATGTCATTTACAGGTGTGTTCCAGGAACTATGCCCATCTTTCCCTACCTTGGGAGAGCCCCACAGGCAAGAAGAAGGCCAAGAAGACCTAGGGAGAAAGAGACCAAGAAGCAGTCTTGACAGTGCTCTTGGGATCGGGAGCATGTTCTGGCCTCCGATTCCCACGCTCTTTGGTGCTCCTGGTTTCAGCTGAGGCTTCGACTTTGGCCACTTGGTCCACGGTGATCCCAGAGGGCCAGTTGACCTATGATCGTGCTGACACTCCAGCCGAGATCTTTCTTCACCCGGTCTAGCTGATCCTTTCTTCTGAGGTGGCTGACACCTCACTCTGAAGGACTCTGGTTCTCCAGGAGGGATGGGGCAGGTTACTATCCTGCCGCCTCCCACACCAGAGCTCTTCGACCAAGATGTGGGTCAGCAGTCACCGGCTCCTCTGAGACTTCTTGTGGGTTCCCCTGGCGGTCGGGTTACAGTCCCTCCTGTGGCCCGGACTCAGGCAGCCCAAGCTGATCTCGGCGCTCACCTCCAAGCGGCATCGAGCAAGCAATGCCGCTACCCTGCTCCCTCGTCCTCCCGTGAGGAGAGGCACCTACGCAAGTTATGTTGGCGCTTACAAGGAATTCATGTGGCAGCAGCTTCTGTTTTCCCAGGTGAAGCTGCCCCTGGTGCCAACCAGGCTATAACTGTGCTGCCATCACCGGAGCTGCAGCAGACCCTGCCCTGGCAAGAGCCAGTCCGAAGGTCCCAGTGTGGCACACTCTGGCTTCTCAACCAATTGTGGTGGAGCTGTTGCTCCTCAGCTGAAGGACAGCATCCCGACCAAGGCGCTGATCCACCAAAGGGCTTTCCCATCGGCTGAAGGTCATGCTTACTCCTGACTGCTCTCTGGCGGGTGAGTAGATACACGGCTGCAGGCCTCTGTTTCATGAATCTTCAGAATCTATGGGTTCTCTCTCCACTCCCACCCGGTGGACGGAAGTTGGCTGAGAGATCTCTCCACGGATCAGGGACCCACTTCATCACATGGGCCTTCCCAGCTGATTTTTGAATTCATGGGCCTCCAGCTGGAGCCCGCTCAGAAGAGGAAAGATACCCCTTAACTGAGATCTTGGACTGGGTTGACTCTGGCGGAGGCCTTCTTGGTCCAGGAGGCTAGTTCTCGGTCCTGCCCTGGAGCTGTGGCAGCACCCGACCTCTTGCTGGGCGCCTCGGCCCGGATGGCCCACAGGTTTGTGGTCCCTACTGGCTTCCTCTCGGGTTTCACGGAACACCCTCGCGAAGGGGCCAATGACTGATTCCGTGTTTAGGCGCACTGGCAACGCAGGGGATGTGGACAAGCCCCAGACAAGGAGTCCAAAACATTGGACCACTTGGCCAAAAGTGCATGCTGCCTCTTCTCTCAGCCTCTGGCAAGCAAGTTTAGCCCTGCTGATGGCCCACTTCATGCATGCCCTTCTTGGGTCCTTGGATGAGGTGCTTTCCCACTTCCGGTGGACCTGCAGACTACTGTCAGACAGGTACAAGACCAAAAGGCTGCACTGTGCCGAAGCAGCAGTTCAAAAGCGGCCTTGGACATCGGCAATTTTGCTCCTGGTCCGTGGTTGCGGCAGTAGCCATCGCTGCAGGGCTTGGCTGCATATCTCCACGCTCACCGCTGATATGCAGCACAAGTTGACAGATGTGTCCTTCTTTGGGACTTCACAGCAGGGCCCTGAGGAGAATACCAAGAGACTCACTCCTTTTGAAATCAAATTAGTAAGTTGCCAATTCAGGCTGAAAAAATATGTTTATTGTTACATTTACTCGGGGGGTGGTGGTGTCAGGGTGTGCTCTGACTTGTTGTTTTTGTTGATGTATGCTATATACAGTAGCACCCTCATATAGAATCCCATTTAGAGTTTGTGAATGAGCAAGGGTGAGCAGTTAACACTGAATAAAGTTTGTGAATGGAGTATGGCTTTCTCATTTAGCTAACTCCCCAGTTACTTGTACATTGGCTGGGGACTACACCTTAATTAAGCCAATTTTAGGCTGATGCACCCTATAATGGTAAGCCATTTGAGGCAGATGCAGTTTAGAGTAGGGACGCAGCTGATGAGTGGTCTACCTCAACGTTGGTAGGTGGGTGACTTCACAGCAGGGCGCTGAGGTGAATACCAAGAGACACCACTCCTTTTGAAATCAAATTAGTAAGTTGCCAATTCAGGCTTAAAAAATATGTTTATTATTACATTTTACTTTGTGGGGTGTCAGTGTGTGCTCTGACTTGTTTTTGTTTTTCTTTTTGGGACTGACTTGTTTAGCCCTGGTGTGGAGGGTATCTCACCAGGATTGAAAAGTCCAGTGCCACCCTGGACTCAATGACATCTGCTCAGAAGGACCCGAAAGGCTCCAAGTCCACCAAGAAGAAGCTCTTTGGCCTGCCTTGGTTCCTGTGGCCAAACCTGGCCTGCCCCAGGCTGGTCAACAGCAGGTCTGGCGTCCAAGACCCAATTCCATGGCCTCGGTTGTCAGGAAGCCAGGTGTTTGGGGCTCCGTGGTCCCTCGGCTGGATCCTCCTCAGCTTCCAAGCCTGCCCAGTGACTGGATGGGGCATCCTCCCTCTCGTGTCCTGAACCCCTGGGTCCTCCCGTGGGGAGGCGGCTCAACCACTTACTTTCTGCCTGGTCTGCTGTCACAATGGCTAGATGGATTCTCAGAGTGGCAGCCAGGGTCTGCCTCTGATTTCGAGCAGTACCCTCCCGGCTGAGTCTGCATCCCACAGGAAGACATGCTGTCAGTCAGTGTTCAGTCGGCCCTTCGGGATGACGTAGCCTAGCTCCTGCTCAAGGAGGTGGTGGCTCCCATCTCAGATCCTCCACAACAACCAGGGTTCATGTCCAGGTACTTTCTGGTACCCAAACGGACGGGGGTTGGCTGGGAGGGCTGGTGCCTCATTCTAGAACTGCATGACCTGAACAAATTCATCAGGTCCTGCACTTTGAGATGGGAACTCTTTCTCAGATAATAGCATCGCTGGAGAAAGACATATGGTTTTTCTCTCTGGATCTTCAGGACGATTCTTCCACATCCCAATCCGTCCGTCTCACTCAACAGTTCCTCCACTCGAGCGGAGGTACACTCCACGAGTTCCAGGCAATGCCATTTGGCCTGTCCTCAGTGCCCATGGTCTTCGCCAGTGCATCGCAGTGGTGGATGACCACCTGAGGCACCAGGGAGTCCAGGTATACCCCTACCTGGACGACTGGCTCATTGTGGGTCCCTCTAGGCAGGAGGTGGAGCGGACCTGGCCCTCCAGACCTGCATCTCTTTGGGCCTGTTGGTCAACGAGGCCAATCGGAACTCATGCTTTCGCAGGTGAGTCACTTCATCGGGCAGAGCTTGACTCTCGCAGAGCCAGGGTCTGCTCCCGACAGACAGGGCGGAGGCTCTTACCTCCTTTGCCCACTCATTTTGGGTTAGGCACTGCGCCATGCTTGGGATCTCCTTCATCTTTTGGGCTACATGGTGGCCTGCACCAGTGTGGTCCGATGGGTTTGCTGGTGAATGCACTTCCTGCAGTAGGAGCTGGCCGCCAGAGGTCCCAGTGCAGGGGTCACTTTGACCAGTTGGTCACTGTGACTCAGTGGATGTGGGATATGCTCCAGTGGTGGCAGTCCTGAGCATCTGCAGGAGGGTATTCCATCCATCCGTCCGGAGCAGACGGTCACACTGATGACAGATGCCTCCCCTCATGGGCTGGGAAGCCCGCCTGGGATCACAGACTCCATGAGCTCTGGACCCCGAGGTGTCCTGATCTCACATCAACCTGCTGGAGCTCTGGGTGGTTCGGCTGGCAGTTACTGCGTTTGCTCCACACCTCAGGGGTCAAGTGGTCTCAAGTCCAGATGGACAACACCGCGCCATATACTATCTCAACAAACGAGGCGATATGCTCCCTTCAATGTGCAGGGAGCTCTCCACATCTGGACCCTCGTGAGCAGTCTGGGGCTGACCTCCTGGCCATTCATGTGGCCAGTGTCTCCATTTAGCTTGCAGATGCCCTCAGCTGGGTAGGCAAGGCATCACATGAGTGGTCTCTTCATCCAGAAGTAGTACAGACCCTGTTCTCCCTTTGGGGCGAACCTCTGGTGGACCTGTGCAGTTTCTGAAAAACGCAAAGCTGAGGCTGTTTTGTGCCCGCCCCCTCAGCAGGGAACACTGCAGGGGATGCCTTCTGAGGCCCTGGACCTGGGCTCTGCTGTGCCTTCCTTCAATTTCCCTGAGCCACAGTGTGTTGCTCAAGGTCGAGAGGACAAGGCACAAGTGATCCTGGTGGCTCCCGGACTGGCCGCCAGTTCTGGTATCGATCTCCACTACCTCAGCAGGTTCCGCGGTATCTCCACTATGCCGGACCTGCTCTCCATCGATCAGGAAAGGTACTCGTTCTGGACCTTCAGATCTTACTTTGAGATACAGCTCTTGCAGCAGGTAACACCATTAGGACTTAAGCGGCAGGCGTCAGGACCTGGAATTCTTCTGGCTAACTATCTTCCAGCGGGGACCACCCCGACGTCGGTCCTGCCTCCGGCGTCAGAGGCGTAATACATAAAGAGGCGGTCTCATGGATTCCAGTTCTTTCCCACACGTGGACTTGCATGTTCTGACCCTTCGATCATTTCTAGCGCTGACGCACGGTTAAGTTCTTCCTTCGAAAACATTCATTTCTTCAGCTCAGTTGCTGTCTGATGTCCTCTCCAACCTCCGCTGAAGGCAGTCCCTCGAAGTGCACCTGTGGAAGCAAATCCGTTCAAGGATCCGCATTCAGCCTGCGTCCAGTGCCTAGGCCCCAGACCACAACACCCGGTCCTGCAATTTCTGCCAGGGTTCAACAGCTGGACCGGATCCGTCGCCAGAAGGTTCTGCAGGTGTTCCTGCTTTCGGCGAAGATTAAGGCCATGGACACCTCCAAGGGGATGCAGCAGAAAGGCCCGGAAACACTCTGAGAAGCACAAGGAGAGGTTCCTTCTAAGTCCCTTCTAGGGCCTCTGACTCCCGTAGTTCGGCTCCCGGTCCGACTGTTCACCCTCCGGGCCGTTCTCAGCCTCCCCCCTACTGCGGTGAAGAAACCTTGGCTCCTCTTCCTCCTCACAGGCCAAGACCTCCAGGCCCTCTTCGTCATCTTCTTCCAAAGCCCTGGTCAGGTCTGGGGACGTCATCATCATCTGAAATCGGGTTCCGCCATTCCGAACCCGACGTCAGGTCTATCTCCTTGCCTCCTCCTCCCAGCGAAAGACCAGGAGCTCACCTCTCTTAAGCCAAGCCAGACCCGGCGTCGGCCGGTCCGCGCCGGCCACTCATCTGAGGTCCAGGCCGTCGACCACCAGATGCTCATCGCCGGTCAGGCCTTCGCCCTCTCAGTCGCAGGCAGGAGGCCGACGTCCATACCCGCACGCTTAGAGAAGAGGACCCCGAGCGCCTCCTACTGACGCCGGTCAGGAGACTATCACAGAGGAGGAGTTGATGCAGCCCGAGGACCAGACGGGCGAACCCGGTCCTGTCACACCTCCCAGGAACCCTCTCCACAACCTGAGGCCCCTGAGGAGCCGATGCTTGAACCCGGACACCGCCACCGCACCCGGTCCGTTGTCGGGCCTTTCCCTTTCCGAGGTTAGGGCTCTTTTCTAACTGGTGGGATACCATTAAAGGGATATGGTTCCCACACTGACTCCTCGGCCCTCCTCCACGCCACCTCGACCCCTCCGGCTCCTGCCCCTTCTCCGTCCGGGGCTGCAGGCGAGTACCTCTCCCCAGGAGCTCACGGACCCTCAAGGGGAGACCTGATAAAGGAGGCCTCCATCTAGATCTTCTTCAGGGTCACCCAGTCCTAAGAGACCCAGAAGGCGCCTTGTTCGCCTTCGATGGAGTGTTACGGGATCGGAGTTCTCAACAGGATCCAGATCCCCCTCCTCTTCACATCCCCTCTGGACCCATGTGAGCTTCCTAGATCTCCTCCGGATGACCCATCATTCTCTGAGATCATGAGACATATCCAAGAGAACATGGGATGGGATGCGGAAGAATTAGACCCCGAGAGACTCGCCTTGCTAGGTATCTTGGCAGAAGGATCCTAAGCCTGTGGTGGTACCACCCTTGGTGGACACTTTTGTGGAGCGTCACCAGGCAGCGTGGGCGCTCACACTCGCTCGGTGATGCGAAGAAAGCTGACCGCCTGTACAAGGCTCCTAAGGAGGACCAGTACTTGGCTCAACATCCTCTGGCCGACTCTCTGGTCATAACAGCTCTCATGACCGGTCCCAGAGACCGCAACATTTGAGCACCCTGCCACGGACCCAGAGTCCAAACAGCTGGACGCTATGGGCAGGTGCACGACTGCTTCCGCTATTTGCACCATCAGGTCCCTGAACTACTTGACCCACATGGTACAGTTCCAAAACGCCTTGTGGGAACAGGGACTGTATCTGGCGGAGAAATGCCAGAAGATGAGCAGAAGGAGGAGATGTTGCAGCTCCTCCGTGCGGGTTCGGACGTGGGAACCCAGGTGCTGCGAGCAGCGTATGATTCCGCGGACTCCTGGACCAGAGCGGCAGCTTCAGGCATATGCTATGTAGGGACACTCATGGCTCCGTGTCTCCAGTTACCGGACGTCAGAAAAACATCATGGGCGCCTCTTTGAAGGAGAAGTTCTCTTTGGTGCACCCTCTGAGAAGGTTCTCACAAGCTCAAGAGCCGGGAAAGGCGGTGAGGTCGGTCCAGGCAATGTACGACCGAGGCTTATTCCTTCGTGAGGAACCAAAGCCGTTTTGTGGATGCACACAGAGACAACAGTCCCACACCGGTCCACAGCAGAGGGGCTCGGTTCCCGCAGAGCCAGGGAAGACAGCCTGTGGGCGAGGTCAGCGTCCAGCTAAACTGGCTCAGCTCGCGGGGCCTCTCTGCCGCCACAGCCTGACTCTTCCCGGCCCCGCCCTCAGGATCAATGGGATATCAAGGTCGGAGTCAGTAGTGTATTTACCTGCCAGGATGGCAGTCCATAACCACCGCGACAGGTGGGTTCTTCAGTTGGTCGAAAAGGCCACTTTATAGAATTCGCAGACAAGCCACCCTCGAGGCCTCCTCTGTTCTCCCGTTAATCGGTCAGCACAATGCTTATCAGGCAAGAAATACTGCGCTCCTCCAAAAGGAAGCGGTAGAGTATGTTTCAGAGAACCAGAGAGGGTACAGATACTATTCCACTTCTTTCTGGTTCCAAAGAAAACAGGGGACCTCAGTCCAATCCTGGACCTCGGCAACCTCAACATGTCAGTACGCCTACAAACAATTTCGATGGTGACCCTGCAGGCTCTTATTCCCATGCTAAAGAAGGATGCCTTCTTAGCATCCCTGGACATGCAGGATGCATACCTGCATATCCGTAGAGCTCAAAGCGCACAGGAGGTTCCTGCGCTTCTAGTTCTCGACCACCACTTCAGTTCAAACTCTCCCGTTCGGACTGTCATCGCCTAGGTCTTTACCAAATGCATGGCAATCGTGGCAGCGTCTCTAAGGAGACAGGGCCACTATGTGTTTCCGTACTTGGATGATTGGCTTCTCATGGCCGCCTCAAGAGAGGCGTTGTTGATAGCTATCCAGAGCACCCAGACTCTGTTTGGGTCTCTGGGCATCATAATCAATTATGAGAAGTCTCTCCTTGTACCGTCATGAAGCTGCAGTTCATAGGCGCAGTTCTGGACACAGTTCAGGAAGCATTTCTTCCAGACGACAGGCGGAGCGCATCAGATCCCTCATCAGGGATCTCGGCAAGAAGACTGTCGGCCAGGCTGGTCCTTCGTCTGCTCAGACACATGGCTGCGGCCATTCCGACCGTCCCTTGGCAAGGCTCCACATGCGGGTTACTCAGTGGATGCTCAAGGTGCAGTGGGACCAAAGGCAAGACCACATGACAGCATCCGGTCAGAATCACGAACGCCGTGATTCGAGATTGGCAATGGTGGCTAGACCCAGGGACACTTTCTGCGGTGTCCTGTTTACAGCGCCATCCCGGAGGTAATCCTCTCCACAGGCGCCTCAGGGCTGGGGTGGGAGCACACCTGAGCGGGTGAGGTCCCAGGACGTGGACCCTCAAGAAGCTCATCTCCACATCAACATTCTGGAGATAAGGGCGGTCCTTTATGCCCTGCAGGCCTTTCAGTCAGGGATCCCACAAATACTCTCTTGCTCCAAACAGACAATATGGCGGTGATGTATTACCTCAACAAACAAGGAGGCGCACTCTTACCCCTTTGCAGGAAGCGGATGAGAGTGTGGGATTGGTAACTGACACCGCACGAGCCTGATTGCAGTTCACGTCTCCCGAGTGGACCATACAATCGCATGACGGCCTGAGTCATTCCCAGGCCAGAGTCCACGAGTGGGAACTTCTTCAAGGGTAGCAGAGGATCTGTTTCTTGATGGGGCACTCCATAACTGGACCTATTCGCTTCCCCATCCAATGCAAACTGCCCAATTTTTGCTCGCTAGATCCAGGGTCTGGTGTTTTCTGGCGAGACGCTGTTGTCACTCTCCTGGGCGGACAGATTCCTCTACGCTTTCCCTCCCTTCCATTGATCCAGAGAGTTCTTCTCAAACTCGCGGGAGCATGCAACAATGATCCTGGTAGCCCATTCTGGCCCAGACAGGTCTGGTTCCCTTGCTAACGCAGCTGTCCGGGAACCTCCAATCCGTTGCCTTTCAGCTCCCATCTCTTGTCTCAGGAGGAAGGTTCTCTAGTCCACCCGGTTTACGCTCACTGAACCTGCATGCTTGGCTCCTAGAGACATAGCCATTTTTGCGACCACGAGGTCTCGCAAGAGGTAGCGGAAGTTCTTTCCGTGGCCAGAAAGCCGGCAACGCACTTGTCACGACCGCCATGAAATGGCGCTCTTTTTGCCTGTGGTCTAAGCATGCGCCTCTTCCCCTCTAGGTTGTCCGTGAAAGCGGTGTTAGAATACCTCTCCCTTTTCCATTCGGTCTCTTCTCCTCTATTAAGATGCACCTCTGCGCTATTTCTGCTTACCACTTCCGGTGGGACAGCGCACAGTGGCGCAACTTGACGCTCTCGAGACTTTCTGAGAGGGTGTTACACCTTAGCCACCTATTAAGGACCCTGTTCCTCCATGGGATTTACTCTTTGTCCTGGAACAACTCACGCTCCCCTTTTGAACCTGCACGCGATTGCGAGCTGCATTTCCTGTCATGGAAGCGTTATTTTTAGTTGCTGTTACGTCAGCAAGGAGAATTTCGAGCTTCACGCTCTCATGTGTAAGGAACCTTATTTGATTTTCCACCAGGACAGAGTGTCCCTGAGGACTAATCCTAAGTTCTTGCCTAAGGTGGTTTCTGCACTCACTCTCAATCAGGACATTGACCTGCCTGTATATTTCCTAAATATTCTAATAGAGGAGAGGCGCTGCTCCACACCCTGGATGTTCACCGCTGTCTTAGGTATTACCTGAACAGGACTAAACAGCCATGAGTCGGAGCAACTCTTCGCTTCCTTTGCTGACAGGATGATGGGCCAACCAGTATCGAGGCAGTCCCTTTCTCGCTGGCTTGTCCAGTGTATATCATACTGCTATGATACAAAGCAGAAACCCTCCCGGCGTAGTCCGGGGCCATTCCACTAGAGGGTGGCTACCTCCTTTGCAGCACTTCGTAACGTCTCCTCCTCTGCCATCTGTGCTGCAGCCACTTGGAGCTCTGTGCATACTTTTATCAGGCATTATAGCCTGGACATTGCTTCACGGCGAAGAGCTGGTTTAGGCCTGGCCGTGCTACAGGTCTCCTGTCCTAGAGTCAGGACTTGGTATGGACTTTCCTAGTTTCCTCCTCCCAGAATGCTTACAAGCAGTTATTGCTTGGAAATCAGTCTAATGGTGTTACCTGCTGCAAGAGCTGTTTCTACAGTAAGATAGTACAGTTACGTAAGAACTTACGTAACAGTAGATCTTCGAGAACAGCTCTTGCAGCAAGCTACTCCCTCCCACCTTCCCCTTGGAGGAGGCATGGCTTTCGAGCCTTTGGCAGGAGTTTCGCCTTTACCTTCTGATGGTGGATCTCGTCTCCCCTTCTGATATCGTCTTGCAGCGGAAGTCTCCGGTAGGAGAACTAAATTTAGTGGGACCGCCCCTTATATACTACACCTGGCGTCCGGAGGCGGGACCGACGTCAGGGTCCCCGCTGAAGATAGCTAGCTAGAAGAATTCTGGGTCCTGATGCCTGCCGGCTTCAGTCCTAATGGTGTTACCTGCTGCAAGAGCTGTTCTCGAAGATCTACTGTTACGGTAAGTTCTTACGTAACTGTACTTTCCTGTACCTGACAGCCTGGTTCCTGAGTGACTAGAGTTCCAGGTTTGAAAATATTAGCCTTCAAATGGAAGAGGGTCTCCATTTATTGTCAGGGCACAGGGCTGGACCCTTTGACTTGTCCTGTGGCTAACATTCTCGATTCACCTTTGGTCCCTCTCTGGGCGAGGGTCTTGGTCGACAACCCTAAAGGTGCACCTGGCTGCCATCTCTGTTTACCAGGCATGGACTGGTCAACAGTCGGTGGCACAGGAGAAGGAGGTCTAATGCTTCTTTAAGGGCTTGGGTACCACATTTCCCTTCGATCGTGAACCACCACCACCTTGGGATCTACTGCTGGCTTTGGCAAAGTTCATGGGCAAGCTATTAGAACCAGTGCACAGGTGTGAGATGTTACACCTGTCTTGGCAGACTGCTTTCTTGGTGACTATCATGTCAGCCAGAAGGATCAGTGAGCTCCAGGCGCTTTCGTGAGTCTCTGTACTGTCCTGTGCCCCAACCCAAAGTTCCTCCAGAACGCTGTGTCAGATTTCCACCTTAATTCAGGTGATTAATCTCCTGCTGTACTTCACCAATCATACCTCGGAGGCTGAGCATAGGCTCCATACTTTGGACCTGAGGCGAGGGCCACTATTATAAAGAGCGATGGCTGGCATTCGGGAGAGGTTCGCCAGCTGTTTGTCACCTATGCTGAAGCTGCACCTGGCAGCCCTGCAGCCAAGCGGGCGATTGGCAGGTGGATCAAATCCTGCATTGATCTTCATAGGTTGCGGGTAGGGAGCCCCCGGAGGCTATGGGCTCATTCCACCCACCATACCATCAAGTGCCGTAGCTGTTTCCAGGGGACGCCCTTAACCAGGAAATCTGCAGGGCTGCTACCTGGAGGTCAGCACACACTTCATTTCCCATTACCAAATTGACCTTGAGTCATGCCGGATGCTGGTTTTGGGGCCTCAGTTCTCCAGTCACTGTTCCCTAAGTAGAGGGTGTGCGCTTTCCTCCCTCCTCCCGGGAACTGCTAGGAGTCTGCCAGAACATGTGGATAAGTACACCATATCCACGTCCCCAGAAAACAGGTTACTCACCTGTAACAGTAGTTATAGGAGTGGTATATGGTGTACATCCACACAGACCACATGACTTCCCCTGGCAGTGGCACACATTGATGCTTCCAGCGGGCAAGAACTGGTGTCACGGGCGTTGTTAGGGAGTTACCACCGGGTGGGCGGGTGGGAGGAGCCAGCTTGAAGACTTTATGGCAGGATTTAAAGTGGAAAGGACACTGCCAGAACGTGTGGCTGCACACCATACACCACTCCTAGAACTACTGTTACAGGTGAGTAACCTATTGTTATGAAGAAACATTATGTGAACAGCTGGCCTTGGCCCAGCAGGCAGCAATTGTAATCCCGAGTCAGTAAGCAGAGTTTGGGGCAAGCTCAGTGAGCCAGCTAGATGAGCCAGAGCTGCAGAGATGGTGCTGCCGTGACAGCATGACCCCCACCCCGCATTTGGAGGACAGTGCAGTGTTGGCTGCATGGGCAACAAGTAACCATAGAAGTTTTCTCTGGTGTAGGGACCAGAAAGCTCTGCTTCTCTGCACCCACAGCTGCACGGAAGCTCGGGGCCTAGAAAGCCCTGTGCTTCTGCAGACAGATGTACTCTTGGCCTGCATGTATGCATCGGTAGTCACATGGAAGCGCAGGGCCCTCCCCCAGGCAACCCCTGAATCCTTAATATCCACAGTCAGACAAACTTTTCCCATGGCGCAGTGCCACAGCCTTTAAAGAAAGAAGATTCATTGCAGAAAACTGAAGGTGAGGGCTGTGTTTCTGCATACAGAGGTGGATCTCTACAGTATAACAGGAAATATTCACTGTCTTTACTTTGCTGGTTTCATATTAGTGTGAAAATAAAAAGACAGTGAATATTAGTTGAATCAGTATACAATAGCAGCACTAGTGTTCCACCAGTGAAAATAAGATGACATGAACAGGGGTGTGCTTGGAGCGCTAAAATTTAAGTTGTTATACAGTATATCTTATTAATCATATGTTATGCAGCCTCAGCTTCTGCTGTAATAAAACTTTAATAACAGTCTCAAAAAAGGAAGCACATTATTTGCAAAAACTGTGTTAATGTACCATTTAGGATTCACCTTAAAGTCACAAAAGTAGGAAATGTGGTGTTGGGGTTCCCAACTCTGACTCTCCGACATGAAGCAGCAAAAGGACAAGACCACACAAGCAACCAGAGATGAGCATTATCTCGAAGACAAACAACATGCAGCTGTTTCAGATGACTCAAAAGACATCCCTCAGCATGGTCCAGCGCTTGTAGCCATGGATGCTCATGCATGCTTCAACACATACACTCCCACTGCACGATACCCAACGCAGATGTCAGAAGTGGGTTTGTATGTTTTACAGGATGTAGCTGTATATGTAGCTTACACATACTGGGGCCTGCTTCTGCAGACAGGTACAGTTGTAATTTGGGTACTGTATCTACAACAGCAGAAGCACAGGTTCTGTAGCTGCTGGAGCTTTTGAAGGCAGAGTCAGATGCATGTCTTGCAGTGTACAGTTGTATCTGTGTCTCACAGAATTGTGGCTCCACAGGGGCCTGCACTTCAGCAAACAAGAGTACTTTTCTAAGCTGGTTGTCCTTGATGATTTGTATATGTGGTTACAGAAGTGCAGGCTCCATAGTGGGCTCGCGCTTCAGCAGCGAAGTGAGTGTGTATGTCTTACTGTGCAACTATATCTGTGGCTTCAGAAGTGTAGGCCCATAAGGAACTGTGCTTCTGTAGACAGAAGTACTGTTGTGAACTGGATATTCTGAATTTGTATGTATGGACTGTAGAAGCACAGGAGCCACAGGTGCCTGTGCTTCTGCATCCAGAAGTGGCTGTGTATGTCTTACACCATGAAACTGTATCTGTGTCTACAGAATTGTAGGCTACACAGGGTCCTGTGCACCTGCAGACAGAAGTACTCTGCTAATTGTGGGTCTCTTAGATTTCTGTGTCTGGCTGCAGAAGCACAGGCCTCAGTGGGGCCTGTAGCTTCACAGACAAAAATACTCATGTGGTTTACTGGCAATCAACTACCTACTTGGTCTCAGTGTAGCACTGGGACCTGTACACTTAAACAGGAGCTTTTAATAGCTCTGTTCTTAGGGAAATACTGTAATGCTCCGCGGCTGCTACCTAGCTCTGATGTCAGCCTCGTGACAGCTGTAGGAGGTTGTGGGATGTGCCACTAGGGCGCTTATTTCAGAATACTGGCTGGAGGGATGGCAGGATCAACCAGATAAAATCTATGTATCTAAACAGCCAGTAAGTATAACAATTTGTACTTTTATGGAAAATTCTAATCGGGCCCTGTCCCACACTGATACGTGAGGCATTTGCAGGTGGATGCTTCTCTTTAATAGAGTCTATATATCCATTTCTACAACCTTTATATAACTTTCAAGTCTTGCACTCTCTTCGGTTGGTTGAATGTGGATTTAATGCCTAATGCCTATTTAAGTTCCTGTTCTGTAGTACACTAGGTGGTTCTGGGGACTGTTACTATAGAGTCTGCTAGACATAGCTTTCTGTAAAGTTTTGCAGATCTATCTCCAAGTCAAATGAGTTGATGTTTTACTAGAAGAGAATGACGATCCTTCTTAGAGAGCCCCTGATGGCATTATGTTAGCTTTGAAAAATAAGTTATTTCTAGGGGTGTGTATATGGTGTACTACCCACACTTCTGTCAGAATTCCTTTCCTCTTTAATACTTACTGGAAGGTCTTCAAGCTGGCTTCTCCCACCCACCGGGTGGTATCCTCCTGGCACCGCCCTGTGGCATCAGATCTTTCTTTCTGCTGGAAGAAGAAGGCTTCTCCATAATGCTCTGCATTTCTGTAGGCCCTTTGATTTTTTTAGTTAAAATCCTTGGTCTTTAAGCTGTTTTATGGTTTTCACCATTGTAGCATGATGGACTCGGCTGATTCCAAGTCAGCACCCAGTATCAAACATCCTTGCAGACAGAAAATGATGTGCACAGACCCTCATGCCCAGGGCACTAGATAAGATTTTTTGGGATGAGTACCTGTACTCTTCATTTTGAAAGTGAGGCTAGTAAAACGAAATTCAGGTGTGTACAGATGTCTTGCTAGAGTGGACTGAGGAGTACATTTATTAAAAAATGTAGTTTTTTCTAGATAAGAATTTCAGGTGCCAACAATGCTCCAAATAATGTTGATAGGTAGGAATTTACTCACCAGTTTTAAAACAGTGAGTAAAACAAAAGTGGGTTCCATGCAAGTGCTGTAAATCTGGCAAAAGACAGTTCCTTTTGAATCACCAGTTATGTTATGAAGCACTATACTTTGGTGTGTGGAGTATTTCCAAATGTTGGGTGAGTACTGGTACTCATTAAACAAAATTTCTGAAGAGTATTTCCTAAAATGAGGTGAGTAAAATAGGCCAGTACACACCTTATCTGGAGCCCTGCTCATGCCACATGCATTTACTGCCTGGGCCAGAACATGACTCAAGGCTTGCGGCCTGTGTTGCACCTTTCAGCCCTCCACTTTGGAGGACCGATATAGATAGCGGCTTTTGCTTGGAGGTCCAGACGAGCGGGATCCTCCCATTCAGTCCAAGGACGCCTGTCAGGCAGTCTCTGTGGCTGCGGAGTCTGCTGAACAGTTTGCAGCTTTCGACGGTGCAGCCCAGGCTGCGGCAGGTGTTTCATCGGTGTCAGTGCTGGTCCCGCTGGGCTTTGGCACCGCATTCACGAGGCGTTCAGGGACTTATGCCAGTCCCTTCCAACCCTCGGGAGGGCCTTCTTGTGGAGCCCATATCTTTAAAGAAGGACTCAAAGCTAAAGCTAAGAAGTCCCGCTGCAGATTGTGGGACCGAGAGCTCTGTTGGCCTTGGATTCCTATGTGCCTGCTTCGTCATCCTTCATCAATGAGTTGTCTTCAGTCAGTGCTTCTTTCCAGGCCGCTGACCCCATGGTGTCTCTGTTGGGCCTGTTGATCAGGCTGTTGAGAATTTCTCAACCCAAATGACCTGTTGTCACAGGACAAGTGGGATACTTCCTCTCCAGGATTCCAGTCCTGCCTCTCCAGTCCCAGGGTGGGTGAAATCAGCTTCCTGAGCCGGTCCCTACTCCTCAGGACCCCAGTCTTAGGGGGAACCCTAAGTGTCCCTCGCCAGTTCCTGTCTCCTCTCACCGTCTGGTTCGCCAGCGGTCAAGGTCCCGGCAGCATGAGGTCGAGCAGCTGTCACTGGGTCGCGGTCTCGCTCTCGACACTTGGGAAAGCGATGCCACTGCTGTTCCTCCTCTTCCAGGAGGACTGGCTCTGCTGCAGGTGCACGTGTGCTGCGAGAAGCTCATGTGGTAGCAGGTCCTTTGGGTGCTGGGTCTAAGCCAGTGCTGGCTTCCTACCTAGTGCTCCCATGCCTGCTCACCTCAGCCTGAACCTGTTCGGCTCAGCCACTCCCGGCCTCTCCGCCCATTTGGGTGGAACTCCTGCCACCTCAGCCAAAGGAGGGTCACACTTGTAAGGACACTCATAGTGCTTCTGGGCTTCCTTGATGGCTGTTGGTCATTGTTCACAGAGGCTGACGAACCCCACAGAATTAGCAGGGACTTGGGGGAGGCCGGTCTTGATGATTCCTTGGAATCGGAGGCCTCTTCCATGCATTCCTGCCCTATTGACGAGAGTCGAGGGAGGATTGTTGATGGACCATGGTCCTACCTCCTTCGTGGCCATGCTCTACCTTGTTTCGGAGACTATCGAGATTTTGTTGGAGCCTGCTCAGAAATGGGCCAAGTATCCCTCACCAAAATCCTCAACTGGGATGACTCCAGGGCTGCCTTCCTGGTGGCTGAAGCCATTCTTGGACCCACGTTGGAGCTTTGGCAGCACCCTAGCCTCCTGCCCTATGCCATCGGCCATATGCCTGCAAATTACCACGGTTCATACAGGATTCTCTTGGGTTTTACTGAACACTCTTTGGCGAAGGATTGGTTGCTAATTTGATGTTCAGGTGGACGGGCAATGTTGAGATTCGACGAGTCTTCCGACAAGGAATCCAAGAAATTGGATCGTGTAGCCCAGAAAGTATATGCGGCTTCATCTCTCAGCCTTAGGCAGGCTAGTTTAGCTGTTACGATGGCCCACTTTGCCCATGCCTTGTTGGGCACCCTCAACCAGGTGCTTCCTCGGCTGTCGGCTGACCTTCAGATGATGGTCATGCAAGTTCAAGACCAAGGCCATGCTGTGGCTAAACAGCAGCCTTAGACAGCAGTGGACATTGGTGACTTCTGTGCCAGGTCCATGGCTACAACTGTGGTTATGCACCATAGGGCTTGGCTGAGGATCTCGACTCTCACAGCAGATATCCAGCACAAATTGGTGGATGTCCCTTCCTGGGCACTGACTTGTTCAGTCCAGGGTGGATCGTCATCTCACCAGGCTTGAGAAGTCCAATGCCACCTTGGGCTTCGTCACCTCTGTCCAAAAGGACATTAAGGGCTCCTAAACCCCAGAAGAAGTCCTTTCGGCCCTACTCTCGCCCTGTGGCCAAGCCATCACAGTCACTGACTGGGCACCAGCAGGCCTGGTGTCCCAGACCTAAGTCTGTCACTTCCGTGGTCCAGATGTCTGGCTGTCGAGGCCCAGCCGCCTCCTCCACTGTCCTGCCTCTGCCTCCAAGCCTGCTCAGTGATGGGTTGGGAGGTGCTCCCTCCCTGCCTGTCCTCTCTCCCTGGGTCTTCCTGTGGGGCCAGCTCTGCCACTTTCTTTCTGGTCCAGTGTTACCACGGACAGGTGGGTGCTACAAGTGGTCAGCCAGGGCTTGCCTCTGGAGTTCGAGGCTCTCCCGCCACACCAAGCAGGTGCCCTTGGTATGATTTGGTGTCCGCAGACATGTTGCCCACCCTTTGGGAAGACATCGTCCAGCTCCTCCAGAAGGAGGTTGTAGTTCATGTTCCAGGCCCACCAGCTGGTCCAGGGTTTATCTCCAGATGCTTTCTGGTTCCAAACGGATGGGGGCTGGTGCCCCATCTTAGATCTGGGACCTAAACATGTTTCTGAGGTCACGCACCTTCAGGATGGTCACTCTGAAGCAGATCTTTCCATCCCTGGAGCAGGACATGTGGTTCAGTTCCCTGGACCTCTGGGATGCCTTCTTTTACATCCCCATCCATCCATCCCACCAGCGTTCCTCTGGTTCTGCATGGAAGAGCCCCTCTTTGAGTTCAAGGCCATGCCCTTCGGCCTCTCCTCTGCACCCAGGTCTTCACCAAATGCATAGCAATGGTGGTAGCCTGACTGAGACACCAGGGGTCTAGATGTACCCGTACTTGGATGATTGGCTGATTGCAGGCCCCTCAAGGTGGAGGTGGAGCGGTTCAGGATCTGACCCTCCAGACCTGCTGGAGCCTTGGTCTGTTGGTCAACGAGGCCAAGTGGGAACTCATCCCTCGCAGGTGATTCACGTCACTGTGGTGAGCTCGACTCTTACTGAGCCTGAGCCTGGTTACTGGCAGACAGGGGAGGATCTTTCCTCCTTTGCCCTATTATTTTAGGTTGGGCAGTCGCGCCCTGTCAGGGACTTAACATACAAACATAGAAACATAGACTTTGATGGCAGATAAGGACCTCTTGGCCCACCTAGTCTGCCCATTTCCTTACCTAATGGTTAAGCTGCAGATCCTAGTTAACCAACAGCCTACTTCCTCTTACCCCCAGCTAGAATTGCCTTATGTCTGTCCCATGCATTCTTGAATTCCCCACTGTTTCTAAATCTACTACCTCAGGAAGGCCGCTCCATGCATCCACAATCCAGTCCTTGAAAAATACTTCCTCACATAACCTCTGAGCCATCCCCCTATCTTCAAATTGTGCCCCTTGTTCTTGCACATCCTTTTTCTGAAAGATGCTACTCTCTTGGACTTTGTTGATTCCCTTGAGGTACTTGAAAGTTTCTATCATGTCTGCTCTCCCTCCTTTCCTCGAGGGTATACATATTAAGCTCCTTTAGTCTCTCTTCAGATGGCTTCTGGTGCAGACCCTGCGCCATTTTGGTTGTCCTCCTCTGGACAGCCTCCATTCTGTCTATGTCCTGGAGATGGGGTCTCAAGAACTGCATGCAGTACTCAGATGTGGTCTCACCAACTGTCTTTACAGAGGATAACAACTCTTGTTTTCTACTGGTGATGCCTCTCCATATGCATCCCAGTAGTCCCCCAGCCCTCCTTTTTTTTTTTATTTACAATTTTTCACCCTTGCAGCCACTGACCTGCCTTTCTTCCAGCCACCACTCCAACTCCACCTCCGACCCCGGTTGCACGCCAGCTGGCATATGCAGCTATACCTTCGAGAGGGGCACCCTCTATTGCCCCCGTGCCAGGCAAGGAACCTGTACTGGCACGCGCCATCCAGGCATCTTCGGTCGATGGAGTAGCGCCATCAAGTTGCTGTGGTCTGTGCTGTCACTTTTCTGTTTTGTTTTTTTTCAGCCAGGAGTGCAAGCTGCAGTGATGTCATGGCACATACATGCTAACGTCTACGCCTCCATGCTGCTGCCATCACCTAGCAGTGCCCCGGCCATCACGGGGCCGCTGCAGAGTGGTGGACCCTGGATTCCTCCCGGAGGTAGGAGAGCAGCCCTCAGGCGCTGAATCCTATCTCCCCGCTGACCCTGATGGCCTGGGCTCACGTCCGAACCCGGTCGCCAGTGGTGCAAGGTGTGCGCCCAGTGCCTCAACCTCAGTGCCACCGGGCCGCCCCCCAGCCCTCCTTACTGCCTTCTCACATTGCTTGCCCACCTTTAGATTGTCTGATATTACCCAGGTCCCTTTCCATTTTGTTGTTGTTAGTATCTCCCCATTGTGTACTCTTCCCTGGGTTTTGTTTCCCAGGTGCATTACTCGCACTTCTTTGCATTGAATCTAAGCTGCCATACATTTGACCATTCCTCCAACCTTGCCAAGTCCCTTCTCATCCTCTCCACCCCACCTGTGCCTCCTGGGCTACATGCTGCCCTGCACCAAGCGTGGGTCCATTGGGCCCGCTGGAGAATGCCGCCTGCAGTGGGGGCTGGCCGACTCAGCGGTCCCAGCATCAGTGCCACCTCGACCAAGGGGTCACAGTGACCCAGCTGATGTGGGATGCCATCTAGTGGCGGTTTGATAAAGAACATCTACAGGAAGGAGTCACATTTGTCTTCCCGGAGCCGACAGTCACTCTCACGACCAATGCCTCCCTGATGGGCTGGGGTACCCAGCTGGGAACACAGGGTCCATGACCCCAGTCTCCCAAGGAGTCCCGATGTCACATCAACCTGTTGGGGCTTTGAGCTGTTTGCCTGGCCCTAATAGCCTTGCTCCACATCTCCAGGGTCAGGTCGTCCATGTCCAGATGGACAACATGATGACCTTATACTACCTCAACAAGCAAGGTGGAACACATTCCCTACCTCTGTGCTGGGAAGGTCTCTGTATCTGGACCCTTGTGCTCAGCCTCAACGTTGACTTTCTGGCCATTCATGTGGTCATCCTGTCCAGTCGGCTGGCAGACCCCCTCAGCCAAAGGCGAGGCATCTCACAAGTGGTCCCTTCATCAGGAGGTAGTGGATCAACTGTTCTCCCAGTAGGACACTCCTCAGGTGGTTCTGATTGCCTCCCAGGAGAATGCCAAGCTGGAGGCTGTTTTGTGCCCCCCAAGTGGGGGCACGCTGTGCAGGGATGCCTTCACGAGGCCCTGGATCCTGGGCCTCCTTTATGCCTTCCCTCCTTTCCTCTGGTCCACAAGGTCCTGATCAAAGCTCAGAAGGACAAGGCACAGATGATCCTAGTGGTTCTGGACTGGCTCGCCAGTTCTGGCACTCAATCTCCTCAGCTTCAGCAGCAGGCCTCCGTGGCGTCTGCCACTCGCCTGGACCTGCTCTTGGAGGAGGGTCCTCCACTTGGAACTTCAGTCCCTGCACCTGACAACCTGGTTCCTGAGCAGCTAGAGTTCAGGCTCTTGGTCCCTTGACAAGGTCCTCCATGTAGTTGAGGCCTCTCAGGAGGAGTCGACTCCTCGGTGCTGTTCTTGAAATGGAAGAGATTCTCCATTTCGTGCCAGAGCAAGGAGCTGAGCCCCTGTCTTCTTCTGTGGCTAATATCCTTGATTACACTGGTTCCTCTCTGTTTGGACTTCAGTTGATGACCCTCAGGGTGCACCTGGCAGCCATCTGTGCATATTGGGCACGGGCTGGTATGCCGGCGTTGACACAGAGAAAGTAGTCAGGTGCTTCTTTAAAGGTCTTGACAACATTTCCCTTCTGGTGTGTAACCACCACCACCTTGAAACTTATTGCTGGTGTTGGCAGTGCTCATTGGCAAGCCACTTGAACCAGTGCACAGGTGTGAGTTTCACACCTGTCTTGGAAGACTGCCTTCTTGGTGGCCATCACATCCGTTGGAAGGATCAGTGAGCTCCAGGCGCCTCGTGGAGTCTCCATACCTGATCTTCCACAGGGACAAGGTTGTTCTTTGCCCCATCCGAAAGTTTCTTCCAAGTTTGTCTTGGAGTTTCACCTTATCCAGGTGATAAATTTCCCGGTGTACTTCACCAGTCACCTTGAAGGCAAGCACAGGCTTTCATACTCTGGACCTGCACACACTTCTTGTCTACTACAATGAGCGCATGGTTTGAGTTCAGGGAGGTTTACTAGCTGTTTGACACCTATGGTGATGCGACCTGACTGACTGGCAGCAAAGCTGACGATTGGCAGGTGGATAGTCTCCTGCATCAACCTCTGTTATAGGTTGTCTGGTAGGGAGCCTCCTGTAGGACTTAGCGTTCATTCCACCAGACATATGCTGCCTCAGTGGGTGCTTTGGGACACCTATCCAGGAGATCTGCAGGACTGTTACCTGGATGTCAGCAAATATCTTCATCTCCCATTACCACATCGACCTTGAGCCATGCTGGGATGCTGGATTTGTGGCCTCAGTTCTCCAGTCTCTGTTCCTAAATAAGGGTATGTGCCTGCCCTCCTTCCAGAGATCTGCCAGTCGTCTGCCAAGTGTGGATAGTAAACCATATCACACCCTAGAAAGACAAGTTACTTACCTGTAACTGTAGTTCTAGGAGTGGTATATAGTATGCACTCCACAACCACCTGACCTCCCCTGGCAAGTGGCATACTGATCTCGCTCCAGCAGGGAAGACCTGACGTCACAGGGCGGTGCTGAGGAGGACACCGTCCTGGTGAGTTGGAGGAGCCAGCTTGAAGACCTTCTGGTAGTCTTGGATGTACACCATATACCACTGCTAGAACTAGTTACAGGTGAGTAACTTGTCTATTCAACTCCATCCCATTTTCTTTTTTAATTGTATTATTTGTTTTAAAATATATAAGAGATAGATGGGATACAGTACATTGTATAGATCACATAATACAATCAAGCATAGCTAAAGCAACATACAATGCATTACAGTTATGAGCACAAGACCACAAATCATATACGTCCATAAATAAATCCACCCTGATACAGATCCATATACTAGTACTAAAATAGTAAGTCTTCCCCTTAAATCTCTCCTCCCCTCGCTTTTCTCACCATCATGCCAGATCTCTTAGTCACTGATTATGGAACAAAATGAGGATCTCGTACAGACATATAGAGGACCCATTTCCTCCATTGCCATCCCATTTTCTTTATTACTTCACATATTTTAGTGATTAGTACCACCTTTTCTTTATTGCTGAAAACAGTTGCATGAAAACAGTAACCCTGCTCCCTAGACTATATGTACTCTGGCTGCTTCTCTACACATAACATCACAATCTGTGTGTATGACATAGAGATTGTGTATGATCCTCATACACAACAAGGGTATTTTCAGCTCTCGAGGTTTCCATGGTAACGGAACTCACGAGCTGCACCTCAAGAACTCCAGTTATCATGGAACCCTCTCGGTGACATGCACAATCTTTATAGTGTATGGTCACTTATAGAAAGACTGCCCTTACTTTCTTGCTGGTTTATGTGGTCATTTTGCGCCTCCTATGGCCTGTTTCACACGCGGCCCGTTCTCAGGATCGTCCTTTCGCCCACAGCATGCGCACCACCTTCTAAGTGTTATGCCGCACTAGCTATGTAGCTAGTGCAGCACAGCAACTATGATGACATAGCTAGTGCAGCATAACAGCGTTGTTGATGGGATAGATTTCCATCTACAACAACATCCCACCATATAGTATATTGTAATTCTCTCCACAGCAACATATTTTGATATCATAAACAGAATTATGATGTCAGGTGTGAGCAGGCAGCCAGTGCTAAAGGGCAGGTACTGTATTGATGCAAAATACCCTTAGTAATAGTGAAATAATGGGTGACAAAAGAAATAATACAGGGGATGGAGGCAGAACCTACGAAGAAAAGCTGAAACATGAGTTTGTACACCCTAGAGGAAGAGAAGAGCAGAGGGGAGATGTGATTGAAACTTTCACATACTTGAGGGGATCAACAAATCTGGCACAGAGGAGTTGTTTAAGCTGAGGAAGCGAAGGGACACGAGGGGCATGGGCTAAGACTGGAGGGTGGCAGATTCAGGAGGGAGATGAGGAGGAATTATTTCACTGAGAGGGTGGTGTCGAAATGGACACTCTACCAGAGGAGGTGGTGGCATGCAGGAAGAGGGAGGGAGTTTCAAAGAGCATGGGACAGGGCAAGGAGGGCTGGGTAAACAATGCTGAGCAGTTTTCAAGGGTGAGAGGGGGATGGGGCAGCTGCAGTATAGGGGTGCTAGCTGTGCATTCGAGCAGACTTGATAGACTATGAGGCCTGTCTGCTGGCAAGTTTCATATGTTCTTATGTTCGTAATGGTGAAAATTAAAGAATAAAGTATGCAATATAAGCTGCATTTATGCCTGAATATTGAATTTTTTCAAAGTTGTCTCAGCTGTGTCATGGTCTCTTTACTTAACTCAGGAGAGAAAGAATATACACTTACCAGTGTTTTGCTGAAATTAAAGATCACTGTCTACTGTTGATTGGTCATCTCATCCCTCTTCTGCTACCTCTTCTACCTCCTCAATCTCCACCTCCTCTGTAGTGGGGTAATACACGGTAAAAACCTTCCTGATACCCCCGCAGTTTGTAGCTGTTCCGTTTGCCCCCACTGACCACTCATTGATGCCTGAGCATCTTCTTCTGTGTTCCTCTTGATTCTGTCCCCTGTTTGGTCTGTAAGCTGAGATCCGTTGCTATCACCACTGTCACTGTTTAAAAATATTGTGTATTTCTATATTGGGGTCTGGGTTTAAGTGCCATGTGTACACATTTCTCTCTGTAACTGCTATGTCTCATTTAAATGTTTTTAATTTCTGCTGTTTTATGTGTTCCTTGTATTCTTGTATCTCCTTCATTATCTTTTTTTTGTAATGTAAGTTTTTATTGCATTTATCTTTCAACTTCAATTATAGTTGAAATAAATATATGGCATTACATATGCAGCATCAAATCTTGCAACTAAAGGCTGGCAAACTAAATTCTGGGAGGAAGAGCTTCCTTGAGTTACAATTCTAAACAGACCTGTTAAGTTACATATAAAGATTACATTTGTCATCATAGAAAGAACGGTCTGGATTATAGAAATAGAAATATGGTTAGGGCTCAGGTCTGGTGGTACTTCCTTTAAATTGATACTCTGGTATCTTGACTATAATTGAATGATTCAATGGGATGGGCCCCTGCCCTCAGCTCCTTCTTTATCTTTTCTAGATTTGCTGTAATTCCAGTTGTTATACCTTACTTTTATAGTCCTCCTACACAGAAACATAGAATTTGATGGCAGGTAAGGACGGCTTGGCCCTAGTCTTCCAGTTTTTCCCTACCTACAGTGTCACCATGAGACCCTACTTAATCTCCAATTCTCTCCTTTCCACTAAAATTCCTTATACCTATCCGTGCATTCTTTAACTCCAGCACTGTTTTCCCCTTCCTACCCTCCAGCTTTATTTCATATCCCCTGTTCATGAGCATCTTTTTTTTCTGAAAAATGCTTCCTCTTATTTACTCTGATGAGGAATTTAAAGGTCTTTATCATATCCCTCCTCTCTCTTCCTGGGTGTACATATTGAGGTCCTTTAGTCTCTTCTTGTAAGGCTTCTGATGCAGACCCAGCACAAGTTTAGTTGCCATCCTTTGGACAGCCTCCACTCTGTCGTGTCTTTCTGGATATGTGGTCTTCAGAACTGGACACAGTATTCCAAGTGGGGTCTCACAAGTGATCTGTACAGTGGAAACACCACCTCCCTCCTTCTGCTGGGTGATACCCCACCCTAACATCCTGCTGGCCCTACCCACTGCCTTGTCGCACTGCCTGACCACCTCTAGGTCATCAGTTATGATTACCCCCAAGACTCTTTCCTGTTAGGTGGTCGTCACTACCCTCCATCCATTTTGTACTCCGCCCTGGGTTTCTGTGCCCTCACGTGGATGATTTTGCACTTTCTTACATTGAAACCCAGCTGCCATGCTCTTGACCACTCCTCAAGTTTTCTCAGATCTCTGCATTCTCTCCCCCTACCCCGAGTGTCCACTCTGTTGCAGACTTCAGTGTCATCCGTAAAGAGGCAGACCTTCAATTGTAGCCTCCACCAGTCTCCTTCGGCTGTGCTGTGCAATGCCAGACTGATGAGAAACGAGACTGCAGTTATGGTGGACTTGATCTCTTTGGTGATCTGGCTTGTATCACAGAGACCTGGCTGGGTGATGACGCCAGGCCAATTTTGAAGCATCTGTCCCCGCCGTGGTATTCTAGTAGTGCACTGCCTGAGGAGGGAACTCAGGGGTGGGGGTGTGGCCATCTGTTTTAGATCCAGTTTGAACTTTACCATGCACCCAGTGGGTTCAACCTCGTCCTTTGAATGTGTGGCAGTGCGTGTGGGTCCAGGTGCAGGTTGCAGGATTTTCCTTGTTTATCGTCCTCTGGGGTGGGGGTGGGGGTTCTGCAGGAGGTTGTGGATTTCATTGTCGCTGGAGTGTTGGGAGTCCCTAGATGGTTAATTCTGGGGACTTCAATGCTTGGTCGATTAATCCTCACAATTTGGATATGACCACCTCTAGTTGATGACATCACTGAGCCTAGCCTAAGCAGTTGCTTCTGTAACCCATCACCAAGGCCACACCTTGGACTTGGTGTTCTCACTGGGGCTTGAGGTTACGAACCTCAGGACTGATCGGGTCACTTGGTCCGATCATTGCACAGTGGAGTTCTCATTTGGTGTCCCCTGATAGTCCTCCCTGTTGAGATGGTCATCTACCACCCTTTAAGTGGATTGTCCCCAGAGGGACTTTTGGCAATGGTTGATTTGTCTGGTGTGAGTGCTGCATGTGCGATTGGCACAGGCGTGGCGATGGCGGCTTATAATACAGCTGTCTCTGGTGCTCGATGCCATTGCACTGTTCTGTATATGACCCAGATTTTCTCATGAGACCCCCATTGTTTGATGGGGCTCTCAAGGAGATTGAAGCAAAAGGGTCGAAAGTTGGAGCATTGCTGGTGGAGGACCCGGTCCGAGGAGGAGGATAAATTGTCCTTGAGAACTCACAATCGTGAGTATCAAGGGGCAAGCGACCGTGAAGAAGGGGCAGAGTTCCTGTCCAGGAGATTGCTGTGGAAGAACTTGTTTGGATTGTAGGCAGACTACTTCATCCTATCTGCCTGAAGCCAAAAAGGCATTTTAATCATACTGTTTGAAGAATTTGCTCAGTTCTTCCCTGACAGGGTATCTTCTTTCCGGTCTGGGATCTCCCCAGAGGGCAAGATCAGCCTGCAGTAGGGTGCCTGGTAGAAGCATGGGGACTCATATTGTCTGGGAGGAGGTTTGGCCAGTGTAGGTGGCAGAGGTTGTGAGGTGATCTTGAAGCTGCGGCCACCTTTTGTGAGCTGGACCTAGCACTGACATATCTCTTAGTGGGATGTACCAAAATCGTTGGTCCAGTGTTCGCCAGTAAAATCCAGTGCTTGCTCTGAGGGGATTTTCCCTGATGTCTTGAAGGAGGCATTGGTGAGGCCCTTCTGAAAAACCATCGCTCTACCCTGATGTCCTGGTGAATTATTGTCCAATCTCCAACTTCCCATTCTTGGGAAGGTTGTGGAGAAAGTGGTGACTCTGCATCTTGAGGCACATCTTGCGCCTTGACATCTATGAGCCATTCCAGTCTGGATTTAAGGCAAGGCACAGCACCCAGACAGCGTTGGTTAGGATGCAAAATAACCTCCTTAGGGCAAGGGATAAAGGAGACTGGTCAGTTCTTGTTCTCTTTTATCTGTCTTCAGTGTTTGACACACTGGCGACATTGTGCTTTTGGATCACCTTGGAGAGTATTGTGGTCTTGCTGGCATGGTCATCAACTGGTTTGAGTCCTACCTCTCGAGTAGGAAGCAAAGGGTAGTGATGGGAATTTCTCCTCCTCTCTGAAGCTCCTACCATGTGGAGATCCTCAAGGTTCGAGCCTATTGCCGATGTTGTTCAGCGTTGTACATGCTGCCCCTGGGAGAGCTCATCATACGTTACAGTCTGGGTTTTCACTGCTATGCAGATGATACCCAGCTGTATATTATTTTGCCTCTGGAACAAATGATGACATTGAAGTGCTAAATAATTGCCTTATCAAGATCCAGGACTGGATGTCCTCTAACTGGCTGAGGCTAAACTCGGCAAGACGGAGGTGCTGGTGATCGAGCTTGGTCAGGGCATGATGGGAATGCTTCCAAGGTGGCAACAGGACTTGTCCTGGGATCTACCTTGTGATAGCATCCTCTAGTGTGAGAAATCTGGGTGTCATTCTTGATGTCAGGTTGACACTTGATGCTCAGGTGTCATCTGTCGTCCAAAGTGGTTTCTACCACTTAAGGAATGTCACCTAGATTAAACCCCTGGTTCTGCCCGAGGACCTTCCCTCACTGGTACACACCGTTGTTGCATCCAGTTTGGACTACTGTAACACCCTTTACTCGTGGTCAGTGGAGGGAACCTCAGCCAACTGCAGCTAGTGCAGAACGTAGTGGCCAGGTTACTGATGGGCCTACCTAGCTCCTGTCACATGACCCAGGTCCTGTGAGGTCTGCATTGGCTGCCTGTCAGGTGGAGGATCATCTTCAAGGTGGGCTTGTTCACCTATAAGGCCCTATATGGCTCGGACCTTAGCTACCTGACTGACCTCCTTACGCCTGCCAGCCTGGTCCGCTCCTCGTCTCCTCCACCGGTGTCTCCTGGCGGTTCCAGGACCAGGCTGAAAACTCAGGTGACCGTTCATTCGAGGTGGTTGGCCTGGTTCTCTGGAACTCGCTCCCCAGATCTCTGAGGGAGGCCTCTGGTGGAGACATTTAAGAGGGTCTAAAAACGTATCTTTTGCAAAAGCGTTTCCAGACTAATTGCAGTTGATTTTAATGATGTATTTATAATTATTAATTACTAATGCTTATTTATTATGTAATTTTAGATTTGTTTTTATATATCCTTTATGGAGCTTTGAACTGTGTTTGATGTGTCTGCCTTGTCTGTTTTACCTTGTAAGGCTCCCAGAACCTCTGGGAAGGGCCCATATAAATAAAGTTTACATTACCTTACCTACCTCTTCTGCAAAGTCACTTATAAAGACATTAAAGAGGACCAGTCCAGTACTGATCCTGGGCGTTCCACAAGTCAGCCCTCCCTTCTCCGGAGTGAACTCCATTAACCACCACCCTCTGTTGCCTATTTCCTAATTTCTTTATCCAGTTTACCACCTTTGGACCCACTCCTAAGCTGCCCAACTTCTTTATGAGTCTCTTATGTGGAATGGTGTTGAAAGTCTTTCTGAAATCTAGGTAGGCCACATCCATTGTTCCAACCAGATCTAATTCCTGTCACCCAGTCAAAGAAATGCATCAGGTTTGTTTGACATGACCCCCCAACACACACACACACACACACACACACACCTCCCAATGAATTCATGCTGCCTCAGGTCTTGTAACCCATTTGATTCAAGATATTCCAGAATTTTTCCTTCAGCAGTGATTCCATCAACTTTCTCACCACTGGTGTTAGGGTGACTGGCCTGTAGCTTGCAGCCACCTCTCTGCTGCCATTTTTGTGAAGTGGGACTACATCTGCCTTCCTCCAGTCCTCCAGAACCACTCCTGTTTTCAGTGAGACACTAATGTCGATTGATTTCTGTTGTGAGACTCTGTTCCTTCCCTTTTCTCAATTATTGCTTCAATAATCAATCAATCAATCAATCAAATCTTTATTTATTCAGGCGAGCATCATTGAGCAAGGCTCATTTACAAGATGGACCTGATAAGGTCAAGGTTCAATAGTTGGTACACAACAGATACATCTGTGCACTAATATATGCATAACAGATACAGAACAAAACACTTATAAATACAATGATCAAGGGTAAGAAGTTGATTAAGACATACATGACAAGGTAGGTTATAGGAAAATTATACAAAGATAAAGTATATACATATCCCAATAGAGGAGTCAAGGCATACACACAGCATAATGTAATACTAGGATGAATGGGAGCATTTAGGAATGATGTAAGGGCTAGTAATTAGTGGGAGAAGGATTAGGTAGGTAGTAGGTAGTTAGGTAGAATTAAATGGAACTGGGATACTATAAAAGGGTGGCTGCCCGTGAGGGAGAACTGTGGGACAAAAATATGCCATACATGGTGGCTGTCTGGAAGGGGGTTGTGAAATGGCAAGTCTAGCTCTTATGGTAGCAGTTGCATTTCCTCTGAAAAACGTGCAAAGATGTTTAAGGATGCTATAGGTATAAGATTGGACAGCTTTAGGATTTCTGTAAGTATTCCAAGCCATAGCTAGAGAATAGCTGATTGCCGTCCTCCCTAGCCGGGTGTTGACTTTAGGTATTTTGAGCATGATGAGGTTGTTGATGAGGTTGTAAGAGCTTACATGAAGTCAATAGAACATTAATTTTTTTATTAACACTCTGGAACCTCTTGATATCCTTATGTTTTGACATACTTAGCGAGGGTATAGCACGTGCCACTCAAAGTCTCTTTGCTGAAGGTGTTCAATTCTGTTAAGGAAGGCCTTATTACTTCTTGTCTCTGACCAAGTTTTGTCCTGTTGGAGACTAATAAAGTGTAAGATATAAATATCTGTTCTGCTCCTTTTGTATTTCTGGAAATGGCTCTGGTGTTAAGATTCACCCTTTAAACTAAATATTCAAAGAGGATATTATCTTTGTATTCCTAATCGGTGTGAATTCGTCAAGGCGGTCCTGGTGGGGTTTATAGATACAGTGTATGGAACATTTATTGCAGAGCACCCCTTGCTGTGCTAAAAATAGTAGGACCATGGGACCAAAGTACTGAATATAGACACCAAAACCTGTAGAAATGAACAAATGAGTCCAGGCTGCCTGCAATTCTGCAGCTGTAATCCATAATCCGTTCAGTTCTGCATCACCCAGTCAACTTCTATACAACTGATAATCAAAAAGTAGGTCAGACACCAATATAATTTCCAGATCTTCTTGAGGCAATCTCTTGCAGCAGGTCATAACAAGTGGGATTCAGCCACAGGCCCTCACCTTTGGATGATTTCACAGCAGTTGACCCTGGGACCTCCCTCAGCACCACCACAGCCGTACACCTGGCATGTATAAAAGGGAGGCGGTCCCACCAGGCATGTCTCAGTTCTTTTCAACCACGAGCTGCATGCAACAAGTCCTCCTTCGGAGCTCCTGTTTTCCAGTCGTCTTTAGAAAAGTTCTAAAATGAAACCTATTGCTTTAATTGTTTTGTTTTTTGTTTTACCAAACTAATGTCTTTGGAACCTTTATTCCAAGTTGTTCCTGTAGCCACAGAATTGCAAAAGAAGACCTCCACACAGTCTGTGTTCGTTGCCTGGGTCCTGAGCACGGCACTGTGGAGTGTGTCTTTGTCAAAATTCAGCAGAGCCACAAAACGCGAAGACTGCAACAGCTCCGTGAGTATCTCATGGAGCAGAAGGTAGCCCTCTTGGAGCAACAGCAGCAGCACAAACACTCCTATGTGAGGGATTCCTCGGCATCCTCTTCAGGGTCTCACGGCTCCGTGGAGGCCCTCCACCTCGGCACAGGATCATGGTAGAAAGCATGCTTCTAAGACCAAACATGTCTCTACCACCCTGTGTCATCCTCTACAAAAGTTGTAAGTATGGGTGCAGGTAGCCCCTCATATATAGTCTTCACTACTGTCAATGATTGTGGGGCTTCTCTCTAGGCTTGTCGATGGCTCCCCGATGGCAGGCACCTCTGGGTTATTTTGCAGCTGCCAGTGCTGACCCCGCTATCATTGCTGCATAATAACCGTCTGTCGGCGATGGCCTCTGGCTCATGGACAACCCTCTCGTTGATGACCCCTGCAACATGGCCTGTCAATGACTCTCTCATCGACAGCTCAGCACTTTGGCCTGTCGGCGGCCCTGTACCACTGCCCATCGATGATGCTCAGCGTTCTATCGCTGCCTTCTCCGTTGAAGAATGTTCTTGTCAGCGGCGGGGACTGGGAACACGTCGACAGTGGCGACAGTCAGCCTAGCACCGTTCTTGACAAATTTGGGATCCTTATGCCCCCTTGTCGGCTGCTCATTTGGTCCCTCTGCTGGCCTCAATTCCGTCTGTGGTGCCCATTTGCTCAGCTAGGTCTACCACTTCTGGACAGATGGCCATGATTGATGTCCAGGCTCTGGTTAAATCCATCCTGGACCTCACTCAGACCCAATGCTCCCTAGGGAGATGTTGCCATTCCTCTCTGCTCCTTCTCAGCCCCTTCGGCCCAGCAGGACGGCCATCTCTTCCCTGTCTCCCTGGGTCTGTATACCCAGGAAGTGGACATGGAGGACCCATTCCTGCAGGACTGGGGTCTATCAAACAGGGAAGAGGAGGCGACATGGACCAGGAGGAATCCCCTCGGTTCTCCTCTGCCGCCACCTCCTCCTCTGTTCAGGAGGACATTACCCCTGGCCTCCCTTTTTCCCTGCGGATGACCCAACGTTTATGGACATCATACTCCACCTCAGAAAACTTCCAGTTCCAGGGCATGGAGCAGGAGTCTTCTCACAAGATATTGGCTCAGTACCTGGGTATACCTGAATGCCCTACTCTGGTTAGCCCTCTATTGGTGAATGCCTTTGAAGAGGCTATTATGGCCACCTGGAAGCAACCTTTCAAGATTCCCTCCAATCCAAGGAAGGCGGACAGGCTTTATCAAGCTTTGTGGCTCACCCTGTTTCACATCTCTGCCTCAGGTAGACCCTGTGGTGATTAATGCCGCACATGATGGGTCCTCAGGCCTCAGCATGAGTGCGCAGCCCCCAGATCACGGAGTCTATAAGTTAGGCGCCATCGGAAAACAGTTTTTTCCTCTGCTGCCTTGTCCCTCCGGTACTTAATTACATGGGACACCTTCTTAAATATCAGGAGGACATTCTTAAAGCCTCCCAGGCAATGGTCCAGTTCCTCCCAGTGGGTGCTGTCCAGGAACAACCTGACGGTGAAACTTTCCATGAGGTGGCGACAGTAGGCCGCCTCCTGTTAAGGGCCACTTATGATGCCGTAGATACCACGGTTGTACATCCCCTGCTGGTATATGTCTCGGGCGTTACGCCTGGCTGAGGGTGTCTGGTTTTCCCAGGACGTTCAGCAATCCATTTTGAATGCTCCTTTAAAGGTGTGCAACTGTTCAGTCCACAGGCATGGGACATCTTGAAAGACCTGCAGGACTCTGGTCGTACCCTGCAATTGGTACGGACCCTTTACCGCCTAAGGCCAAACAACCCTTTAGGGGTTCCTCCAGGGTCTGTCCCTCATTCATTTGGCAGCCTGTCAATAAAAGGAAACCTCAATTGCAATTGCCACGCCCAAGAAATGCTCCCAAACACTGGTATGTCCTGCTGCGCCTCAGCAGGGTCTGCCTCCGCCTGAGGGTCTTCCAACGTGTCATGGGTATGGAAGCCCTACCCACGGCCATTGGGGCAGGTTTTCCCTGCACCTGCAGGGTGACAATATCTCCTCCGACCAGTGGCTACTGCAACTGATCAATACGGACACACACTAGAGTTCAGGAGATGCCTCTTCCATCGCCACCCAGGGTCTCTCACTACCCCCAGACCAGGCACTGGTCCTAGGGACTGAGATCGCTGCCTTACTATCAAAAGGGCTATCGAACCACTTCCCTTCCTCAGCAGGGGACAGGATTTTACTCCCACTTCTTCCTGGTCCCCAAATGGATGGGGATTTCACGACCATTTTGGATCTAAGGGGTCTCAACCTCTACATCGTTTACCAAAATTCTGCATGATGCCCTTCCGACACTTCTTTCTTTGCTGAACAAAGGCGATTGGCTTTGCTTTTCGGATATGAAGGATGCATACCTTCATATCATGATGCACCAGCTCACAGACAGTTTCTCCATTTCTATCGCCTTCCTGCCCTTTCCACTCATCCAGAAAGTACTACTCAAACTGGTGCAGGACAGAGCATCTATGATTCTCATAAGCGCCATTCTGGCTGAGACAGATTTGGTTTCTCTGCTTTACAGCTCTCAGACACGGAACCAATCCCTCTGCCTGTTTGCGAGCCTTGCTGTCCCATGCACATGGCTCCCTGTTACACCTGGGCTTTCGCTCCCTCCACCTGCACGCCTGGCTCCTAAGGATGTAGTCCTCTTGTGCTTTTGGGTATCCCAAAGGTGGTAGAAGTTCTCTGGGCTGCTAGGAAGCCATCTACTCAGTCTTCCTATTCTCTGAAGTGGAAGCAGCTTCTCTACTTAGGCGTTGGCTCTGGCCTTGGATCCTTATGAGTGTCCCCTCAGCGCATCTTAGATTATTTGCTCTCCTTGTCAGAAGGTGGACTGCAATATTCCTCTGTGAAAGTCCAGCTTTCAGCTTTTGCGCATTTCATTTGCTTGTGGGCAACATTCCTTTGTCCCAGTTGCCATTAATTGCACCTTTTTAAAGGTATTCTGCACCTTCATCCCCTTATTAGGGATCCAGTCTATGTTTGGGATTTGAATTTTGTGCTTGAAAAATTGACCATGAGTCCTTTTGAGCCTGCTGAATCCAGTGACCTCTGGTATCTCTCTTGGAAAACTGTGTTTTGATAGCCATTACATCTGGCAGACGGGTCTCGGAGGTATCGCCCTGATGTGCAAACCCCGTATGTTCAGTTTCATAATGACTCGGGTGTCTTTACGCACTAACCCAATGTTTTGCCTAAGGTTGTTTCTGCTTTTACTTTAAATCAGATCATCCAATTGCCAGTTTACTTTACGGACCCTCAGAATCTGGGGAAGCCTTGCTTCATGCACTCAGTGTGCATAGAACATTGAGTATTTACCTTCTCGGACTTCACAGTTCGAAAATCACAGCAACTTTTGTTTTTTGCCCCTGGATGCCAAGGCATTGGTGTCTCCAAGCAGTGCTTGTCTACATGGTTGGCCAACTGTATTATGTTTATTTTTGCAAAATACGTCCCACTCACAGGTGTTTTCAAGCCACACTCTGCCAGAGGCATGGCCACCTCAACTGCCCATTTCTGAGGCATTTTGGCTTGGATATCTGCAGAGTCGCACGCGGTCCACTGTACATACCTTTACTAGGCATTACAGTCTGGACATTGCTTCTAAGAGGTGCACTGTTTTGAACGGGCTGTCCTACAAGGCCTCCTGTCCTAATCATTCATGATTCATTACCATCCTCCGCTGGGTTTTACAACTGCTTGGGAATCTTCCCACTTATTATGACCTGCTGCAAGAGATTGCCTTGAAGAAGATTGTACAGTTGTCTAAGAACTTACTGTAACAGTAGATATTCGAGAGTATCTCTTGCAGCAGTCATACAGCCCACCCTCTTTCCCCTTGCTGTTGCTTCACAAGGGTTACTTGCTCCTGTCTCTTAATACTCTATGAGCTGCTGCCTTTATTTTTCCCTCCTCGGTTCCCTCAGAGGCCCTCAGATATGGTTACACATGTGGTTGCTGGAATGGGAAAAGAATTGAGGAATGCCTGGGGCCTCCCTTTTATACCTGCCAAGTGTATGATGCATGGTGGTGCTGGGAAGGTCCCAGGGTTGACTACTGTGAAATCTTCCAAAAGTGAGGGCTGAATCCCACTTGTTATGACCTACTGCAAGAAATACTCTCAAAGATCTACTGTTACAGTAAGTTCTTACACAACTGTACTTGTTCTCTAATTTATTTCTTATTCACTTAACACATCCACAAAATGGGGATGACATCTGGCTCACATATCAATATCAGTATAATATCGATATTACACTACACTGATTTATTTTTGCTGTAAAGCACAGGAATCACCCTTGAGCTTGTTCTTGTTATTTTCAGGGCTGTACCAGGATGTTTGAGCAACAAAATCATTTTAAGGAGGATTTTGCTAATCCACTGGAACGTGGACAGAGACATACCAAGACCAAGAGAACTAGCTACTGGTCGAAAGGCTATGAGAAAGCTGGCAAGAAAAATGTCTGGGTTCTTCCTGAGGCGTACCAAGGCTCTCATTAGTGGTCAGCTGCCAAAGAAGGAAGACAGAGTGAGGACTTATTTTTATTTATTTATTTAGTTTCTGTTGCCTGGGAAAGGATTCTGCCTAGTTTCAACCTTGTCCCGGGAGGTTCTTCACCATGATAAACACTATGAGATGTTGCAACTTGTTTAACACATTCACATGTTAAATTCATACAGCACAAATGTCTGAAGGCACATTTTAGTCTACATTATTTACTTAAAATTTATTTATTTAAAGTTTTGAATAGGAAAGGCACAGTGAGCTAAAATATCTTGTTTCCAGGTGCATCCTGAGGAGAGGGCCTCAAAGCAATATAGAATTCATTGGAAGAAATAACTAACAAATGCAAGCATCATCCAGTAGTAGGTACACATGTAACTCTCTTTTGAAGTCTGGTTGACTAGATATGAGAAGTGACTATAATTTGATTAGTCAAATCCTTACATTATTATAGCATAATGCAGGCATTACTTATTTTTAATAGATAAAATGGATTATTTGTAATGGTTTTATAGACACTAGGAGAACATGTACATAGAGAACAAGAAGTTCAGGATGGTGTGCCTGCAGCCTCTCTTCCTTATATTGTTATGGATACAGAATGTGTGCCCTAGATGTAGTCGATGAACACTTGATATTCAGGATTTGATGCTGACTTTGCATGTACCTGCTTTTCCTATTGAGCGGCGGGCACTCTCAGTTTCGTGTCTTGCTGTTTGGCTTATCCTCGAGGCTGCAAGCACTCACCAAGCGCTAGTTGTGGTGGCCACAGCTGTCACCGAGCAGCCCTTTATGTTTTCCTGTACTGGATGATTGACTCCTCAAAAGCATCATCATGGGATGCGTGTTGCAGACCCTGTCACAGGCCAACCTGATGTTCGATCAACTGGATCTGCTGGTCAGAGAATCCAAATCGTTCTGATCCTCCCAGTACCTGCAATATGTCAGCATGGTTCTGAATAAGGCCGTCCACGCTTCCTTCTAGATCCTTAGGCGGAAGATCTTCTGATTCACCCTGGTGATTTCATGCTCCCAGGTCTCCGCCAGTCGCATGGCAAGACTTCTAGCCCTGATGGCAGCTGCAGTTGTTTCAGTTCCTATGGCATGTCTTCAGATGTGGATGCTTTGTGCTCAGTGGGCCCAGGCTTTAGATGCCCTAGAAATACAAAATCACACTTACCCCATAATGCAGAGCATCATAGGATATATGCAAATCACTATGAAAAGTTAGGCTGGTTCTGCTTTAAGCAAGGATGCATGGTGCCAGGAGGGCCTCTCACACAATCTGCTAAGGGTGAGAAGACATAGACATGTGTTTTGTCCTATTTGTTTTTATTTATTTAGCTTTCATTGACCAATTAAGTACAGAATACATATAAGTACTGTGGCAGAATCAAACCACACAAGGTGAGGATCCTGAACTTCAGGAGGCCGATTTTAAAAGATGGAGAATGCCTCAGGAATGCCCTGGCAGGGGACGGGGGTAGAGGAACAGTGGGTGAAGTGGAGGAACAGTGGGTGAATTTCAAAGGAGGGATAGAGAGGCAACACACCTCTGTGTCGAACAAGGAAGCAAATGTAGGAGGAAAAAGGATTGCTATAGTTCTCAAAAGAGGTGTCCAGGAAGGTCAGGGCAAAAAGTTAGCATTCAGGAAGTAAAAGGAAATGCACAGTGGGGAGGATAGAGAGGTGTATCAGGAGAAACAGAGGGAAGCAGGGAAAGCAGTTAGCCCAGAGGTGCAAACAGAGGAGAAAATAACCCAGGCAGTACAGAAAGAGGACAAGGTAATTTTCAGGTATGTAAGTGAAAAGTAAGAAGTAGTAGTAGTAGTAATATATTTTATTCAAATCTTGAAAAGGAAACACTTGTTGAGCAAAGCTCATTTCAGAGGAGGTCCTACAAACAGTCATTCAGTTGCCATTCACTCTATAAAATTACAGAATTTAATACATTTTAACAAGCAAATAAATAAGGTTGCAGTAGAGAGTCATTGACATAAATAGGGGAGACAAAAACATTTAAGCATAGTAGTAGGTATTAAACAATATTGGACTGGCAGCAAGGTAGCAGTGATTCACTCAGGTTCTGAAACCATTGTTTGATTTGATGTTCTTATTTATCAAGTTTCTAGTTCTTATATTAGTTGGGATTGAATTCCACACCACAGGGCCCTTATTTATTTATTTGCTTTTGGTAACGGGTGAGTGCACACGGCATAGCAATGCTAGTTTCAGGCACCTAACCCGGGAGAAGATAGTTTAGAGCACAAATGAAGCAGACGTAGGACGAAGCACATGAAATGGTGGAACACAGTGAGGAATGCAGGCAGTAACAACAGCTGGAACAATAAACTCAAAGATCCGCACACATTAGAGTATATAGGGAGTGTTACAATGGAGGCAAACTGGAGGATACATTTAGTAATATAAACAACTAGAGTTACATGGTGAGTGAAACAGGCATTAGCAACAAAAGGTTTATACAAAACAAAGTGCAGTAAGTGCCTAAAATGAAGGTAGAATGATGAGAGAGGGGAAGGGTGGAGAGAGAGGGGTGAGGGAGGAGAGCAAGGGTGGAGAGAGAGAGGGGGGGAGGGAGGAGATGGGTAAATAAGGAGGAGGGAGAGAGAGAGATGTAGAGGAGGAAAATATTATAGTGAGAGGGGGAGAATGCGAAGCTTCAAGGTGGGTTAAAGCAGGGCATTGGCTGATGGATTGTAGATGTTCCAGGTGCCGAGTTTTAAAACTGGCATGGGTAGGTGCTCCACGAATGTTTGGAGGAAGCGAGTTCCAGTATTTGAGGCCATATGAGCAAAGGCGACATGAGCCATGTTGGTTTTACATCTGAGAATGTGATGGGGGCTAGGTCAGCAGACCGGAGCTCGTGGGACTGAGGTTGAGATGGACCAGACAAACGAGAGAAGATGGAGTGCCAGTGCGGACTATGTTGTCAATGAGAGCCCTAAGGGATTGGAGCCGAAGGCCAGAGGGGCAAGGCCAGCTAAGGTCTGAATAGAGTTGGCAATGGTGTGTGAAGCGAGGTGATGCCGAGGCATACCGCAAATATTGTTATAGGTGGTGTCCCACCTGTGGAGGGAAGATTTAGAGGCAGATAGATACATGACTGATCCATAAGTCAGGGGCGGGAGTAGAAAGCCTTGAGCCACAGCAAGTTTAGCCGAGGGGTAAGGGCTTAACTGGTACGATAGGCACCACTCTATCTCAAGATTACCGATTTACAGGTATTGGTTATGTGTAGTTCAAAGCTGAGGGATTCTCGCCCGACTGATGCCCAGGTATTTGAAGGATTTGGTACTATTTAGTGAAGAGGCGTTAGTACAGGTGATTTTAGGGTGTCAGGGTTTCTTTGAGTTTGGTAGGCGGTCCAAGAGCATAGAATCGTCTTACTAATGTTGAGAACAAGTTTATTCTCTATCAGCCATGACTGAATGGACGTGAAGTCAGAGTTAAGAGGTTGGTTGCCGTCAGGTGGGTTCCTCCCACTGTGATAAATTACTAGGTCATCCGCATAAAGGAGGTAGAGCAGGTTGAAGCAAGCAGCTAAATGTCATTTATGAAGATGGAGAAGAGCAAGGGGCCAAGTATGGAACCCTGGGCACTCCAACTTGATAGATGAGGGATCAGAAGAGGCGGAATTGAAAACAACAGTCTGCTGTCTACCGGACAGGTAACTGTCAAACCAGTCTACTACATCGGTAGAGAAGTCGAGGAGCAAGTTTGGAAAGGAGGAGGGTATGGTCTACCAGGTCAAAAGCTTTGGTTAAGTCAATGAAGATAGCACCAGTCAGCAGGCCAGAGTCCATGGCAGACAAGATATCACTGGTGAGTTTAAGGAGGGCAGTAGACGTACTGTGGCCCTTACGGAAACCGTGTTGAGAGCTAGACAAAAGGCTATGCTGCTGCAGATAGTCAAGAGTTTGGGTTGCCACTAGTTTTTCAAGGATTTTGCTAAGGAGGGAGGATAGCTATAGAACGGTAGTTCGAGATTAGTTTGGGATCACCCTTTTTGGAATAGGAATAACTTTGGCAATTTTCCAGATATTGGGGACTGAGCCGTGGCGCAGAGAGATTGAAGATTTTGGTGAGAGGAGACTATAAGCGGGCGGCGATCTTTAGAAGCCTGGGCTCCAGCCCATCTGACCCTACACTGGTATGGTCTGGGGCAGAGAGGAGAAGCCTCAAACTTCAGATTTTGTAATATTCGGAACCTGAAGGGGATGTGAAATGAGATTTCACATTATAGTTGTGCGAGGGACGTGAGTATTTTTGAGTGAACCAGGTAACTGGAGAGGTCCGAGAAATGGTGGTTAAAAGAGTTTGCTATCGTAGTAGGATTATTGCAGTGTGTGCCATTTATCAGCATGTCATTTGCATGAGTTGTTTGATTCGCCCAAGGAGGGTTTTATTGTGGCCTCAGAATTTTTCGAGTTACCTGCTGCTTTAGTTAGCAGATTTTTACAGAAGGAGCTTTTAGCTAACCGAATTTCTTTTGCAAACATTTCCCTGGGCTCGTAGTTATTATAATCAGCCATTAACTCAGTGGCTTTGAAACGGCACCATGCTTTATCTCTGACCTAATCAATGCAAGTAAGTCTTCGAGAGCCATTTTGCCTGGATCCTCGGATCCATTTAGTGACCCAGGGAGCATGGGTGTCTTGGATCAAACGAAATGTAGTAAGGAATTGTTCTAATGCCAGTTCAGCATTATTAGAGGTGTGAATGGGGACCAGTCTATCAATGAGAGATCATGTAAGAAATTTCTTGGTTAAAGTTAGCCAGGTTCAAGGTGATGAGTTTAGGAGGAGTAGAGTTTGCTGGGCGCCACGCCAGAGTGCAGAAAATAGGGAGTGGTCACTGATTGAGTCAGCTAGGGTCCCTGCACAAGCTATGCTATCCAGGTGATTTGTAAGGACCCAGTCTATAAGAGTGCTAGCCGAGGGGGGGCATGACCCTGGTGGGGTCTACAATAAGTTGGTGAAGATTGTGACCTTGGACAATAGTGTGAGAGAACTGGTTTAATTTACTTGTCCAGTTTAGGTTCAGGTCCCAAGAATGAGGACTTCATTCTGACCAATAGCCTTATCAACCTGTGATAGTAGTTCCTCAAGCCCAGCCGTGCCGCCAGCTGGAGGGTTATAGACACAGACCAAGTGAAGTTTCTTAGACCGAGCTTTACTGTAGCATAGATTGCTTCACAGTGAGATAGAGATGGTTGGGCATTGAGGGAGATAAGAATGCTGGTTTGAAGAAAATGGCAACACCCCGCTTAGTGGATGGCCTATCCTGCGAATGATGTTGTAGTTGGGCAGAGAGCAGAGATGATCAGAGGTGGAGGGTTTAAGCCAGGTTTCAGATAGGCAGAGGATATCTGGTTGTGCTGGGCACCCACGCCTCAGTTCAACCTTGTGTTTAGAAGAGGCTCTAACATTTAGATGGGCACACGGATGCCTTTGGGTCATGCTTTACAGAATGTGTTACTTGGAGGTCCAGGGTTTTCTCAATATCCCTCTAACATCAAGGTTAGGTGAGATAGATATAAGAGTTTGACAGATGTGTGAGAGGGTAGGATTATACTGTATCTTGGATTTATACAGAGTGTAGGATAAGTGATAAATGAATTTGTAATGAATGAGTAGGGGAAGGTGATAGGAGGCAGTTTAGGAGTTTTACTCTTAGGACACAGCCTGAAGTGGACAGGATAGCAGTGATGATATTTAAAGGAGATAGAGTTGTAGAGTATAGGGAGCCATATGAGGCAAAGAGCTGAAGAGGTTAATAAAATAATGAGATAGGAGAGATGGCCATTTGGAAGGTTATAAGTGTCAATTAAATTGTAGGAATGTGGAGAGAGAAAAGGAAGGTGCAGTCTTGTCAGTAGTGGAGATAAGAGCTAAAGTGTAGTGCCCACCAGTAGTTAAGAGTTAAAAGAACAGTAAGGCACTAGTAAAATCAATCATGCCCTCTAGCAGTCAAAAAGTATAAGCTGCTAATGGAAAATGAGGAGATAGTTAATTTCCTCAGCAGGGGGTATTGAGGGCGGACTTAAGTTGAGGCGGAGTTACACTCTATAAGTAAAGGAGTGGGTATAGTGGGGGAGCAGTGCCAGCGACTCACGGGTTTCAGCGACCTGGCCCCAGCTGAAGCAGCAGATTACAGCGGTTTACACTTTGCTCAGGGCAGGCAGTACTGATTGAGGGTGCCTAGTGGACTCGCGGTTATTCAGCCACGCTGCTCTCGCCTCACTAATTTCCAGCAAGTACCAGCGAGTTACAGGTACCAGCAACCAAGGCTGGGTCTCAAAACCGGAGAAATCAAGATTCAAACTGGGCGCTTAGGGACGTTCTGCAGCTTAGGGCAGCTCTAAGTTTAAAATGTAGCTCCATAATCAATAAGCAGTCAGTTTTCATACAAATAGTTGGAGCTTGCTACTGTAATTGAAGGACTTGGCATAAACATTGCAGAGTTAGATACTACTGTGGGTCCGTTTCGTTCAGGATTTTAAACGCCGGCTGGCAGTCCCGAGTAAAAGGCGCAAATTTAAAGTCTCTACAAAGCAGGACAAGCAAGGAGGCGCCGAAGGTGGTCGAAATGACCTTCTATGCCTCAGGGACTGTGTTCACATTGGTCACGGATCATGTCCAGGGCAGTTGAGCCACCAGTAGTCCGAGGCTTCTGTGCCTCAGGGACTCTGTTCCACGCTGGTCACGGCACGATGTCGAGGGCAGTTGAGCCCACCAGCAGTCGAGGCTTCTGTGCCTCAGGTACTCTGTTCCACGCTGGTCACGGCACGATGTCCAGGGCAGTTGAGCCCACCAGCAGCCGAGGCTTCACTTAATAGATGTTCTCCCAATTTCTAGTCTAGGTCTAGGAACAGTAGATTTAATACTTTCTGAGGATCTCAGACATGGTTTTACTGGTCTGATTGTAAACAAATTGTAATGTATTTTGGAAGATCGTTTTTAGCACTTATGACATGAAAATATAATGTGCTAATCCTCCTATACGGTAGGCTAAGCCAATGTAAATTACTATATAATAGATAATGATGTATTTTGTAAGGGACATCTAGAATATATCATGCCAGTCTGTTGTACGGTACATCTGTTTTCCTAACCAGTTCTTGGAAGCTGGAATACAAAATATCTCCATAATCTGTAAGAGGCAAACTGTACTAATTAATTTTACTTTAAAATCTCTATTCAGGTACTGTTTTACCCAGTATAATGCTCCCAGTTTTTATGTATGTTGTTAACTAGTAATTGAGTGTGTTCCTCCCATTTAAGAGAGCCGTCTATCCACATGCCTAGGTATCTATATCTAGTGACTTGTGCTATAACATCCCCTGTTTAGTTGTAATATGTAGGTCTTGATTAGAAAGAAATTTCTTAGACCTGTTAAATAAAATTTCTGGGTTTTTTACATTGTTTCATCAAATGAGCTTCAAAAAGCTATGAATGTGGTCAAATTTAGTTTGAAGTCTAGCCCACCTGACTGTTGAACTCCCTTGGTATATATAATCGTGTTGTCGGCGTAGAGATGGTATTCTGTGTCAGTGTCCTGAATTTGAGTCCGTTTTATGTCGATATTAAAAGGAGGGGCTCCAAATGGACCCTGAGGCACTCCAGATCTAATATTTACCGTAGTTGAGGTATAAGCTTCCAGGGACACAAATTGTTTCTGGTACTGCAAATAGGACCTGAACCACTGTATTATTGAGGAGAGACCGACTATCCCTCAGCTCGACAGGAGGACTTGATGACTGAGCATATCAAAAGCTTTTGATACAGCTATAAAATAGTACCAGTCATCAATCCGCCATCCAGGCTGTCCTGAATGTCACTTACCACCTTAACTAGGGCAGTTTGGGTACGGTGGGCTCTAAACCCGGACTAAGATTCATTTGGTTATCAGATTTCATTAAATTTGTGAGTTGACGGATATTGCATGTTCAAATATCTTGGACATTTGTGACAAAAGTGAAACTGGCCAATAATGGTCTGTGTCAAGTTTTGAGCCTGATTTATGAATCGGTATCACTTTAGCTCTTTTCCATTGTGTAGGGAATTCAGCAGTGGAAAGTGAAAGATTAAATATAAGAGTCAAAGGATATGCAATACAAGGTGCCAGTGATTTAAGTAATTTTGAGGGTATTCTGTCAACTCCAGTCAATTTAAGTACATCCAGTTTTAATAACTCCTTTCTCATTTCATCTACTGACATAACAAATTTGAACTGTGAGTCTAACTGATCATTTTAAGAGTTTTGATAGTCTGTGTTTCAGGTTGTGAGGTCCGAAATTAAGTTAGGGCCCTGTTTGTCCTACTTCTTTTTTGCTCCTTACTTGCTCCTCTGGTTTGCCTCTCCTTCCGGCTGCTCAAGGACCCCCCTCCCCGACCCTCTCGCCCTGACCCCTTCCACTCACCTCACATCGCAGCCATCCAGGGGTGGCCTGGTCTATCCCTCTCACTGGATGGGTCCCTCTCCTCCGAGGGAGAAGGCGCCAGGAGGGCAGCCAGGCGCTGCTCCCGTTCAGTCTCTGGGCGCTGCTGAGGGTGGATTCCAGGGTGTCAGGGCACTCGAGTCGGCAGGAGCCGCAGCCATCATCCAGCCGACCAGGGAGCCGAGCTCCGCTTCTCCTGGGTCATGGTGTGCCACAGACATCTAGGTGTCCACCATGCCCTACAGTGAGGCTCACTTGTGCTGTCACCCTCCTGGCCTCCGCCAGCAGGCGGCAGACAGCGAGCTGCATCCTTCCCTCCCCCAGAGAAGGTGAGCAGTTGTAGGGGCTCCAAGCCTTCTCCTCCCAGTCGGCTCTACAGTGACCCGAGTCCATTCCCAAACTCGGGTTGCCAGCGTCAAGTGGAACTCAACTGCTGCGCCGACGAGCCGTGTTTGTCCTACTTCAATAAAATAATCACTGAAAGCCTCAGCTACATTTGGACCTAATGGGGTCTGTTGTCCATTGACTATAAAGTTTCCAGTATATGTAGTTCTTTTTACCCTGTCACCCCAGAAATGATTTTCCAAAAGGCTCCGGGATTATTTTTACTGTCACTATTAAGTTTATTTTTAAATACATTTGTTTTGTCTCCCTAGTTGCTTGGGTGTATCTATTACGAGAAAGACCAGGGATGGAGGGGAGTGCATGGAGAGGGACCAGGAAAAACAGACATCTTGATTAAGTACTTGTTGAGTGTTCACTGAGGAAGGGAAGGTGTGGAACCACAGATAAGGGCCAGGAGCATTGAAGGAAGGAATTAGACACTAGTCCATTTACAGAGGAGAGGGTCATGAAGGAATTCGCAAATCTGAAAGTGGACAAGGCAGTTGGACCAGACGGGTGCATCCTAGGATATTGAGGAAGGTCAGGAAGAGCTGACTGCACCTCTGACAGCCCTGTTCAACCACTCATTGGAGACCAGAATGGTTCCGGAGGACTGGAGGAAGGCAGATGTAGTCCAACTTCACAAAAGTGGGAGCAGAGGAGCCGGGCAATTACAGGCCAGTCTGCCTGACTTTAGCGGTGGGAAATTAATGGAATCACTGCTTAATGAGAGGATTGTGGAATATCTTGAATACAGTGGCCTTCAAGATCCAAGCAGCATATATTCACTGGAAGGAGATCATGTCAAACAAATCTGATAGATTTCTTTGACTGGGTGACCAGGGAATTAGATCAGGGTGGGAGCGGTGGATGTGGCCTACCTAGATTTCAGTAAGGCCTTCAATACTGTTCCACGTGAGGAGACTTGTAAACAAGTTAGGAAGTCTAGGAGGGGTCCAAAGATGGTAAACTGTGTGAAAAATTGGTTGGGGACAGGAGACACAGGGTGTTGGTAAACGGAGTTCACTCTGAGGAAGGGAGGGTGACTAGCGTGTGCCACAGGGATCAGTACTGGGACCAGTCCTCTTTAATGTCTTTTGTTAGCAACATTGCAGAGTGGCTAGAAGGGAAGGTATGCTTCTTTGCAGATGACACTATAATCTGCAGTAGGATAGACACTGTGTGTGTGTGTGTAAAACTGACTAGAGATCCAAGAAAGCTAGAGGAGTGATCAGGGGTGTGGGGATAAGTTTCAATGCAAAGAAGTGCAAAAGCATGCACTTGGGGTGCAGAAACCCAGGGCAGAGTACAGAATTTATAATTTAGGATTTGTTCCCACAGGGGTGGTATTAATCACCACCAAACAGGAAAGGGACCTGGGGGTAATCATATCTGATGAAGAAGAAGAAGAATCAGCATTTATATAGCGCTTTTCATACACAGTGTACCCCAAAGCGCTTTACAAGCAATGCTAGACTGGTAGTAAATTGACTGAATGTGTGGTGGCGCATATCGCACATCATCACCCACACACAGCCTGGATAATTGCCTGAACCGGGTTATGGGAAGGGGAATGTTGGCCAGGACACCAGGAGTGTTCCCTACTCTTTGCAAAGAGTGCCGTGGGATCTTCTGAGGAAGCAGCTCTTGCAGCAGGTTACACCATTAGGACTAAACAGCAGGCCCAGGACCCACGGAATTTTCTAGCTAGCAGTATTCCAGCGGGGACCGCCTCCGAGCGTCGGTCCACCCCGACGTCAGGCGTATTATGTAAGGAGGCGGTCCCTCATAATCCCGGTTCTTTTCCGCCGTCGACTCACCAGCATCGGCCCTCGGTCTCTACCTAGCTGCACTGACGACTACAGAACTTTCTGTGAATTTCTTTGCACAACTGATGTCCTCTCCAACTCCGCTGTTTGAGGGTCACCTTCTAAGTGTGCCTGCGGAAAACAGATCCCTTTCAAGGATCCTCACTCTTCCTGCATGCGTTGCCTAGGCCTGGACCACGATACCAAGGGCCTGCACCTTTGCCAGGGATTCAATAGCCGCACCAGGATCCGCCGTCAGAAGGCACTACAGGCATATCTCCTCAAGAGAAATTAAAAGAATGGATCAAGAACCTCCTCCAGGAGAAGCTTCTTCTAAATCCCATAAACACCAGGACAAGCACCAGGAGAAGGTGAAGTCTAGGTCCCCAACTCGGCCTTTGACTCCGCAGCTCCGGCTCCAGATCGGACCGTTCTCCCTCTAGGGCTCAGTCACAGCCCCCGCCGGTTAAGGTCCGGACTTCAGGTGGCACTTCTCGCCCAGCCGATTAAGACATTGAGGCCCTCGCTTCCTCCACCCCATCCAAGGCCTCTTCAAGTCTTCTGAGTGCCATAAGTCCTTTCTTCCACCTGATGTCAGGACACCGACTCCAGATCGGTCTCCCAACCACCCAGAGGTCCTGATCCTGCACCCAGAAAGACCAAGGACCTGATGTCCCTGAAAAGGTCATCGGACCCGACGTCACAAACATTCCAAATCAGCCAGGAACTCACAGGAGCCGACGACACCAGCCAGACACCAGTTGCCGGCCGGGCGTTCGCTGGATCTGAAGGCGTCGGCCAGGAGACCGGCGTCGGCATCTCGGGCGGAAGACTGCCCCGGTGGACACCAGTCATAGGGAATCGATGGAGAGAACACCCCACAGCCCGAAGACCAGGCGGGCGACACTGAGGATGCCGGGCTCCCACGGGAACCCTCCCGGACCGGAGACACCCAGGGACCCGACAGCGATCCGGTGACAGACCACCGCGCCAGGCCTGTCGTCGGCTATGAATATGGAAGAAGTAAAGGAACTCTCTACTTTTGGTGGGACACCATCAGAAAGGATGTGGTCCCCGTCAAACCTCCTCCTCCTACTTCTACTACTCCTACTCCTTCACCTCCCTCGCTCCTCCTGCACCTCAGGGGCCAGCAGGATGACCACCAACCCCAAGGAACAGACTCCACCTCCTAGGGGCAGATCTAAAGACAGGAGAAGGCCTCCTCACGATCTCCATCAGGGTCTCCTCAGCCCCAGACGACGCCGTATACTCCATCAGAGGATTCCAGATCGGACACCTCGACTACTCCAGATCTCCTTCTCTACTCAGCATCTCCTCCTGACCCACATGACCTCCCCAGGTCTCCACCGATGATCCCTCTTTGCTGAGATCATGGGGCACATCCAGACAACATGGGTGGGATGCTGAAGACCTTGACCCTGAATGACAACGCCTTGCCCGCTATCTTTGGCAAAAGACCCAAAGCCTGTGGTAGTCCCACCCTTGGTGGACACCTTCACGGACGTCACCAAGGCTGCGTGGAAGCCGCCCCACTCCACTCCCGCTGTGCCGAAGAAGGCTGACCGCCTGTACAAGGCTTCAGGAGAAGACCAGTACTTGTCGGCAACCTCTGGCAGACTCCTGGTCATCACGGCCTCACATGACCGGGTCTCAAAGGCCCCAGCATATGAGCACTCAGCCACCAGACCAGGAATTCAAGCAATTGGATGCCCTGGGAGGCGCATGTAAGTGACTGCAACATCGCCATCAGGTCTCTGAACTACCTATCCATATGGTACAGTTCCAGAATGCCCTGTGGGAACAGAATGAGACCTGGTCGAAAGCTTCCTGATGGCGACCAGAAAGCGGAGTTCTTAACCTACTCCGCACGGGTCAGATGTAGGGACCCAAGTACTTAGAGCCACATACGATTCTGCGGACTCTTCTGCCAGAGCTGCAGCTTCAGGCGTTTGTCTCCAGCAACCTCCTGGCTCCGTGTCTCCGACTTCACCCGGACGTGCAGAAGAATATTCTAGGCGTCCATTACAGCGGCGAGCTACTCTTGGTGAACCTCAGAGAATGTCATCACCAAGCTCCAAGATGCAGGGAAGGCAGTCCGATCTGTACAGGCCATGTACAGATCCAGGCCTAGTTCCTTTGGAGGAACCAGAGCCATTTTGCTGCCGGCAACAAAGGCAGCAGCCACGCTCCGCCAGCAGCAAAGGGGCACTTTTTAGTGAAGGCCCAGGCCAAGTCATCCCCAGGCAGAGGCCAACGCTACAAGCCGCCTAGCCCGCAGGGACCAGTGCGACCACAGCATGACTCCTTCCCGGCCCCACCCCTCCTCTGGATCAACGAGCAAGGAAAGTCGGGGTCGATCGCCGCCACTTTTTAGGGTGGCAGTCGATCACCACTGACAGGTGGGTTCTCCAGTTGGTCAAGAAAGGCCATTGCATAGAATTTCTAGACTACCCACCTACAAGACCTCCCCTGCTCTCCTGTTACTCAGGTCAGCATGCCCTGCTCATACAGCAGAAGGTGCTCGCACTTCTGGAAAAGAAGCCATAGAGCACGTACTAAGGAACCAGAGGGGACTAGGATATTATTCTCACTTCTTTCTGGTTCCAAAGAAGACAGGGACGTCCGTCCGATACTGGACCTCAGCGACCTCAACGCCTCGGTCCTGAACAAAGGCTTCCGCATGGTGACCCCACCAGGTCTGATTCCCATGCTGAAGCAGGGTGCTTTTCTAGCGTCCCTAGACATGCAGGATGCTTAGCTGCATATTCCTATTGCTCAGGCACACAGGAAGTTCCTGCACTTGAGTTTCAGGGTCACCATTATCAATTCCGAGCTCTCCCTTGGACTGTCATCGGCACCTTGGGTGTTCACGGCGCATGGCGGTCGAAATGACGATCTCTGAGGAGACAGGGCCACTATGTTCCTCTCACTTGACGATGTATTTCATGGCGCTCCCTGGAGGCCCTGATGTCTGCCATTCACTGTACTCAGTCTCTGTTCGAGACATTGGGCATTATCATCAATACAGAAGTCAAGCCTGGTTCCATCCCAGACTCTGCAATTCATAGGTGCAGTTCTGGACACTGTCCAAGGGAGAGCTTTCTTCCCCGGACAAGGCGGACACATAAGATCCCTAATCAGGGACTTTTCGTGAAGAACCGTTTCCTGCCAGACTGGTCCATCGCCTGCTCGGACACATGGCTGCGCCATTGCAACAGTCCCGCTAGCCCGTTTTCACATGCGGTAACCCAGTGGATGTTACGGGTACAATGGGACCAAAGGCAAGACCATCTCGCAGCATCCAATCTGGATCACGCGGGCCCGTAATTGAGATTGGCAATGGTGGCTAGATTCGAAGAATCTCCGTGAGTCCCCTTCATAGCGCCGTCCCCGACTGTGACACTCTCACAGACGCCGGTTGGGGAGCACACTCGACGGTGTCCGTCTCAGGGCCTGTGGACAGACCAAGAATCTCATCTCCACATAAATATCCTGGAAATGAGGGCAGTTCTTTATGCCCTGCAGGCCTTCCAGCCGGAGGTTCCACCGGTACACTTCTTACAAACAGACAATTCCTCGGTGATGTATTACCTCAACAAACAAGGAGGCACCCATTCCTACCCACTTTGCAGGAGGCCATGAGAGTGTGGATTGGATCTTGCAACACGGCGCAAACCTTATTGCCGTCATATTCCGGGAGGACAGCGTCATCGCAGACAGTCTGAGCTGCTCTCAGGCCAGAGTCCACTAATGGGAACTACTTCAGAGGTAGCAGAGGATCTGTTTCGCAGATGGGGTACTCCAGAACTAGACCTTTCGCTTCCCATCCAACGCAAAACTGCCCAATTTCTGCTCACTAGATCCAGGGTCTGGTGTTTTCAGTGAGACACGTTGTCCTCTCCTGGGCAGGCAGATACCTCTATGCCTTCCCCTTTCCCGTTGATCCAGAGAATTCTTCTAAAACTTCTCAGGGAGCAAACGACATTTATATTGATCATGCCCTTTGGCCCAGACAGATCTGGTTCCCTCTCTTGCATCAGCTATCCTGGGACCCTCCAGTGCCTTTACCAATCAGCTCCCATTTGCTGTCTCAGGAGGCGGGTTCTTGGTCCATCCGACCTACGTCCCTGAACCTGCATGCTTGGCTCCTAGAGATACAGTCATGATGCAACACGGGTCTCGCAAGAGGTGGCAGACATTCTCACTGCTGCCAGGAAACGGCTACCCGCGACCTACACCATGAAGTGGCGCAGGTTTTGCTTATGGGTTCAAGCGGTTTATCTCCTTTGGACTGCCCAGAGAAGCTGGTATTGGACTACCTGCTGTCCTTTTGCACTCTGGTTTGGCTTACTCCTCGATTAAGGTACACCCTGTGCCATTTCAGCCTATCACGTCCTAGCCACAGCACTATAGCTCAATTGGACCAGAAGCGTGCCTTCCTGAGGGGTGTCCTCCACCTTAGGTCCCCGATTAAGGACCCTATTCCATACCCTTCATCTTGGAGCAGCTCACGTTGCTACTTTTGAACCAGCCGCTGATTGCGAGCTACGCTTTCTGTCTTGGAAAACTTTATTTTTAGTTGCTGTTACCTCGCCAGAAGACTTTCTGAACTACACGCACTTATGTACAAAGAACCTTATTTGGTTTTCCACCAAGACAGGGTATCCCTAAGGACTAATCCTAAATTTCTGCCTAAGGTGGTCTCAGCACTCACCCTTAATCAGAATATAGATTTACCAGTGTATTTCCTAAGTACTCTAATTGAGGATATGCATAGGTGTCTCAGATACTGCCTGACCAGAACCAAACACCACCGAAAATTGGATCAGCTTTTTGTCTCCTTTGCCCACAGGATGATGGGAGCTCCTGTTTCAAAACAGTCACTGTCCGGTGGCTCATCCAGTGTATTACTTTCTGTTACCAGAAGCACAACAAACCCCTACTGGGCACGGTTAAGGGTCATTCCACCAGAGGTGTGGCTACCTCTTTGCAGCTTTAAAGAACATATCCACCTCAGCTATTTGTGCTGCAGCTACTTGAGCTCCGTTCACACTTTCATCAGGCATTAAAGCCTGGATATCGCATTGAGGCAAAGAGCAGGTTTTGGTCTAGCAGTCCTTCGGGACTTCTGTCCTAGGCTTCGATGTAATTGGGGATTTTACCTTTCCTCCTCCCGATGGTGTGTGATTTCCAGTATTGCTTGGGAATCCGTCCTAATGGGTGTAACCTGCTGCAAAGAGCCGTTTCTTGAAATAAGATAGTACAGTTACCCAAGACCTTACCGTAACAGTAGATCTTCAGAACAGCTCTTGCAGCAGGTACTTTCCTCCCACCATCCCTGCTGGAGGTAGGTTATAGTCGCAACATCCTTCTAGGATAAGGCATTTACAGCCTCTTTGTTTGCCATTTGATGGCGGATCCTCTATCTCCTCTTCTGATGTCATCCAGCGGCCTGAGTCTCCGGTAGGAACTGGGGATTATGGGACCGCCTCCTTATACTCGCCTGATGTCAGGGGCGGAACTGACGCCGGAGGCGGTCCCGCTGAATACTGCTAGCTAGAACATTTCTGTGAGGCCCTGGCGCCTGTCAAGCTTCAGTCATAATGATGTAATCTGCTGCAAGAGCTGTTCTCTTTAGAACTATCTAACACACTTCCCAGAGTGGCTTATTGCACTTCTAAATGGGCCTCTGTATTCTACATGGAGTTTCTAGTTTTAGCTGTGCATTAGACATTTCTAATGCATGGTTAACAACTAATCAGATTGCTTGAAATCATTTGCCTACTTTATAAAAATACAATACAGAAGATACAATGTTACATGATCGAGGAACAGGATTAAAAACATAAGTTACAAAAATACAGAGCTGTTGAGAAGGATGCCGCCCAAAGAAGAAACAAACAAAGTGGCAGGCAAAATGTACAAAACTGAAGCAAAATAAAATACATGTCAGCTGCTCCAGCATAGGTAGTGCTAATGGCAGAACTAATGGCCTGAGAGCAGGTGACATAAGTAAACACCTGAAGTCATGTACAAACACATCTGGAGCTTGTCTTAAGGTGAACCCCAGGGACCTTGTAAACTTGAGAGTGGGAGGAGAAGCAACAAACTGAGAGTGGCAGGGAGTTCCATAGTTTGCATATAGTAGTATTAAAGGCCTGCTCCCCATGAGGGTAGATATTTTGTGGACAGTTAGAAGGGATTTATCATTGGATCTTAGGAGCTAGGACAGGTGGGAGAAATTGAACAGAGCCGCAGGGGAGGCAGGGTACCCATTTTATCAGTGAAGCAGCCTAGAGTAGATAGGCTTAATTATTTAGAGACGACAGTGTGACAGAAATGGAAGGAATGGGAAGGAAGGAGTTAATGGCTTGTATTTTAGGCTGGTATTTTTTAGGAGTCTGGAAAACACAACACACACACATGGGATTCAACTGTCCACCAGCATCTAGATAAGGGCTGAATAATAAATCTCAGACACAGTGACCAAGAAGGGAGTGGACATATACACACAGACTACTAAGTTTAAAGGGATTGGATCACTCAAGTATAAAGGTTAAAATTAATATAATTGGACCCTGATAGGTGTTCAATCTGATTGAGACAATTAAATACCTACATGGTAAATGGTGCATTCAAAGGGGAACAAGAGTCACCTATTCTCAAGAGAGAATATAAGATGCTGAAAGACAGTTATAGGGTTGTTGTTGCTCTTGGAGTTGGTGGAGAGTTACATCCAAGAGGCCAAGTTTGGGGCCTACTTTTCTATCTATGTCCGTGGAGCTGGCAGATGGATAGGATAGGATAAGAGTTTAATAGAATATCTCAGTAATAGTCTTTTTCTTTGTCATCTGTTATTTAAAACATTTGTTTACTTTTTCCTGTAACAATGTTATTCTCTTGTGTTAAACATATATATCCTGTAATACTACTTTTGACCTTCTGTCAAGTAAAAGCTATTTATTTACTCAACAGTTGTGGCTGTGACTTTATTTATAAGGTATTTTAATGGTTTCCACTGGCTGAGGCAAAACTCTGTTTAGCAACTGCCACCCGAGAGACACACTACTAGGCTCTGATTTGTGCAATTGCAGGTTTGACCTCCCAGTTCTGTGCAAGCTGGAGTTCGGTGCTGGGCGAACCCAGCTGGTGGCAGGGAATACCCAAAGGCACACCTCTCTGAAAGCTGTTACAGCCCAGAGAGAGGGGTGGTTGTCACAAATTGGTGGCAGAAGTGGATGATCATGGACTTTCTAGCACACTGAGATACAGAGTTTGCCAGTGGAACGCTTTACCTTAGCAGTTACAAAACAGGATCTATAAGAGAGTACACTTGTGCTACTTTTCTTTTTGGTTTCTAGTTAGCACAGTTTAGTGTAGGTTGAGAGAATGAGCTCCACGAGTACGACTCACTTCCTGTGCAACAGCTTTGTGACAAGTGCCAGGAAAAGGGATTCAGCTTGAAGGTCTAAAACAGAAGAAAAAGGCAGACCTCATAGCTGCCCTGGTGGCACATGACCAGAAGCAGATAGTCTCTGGGGTGAGTCAGCAGCTGGTGTAGCAGACCCCAAATCAAGCTTTGATGCCCTGCAACTGCAGCTGTTGCTGTGAGACAGGGAGCTGGAGGCAAAGAAGCTGGACTTTGAGACAAGGAGACTAGAAGCAGAAGCAGAGACAAGAAGATAGGAAGCAGAGAAAGAACTGAAGGAAAAGACTCATGGACAGAGAAAAAGAACATCAGGAAAGAAAAGAACGCCAGCATGAAATCCAGAGACAGCAGCACGAAGGGAAATCATGACAATGCACAGCCAGCAAAATGTGAGTAATGTTGGAGTGAGTTTTCCTCATGAAGCCAAAATTAATTCTGAATTGTTTCTCACTTTAGAGAGGGAGATGATCTTGATCTATTTTTAAGGTCATTTGAGAGCGATTCGAGCAATTTCAATTGACAAAGGCTTCGTGGTTCCACTTATCTCACATCCTTACTTTACGGGAGGGCTTTGCAGGCATTTACTAAAATGAGTGATGAAGACTATGTTGATTATGATAAGGTTAAAACAGTGTTGTTAAAACATTTTGAATTACCTCCTGAGACTTGCAAAAGGAAATTTAGGGAGTTAAAGAAAAGCCCAGAAGACAGTTATGTGGAATTGCAGGTTCAGTTGTGTACTTACCTTGACAGGTGGGTGTATGGGGCAAAAGCAGACACTGTGGAACTAATCAAAGATTTGTTTGTGAGGAACAATTTCTAAAACTGCAACTGAGGATATGCGGTATGACTCAGACAGGGCATGCGCCTCAAAAGAGTGTGGTGGCAGCGCTGACATGTACATGGCTAGCAGACCATACACACAGCATAAGTCTCACAGTGGGGTGGTGGGCAGCACATGGTTCTAAGGGTCCCATGGGGCAGCCTAAAGGAAACCAGCCTGCACCTGAGTCCAAAGCAGAACCTTCTGGTTCTAAAGGGATCCAAGAGACAAGACCCAGGAAATGTCATATTTGCAATCAAGTAGGGCACTTGAGATATAATATAACTGCCCTCAGAAAATGGTTACGGGCAAAGGCCTGGGGGAGGGTGATGAAAATAGCAGTGGCCTGTTGGTGGGGTGTGTGCAGCCCGAGAACCACCTCTCCGATGTGAATATGCACCCATTTTAATTAATGGGACAGTAACCCAGGGCCTGAGGGAGACAGGCGCCACATCTCCCTGGTGAGGCAGGATGTAATCCAGGTGGAGCAGATGTTGCCTGGGAAATACTCCAAGATCCGGAGAGTCACAAGTTCAGCAGTCCAAATACCAATGGCTCGAGTCTTCCTGAGCTGGGAGGGGGCCACGGAGAAAAGGAGGTGGGGTCATAGAGGACCTCCCTGTAAATGTGATCATGGGGAATGATTTTGACCACAGGAACCTCTGGTGTGTTGCAGCCTGCAGCCAGGCAAAAGGGCAAGCTTCTGCGTGTGAAGAGGGGGTGACACAGCAAGGTCCAGCCCTCCCTCAGCAGCTGAGGAAGTTACTAGCATGGGAAGGGGCTGGTTAGGAAGCAGCAGTCCTGAACCCCCAGTCACAAATGTATGTGCCCATAGGACTTCCTTTGAAGGGGCACTGGGAAAGGTCAGATGAGGGAGCTGGGCGTTAGCAGTGGACTGATTCTACCTTGCAAAAACTGAGGGAAATAGTTAATAGGGTTGAGGGTCTTCAGGGGGTAAAGAGTCAGTTTACTGGAACAATGGGCTGCTGTACAGAGAATTAAAGCAGAGGAGGGGCTAGGTGGTGAAGTGCTCCAGTAGTTGGTAGTCCCTAAGGTTCACCACCAGCAGCTTTTGACCCCTGCCCACTATATCTCTTTTTCAGGCCACTTGGGTGTGAGGCACGCAAAAAGCAGCTGACCAACAATTTCTTCTGGCCTGGTTTTGGCAAGGATGTGGCAAATACTGTAGGACTTGTCCACAGTGGCAGAAGGTGGGGAAAATGAGACAAGGCCGAGGCAGCTTTGGTGCCTCTGCCCATTATTGATGAACCCTTCAAGAGGGTAGCTGTGACATAGTGGGCCACTAAACACCCCAAGTCGCACTGGCAAGCCGGTATATCCTGGTGGTAACCGATTATGCCACATGATACCCAGAGGCAGTGGCCCTATCGCCCTCTGAGGCGGAACCTGTGGCTGACGACTGTTGGGAATATTTAGCCGGGTGGGCTTTCCCCAGGAGATACTGACAGATTAGGGTGCCAATTTCATGTCCGGATTAATCAGAGCTTATTTCAGATATTTATCTACGGGACATTGACCCACTGGCTGTAAAAAGTGAGGGTCAAATGAAAAAAATAATGGGTCATATTGTTCAACCAAGCCCAGATTCATAAAAGAGAAGTCTAAAACCCGTATAATAGTGAGCATGTTGTCCCCAAGGTAGAAGAAAAGATGGGTCAAAATTAAAAACTGTATGCCAATTGTCCCAATCCTCACCCAAAATGAATCTTGGTTAATAGAAACATAGAAGTTGATGGCAGAAGGAGACCGCTAGGTCCATCTAGTCTGCCCATTTGTTTTAGACCTATTTTGACACTCATGTTGCCCTTTGTAGTCAGGGCTCCCTTGTGTCTATCCCATGCATTCTTGAATCCCCACAGTGTTGACCCCACAGCCTCTTGGGGCAGGCTGTTCCAAGCGCCCACCACTCTTTCTGTGAAGAAAACTTCCTGGTGTTGGAGAACCTCCTCCTTGCAGCCTGAGGTCATGTCCCCTGGCCCTGGAGCTCTTCTTGAAGTGAAAAGTTCCTGTGCCTGTACCTTGTTAATGCCTTTATGTACTTGAATGTTTCAGTCATGTCCCTCTCTCTCTCTCCTCTTCTCTGCTCTGCTCCAGGGAGTACATATTCAGTTCCCTAAGTCTTTCCTCATAGGACATGTACTGCAGACCCTGAATCATTTTGTCACCTTTCTCTGTGCGGTTTGACCGCGGTCAATGTCCTTCCTGAGGTGAGTCCTCCGAATTGGACTCTCTATTCCAGGTGAGGCCTGACCAGTGATCTATACAGTGGTAGTACCACCTCCTCTTCCTGCTTGTGATTCCCTCCCAATGCAGCCCAGCATTCTGTTGGCCTTCATTGTTGCCTCTCTCACACTGCTTACTAACCTTGAAGTCATCTGAGATTATGATTCCCAGATCTCGTTCCTGGTTTGAGACTGCCAGTCTTTCGTCTCCTAGGTAATACTCCTTTCTTGGAGTTTTCTTTCCTATGTGCATGACCTTGTACTTTTTGGCATTAGATCTCAGCTGCCACACTCCAGACCATTCTTCTAGTTTCATGAAACATAGAAACATAGCCCATTTTCCTACCTAACAGATAAGCTGCAGATCCTAGTTAACCGACAGCTTACTTCCTCTTACCCGCCTTAGGACTGCCTTATGCCTGTCCCATGCATTCTTGAAGTCCCCACTGTTCTTGACTCCACGACCTCCTCAGGGAGGCTGTTCCATGCATCCTCAACCCTCTCAGTGAAAAATACTTCCTCACATTACCCTGAGCCGCCCTCCCTCTATCTTCAAATTGTGCCCCTTGTTCTTGCACATCTCTTTTCTGGAAGATGCTACCCTCTTGGACTTTGTTAATTCCCTTGAGGTACTTGAAAGTTTCTATCATGTCCCCTCTCCTTCTTTCCTCAAGAGTATACATATTAAGCTCCTTTAGTCTTTCTTCAGATGTCTTCTGGTGCAGACCCTGCACCATTTTGTTGCTCCTCTTGGACAGCCTCCACTCTGTCTATGTCTTTATGGAGATGGGGTCTCCAGAACTGCACACAGTACTCCAGATGGGGTCTCACCAACTGTCTGTACAGAAGGATAACAACTTCCTGTTTTCTACTATTGATGCCTCTTCCTATGCATCCCAGTATCCCCCAGCCTTCCTTACTGCCTTCTCACATTGCTTGCCCACCTTTAGGTCATCTGATATAATTACCCCCAGGTCCCTTTCTGTTTTTACTGTTGTCAGTATCTCACCCTCCATTGTGTACACTTCCCCTGGGTTTTTGTTTCTCAGCATTACCTTGCACTTCTTTGCATTGAATCTGAGCTGCTATACATTTGACCATTCCTCCAACCTTGCCAAGTCCCTTCTCATCCTTTCCACTCCATCTTGTGTATCAACCCTGTTGCAGATCTTTGTGTCATCTGCAAAGAGACATATTTTTCCTTCCAGTTCCTCTGCAATGTCACTTATAAAGACATTAAAAGGACCGGTCCCAGTACTTGAACCTCGGTGCACCCGCTAGTAACCTCCTTTCTTCACTGTGTACTCCATTTACTACTACCCTTTGCGCCCTGTTGTCTAGCCAATTTTTATCCAGGCTACCACCTTGGGACCCATTCCAAGGCTGGCTGTCTTGTGTATTAATCTTTGTGTGGGACTGTATCAAATGCCTTGCTAAAATCTAGGTAGGCCATGTCCACAGACCCTCCTGGTCTACTACTTTGGTCACCCAGTCAAAGAAATCTATTAGATCTGCCTGACACGACCTTCCCATCGTGAATCCATGCTGCCTTGGGTCCTGTGCCCCACTGGCCTCTAGGTACTCAACAATTCTTCCTTCAGAAGTGATTCCATCATTTTCCCTACCACTGAGGTCAAACTAACTGGTCTGTAGCTTCCTGCCTCTGTCCTGCTCCCACTTTTGTGAAGAGGAATCTCATCTGCCCTCCTCCAGTCCTCGGGTACCACCCCATCCTCCCATGATTTGTTAAAGAGAGTAGTCAGCTATGTCACTAGTTCTACCCTTAGTTCTTTTAGAATTCTTGGGTGAACTCATCAGGCCCCATTGCTTTGTCCACCTTCAATTTTATTAGTTCTTTCAGAACCCTTTCTTCTGTAAATGGACTGGTATCGACCCCCGTCTTCAGAGTGTTTCTCTTGTTTGGTTTAGGTAACTCCCCTCCTCTTCCTTTGTGAATACTGAGCAGAAATATTCGCTCAGTGTCCCTGCTTTTTCACTGTCACCCTCTACCCACATTCCCTCCCTTTATTAAGCTTCAGTATCCCTCCTTGGTCTTTCTTCGCCTCCTAATGTACCTATAAAGGTCTTAGCCCCTTCTTAACAGAATTGGCTATCCTTCCTCGGTTTGGGCCTTTGCTATTCTGACTGCCTTCCCAGCCTCTTTCTGCTTTAACTGATAAAGTTCTCTGTCCTGCTCCTTCTGTGTTTCCTTATATTTCCTGAATGCTGTCCTTTTCTCCTTAACCTTCCCTGTCACCTCTTTTGTGAACCATAGCGTTTTTCCTTCGTTGTATTTTACTGATTTGCTTTACACAAAGGCTTGTTGCCTCTGTGATGGCTGTTTTGATCACTCCCATTGTTCGTCACACCCCTCCTTCTTGCCTGTTTGCTAGTGCTTTTCTGAGGCACTCTCTCATTTTCCCAAAGTCAGCCCTCCTAAAGTCTAGTACTTTGCTTTTGTATGGCTTGATTGTATGGCTGTGTTTATCGTGAACCACACTGTTTGGTGGTCGCTTGTTCCAGATGGCTACCCACTTCTAAATCTGAGATTCTTTTCTCCATCCCCATTTGAAAGTACCAGGTCTAAGATTGCTCCTCCCGAGTGGGTTCCGATACTAGCTGTCTGAGGCATGCCCCTGTAGGGCATCAAGAATGACTCTGCTCTTGGATGTGCCTGCAGCAAAGGTGCTCCAGTTAACATCTGGCATATTCAGGTCCCCATCAACAATATCTCCCTTTTCTGCCATTCTAAGAAAGCCTTCTATCATTTCCTTGTCCATTCCCTCCCCTGAGATGGGGGTCTGTATACAACCTCCATGCGGATTGTGGTGCCATTTCCTGTCTCCAGGGTGACCCAAAGTGCCTCATCTGCTCCCTGTTTACTCTTTAATTCTGTTGCTTTGATCCCTTCCTTTATATAGAGAGCTACTCCTCCTCTTTACCCTCCCTGTCCCTCCTGTAGATTGTGTATCCTGGTATGTTGACATCCCAGTCATGGTTCTCTGTGTACCATGTTTCTGTGACTGCCAGAATATCCAGGCAACCTCTTCCATCAAGGCCACTAGTTCAGGGAGCTTGTTACACAGACTACGGGCATTGGTACTCATCACCCTCCACTTTTGATGGCCTTACCCTTTAGCCCATTTCTGTCCTTACTGCCTTTGCCTTTTTACATTTAAATCTGTTCTGCTCCCTAATAACTTCTGTACCTTGGTGTTTACCTCACTAATCACCATGTTTTGTGGGGAGGCTCGATTTCCTGCTTCTTTTCAGTGCCTCCCCTTGGCTTAGTTTAAATGCTTGCCAATGAAGCATTTAAATCTCTTCACCTAGGATCCTGGTTCCCTCTGGACAGATGCAGACCATCGCACCAGTATAGGTCTGCATCCCTCCAGGTGGCTCCCCAGTCCCCAATGAAACCAAAACCCTGAGCTCCACACCAGTTTTTCAACCACTCATTAAATTCTCTGGTGAGAAGTGCCCAGCATCTTTTGCCAT